>CM053986.1:1103693-2458693 GCA_028641955.1 Protonibea diacanthus
TTTGGACTGTGGGATTAAGCAAACTCCACACAGAAATGCCCCAGCTGAGGTTCAAACCTGGAGCCTTCTTGCTGTGAGGTGACTAACCACTGCACTAACCACTGCACCACTGTGCCGACCCTCAAACATAAAAAATATATATTAAATAAGAGATAGATCACAGCAATTATTAGGACGCAAGTAACTTTTATTTTCATTATTAATTAATCTGTTGATCATTGCTTCAATCAATGAATTGTTTGGTCCATAAAATCAGGAAAAAGTAAAAGATGTTGATCAGTGTTGTCTTGTTTCATCCACAACCTGAAATGATTCAGTTTACTGTCACAGGGGACTAAAGAAAGCAGAAGATATTCACATTGAGAAGCTGAAATCAGAGAATTTCTCATTTTTTATCTGGACTCAAACAATGAATCAGTTACCAAAATGAATTGATTATTTAATGCAACAACTAATCGATTAGTCCTCTAACAAAATGGTTTGGTTTGGTTTAGTAAAAAAAAAAAAAAAATTGCAGTGTTAAAATTGATCAAATGGTCACATTGTCTGATCCACTCAAACTACTTCTTCAAATTCAAGGGATGTTGAAGAAAGGATGTCTGTGTTTGTTTGTTATCAATCATAAATGTGTGTGTGTGTGTGTGTGTGTGCGCGTGTGTGTGTGTGCACGCAGTGCCAGTATTGAGCCTCAATTCTCTCTCCAGCGATAACATAAGGACATGGTGACAGAGAAAGAGATGGAGAGAAAGAAGAGATGAGGGAGCATGAATAAGTGATGGGGTGTTGAAAGGGTGCTGCATGTCTGTAGGGTTATCTACAGGGAGACTATCCTTTAAACACACACATACACAGGGGGGGGGGGGGGGGGGGGGGGGTTTACTGGGGCGTTTCGCCTGTCAGCACATATCTGCCTCAAAGCAACATGAAGAGCTAAGAGCGAGAGAAAAACAGGGCTGAGAGAAGAAAATGGTGGAGCGAAGGAAAAGACTAACTCCAGAAGGTGTGAGAGGATGAGTGAGCTACAGTTAATGAGAGAGAGAGACAGAGAGAGAGAGAAAGAGAGAGAGACAGACAGAAAGAAAGAGGGAGGGGGCTTCTCATCCTCTGTCTCCCTTAAAGACGGAGCCGAGCTATCTCTCCTCTCAGTGACACCGCTGGCTGAGGAGGAAAGCTGAAAACATCTCTCTCTCTCTCTCTCTCTCTCTCTCTCTCTCCCTCTTTGCCTCACTCACTCTCACTCACTCACTCTCCCTCCAGGTGATCACTCCATTCCGTAGGCTCATCCTCTGTGCCGAGAACAGGAAAGAGATGGAGGACTGGATCAGTTCGCTGAAGTCCGTCCAGTCCAGAGAGCATTACGAGGTAAGGAACCTTTTTCCTGAATCAACACTTGACAGATCCATGTGAGAGAGATGGGGATTGTTAGATAATGCCGCAGGAACAATACATCTGTTAGTGCTGTTTGGCTGTTGGCTTACAACAAAAGTGTGCATAGACTAGTGGAGAACCTAGATGGGTGTGTTAAGTGTAGCAGGAATATGATTATGAAGAAGCGACACACTTCACGTTGAGAACTCCGAAGCACCAGAGAACACACACACGGACGCACATGTACAGTCACAGGTGAACTCTACACTCAGAGATCGTCTCAATCAGAACTGTGTGTTGTGTCAGACTTAAGGCTCTGAATCTTATACGCCTGTCCAGTCTTTTACCACAACACTCGTTAATGCTTGTCTTTGTTATTTACGACTGGAAGAACAGGCCAGCAACACTACCGTCGACTTACGCGCCTTTTTTTCCCTCAAAACTGTTTAGAATATTCTGCTGTCAGCGAAAGATGTCAGGGGAGTATAAATCTGGGCTAAGATAATCAGGGTGTTTACAGTGACTGGCTGTGGCCAGTACTGGGAGAAAAGGAGTGCAGGAAAAAAGCGGTACCGCATTTTAATGGCTTTGATTTGGGAGGGAAATTCTTATATAAGACCCCATCCCTCACCCCCTCTTACTGCACTGCAATGCAGCAGCACCCCCAGTGCTCACACAACACAGGGTACACACATGTGCTCATGCGATCGCACAGGCACCCCTGCCGAGATGTCAACAAAACAGCATTTTAATGAGTGTCTTCTCTGATGGAGCAGTGTACCAGTGAGTGCCCCAGTTTCATAAGCACCTGTAACAATTCCACTTATGAAACACACAAACTGAATCCAGAGCTGCACCAACTGCTCAAGACGCAACGCCCACACTTGCACAGTACTGACATTAGCCTGTGCTCCACAGTGGACTCTCCCCACACACTCATGTGTACAGACACTTCCAGTTTTCTTGACCAGGTGTCACTTTTATAAAATCATCAGGCAGCAGAGCATACTAATGATTGTCAGCCTGTGCGGTACAGTCCTGATGGACATCCTCCTGTGTTCTCCCAATGTCGGGCACTTTCCCTGGTAGTGTCCTCATGAGGTTTCTATAGAGTGAGGCCAGACCTCGGGGGAAGTGAAATTTTGATTATTTGGGCATCATGAACTTCATGTGAAAAGGTGTTAATATATGTAAAATATTGTGATGAAATTTTACAACTTACATTTTCAAAATCAGCTACACAGTTGATGTGATATCACACAGGTGTGATATCACATCCATATCATATCAGGGTACAAACACAAACCCTGGGAGAATCATCGATCCTGCTTTTGATTTCAACACTTTAAACTGAAATAGATCCATTTACAATATTTAATGGATGTTGTGAAGCCCCTAGAAAACAGCCAGTGACAGTATTATGCACTTATTCATATGTCATGTGTTGTATTTTCTGATCATGTGCTGCCAACCTGTTTTAACCTCTCCTTTGTCAGACGGCACAGTTTAATGTGGAACATTTCTCAGGGATGCACAACTGGTACGCCTGCTCCCATGCACGGCCCACCTTTTGCAACGTCTGTAAAGATAGCTTGTCTGGGGTCACATCTCACGGCCTCTCCTGTGAAGGTAGGAAGCACACACTAACTACACTGACACCACACATGCTTTATAGTATGAGTGTACACATGCCATGACTTCCGACTCTGTGTACTGTATTTCTATAGCAGATCATTTAGAACTGCAAAGCCTGCAAGTTGGCAAGTCTATACATACTTTGGAAGATGACTACGACTATGTTGCGTAAGGACTTGTGAGTCATTGAAGTGAGAAAAATCTTTGTTCAAATGTCTGTCCAAGTGGAGCAGATTGGATACACCGGAGCCAGCATGAGTCTTTGAAATGCTCTGAGTTGTGGAGTGGGATGTCCATCAAAACGTTAGCTTAAGGTAGAGGGAGTGAGAAAGCTCATAGAGAGCTGCCATTAACATGGCACACTTCTATATCAGTCTGTACCCGTACGCTTTCATGTCACTCTTGTGTGTTAGATAAGCGTTGACTCAAACCATTTGAGTTTTATTTTTTGCATTTCACGTCTCTCCATTTAGCTGTGACGTGAAAAACAACTGTTAATGGATCCTGTGACTGATGCCATATCTCCTCACCTCATCTATGAACGAACAGTGAGGTGGGGGTGTGAGGTGAAGGGGTTGACACTATGTTTTGCTTTCTTTAAGCTGGTGGAAAATGCCAGTGACAGGCAGCAGACCTTAATGAGCACCATCTGCATATCCTCTCATTCTAATTTTGCTAATGTTCCCCTGTGAGTGTATGCGTGTGCATATTGTACGCATGAGCGTGGTGCGGTGTGTATGTGTAAGGCAGTGAGAGCCTCTCCACTCAGGGCTTATTATCTTCCACAACGAGGTCCTCTCATATCCAGAGCAGAAGGCTAAAGAAAAAGACACGAGAGATGGAGAGAGAGAGTCATTAGAGCAGCATCCCACTCTACACACACACACACACACACACACACACACACACACACACACACCTTTGATAGACAATAGCAAGATGCAATTAAGGTTGCAGGGCTTTCATCAAAACATGCAGTGGATTTTTACAGTGGACACGAGGGAGTTAATGGAGCTCTGTATTGGTCTCATAAAGATTCCCTTCAGTGTAAATTAATGGACGCCGTTACTACTACTATATAGCTCCAATTAAGCTATAGATCCATGCAGAAGTTGTTCAATTTAGTCCGATAAGGATGCTGATGTCTGACCTAGAGTACCTGCAAATGACAGACAGCAAGAAGAATGAGAAACAGAGAGAGAGAAGAAAGAACAGAAGAGAGAAGGAGAGTGTCTCTATTAAAAGTCGAGGGCAGCCAGCAAAACGGTTTCACAGCAATCAGCGCAGCTTAAATTTCCCTTCGATTTCCTGCGCAGGACGCTCGGCGGGGATTGATTTGTGCTACCTAGCCACACACACACGCACACAGACAAACTCTGCTTTTCTGTCTCTATTTCAGCCTCGCACAAACACTCACAGTTTGGTTTGTGAATGCTCAGGGTATAGGCTGGCCATTAACAGGCAGTGATTTCATGTCCTCTGAATTCTCTTAATGTCCCACTAATGCGCTCTAACAGCTTTTAGCGGTAGACTAGATTGAAACATCAATTGTTGGTCCCGGATATGACTGACTTAGTTTGTATATTTGTGTAGACTGCCTAATGACAAGTGTGTGTGTGTGCGTGTGTGTGTGTGTGTGTGTGTGTGTGTGTGTGTGTGTGTGTGTGTGTGTGTGTGTGTGTGTGTATGTATGTGTCTGTCAGTTTTGTGTATGAGCAAAGGGTGGAGTGGCACTGGCTTGAAGTGAAGTTTCCTGGTGTACAGACATTATTCATGAGCCCGCTAAGTGCTGAATCCTTAATGGGGAGAAAGGCGAGAGTTTTCTCCATCTGCATCTACAGGAAACATTTGTGCTATATTTACATGACATTTGGCTCATTCAGAGCAGCCTGCATTAAGCACATTGAAGTTATGTGTGTGTAAATGCTTCCCATGCATCATGAGTGAACCTTGACTCATGTACTTGACACGACGGGTGTTCTAAAAGTCTTATTTGATCCTGATCATCATTGTTGGAAACACTTACTTACACTTACTATTGTAAAAGAAGTATCCATTTTCATGCTGAGAGTTAGATAGGAAGATTAATGACTCTCATTATTTGTTAAGAATAAGAAGCTGGAGCCAGGAAACAGCTAGCTTAGCTTTGTAAAAAGTAGTAGTCATTTATTTGTTCATTCTGCACAAAAAACTAAACTAAATGAAGAAGTGATGGTTTTGTGAGAGTAATGTTATCCAGTTAGTCGCTGCACCACTTCCACGTCTGTAAAATCAAAACACTTGTTGCTCTCCACCGCTCCCTATCAAGAAGTTTTTCTAGTCATAAATATATGATAAACATTGTGTTTTGTTTGCAAAAAGATGGAATTTTTTGATGGTGAGCACTTCTGTTTTATAATCCTCTGATTGTCAATATAGTTGTAGGAAAGCCATCCATGTCTAGCTTGTGTTTGGTGAGGCTGAGCTTATCCTCGAGGTCACAACAGATCATTTTATACAGTGAGATCAAGTTTCAAGTCTCAGCCTTCCAGTCATACTCAATTTGTCTAATTCCAATAATGTTTATGGACCCCAGTGTGCAGACGTGTTAAAATACACCAGGCAAAATAATTGCCCCAAACTGCACAGAATTAACATAAAGTGGGCATGGCTGTAAAGGTGAGACTCATGGGTACCCATAGAACTCTTTTCATATATCAGAGATTTCGGATATCTTGAGGTGAGAGGTCATGGGACCCCTTCGAAGTGTTATTTAGCCTCCTTCCCAACAAAGCCACAGCCTCTGAAAGACAGGCCAAGTACATTGGCGTACTCACTTATATATGTTTCAAAGATGTGCTGATGCTTCTTCTAATCTGCTCAAACTTTACTGGATAGCGTGAGGCAGATGTGGTGAAGCTGAGAGAAACCAGGGCTAAACTATGCTTGCACTACCTCTGACTTCACGTTATTTGGCTAGTAAACGTGCTGCTGAGTGGTGTGATAAATGAATGAAGCATTTGTCTGCTTTGGCCTTATGCCTGCTCTGCGATGAGGATTGAGGATCATGATGGGACAGATCACATGTAGCACCTGTTCAACTTTGCACAAAGTGACCAACTGATACAGAAACACACACACACACACACACACACACACACACACAATCTACATATTATGTGAGTCACAGTCAGCACCAGAGGCTGTCCAGATGTTAACCCACTGATCCAGAGAATACAGCAGGTAGCTCTTAATATGAAGCTGGATCAGCCCGTTGTGTATGGTTCAGGGTCTTTCTCAGCCTGACTATAGACTTCCTGTTGCTGGTTAGGGATAAATGGATTGAGACCTGTGATGTGGAGCTAAGTCCTTATGTTTTGCTTCTGTCTGTCAGATGTGTAAGTGCAGAACAGGTTAGCAATTACACCCACTGACATCTCATTAGGGTTTGATCCATTAGAACACTGTATTTTGCTGGGTGTGTCTGTTTCTGAATCATGCATCAGTGTCTAGTGCTTTTCAGCTTGTTAAAGTTAGAGTGTGTAGGTATGATATTTAGAAGAATTGTTTGTTTATTTGTTGACATTTACATGGAAAACAACAGAAATCAATAAATCAAATGTGTGTGAAAAGCCTGTGGCCTACCCGCCTGTCTACATGCACACCCTCTCATGGAGAGTAACACTCAAAGCTCCCTGTGCCCAGCAGAAGGAATAAACAAGATGGTGATTGTCTCTCTTTTTAACCTCACTGAACCTTTTATATCTACAGAGGTCCTCTTCCAAATGTGTCCATGTTTCTGCAGTAGTAAGAAGGAGATGTTAAATTGAGGGCGTTGTAAATTAGCAGCTATTCATCTGACACACTGGGCCTTTAAGTTACCCTTAGTATCTGGTCATTTTTGGCATGGCCATGAACTAAATGTCATCACACAACTGATTCATTTTAGTTTCTATAATTACTATTCACATTCTACTATTTACAGTTTATGTAATTTTTCTTCGTTTTCTAATCATCATCATCATCATCATCATCATCATCATCATTTAATGTTGGAGTTACTGTTACTGTACTGTTGGAGCTGGAAAACATCATCAGACTAATGCGTGTGTTGACTGTGTTTTTCAGTGTGCAAATTCAAAGCCCATAAACGCTGTGCTGTCAGGGCCACTAATAACTGTAAATGGACCACCCTGGCTTCCATAGGGAAGGATATTATCGAGGATGAGGATGGGGTAAGTTTGTGTGGAAAGTTATTTATTTTCTGGACATTCATTATTCATTGAAAGACCTTCATGCATTGTAACACAGTAGGTTTTTTTATGTACTGTACAGATGATAAAGTGTGTAAAAATGTGTGATTTGTGATCTGCTCTGGATAAATAAAGTTGACTTGTCTGAACTAAGTCGCTACACCTTTAGGAGCTGCTAAGAAAACTTCATGAGCCGTTGATGGTTAAAATGATGTTCTACTCCTCAAGCAAAGAAAAAAAGAACTTTTGGGGAAAACACTGAAACTTTGGCTTATGTTGTTTGCCCAGACTAAAAGCCATAAGACAGAGTAATATGGATCCAGTGCCAATGGAGTGCAAAATTTCTTTAACTGCGTTTGTGTATGTTGCACCTACAGATTGCAATGCCTCACCAGTGGTTGGAAGGCAACCTGCCTGTGAGTGCCAAGTGTGCTGTGTGTGATAAGACATGTGGCAGCGTACTGAGACTGCAGGACTGGCGCTGCCTCTGGTGCAAAGCTATGGTGAGACATCTGTCACATATGAATAAAATTGAAATGCTGAATTTGCCCCTGCAAAATGACATTGGCACGTAAACGGGATTAAAAAGATACAAAGAGCTGATCGTTGAATTGTACTGTAAGGAGCATCGAGCACCACAACACTGATCTGATTTATCTCAAAATGCCTGAACTGTTCTTGTTAATTGTTTGCAGCGTGTAAGCTTGTAGCTATTTGCTTTGCATGCTGACAAGCACAATTAGGACATAACATCACATCATGTCATAAACACATGCCAGTTATATGATGCTTGTTGGATCCAAT
Organism: Protonibea diacanthus; assembly: GCA_028641955.1. NCBI lineage: Eukaryota > Metazoa > Chordata > Actinopteri > Sciaenidae > Protonibea > Protonibea diacanthus. Next base: position 1,111,733 of record CM053986.1, read on the forward strand.
GAATCATCCATCATTTATCCATCCTGTTTTTCTTCCTTATTGAGTAACTTCTTTCAGGTCTGACTTTAGGAGAAGGATTAGCTGAATGACCCAGTTTGATGGTCCTGGAGTCTTCAGCAGAAAATAGCTTATTTTTTTATGAACTTTATGCTCCTTGTCTCACCTGTTGTATCTGCTGTTGTTCTTCTAGGTGCACACAGCCTGTATGGACCTGTACCCCCGCAAGTGTCCTCTAGGTCAGTGCAAAGTCTCCATCATTCCCCCGACGGCGCTCAACAGCATTGACTCAGATGGTAGGCACCACACACACACACATACACACACACACACACACACACACACATACGTGCACACACATTGCAATCATGCTGATTCACTCAAAGGGTCGGAGGTTGATGCGGGGTGGCATCTATGAGCAATCATTACATTTCAGTGATGAACAAATGAGATTTCATCCCATTTGGTGAGCTGATGTCTTCTCTGTGAACTCTGACCTTCTGCCCTGTCACGTGGATGGATGGCAGCAGGAGGGAGGAGAGGGAGAGCGTGATGATATACTGTGTTTGATCAAGGTATTAACATCCATTCAGGCACACACAAAAACACACACACGCCTTTTCCCAGCAGCCACTTCTCTTGTAAACTGCTGGAGCATAGGACAGAATATCATTATTTGCACTCGGGATAATTGGTCTCAGCATCAGATCCATACCGTCTTTTTAGCTTCCTGCTAGTCACAGAGGGATCAGAGAGGGACAGGACTCTGGCATGTGTTCCAGGAAATTGTGCATTTCTAAAAATAGCCGTGTGTGACAGGTTGGCACACACACCTCTCCAAGAGCTTAAAATAGAACAGCATCTTGCTGCGAGATGTGTGGGGGTGTGAGGAGAATTATAATTGGATGTTCCCCAGCTTGCTGTAAGAGTGGACACACATACTCATCATGTCACATTTCATAAAAGCATACGAGCACGCTTACATCACACAAGAAGAAGAAGAAGAGCTCTGCAGTTGGCTTTAAAGCACTGTGAGGCTCCCTTCAGGCTCTCTGTTCAACATAGTGTGTGCCTTTTTTCTGTGTGTGTGTGTGTGTGTGTGTGTGTGTGTGTGTGTGTGTGTGTGTGTGAGCTTGCCAGAGCCCACATTAAACCAATTTTCGATGAAGATCAGCACCTGTGAGACAGACTCAGATAAGCATGTGTGATTGGATTACTGTTGCTGAATCCAATGGCTGGGTCTCACACACGCAGTAGACACACACGGCCACTGTCTAATTGGTAGCTGGATAAAAGAGAGGCAAAGAAAGAGAGGATGGGGGATCCAGATGAAGGGAGGAAGATAAAACGAAAAGAAAAGAAGATAATATTCTCTGGCTCCTCTCTCTCTATCTCTCTTTCTCTCTCTCTATCTCTCTCTATCTCTCTGTCTGTCCTTCACTGTCTCACATTCCAGGAGTTTGGTTGTAGATGGTTGGCGTAGCAGACTGTAATACGTGCTGGTGCTTTGTGACTTCCCTCCCCTCCCTTCCTAACTTCTTCTCTTCCACTTACCCTCCCTCAGTCCATCCTTTACTGCAAGATGGGAGGGAGAGAGAGAGAGAGAGAGAGAGAGAGAGAGAGAGAGAGAGAGAGACAAATGAAAGAGTGGACAGAGAGATTAGAGAGCAGAAGGAAGAAATGAAGGAGGATGCAAGAGGGAGTGCCAGGTGTTGATAGCAGTGCCACAAACACACATATGGTGGAAGCCTTAATATGCAAAGCTGTTAACACAGTAGGCGTGTACATATTATGCTGTAAGCACAGAAACCTATTGTTGCATTATCTTCCACAGATTAGTATGTATGTGTGTGTGTGTGTATTCATGCTCTACTATGTAGCTAAACATAGTAACATAGTGTTTTTGGCGTGTGCTGTGTCCCCACATATTAGTCGCCTCAGAGGCTTTGATGAGGTTGTTTAATGATGACAGAGTTGACATACCAGCATCTGAATGCAGCTCTGTTGCTCTAGTTTGAGCTGTACCATAATAACTGGTAGAGCGTTACAGGATCCATTCATCCTAAGATCCCCAGATTCAAGTAACGAAAAGCTCTCAGGAAGGACAGACCAAAAGACCAACATAGTAAAATGACATCCTGGACAAAATCATAAACATGTATGAAGAATATGATCTAGGAACGAGGAATTCATGAAACATTCAGGTGCTGCCAAACAGACCTGAGCCACATTACCTCCTCTCCACCGTGGAGACCCCGAGGAGAAAGACTGCACTAACACACAAGAGGCAACAATCAAACAGCGCTCTGATGACACTATGACAAAATGGAGTCCTATGAAATGTGTGTAGTGCTCAGATGATCAACAGATGTTCATTTTATCCTTTGCTGTCACCATTTCTCCTCAGGTTTCTGGAAGGCCACCTGTCCCCCATCATGTGCCAGTCCCCTCCTGGTCTTTGTCAACTCCAAAAGTGGTGACAACCAGGGGGTGAAGTTCCTCAGGCGCTTCAAGCAGCTCCTCAACCCGGCTCAAGTCTTTGACCTGGTCAATGGTGGGCCGCACCTTGGGTGAGGAAACAGTGAAAGAGCTCCCCAAATGTCTGATATGTACTGACACAGACAAATAAAACATCCACAAATATAAATATAAATAGATGCATGTACTGTATTCTGAAGCATTATTTGCTATAGGTGAAACATGACCAAATAGAATAAGTGATCTGTGTGTGTGTGTGTGTGTGTGTGTGTGTGTGTGTGTGTGTGTGTGTGTGTGTGTGTGTCAGTCTACGCCTGTTTCAGAAGTTTGACAACTTCCGGATCCTGGTGTGTGGGGGTGATGGGAGTGTGGGCTGGGTCCTCTCGGAAATTGACAAACTCAACCTTCACAAACAGGTACTGTAATAATCAGTGTTGAGCAGAACTTTAAATGTTACTTGTCATTTGTTTGTCCTGTATTCCAAAAGAATGATGGTGACCTGCCATCATGAACATACCAGCTAGACAATGTCTGCATTTAAATGCAGACATTGCCAGAAGAGATCAAGCTTCAAGTAGAGACAAAATGATGTGTCCTTGGTCAACGTGCCAGCTCTTTGCCTTTGCTCATGGCCAGCTTACATAAAGACATGCACTCATTATACACACACAAAAAAACCCACACATAGACCTCATTTCGATTGCAGCAGATATGTATTCCCTGATGCCAAATGAACCATCTGCATGTGTTTCAGTGCCAGCTGGGGGTGTTGCCCTTGGGCACAGGCAACGATCTGGCACGCGTGCTAGGCTGGGGCCCATCGTGCGACGATGACACCCAGCTGCCCCAGATCCTGGAGAAGTTGGAGAGAGCCAGCACCAAGATGCTGGACCGCTGGAGCATCATGACCTATGAGATTAAGATCCCACCCAAACACAGCTGCCCCACCACGCCTGAAGGAGCTGATGACTGCCAGGTACTCACAAGAGTTGACAGATATTCACACGCATCACTAGATCCAATCAAACCCAGCAGGGCTTCCAGACAGACGGACGTGAGCAGGAGGTTGTTGAGCACATGATGGAAATGCTGCAGCAATTCTCAATTTTCAAGTCAACTTCAAAACAAAGTTTCAAAACAAAGGACCCACAACAAGTCTAATGTATAGTACACTATTCTAGTTGTACTGTACTCCAGAGTTAGCTCAAACATTTCTATTAAGAAAATAAAGTGTAAAGAAAATTAGTACAACTAGATTGGGCAACATTAAAGCAACATTGTGTAGAAATTGGTATTTCTGTGATTTATTTTCCTCAGTGTCAGAGTAACTGGTAAATATGTTCAGCAGTACTTGAGTATTTGTTCTGATTACATTACTTCTGATCAAAAACTAGCAAGTCGACAACTTTGCTAACAGCCAAACATCAACAAGGTCACCAACAGCAGACATAGCAGCCAGCTAATATTACTGACTAGTCCAACAGCAGTCAGCCCAGCTCAGCATCTGTCTTTCAGCCTTTTATTTTACAAAGCTCTCACCAACCACTAAAAGTCAGTCCTACATTTACTCTTGTCCGGTGGCTTCTTGTTCGTTCACTCTCCCTTTTTTTCTTCTTAGCTTCCTTCATTAAAGTCCACTTCAGTCTCTTGACCTTCCACCACTTCAGGCTGCTGAGCCCAGTTACATTGCCCAGCTCCAGTTCTGGCATGGTACCAGCTCCGCTCCCCATCAGCATTTCCCCCACGCCCTGGGCCTGAAAATCTCCTCTATTGAATAGTATCCATTTTCACCAAAATCAGTGAAATAGTTGGCTGGTGTGTGACTTAGTGGCATAAAGCGTTACATACTTCTTGCGGGTGATCGTACCTGTGCAAGTGCAAAAACGGGGCACAGAGTCAAAATGATTCTAAATGTCAAATCAAATCAAATCAAATTTTATTTATATAGCCCAAAGTCACAAAACACAGTTTGCCTCAGAGGGCTTTACAATCTGTACAGGGAGTGACACCCTCTGTCCTTAGACCCTCGGTTCGAGTGAGGAAAAACTTGCCCACCAAAAAACCCTTTTAACAGGGAAAAAAGGTGGAAGAAACCTCAGGAAGAGCCACAGAGGAGGGATCCCTCTCCCAGGACGGACAGACGTGCAATGGATGTCACGTGTACAGAACAAATCAACACAAACATATTGTACAATTACAATGAAATACAATAAATGATAGTATGATTACAGTAGCAGTGGAACTTGTGATAGAGTTAGAGGGACACAGATGCACAGCAGCAGTGAAACATTAACAGACTATAAACTATAGGAGAGATGTGGTAGCAATTATGACAGTGATGCTATATATAGTGGACATCAGTAGCAGACCACAGCAGCAGCCACGATCCACGAGAACCTGCTGGACGAGAAAGCACAGAAACTCCGGGGAAGAAGTTTAGTTAGTAACATGCGTTGACGGTAATGGTGATGGGGAGAGAGAGAGATTGAGAGAGATCGAGAGAGAGAGAGAGAGAGAGAGAGAGAGAGAGAGAGAGAGAGGGTTTTCAGTAAAGGGAGATGTGACTGCATCTTCAACCATTACCGTGCCTGGCTAGGCATAACCCAGAAAGAGACAGGCGGGGGGGGGGAGTCCCCCGGCAGTCTAGTCCTATGGCAGCATAACTAACGGATGACCTGAGTCAGCCCTAACTATAAGCGCTTTCAAAAAGGAAAGTCTTAAGTCTACTCTTGAAAGTGTTGACTGTGTCTGCCTCCCGAACCCAGAACGGTAGTTTGTTCCACAGAAGAGGAGCTTGATAGCTGAAAGCTCTGGCTCCCAGTCTACTTTTGGAAACTATAGGAACCACAAGAGACCCAGCATTCTGAGAGCGCAGTGGTCTAGAGGGGTAGTAAGGTACTATGAGTTCTTTAAGATATGATGGTGCCTGGCCATGAAGAGCTTTGTATGTAAGGAGAAGAATTTTAAATTCAATTCTAGACTTAACAGGTAGCCAGTGCAAGGAAGCCAAAATGGGAGAGATGTGATCTCTGATCTTGGTTCCTGTCAGAACACGTGCAGCAGCATTCTGAATTAGCTGCAAAGACCTAAGAGACTTACTTGAGCAGCCTGATAACAAAGAGTTACAATAGTCCAGCCTAGAAGTAACAAATGCATGGACTAGTTTTTCTGCATCCGCTTGAGACACGATGCGTCTGATTTTGGCAATGTTGCGTAAGTGGAAGAATGCAGTCCTCGAAATTTGTTTTATGTGGACGTTAAAGGACAAATCCTGATCAAAAACAACTCCAAGATTCTTTACGGTGGAGCTGGAAGCCAGAGTGATCCCATCTAAGGTAACTAATTCTCCGGGAAGAGAATTTCTGAGGTGTTTAGGTCCAATTACAAGAACTTCAGTTTTGTCTGAATTCAGCATCAGAAAATTGTAGGTCATCCAACTTTTTATATCCTTAAGGCATGCTTGGAGTTTAGTTAATGGGTTGGTTTCATCAGGCTTGATCGACAAATATAATTGGGTGTCATCAGCATAACAATGAAAATTAATAGAGTGATTCCTAATAATGTTCCCTAGAGGAAGCATATATAAACTGAATAGAAGTGGTCCTAGTACAGAACCTTGTGGAACGCCGTGACAAACTTTAGTGTGCATGGAGGATTCATCATTGACGTGTCAATGTGTGTTTCAATGGTAGAAAAGTTACACCGTGTTGCTTTAAGATACCACAACAACGACAAGATTTGATAACACGAAAAAACAGTCAACATTTTTGTCTGTGTTGTTTCTCTGCAGTTTCACATTTCAGCCTATGAAGACTCAGTAGCTACTCATCTCACAAAGATCCTCAACTCTGAGCAGCACTCCGTGGTCATCTCCTCTGCCAAGTGAGTGTTTTTAACACAGCAGAATGAGCCCAAACAGGACAGACTAGAATCAACAGAAAACTGCAGCACAGATTTCAACTCTATACAATACAATACTCAAGCTGTAGGCAATATACAGCTGTAGGCAAAGATGTGTTCAAATAATAGTGCAGAACTTTGATTTTGTTGACATATTATTAAGCAGAGCTATAAGTTGTAAATAATAAATAATGATACAGCAATTAAAGGTCAAATTTGCCACAATATGGCATAAATGGAATATAATATTCATAACTATGTTTTCATTAGTGTATAATCATCTGAAAATTAAGAATCATTATGTTTTTGTTACCTTAGAATGAGACTTTTGTATCTTCTATCACCATCAGAGTTCTGATTGAGACCACACTGATGTTTCCTTCCTGTTTCTCAGGATCCTGTGTGAAACAGTGAAGGATTTTGTTGCCAAAGTCGGGAAAGCCTATGAAAAAAGTACAGAGAACGCTGAGGAGTGTGACACCATGTCTCTCAAAGTAAGTCTCAAAAACAATGCAGTTAACATCCATCATCCGCCCATGCTGAAAGACAACTCCCTGTATATTCAGTTTCTACTCATTTGCAGTCCCCTGAATGCTGCCACAGCACTCTGTCTAACCTCTGTCTGTGCCTCCTCTCCTCTGTGGCCACCAGTGTGCCATCCTGAATGAGAAACTGGACTCCCTCCTCCAGACCCTCAACACAGAGTGCCAGGCTCTGCCTCCACTTCCCCACTCCACTCCTCCTATTGTTGAGGAGGAGCAGGAGGAGGAGGAGGAAGAGGAGGAGGCCAGCGAGGAGAGCCTGACAGAGCTGAAGGAGAAGCTGGAGGAGGAGGAGACAGAGAAAGGACACCAGCTGTTCAAAAGCAGGGAGCAGCTGATGATCAGGGCCAACAGTCTGAAGAAAGCCGTGCGACAGATCATAGAGCAGGCAGAGAGAGGTAACACACACCTGAAGCCAGTTCAAACCCAGTTCAAACCCAGTTTAAACCCAGTTCAAAACCAGTTTAAACCCAGTTCAAACCCAGTTCAAACCCAGTTCAAACCCAGTTCAAACCCAGTTTAAACCCAGTTCAAACCCAGTTCAAACAATTCAAATGTTTTCTGAGAAGCGTGAATGAATCATTTCACTGGTTTTGAAATCTTGTTTGGAAATTGCATGAGGAGCAGATCTGAAAGCAGCTGTAATCTGCTTTATAATGATCAAAGTTTGTCACTATTTATGAAATACAACACACACACACACACACGCATGCACTGTGACATGTAAAACATACCGCCCTGTCTTATCTCTTCTGTGTTTCCTCTGTTCAGTGGTTGATGAGCAGAACGCCCACACAGAGGAGACCGAGCTGCCATCTCCTCTGGAGTTTAGAAAGGACAGCGAGGAGGAGAACAGAGACAGTGAGAAGGATGAGGATACCAAGGAGCTGGAAGCAGTGCCATGTAAGTGCACCACCATCACTGCTACTGCTTTGGCTCTGTTTCAGATCTTTGACCCGTGTGGCCTGGTCCTGTTCCAGATCTGTCATCTGTGACCCGTGTGCAAACCCTTTACCTGCTTAGTCCTGGTGCCAATTCCAATCTGGGCCAAAACACTTCACCTGTGCAGCCTTTCCTGTTTGATTTCCAGGCTTGCCAGCTGGCATTGTTCTCAGTGACTGTCAGCTAAAAGACAATTTGTGCTGACACTTTCTAATGCCCATCATTAATAAGTGATTAACTTAATGTTAAAATCATTTTACTGTTTAAAAAAAGTGTCAATGCAATAATTTACATTATTTTACCGATGTCAGATCCAACCACAGATGACAGTCACGTTCGCACATAAAGCAAAATAGCTTCTTTAAACTTGATAATTAGGCCTGCCATGGTATGTTTATGACAAGCTGTCATAACAGAAATATCTCAAACAAAGTCACCTTTAAAAATGACATACAATGACACTGAACAGTCCTAAACATTCGTAAAGACTCCTTCATGCTCATGACATCAACTTGTAGTGATGACAGTGTCATGTCAGTATTATGCACGCCCTTCAAAACTATTGATAACTAATGATCATAATAATATTGATTAACTATTTACAAAAATATCTGGTCTATCTATCAAGTATATAAAATGAATTAAGTGGCCAACAATAAACTAATTTATCAGCAGTACCACCGGAATAATAGATGTTAAAACTGAATTTTTATTATTACATATTATATTATTATATTATATATATCATTTATGTGTAGTGTTGATGAATCCTGAACAGAACCTGTCCAAGAACCAGAGATACTTGGGTGGAAAAGAGTTTGTGATCCATTTATTTTACATCAACTTACTATCTTCTCGTCACATTTCCAAGTATTTTCCATTCAAATTCTTGTAGTATTGTTGGTGTTAAATGTTTCTAAATTAATTTTTTAATCAAAAAAATATATCCATTTTGTTTGCTTAGTGGTTGAGGCCTGCTCCAGCTCTGTGCCACCTCATATTAGGTCTCCTTTTCTCTCCTGAGAGAGGAAACAGTGCTTCCCATCATTTAGGCAAACCTAAGGATATATAAAGATTTAAAAGTCAGCATCGCGCTCCTCTCTGTGGAAAGAATAATGGGGTAATGTTGTTGTGAAAAAAGTCTACAAGATGATTCTGCTGAGAATCAATGCAACAGAAGAGCACAGTGGATTTAAATATTGCCACCTTGTGGATATTGCACTCCCTGCACCGCAGAGAACCAGACACATGGCTAACGGAAAAAAAGTGCTGCTGACGCAAATCACGTTTCCTGTCATAAATAAACTCAAGGATTAGTGGCAAAAGAGCATGGAGAAAGCCTGCGATATATCCCACCTCTTTCACTGGGATTAGCTGTGTATCTCTCCATCTTCAGTCTCCACAACAGTCGGCCTCTTAAATAATAAATGACCTGACCAAACTGTGGTGGCAGAGCAGCTATGAAGCCTGTGTGTGCCTGTTTATGTGTGCCTGAGTGTGTGTAATGTAGTGAAGCTTTATATATGTGGACACACATGTGACACACTGTGTGTAAACGTTTAGTGTGTGAGTGTGTGTGTGTGTGTGTGCGTGCGCATGCTTGCATTCATGCATGTGTGTGTGTGTGTGTGTGTGTGTGTGTGTGTGCATTGGCCACAGGATGTGTTATTGTCTTAGGGGCAGAAGTTCTTCCTGTTTATCATGGGGCTGCTTCCTTCCTTCCTTCCACACATTTTCTAGCCGCTGGAAGACTAGGAGGTATCAGTCAGACCCTCTGCTTTTTTATCCTTTCCTTGTTTCCTCTTATTGCCTCCTTACTCCTTCCTGACCTGGACACAAATCAAAAAACACACAAAACTGCTGAAACCAACCTAACCAAATTGAGCTTGCAGATTCCATTTATAGTGCAACACAAGTATCCAACATGAAGACACACACGACACAGCACGAGAAAATGGTGTGGAGCAGATGCAAATAAACCAGAACAAAAACAAGAGTGAAGAGGAGAAATCTAAATGAATAAATAAAGAGAAACCTTATGTACCTGTTGATAAATAATTTTACCAACCTCTCCACAGTCCACCAGAGTGAGTTAAATCCTCATGATTTTGTACGACATACACAGCAACAATAATAAAACTTATAATAATAAAACAAATATAACCAACTAAAAGTCAAAGTATGCACTAAACTGTCAGACAGTACTGTAGTGTCAAAATGTCAGACTTGGTGAAATGTTCCTGTATATTTAACTTTTTTTAACACCACCTTTATAACACCTTTATAATGCATGCTTTTATTCTGAAGTCCTACTTTTCAGTTTAATGTTAATTCAACAGTATTGAACTGGATATAAATTCCTGTATCAGCCGACCACTGATGACCAACCTCATCATGTGGATTATCCGTTCAGATGTCTTTACTTTAAAATGTTGTTTTCCTCCAGATATGCCGCCCTGCCTACTCATAGCAGTTGCAGTGAGTTTTCTTATGCCCCCTGGTGGGATGAGAGGGAGATATCACATTAAAAACTAATGCCACCCTGTACTGTCTTTGCCCTAGAGAACCAGGAATATCGAAAAAATATGTGTGTCAGTTTGAGTAGAAAAAAGACATCACAGTATAGATGTTTGTTGTTTTCTGTGTCCAGCTGCTAAGAGTCCCTGTTCTCCAACGGAGAGGAGGGTGAGCCGCAGCACCCAGTCCTGTGGCTCCTTCACAATCACCCCCTTCACCACCAGCAAGGAGAACCTCCCTGTACTCAACACACGCATCATCTGCCCCGGTAAACACACACACAGAAGACATTATATATATTTGAAAGCATGCATACAGTTCCTTTTCCCTTACCTGATCTTAAAAAAAAAACACACAAGGACAGAATCACTCAGACATTTCAAGTCAGCCTTGTGTGACACATGTCTGTGTGTGTGTCTGTGTGCAGGCTTGCGGGCAGGACTGGCTGCCTCCATTGCTGGTAGCTCCATCATTAGCAAGATGCTGCTGGCTAACATCGACCCCTTTGGCGCCACACCCTTCATCGACCCCGACCTCGACTCGCTGTAAGAGCCGTTCCTCTTTGTGTGTCTCCTTTCATTTTCTTCTCCCTATTTGTCACTGATTTTTTAAATGTATTTATTTATTTATGATTATAATTTATGTGTGAGTTTGGGCTAACTGTGTTTCTGTGGCTGTTTTTCCTACCAGAGAGGGCTACATGGAGAAATGTGTCATGAACAACTACTTTGGCATCGGCCTGGATGCCAAGATCTCTCTGGAGTTCAACAACAAGCGAGAGGAGCATCCAGAGAAATGCAGGTGAGACAATTCAAAGGGCTTTATTGGCATGACGAAGCACTGTACATATTGCCAAAGCAGGCGTTTGGGATTAAAATATTAATAATAATAATAATAATAATAATAAAGGAAAACAATATGTACAATACGTTTACAATATTTATAATAGAAATATCTTCCATCTATCTGTCACACAATCGTTCTTTTATAGTCAGTGCTGAGACAGCAACATCACCACAGTGTTAACCTTACCCTCTGCTCCTCCTGCATAGGAGTCGTACCAAGAACATGATGTGGTATGGTGTTTTGGGCACAAAAGAGCTTCTGCAGAGAACCTACAAGAACCTGGAGCAGAAGGTCCAGCTGGAGGTGAGAAAGGGCAGAACAGCCAATAACACAGAAGTCTGAAAAATCCAGATCATATGTACAACTCACAAAACCCCACTGCATCTAGTCTAAAAAACACTACTTGAAATACATAGAGCCGGGCAGCTGAAGGCTGACCAATCAGCAAACAGCAGGGAGTGATTATGATGAGGATGTGACTCTGCACCTCTCACTCTTAAATCTCTTGAAACACTATTTCATCTAAGTGTTCTATTGGCCTATTTTTCTCCTCAAATGTATTCAGAGAGCGATTCTGACTGCTGAGGAGAAACAACGCCTGCCACACTGAAACACCTCCCAGTGGATGCTGTGCTCATGTAGTCAGGAGTAGGAAAAGACATTGTTTGATGTTGTCATATTTTAAAAGATATTAGAGTTAAAATCATCATAAATAATCTTAAATAGTAGACTGGATTTGACGACACATGTACACTGTGCACTTCATGTGCTGGTCTGGTTGACCTCTGCTTGGTTATTGTCTTTCCCAGTGTGATGGCCAGTACATCCCCCTGCCCAGCCTTCAGGGGATTGCAGTGTTAAACATTCCTAGCTACGCAGGCGGGACCAACTTCTGGGGCGGCACCAAGGAGGATGATGTGAGTACAGTTACACACAGAACCCTACGTAATGTTCCATCCTGCTGCAAGTGCCCTTGGTAGGCGACTCAGATCACCTTTGGAGACGAAAAAAAAGGGATGTTTTCCTTCTGAAGCCCATGTCAGAAATCCTTCCAGCCAGACTTCTTCACCTCTCAGCCTCTCTCACTTTCTTTGACGTGAACTGTGCTAAGACAGCCTGGGTCCTGGTTTTGACCCCATAGCCTGGAGGTACAGGGGTAGGTATGGTTAGAGATATATTTGTGCTTGTTTGTTTAAGGCTTGAAGAACAAAGTCTGCTGAGGGATTAGAGCCAGTACACACACGCACACACACACACTCGCCACATTTAAAGTTTTCTATTTGTCTTAAATACATATATACATAACACATAAATACATATTATTTCATTTGTTTCTTTGTAAATGGAGTTGAAATACACTTTATTGATACCAAACAGTGATCATAAAGGGATGAAGATGTTACCACCTCTATTTTTCTACTGAATCCAGTTTGGAATTTGTTGCTGAGTCTTTTAGTTTCCACCTAGTGGCGGAGGCCCCACATGGCATCACGTCTGAAGTTGATCATTTCATCTGGGTGAAATGTTACCTATCCAGCATTTCTTTTCTGCTGAGTGTCTCTGTCTGCCAGATGTTGACTCCACATTATGGTGACCTTTTCATGGGCAATTTGCTTGCAGAGATCAATAACAGACTTATTGGGAGCCTCTTCTCTCAGAAATAATTCATTTTTCATTCAGGCTCCAGCTAATCTGAGTTGACAGGGCAAAATGTCTCCTTTGAAGCAGGTTTTCACAAATCACAATCATGTTAAAGGATAAAACTGCAGATATTTTTCTATATTTCTCTTCTTGTCAACATATGCCATGAACAGACCAACACTGAATTGTGGAGTCTGATGTAGCTTGTTCCTTTGTGCCACAGACCAGGGCTCATTGATTTGGACAAAATATCTAGTGTTGTTTTTTTTTCTAACCAATATTATGATTTTTCCATTGATTTTACAGTCCTCCATTTGAATAGAAAACATATAATATTTCATTTACTTGTTGTTGCTCCCAAAGTAAACTTAGATTTCAATAGAAAAATGAACTAATTTAGCTGACAGTTAATAATATATAATACATTAGCAAGGGATGTGCATTTGAAATAATTTTCAAATTCGAGTACTTGCATAAACTATTGATCATTATGGAGTACTTGCAAAACATTCGACTGTAAAAAGAGGATCAGAAGTGAACACCCAAGAAAAAATCATTTCTGTAAGAGTATCTGACTATCTGATACTTCTATTTGATTAAATTTTAATTTGGTCAATAATGCAAAGTGAATCAGTGAAATGTCAAATATCAAATAAGTTGTGCTATAAAGAAAAATGTGAGAACTACTGACCAAATGGAATACCCAAGTACACATTTCATACTTTTGGACTTCGTGCCACTGACCGGGGCAGAGTGGTCGATGCATTGTTGTGTGTTTTGAAACTGAAAATAATAGACTAACACCAGTCTAATTGTTTAAGACTGAAATGATTGGTTGTAGAGGACGCAGTGTGCTGCTACACGCACAGTTCCTAAATGTCATCATTGTGTTGTACAGATCTTCTGTGCTCCATCCTTTGATGACAAGATCCTAGAAGTTGTGGCTGTGTTTGGGAGCATGCAGATGGCTGTGTCCAGAGTCATCAAACTACAACACCACCGCATAGCACAGGTGAGAACACACACTAAAAACAATATGAATCAGCACATAAGAAGAAGAATGTGTACATCTTAACTGAGCCTCTCTGTCCCGAATCAGTGTCGAACAGTGAAGATTACCATCCTGGGTGATGAGGGGGTTCCCATTCAGGTGGATGGTGAGGCCTGGATCCAACCACCTGGAGTCATCAAGATCCAGCACAAGAACAGAGCTCAGATGCTCACCAGAGACCGGGTGAGAAAGAAGGAGTGGGTCTCAGTGAGGAGCAGTGTGTGTCAGGGGAATAAAATGAACCTGAGTGAAGAGGTTTCAGGTGAGAGATTCAGGTTTCACATGACATATACTCATCCTTTGATTTTCCCTGCAGGCATTTGAGAACACGCTGAAGTCATGGGAGGACAAGTTGAAGTATGATAAGCCTCCTTTGCGGCCTCACCTCTATCCACAGCAGTCTGTGGATCTGGCTACAGAGGAGGAGGCTGCCCTGGTGCAGATGTGTGCCCGAGCTGCAGAGGAGCTGATTACAAGGTAAACATGGCCTGCCATGAATATCAGCTCTCCCTGTACAGGTCATAGAAAAATAATCAGAGAACGTTTGTGTTTCTTTATTATGAATCATTCCCACTGACATGTGCTCTGTTTAATCACAGGATATGTGAGGCTGCAAAGACCAATGGGCTTTTAGAGCAGGAGCTGGCTCATGCTGTTAATGCTGCATCTCACGCTATCAACAAAACACACCCGAAGTTCCCAGAGGTTAGCTATCAGCACACACAGCACAAAGTGTTCGTTCTTCTACATGTTGCTCCACCTTAGAATTGAAGTTTTCTTTACAGGTGTCCCAAATCTGTTTTTTGTGTCCACAGGACCAGTTTAAATCCACTTGTTACTACTTACTTGCCCCTACAGGTCACTGAATCTAAAGTCTAAGTGAAAGCTGTTGCGGATGTGGTTTATCTAAAGCAAGAGTGTCAGAGAAAACTGTTGATCTACAGCTTGTAATATTTAAACATTAATATCATCATAGCATATCACAGCATATCACACATCATAGCATAACATTTAAAACCACAGACTGTGTGTGTGTGACTGCCTGTGTGTCCTAAGAGGACCTACATTGTTAGTAAAGTAGGCAGAGAACACACATGAATTCAGTCTGTCTTCTGTCTTAAAAAAACCAAGACCAGTATTTAAATTGTATTATTGTCTAAAGAAAATCGAATCATCTGATTTCATTCCCCTTGCACTTTTGTGTTTGTCGTACATACTACGCAATGTATGAGACTAAATAACTGTTGTCCTGTCTGCAGAGCCTGACCAGGAACACTGCTATAGAGGTGGCCAGCACTGTCAAGGCACTGTACAACGAGACAGAGTCTCTCCTGTTAGGCCGAGTCTCTCTGGTGAGTTATTTTCCCCGTCTGTAACGGGGATTTATGGTTATATTGATGACTTTTACTTGTGCTTGATATTATTTCATGTTTCAACCATACTATGGCGTACAACATGTTAAAGCTGTAAACTCAAAATGAAACTACAAGCAGCGGCATCAAATCCCTGTCTGTTTTGAACCTCGTATTAGAAACATAACTAAGAATACTTTTGAATATCTGGAGAACAGAGTGAGGCTGTTTCTATGTCAAGTCAACACAGACACCTTTATTATCTATAGAATTGACTGCTGAAATGCTCAACTTTCTGCTCTCCCTACGACTTAATTAGAGTGACTTCATCATTTTATTAGTTTATAAAGCTCTTCATGGTCTTGGTTATCAATGTAGCAAGCCTCATTGCAAACGTGGGTTTCCAGACAGGCTAATCACCTCACGTGCCGCTGCTCTCCAGAGCCGTTTCCATACTTCTCTGAGCGCCAACCCAGCCCTCCTGTGGGTTAGGGTTGTTTTATTGTGTGAAGCACTTTTGAGAAGTGAAAAGTTTCTTTTTGAGTCTCCTTCCAGTATACCACTATACCATACTTGATTTGGACTTGTTGTGTTCCCCCTTGCAGCAACTGGACCCACCAGAGGAAGAGCAGCTGTCCAATGCTCTGCAGAGTGTGGAGTTGGAACTGGGCAAACTGGGAGAGATCCCCTGGCTGTATCATATACTGCAGCCCAACGATGAGGAGGTAAGCAACCTCAGCAAACATTCAGACACAGATGAACATGTACACACACATTATGTGTAGTATTTCTACAACATAGATAACATTAACAACATTCTGTACTCCTGTCCCTCATAACTAAGAGCTAATCTGCACACATGTTCTGTATTGTGTCTTCTCGCGTAACATGGCTCCAGGTAACGGGAGAGCTGAGTAGCTAAATGAAATGCTATAGGTTGACTGTGCTTATGTACCAGGACCACTCTCTGGGTTACGGCAAGAGGAACAGCCGCAGCAGCATGTTTCGGATAGTGCCCAAGTTCAAGAAGGAGAAAGCTGCCAAGAAGACGAGCCCGCAATCAGGTAGGGTCAGGTTGTGTCCGCTTTTCCCTCAAGAAGTCAGACAGACAATCCGCTCAGGACGGGGATGTGGAGCATCTGCCACGCGGCTAATACTTTAAATTTATCCTGACTGGTCTGTCCGCCTCAGAAGTTATGATTGCTCCAGAGTGATGAACTGCCAGCTCAGATATTATTGTGGCTCAGACAGTTCTACATAAGAAGATAAGTGAGATTTGATTTGTCAATCATGGTGTAAACTTTCAGCTCAAATAGTATGTATGTGCTTTTTCTTCACATCACATACTCAGAATATTAAATACAGCTGCTAGTGGTAACCAGAACGATGAACTACTGTTGATACTGTATAACTGATCACTGTGCTCGCCCTCAACAATGAAGCTGCATATTCACGCATGCACACACAAAATAAACAAACTTCTGGCCACAGTTGTCATGGTTACCTTTCCCCATGGCCCTCACCACCTTCATATTACAGTCCATGCATAAAGGTGTCCCTGTATTTTCATTCCCCTGGTAGAAACACAAAGAATGTGTGTGTGTTTGAGGCCTTACATCCTACAGTGTGACCCCAACCATCAACTTGCACCCCACCCCCACATTCATGCTCTCATCCAGCTGTCAATACAGTTTCAGGAGGTGCAAAGGCAGAAGAACAAGGCTGCTCCGAAATCAGCCAGAAATCAAGTTTTTGTTGAATATTGAGCAACAAAAGTCAGTATCAGATGACCAAAAAGTCCACTCCAACTGGATGTTTCTGCGTACTTAAACATAATAGGAGTGTGAGTATAGGTTCAACAGTCAGATCAGTTGGAAGCCCTTCCTCTCGTTGTGGGCTGGTTACTGATTAGTTGGGTTGTATTTCCTGCACAGGCTTCCGCCTCCCTTTGCCTCCTACTTTTTTCTGTGTGTTCTGATATCAGTCGATGACATGCATGCCCCCAGTCTTCCTGGAAAGGCACTGGCCGCTGCCTTGTTCTGACCAACCTTTGACCTTTGTCAACCTCCCCTCTCCTCCGCCAGCTGCCGCCACTGCTCTCCCTTCCTCTCTGATGCACCCCATCCATTTTTTCTCCTTCCTTTCCTTCAATGATTCACAATTTGTGTGCATCTGTGAGGCTGTATGTGTGTGTGATGACATGACTCACATATACTGTAGGTGCAATGAGAGATGGTAAGAGCGAGAATAGTGCTGAGTGAGGTGTGAGAGAGAGACAGTTTTTCGTGTGTGTGCATACCTGTGAGGCACCCTGAGCCTCTCTCTGCTCTGCTCTGTGTGTTTGTGTGTGTGTGTGTGTGTGTGTGTGTGTGTGTGTGTGTGTGTGTGTGTAGTGGAGAGATGGGGCACAGAGGAGGTGGGCATCTGGCTGGAACAGCTGAGTCTGGGGGAGTACAGAGACACCTTCATTCGACACGACATCCGAGGCTCGGAGCTGCTGCACCTAGAGAGGAGGGACCTGAAGGTACACTCACACACACACACACACAAACACACATACACACACACATCAGTTACCACACCTCGATCCCTCAGTGAATCTGTGTGAACTCTCTCTTCCCACCCACGATCAACTCTCTCTGTCTCCTCTTGGTCTACTGTATCTCTTTAACCTGTTAGACGTCTCCCTGTTTTGCCACCTCTCGTGCTGTGCTGCATCGCTCTGCTTGGCTTCTACTGTCTGATGTTTGCTTGGTGAAAAAGACTCACTGTAACCCACTAACACTGTGTATCTACTGAAGAGGGGAAGCCTCTGGACAGGGCAGGGAGGGCTGGGAGTGGACGGACTAAACTGAGCTGTAGATGGCCAAAAGTGCAGGCAGTGAGTTTAGTTGTGATATTTGAAGTGGCTCGGCTCCGATTGTGCGAATCTCCTGTAGAGTTTAAAGAAGGCTGAAATTAGATGGTGTGTATTGAATTTGTTATGATCCATGGGGACATTTGCGTGATTCCTTCCTCCTCAGAGTGTGGGTGTGTACCACCGTGGAAACGAAGCCGCCACCCTTTTTGACGTACACAAGGAAAGCATGAGTGCAACTAATGAGAGCATGAACACCCACACGGGCTGCAAAGAAGTGAAAAACAAACTCCCCTCGTGATCATGTCATCATGACGTGCACACATGAATCCTCTTCCTGTCATACTGCACATGCCACCACGTCACATTTTCACAGGGTCTTGGTGCATACCCGGTTTAGGACAAAGCAGTCATATTATTGTCAAATTGACCTTCCAGATTTGATTTTGTGAAAGCACCAAAAATGTAGCACAAAACAATATGTCCAAGTTGTGTCTAAAACCTGTGAACTCAATGAGAAAGAAAAAAAAACAATTGCTTTGAAATGACAATTAACAGAAATTAGTGCCTGGCCGAGCACAGATTTTCAACAGTCATACCAACACTTAAATAAATCTGATAATACATTTTACACATAAACATCTCTTAAACTTAATTTAATTAAAAACTTGACCAATGCTGAGCAGAGCATCTTACAGGTGAGGAATAAACATACCAGCGCTCTCTGGTGGACAAACGGCGTGACTGCAAACTCAAACTCTGCGGCAGTTTGTTGGTTCAAAAAGATGTTCTGCACATACATCAGCACACACACACACATATTATACCTGTGTTTTTATGTGTGCCCCTCATTCCATTGTCTACCACAGTTTATTATCATCATCTCATTTGTCTAATTTGCTTGTTTTCCTGTTTTATTAAAACTGATAAATGTACAGCTGAAACTATTAGTCAATGAATCAATTAGTCAATCAATTCAAAACAGCTCAATAATTATTTTCATCAAGTATTTTTTAAACAAAAATTCACAGACAGATTGACAGAATTAAGACAAAATAAGGAATCTGAATATGACAGGTGGGTTCTGGAAATTGTGACTATTTCCAGACAGTTTGTAGGTGAAACCATTAATCTTCAATATAATGCACAGATGAATGAGTTCTGAAAGTAATCTTAAATTGCAGCCCTTGATAAATGTGAAGCAAAGTTGTAAGTGGACTGTTGAACATGCAGTCAAATCATTTTCTAATGAAATGAATGACGAGTGAATGACACTGAGATCACCAAGCGAACACAGTGCATGTGGAGCACTACAAAAGCTGTCAGTGGACCACAGACAAAAATACAGCTTCATTCTGCTAACTGACATTAATGCCTCTGAGGCAAAATATAGAACACTGTGTGATTCTTAAGAATAACCCCCTTTCAGGTTGTTTCACAGCAAACATTTTGATTTGTCATAATAGGAAAAGAACAGATGTTTCCAATAATATTAACAATGGGTTTGTTCTCAGTAATCCATGAGTGTGGCTGTGAGCCAGCATGCACAAGAACAGAAGCCTAAAACCAAATAAATCCTCTTTACAGTCATCTGAAGTTGGCTCCATCCCTTTTTTCTAATTAGAGCTACCCATATTGTCAAGCTGTGATTACACATGTCACATCCACTGCTGATAGTAGATTAAATACCCAAGTGTCGTAAAATAACCAGAGATAATTACATACTTATTTTACAGTTTCTTTTTTCTATTCTGTTAGTTCCCAGCCTTTGTTTGAACTTCTCTCCGCTTCCTCTGTTGATCAATGCTAATGTTGTGCCTCTTTGTGGTTTCTAATTTGGAATATGTAACAGCAACAGTACATGAAAATCAACAAGACTAAGAGTCTACAGCCATGCTAGTGGTGCTGTGAGGTTGTAGCTAAGGACAGTGGTGGACAGTGGTTAGCTGAGGCTAGTGCTAATATCAGCATGCTATCATTCTCACAATGCAAAAATGCTGATATTAAAGTTAGCAGTGGGCTAAGTTAGCAGCTAGGCCAACAGAAGTCTGTGGTGTCCTACCTATGAGTCACAGTGAGCATTCATATAGGTCATTTCTCTTCAAGGAGCTTGTTTGGCTTCGTGAACCACTGAGTAACTTTCACAGGAAAGAACGGAGCCCCCCTCCAATACATCAAGCAGGGCGGCTGTGTGGGCGGCTGTGCGGCTGTGTGGCTCAGGAGGTGGACCAGGTCATCCACTAATCAGAAGTTTGGTGGTTCCTCTAGTCTGCGTATCTAAATGTCCTTGGGCGCATGGATATCTGTACTAAATTTCATGGCAGTCGATATTTCTGTTGATATTTCTGTCAGCATGGCTGACAGTTATCAAAATCATAATGTGCCTGAACTTTCTAGGTCCATAAAGGCATATGTCTGCCACATGTTGCAGTGCAGTCTTTGCTTGTGTGGCCTATTTTCAGGCAACCAAAACAGATTCTATCGTCCTTGATGAAATTCGTCATGCCCCATATACTTTCACTTTAAACTGTGAGCATTTATCAAGTCAGTGACTACTTTGTGAACAAAACAGACAGTTGTGAATAGAGGACGACTAGATCTTGTATCCTGTATTCTGAGTTATGACTCCTTCCTTTACTGCATTGACATTGGTGGCAAAAATGCTGCCCCTTTTTCTTTGCTTTAAATTATTTCCATTGGAGGCCTTAGTTGGTGGTTTAGACTTCTAGACTTAGCCCTTAACGACTACTAAACAGAGATGACCCCTTCAGTCTTGAAGATCACAAACATATCTCCATTTTTCATTTTAAGATGATGCTCCAAGTCCAGCTCTTTCATGTGCATCATTTGTTTGGTTAAAGTATTTTCAAAGAAACAAGGAGAATGATTGTAGAGCTTTAATATCCTCACTTTTAACAGGCATCCAGCTCTTTTCCACATAAGCAGAGGCAATTTTATGTTCATCTCCAAAAGGTTCAAGTCTCATGGCTGCCTCTGGTGTATTGTTCAAGAAAGTCACTCCAGTCAGTTGTCCTCACCTCCACTCCATTTTTGAAAGCTGCGATGGAAGACTTGTATTGCAGAGCGTTGAGCACAGACAGAGCACAGATCTTGCTGGACAGGCAGAGCAGTGGTACTGTGTTGTCTTTGCGTGATTCTGATAGTTCTCAGTCACAGTTTGGGTTTGGGGGTGCACATGTCCCATTTGATTTTCAATAACAGTTTCCAATGCTTGAATGCTTGGAGCATAGACTTTTAATAGTGTCTCATAGCTTTGTGTTTTTGGTTTTTGTTTAGGCCTAACGACTTGTGGTTGAGGTAAAGGATCAGGCAGAGCTGCAACATAATTTTTTTATCCATTTGAATCTTTAACAAAGATGTTGGCATGGGGATTTCATTTGCTTGCTCTTTTGGAATTGTTCCTCTTAAAACAAGAGTTCATGCCATCCTAAAGTTGAGAGTCACAGGCCACAATTTTGAGCCACAAGTGATTTTCAAGATCTGGAGCTTTCCATTTGTTGCTGCCAATTCCACATCAAGCTCTAATTGTTCTCTTTTTTTCTCCCAAACTTTTTCCTCTTGAACTTTCTAGGAAATGATGTTGAGGACATTTGTGATAACTGGGAGTGTGATTTAAATTCTTTACTTTTGAAGGTGAATGTAACATGATTACTGGCCAGCAGTGGTGTGTAAATATATTGTACTATAATTGTGTGTGAAACAGTTCAACAGCGTTCAACTTGTCAAACTTCAAGCAACCTGTAGATTTGGCCGTGAAACACTGACCTTTAAACACCATTCATCCGGCTGTTTTCCAATACAGCTTGTGCAGTCATATCACATTTGTTTAATATGAAAAAAATAATCCATGCTGATCATATATCCTAACTCCACAAGCATCCAACCAGTCCTGAAGAGGGCCTGTCATGTACGCAGGCGACAGGAGTCCATTGTCCATGCAAAGCTTCTACATTTCTCGTGGTTTATTTCTCCAAACAACAAGCAAGCAAATAAAAAAAACAAAGATGTCATGGTTCCCACATGCCTCTCAGCCCAGGTGCATGCTGATCCTATCTCTGAGTTCCAATTCAAAAACAAAAATAAAACAGTATGAAGGTATGAATTACGCAAAGGTAAATATAATAAAATAAATCAAGCAAATGACAAGCAAAAGTAAGTAATAATGATAATTAAAATTCAGTCTAAAGGAAACATGACTGACTGATCAAACAATACCATTAATGATAAAACAACAGTAAATACCACCAACAGATAAATAGCTCCAGTGTGTTGTATTGACAAAACATTGATCTCCCTTATTATCTACATGAATAACTGTCAGCTGTGATTTTTCACAGTTTTCACTTTGAGAACGAGGCAGACTATAATTCATAGGAGACCCATTAAACCACATTAAATGAATAACCCTAAATACGTGTGTGATTATAATACCTGACATGCAATAGACCTTCCTCTATGTGTTCTGAACATGTTGGTCTTGTTTTTCCTCAGGATCTGGGGATATCGAAAGTGGGTCATATGAAGAGAATTCTCCAGGGAACTAAGGACCTGGCCAAGGCCTCCATGGTTGATCTCTAAGGCGGAAGCAGACGCTACCCGAGAGGGGAAATAAACATTCCCCTTACAGTTTGGGAGCACCGTACGCAGTGTAAAGGAGAAAATAGGTATTCGAGGAGAGCTGGATTTGATCCCTCTGCTTAGAACACCGTTGTGATGTTGTTAACAAGATACATTTGTGTGTTTGTTTGTGCTGTGGTGCCAAAATGACAGTCGAGAAAGCTGATGGAAGTGCAAAAGGAAGTCATGGATCTTCACAATAAAAGCCATTTCTAAGTTAATATACATACATAGCACACAATCAGGTATGCAAACTAACCATACTGTCGACAGTTGACTTGTCTGAGTTAACAAACTAGTAGCAAAACCAGGACTTCCATGAGTGTGGGATTAAGATTCAGTAGAGTTCGGTAGTGTGTAAAAACACGATGTTTGCTGGATCTCTGCCTGACACGATAGAGCTGCAGATGCATTATAACAACCTTCAGGTTTCAGTAGCACTGCCGTTCAGTGGCGACAGAGAAGATAAACTCCTAACATCACAGTCTAGGTGGGAATCTGGAAGGTGTGGTGTCTAAAAGCAGTGGGATACTGTCGCATGCTATGCTTACTTAACTTTAGATATGTTTAATTGCATGATTAGTGTGTTGATTTTTTTGTGTGCAAAATAACACTTGAACAAGTTTTACATGACTTTAAGTATTACGATGCCATTTGTTACTACTGAAAGCATCTTTTTGGTCTAAATCAAACTTTTTTTTTTCTAGCTTTAATTTATTTTGTTTGCATGATAATGACGTGTCAAAGATTTGTGTCAAGTGCCATATTTTCAGTCATTTAAAATGTAAAATGTGCTTTATTGGTAGACGTCATAAGAAGTTTTTAAAAGCTGTTGATGAGGTATGAATATATGGAATTAATATCTGTAAGTTGACACGTTCTCTGTAGATGTGAAAATCAGTACCAAAGTGAATGTCTAAGAAAACATGATGAGCTGATGACTTTGTTCAGATTGCACCTCTTAATTTCATAGGCCTGTAGGTCTTAGGTCTTAAATCCATTTAACGTGGAGAAGTGATTAGTATTAGTCAGGAAGAAAGTAAACATAGTTGGACTGAAGCCAACCACATATACTGTAGGCTTGTTGAGTTTTTTAAAGGAATACTTAAAAGGCACTTTTGACTTCTTGCTTTACGCAAGTGCAAATTCTCATATCATTACATAGAGTTAACGGTTCACCTCAACTTTTTAACTTTTGGCAGTTTATCACAGTATTTAACATTAATGAGAATAGGAGTTAGATATCAGTCTTGAATATGTAATAGAGCAGTTGATCTGCAGTCTGCATTGCATTGTTCAAGTGCAGCTTTTTCTTTCTTCAAATTACAAGTGAGATGTTGATAGAACACTACTTTGACTTGTTAGTTTCTTTTAAGACTGGTGGCATTACAGGGTATATTTCTATATGTGATGCTAAGTTTGTATATATATATATGCACTGTATATACAGTATACCAGTGTATGCAAACAATGTTTGTAAGTGTTGTAGTCTAATGCATTTGTAGATTGCTGACATGGCATGCATTGTCAACAGCTAACACATTTGATTGTGTATATTACACCATAACAATTGTGTATTGTTGATTTGGTTCTAATCTCTTGTACATGATAATGCTGTTGTATTTTAATGATGGTGCAATATTTTATCTCTTGTTTTGATACTGTCTCTGCAGCTTTCTGACATGATGTTTCTCAGTGGGGGGGCGGGCGGGGTAAAAGAGGTTTTTTTGTACATCTACTCCCCCTCGAGGTTTGGGGATTAGATTTTAAAAGTTAGACCCGTAGACAGACAGACTGCTTTTTCTTACGGACTCCAAATTTCTTCCAGCGGTTCACTAGTTTGTAGTTTTGCTCCTCTGTGCTTCCAAGATGATACACTAAAGTAGGACTGTGTCAATGAATGAGTAGAATGGGCAGACATGACTGTTGTGTTAATATGTAATATGTATCACAATGTATCTGTGTGGGTTTGGGTGTGTCTACTACCACAGTGGCATATTGTATCTTATCAGCAATTGTATATTCATTGCCAACTCATTTTATCATGTCATTTCAACTCTTTGGAAAATAATTTTGCTCATATATCCGTTTTGATTCTTCCCATTTCCTCTGAGTCACATGCCTTCTGTTCAGAATTTGTTTCTGAATGTTGAATGCTAAAATTTAAAAAGACAAACAACTTTACATCCTTCATTAAAGCTTGCTAAAATCTAACAGAATGTGAGTGGATCCAGGGGCTGAATTGACAGTAGTCATGTATTGTGTATAATATCCCAACAGAGGGCGATCTATTACACCTCACAGCTCTACAGTCCCAGACTCACACTGTTAAAGAGCACGAGCTGATTTCATATGTCGACAATCAAGTGTGTCAGACTGCTGTGTCGAACTTGCTGTAGTGATTCTCGTTGGAATGCAGAAATCAGTAAGGCTTTACATCAAATTCTAATCCAAGAGAAGTTTTCTTCTCCTATATGCTATAGTTGGTCCTGCAACGCATAGCAAAGATGTTAGTTACTATAAACCACAAATTGATAATCAAAGATTCTTTCCCATTTTGACTGAAGATCATTACTTGAACATAACTCTGCCTGTCATCCATTTAATAGATCAGATTCATTGTTAGCTATCTGATGACAGCTAGCCTTTTGCTAGCCAGATGCTCTGGACATAGGGTTCACTAAAATCTCAAGTGTTTTGGCCCCAGACTCCAGGCGAGAGAATGCTTGACCTTTTTCATACAAAGTGGAAGTAGCCACCTTTCTCCCTTGCTGTGTTTTCCAGTGGTCTGTAAATAATGCTGCAAACTGCCTGGTTTTCAGAAACCAACGAAACCCATGCAAGGATCTCAGAAAGACAGGAAAACACATAGTCTTTGACATGGTTCCTAAAGTGATGGGAGAAAAGTGAGTTTCATTTGTTTACATTATGTTTACAATGGCACAGTTTTAATTTTTAAGAATATATATGTAGGTATAAACAATATTTGCATATTTATTGCCTAAGGTTAAATGATATGATGTGTATTGTGTTTTCACATTTGGAATATAATGTTACAGTTGTCACCTGTATTATTATCTGGATGATTTTGGTAAAGTAGTTAATAATTTTTACGACTACTAAGTGACTGTTTTCTGTGCCTTTTTATGGTTAGAATGCATGGTTAACTATTTATTACAATTTGGAGTCACTGAGATGTGTATTTTTGTATTCTGAATAAATAAATGGTTCAGCTTTTGTTGTACATTTTAAAGGTGCCTTAAAATAGGCTACCTGTTCATATCTCTCTTCTTCAATAAAACCAAATACATATGCAGTGTGTTTCTGCCTCGTTCTCATTGGATTTCACTTTCAGGAAAATTGTGTGTGTGTGTGTGTGTGTGTGTGTGTGTGTGTGTGTGTGTGTGTGTGTATGTGGTGAAAGCTTCTCTATTTTACCATAGCATAAATCAGTTTCAGAAGTTTCAAAACCAGAAGTTGAATAGCTACATTGTGACATAAGACTGTCGACCACTGTGACATTTGAAGTTCTCTTAGAACATCCACATCCCTGAACACTCCACGGCCTCTCTTTTCATGAAACTTTGCTCTGCTGTCATCTTTCATCTGGCAGTATCCCCCCCCTTTTTTTTTTTTAACTATAAATGAGTTAGTTCTCCTTTATGTCATCTCGCTTCATCTCTTGCAAAACATTCTCTTTTTTTCTTACTGCCCATTCTCTTCTTCCACCATTTTACCAATTATCAACAAGTTGAGTCACCTCAGCTTTTTTCCCTCCACAAGACTCAAAAACAGATTTGTGAACCACATGCAATCTGTCCAAGTTTCAAAGTTTCATCAACATGGCTGTTGATGTGGCTTCAGCAAACATTCCCAGAATGTGTTCAAACAAATCGAGCAGAATTTTTCTGAGACGCATCGGTTAAGAAAGATGAAAATAAAAACAATGAAATTATCTGTGATGGTAAGGAAATGGAAACATTAGGCTTAGTTATTAACTCTATTAAGTTCTTGCAGACTAAATCAAACTATTTTTTATTATATTTTGGCAATAACCACCTGCACAGTTTTTTAATAATTACCCTTTACTAAAATGGTCAAGATTTTGTCTATTTTTTTTGGCCTTACCATAAAACTTATATGAAGCACTGCAGATGAGTTGTGTTAAGTACAGGTTATTTACCAAACAAATGGCTGAACAACTCAACATTAAAAGGTCAATTTATACATTTCCACTTGGAAATGATGATTCTTATTTGAGCTTTATTGGTTTTATAGAAACCCTCATTTCCTCAAAGTTGGTATTTTAGCTGTTTTAGATCTCAGTTAATTTTAATGAGCAGTAATCTACATGATTTATAGGACAGTATTAATTACATGGAATAATGCAAGTAACTAAACACTAATAAATGTCACAAGACTTCCGATTCAGTGGCAAAAACATACAAATGGATTCTAAAGGAGCCATAGAAAACGTGTCAGAATTATTTGATAATAGTTTTTGAGTTACAAAACTGATAACCACTGACTGTTTGAATCATAAGGTTGGTATATAAGATATATATTTTTATATACAATCAATGCTTTGAATGCATCAGATATTTAAATACATTTAAATAAATTAATGATATATAATGTTTTGCATTTTTTCACAGTTTTAGTTTATGTGGTTGGATATGTATGTCAATCAAATAAAAGTCTATAAAACATAAATGTTGATGTCAGACATTCGCTTGCCTGCAGTTTGATTGTTCTGCCTCCGACAGTGGCAGTGCGACACATATCGTTGTCTCGGGGTGTGACTGGTGATGCCTGAAACTCTTGTTTTCATGGGAAGAACGGTGATGCACAGAGAATGGGGAGTCGGATTCATTTTTGAGAACAGCTGAAATAGACCTCAAGAGGGTAAGGCATACACACACCTTCATCGACTCAGTCAGTTCACTTTTAGCGTAGGTCCAGTTATTTTACCTGCTAACAAAGGTTCCAAACACTGAAAGGAGTTTGAGACACTGTCCTACCTCCACTTGTGACCAACATGCATGTTGCCATTTTTTGGTCAGTAAGTCGGATGTAAATACAAAAAAACACAAACAAAAACACAATAGCAACCATGGACTCGGAGATTCTACATTTACGTATAAACCTGCAGTAATCGGGGCAGTAGTGGGCAAACCAGGGTGGGCGAATTGTTGCTTCACTTCAGTAACGTTAACGTGAGCACGAAGAGTTCACGACGGACGATTCGTTCATGAGTCGCGCATTAAACAGCGGCTACCGTCACCGCTGCTGGAGTCCGACACTGAGCGCTGAGGTAAAACCACTTGATGCAGGCTAATGGCTACATTTTGGAATACACAACATATGACCACATACTGCTGTTGCTGAGGCATCTGAATCTACATTAACGTCATCGTTAGCTCGGTGGTTAGGTGCTAACTAACGACAATAAGGTGACATCACAGACCGAGCGGACTGCGGCCTGGTTCGGCTGCTAGCCTGGTGATTGACAGCCTGTCAACTAGCACGGTGCTTCATTTGGCTGCGGATGACTGTTGTGACTGTCGCGTTCTGTCTTCTGCTGGTTTGTTATGAGCCGATATGTCTGCGCAATGTACTGCGGCTAGCCAGCCAGCTAACCGTCGGTGTGTTTTGGTAGTCGTGAATCAACATCAGCATCCACAGTGTGTGTGCGGCTCCTCTGTGGCCTGCTGCGGCGGCGGCGGGTCCAGCCCACAACAACCGGGAATATCAGCTCGCTATTCTTCTTCCAGACGTTCCATTAATGAACCCGTGCTAACGTGAACAGGCCTATAACATTTATTTGTAACACACAGACGTGTAGAATGTAACAAAGCTTTCTGAAAGTCAGGTTACCGAAATGTTTGGCTGTTACTCGTTAAAGTAGCGACGACAAAATGACATGATATGATATTGTTGCAAACATACATATACATAGAAAACGGCTTTTATGTGGTCAGGCTTTTTTGTGAGAGTGAAGAAAGGCTGTTGTTTGTCAGCAGTGGTCAGAGAGGCCACCACCACCACAGAGGTGACACTTTAAGGGAAAGACCACCCAAAAGCAGGATCTCCACCCAAATATAGATGACGTCATCTTTAAGATGCACCCATTAACAGTTATGATGTCTGTAGATGATGCATCCAAACTGGCTCTTAATCGTTGTTCTTGGTTCTCTATGGTGTAGGGCTGAGCTGATGTGCATCGATTATCGATTAGTCTTCATTTATTTTATTTTTTAAATTAATTATTAAACTGTTAAGAGAAAAATACCCATCACAGTTTCCTAAAGCGCAAGGTGATGACACCAAATACCAATAGGAATAGATATAAAAAAAGAAAGAGTCTGTGTAAAAAAAAAAATATATATATATATATGTAGAGAAGACATGTTTTACAGGTGTAAATAATAAAGTCAGTGATGGCTGAATTCCATTTAGCTGCATCAGTCAGTCTCTGGGTCCTGGTGGTTCTCTGTCAGGCTGTCATGCCTCACTTGAATAAAATGGAGCCATTGTCAATGTTTTATTATTATTAGTGACACCTGTGCCTTGATACTGTGACAAGTCAAAATGCTCAGCTTGAAGCTGAAACCTATACTGTAGAGCATTTAGCCTGAAAACTGACAATGAATCAGTCATCAGTGTTGAGGCCACCGTTTGTTCTCACAGTGAACTGCGAGTGTCTCTCTGTGTTTCTCTCTCGCAGTTTCTGTTTATCTGTCATTCCGGCCACCCACACTCAGGTCCCAACCAAACAAGATTTTAGACTACACAGTTTGTGTCCTTGACAGGTTGTTTTTGCCTTAGCTGCATCTGCTTAGCTCTGTTACATTTTTATGCAAACTGGTAATTAGTTAATTATCAATCAGCTCCTGAGGATTAAAATTAGTTGCATTTAATTTTCAGTTTTTCCGTGACGTGACTTAATAAGCACATACATGTGAGGTGTATGAGGTGATGATGTAGGCCGTACCACTAAATGCCAAAGCTGTGAGTTATACGTTATTAAACATGAAATATCCCAGGCTAAAAAAAGCACAGTTGTCATCCACTTCATGTTGTTCATCTGTGTTCCAGATAGTCACAGCCATAATAAACGTCATTGTGCCTGCTTGCCTTGTGAGTGAATCGAGATGCACTGCATAGTTGAGGTTAGGCAGCAGTTGCTGGCTGTGTTGTTTTTGTACAGCCCACCAAAGCACCCAAAAGAAGCTAGGAGGTCCTGGATCACCAGAGGAAGCCAGTGGCATTCACTCTACCCCTCTGGTTCTCAGAATGGAGGATGGGCTGATGAATAGGACCGCCTGCCTGGGTCTAGACTCAACTAGCTGCTTTGGACCATACCTCAAAGGAGAGGCTTGGATTTCTTGGGAAACTTTTCCTCCTTGTACACTGTAAATATTTTGCCTCCATTACCCGCTCTCTCATGCTGCTTACCAAGTGTGTTTCCCCTGCTCAGAGCACACACCCGTATTCTCTTGCTTCTCTGTTTGATCTTTGATGCAGGCCTGACTGTTTAAAGAATATCAAAGAAGCACGGCCTACTATAGCTTATCCTCACCAGCAGGACAAGTCTGGGCCTACTTTTAAGAGCCTGATTCATGTTGTTTTCACACAGGATGGAATAAAACATTGGTCTGGAGGGTCGACTGTACAATCTAAAAAATGTAGAGCACAAACCAAAAGAGGATTGCCTCCTGTGGTGAAGTGTTGTTTCACAGGCTGGAGTCTGACAGTAACGGTTGGTTCATTAAATGTCTGAACGCCACAGGTGCAGCGTCTGAGCTCTTTGTAGCATGTAAACCACCGACTGTCACGTCACACTTCCTGCTTTGACATGTACGTGTGCAAGAGTAGATAGAGACATAGTGTGATATGTCTTTGTTTACTAATAGTGCTGATAGTGTCATTGCTTTGTCATGTGATTGTTGCTGTGGCTGAGGGTGAGACAGTTGAGTATCACGTAAGAGCAATAGAGATCTCACATTGAACAATTGTGTTTTTATTTTACTGGCTGGAGAACGAGAGGGAGAAGCTCAGAGAAAAAATCAGCTGTGGGACGAGAAGTGATGATATAACTTGTTTTTTTTTTCATGTAATTCACTCATTCTCACTCACCTTTCTTTTTACAGGTGAGCGGCCTGTCAGCCAGCCACGTGCTGCTCTCTGTTGCTATGGATGCCTGTGCCCGTATCAGAGGAGTTCCATTAAGGCCCAGGGCCTCCGTCCGGAAAGAGGTCTGTCTGCCAGTACACTCAAATCTTTGAAAGGGGGTTTAAAGCACCACTCTCCAATGATCCGGTATACCTGCTGTTACATAGGATCTGCCATAGGATTCTTAGATGGACATTGACAACCAAAATAATTTAGCTTCCTTTTCGCACACTGACAGCTGTATTCTGTTTCCACTTGTCACATTTATGTGATGTTAAAGTACAGATTTGTATTGAGTATGATAATATAGTTCTGTTCTGTTTGTTTTGTGTGCTTGTGATTATAGATTTTAATGTTACAATTACATCAAATCTTGGTTTCACAGTTATAAAACATTGCTTTGTTTCAAACCTACGGATGCATGAAACATCTTGAGCATTTTTTGTTTGTTTGTTTTGCAGTTTTAATAGAAATGAAAGAAAAAGATTGAGAACATCCGCCGCTGCATTGATTATAAGTGACAGAAACAGTTGATGTAGCTGAGCTAAACCACCGCGCTAATAGTGAAATAGATTAATTGTGGCATGCCTAGTGCTCATAGCTGTTGATGTTTACTGCAGCCTCTAATGTGGTGATGTGTTTTCCCATCAAATGGATGGACCAGTATGATCTTAAAAGTGTTCTAACATGTCAGTTTCAATATAATCTGTCTACCCAGAATCAATATTAAAGTCATGTGTAAAAGCTGGCTGATATAAAAGAGGGATGCACAAAGTGCATGCTGCTCAGTGTCAGGCAAATGCTTACACATTGGTTTCTCATCATTTCTGTTGGCTAACCATATATAATGCCTAAAAGACACTGTGTGTGGTTGCAGACTGTGCGTGACAGCGGCGGGCAGTGTGTAAAGAGCCTCTTTAGGAATAAAAAAGAACTATGCAGCATTGGCTTAGAGCTGCCAACCAGAGACGCCACAAGACTGACAGAGGTTTGTCACACAAACCGCAGTGCAAACATATACAAAGCTCAGCCATATTCAAACATAAATACTGACCAACATCTGTGCTATTTCAGATTCATTTTGTGTGTCTGCCTGGTCAGTGTGAAGGGGAAGATGTCACCCAACAGGTAATTACACATAGAAGGTCCTACTTATAGACTTTGACTTGTCAAATTCAATCCTGAAATGGTGGAGATAGACAGTGAGTTATATATTTTTTTAGATCAGAGATTACAAAAATCATTTTCCAATTTCATCTGACCTACAGGCTCATGTGCCTCTGTGTCTTCCTCTTCCCCAGGCTCTGTCATCTCTGCCAGCAGGACTGTGTGAGCTTCTCAGATCCCTCCAAGTTCATGGCCTCAAGAATGACGAGGTTCTGCTGCTCAAAGACTCCCGCAGACTGGCAGAGCACAAGGACGCTGGGCCACAGGTAAGTGACAGGACTGAAGGAATGCACTGTCATCATGTTGAGTAAAGCAACATGCAAGTGAGCAGAAGGCAGGGAAGTGAGGGGGCAATAAGGGGAAGAAGAATGAAGTACTGTGTAGAACTCGTGTTTTTCTGTGCTTGTAGATGGATCTACATCTAGATTTTTTTTTAAAAAAAGTTTCTCAAGATCACTAGTGTTCATGCCAGTGTAATTAGGAAATAAACTGAAACATCTTTATTTACACAAGAGTCATGCACAATTGACTACATCATTGACAGATAGCTGACCCTTTGGCAGATGTTTATTATATTTTTAAGACAAATTTGACTTGATTAGTCAAAGTGAATCACTATTTCCATGTGGCATTTTTCTACTGTGTTCTAGAAATCTTCCATTTGTTAATTTTCAAGTCATTTCCTCACATTTCTGGCCTTGTCAGGAACAGACACAGCCATGTAAACAGACAGTCTGTCAAGTTTTTCTCACGCCTTTGAAAAAATGCAGGTGGGATAGACAGAAGTTGTTTTTTTCAGCCCACGATCACAGCAGCAGCCCTGCAGCTCACTCTGTGGTTTAGTTGTAGCGTAACTCAATATTTCTCTTTCCCTTCTCTTCCCTTTCTTTCTCTTTCCTTCATTATCTCTTACTGTGCTGTTTCCCTTTTCCTCTTCCTCTTCCTCTTCCTCTTCAGTGCTGGTTAAAGGCTGTGTGTGTGCTGAGGCATAATCCCAGCACTAGTGTCTACCCTCAGGCCAGTGTAGGACCTCTGTTGGGTCTGCTTGGGTGCTACATGGCAGGTGTTCGCTATGCGTTGGAGCTTCAGGCTCTTCAGAGGGGCACAGCTGAGCCCAGCCAGCCAGAGGATGATGACACCAACCAATCAGTCTCATCAATCGAGGATGACTTTGTCACAGCCCTGGAGCATCTGGAGGAGGACGACACAGGAGACAATGCCGGTGAGTTTAACATGTAATGCTCAGAGCCATTTAGTAGACTCCGCTCTCTTCTGTAGTCTCTGAATCCATCTGAATTTAGACTTTTCTGAAAAATCCAGAATGGAGATCTGAATTTGAAATTCTCTCTGTCTCCTCTCCTTCATGTCCATCTCTACAGCTGCTTCCTATCACCATTTTAAAAAGCGTGATGTGGCGTCACAAACTGTCCCCGCCCACAAGAGAAGAAAGGAATTATCAGGCTCCCATGTTATCATAAGCTCGTCTTCAAAGTATTCAGCCAAACATAGGTCAGGTCCAGATGTATCTGTCACAGTGCAGAGGTCATCAGGTGTGGAATCCCAGTGGACTTACTGCAGTCCTGGAGCTCGTCTCCCATCGCCTTTGATTCATGTCAGTGAATCAGAAGAGTCGGACTGCTCCAGCCCCAGTCCAATCATTTTCCTGGATGAGGTGGGCTACCAGAAGAGTCTGCTGGCCAAACTTGACATCCCCCAGGTACCAGGGGGGCCCAGAGAGCGAGTTGAAGACTCAGACTCTGAAGTTAGTGAGTTCTTTGATAGTTTTGACCAGTTTGATGACCTGGAGGAGCTGAGCTCAGAGAGCTGCACTCTCGCACTGCCTCTGGATGCCATAAGTGCCCCAAGCACACAGAAAAGGTCAGCTGAGTCTAGCGCCAGTGGGTCAGCATCCAAATATGTTTCTAGGGGCTGCTCAACCAAGGGTATGAATCCTCACCGCTTTGATCAGCCCACTCTCCCAGCTAATGTGAAAAAACCCACTCCTCTGAAACCAGGCTCTCCCTACTCGCTTCACTCTGAGGTGCCTGACTCTCCTCGACCAGTGCAGACCCCCTCTGAGGAGAATGGTGGCCCACTCTTCAGTCCTGTCAGCTCATCAGCCTTCAGCCCTCTGGTGGACTCTTGTGGAACACTGGAGTACTTCTGGAAGACAGAGGAGGATGGACAGGAGAGCTCAGAGCTACGTAAGCCCCAGGATCTCTGCTCTCTGTATAAAACCTACTCAGACTTTGCCAGCAGTCTGTCAAAAGAAATTGTGGGATCTGTGTGTGGCTACCAGTCTGCCATTGACATCAGTGACAACAAGAATCTCAGCTGTGTCTGCCACAAGGAATTCAAGAACCCTTCGGGCTACCTGATGAAGCTATCAGAAATACAAGAAACTGTAACAGTGGCCAAGCTGCAGAAGAAGTCACAGTCTCTGAAGGACGGCATTCAGAGGTTTGCCACTGACCTGGTGGAAATGAGTTTGGGCAGCGCTCTGCGAGACCTCCAAAAAGGTGTATCCTCCTGTACCACCACCCTGTGTCACCTAGCTGCCAGGCTTACCTCCTCAGTGTTTCAGATGGCCTTCCATGAGATCGGCATGCGCCATGCGTATGTGTTGAAGGAACGAGCAATCAATGGATTAGCTGGCTTCCTTGTTGGAGAGGCTGTATCTGGGGCGCTCAAAGAGTTCCTGACTGTGAAAAAGCAGATTTTCCACAGCACAGTGACACGTTTTGCTGCCGATCTGGCTGAAGAGCTGGTTTTTGAAGGAATTATGGAAGTGTGTCAGTTCTCCCACCCCTCAACTCCTCTCACCCCTAGTGGTTGGTCCTTTGGCAACAGGCAGGAGGAAGAGGAAGAGGAGGAGGTGGTTTCCTCCTATGCTTCAGACTTGTCTGAGTCTGTTATCCAGGAGGCCTTTATAGAACTCTCTCAGGCTGATGTTGCCTTCACTAGCCAAGCAGCTATTAGCGTATCTCTGGACAACATCTGTTATGTCAGTGCAGAGAACACTAGCACTCACACCTGCAGTACCTTTGCTAACCAGCAGGTTTTAAGTGCCAGCTCTGCTGTAGCAGTCCCGGGGCCCTCCGGTGAGGATGCCACCTGCACAGTGAAGAAAGCCCTGTTCACTGTGTCAGGCATGGCCAGCTGTATTCCTGTGCCCCAGGCAGGCCAAGCCCTCTCTCACCTCCAGGAGTCTGAGGAGACCTGTCAGTGTAAGTCGAGCACGTCGGATACTCCACAGGCCAGCCCCAAAAGAGAAACTGTATCTTCCTCTGACACCACCTCTACACAAACTCACCCTTACAGTCATGCATCTCAGACTCCCACACCCGGAGAAGACTCCTCCCAAGGAAAGTCCCCGTTCCAAAACTTCTCTGGCAACATGGTGGATATGATAGTAACTGAAGCGTGTGAGCTGATAACTGCTTCTAAGGTGAAGAAGAGTTTTGGTGACTGTGCTGATTTCCTCACAAAGACAATCGGAGGCCGAAGGGACTCCTCTTCTAAGCAGGACACTGATAATTCTGAGGCTCCAGACACAAGTTTCAGATATGACTGTAGAGATTCTGGGAATCTAAGGAAAGGCAGTCCTGTTGAGCAGACAACAGATCTTGGCATTCCTCACATTTCCTTTCAGACAGGCTCTCAAAGCCAGGGGAGAGCCAGCTGTGAGTTAGACCCCAGGACCAAAGGTGTGTCTGAGGCCCATCCTGTGATGATGGATACTCTTGATGTGCCGGGTGCAGAGATGAGTGGACAAAGGAGGACATCTGTTCCTGGGGATGACTCAGGTCCGAGCTCTGGCCAAAAATCTGTTGGAACTCCTGGTACTCCTCCTTCAACCCCTCAGCAGCCTAGTGAGGTGTCCAAGGAGAAACAGATAAA
Source organism: Protonibea diacanthus (assembly GCA_028641955.1). Taxonomy (NCBI): domain Eukaryota; kingdom Metazoa; phylum Chordata; class Actinopteri; family Sciaenidae; genus Protonibea; species Protonibea diacanthus. The sequence continues at coordinate 1,147,736 of CM053986.1, forward strand.
ACAGTTCTCCAAGAAGCTGAAAAGCAAGCTGGCCAAGGAATTTTCCCCTGCGACCCCCCCACCTACCCCTCACTATCAGTCTGAGCCTGGCCCAGGGCCAAAAAACATCACCCCTGAGGCAGACAAGGCTGAATTTATGCTCAAACTGATGAGGTCTCTCTCTGAGGAGGCAGATGGCAATGAGGATGAAGAGGAAGAACTGGCAGAAGAGGGTGGCGTCACTGGCGCTAATAGATGTTTAGAATCAGGGGGTGGCCGACATGAACTGAAGCAGATGTCTGCTCGCAGAATGTCCAACAAGGAAGCTCTCCACTATGCAGAGCGGTTGGCTTGTCACATTGTTTCCATGGCAACAGAGATGGACACTTTAGGAGTGGCAGAGGAGGAGGGAGACATGAGCAATGGCTGTGAGATGAGGAGAGACAGTGTGGCTCAGTTCTCAGAGCAGACCCTGAACACTTTGTGGGTGTATGCTGGGGAGGTAGCAGGCGAGGTCATCAATGATGTGAAGAGGATGGTGAGCTCTGCACAGCAGTGTCCATATCACAGAGCTCAGAGAAGAAGAAGCTTTGACAGATCCAGCTCTGAATGTTTGCATCACCACTACCAACACCAGCCTCAGCCGAGTACAGAGCAGAACAGAGACTGGAGGGTAGGGAGGCTAGCTGAGCAATGGTCTAATGACCTGATAGCCTCTGTCTTCAGGTCTCCAATCTCCACTTCAAGCACCATCTCTAGCTCTAGCTCTGGCCTGTCCTCAGAGTATCCCAGCTGTGAGAGTGTGACAGATGAATATGCTGGCTACCTCATCAGGGTACTGAAAAAGGAGGGAGGCAGTAGGGAGTTGGTCCTAGACCAGTATGCAAGCCGTTTGGCCTACCGCTCCATAAAACTAGGCTTGGCTCATGCCAGTCGCAAGATCAAGCAGAGATCCTCTAGCAGCCGCCTTCACTCCTCCAAGTCGCTGCCAGATGAATGGAAAGCTTCTGGTAGTGAGGCCTCGTCGCCCAAGGACCAAGTAGAGCCAGAAGAGGATGCTCAGTGTTGCTGTCGAGAGTCTGAAGGGCAGAGTCAGAGGGAGTACATGGATCTGTTAACCTTTGCAGAGTCTTTAGCTTACAACATCACCTGTGATGTCACACGCAAGCTGCATCTTTCCTCCGTACGGCTGCCCAAGTCTCTCACTGACTCCTGTCTCTATAAGAAATCCAAATTTGAAGACATGGCAGAGAATCTCATCAGGAACTCCTTCTCTTGCCCCCTGTTGTCAAAGGAGGGTAAGAGCAAGCATTACCAAAGTACAGGAAGCCTGTATGATGGAGGCTACAGGAGTAGGGTGATGCAAGTCATCGAGCATTACGCCAGGAAGATAGTTGATGACACTCTGAAGATGAGCCTCGCTTCAGTTGGACATTCATCACGGGAGCACCAGAGGGCCCAAGGCCATGACAGACACTCTCATACCCAGAGGTTGTCTGAGGCACCATCACTGGACCAAGCCCTGGGAGAGAGGGCATGTCGTTACTGTCAGATACAAGAATGCCCGTACTGCACCAAACTTAGCCGGCACCACCACCAGCCTGTATTACAGAGGAGGAAAAGGGGGCCAGAATGTCAGGTGAGGCCTGAGCAGCTCTCTAGCCTGGAGATTCCCAAGATTCACATTGACCTGGACCACAGGGTTGTGTTTGCAGAGGAGATGGTGTCCATGGCAATGGAGACAGCTAAACGTGAGCTGAGCAACACCAGCCTTAATGCAGACAGTGGCATCGGCCATGATGGAACCAGCTACGCCGAGAGCCTAACGGCTGAGATCATGACATCAGCCCTGTCCAACATCTGCCAGGCTGCCAGCATCAGGTACACTGATACTGTATACAAGTCTTATGTGATCTGATCATGTCCATGTGTTCATGCTATGGCTATTCAAGCAGTTTTATTTAACTTCCCACCCAATGTTACCATTTTATGACATAGACAGAACTATCACCATGAATGTTTAAGTGTAGATATTTGTATGATTTCTGACACCCTCCATTTTCTGTCCTTCCATCTCTGTGCATCTAGTTTTCCAGGTAGGGAAGCCAATGAGTCCTCAGTGTCCCAGCAGCTGAGTGTGGGAGACGACAGTCTGGGGAGTTGGTCTAACCTGAGCTTTGAGGATGAGCACCCAGACGACAGCAGCAGCTTCCTCCACCTCAGTGACAGGTATACATCCACTAGCTTTCTCAGACATGGCACACATTGCATATTGAATATCCACATATCTTTAGACACACTGCTGCCTTTTCCCTCAGTGTTAATATTTTTACTGTTGTAATAAGTATTGTAGTTTTGTTTTTTTTTTCTTTTTTTGACACTGTTGCTGTCATATTACAGGAGCCCCAGTGGCCTCTTCCAAAAGGATGACAACAACAGGTGGCCAAGTATTTTTTAAAAATGTTAAATGTGACATAAGAGATTGTTAAAATTAGATTTTGGACTTTGCTTACAAGTGAGAAGCTTATAAAATGGCACATGTGAGAAATGGATGCAGACATGGGTTTAATATTTTAGTTTGAGCTGCGGTAATTAATTAATAATATATTTTTTTCTTCTTCTTCTTTTTTTAAAGAAAGAAGCCTAAACTCTGTTTTCAGCTTCTCACTGTGAATATTTTCTGTTTTGTTGAGTCCTCTATGACAGTAAACTGAATATCTCTGAGTGGTGGACAAAACAAGACATTTGAGGATGTCATCATGGGCTTTCTTCATGGACCAAACAACTAATGGATTAATCATTAATGATAATAATTGTTAGTTGCAGCCTTTATGTCAGTTAGAGGAAGTTGAATTTATTTTGCATATTCAAGATCTCAGGACATAAAAGAATGAGAATGTTATCACTTCAGTGAAGCTGTGTTAGTTTGTGCTGTTCATCTTGTCAGAGCCAGAGCAGTACAGAAACACTCTTATTGCTAGTGTTGGACCCATTTTAGCAGGAGTCTCTGTCTGTGGTTGAGTCTATGGGAGGTTTCCCAAGGTCAGCACAGGGCACAGTGTACGGTTTGGGAATTTCATTTAGACTTCACTGCCAAAATGTAATTTTCTCTGATTTGTGTAAGTGTTGCATTGTATTTAAGCTTGAACGGATATGCTGTTAAAGGTTTTTATGTAGCTGCCTGTGCAGCCAACTTCTTCTGAGAATGTTTGTGAAATATACCACAGGGATAAGGACCAAGCAGTAGTTGTGACAGAATTGGCCTTCTCTTCTTGGACGGACATCGTCACTATGTATGTGCATGTTTAAAAAAGAAAAGACAGCAGGGCTGACTGAATGAGTATCAGCTCTCTATGTGACATGGTCTCATCCATGTCTCCTGTCTTTGGGAATGAAGCTGTTGACATTTCTGGCAAAGGTTTGCGTCTCTATGGAAGCAAAACTGATAACATTTGAGATTCTTTCCCAAGATACTGAAAGAACATAATGTGTTCACAGCTCGTTATTTTGGCCATCGGGGCCAAGTTAATATACCATAATATTTTCTAAAGGTGTGTCTCTTCACTTCAGGCAGTGTGTTTCTACGGGAACAAAGTCCACCATGTGTAATTCATTAGACTCTCTTCAAAAGCCCGCTGCAACTGCTTCCGTGCAGCAGATGAAATAACGGAAGGAAGAAAAAAAATCACCTTGGAGGGCTTATTGAGACTCTGAGTGTGATAATTGACTAAATGAAACCGCTCTCACCATGTGTCATTCACCCAAACCACAGGGAGAAAGCTGTTGCTGAGGTAATGCAGATTAAAGAAGGTATTTTTAGATATCAGAAATGTTCCTCCCTTCAGCCTCACTGAGACTGCTGCACGCCACAGTATGCAGGTTCCAGCCAGCAGACTGATCACTGACTAATTACAGAGCGTGTATGTTGTTGTGCTTCTGTTGCCAGCTGGTTGTCCTGGTGGAACCCACATGATTAATGGGATTATGTGAGGACAGGAATTTAATGATCTCACATTTTAGGCCTTTAGCAACAAATCGTCTCGATAAACATTACAGATGATTCAGATGGCAGAAAAGCATGCATCATTTGGAGAATCCCTCTCTGTTTTCAAGCTCACCTGGCATTTAAAGGATTATTCCAAATGCTAGAACGTCATCAACCTGAGTATTGTTTGTTGAAGCTGCATGAGAGCCATGGTCATTATAGCCTGGGATGAAACCTCTCATTATATTCTGATCTTTGTTCCATTTCAGTACCTCAGTGATTCTGAGGTGGGGTCAGTGTTACAGTGGTGCGTTACCTTCCTTCTCTCTCCAGCAGCAATGGGAACAGCAGTAGCTGGAGCAGTCTGGGCCTGGAGGGGGAGCCGTGTGAGGAGCACATGTCATTCTCTCCCTCTGACAGGTTGGTCAGCAACTGCTCAACATGGCTAACCTTCCAAAATAACCGTAAGACCTGGTGGCACACCTAGAATGGGATAAAGATGTCGTTGAATCATCAAATTTACTGTGAAGCCAAAAAATACGAAGCAACCAAGAGTGGAAAATCTCAGCACAAAATTGGAACCAGGATGTTGCTTCATCATATGAAAATGATTTAAAATATTGTACAATGGTATTTTGATTTATACTTTGTCTCATACTAGGAACCACCAGTCCCTTTGCATGACCGCACTAAAGCTCTTAAGAATAAATGGGCTTGACATGGCATATGCTAATGTCAATGTGCTCTGCTGGTTCTACATTATTTTCATGTAATTTTGGTTGCTTAATAAGATAATTTGTAGTTTTATCATATTTGGTGGGTTCTTGCATTAATGCTATTGAGGAGTTTGAATAGGTTCACATATTAGTCCTGCAGGTGCTGCCATCACAGGCCCCAAAAAGATATGCTGCAGCACTGACAATTTTAATCTCTACTGTGAGCCATTTCTAAACCGTAAACTGAGGTTGGTCAGGCTCAGGCTGGTGAATGTGTTTTTTCTTCCATCCACGCTGCCGCTTGTTTCGGCTTATAGCAATAGCCGTACTATCAATCAACATATAAATCAACATGAACTCGTAGGAAACCCCAGTATCATTTGAGGTTGAGAGTCCGCCACTGAACAGCAGCACTCTTCTAAATGCAAAAGTTGCCACGTTAACGTTATCCTTTTTAATAACTTCCATGTTTTCTGGGTTTTCTTTCCCATCCAGAAAGTACATGAATTCAGTTCCGTTTGGCAGCTAACAACTAGTTCTCAGATGTCGGAGCTTCCCACAGACATCTGAATGCACCAACAAGGCAATCAGTGCCTTAAAACTCCATGATTAGTACTGACCCAAAAAATAGATTCACTGTAAGAATCTTAAGGAAGTTTACGCATGGTTTAACATCAACTAAAACCAGCGGCTTCCTAGAACATCCTAGAATAAATCTGCTGCACATCCTCAGTCTGCAAACCATTGTTTCCTTCTTGTCATTTTGATTCCACCCTTTAAAAATGAGAATACATTCAAGAGTAACCTGAACCCACCACATCCACACATGCAAAGCTTGTTGATGAAAGGCAGTGAACTGGACTGGCCATCTGCCGTTAGCTGGAAAAGTACAAGCTTATACGGGACTATGGGTAATGCATATGCAGCATTCAGTATATACCACATACATTTGTCTAACAGGCTTTGAAGGCAATGTTGAAAAGCAATTAACAGCACTGTTTTATGGCTTTATTGAGTTTTTTCTTGATGTGTCAGCTGTTTAATTCACTAGACAAAAGCAGATATTCTGCCGGGTTGTTCATCCACAAACAGTTTCTCAGTTGATTTGTCATAAATCAGTCATACAATACAATGATACCTATACCGTACAGTAATAGAGGATTTCATACATATCATCCACTCTTTCATCACTTGGCACTGAAGATCAGCAAATAGTAGATGACCAGTTCAGTGTCTGCCATTAGGTGGCAGGTTTCTCACAGGTTCAGGTTTGTGGTTGACTTACTTTTAACCATGACAATTAAAAACATGTTAAGATCTGATTGTCTCATGAAGTGAGTTGTTTGTTGTGCACTGGGTTTTTAGTAAACTTAAACTAAAAAAGAGAGATTTGTTATTTGTGCAGCAAACACACTGGTGTGTTTGTACTCTGTTATTGTCCTTTAATGCCTCATTTCATATGTGGTGCTGTCCTGTCTCTCTTAGTCCTCCTCACCACTGCTCCATGATCCTTTTCATAAAAGCAGTGAATGTGAAAAGCTGTCTTAGACAACCTCCTTCTGGAAAGTAAATGATATCCTTCTATGATATTGAGCAGAGTCTGAGTGTCTGTAGCCAAGGGCTGTGTCAACAAGACTGTGATTAACAATCTTATAAAGTGGAGAAATGACTGTTTACCTGTTGGCACGTCACACAGCAAATATTTGCACAATTGACAAAATGGATATGGAGTAGATTTTCAGAATGGAAGAATCAACATTCACACTGATCAAGATGTACTCTTTGTGTCATTGTGTCTTAACTGACAAAAGACAGCGAAGCAGAAAAGTGCATTTACTGGAATGTAGAAAAAACAGTGACTGGAAATATGCTGCATGGGGGGGGGCTGTGTGTGTGTATATGTATGTGTCAGAGGGCTTTTGATCAGGATTGCTTTGATTGCAGTGCTTGTGGCTTGTGATATCCTGCTATGCTTATATCAAAGACTGCTAACTTAAGCATGCTTGTTGTTGTCATTTGTAACTCCTTGCACGCAGCCACATCTCCCGCTCAGCCATTCCTCCCTTTTTACTAACCTGTGTGACATTTCTCATCCAACAGTGACAATACAGACGACAAGGAGACTGAGGTCAAAGAGGAATCCAGTGGTAAGGATGTTTTACTACCCACAACTTCACCTTTTGAGGAGTCACTAGTAATAAAAGGTTTTGTAATTCATTAAAAGCTTCTGTGAACAAGACTTGGGGAAAAAAAATGCAGATTCTGGCCAAAGATAAACTGGCAGCAGAGGGAATGGGGGGAGACAGGCCTCTCTCCTAATTTGAGGTCTTTCTCTTTCCACTCCTCGAGACTCTGAACAGTTGGCCTTGATTCTGGCTGCATATGTATGTCTGTGTGCCTGTCTGAGTGTGTTGTAGCCGGGGATTTTACCGCCTCCATACTCAGCCACACTAATGCTCATTCATCTACTCCACTCCCTCCACAGCACAGTCACTCTGCGTTATGTGTGTATGGGGGGCAGGAGGGAGGAGGGGGGGTCCTCATTGGATCTTTTCTACTGTGGGAGCGTGGGAACCCAACATGGAGTAGAACAGGGCTGGGGGAGCAAAGGGCTGTCATGGTGTGTCTGTCTGTACATTGATGTACAATAGACTTGTGTCTGATCACAGGAAATGGTCAATAAAAACATAGACAAGGACGATGTCATCTCTTCTTTGTCCTGCAGGGACTCTGTGTGTAGACAGGACTCAGGTGCAGTCTCCCAGGACCGTTCTGGTCATAATGAACTCTGATGTCAGGGAGCTCGGGCGTGGCCCTCAGCACGTGACCCTCGACCCTCAGCTCAGGAGCATGCTGCAGTGGGTGGCAGCCTCCATGGCCGACATCCCTCAGATCCAGCTGAGTCCTGACAGAGAGCTACAGCAGGTGATTGCCCTCAGTCCATTCTGAACATATTCATTAGCCTGAGCCTCAGACAGCTTCCCACTGCGCTGTTTATCATTAAACATGAAGGCTTTCTTTTACCGTGTCAGATCGCATGTCAGCCATTCATCACTTACTTTTAGCAAACTTCTGGCAACTGTAGAAGTACTCCCTGTGGTAAAGCACTCCCTGCTGGGAATCACTGTTATAGGGAGTCCCTCAAGTGACTCATTATTTGACTTTCCGCTCCAATTGATGGATTTCTCTGAATGAGCCTGTTAGAAAATTTACATTTACCTAGGTCCCTGTCTTTCTAGTGTACCATCAAGTGAATGATAATGTGTGTCCTTTCAGCTCCCAGCAGTGGTCCAAAGACTTCGAGACAGGAAGTGGAGGGTGGGAGAGCTGCTGCACATGCTGCTACGCTACTGTGAAGAGAGTCAGATACACAGTCAGTCCCAGACCAGAGAGGAGACACTTCAGACAGGCAGAGAACTTCGCCGCATCCCCCTCTTCCAATGGCTCCTGGAGCACGCCTAAGGCCTCTCCTCTTTCTTTTTTCTTCTTCTTCTCTTCTCCTTAGTTCCAAACAGGGCTTTGCAAAGTGCATGGCTCCTAGAGGGTGCCATACCAATCAGCTGATCTAATTCACTGATGAATGTGGGCGCCATGTGTTTTGCATTGCATGCTGTGACCAAGAGTACACCCGTTTGTATTTTATTTGTCTTTCCACCTTCTGTTTTGTTGTTGCCATTCAATATCTGTCAGGCTGCACATGTCGTGTTGATTTAGTAAGCTGTCTCTGCCCACCTACACTTCGGAATTTGAAGTCTTCACACGTTGCTGTGTTTTTCTTGTTGAGCGACAGACAGAGAAGGAGAGGAGAGAGACAGAGACCCAACCCATCCAGACAGAGACAGAAGGAGAGCAGTGAGTTGAGAGAAAGAGAATGTGTTTTTTGTTAGGGAATCCCCATAGCTGCTGGGTGGATGATGTCACCACACCCACAGCTCACCTCTGCGGTGGTGTTTCCACATGTTAAGAGACCAATTGTGCGCACACATACACACCACACCCTCATATTATCAGAGGAAAACCAAGATACACTCACATCTGACACGATTATTCCCCATAGTACTCCATCATTGTATTCATGCACTCTGAATCATTTACATGTTATTCCAGTGAAGGAGATAAATGACTCCTTACATTTAACGAATGTGTTGCCATACATACAGATCGTCGTCGCTCTGTTTAAGTTGTAAAACCTCTAACTTTAGTAAATGATCATTTTGCATTGATGATCACAGGGGCCATTGGTTTGGCAGTAGAATGATTAATGCGTTTGATGAATTTGCCTCTTGACAGTATTGGTGTCCCTGTTTTATCTACTACTGGAACTCTGCTTGCCTCGCCTCAATCTCCTTGTTGTCAAACTTAGTAAAATACTTGGATTGGATGATGTTTACCAGGCGATTGGTATTAAAAAAAAGCAAAGTATATATTTTTGAAGGTAGAGTATGTTTAATCAATCATGAAATGCTGCTCAGAGTTATGAAAGAAGCCACAATGTTGGCTTCATTTTGCCAAAACTAGCTTATAAGGTGACTCTCCTCCCCTCCAGTCACTACAGTCACTACTGATCATACTGTTACTACAGTATGATCCCCTGGTCGTGTGTGTCAGTGGCCCATGCCAAGTGTGGGGAAGATCCAGTGACGCAGATAGTGGATCTTTGAGTAATTAAAGACACCCTACCGGTCTGTACCTCCAAAACCACAAACTAACAGCAGTGTACATTGCTCAACCGTGGACTCACATCTTTGTCACCCACGCTCCACAGTCACCTTGTGGAATGAAGAATTCTGAATACCACAACTTCCACAGAGCACTAACTCCTCGAACACACACCCTTGTTACTCACCAGCCCTTTGTGTGTGTGTACGTCCACACGCACAGCACTACCAGCTATTTGCTGAGATGCACTTTTTTTTGGGGGGGGGGATTTGGTCGAGGAGAGACTGGGCATTTCCTGCCCTGACAGCCCTCGGATCTGTCCCAGCCTCATCCTTCTGTGAATTTACTCCTAGCATGGACCCCCCCCTCCCTCCCTCTCACCCCAGCGAAAAACATTTGGGATACATTTTATTTCTATTTATTTATTGTTTTTTGTTTTGTTTTGTTTTTTAAGTAAGGGACCTAAGGATGACAATGCTGCAAGGTCCTCAAATTTCTATCAGGACTTCCTTCCAGAGTTCCAAACACTGTAATATACCACAGCCTCGCATCTATTATTATAAACTAAGTGTTGGTGGTGTTCACCTGCATGGCTTAATCTTCATTGAAGCTCAACATTCTTCTTCTTCTTCTTCACAGTGTATTGGCCTACACTAATTGACTGCAGTGATTCGTACATGTCCACGCTGCCTCACAGTATGCTATAGGTCTGTGCAGATGCCTCATCTGTTACTGCTTAATCTCTATGCTGCCAAACGGTAATATAATCTTAAAGGGGTTTTGTCCTGTATGATTTGTTTATATGCAAAAAGGAATATATCACAAGATCCGCTATTTTTCAAAAGAAATGTAAACCGGAGTTCTGACTACGCTTTCAGATATTAGGAAATCAACAGTGAAGTATTAACAGTGATGCATCATCTTGGTTTACATTAAAGGAATGTATTAAGAATTATGGATTTGACACATGAAGAAAAGAGAGTGCATCAGTGTACAGATTCTCCCTCAGTGTGAATGCCCCCCCCATTCTATTTTCTTTATCTGATTTACATTCTTGTGCATCCCAAATGACCTATAGTGCTATATTGTTGTGTTTGTGAAAGCTGAATGTGTACCTAAAAAGACTCCATATAGAAGCAGATTCTGTAAATCTGTTTTGCTACTGTTCCCCAGTGTTACTTTCTGCCTCTCTCTGAACACAAGCAGGAGGGAGAGCTGTACCTCCCCTCCACTAACTTCTGTTTTCTCCTGCTTCCTTGTAAAATCCTGCCAAATAAAGATATTTAATAAATTATGTAAGTTATATAACAGTGAATTCACCACTTGTTCTCCCTAGTGGCATTGCTAAATAGTTTACACATTCTAAGCTTGAAGTCAAAAACTCGAATTATTTGTTTATGTTAAAGCTCGGTGTGACAATAAAGCTTTTTCATGTGCTCTTAGTTTGTTTCCATTTAATGCACAGATCACATCTTTTATCATTATGTGTAATGTTTCTGTCAAAGTATGTTTACTGACGCACTGAAGAATAGCTACAGGTGTTGAGTATTTAACTACTGTTAAAGGGCTAAAGGTCAATTCATTGATTAGTAGATGGACAGAAATGAATCAGTAATTAATGGTGATTTAAGTCTTTTGCTAAACATTAAATACAATGTGAAGGAAAGCAGAGGATGATTAAAGGGGGTAGGAGATTTTTTCTGGAGCATTTTTTACCACGTTGCTTGAAAACCTCTTCACGACCCCATTGCAGCCAGTAAAATAGAAGGTTTGTCAAAAAAACGAAATGTTTTAGTTCAGACTAGAGGGTGAAATCATGGGAAATCATGTTAATGAGGCTGGATCCTGACACGTCCATCAAACTTCAATCCGCTTCTCTCTCCCCCCCTCTGTGTGTTCACCCATTTGTGAACGAATAGAGACCCTTCATTACTTTGAAGGCGTGGTTTGAGGGGAGGTCTGAAGAAAAGGCATGGGTGTGTATTTTCAAAATATAACTTGCTGGAACCGTTTTCCCAACATCTACCCCACCTTTAAAAACCCAAGATTGGAACGTGGAACAATGGGTGAACACTTTAAATAGAGCAGTGCAACAATGTCATGAATAAAGAACAGTGAGTAGTTCAGTATTTAAAATAAATAACATTGTTAGAAGGCCTTTTGATAAAAATCAATATTCAAAAGGAAGCTCCTGATGTAGAAAGAGCTCCTCATGCCTCAAGGACCCTTCACAACAAACACTCACTAGTCTGAAAGTGGGAAGTTGGACAAGTGAGCAGGTTCCTGTCTGAGGCTCTTATGCAGCAATAATAATGCAATGATGTATTGTCAAACTGGTCAAGAATGTAATAATGCCAGTAACATAATAACATCAAATCAAATCAAATTTTATTTGTATAGGGGGCGATGCTTAGCTCAGTAGGTAGAGCGGCCGCCCCATATCCAAAGGCTCACTGCGGCTGACCTGGGTTCGAGTCCTGACCTGTGGCCCTTTCCCGCATGTCATTCCACATCCCTCTCCCCACATTTCCTGTCACTCTTCAGCTGCCTCTCTATTGAATAAAGCTTGGAAAGGCCAAAAAAAAAATCTTAAAAAAAAAATTTGTATAACAAAGTCATGAAATACATTTGACTCAGAGGGCTTTACAATCTGTACAGGGAGTGACACCCTCTGTCCTTAGACCCTCGGTTCGAGTGAGGAAAAACTTGCCCACAAAAAACCCTTTAACAGGGAAAAAAGGTGGAAGAAACCTCAGGAAGAGCCACAGAGGAGGGATCCCTCTCCCAGGACGGACAGACGTGCAATAGATGTCACATGTACAGAACAAATCAACACAAACATATTGTACAATTACAATGAATGATAAAATGACAATGAATTACAATGAATGATAGAATGATTACAGTAGCAGTGGAACCTGTGATAGAGATAGAGAGACACAGATCCACAGCAGCAGCAAGTCATTGACTAACTATAAACTGTAATGGAGATTTGGTAGCAATAATGACAGTAATAATATATCTAGTGGACGTCAAGCAGAACCACAGCAGCAGCCACGATCCATGAGGACCTGCTGGACGAGAGAGCACAGAAACTCCAGGGAAGAAGTTTAGTTAGTAACATGCATTAACATGCATTAATGAGACAGGTATGTTTACAAATGGTGGTGGTGATGGGGAGAGAGAGAGTTTTCAGTAAAGGGAGATGTGACTGCATCTTCAACCAATACTGTGCCTGACTAGGCACAACCCTGAAAGAGACAGACAGTGAGAGCGGGGAGGGAGGGGCTGTCCCCTGGCAGTCTAGTCCTATGGCAGCATAACTAAGGGATGACCTGAGTCAGCCCTAACTATAAGCTCTATCAAAAAGGAAAGTCTTAAGTCTACTCTTAAAAGTGTTGACCGTCTCTGCCTCCTGAACCCAGAATGGTAGTTTGTTCCACAGAAGAGGAGCTTGATAGCTGAAAGCTCTGGCTCCCAATCTACTTTTGGAAACTACAGGAACCACAAGGAACCCAGCATCCTGAGAGCGCAGTGTTCTAGAGGGGTAGTAAGGTACTATGAGCTCTTTTAGATATGATGGTGCCTGGCCATGAAGAGCTTTGTATGTAAGGAGAAGAATTTTAAATTCTATTCTAGATTTAACAGGTAGCCAGTGCAAGGAAACCAAAATGGGAGAGATGTGATCTCTGATCTTGGTTCCTGTCAGAACATGTGCAGCAGCATTCTGAATTAGCTGCAAAGTCCTCAGAGACTTATTTGAGCAGCCTGATAACAAAGAGTTACAATAGTCTAGCCTAGAAGTAACAAATGCATGGACTAGTTTTCCTGCATCTGCTTGAGACACGATGCGTCTGATTTTGGCGATGTTACGTAAGTGGAAAGCGGTCCTCAAAATTTGTTTTATGTGGACGTTAAAGGACAGATCCTGATCAAAAACAACTCCAAGATTCTTTATGGTGGAGCTGGAGGCCAGGGTGATCCCGTCTAAAGTAACTAAAGTCTCTAGAAAGAGAGTTTCTGAGTTGTTTGGGTCCAATTACAAGAACTTCAGTTTTGTCTGAATTTAACATCAGAAAATTGTAGGTCATCCAACTTTTTATATCCTTAAGGCATGCTTGGAGTTTAGTTAACTGATTGGTTTCATCAGGTGTCAGCATAACAATGAAAATTAATGAGTGATTCCTAATAATGTTCGCTAGAGGAAGCATATATAAACTGAATAGAAGTGGTCCTAGTACAGAACCTTGTGGAACTCTGTGACAAACTTTGGTATGCATGGAGGATTCATCATTGATGTGAACAAACTGAGATCGATCTAAGAAATATGACTTAAACCAGCTTAGGGCGGTTCCTTTGATGCCAATTTGATGTTCCAGTCTCTGTAAAAGAATTTGATGGTCAATGGTGTCAAATGCAGCACTAAGATCTAACAGGACAAGTACAGAGATGAGTCCTTTGTCTGATGCCATTAGGAGGTGTCGAAGAAATCATCGAGTCCAGTTGAGGAGTTTGCTGCGGTGGCGTGTTTATTAAGAAGCATGCCGGCATACTGGTGAACTGACGGTCACAGAGGGTATCTGATCCAGTGAGTTGACCAGGAGCAAATGGAGACGAACACTTTTATACAGAAAACAGCCATATGTAAATAGGGATGGAGCAAAAGGTAGGGAGGGTAAGGAAAAGGATTGGACAACAAAGGGTAGAGGGAGAGGAGGGGATAGGTCACAAAAGGTAGACATTTACATGAGGTCTGGAAGTTGGAGCCAGACAGACAAAAGGTAAGAATACACATTTGGTATGTGAGGAAGGTTCACTGACCTAAACAATGGTGTTGGGTGATTCCCAGACATTGTTTGGTTACTCAATTAGCAAGTCTACACTGCCCCCAATATGTATTACCTTGATCAAGGGACCAGCTCAGTAGGGGTTACAGGCTAGGCCCAGACGGATACTACTTGGCTTCAAGTTTTCTATGTATCAGTATGTATTTTCTTCATCAATCCATACTTTTTTTTTTTTTGAACACTGAATCAAGACAAAATTTAAATGAACAACCAATACAACAAATGGGAAAAATGTAAAACTTAAACAACAAACAAAAACAACAAACAAGAGAAAAATTAATTACGACAAAATTCAAAATTTTCTTCCACTTGTGAACGGGTTGAGTTGTAGTGGTGTTAATAACTCAAGTGGTTGATTCAGTGATAGGTGGTTTAAGAGTCTTGAGACAAACAATCAAAATACTTATAACAATGAGGACAACAGAACCAAGCAGGACACTTACAGAAACTAAATAACCGATGTCTCTAACTTTTCCTTAAAAGTCAAACAAGCCAATGGTTACCAGATTGTCTTGGCCATATTATTGAGATTGTTGATCGTATAGCATTCAGTTTTAATGGCAGCACAATTTTCTCCTTGAGAGGCCAGTAGGAGATCTAATGTGGCATGGTTTGGTAAAGCCATCATTGTTACTTTTTCTTCATGTTGTCTTTTGTGGTGAAAAACTTAAACTAGACTAAAAATTAAATTGACTTAAACTTCTTAGAAAGAGTTTCTTATGTGATCTGGGGTTACCATAACTCCATAAGATGGAACGAGGGTACCAAAAATTATATCCATAGTGTTTGTGTGTGTGTGATTTGTGTGTGCCTGTGTATGCGTGCATGCATACGTGTGTGTGTCTCAAGTGACAACCTCTATGGCTGTAAAGTGAAGCTCAGTGGTTAGACAGCTATTTGAATTTTTCTACAGAACATGTCAACCTCCATATTCAGATGTTCAACCTTACGGCAAAACAAATTCACAAAAGAGTTACTTTGGTCACTGTAGCAATTTTCTGTTTAACTGTACTGAGGGTGTATTTTATAGAACTTAATTTTTGTTATATTAAGGCTTAATGCTTAACATAATCAACAGCATGACTATTTTGGTGTTGGTACGAATGGCTTATTTGAGCACTCAGGTATTGTTCAGTCCACTTCAGATTCACAATTCTTGTCTTAGCCCATGTTTAGAGTGGTCAGGAGGTGGTAGAGGCAAAACTGTCAAGATGGTGAGGGTCAGAGCCAACACAATGACCTTCACAATGGCTCTTCAGAAACCTGTGGGGACGTCGCAGATGTGACATCCATTCATAATACAGTCCATGGTATAGCAGTTTCTTGGTATAGTAAGTGGCACGGAGAGGATTGGCATAGTTGGTATCACTTCATTTGGATCACATATTCCAGACTATCATTTGGGAAATGTCCATATGCTTTTGTGCTCCAAACCCAGTATACCCATTTGGGTACTGGTATAGAGCAAAGATTCATCTTCTCAATTAAATTCTCTGATGAAATGACTGTGGAGTCATACTGAATGTTCCTTGATGGAAGGTTCTGTTTTACCTTCAACATGCCATTTTAATGTCTTTGGGACCATTCGAATGGTAACAGGGTTAGGAGTGTTGCAACAAAAGTAGTTGGCATGTAGTTGTTTGTAGGGTGGTTGTCCCATGTGCAAAGAGAGGGAACAAGTATAATGTCCATAAGTGGCGTTGAAGATTGAAGTTTCACAGGCTTTTATGGGCAAGGCCATCAATAAGAGTCTATTTCCCGTGCTGTGTGGGATGAATCCAAATACATGACAGTTCTTAGGGTTTGGGCTATCATTTTTTCAGTTGGAGGTAGGTTAGGGTTGTGGCTCATATCATCTTTCATGGTGTCTGGAGGTTATGGTGTCTGAGGATGTTTCTTACGAATAATCCGGTTGTTGCTCTGCTCCTCTGGTGTGGCTGTCCAACGTCTTCTTCTGGGCCTCTAGGCCTGCGTTGTCTTTCTGCTCCTCTGATGACTGTGGTTGTCTGACATCTTCTTCTGGGTCTTTGAGCCTGCGTTGTCAGGATGAAGACGGAAGACCCAAAGTGTGATGAGGGGTCTTGTTGACCTCTGGTGGAGGAGACGTTTTCTTCCATGGATGTGTGGATCCAGGTGGAGTGGTCTTCAGCGTTGACTGCCATGTTGTTGGTCAGCAGGAGATGTTGGTGTTTTGTACCAACGTGGCTTTCAGGTGTTCTTCCTTTGGAACTCTCTGTTGACTCATACTCAGTCCCTTGGATGGATGTTGCAGCAGTTTGTCACTAGGAGAACACTGGACAATTTTTACTTGTCTGTGGAACAGCTGAACAGCAGAGGTTAGAGCAGAAGAAAAGCATTGTAGCTTCAACCGTTGCATGGAGATCCATATTCTTCATGCATAACACTGAATTGCTTGATATAGTCATTGGAGTGGGTGCTGAACTCATTGACATTAAGGCCAGATGTAACAGCATCATCTATTTCAGACTTCAGTCTGAGTTGATGCTCTGTGGAATGTTAAATCTGGGAACAATGTCTTTCAGCAGGCATTTTCTTGTGGAAACAGTGTCAGTTTTTCTTGCAGTTCCTGGCTTCATGTCAGTTTGACCAAAAACACATAGATACAAGATTTTTCATATCAGTCACATTTTTCATGCAGATAATATCCATTTGCATTGTTTCCAAAGGTTCTCGTGGGGAAGGGTGTGTCAACAATGTTGTCTGTACGGTTGTACGCGGGTTATGTGACAAATTAGGCATTTTTCACACTACTTTTGTACATAAGTTGGAAATTCTGGAGCAGTCCTTCAACATTATCAGACACATCCCCCCTTTAGCCACATGTGACAAGCTATGTTACATGTGAGCTAACCACGGGTACAGATGTGTGGGTGTCACAATGCGGCCGTCACTGTGGACCCACAGGTTATTTACATATTTACAACCATGAGAAAACCAAGACCAACCAAGACCATTGTTCCTTTATATCGGCAGCCTCCTGTAAAAGGCCACGTCATTAGGAGAAGCAAAGTCGTTAACAGGTATAGGATAGAACCATCAGAGGTCATTTGTAACTTTGACTAGTGCGGTCTCTGTGCTATGATGCACTCTAAATCCTGACTGAAAATCCTCAAATAAACTGTTCTTATGGAGAAAGTCACACAGCTGATTAGCTACAGCTCAAGTATCTTAGAGAGAAAGGGAAGGTTTGATATCGGTCTGTAATTGGCTAAAGCCTCTGGATCTAGAGTGGGCTTTTTAAGAAGAGGTTTAATTACAGCTACTTTAAAGGACTGTGGTACATATCCTGATAATGAAGACAGATTAATCATATCCAATAAAGAAGGGCTGACTAGATCAAATCAAATCAAATCAAATTTTATTTATATAGCCCAAAGTCACAAAACACAGTTTGCCTCAGAGGGCTTTACAATCTGTACAGGGAGTGACACCCTCTGTCCTTAGACCCTCGGTTCGAGTGAGGAAAAACTTGCCCACCAAAAAACCCTTTTAACAGGGAAAAAAGGTGGAAGAAACCTCAGGAAGAGCCACAGAGGAGGGATCCCTCTCCCAGGACGGACAGACGTGCAATGGATGTCACGTGTACAGAACAAATCAACACAAACATATTGTACAATTACAATGAAATACAATAAATGATAGTATGATTACAGTAGCAGTGGAACTTGTGATAGAGTTAGAGGGACACAGATGCACAGCAGCAGTGAAACATTAACAGACTATAAACTATAGGAGAGATGTGGTAGCAATTATGACAGTGATGCTATATATAGTGGACATCAGCAGCAGACCACAGCAGCAGCCACGATCCACGAGAACCTGCTGGACGAGAAAGCACAGAAACTCCGGGGAAGAAGTTTAGTTAGTAACATGCGTTGACGGTAATGGTGATGGGGAGAGAGAGAGATTGAGAGAGATCGAGAGAGAGAGAGAGAGAGAGAGAGAGAGAGAGAGAGAGAGAGAGGGTTTTCAGTAAAGGGAGATGTGACTGCATCTTCAACCATTACCGTGCCTGGCTAGGCATAACCCAGAAAGAGACAGGCGGGGGGGGGGAGTCCCCCGGCAGTCTAGTCCTATGGCAGCATAACTAACGGATGACCTGAGTCAGCCCTAACTATAAGCGCTTTCAAAAAGGAAAGTCTTAAGTCTACTCTTGAAAGTGTTGACTGTGTCTGCCTCCCGAACCCAGAACGGTAGTTTGTTCCACAGAAGAGGAGCTTGATAGCTGAAAGCTCTGGCTCCCAGTCTACTTTTGGAAACTATAGGAACCACAAGAGACCCAGCATTCTGAGAGCGCAGTGGTCTAGAGGGGTAGTAAGGTACTATGAGTTCTTTAAGATATGATGGTGCCTGGCCATGAAGAGCTTTGTATGTAAGGAGAAGAATTTTAAATTCAATTCTAGACTTAACAGGTAGCCAGTGCAAGGAAGCCAAAATGGGAGAGATGTGATCTCTGATCTTGGTTCCTGTCAGAACACGTGCAGCAGCATTCTGAATTAGCTGCAAAGACCTAAGAGACTTACTTGAGCAGCCTGATAACAAAGAGTTACAATAGTCCAGCCTAGAAGTAACAAATGCATGGACTAGTTTTTCTGCATCCGCTTGAGACACGATGCGTCTGATTTTGGCAATGTTGCGTAAGTGGAAGAATGCAGTCCTCGAAATTTGTTTTATGTGGACGTTAAAGGACAAATCCTGATCAAAAACAACTCCAAGATTCTTTACGGTGGAGCTGGAAGCCAGAGTGATCCCATCTAAGGTAACTAATTCTCCGGGAAGAGAATTTCTGAGGTGTTTAGGTCCAATTACAAGAACTTCAGTTTTGTCTGAATTCAGCATCAGAAAATTGTAGGTCATCCAACTTTTTATATCCTTAAGGCATGCTTGGAGTTTAGTTAATGGGTTGGTTTCATCAGGCTTGATCGACAAATATAATTGGGTGTCATCAGCATAACAATGAAAATTAATAGAGTGATTCCTAATAATGTTCCCTAGAGGAAGCATATATAAACTGAATAGAAGTGGTCCTAGTACAGAACCTTGTGGAACGCCGTGACAAACTTTAGTGTGCATGGAGGATTCATCATTGACGTGAACAAACTGAGATTGATCTAAGAAATATGACTTAAACCAGCTTAGGGCGGTTCCTTTGATACCAACTTGATGCTCCAGTCTATGTAAAAGAATTTGATGGTCAATGGTGTCAAATGCGGCACTAAGATCTAACAGGACAAGTACAGAGATGAGTCCTTTGTCTGATGCCATTAGGAGGTCATTTGTAACTTTGACTAGTGCGGTCTCCGTGCTATGATGCACTCTAAATCCTGACTGAAAATCCTCAAATAAACTGTTCTTATGGAGAAAGTCGCACAGCTGTTTAGCTACAGCTTTCTCAAGTATCTTAGAGAGAAATGGAAGGTTTGATATCGGTCTGTAATTGGCTAAAACCTCTGGGTCTAGGGTGGGCTTTTTAAGAAGAGGTTTAATTACGGCTACTTTAAAGGACTGTGGTACATATCCTGATAATAAAGACAGATTAATCATATCCAATAAAGAAGGGCTGACTAGAGGTAAGACATCCTTGACCAGCCTGGTTGGGATGGGGTCTAAGAGACAGGTTGACGGCTTAGATGAAGAAATTATTGAAGTTATTTGATGAAGGTCAATGGGAGAAAAACAGTCTAAATATATATCAGGTTTTACAGCTGTTTCCAGACTTACTGTATCAGAATGCAGATCAGTGCCTGTTGAGGGCAAGAGGTGATGAATTTTGTCTCTAATATTTATAGTTTTATCATTAAAGAAGCTCATGAAGTCATTACTAGTTAGACCTAAAGGAATAGATGGCTCAGTATAGCTGTGGTTCTCTGTTAGTCTGGCTACAGTGCTGAAGAGAAACCTGGGGTTGTACTTATTTTCCTCTATTAATGAAGAGTAATAGGCTGTTCTGGCATTACGGAGAGCCTTCCTGTAGGTTTTAAGATTATCTTGCTAGACTAAACAAGATTCTTCCAGTTTAGTGGCACGCCATTTGCGTTCAGATTTACATGTCTCTTGCTTTAAGTTAGTTAGTTAGAGTCTGCTGGCTATACCATGGTGCTAACCTCCTCTGTTTAATTATCTTCTTTTTCAGAGGTGCAATAGAGTCGAGTCTGTAATGTCTGTAATGTACCTGTAGTACTGTCAACAAGATGATCTATTTGTGAGGGGCTAAAGGAAGCAGACAAGTCCTCTGCTACATTGAGACATAGCATTGAATTCAATACTGAAGGAATCACTTAAATTTGGCTACAGCACTATCAGATAAACATCTGCTGTAGGAGTTTCTGCAAAAAGGCTTATAGTCCAGTATATGAACTCGAAGGTTATTAAGAAATGGTCAGATAGAAGAGGATTCTGTGGAAAGACTATTAGATGATCAATTTCAATGCCATATGAGAGAACAAGATCAAGAGTGTGGTTCAGACAATGAGTCGGTTTATTTACACTCTGACAAAAGCCGCTTGATTCTAATAACGCAGTACTAAGACTATCATTGTGGTTGTCCACATGAATATTAAAATCACCTACAATAATTACTTTATCTGTTTTAAGGATCAAGCCTGATGCAAATTCTGCAAATTCTGATAAAAATTCAGAGTAAGGGCCAGGAGCTCGATATACTGTAACAAATAGAATTGGCTGTAATGTTTTCCAGGTTGGGTGAGTGAGGCTAAGAACAAGACTTTCAAATGAATTATAATTTAGTTTAGGTTTAGGGTTTATTAATAGACTTGAGTCAAATATGGCTCCAACTCCACCACCTCGACCGGGACTTTGAGGAATATGAGTATTACAATGACTGGGAGGAGTGGATTCATTTAAGCTAACATATTCATCCTCCTGCAGCCAGGTTTCAGTAAGACAAAATAAATCAATATCATAATCAGATATTAATTCATTGACTAAAACAGCTTTAGAGGACAAGGACCTGATATTCAAGAGTCCACATTTAATTCTCTTATTTTGGACTGTTGGAGATGTTGGTTTAATTTTTATTAAGTTTTTATGATGAACTCCTCTTCTGTTTGTTTTATCTTTAAATAATGTAGGTGGACGGGGGACAGACAGTCTCTATACTAAAGGACTGGGTGGGCAGCTGCTCTAATGGAGGCGCAGAGAAGCGTGTAAGACTGCAGCTCTGCTTCCTGGTCTCAACTCTGGGTTGTCACGGTTTTGGTCGACTAATAAACTTGGCCATGTTTCTAGATATGCGAGCTGCTCCATCCAAAGTGGGATGGATGCCGTCTCTCCTAATCAGACCAGGTTTTCCCCAGAAAGGTGTCCAATTATCTATGAAGCCCACATCGTTTGCTGGACACCACCTCGACAGCCAGAGGTGGAATGATGACATACTGTACAGCTATACATGTCATCACTGTTCACATTGGGCAGGGGTCCAGAGAAAACTACGGAGTCCGACATCGTTTTGGCGTATGCACACACCGATGAAACATTCATTTTAGTGACCTCTGACTGGTGTAACCGGGTGTCATTACCGTCGACGTGAATAACAATCTTACTGTATCTACATTTATCTTTAGCCAGTTTTAATTTAGAGTCAATGTCGCCCGCTCTGGCCCCCGGGATGCATTTAACTATGGTCCCGGGTGTCACTCATGTTTCGTAAAATGGAGCTGCCAATGACCAGAAAACACACACCCCACTCAGCAGGTGTGTCGTTGAGTGGAGGATATCTGGTAGAAACGTGGAGCAGTTGGTGCTGTACCGTGGGCTTCAGTTTGGGGTTATGCCTCCATCGCACATGCCAATAATGTGATGACGTGCCAATGATGTAATAACTTAGTAATAAATAGACTGATTAGCTTTTTCATCTAACACTGAGCAAACACGTGTAGGTCACATGATCACTGTTCTCTTCCTGAATTCTAGAACATTCCACTAAGTGATCTAACGACCATATACACTTCACTGTAATGAATAAATAATATTCCGCCCTTACAACCATAATTAAGGAGAGAGAGTAATGCATAGTACATACCCTTGATGAATGAATATGATGATCATGCCATCCACTATTTTTGATGAGCAAACTGCACAAAAACTGCTAAATAATCTTTCATTTCCAAGAATGCAAAGAATCCTATTATATTTATTACATTACTGGCAAAATGTTATTACATTATTGACTCAAAAACATTATTACATTATTGGCATGTTATTATGTTATTGGCTTTATTACATTTAAAATGGCCAAAATTATTACGTTATTGGCAAGTATTACATTATGGGATTTTATTACATTATCAGTTGCTACATGGGAGAGAGGACGATGTTGGCAATCTTATCTTATCTTATCTTATCTTAATGTGACACTGAATAGGGTGACTTCATAATGAATAAGTACAGTACATAATACTTCTCTACTTTAGGCTAATTTTGAATGCAGGACTTCAGCTGCAGTATTTATACACAGTGGACTTCAGTAAAGGATCCAAGTTCTTTCCCCACTGATATTGTGACATAATGACTAACCATGAAATTAATTTATCAAAAATATTTTCCAGTTTGGTGACAAAACCACTTACTGTTCTTCTCACTGTAGAAGGCATGTACTGTATCAGAAACTACACCACATCAAAGTCAGTGAAGTCCCTTTAGGACTGAAACACTTTGATAGAAGTTCAGTTTCTTTAACCCAGTGATGACAGCTTGACATTAACTACAGCAATTCCTCCAACCCTATTCAAAGGCTGTGACTTTACTAGCTAAGGCTGGTCCACCTCCTTACTGTTAGCTGTGCTGCAGGTGCCAAAGGAAACCAGGAAGGAATGTGTGTCTTTTAAAGCTGCTCTCAATAACAGTGCTACAGTTCTTGGTTATGCCTGGATACGACTGCACAAAACAGCCATTGTTGCTGTGTGATTAAACCGCACCACACACGTACAAATATATACTGTAATTAGGTAATGTTCACTACAATGGCCAGTACCTGTCAGCATGCAGCTCTCTGTGTAGTCAATGAATGGAGGTGTCTGTCTGATGTGGAGGGAGAGGAAAGAAGAAAGACAGAAGGAGGAGGGGAGGTGGGAATACCTAATTGCAGGCTGTATAGTGATACAGGAGGCGAGGAATGTGTCTAACAAGCACATCTCTGATCTTTTGAGTGGCGGGAAGCCTGCTGATAAGACAACAAGAGGGCTCCCAGGCCAGCCATATGAGAATATGGTTGGCTGCGTTTGGTGACCTGACTGAGTCAAGTCATTTTCAGCAGACTTCAAATTAGTGGATATGTGAGCGAGTGTGTGGAAATCAAAATCTCTGCCAATTGTGGTTTCCTCTTGGTGAGAAAGAAGAACGGACTTACTGGGAAAATGGCAAGATTAGCATTTTATGCTTCTCCTTGTTACTGAACAACATGACAAATTATCCCGTACAGAGTCAGAAATTTGGAGAAACAATGAGGCCACTGCAAAGTTTTAATCACACAACCAGACCCCGGGAAGACATTCAGTCACATTTGTATAGTTTCAAGGTTCACGACCTGTATTTTTTAGATATTTCATTCTTTTACTGTATTTCTGATACACATAAGGTATTATCTTCATGTCTGGATCAGTGCAATCATGCTGTCAGTATGTGTCCGCACCCAGGGACGCAGCACGCGAGAGGGCCCAGCAAAGAAAAAGTAAAAATAAATTGGGAAAGTCCCATTACTGTACTAACTGATGTGGGTACAAACCCAAAAACATTTCAGCATGTACTTCTTGACTGTTTATTGAACAAAACATTTAAACATAAATAAATACAAATAATAAGGCAAGCATTTTACAGGAATCACTTCATCTTCTTCATCTGTACTACTGATATAGAGGTTTTCTAAACTGTACGGAAGAAATAACAATCCCTACTCAAGGTCCATTTACTAGCCTTTTCTTGTCATCTTCATCAACAGGTTGAGTTTGCCCTGTTGTCATGGTAATGGCCTTTTTAACATCCAAGCTTAATGCTGAATGGACTGTACTTATATATCTCCTTTCTAGTCTTCTGACCACTCAAAGCTCTTTACAGTATGTATCTCATTCACCCATTCACACACATTCATACACTGATGGCATTGGCTGCCATGCAAGGTGCCAACTGCTCATCAGTTTTACGAGCTAACCATTCACACACATTCACACACTGATGGCACAGCCTTCAGGAGCAATTTGGGGTTCAGTATCTTGCCCAAGGACACTTCCACATGCAGACTGGAGGAGCCAGGGATCAAACTGCCAGTCTTCTGATTCGTGGACGACCCGCTCTACCTCTGATCCACAGTCACCTGCTGTGCTTAGTGTCTATAATTATGACTTTGTACATTTTAGGATTTTTAGGATCCACTCACCAGCACTTTCCAGAGCTTTCAGTCATATCACACAAGAATAACCCTAAAACTAAAAAATGATACAGAGCAGCACGGTTGTTTTTACAGGTCAAAGCTGATTTGATTTAATAGTTTAAAGATTCAAAGATGACAAAAGCATTAATCACACACTGACTCAAACATAAAATCAGGGCTGGACATAATATTTAACATAAGCATTTAACAAAAGAAAACCCCAGATTACAACAAGTAATGGTGACTCATTTTTAAGTAGGAATTAAGAAAAAAAAAAATCCAATCCAAAGTCATGAGAGGATGATAAAGCTGTCCCCATTGAACAATATCCTATTGGCTCCTTCCTCTTCCTGGCAGTGGTTGTAATAGGTATGTTATCAGTGTGTGAGAAAGCATAAGTGGTTGAGTGACACAGACTAACCATTATTTAGAGTGCGTCAATTGATGCTTTACTTGGCCACAGCAGAGTGAGAAGCCAGGATGAAACTTGGTCCTGGGCACTAAAACACGACCACAGAAGCCCTAATCGAAGATTGCAACAGCTTCACAGAAGTGAAGCCACTGGAATGAGTCAGACACAACAGGAGTTTAGAAAGAAATCAGATGTTTTTATTAATCTGCTATGAAAGCAGGAGATTACAGACAGACACACACACACACACACACACATGCATTGTCGTCAGCAAATCGAGTACAGACGTAGCCAGCTGGTTCCTGCAGGTCTATGACAGGCAGTTATCTGAATGGAATGAATGGATGTATCTGACTGTCAGGGGGCAGGCTGAGGGGCAGCAGTCAGTGTCCATCTTGTAATGTATAGCAGTTATTGTACGGAAAGTCATCAGTCAGCAATATAGAGAGACAGACAGGAGCCCAATAGCATAACCACCCTCAGTCTGTTTCACAGTCGTCTGGACTGATGTTGCTGCCACACACATACACTGTTTCTGACATCAGATAGGCTGGGTCCTGGCTTGGTGTATCCCCCCGCCGTCTCCCCCCACTGTCGATTTGTGAGTCACTGACATCACTTCCCCTCAAACAGCAACAAACGGCTGGGTTGTTGGGAGAGTCCATTGGATGAGGGGAAAGGAGGGGGGATGTTTGAGTCAGTCCCATGGAATCCATGATATACTGTACTGGGCTTTGTGTTGGAAAGGGGAAAACCAGCTACGTCATCCCTACTAGGCTTTTGTTTACTCCGGCCTGAAGAACATCTCCTTTGTTTTGTTTTTCTTTGAATCTTCTCTTCCTGATGTATCTATCTCTGCCTTTCATCACCATGGACTTAAAGGTGTGAGCAGTTAATGAGCCGAACGGCTGAATCACGGATGTGGGTCTGAGGTCATGCTGGATGACCTACTGTACTGTAGCATGCAGAGCAATGAGGCACTTCCATAGTCTTTGAGTTAAAAGCTCATTTAGAAATTAATTTGTGATAAATTGTTTTTAGGCAGAGGTTGAAACCTTACAGTCCAAAAAGTCATGATCCAAATGTAATAACGAAAAAGTTTATGGAGTGGAAAATCAAATCTTTTTTTTTTTTTTTTTTTTTTTTTACTTTTTCCAGCTTTCACACTGGATCTATGAATGAAGGGAGTGCTGAAGTCATTTTACATATACCATACATACATAATTCCACCACCTGCACTTGTAGAAATGTGTTACTATGGTTCAGGAATTAGTTTATGCTAAGCTAAACTTCATTACCTACTTATTTCTGCATCCTGTCATGTTGAGAACAGTGCTTCACAAACTGCTGTTTTATCTGACGTACTTCCACAGATCTGTCAGATGAGCTCAAGTAGCGCTTCAGTGACATCAGCTACATGTTTTCACAAAAAGGACCAAATGGATTTAATTACACAGCTGTCACTCATGATGTAAAATGCACCTTCTTATAGCATCAACTAAGTGATTAAAATGGAACTTATCAGAAGAATGAGCACTTAAACAAACATCAGTATGATAAGAACTACCTAAAATAACAAAAAACTTCTTTGGGAAAATTTAATGTGTACCTTGGAGGGGGGCGATTTCGCCTCGAGTTATTCACAAGTTTACTTTTGGGATCATTTGAGTTTGTACAAGTAAACATTTGATAATATGATTGATGAAGAGTTTATTTGCACACATCATTACTACCACTGCTTGGAGTTAAACTAGTTTTCATGCACTCTATGTGAATGTTGTTTTTTTACTGATAAAGAAACTTTATCAGTGGTTTAATTAAATATCCTTCAGTGCTGGTTTTTGTTTCGTCATGGTAACGGAAGTTGTGGTGGACTTCCTTAATCCTGTTGACTTTACAAAGAGGACACGACTAATGAAAGATCCCATGGAGTCACCACCGGGGACTTGGGAACACTCATCTTTCAAAACGTGAGATGAACACTACCCATGACATTTCCCTGCTATTGTCTGCTTGTTTCCAGGAGTGACCACATAGTGATGCTGTAACTATGTCTGTGTGTGTGTGTGTGTGTGTGTGTGTGTGTGTGTGTGTGTGAAAGCCAAACAGCCGGCATGGACAATAACTCGGTTACTTCAATTCCCAGGGACCTTGGCACCATAAAAACTATCAGCGTGGGAGCGAAGAGATGGAGACAGTGAATACGGCGAGGTTGGAAGGGTGGAGTGGAGATGGGGTCGGGGTGAGAGATAAGAGCTTATGTCAGGGGGAACAGCTGAATCATGTCAAAATTATGACTGTTTATCTGAAAATATTTGGAAGGGAGCAGAAAGAGTGCACCGTGGGTGGAGGGGAAACATCATGGTCAAGAGGGGCTGATGGTGTTTCCCAAACCGACAGCTCTGTTTTGACTCACTGGTGATTGAAAACAGCAGCTGGAGCTTGGTGTGGACCTGGTTACACGGTAAATAATATTAGGTATTATCTGTGAACATTGGTAGTGAGCCTGTCTGACTCACAAAAACAACAAGCATCCCTTAGTTGGTGCAGACTGCACACCATCGCTCCCACCCTGAAGAAAGAGAAACAGCAGGCTTTCACTGTGTCATTCAAGAAAAGTTGCTTCATCTGCTGTTATGTCTCTGCTCATTTTATGTCTGTTCACACCCACTGCTCTATTGATTCAGGTGTGTGCGTAAGGTTTGGGTTTGACGGGCAGCACATGACTGAGGAAACATCTTGATAAATCATCGTTCTCGATGACCTCAGGGTGCTTCCTGAATACTCACACCCACCAATCAGCGATGACAGTGTGGTCTAAGTCTTCAGGCCGGGCCACTTTGATGTGACCACAGAGAGGAAGCAGAGGTCAAGTCTGGGAGATCATGACACGGCTAACAGAATAAGAGACGTCTCCTGCTGATGTCATGGCCGGTCCTGCCCTGGTGTTTTTCCTTTTCCTCCTCCTCCTCCTCCATCCTCATCCTGCTCTTCCCAGTCCGGTTTTGATGGCAGTCGACCTGGCAATGGATTTCCTATTGTAGGAGTGAGTGCTTCACAAGAGAGATGTGGTTTGGAGATGAACGTAGCACAAGAGGTCGTCCAAGTCGTCGAGTACACCGCACTTTTCAATGCTTTGCTCATGCGCACCTCACTGGAGACCACACCCTCTGTTTTAAGCTGCTAATCATCCAGTCTCATTACAGTGTATTGGGCCCATGCCAGATTACCATATTTGACACAAATGTGGCGTGGGATTCCTATAGCTACTCTGCTACGTCACTGGAAACTCTACGCAATTCCCACCATAAGGGTTAAGTGTGAGGATGAATCCTTGTTTTTGGACAGAGAACACTGTTTGCACTGTGATGTAAGACAGGGAGATGAGAGGAAGAAGGGAAGCAGGGGAGCAAAGAGGAAGGAACACAGGGTGAGGGGATGTAGGAGCACCGGGGGAGTGCTGACAGACTGTTTAACTTTTGGTGAGTGTGTTGGGCTCCAAGTGGGAGAGCGACATGTGTGTTCACAGGCGTTTTAAACAAGGAAAGCTTGGCTCCCACTGACTGAGCATCATTTTTTTGCAGCTGTGTGCCCACATGGGTGTGCACAGTACATACTCAGGCATGTTTTTCTATGCAGTCATGTGTGTCTGTCTTTATCTGCACATTTTTAGCCATGTTAACACTAGAACTACTGGAATCCTATAACTACTACAATGACCATGGCTGTTCCAAATGTCACTTTTGTCATGCATTTAAAGCTTCTATTGATGTTTTCAATTGAAGCTTTGAATATCTGTCATCATATTTTATGATGTCATCACCAAAAAAACAAAAACAAACAAACAAAACAAAAAAAAGTGCAGCAAGCTGTGAAACAAAAAGGTTTTTCACCACAGTGAAAATGTTGTTTTTTTAAAGGGAACAACCAACAAATATGATGCTTGAAAATGATTGAAGCAGAATATTTTATTTGATAAAAACATCTAGTGAATTTGCAAACTGATCACATCTATCTATTTTCAACGCATTTTTGGAGTTACTGGAAATGTTTGAACCACATGAGTTCTACATAACCTCAACTGCAATCATATCTAAGGATAACACTATATAATACTAATAATATTAGTGTAATTTTGCAGAAATTTTATATAAATAAACTTTCTCAGGAGTCCACCCTCACTGCTTTCTATGCGGCTGATGAGGGCATCCTTCTCTTCATGTGACCCCTCCCACAGCTTGTTTCCACCACCCCTCCGGAAGAAATCCAAGGAGCAGCACTAAAGCTATAACAGCCTGATAATTACTTTTAAAATAAATAATAACAGCAATGCATGTGGGTCTACTGCCAAATCTGGTGGTGTCACTTGTCATTTAACTGTGTTTTCCTCCACACAGTCCAGAAGTGCCTGCTTTGATAGTCTGTTCAGTGTTCACCCTGACTCTCCCACACTCTGCAACCCACACACATCAGCTGAAATGGGATCTGCTTAATGCTCTGGAATATCCCCGTTTGGGCTGATCATCACTCCAATTTTCTTTTCAAATGTGTAGTTTTGATAAAACCACAGGCCGGTGTGATGCGACGGGAGAGGTGGAGGAGGAGGAAGAAGAGAGCTGGGTGTAAACATTAGAGTTGCTATGGAGGCGGCAGGGTAAGGAGTTTTGAGCAAGGATCAAGACAGGGAGTGTGTGTATGTGTGTGTGTGTGTGTGTGTGTGTGTGTGTGTGTGTGTGTGTGTTTGTGCGTGTGTGCGTGTCTTATGGTAGACTTTGAGTGACCTTCTTACCACAGAGGATGTGGGAGTGAGGGAAGAGAGACAATTCTCTGCTCTTCATGCCGTGAGTCTTAAGAGGAGCCTCTCAATCAGATAAAACAGGCCAATAATAAACAGTGGAAAGATCTGGCCTTGTTCTACCTCCAGTGAATGATTCTCATTCGTGAGGAATGAGACAGTGTGTTGTCCTTTTAAAGCACTTGGTTTATCAGATACTAATACAACAGATGTGCCCAGAATCTGTGCGATCAAATATTTATGCCAGGCAGCAGCGAAACCATTTCCTCATATTTGGCTTCTCTAATTCATGCATTTCTACCCCTCTGGTTTCAAAACAGGCTGAATCCAGTGGAATCATGCTGGTTGCTTTGAAGCCGAAATAGCCATGGGCAGAACCAGACTGACCGGATCCTGCTCACGGTGACTCCACAGTCTGTCTATGAACCCTGACCCTTCACACTTGACCCCGATACCGATACCTCAGGTGGCACAAACTGCTGACGTCACAGTTCGTGGATGAACGTGAGGTTGCTGAGTTTAATGTTGGGGTGAGTGCGAGGGCATGGTTAACAAGGAATTCTCTTAAAAACCAGAGATAATCAAATGCTCAGCAACAATGCAAGAGTTGGCCGGTGGCAAAGGTTAACACCCAGTCTCAAGTTTTATCTTTGCATGCAGTTATATGGCACTTTTGTATTTCTCTCTCTCTCTTTGGGTCTTCTACTTTACATCTCTTCACCCTTCCTTTCTCATTCATGCTTAATCTCTTTTTTTCCTCTTTTTCCTCTCCTCAGCCCTGTAGGCTTTTGGCTGTCTGTCATCATGTGAAAAAGCATCAGGTTCCACTCTTTGGCAGGCGGTTCATAGCAAAACACAGGGGCATGGAGACCGTCCAAAACACTCTTCCTCTCTCACACACACACATATCTGTGCATGTACACGCACACTTTAAGGGTCAGCCCAACATGAATAAAAGTGTGATACAACCCAAATAATGTTAACTTGAGTGCGTGTACAAACCTTGCCTCTGTTCTTCCCTGCAACAGCACTAGGCTCCTGTCTCCTCGAGGAAATAACTGAGGGCACAGGAAACCCACAGCTAAACACAGGTTCTCACGGTGTATTAACAACCCCCTGACCAAGAGAAGAGCACTTCATAGTACCACATCCAGAGCCAATGCCAAGACCACGCCACGGCCAGCCAAGTCCAGAAGGTCGCTGGAGCTGCGACATTAGTTCAAAAGGTCTCCTGGGAAAGATAAGATCCACATCCTCGCCGGCTCGCTCTAAAAACTCTGAGCACACACTCCTGTTCTTGTGCTACATTTCAGAAGCAAAACATCAACAGAGGCACTTCTATATAAGTGTGGTAAAAATGAGAGTAATAGTGAGGGGGGAGTGTGGTTGTACTACAACATAACCGAAATCATGTGTGTGGTTTTATGAAGTTAGAAAGCCCATAATGATGGAGTATTAAATGATTGTAGCGCCATGAGGTTTGATGGTTTGAGGGGGGAGGCACATATAAAAAGCCAGCTTTCTCCCATGAACTCCTTTGGCACCCAGAAATTTGCTTGGATTTCGCAAACTCACCCAACCTACTACAACCACCCCTCCTTTCCATTGTCACTGCTTTTGCCTAAAATAACTCCTGTTCCTAAAGGAGGTTCGTTTTCTGCTGGGTTTTCAAATACTACTCTGTTGTTCTGCTGGCAGTGGGAAAACAGGAGAGGTTAGGGAGGTCACTCTCTGGGCTAACAGGAGCCACTGCCATGTTTAGATGCTGCAACAGCCACGATGTGTGACCGCTGGACAGTCTGTGGACACTCAGCCTTAATGAGGTGGTCCAGCAGTACCATGCGACAATACCTTATTGTGCATGTTGTGGGAGAATGCACACATAAGTGAATTATAACAGGAGATGAGAAGGAATTAATAGTATCATCTAGAGTTTGTTTTTTAGTTTATTTAGGTACTTAGGCCAGGCTGAGTGTAAGCTCAAGTGTCTTTGTTTCTCATGCAACACACAGAAGAGCTTACACTCCAGCTTACACTCATCATTTAATGCTGCATCAATCAATATTTTCAGATTAATGATGGGTCACATGATTGCATGTAATGTAAAAGGTGTTGCTCTTACAGTGAATTATCACTCATCTTTTTGCAGTTCACCTCAGCTCTGCGTGACACTTGAACACCCTTCCACTCATTGTTTTGGTTTAACAAGCCGCAACTTTGCTGTTTTGGTTTGCTCTCACTGCTCAACCCTGTCTCCAGCTGCAGCAGGCTGCTGCTTTCATTGCAAGAAACACTGATAAAGCGGCTGATTTCTACCTTTGAGGCATTTGCCTCAGGAAGCTCTGTCTATGATGTGCAGTAGGCAATCTATCTATCTAAACTGGGAGAGTTTGGGGAGATATGCTTATTTGTTTTCGTTTTATTTTTATTTTACTGAGAGAAATAAAAAAGAAAGGACAAGCTCTGCCCAAAGACAACAAAATCCACCAATTCAACTCTAAACTCAGGTCACCTGACAACAAAACATCAAGTTTTGGTTTTATAATGGAGTCCATGGACCTCAAACTCTTATATCTCTTCTAAAACTCATTTTTATCTTGTTGCTTTTCCTCACTGATGGTATTTGTTATATACTGTATATTGAAATCATTTTGTTTTGTTTTAAATTTATTTTTTGAATTTTATATTTTTGTTACTTCACTGCAACGTTGTTCTGAAAACTGCTGTAAATTATTTGAGTATAAATACATGTAAGTTAACATTATCATTATTTCTGGATTTCATAATGCTAAGCTAAGTGTCTGAAGCTTCATATTTGGTGTACAGAGATGACATGTATCTATTTAAAGTGGCAGATTTAGAGGCCTCTGTTTACAGAATATGGCAGAAATGTAAAACAATATCCATAAGTACGTTTTAATTAGTGTATAATCACCTGAGAATATGAATCATTGTATTTTTGTTACCTTAGAATGAGCTTTATTTTATTATTTTTATTATATCTACACATGCTGTGGGGTAGCTGTCCAGAATGGACAAACTAAAGACTGGCTCTTTAAAAGGTCTTCTGTGTTTCTCTCATAGGAAGGAGATGTGTGGAGGAGGACACAGCTAGATGTCACTAAATCCCATACACTGGTCCTTGAAGCGAAGTACATTTCCCAAAATGCTGATCTATTGCTTCAAAGAAACAAAAGGTCAGTGTGCAAAAAGGGAGTTAGAAATGACATTTATGGAGAAACAATACAATTACATACACGGCAACGGGTGTGTACTCCAATTCAGTCTTACTCCAAGGGGATGTCACCATGATCAAGCAGGTAGGTGGACACTGATGACAGCTGAAAAACAATAATACATCATACAAACAGTTGCCATGAATCGAGATCTTTATTACAACACTGAAACCTGTCATTGTGGCAGAGAAAGTTTTGTTTATTGTTCGCTGTGGGTAATCTTGGTCGGTATAATGCAACTAAAAGGTGGGACCCAGCAAAACAATGGGCTGATAGTTTAAGTAATTCCATTCAAAGACTGTGGTAAGACACAGTTTCAACCCATGAAAGAATACTTAAATGAAGGTGAGAGGAAATTACATCTGTCTGTTCATGTAAGAAGGCCTGTTAAGGAATATTTGTGGGCAGACAGAAAACACACACACACACACACACAGAGTGTGTGACTCACAATGACGTTCTGTTTTCAGGTTTGGTATAAGTTTCTTCATTTGCTGTAATAGTGGAAATCCAGGTTTGTTGTCATCTGTTAGGTCTCTGTAAATAATATTATTATATTTTTTATTATAAGTAGCAATGTTCAAACTTCTTTTAAAGAAGGCCAGATTTGAAAATATAAAGATGCCAGATGCTAACCCTAACCCTAACCCAAAAAGCTAAATCTTCTAGCCATACAGTATCTGTGAATCCTAGCAGGCCATGAATAATATATTATAAAAATTAAGCTGTGGGCCGCATGAAATCTGACTGGGGGCTGTGATTGGCCCCCGGGCCGGACTTTGGACATGCCTGTTAAGAGTATGAGCTAGGCCTGCTCTATATGTTGTGTCATGAGATTAAATTTTAAGTTATGATTTGGCAGCACTTTACTCAACACTGCCCAGCTGGAAGTTTTTTTGGTAAGTAACCCATACAAGAACATTTCCACTTTGGAGGACATCACTGCAAGAGTGCACAGTCTGACTGGTAGGACGTGTTCACACTGAAAATATTAAATTGTCTCTGTGGTGGTGTATAAATGGAGATGGAAAATAACACTTGATTTGACTCATTCAGACTGCTAAAGCCTCACACTAGCTTAGATAAGTCATGAAGACATTTTGTGCACACAGTGCAGTGTTCTATCACAGGAATCATGTTATATAAGTAAGCAATCGAAACCTGTTTCAGTGCACATATGGCTGGTTCAACCAACTGAAATGACATGCAATTCTACTGAATATTATTAACACACCAATGGGCCATATATCCTTGCATATAAATCTCGCTATGTTAGCATGACTGCATTTTTGCTGCCTCTCCTGCCTCACTTAGATGACAAGGCTGACAGATGAGTCACAGATTTTTTGACGTTGTAGAGTTAGACAGCTAGTTAGACAGCTAAAGCTAGTTTCTATGATGCAGAACCTAAAATACTTTCACACACATTCAAAGTAGTGTCTTCCATTTTCGTAGCAAACAACGAAATGTTACTTGACTATTTTAGCGCTAGGTCATTAGGACATGTAATAGGTCCAGCTGATAGTGGTGCGCCGTCTGCTGGATCATAAGTCAAACTATTCCAAACGGTCTGATGCGTTACAAATGTTATGAAATCTATCTATTGTTTTAAGACAGACTTGCAGGAGAAGGGTTGGACTTAGCTGACTCACCGTGCCAATCTCCTGCTGGGCCTTCCGGTTCTTCTTGCTCACACCTATGGTGGCCCACTCTGACCTCACTCCTCATCACTGTATTTTGCAGTGTTAATTATGAGAATCACATTATACAGTAATGATCATAACAATGTTATCTATGTTACTATCACTCTTAATCCTAATCTCAACTCCTGGACAATCATCATATACATCATCAGAATTGCTTTATGTTGATCTATATCCTTTGTTACTTTTGTCACACTACTCCACTGATAAACATTGGGTAGGGGTGGATGTTGAGAGACGGAGTGTTGTGGTGGAGCAGCTCACTGAGGTAGCTGGGGGGCTGGCTATGGAGGGCTTCGTGAGTTAGGAGAAGGACTTTGAACTGGCACCAGTGGAGTTTCTGCAGTTGTTGATGTTGATGAAGTGTTGACTGTTTGTGAGATAGGACCTTAGTCAGGAGAGGGCAGTATGGGGGATGTTGAAGAAGGATTCAGGGCGTGAGAGATGGATTGTGTGGTTGATTATGTTGAAATCTGCAGGAAGGTCCAGTATGACGTTGGTGAGTAAGGTGACCAGATTTCAAAATTTAGAAGTGATGGAGTGGACTGATGAACTGATGACTTTTTACCAATTCCAGTGTAGATAACAGGATGAATAACTCTTTCTAGGAATGAAAGAAAAACCACAGTAGTCATGCTCACAGCAACATGGTTGCACACTGACATGACAACAATAAAGACTAAGGATCCCTCCTCTGTGGCTCTTCCTGAGGTTTCTTCCACCTTTTTTCCCTGTTAAAAGGTTTTTTTTTGTGGGCAAGTTTTTCCTCACTCGAACCGAGGGTCTAAGGACAGAGAGTGTCACTCCCTGTACAGATTGTAAAGCCCTCTGAGGCTGAATGTGTTTTGTGACTTTGGGCTATACAAATAAAATTTGATTTAATTTAATGGATCAAATAGACTGCTCTAATGAGCTTTCAAGCTGCCACCTCAGCAGTAGTAAGTGTACTTACTTGCTTACTGAGTGTTATACTGAAAGAGCAAACCATGATAATTATACAACAAACTGTCACACATGTAAACGTATATCAATCTAATCATATTACATCATATTGAGAGGCATGAACTGACATCACAAACTGTATGTCGTTTTGGCAAGTCCCAGTAATGCAGTTATGTTTTGCATGCTTCACTGTGCAGAGTCTGACACTAGAAGACTGTTTCCACATTGATCAGCTGAAGGAGGAAAGTGTCTCTGCCTCAGTTTAACTCTCAGTTGAACATGCGTACGTACGAGCAGGATCACAACAAGTCTGGAAACTAATCTGGTCCAATTTACAACTCACACAGCTGTGATGTGGAAAGTGGAAACATCCCGAAAATAAACTTTTAAGGCAAGCAGGAGACATCTGGTGTTCATAAGTTAAACTTCTTCAATATAAAAATTGTGTATTTGCATTTTTTGTGTCTTAAAAGCATCTTTGTATGTATTTATTTTATTTTTATTTTTCATGAAGTCGTTACCTGGAATCATTTTCCAACTGTCTTGAAGGAGTTCCCATATATGCTGAGCACCTGTTGGCTGCTTTTTCATCACTCTGCAGCCCAACTCATCCCAAACGATCTTAATTGGGTTTAGGTCATTGATTGTGGCGGTCAGGTCATCTGGTGCACCATCACTCTCCTTCTTGGTTAAATAGCCTTTACATAGTCCTGCTATGGTAGCCATGGTAAATGGTAAGTGCTAAATGGACTGTACTTATATAGCGCCTTTCTAGTCTTCTGACCACTCAAAGCTCTTTACAGTATGTATCTCATTCACCCATTCACACACATTCACACACTGATGGCGCAGCCTTCAGGAGCAATTTGGGGTTCAGTATCTTGCCCAAGGACACTTCAACATACAGACTGGAGGGGATCAAACCGGGGATCGAACCACCCATCTTCTGATTAGCGGACGACCCATGCTGGCCTTGAATTTTGAATAAATCACCAGCAAAGAGTCCCCCAGATGTATCTGCTACTCGAACTCTGTGAAGCATTTATGTGTGCTGTTAATTGTTGATTCAGAGGCTGGTAACTGTGATGAACTTGTCCTCTGCAGGAGAGCTAACCATTGGTCTTCTTTCCTGGAGTAGAGTCAGTGTCATCATAGCATTTGATGATTTTCACAACTGCACATGACGATACACTCAAAGTTGTTTTATATATTCTGGATTGACTGACCTTCATGTCTTAAAGGTCCAGTGTCTCACTTCTAGGGTGATTTGTTGGCAGACATGGAATATAATATGCATAACTATGTTTTCAGTGACACATAAACACCTCACACGAATCGTACCTTTGATTTTTTTTATCTACATATACCGCAGGTCGAAAAAGACAGCGTCTGCCATTTTGCACCACCATGTTTGTTACAGTAGCGTGGACGGACACGGACTTTATCAACGTAGCAGGAAAAGAATTAGTAGAAGTAAATAAGAATGTTTGCTGTGTGCTAATGGCTAACTGTTTTGAGTTTTGTTAGAAGTTTAGAAGTTATGATGGACCATTGTTTCTCTTTAATAGCGGCCATAATAAAACAACAGTACTCAAACATGCCAACACTACCTCTGTCTCAAACATTAATGAAAGTGTGTGCAAAGCTGTCACTGAAGTAAAATCATCTGAAATATGAAAAATAAATCTTTGTTTAAACTTTGTGCTACTTTTTATTGTAAAGTCTTCAGTGTGAATCTAAACGGATACAGAGTACATTCATTTCTTATTTTTAAAT
Source organism: Protonibea diacanthus (assembly GCA_028641955.1). Taxonomy (NCBI): domain Eukaryota; kingdom Metazoa; phylum Chordata; class Actinopteri; family Sciaenidae; genus Protonibea; species Protonibea diacanthus. The sequence goes on from CM053986.1 coordinate 1,185,191, forward strand.
TATTACATCCCCGTGGAACTCACTCAGTGTGTGTGTGTATGTGTGTGTGTGTGTGTGTAAGTCACCGGGGGTGTGGACGTGCGCGAGGGGTGGATCACGTGTTTCAATGCGTTTTTGTAAAGAGCCCATAAAGGGCTCGCTTTACCTGTCGTGTACTCAGGTCGATCTTGTTGCCAGTCTTGTTTCAGTCTTTCCGTCTCGCCCAGTCTGAGCGGCAGCAGCAGCAGCAGCAGCGGAGGATCCCTCTGATTGGCTGCACGGGGAAACGAGCTTCTTCAGCCCACCCACCGCTGATTATAGGGGGGACTCTCGCTGTCTCACTTTCCTTCCTTGCATTGAGTCTGGGACCTGGCCCTGGGGCTGAACGGCACACACAGAGCGCACATCATGGCAGCTACCCATAGCGAGTACAGAGGCTACCTGCGGAACACTGTCGACATAGAGACAGGGCCACACCGCTTCCACCCGGTGCAGAGCTCGGAGCCCACTTATCGACCGCTCCTGTTCGGGACCCTCGCTGTTATGGGATTGCTCCAGGTGGCTTCCAGCGTGGCGATCTTATTACACCTGACAGGTTATCTGCAGGAGGTAAGCTCAAATATGACACGGTGTGGTCCGGTTTGGTTTGGTACACTGCGCAGTGACACACTTTGTAAAGTCATCCAGTGGCGTCAGAATGTTTGTAGGTTTAGTTAAGCTTTGGTGGTGTGTGTAAATATTTATCTGTAAATGCTGTCAACAGATCTTTACTCGGCTACAAGCGACTGAAGACACTCCAGCGATATTTACGCAATTTTATAGTGTCATAAAGCTGCAGAGAAGTGCCAGCTCTGTGTAAAGCTGGCGGTGTGCTCTTAGAAGTTAAGTAGGTGTAATCTACAAACGGGAAGAAGAAAAAGAAAGAAAGAAAGAAACAAAGAAAGAAAGAAAGAAAGAAAGAAAGAAAGAAAGAAAGAAAGCCAGCCTTAACATCCAGCCAGTCGTGCAGTTTGTGCGCCAAGCTTTCGTGCACTCTTGGCGTCTCTTTGATGGCGCTGCGCTTTGGCGGCAGGCACTTAACGCGCTGCTTCCATTCGCTATGAGAAAAACACCCCCGAATGATAGATAGCATCTACACAAAGCCCCGATGAAGACTTGTTCACGGAGACAAGTTATTTCCAGCACAGTGAATCCGTCTTCTGGTGATAACATCTCAGCGTCCCGCTACAGATACACAGATCAGTCTTTGCAAGATGACTTGTTTGTAAAATACAGATGTTTTCACTTGAGGCTCTCGGGCTGCAGTTTCTCTTGTGCATGTTTACATGCCATCTGGGGCTTATATCTGTAATTTATATGTGTCAGGAGTTGTAAACTTTTGAGCATAAGCAGAGCTGTTGTCAAGGAGTTTGGAGGCAGAGAAAGTCTGGGAAAGGTCAAGGAAGGCTGGATGTTCTAACAGTCAGAGTCAGAGATGCTATCAGAATGCATCTGTCCATGGTCCATAACTTTATGTTAGGTAATCTGTGTGTGTATGATCTTGTAGAATAACATTTACATTGTGCCGCAGTTGTTTTTGTTACTTTATGGTGGTTTTGGAGTTGAATAATTGTCATGTTTCAACAAGCCAAGAGAGCAGACCACATCTCTGCTCTGTCAGGATGCTCCGAGTTCACCTGGGGAGCATCTGTCTCGCTCTCTGTCTCTCTGTATTTCTCTTTCTGTTTGCCTCCGTCTCTTTCTCAGTGTTTGTGTGTTAAATTTCTTTGGCTTGTCTCTGGCATAAACACATTGCAGTGTGGTGGTAGCTAGTTATGTACTGGATGGGAGCCAGGGGGGGAAAAATAAATAAAAGGGAGCGAGGCAAAGGAGTAAAAACCCCAGAGAGAAGAACAGGCGGCCAAAATCATACATGATGTTTAATTTCATGGCTGTTATCATATTTGTGTAACAACCGTATGTTTGAGTGGTTGATCTTATTATGTGATGAGAGGGATGTGGGTCCAGATCACTACGAAGGATTGAAGCATTCCTCAAATAGCCAGCAGCATGTCATGGTCTCTGGTTGATCATGCATATGGGTGAGTCAGGAGTGTACAGACTTGAGTTTGGCTGATCATCATCGGCTCTCAACACCTGTAGAACTCCTGGAGATGGAGAGGACAGCTGGAATCTGCACAGCATCGTGTAGGAATGTGCTGATAGGGCAACATTCAAACATGAGGGCTAAAGTGTGTTTTTATTGTTGCGTCTCTTTGTGCATCAGGATGCGTTCATGAAATCCTTTTTAATATACGTCAAATGATTCAGAGACAGCAGCCCTGAAAATGAGAACTAGTGCTCCAAATCCAAATCCTTTCAGCTTTTGCCTGCTGCACTGGAATGCAGAGTGACATGTGGAAAATAACTTAACCCCCCCCCCCCACACACACACATGCTGAAATTGAACAGCTTCTGTTTATTGATTCTGTAAGTTTTATAACATATTATCCACACCCACACCTTCCAGGGAAACACTCAGAACAGATGGTGCTCACAATGTGCTGTTTTTGACGTTGGGCTCTCTAACCTTGGCTCCTGTGTTTCTGTCTCCAGGTAGATTTGTCTGCAGCCCCACATCGGCCCATAGAGGTAAGTTGACCCCAGGCAACACTGTAACACAACACAGATTGTGACTGAAACACAGCCCGCTTACATTTCCTTCCTGCTATGACACCAAACATACCTGTGTAGACTCCTGCTGTACACAGTGCTTTGTAATCATTAAACACCAGGAATGATTGCCATCACTGCAATTTTCTATTCCTACTTATGTCAGAGTGGTGAAACAAAATCAGAGCCAGAAATAACATCTCAGTGTCAACAGCAGCTTGTTACCTGGAATTTCCTTCTGTCAGTGTCGAGGGGAAGTACAGTAAATGCAATAATGTGGCAATGTTTGTCAAAGTAGAGAATCAAAGAAGGATCAGTGCAGTGCTTTGCAGATTGCATCCCCTCATTTCACCCTCTAAGGTGGCTGTAAAACATGCAAAAAATGTGAAAGTCTCTATCTGTAGGCAGTGTTTAGTTTGTGTGTTCTATTCAACATGGTGGACACTGAGCATCTGTAGATATAAAAGTCTCATTCTAGGTAACAAAAACATAAAGATTCTTATTTTGAGATGATTATACACAAATAAAAACATGGATATGAAGATTATATTCCATTTCTGCCATATTCTGTAAACAGAGCCTCCTAAATCTGACACACTGGACCTTTTTTAAGCAGCAAAAAATAAATAAGATGATAATCTGAAATTTTGCACTGACAGTAGTCATGATTTTCCCATGGGTGTGTTTTTAGTCCTCACCACAGCTTCTGTAAAGCAAGCACCAAACCATAGGTGGTCACACAGACTGGAGAGAGGTCAGACCACAGCAGGAAAAAAACACCTTTCTGCCTTCGATATATGTCGAGTAGCTTATCATTTAGGATTTTTCCATAAGCGTGATGAGTTGCTCTCTGACACTGTGCACATTACTGAGTCACTCATTGGCGTCAGTGGTTGCAGAGTGTTCCTTCAATGATCAGCAGTAGCATGAGGGAGTTATAAAATAGAGATTCTTAATTGCTGAAGTCATTTTTTTTTTCCCCTCTAATCCTTTTTTGGAAGTCGCCGCCCGTTTTTTGGCACGCTTTTCATAAAGCAAAAGCAAAAACCATCCAGGAAGTAAAACAACAACAAGCTTTGCTTCACTAGTACTTAGTTTCCCATAATGCTTTAATTTCCTTTGAAATTATGTATTTGTGTTTGTTCTGGGTATCCCTCGTGGAGTACTTACACAAACCACCCAGCCAGTCTTGGACTGAGGAGCTCATTGTGTCGTTAGCCCTCGGCTGTTTCCCATGCAGTGCAGGGAGACGTGCTGGGAGCTTTATGAGGTGTCAGGGTGACAGGTCCTCTTGGCCCACACCGTGTTGTGTTAGGTTCAGCCCTAAGACCGCCGGTGCTCTCCGCTGACGGTTCAGGGGATTTGCCAGAGGGCAGGCCTCAGTGGACAGCTGTCAGTTCTGCAGTTTAGCTTTGGTGTGTACTCTTTGATGTGAGGCAGGATGTGCAGGCCTGGCCTACACTGTGCCGGGGCTGTGGTCAGTGCGATCTCAGGAGCGGTGAGAACACAGGACCATGAATCAGACACGGCTCATGATCTGCATGTTTACATTCTGTGGAGATCTGTACAACTGTGTAAGGAGGAGGTATGATGCGGTATCAAACAAAAAGAGACGATCTGCTTTGGTGGCCAAGCTTTGAGTGAGAGGACTTTTGTTCTAACGTAGCATCTTAGAAACCACTCATCAACATAATAGAGATGGTGAATGATGTGCGGTGCATAGTTAAAGGGCTGAGATGATGCTTGCATGCACTGTGGTATTCCAGGGCCAAGCATGTGAAATCAAGTCAGCAGTAGCTAGATATATATTTGAATGCATACATTTCTCATTCATGTAGCAGCTCGGCCTGCTGCAGAGCGATTGTCACCGTGCTGCACTTTAATTCTAGATCACACTGTAGATCAGGAAGCTGCCAAGCTGCAGCTGCTGCTTTGTTTAAATAATCTCTTCTTTCTGGTTAAAGAGGTATGACGTGGTCTCACCACAAATCAAGATAGATCCCACAATGTAGGGCCAATTGGGAGCGCGTTCACAATTACTTTGTAGTGTTGGCAGGACATTGTTTACCCCTGTCTCATTCCAAGACGCTGCGCTATAAACATGTTTGTGCAGCAAATTGTTTTTGGAGGACAGGCAGTGCTAATCTTAGTTTGAGAGCCGTGCAAATTTGTCTGGACTTGGGTTGTGAATAAATACTTCATCGTAATATTAGCACAACACAGGTGCAGTCTTGCAAAACCACGTTAATGGTGGGACTGGCTCTGTAGTTGAGTTTGTTTGGAATGTGCAGCAGTGTTTGTGCTCAGAGGTGCTGTGTGGTTTTTAAGTTGGTATGTTTAAAATTTCTATCCATTTCAACACTTTCCATTTCCAAGTTCCTCTCTCTTTTTTTAGGTGCTGGCTCACAATTAGGGTGACGTGATATTGCCAAGATACCTGAGATTTATGGATGAGAGGAAATTACTCAAACAATACAACAAGTTAAGACACATTTAGAAAAAAAATGTTTTCACTAATATTTTTAGTTGTAGTTATTTTTAGTATTTATTTGTGTCTGATGATACAAATAAATATGCAGCTTTTGAAGGAGATGCAACTTTAAAAACGTCATTTCACTTAAAGTCCTGTATGAGTTTAAGATAGTAGTTAGAGGCAGCAAACAAAACACTCACGTCTGATATTTTAATCTCATGCCAGATGTGTAAGAGTTGGCAACTCCGGTGCAGTAACTGTTTACTTGCTTGGAAACCATGTTTTCGTTGAGTGTATATGCTCTGTCTTGCCTGAGGATGACAGCCCGACTCAGACTGTGGATGGCAGCGTCACTGGCCTTGAATAGAATCAGCACTTGGGGCTGTATACAGTCCAAATACTTTTTGTGCCAAATCCGTGAGAAGCGCAATCTATCTGAAAGGTTACACTCACCAGGAGGCCTCCCTGTCATAGCCTCCGGCACCAAATACAACCACGGCTGTAATAAGAAGTTAGCAGGCCAGCCAAAGAGGATGGATAATACACACAGACATGCAGTCAGTGTACACTCATCCAGTTACTGTCTTCAGAGACGCACACACAATTCTTCACAAGCAGACAGTTATTCAAAGAGACAGCCGAGCAAAGCTGTGGTGAAATATGTCAAAATTGTATTGTTTCCTAAAGAGAAGGTTGTTAAGTGTGTGTGTGTGTGTGTGTGTGTGTGTGTGTGTGTGTGTGTGTGCGCACGGGTTAATTCTTGACGTCTCTTTACTGATGTGGGTGTAAGTTTCAAATTGGGCAACTTCTAGCAGACACACATATATACTAAAAATGTGATGTTGTTTTGACCTTTCACTGTCACTCAGTGTTTGTTCAATCTCTTTTCTGCAGGAAGTACAGACGGAGCCAATGGTGAACGCCCTGAGAGACACAAGAAAAAACCGACGGTGCAAAACTCCAAAAGAGAGCCTTCCATCAGCTCATCTACCAATTAGAACAAATCAAGAGTACTCAAAGAGTGAGTCTAGTTCAATTAACATCCTCTTCTTGCAGCGCTACAAACACAATCTGGCTTCATTACAAACACAGTGTAGCTGTATATAGTGCTTGATTTACAAATAAATGAAGATTTACACATTGCTGAATTAAAATGGTTGCACTGCACAAACTAGTTCTCATGCAGAAATGAGTTCTTTCTAAATATTTGTAACTGTAGCTAACTGAACAAACTAACCAAGCTCACGTTAGCTTACTAATGTGTGATCTGTTAAAAGTAAAAGTGGCGGTAAGGAATGTAGTTGTCATATCTGATACAACATGATAACAAGCTGTTTAGTAATAACATAAGATGGAAAGATGGCTCAGGTATTTTGAAGTGGCGTAGTATTAAGTACTTATCTATAGTCAGTGTGTTACCTAGACTAGACAGCAGTCAGTTGGAGAAGCAGAGCTATGCAATGCTGATAGGGTCAGCAGAAAAATGTATTCTGCCACAAAAAAAAAGGCCACATCAAAAACCAGTATCAGTTTAAGTGTTTGCTGTATTAAGAATATTTTCACCCCTTTTCCTTGACAGCCTTTTTCTTTGGCACTAACTGTAGTGCAGGAATGCAGAAGCTAGTGCCAATATAAAAAGGCTGTCTGTCAGCAGGGTAAAGCTGTAAAAATATTCTTAATATAATATATATTATGTTATATATGTGTATAATGTATATCATTTTTTTAATTTTTGAGGCGGGCCTTTAAATGGCTACGTTCTTTCTAATACACTTTGTTGCTGACCATGTTCACAGAGGCACAGAACTCAACTATTGTGCCAGGATGCACGCTGACCAACATGTACCTTTTACATTTATTAGGTCATTTGCCTCTTTATCATCTGTACATGAATTTGTTTTAATGTGGTATCATGATTTAGTGAATCAGTAGTTTGAAACCTGTCTAGCTACTGAGAATTAAGAAGGAAGGGCTTTATACAAAATCCTCTTTGTTTTGTATGTCAAAATTAAATTAAAAATGAACTGAGAGATTAACTGAAGCCTCTTTTGTTTTGTGCTTGCCATGAAGAGGTCGAGCAGAAGGCCATCACCATTGACTGGGACGAGGACCATGGATACCGCCACAGAATGGGCTACCAGAAAGGGAAACTGCTGGTGATGGAGTCCGGTTTCTACTATGTTTACGCTAAGATCTGCTTCCGCTACTACAAGTTACCACAGAATGTACCAGAGGATAGCACTCAGGTTGGGGTCCAACCAGTGGATGTTAGTAACACCCAGCTTATCCAGTATATCTACCATGAGAGTATCAAACAGAACAGCAAGGCTGTAGTTCTGATAAAGACGGGCAGCACCATGCGCTGGAACATCACAAGCTACAACATGTACTGTGCCCAACAGGGCCGAGGCGTTCGCTTGGATGAGGGAGATGCCTTGTTTGTCAATGTGTCCAATGCTTGGATGCTGGACCAGGAGGGAGAAGGGACGTATTTTGGGGCCATAAAGTTGGGTAACTGAAATTAAAACGTGGGGAGCGGACATGCTACTGAACATTTGATATGCCAAAGAACCACTGTTAGTGATTTATAATGTTGATTTGTCAAAAAAGTGTATTTTTTTTATTGTACATGTGTTGTTGTTTTTTTCTGTTGCTCTTCGCCACATAGCCTTGGACCTGATGAAAAAGGTACTTGCCCCACCACCAAAATGGAACTAAAAAGAAACACAGCTCTCTTTCATCCAAGTAGCACTGGACTTTTTTTTTTTTTAGACATTTTTGAAGTTTTGTGGTTTGTATTGTGAAATTCCAATACATTTTTCAGATTACAACATTTAGACTTGAGCCTAGACATGTGTTTATGCACTAATTAAACAAACCATGAGGGAGCGACTAAGGAAGTACGTTTTGTTGGCAGTAATTCCAGCGAGAAAGAATTTATTAATGTTGATTGTTGGAAAAAAAAATGTCAAAAACAGAACATTGTAGCTGATAGAGCATCTGCTTGTACTCTGCAGATTATCACAGAATAAAAACAACGTAACTCCCGCGGTGTGACCCACAGCAGTGACTGCACAAATGTTTTCCTGAAAGGTTTTGAAGTGTGAACAAGGCGAGCAATGAGGCGTCCTCACAGTAAGTCAAAGGTATGATCGAAATAGGCAGTTAGATGGTGATTTATATCACCCTCAAATCTCCAAGGCACCACTGAAACTTAACACCATGAAAAATTTACTTTGACTATGACATTGTTTTTTTAAGCAACAAAAGCCGTTTAAAAAGGTGTGTGTGTGTGCGTGCGTGCGTGTGTGTGTGTGTCTGCGTGCATGCTTCAAAAACTCACGTTATCCAGTTTGACTGGCCTGCTTCATTGAGGGCAATCACATGACAATGTCATTTTAAACTGTCATTTAAAGGAGGGAATGACATCTGTTTCTTACGTTAATGTCAATCAAAAAGCGATGCAGATAGCTGGCCTGTCTGACCATGAATGACATGAATAGACTCTTGTCTTCTTTAACTAGAGGGACCAAATTGAGTTTGGTTCATCTTTAACTTAAATTTTGTTTTTCATTTGGCTCTACAGTGAGGTAAATGGGAATATGCACTAAATATTTATTTATTAGCTCTAGAAGTACAGAGACGGGTCATTGTTAAAGTGACCTTTCAGCTGTAAAAATCAATTATATTTTATGTCTGTATGACATTCATTATGCAGCACTTAGAGGAAATAGTAGACACGCTTTTTGTTATTAAAACACAGGGGCTTCATTTTAAATTCCATATTTATATATCTTGACTTTGACAATTCTGTGTGCACTTGCTTAGCCAAAAGCAATATGGATATATGGTTTCTTCTATGAGATTGTAGCATACCTGTAAGATCTTCATCTGATTTGATATTTTTTTTTTCCATTCAGTGTTCTTTTTATTTATGTTTGTATGTTTTAATAAAAAAACTACTTTTGTAACAGTGTTTCATGTGTATTGACATACCCAATTGAGGCTGGTGTTGCTGTTTGCAGTGAAGAGGATTAAACTTCACAGGACCAGGTCGCAGTCATCTTACACTGTAACCTGACAAACAGGACACCCTGAATGTAATATTTTTGTGATGTGCAATTTGATCTCCACAATCTTTGGAAAATTCAACACTGCTATGGCCAAAGAGTGAAGTCACCATGTTCCTTTAGCCTGCTGAAACCCCAGTCAGAGCAGCCCACCAGCTCATTACAGAGATGGGTTGTATAGAAAAGCCGCCCACTGTTGCTGCAGTGCTGCTAACTCGCAGCAGACATTTGGACCACAGCAGCACAGAGCGACCTGCAGAATAAACAAGAAACAGACTGCATGGGATGGGAATAATGATGAGAATTTCATTACTTCACTGTAATGTGTGTGAGCCGTTTTGATCATTGTGGTGATGGGTCTCCCATGAAGCCCCACGGCATGTGCAAGAGAAAAACTTTTAATGTCGGACCCGAAGCCAAACAATTCCTTTATTGTCTGTACTTGGGCGTTCACCAGCATATGGCCAGGGAATGGTTCACACGTTTGTGCTGTATGCGGGGACCTCACACAGCTTTCAGCTCATTGTTCAAACGTTACTGAGAGTTTGAAATAAAATCTGAGGGTTTGAGGAGAAATACTTGGCTGAGGTGTATGAGGAGCTGATTACTTTTTGAGTTTTACATGATTTTCATTGCCATGTTTTCTGAAGTATAAAACACTGACGAATCCGACTGCAAAAGCGTAATATTTAAGTGGCTTTAATGAAATGTTTGAGACATTTTTAAATGAATTTTGTGCCTCAGTGAGAGTTTTCTTAGAGAACTATTTTATGCAAATAACAAACATACTTGCACAGAGTTTTGCAATAACAAAAACAATTCAGCTGTGGTGTCCATAGGACTACTCTGTTTCAGATTGAAATAGCAGAAGCCATAAGTGTAAACAATGGACTTCGTAGCGTGCCACCCTTTTGAAGTGACATGATTTCTCAATTCTTGGCGCTGAACAGAAACCATTAAAATGTGTTGTGTCAGTAAACATTATGGAACGCTTGGCGTCTGCTGGACCCTAACCCCTTGAACATGTACACACACATACTCCTACTCAACACATATACTCACATCCATATATACACTCACACACACACACACACACACACACACACAGAGACAAAGAAGTCTCACTTGCTTGCTGCACTCGGAGGTTTATAAAGTAGGCCCATTTGGCAGAACTTACCGGCTTATTTTATTACTCACATGTGTAAAAACACAAGGGGCTATGGCAATGAAAAGCAATGGCCCAAACCATGTCAAAGTAGGTATGGATTTGAACTCACATTACAACATTGCAGGGCATAAAAGAGAAAGAAACTGCAGACTTGTATTTTCACTCCTGCCGACAGGTCTTCAGATATTCCATGACGGCCTGTTGCAGACGTGCTCCAGTGGAACACGCATTCTTTATTCATGCCTTCTTTGGTTTTATGATGCATCTCCATCAGACATTATTTCAGTCTTCTCACTGTGGCTCAGCTAAGAGGTGGAGCTGTTGATTCAGAAAAACAAAGTCATGTGTTGGAAAATATATCAGGGTTTTTTCCCCAAATAAGCAGCACCAGAGGCATCAATATAGACATGAATACCATTAGCTAACTATGGGTGCCTGGCTTTATGAGACTTTGTGGTTTGGAGGAAATGGAGCACTGAGAAGTCAGTTTTACGCAGCAGCTGGAGGGCTTTGTTATGTGCAGTCAGGTTGCTTAGTGTTTTGCACACTTACACACATTTAAATATGCCATCATGCACTTACACACTCAAACTATAGTTGGATAAATCTGTGCCCACACACGTCAACAAACATGCATACAAAAGCACAACCGACCTAGTTAAGACGCACTCCTCTGCTGAGTCAGCACAAGCAGATATTTTCACAAGCCAGGCCCTCGCCCTTTGTCTTCACCCCGATTTAGCTCAGATGGCTCAGGCTTTTGATGTCTGACGTTTTTACCACTTGGCTAATGCTAACATTAGTGTTATTAAAACAATAACAGAGTGAGATTTACAGGATACCCTGCAGACGCAGGGGCGTGAGATAGCAGGAGGGTCATTACTGTAATCAGGCCCTGTCATCTCCTGGATGAGCTGCCTGCAAAGAGCATGTGTGCCAGTCTGTTCTAGATGTGTAGGTTGTCAGCCATCCGGAGGTATTCAATTAAAGGACACACCCATCAGTAAATGAAGAACTCATTATGAGTTAGTTCAACTGGTTGTCAAGCAGCTGAAACAGGGAACACGAAGGGCTGGACCCAGATGTAGGCAGAACAGGAGGAGTTCAAATGATTTCATAACAAAAAGGCAAAAGTCTGATAAATGTTGGGGCAGGTAAGTGATCCAGGGAAGGCAGTCCAAACAAACAGACAAGGGCCAGGTACAGCAAATATATCCAAAGTCATAAACATATAACACAAGTTCAACAACACTGAAGAATAGGCTGAAACTCAAATAATGAAGATAAACTCACACTGAGATGATGGAACACAAAGACTAAAAATACAAGTAAGGGAAAGTGAAAACTAAGAGAACCTAAAAGGAGCAGGAAACAGGAAGTGAAGTTATAGACAAAAGGACAAGGGGAATTACAAAATAAGAGTATAATAAAACACATGAAACTCAAAACCATAACTCAGCACTTATCCCACTTTGAATATCATGGTGACCCTTCTGACCTCATACTTGTCCTTTTTGACCTGGCTTCAGCACCATGGATAGCACATCTAAACTCAGACCATCAGTGCTTTAAAATGTCATCTTCTGGAACTGTGTTATACAAAGCTCAAGAAAATACCACATATGCAAATCTTGCATGTTTATTCAAGGAGCACAATGCTACCACTGCTGTAGTGCACCCGAGCAAGGAACTATGTCCAGCTGCTCCAGTGGAGCTGCTCTTATTTGAGGATTTTCAGTCAGGATTTAGAGTGCATCATAGCACAGAGACCGCACTAGTCAAAGTTACAAATGACCTCCTAATGGCATCAGACAAAGGACTCATCTCTGTACTCTGTACTAATGCTGCATTTGACACCATTGACCATCAAATTCTTTTACAGAGACTGGAACATCAAATTTGCATCAAAGGAACCGCCCTAAGCTGGTTTAAATCTTATTTCTTAGATCGATCTCAGTTTGTTCCCGCAAGGTTCTGTACTAGGACACCTTCTATTCAGTTTATGTATGCTTGCCTTAAGAATATAAAAAGTTGGATGACCTACAATTTTCTGATGTTAAATTCAGACAAAACTGAAGTTCTTGTAATTGGACCCAAACACCTCAAAAACTCTCTTTGTAGAGACTTAGTTACTTTAGATGGGATCACCCTGGCCTCCAGCTCCACCGTAAAGAATCTTGGAGTTGTTTTTGATCAGGATCTGTCCTTTAACGTCCACATAAAACAAATTTCAAGGACTGCATTCTTCCACTTACGCAACATTGCCAAAATCAGACGCATCGTGTCTCAAGCAGATGCAGAAAAACTAGTCCATGCATTTGTTACTTCTAGGCTGGACTATTGTAATTCTTTGTTATCAGGCTGCTCAAGTAAGTCTCTTAGGACTTTGCGGCTAATTCAGAATGCTGCTGCACGTGTTCTGACAGGAACCAAGATCAGGGATCACATCTCTCCCATTTTGGCTTCCTTGCACTGGCTACCTGTTAAATCTAGAATAGAATTTAAAATTCTTCTCCTTACATACAAAGCTCTTCATGGTCAGGCACCATCATATCTAAAAGAGCTCATAGTACCTTACTACCCCTCTAGAACACTGCGCTCTCAGGATGCTGGGTTCCTTGTGGTTCCTGTAGTTTCCAAAAGTAGATTTGGAGCCAGAGCTTTCAGCTATCAAGCTCCTCTTCTGTGGAACAAACTACCATTCTGGGTTCAGGAGGCAGAGACGGTCAACACTTTTAAAAGTAGACTTAAGACTTTCCTTTTTGATAGAGCTTATAGCTAGGGCTGGCTCAGGTCATCCCTTAGTGGGCGTTCAGACAGGGAAAGGCAAACCAGATGCCGGCGGGGGTTTTCAATTCATTTCAGTGGGGGTCGTGCGTTTCCACACCACAACGCAGGCGTTGCCGCAAAAAACATCACCGGCGTGAGGGAGAGAAGTTGAGCCAGATTCAACTTTTGGGAAAATGGAGCCCCACGTCACGCTCCAGCTGCCAGTCAGACACTCAGATCGGCCAAACCTCCACAGACAGCCTGAAATGTCTCTGAAGCAGAGACTATCCAGGTGGATTCACGGACTAAAGTCTGACAATCTATCTGTGTGTGTGTTCTCACTTTGTTTATTTCATGTACCAGCTTTTAAATCTCTTATTTTGCGGCGTAAATTGTGAGTCCGACTCACAATTTATGCCGCAAAATAATGACACGAAGAAGTTTAATTTGCTTTGTGTTGTGATGATTAGAGAGAGCGAGCGAGCGAGCGAGAGAGAGCAGGCGAGAGAGAGAGAGAGCAGGCGAGAGAGCGATTTGGTAGAGAGACAAAACAATAACAGAGAGCGAGCACCGGCCTCGATAAGGCTATCCCTGGCTGTAAGCCTGTCCTTGTCTGAACGTGGCCTTAGTTATGCTGCTATAGGACTAGACTGCTGGGGGATTCCCCCTCCCTCCTCTCTCTCTCTGTCGCTCTCTCTGTCGCTCTCTCTGTCTGTCTGTCTCCAGGGTTATGCCTAGTCAGGCACGGAATTGGTTGGAGATGTAGTCACGTCTCCTTTCACTGAAAACTCTACTCAAACCTTCTCTCTCTCTCTCTCTCTCTCTCTCTCTCTCTCTCTCTCTCTCCCTCTCTCATCCACCAATGAGCTTGGGTCTGCCCAAGGTTTGTGCCTGTTAAAGGGAAGTTTTTCCTTGCCACCGTCACCAAGTGCTTGGTCATGGTGGAACTGTTGGTCTCTGTAAATAATATTATAAAGAGTACGGTCTAGACCTGCTCTGTATGGAAAATGTGATGAGATAACTTTTGTTATGATATGGAGCTATATAAATAAAATAAAATTGAATTGAATTGAATTGAATATATATTTTTCTTTGTTTACACTTTTTTGTTAACCACATGATTTTATTTCATAGTTTCAATGTCTTCAGTGTCCAAGCTGTGACTGTATATTATTTATTTATTTTATTTCATTATTTTAACAACCAGATGGTGGTGCAGTGGTTAGCACTGTTGTCTCTCAGCAAAAAAAAGTATTAACCTTCTGTGTGGAGTATGGAGTTGGACTGTGTGTGGAGCTTCCCTGTGTATACTCCGGCAACCTCCCACAGTCCATAGTCATGCACTTAACAGGTTAACTGGTGACTCTAAATTGTCTGTAGGTGTGAATGTGAATGTAAATGTTTTTTTTTTTCTCTCCCTGTGCCCTCCGATGAACTGGCGACTTGTCCAGGGTGCACCCCGCCTCTCGCCCAGAGTCAGCTGGGATAGTCTCCAGGCCCTGATGAGGACAAGCGGTTACGGAAAATGGATGAACACATGAACATATACACATTTATAGGATAATATGTCCTCTAACTGGCACTAATTAATAATGATTACATTTGTGGGGGTTCCTTCTGACTCACAATTTTTCTTAACATTCTCACAGTGTGTCACATAAAAAGATCACAGTTTCACAGTTCACACTTCACAAAATTGACTAATAGGAGTAAACCTATTACTTTATTATTCTGTCCCTGACAAAGTGTATTATGTTGTATTTATATGAATATACAAACTGCCAACACTTAGTTATGTGTGTGTCATGTGTGTACAGACAGACACCGTTACTGTTTGAAAATGTGCAATTCTTCCATATTCTACCCATTCTCCTCTTCCTCACGTCCCTTATGGGGATCATTAGTTTTATTTAATGCAACATTTTCCTTTCAGAAACCTGCAGTATTTAGGGTTCTGATCACTGGTCAAGCCACAAATTCAACCATGGGACTTCAAATTACACCCGGCGGAATAATAAAGTTAAAAACAGGAAACAGTGTGGTTGAACTTGTGCTAATAGACACAAACAATACAGGCAAACACACACACACACACACACACACACACACACACACACACACACACACAAATGCATCCCCACTCAAACAAACACACAGATGCACACATAGACATACAGAGGGAATCCCCAGCTGAGTCATGCAGCTGCAATCCTCGGTGTAATCCCGGGATAAAATGTCTCAGATGGATCAGGTAGCTTCCATTAAGATGTGGCGACACCTGGACGGAGTCACAAGTACACTGATTAACACACTAATCCTCATGAGGACACCGGCAACACTGAGGCCTCCTTCTGATCAACTCAGAGGTGTCAGTAACATTAACACACTCTTAAGATGAATCAAGTATCTTGTTGACATTTGAATGTGTCCTTTCAGTCAGTGAGTCTGATCTGTGATGCAGTGATGGCGAGGGGATGACTCAGACAAAGGGGTTGTGCCAGGACAATGTCAACATATGAGACCTAAATCAGCAGAGGCTCCCAGACTTCCCAAACCGCCAGCAACAACAAGCAACACACCCAGAATTGAGACGAGATGGAATGTCATTCATATGGTCCTGATTTCATCCCTCTCTCCACTCTCTCCCTTCTTCTCAGATTTTTTCTGTCCGATGTCGAGGACATGGATTGGCTGTTTGGCTGACTAACTTACTGACCCAAAGATCTGCTGAATGACTAATCTTCAATTGCTGGTTGTTCTTGTCATTGTCATTGTCAACGTGAGAAAAACGTAGCAGTGCAACCGTATATGTTTTAACCAGAGCACTAGTGTTGGGAAGTTACTGACTTGGATCACTTACTCTGAGACAGTAAATCGAACAAATCTTTTCAAGTCATTTTGTTCATTTTAACTAGTGCGGCGCTGTAGCCCTCTTGTGGGCGATGTAAAAAAAGAGCACGGTTCTCAGACACTGAAGGCAACATGGTTTGCCTCAGTTGACAAAGTATTATACACAAATGCCACAAGCAATTCAAACCATGTGAAAACCAAGGAAAGCAAGGACACACCACAATTAAGTTACTTGTGTCCTGTATCCTCTCCATTGTTGTTTAACACTATGTACTGCTCGTTATACAGCCTGAGCTGCCTGTCACATGACTAATGAACATTTCTGTTTCCTGTCCTGACTGAGCTGATGTAGCTGCTATGTGGCGAGGGAAGCTACTGCATGAAAATGACTGAATCACTCACTGAGACTACTTATTACTCCTGAGTCATATAAAACAGCGGTCCCCAACCTTTTTTTTGCGCCACGGACCAGTTTCATGTAAGACAATATTTTCATGGACCGGCCTTCAAGGTGTGGGGGGTAAATACGACGTCATAAAAACAAATATAAAATGCATAAAAATACAACCCATTATGCTGAATTAGTGGGAGCCCTGAGCTTGTTTCTCCGGTAATGGGAGACAATGACACCTGAAGTGTGTTCCTTATGTCCAGTCTATTCTGTAATTTTGTTTTGGTCGTTGAAGAAGCTTTCCAAAGACGTTTGTTTTTTACTCATTTTTGCTAGCTTTGAGGGCTTAACTGGGGTAACATATCACGTTACCAAGATGAGCGTCTTGACCGGTACCGTTCCCCAACCGGTGGTTGAGGAACCGGTGGTTGAGGCTGATATAAAAGATTAGATCAAACTGAACGATGCATTCATGACCAACACACCACTAGTCAGCAAAAGAGTCAGAGAACCGTTGATACAACAGGATGTTTCTGAATGGTTAGTTATCATTGTAATACTATAATTGTATAGTGTATGTAATTTGAACGTTGGCTAACATCGAGCCGTAATGATTTGAGCATATATGTATATATGTTCTGGCTCTTGAAAGTAAGGTTTTTAAATGTAAGTAATGTCTCTCTTTCACAAACATAATTGATTTTTTTTAAATTAATATTAATTCTCAAGAGCTCATGCCTTAAGTTTTAGGTGCACTGGGAGTGTCGGGCCTGTGTTAAAAAAAGCTAAATGAAATGACTACAAGGGAAACTGCAGCCCCCCCACCCAGCCTGTTTTTAACCTTTAAATCTATGTCACATACACATCAACACAATATTCAGTCAGTGACAGTTGCATGTAGCCGAGCATCACAGAGAAAAAAAAGCAAGAGAAAGAGAGAAGAAAGAGAGGTGGAGCTGAGAGGAGGCTTAATAAATGGAGAAAAGCCCTGGAGCAAAATGACACATATGTTCTCAAGCAGGTGACTGAGATAAAAAAAAACGTACAGTTGCAGCTGAGAGCTGCCCCCAGCATGACTTCCTTTTCTCAGTCAGTTTAGCATACCACTGCTAACCCTGTTCTGCCTGCACAATGTTTTGACACATTATGACACCAACAGCAGATCGCAATTGTTTTATTTGTTAATCTTTACAGGGATAGAACACAACTGAAGTAACTGCACCCAAGTTAGCTTACAGCTAATTTCCATTTGTTGCCCCTGGACAGGTAGACAAAAAACAACCACATCCCAATACATAAAAAAATCCATCAATGTGGGATAATAAATAGAATCAGTCTGATAAATAGCATGCAGTCACTGGTGGTGACACATTTGTGCTGACTTTAGCCAAAGTTTGAGGCCGATTTCAAACAAAGCAGTGTTTCCTGAGTCTCTAATGTTTGTGGGTTGAAATTCCACTTCCTCACTACTTTGACCGAGAAAGTGGAGTGACCAAAGCCCATCCTCCTAAACTGTGGTTCTCAGTCAGTATATGCTCTTGCAGTCCTACCAGAACTGCCATATGAAGGAATTAAGGAGTCAGTGCTGGGATAGGCTGATGAGGATAAGTGGTTACAGTTAATGGATGGATGGATATTTTGTCCAAATATTACAGTGGTTATAATCTCTTGGTTTGTGATATATTACTCTCAGGAGATTCATTGAGTTGATTATTCATTATTAGTTGGTTAACAGAATATCATCTGCCCCAGTTTGATGATTGATTTTCTTTCCATTTTCATGTTTCTTCTTCTTTTGGCATTGACTGTGTACACTTCCACGATGAAACAACACTGAGCCAGAGATTTACACTCAAGAATGTTTGTTTGGAATTACTTGACTGCCTGAAGTAACTGTTGAAGCCTTACTGGTTGGCTTATGTCAGTTGTTTGATTGGCTGCTTGATAATGAGCTCATTGGCTTGCTGACTGACTTGACAGCTCATTGGCTGATCTTTAGGTTGGTTGCTTTTGTGACTTGTTGGCTTTTATTAGCCACCGGGTTGTGGTGAAACGGCCTTGGCTGTCCTCCAGCTGGCAGTTTATGTAGATTCTAAATATTATAATCTTTCCTTGCATTGTATAACAAATTATGGAGACAATAAAATTGTTGGTCACGGTGTAGACTTTAGTAGTTGCATATTTCATGCTCTCTTTAGGCTTGTATTTAAAAGAATGAAGAGATGCTCGGGGCCAAACAGTGAAGACGTGGGTAATCTTTATCGGAGCAAAACAAGTTACTTAGCTGGAAGACGGTGTATTAAATTGTGACCACAGGCCACAGGCAATTCACCAAGATGCATTACTTTCCATAACTCAAATGACAAAACTTCCCCTTTACACTCAAATGGAAATATCATGCTTGGCAATCTTTCTGACTCTTTGTCAAACTAGGCCGATGTCAGCTGCAATGCATTGCATCAGATTTGATCTTTATCTTCATCTCAGCGCTAGAATGCACATATTCTGATTAGAGCAGCACTTTTCTCTCAGGCTGGCCTTGATACGACCACACAGCACATCCTAACCACCAAGACAAAGCATTACCAGGAAGCCTTCTGCCACATTCTCTGTCTTTCAAATCCACATGGCTTTATACCTATAATCTCATTTCATTGAAACTACTCCCACTGGTTTTCCCCGTGTAGCATTGCGAACTCAGCCTGTCAGCGACTGTTTGGGCACTTCAGGAGATGAATTCTCATATTACATTGTGGACAATGAGAAGGGACAGGCGGCCAAAGATCTGCCTGTGGCGTGGTAACCCCTCCTTAAAAATATGATGGTGTTATGTTGGAGAAATGTACAGACACAGCTTGACAGAACATTTGTGTTTGTTGAGTAATGTTACTCTAGGTTGAATGCAACTAGAAATCAGAGTAAAGGCTTGACACTTGCTTGTATGTGAGTTGGCACCTTTGGCAGAGAATTTTATTTTCTTAAAAACACAGTGAATATAACAGGTTAATCAGGTTTATAAAGAGAAAGCTGCAGTTGAAAATGAACTTGGAACAAGATCAAGAATGATGAGCCATCAGGAAACACTAGAAGGCAAAGGTTGCAGTAGTTTCACACAAAGTCTAGCTAAAGGTTCATTACATTCACTAATGCGGTGCTTGTCTTGGCACAGTATGCAGTTCTAAGGTATGTTATAATTAATAATTATTTTGTCCCTATGTGTACTCTTTGTGTAGTTCCTCCTTCATACTTGGAATGAAGGGGTTGGTGAGTGGAGGGGGTTGCAACCCCCAACTACAATGCTATAATTCACTGGGTTCTGCTTGAGGTTTTTGCCTCTTAAAGGAAGTTTTTCCTTGCCACTGGCACCAAGTGCTTGAACATGGTGTGAATTGTTAAGTCTCTGTAGATAATAAAGTCTAGACCTGCTCTGTATGGAAAGTGTCATGAACTTCTAATATGATTTGGCGCTATATAAATTGAATTGAATTGAATAAATGCCACTAAATGCTACAATGCTCCTTTAAGCTTGAAGCAGAAATTTAAAAGGGAGCTGGAGTGCTGAGACAGACAGGAAACTCACACCGTGCTCAACATAACTTCAAATTGTTTTCCAGGAAAAACAGTCGGGGATTTTGTAAACCATTAGATTGTATACAGATGATATTAATTTACTTCTGTGGTGGGTTAAGTTGACCTCTGTTTCTTTTTTTCTGGTGTGTCTCCTCTTCATATCAAATTCATACCAAGTATGACATCACATGCCTTCATATTTATGCTGGTTTTTAGGGTGTCATTATTAAGGATCTGGGCTGAAGAAGAGATTTGGGCCAATTGCCACCAAAGGTCCAAAGAAACATAAACTCATTAATTAGTACAGTTGGAAGTCTATGTGTCTATGTGACTGTCAGATGTACACTGTTGAACTGCAGCTGTAAAATCACAGTGGGAAACTCTCAGTTCAGATGGATCCTACCTCTTTAGCTGCACACAGCCCATGTGTGTTGCTTCTCAGTCCTTTTGTCTCCTCACATACATGGAAAAACAATGCAATGCTGTGCAGTTTTCTGCACAAACTCTAAAAGCAGCAAGATCCTCTTAAAGGTCAACTTCTGGGCTGCTTGTAAATACAACATTGTGGGTTTGTGGCCTCTTTTAAAATGCCATAAAAATAATGTTTAAAACAAATGCTAGGAAATCTGGGGACATGCTCAACCAGGGAGATTGTTTTGCATAAAATATAAGAAAGCACTAGTTTTTAGATTGTCATGCATTGAGTGAAATTTTCTCTTTGACTAACCTGATGTGCAGGTCTATTGTTCTTTTAAGACATATCAGTGACGGACACGTCAACACTTTTTTTCCTCTCCTCCCCACATAATTCTGCACTACGTGTGGTTTGTTAATAAAGAGGACACCAGAGCGGTCATTTAATATCTTTAGTAAATGGAACCAAAAAGACCGATCAGAAAGAGTCTACAGGAAAATACGAGGAAATACTTGTGTTTGTGTTAGTTCTTTGATAGATGAAGTTACTCTGCCAAATAGCAGCTCAGCCAGTCAGTCAGTGCAGAGAGGAAGTTATATACAGCTGACATACTTGCATGCATTGCACTGTAGTTAACTAAACTGTTAGCTGGCTACAACAATTATTCAACAAGTAGTCCTACAACAGTGAGCAACATCTATAAAACTAATGTGGTTGATTGATAGAAAAGGTAAAAGTCAACAGAGAAAAAAAAATGATTTCAATACTAAAGCAAGCACAATTTATCTAGATAATATAATTTTAAAAAGATACAATTCAGTCATTGTCTTCATTTTTCCACAGGTAAATTCATTGTATTATGAGCTTTGTGTGTTTTTTCATAGGCTTAGTAATAACAGCTCTGTGTACTTGACCCTGTTGGTAGAGCATCCCTAGGCATTTTCTGTTGTTTTCTATCAGATGAAAGTGAAAAGGAGGCACCAGTGGAAAGCCAGTTGTTTTCCCACTCCGGTGTGGGCAAGACTTAATTACACTCTGTCTCTATGGTCAATTGAGCAACGGTAGAGTTTGTAAGAATTTAGCTTTTCATTCGAAGGAGGATATGTTTTTATTTCCAAAGTTTCAAAGTTGAACCTCAAGTCAGGAATCACTCTGGGAATGTAAGGAGGCTGAGGAGGTAGAGCAGGTCGTCCTCTAATCACATGATCTTCCAGTCTGCATATCAAGGTGTCCTTGAACCCCAAATTGCTCCCGAAGTGTGTGAATGCATATGATGAGCTGTTGGAACCTTGCAAGGCAGCTAATGCCCTCAGTGTATGAATGTGTGTGAATGGGTGAATGAGATATGTAGTGTAAAAGAGCTTCGAGTGGTCTGAAGACTAGAAAGGTGCTTATAAGCATATAAGTACAGTCCGTATAGCATAATGGAATGCTTTTCCTGTAGAGTAATTGTCAGAAACTACAGCTTCTGTGGCGATTTGGACATTATACCGATGTTTGTCTGGGGCAACCTCATCAGCCCAGATGACCCTGCTCACTTCCTGTGACATGAGAAACATCCTGTCACAGAGCGGCTGTCATCCATTTGCAGGAGCCAGCCTTCCAACCCACACTTGTCCCTGAGCTGCAGATTATTCCAACATGTCATAAACAATGGAATAAAGCTCTGCCCTCAATGAAAAAACTATTGTATATCCATTGCCTTCTCAAATTTGACAGAATGGAGACTGTCATTTTCATTACTGTATGTTTTCTTTTGCCTTGAATCATAGTTATCTGATTACATTCACTGTCACGCATTGCATTTTCTACTTTTATAAGCAAGTCTGTAGCTGATTGCAGGTGATTAGGTGCAGCAGTTGAGAATTGTCTAAAATCATAAAGCAGACATCACAGCAGCGTGATGTGATTTTCTGTAAAATACCTCCTTCATAATTCCTTATGCGATCCTTTATGAATCTGTTTCTCTCCATTTCTTTGTTTCATTCACTCTCCAAACTTAGTTTCTCTTCTGCATTTCATCACTGGTTCTTACACCCTGTGATGACCCATGATGACTTAAGTGTTTGTGATACTGTACAGACACAGTAATAGATGTAATTCTCCACTGAAAGCAGACATGACACTTGTACAAAAGAGCAAGATGTAGGACACACACACACACACACACACCTACTCATACAACAAGACACACACACAGAGCTAGTAAAAACTTCCACCCACAGGGTTATTGACATGAGCCTGTGCACCTCTGCCAAACATCCTTTTACCAGAATCCAGTCGACCTTGGGATGAGATCAAACTCAAATACCGTACTTACTGCTGGATTAACCAGCAGCAAGACCACATTTATGAGTTGGTGGGGATGCGTGTATGTTGCCGGAGATGTATCACCTGAGAAGGAAGACCCTATTTATTCTTAGTTAATCCTTCCACTGATTGGAAACAAACATGTCATGTCGAGCCATTTCCCTGCAGCGAACCGTCTGTTTGTCTGCTGTAAACCACAGCAGCGGTAGCAGATTAGAGAGAGGAATCCAGGAATCAACAACCGTCTGTCTGTGTGGTGTGGTGCGCTGGGGTTAACGTCAGTCTGGGAGTGGATCACACACACACACACGCGCGCACACATGCATATACACACTCATACAGACTTTGATATACACAGGATTACATGAATGCATGGGCACACAAACACTATACACACAAACAGCTGTTTAGAATTACATGTCGAGGGTGATGAACTCACTGACAGCACTGCGACTCATGCAACATTCAAAGACAGATGAGGACGTGGGAAAACACATAATATTCATAGATTTCTTGTAATCTCTCTTTGATGTGTAAAAGTGGAGTGTCGACTGCTGGCACTCTGACCATAGAGACCATAATCTGACAAAGGTATCTGTTTCCCAAAATCAACCCTGGGGGTATTCTTCAAGTTGCAAAATCAACAGAATCAGAACAGCTTACAGGAAAAATGAAGTTGCAGCAGAGAACATGGTTTGAGGTATCAATCAATCAAGCTCAAGCTCAATCAATCAAGCTCAATCAATGTTCCATCCACCAGAAGAGCTTTCCAACATCCCTCGATGTAAAAATTTGCTAACGCTCAACACTCACTGATCTCCGGCCTTCATACTGGATGCACTAACATCACTCATATTTTGTTAGATAGAATAATGGAAAAACCTGAGTGCTGCTTCAGGAAGACAAATCCATCGCCATGGCCAAGCTGGAAACTGGCTGATCGTCACAGTGAACGGACGCTGAAGGACAGTGTTCAGATTGAAGCAAGTCACATTTACAACCGTTACTAAGAATAGAACCAGCACAAACAAGCTGTTCTTCATGTTTGAATGTTTCATTTAGGAGGAAAGGGCAGTAAAGTATGAGCTGGAGAAACATGTTCAATCTAAACACTGTTGTACTGTTTCTGTTTCAATTCAGAGGAACAAAACACACTCTGTATAGTAAATACTGTATAGTTGTGATATGGTCCAATTGTGGTCTCTAAGCATCAATTACAGTTACTCAGGATACAAAAGAGTCATTGATAGAAAAATCTTTAAATTCATTTTGTTGTTTGTCTTTTGGAATGGTTGGCCTGCACTGATCCCGCAATGCTCAACTTTCTGATGAAGAGGAAAGACTTATGAATGTAAATTTCTAATCTAAGTAATCTGAAAAGGGAGGTTTTTATGTTGTAGACTTCTAAAGAATATTTGACCCCAGTACCATCTCTACCTTGTCTGAACAACCTCCATGAGCTTCAAAAAATACAGACACACAAAGTTAAAACTAGATCTTAAGAACTATGTTTAAATGTGTGTTTTGTCTTTGTTCAGGAGACAGGCTAAAATGTTAGTGGTGGGCTGTTGGACACTCAAAAACTGTATAATATTTTTCCAAAATAAGAAATATTAGTATAGCGATGTGCAGGTCCAGTTTTGTAAGACTGGTACCAACCCGACCAAATTAATGCATACTGCATGACGAGCTGGAAGCTGTCCAGAGCTCTGTCTTTTCTTTTCTGCCCCCCACACAGTCATAGGAAGATCTAGGTTAAACAGACATCTCTCTCTTGCACTCATTTTATAGAACTCAACTGTTCAAATTATATTAAGGCCTAATTAGTGGCTGGGAGGCGGAAGAGGCAGGACTACCAACATGGTAGCAACCAGCAGCACATATTCAGAGCTTCAAAATGGCTCTTTGGAAACGTGTGGTTGACATCACTGATATGCCGTCCATTCTTTATATTGTCATTGTGCAAGTCCCAGACTATTTAGATTTGAAAGAGCTGAAAAGCAACTGAAAGTAGTGCCCTGAAACATACAGTATATACCAAGGTACGGGAGCAGGTAGTGGTGACAAATGTGGTGGTTTCTGAGACGAGACCTTTAAAAAGTGGTGTTGAAACAGAAAAAAAGAAATACAACGCAAGTTGAAAGTAATAAAATCTTTATGGGGAACATGATTCTCAAAAGTGTTTCACACAGCTCCTTTTCAAATATAACTTTGAACATGTTCAGAGATATTCAAATGATTACACGGTGTAGATAGAAGGACAAAAGCATTAGTGTGACCATGTCCAGACACTCACCAGGCTTTGATAATGTGGGCTTAATTCACTCATTTCATACAAACAAATGAGATTTCAAGTTGACAACATACAATAAATTAACACTGAAGTGGTCTTTTGTGTTTTTTAATACCCAGAAACACCCGATTTGAATCCCACCCTCCAGCACTTGGCGTTGGTTTGATTCCGATCCAGTAAGTGTTTGTTCCATCGCCAGTCAGAAGTAGGCAGTAGCTTTACTGTAAACACAATTATGCTAACTGTGGCAAGATTCAGTGACCACATAAAGGGAGATCGACTCTCACGCAAAACACTCGCTCAGGCACTCTCACACACTATACTTACTCACTCACTTACACGCTCATAAACCAAAACATGGCATGCATCTGCACCTGCAATCTCACGATATGGACCCACCGGCTGCTCACATGGACACACACCTACACGTAATAAACAACTTCCTCTGCTGTCCATATGATTAGAAAACACTTTGACAGAGAACAACAAGGGTGCCGGCCCCCTCACTTCACACACACACACACTGAAACCACAACAGACACTCCACAGGAGGCCGCACTGATGGTGTCCAGCACTATCTGCAGGAGCACTAATACGTACACGCAAACACACTCAGAGCCGAAGAATTAAAAAAACATTTTGATAGCTAACTGCTGCACGCATTGATGATTCACACATGTGTTCAATTGCTGTCTCTCCTACACACACATGCACACACACACACACACACAATGCCCAGTGTCTCACCTCAGACAAGCATCTGTTTGGTCAATAGTGTCATTTACAGAATAACACATCATTCTTTCCACTGTGGGAGTGGGCTGGGCTCTCTTTGGTTTCAGAGTCACTGTATTCCCTCCAGCCAACACACACACACGCACAAACACAGAACCATATTCAACCTTACACACACCCTTGCACCACACAACTGTTATTCCTCTTAACTGTGAATTTAAGGGAATCCTCAGCCGGCGTGTTCCAGCGACATTAACACTCCTACCTCCCTTCACTGACCGCAGGCAGGCAAACTGACAGATTTATCTCGATCTCGATGAGTTTAAACAAGGTGCAGATTAATACTGCCAGGAGGGGAAAAGTTCACATGCCCTGGCTGTGGTGTGTGTCACTGCCATTGCTAAGCCTCCTTGTCTCGGCCCCTTGACGCTGACCAGACATCGATCCAGATTGGCTGGATGTTTATTGAACATCGTTTGCGGGCTTGACATTTCCCACAGAGCACGGTGCATTAGTTTTATTATTCACCACAAAGTCAAGTGAAAGGCTGCGTTCAATCAAACAAACTGCCATGAGGATACTCTGTTACTCAAGCAACACTTCAGTTGGTATGCAGCTGCAGACGTCACTGATCTCCAAGGTGACTTCACTTCACATGGAACCAAAAAACGCTGCATGCATGGCAGACTCCAAAGGCCTTGATTCTCCTAAATTTTTGTTTGGTGGAGTCTAAAGCTGGCTGTATCTGTGCTGTAAGGCATGAGGAGATGAGGTGCTGTTCAGGACTGCAAACTTCTTGACATTTACTGTATCTGCGGCTCAGAGGAGTGTGATAAAAATCTGTGTCAGAGATAACCGAAAGACATTGTTTGAAAGTGAAACCCAGCATCTGCAGCTTTTGTTTAGAAAGGTCATGAGGCTGAAAACACCCACAGATAACCAATTAGTGTCCTAGCATTTCCTCTCCTGCTTCCTGTGTCAGATGTGGCCCCAAGATGTGGCTTTGACATTGAATGAAAATAACAGTTTCAGGGACGTAAAGTTACTGTGAATTCTAGTGACCTAAAAATGTCATGGAAGAGATCGTGTGGCAAGAGCTAACTGTCTGTGGCTATGCTGCACTTTTAAACAGAAGGCTGATCAGAAATCTGCCTTATCTGCTGCATGTCTTAGTCATAAGTATAAGATATAATGTGCAATAAAATCTCAATTTTTCTCATTGGGGATATTTGGCTTCACATAGACAAAGTGATGTCATTTTGAGATAAATCTTGAAAAAAAAAAAGAGATTATTTGCAGACAACAATAGTAAAATAGCAGATGTGGTTTTGTTGTCCACCAGTATGTGAAAGCAATAATCACACAGAGGGGAATTCATTTGAAAAGAAGCTAAGAGGCTAATCTTGGACTGTTGCCTCAGCAGTCCAGAATGTAATACAGCCACAAAACATTTGAAATCTGCAGACTGAATCTCTCACGCGGCTGTCACCACCACTGTGTGGATGTTACACGTTTCCATCTGTTGTCTTGAACTTGAAAGTCACACTTGTAAACACAGAATATCATTAACTGAAGAAGTGGAGAGGTGAAAATTAACATTTTCTGTCAATCACGACATGATTGGATGTCACGTTTACACCAGCCAACGGTTGAGTTTCCATTAAGATAAGACTGATAATTAGGAGAAAGTGTGTGAAACACTTCTCAAAGAAAAATGTTGAAATCTGTCTTGGGACAAATCCCTGGTCCAAGCAGCATGTTTCATTTCTGTGCTCTCACAAACTGGCTGCAATCGGCAAGCAACTGGATAATGACCCCAAAACCCCCAACTGCAAATCAACTCACTGAGTCAAAATCTATTTCTCAACTGAGGCACTGACGAGCCTTGCGCAAGTGGTTGTCACAGCTCTACATGTCAACAGGCAGCAGACTGGTACCCACATATCTGGCTTTTCAAGACAAGCGGAGTCCTTTTGATTTGATTTGTATTCCCAATAATTGCAACAATTACACAGCATTAGTTAAGCCTGTCCACCCATTTCTGTTTTTTCATGGAAGGGCAGAAGGAGTTGGGGAAGGACAACGCATTTGCTGTAGGAAATGATGGTGGAGTCAAGCTAGGTGTTAACATCTCCAACCTCTTTGGTGGTTTGGTGGATCTTGGATAGACACGTTTCTGGTAAGACTCCCTTACAGAGGAGCAAAAGGCCAGGAAAGACTCGCTCATACAGTCGTCATTTGTCTGTATGTGTCTAAATGTGTGTGTCTGTAGATGTGTGTGTATCTATGTACGTGTGTGTTTTAGAGGGTTTGGCATTGTGGTTGTGGTATAGATCTCACTTCTGAGAACAACACTGGGTCTTAATCTCCTCTGAGGGTTTTACATCTTGTGGTCCATATATACTACATTTATATATTTATGGTGACACAGATACAGATACACAAATACATACAGTACAAAATAAAAAAAGATCGAGACAGAAAATAAAAGCATCCACAACATTCCTCAGTTCTTTTTTCCAAGGTGTGGCCTGTGCAACACCTCAACATCTCTGATTCATCAACATGACATGGTGTGGAGGTTACATTAATGATCCCACCAAAAGCAGGTAGTTGACCCTTTAAAATGCTGCTCTCCTTCAAATTATCTTCTTATTTTGTTTTTTGAATCATTTTTCCTCAAGTCTTTTTGCTGATTGATTGATGATTCCTCCAAGCCCAAACAGAAGTCACATAAAAACATAAAAATGAAGGTCCTTCAAGCAGAGTTGTAGACAAACTGTAAGTGTGTTTTGTGTACAGAGCAGTGAAGTAATGAAAACTGCAATAAACAGTTGCTGTCCATGTATATTTCTTTTCCTGCAGTTAGTTAGTTAGTGCATTAATTCTCTAACCTAACCTAAACCTAACCCTAACCCATAGTTCAATGAATAATATTTAAATTTACATTTTTTCATGTTATATATGTATGTAAATATGACTGAATGGAAATGCATGTGTGTGTATGAATGTAAATGTATATAATTTATATTCTAATATAGCAATCTATAACTCTTACCGTAGTAATGGTGGAAACCAGCTTTCTCTACAAGACTACAGAAATATAAAAAAAGACTTTATCAATTATTAGTATATAATAATAATAATAATAATAATAATAATAATAATAATAATAATAATAATAGTAATAATAATAATAATTATTATTATTATTAGGACTTACATACATAAGGAGGTGGTAACATTTCTATTTTTATAAGAGGTCTTTGACTGAGAAAAAATGGGAACCTCTGAGTTAGTAAAGTGAATTGTGAGATATGTGTGTGACATTAAAGGTGATTTATTTGTGTAAAATAAGTTATCCTTCCACTGCTTGCAAATACTTGTTATAATCTGTGGAGGAAGAAAAATGTGCCATTGTGTAGCAAAACCATATTACTGATCTTTTTGTTGCACATACCATGTTATTCTCATTAAGTTCTTCTGTGAAAAAGTGCTCTGTCGGCAGTGTTTGGTTAACAGAGGTGGAACATGAGTGTGGTATTCAATGTTTCTAAGGACGTTCTCTGAATAACAGATTACATAATATATAATGTTATTTTAGAATATCCAGCAAAGCCAAAGGATATTCTAATACCCCCCACACACAAACACTGTCAGAACATTTCAGTAAAATTCTCATAACCTGATGGGATACCAAAAACTGCTCCCCGGAGAAGAGTTTGTTTAAAGAGTATGGAAAATGTTCCATACACATCCACTTAAATCTCAGCGTCTCCCTTTTTCCCTCACACACAGACACACACAGACAACAGTCTGATGTCCTAAATATCTGATTTAGAAAGACAATAACCACAGCGTAAACACAACAAAGAGACAGTTGGGAGACACTGAACACAATCTCAAAGCTCATCAACATTCTTGACGGATGGTATTTGCATAATGTATCCAATCTAGTATGGTAAGATGTGACCACAAGAAAATATACATCACAATTAGGCTGTAACATTCATGATTTATTGTATGAGATGGGTCCAGTGAAATAAAGCTCTTTGTGCAGAGCAGTTGGACAGACAGAGTCTTAGGAGACCTGTTTTGGTAGGAAGACCATAATTGCTTTGAATTGGCCCTTGCGCAAATGTAGCCTGCTACAGTATGCTGAGAAAGCATTATAGTGTGCAAATGCGTGTGTATTTGTGCATTTGGGTGTTTCAGTACATGCATGCGTGACTGCACACGAGTGTGCGTGCGTGTGAGTGTGTGTGTGTGTGTGTGTGTGTGTGTGTGTGTGTGTGTGTGTGTGTGTGTGTGTGTGTATGTGTTTTGTTCTGCAATCTCCTGCCTTGATGAAGTGGGTCCACTGAGCCAAAGTATTGCTGAGAGTTCAGAATCATCAGTGAGGATCCTAGTGAGACAGCGAGCGACCACAGGTTTGGTCAGGACATGGTCAAGCTTGGGTCAGGGCAGGGTCCGAAGGGAACGGCTATATTAAGTCACTGAGTTTGTTTCAGGGAATGTTTTTAGTGAAAGGAGCTGACCCATGTTTTTGGGTTCATTGTACTGTAAGTTGTTTGTGTTATTCTTTCTGTTGCTCCTGAATCAAGCCTTTTCTGGACTGCTATCATCTCGCAAATCATTTTGATTTCAACGTGAGCAATTTGGATGTTTGGAAATGTTATCAGGCTTCTGTACAAGAGAATTTGTACAGTTCTAAATCTTTCTGAATCATTTCTGTTTTACCACAGAAACTGGGCAACTTGTGTTCCCACAGAGGTTTTTTGTATTCCATTAATCCTTCATAATGTGTAGCTTGGTATGGAATGTTTCTGCTGTGCCACACCGCTGTTACACAGGGAGAAATTTGTTTCATTTCAACACAGGAGATGACAGGGAGGTTATTTGTCATTTGCCTGTTTTAATTGAACTTGTTACTTACATTTTCTAGTGATTTCAGAGTTGGATTACATAATGTGGACTAACAAATGGTGAGTTCTGTTATCTCTATAAATATACAATGTGTCAGTGCAACAACCAGCTGTATGCTTCATGTGCACATTTGTAGCCCCGTGGGATTTTCCCGAAGTTCTTTCCCAGACTCAGGCACAGCTCGTGTACATTACATGCTGCAGCACAGTAGGTAAAATGCCCATCCATTCATGAGGAGGACCTCCAGTGTTGTCCTAACCTCCCATTACACGCCATCAATCTGTCACCGTCACAGCCTTGTTACTGTAAGGTCTGTTCCACTTGAAACAAGCCTCTAATTATACTCCCAGTCAACTCCCACTGGACCACATACTGTACGCTGCGCTAACCAGCCACACTGCACTGTAGGTCTGCATCCACAGGCAGTTTGCAAACGTTGTCATCCTGCTTTCCGTCCGTCTCTCTCTCTCTCTCTCTGTCTGTGTGTGCCTCTCTCTCAATTCCCAAACCTCCACTCAGAATAGCATATAGAAGCTGCCACAACACAGATTAACACCCTCCTCCAGCGAGCTGATGACATAGCTGTGGAAACGACACACGAAAAGACGACTACGACCACCACTTGGATCTGGGGTCTGGGGCAGAGGATATGAAGCTGAAACCTGGTTAAACATAACAAACAACTCTCTCTCTCTCTCTCTCTCTCTCTCTCTCTCTCTCTGTCTTTGTCTCTCTGGGTCTAAAGACGAGTGGGAGTTGACACAGTGGCCCTGAAATGATTAGTGGTTTCAGTCATTTTCGTCCCACTGCATGTGTGTTAGTGTGTGTTTGTTTGTGCCTGAGTATAAGCAATGAAATAGAAACGGGGCACCGGGCAAACCATTCTGTGGGTGGAGGAAACTTAGAACCAATCCGATGATGACATTGCCCTTGGTCACACTGTTGACAGTTGCTAAGCTGGAAAGCTGTTATTTTGGCTTTTTGCATGAGGGGTAAATTACCAGAACACGTGTTACTCCAATATCAGACGAACATTTTGATGTGTGTGTGTGTATGTATGTGTGTGTGTTTGAAGCTTTGTTGTAGCATGTCTGTGTGCGTGTGTATCTGTGTAGATGTCATCTCGGTGTTTGCTCTGAACCCAGCAGCCTTTCACCTCAGCCTCACCCCACTGTCTGCGTCTTTTAAACAGCTGAACTTGTAACCTGCTGTTACTGAAGATTAGACTAGAGTCTGCCATTATAAACATGGTGAGTCATGTTCATTAGAACTAAATGGATGTACAGATCAGACTGAGGTCAGAGCACTGACGATTAGAAAACACCAGTTGACAGACTGACTCCTCTGTGACAGGCTATGTTATTCTTGATCCACGCACGGCCAACAACTACTCCACTGTTTATGGGCATGTTGGTAACTCTGACCGATATTTCTATGGCTTTGATTACATTGCAATTAGAGCAAAGGTTCTTGTTTTATTTCTTTTGGTCACATTTTATTTCTTATGGATTTGCAAGCACAGGTCAAATGCAGTCATGATGTAAAACCATGTCACAGACTTTGGGATTCAGCTAAAACAGACAAGTGTATATTATCTTACTGTTCTGCATTTTCTAGTATGTCACTGAGTTATAAATTAGCCCATAAATCATCATTACAGGGTAATATCTGTGCTCTGACCCTGGCTTTGTCTGTGTAATAGATGCTGGATGAAACAAGGCCTGTGTAACGCTAGATGTACAATGTGGACCACACAGGAAACTAGTGAGGATGAGGAGCCAAAAACTCTGCATACCTTTGCGTCAGGATGCCTCATATCTCTTCCCAGCTTCAAACATTACCTTCTTGTCTTTTTGTGTGTGTGTGTTTGGAGTTAATTTATTTTTTTTTTTCTTATCAGGCTTATGTTGCTTCCGCTGACGATTTATGATGATCTTTTTTGCCTTAAAGGGCAGAGAGTGTGTGAATGCATGCCAGCAGATGAGTGTGAGTAAAGTGTGTGGGAATGCACAAGACATGTGTGTGTAAAGTACTGCTGTCAGCGCTATCGGCCAGCAGTCGAGGAGTGCCTTCACTGTCTTCCTTGTGGAGCCGATTTTCCCTCAGGAAGCAAAGTGACTCAGTTGTGGTTGGACACTGTTTGTGAGTGCGTGTGTGTGTGTGTGCGTGTGTGTGTGTGTGTGTGTGTGTGTGTGTGTGTGTGTGTGAGAGAGAGAGAGAGAGAGAGAGAGAGAGAGAGAGAGAGAGAGAGATACAAAGTAAGTGTGTCTGTGTGTGCACATTGCATGCTGACATTCTTGTTTATGTCCATTTTATTGCGAGCGTGTGTGTGTGTGTGTGTGTGTATGTGTATTTAGCCATTTTTAGGTGATTACATGATTGAGTTCCAGGACTGGAATGCTTTTCTCAGGTCACTTTGAGGTTTACCGGTGTCTTGAAATATACCTCTCATTCCTCGCAGTAGGAAATGTTTTATGACAGTTGGTACAGACATCAAACCACTACACCCCATATGTAAAGTCTAAGAGGAGCATGCAGGGTGCTATCAAAACCAAAAGGCACCCAGACAGCACAGTGTAGGACTTGTCTCCTGGACGAGGAAATTGTCTTATGCTGTATGATGTTAGAAAAGTCAGCCAACTACAACTTCACACACACTAGAAATAATTTAAAGGGTCTGTATATACTTGAATCATGAAAAAAAACACATCTTCTCGCTTACTGCTAGTGGTAGCTAACCATGCAGATAGTTTTGGTTTTATGTGCTGAAGTTTTGAAATATCCTTCTGTGAGATTTCTGTCACCACCCCCAATACAATGGAGGTGACTGGAATTCTGCTTGTGGTGTTCAAAGTGTTGAAAAATTACAATTGAAAAACTTAACAGCAACATCTATTTCTAGAAAGAATGTCTCGGCTGCCCGGGATAATCCACAGACCCCACAGTGAACAGTTTTCATTGGAAACACTTTCTACTGAGGAAATAGTCCCAGTGTACGCTGCCCAGTGAGGTCTGTGGATTACCCGGTGTAACCAGGACATTGTTTCTGAGAAGACACATCCTTGCTGATATTTTTAAATGTAATTTTTTTTTAATACTGTGAGCACCAAAAATTCACCTTTATTGTATTATGGCTGCGTTAGATGTTGAAAGGTCCAGTGTATGGCATTTAGTGGTGAAAATGCAGATTGCAACCAGCTGAATACCACTTCCCTTCCTAACCAGAAAAAGAAAGTCATGAAGTCATGCTGGTTCTGAAGAGTCCCCATGTTCAAATGTCCAACGTTCACAGCAGAAATAAACATGTTTACAGCCTGGTACAAAAAACAGTTTTGGTCTCTATAGCTAATTTCCCCGTTCATGACAACTGTACTGAGGGTGAATTTATATACAACTCACCTGTTCATATTATATTAAGGCTTAAAGTTATGCAGAATTAACAGAATTACCTTGAGACCTTTGAGAGACTGAACTTACACACAACACTGAAATCATCTGCACGGCTAGACATCACCACGTCACAGTTGCCATCACACTGTACAATGAGTATACTCTTTGTCAGGCTCTTTCTCCATCACTAGGACGACCTGCTAACAAACAGTACACTCAAGACACTCAATATATTAACTATTTATCACATCCAGTGATGTCTATCAGTTCATTCAATAATGCTGAGGCTCTGCAAACACTTTTGTAATGTTGTAAATTGTAACAAGCATGGTAAATCTTTTTATTTTTTAACATTAATGTCTTATCTCTGTCTTACTTACCAGTTTTTACCTGTAAGTGCATTCATATTTTACATACCTGTACATAACTATTTGTAGCCTATATAGAGATTACTATACAGTTATTCCCAATACAGCTGCTTAGTCCATGTAATTCCAGGAAGGATTGCCATACAGTTTTGTACATACATTTACAGATGAATCCTACTGATTTTCCTACAGCCAGTGGTGGAGCAAGACAATTTAATTAGCAGTGGTCAGGCTTAGCCCTGTATTTTGAGTAGCACAGAAAGTTACTTGTTTTTTTTTTCTTGTTTTATTTTTTTGGCCTTTTCAAGCTTTATTTGATAGAGACAGCTGAAGAGTGGCAGGAATGTGTGGAGAGAAAGAGAGAAATGGGGAATGACATGCAGGAAAGAGCCACAGGTCAGATTTGAACCCTGGGCTTCCACAGTAAGGACTGAGCCTTCACACATGGAGCGACTGCTCTACCAACTGAGCTAAACAACACCCCCAGAAAGTCACTTGTTTAAAGTGTGTGTGTATCTAAAATGAGCTCTTGATGGTGTTGTGGATGTGCAAGCTGTCACAGAGAAACGACACCATTTTATATATTTATCAATCAGCAGCAGCAGCAGCAGCTTTCAAAACCTTTGTAGCTTGTATGTAAAATTCTGCAGTTTGCAGTTTGGTTCCACTCTCTCTGTTCTCATTTTAATCAACAACAGATTTTCGCATCAATGTTTATGACACAGACCAAATTCCTCTTTCCATTCATTTCTATATGGGACAAAAGTTGGCAAAACCCAGCAATAGCATGTGTTTGATCCGCCCTCAGAATGCAGCAGTTAGTGACTTGAAAGCAGACTAGGCCTGTACAAAGAGATGGGTAATGTGGAGCTGCCCATCCCTTATAGCACCCCAACAAGTCACTTATCCTCTGAAATATCTCAACATATACTAGATTCATTGGTATACAAACTATTACATCATTTGTGGCTGAAGATGTATTTTAATGATGTTGGTGATCCTCTGACCTTTCCTCTATTCACCATCAGGTTAGCGTTTCACAAGATGAAATGTAATAAGCTTGGTAATCCCTAAAAATTTTGCACGACCATCTGGACAAAAATTTGTCCAATACTGTTCTACATCACTAAAAACCTGCAGAAGTTTCTGCTGAGGCTCCACTATACTTTACGTACTTGTACTTTGTATGTGTTTTGTGCTAATTAGCAAATCCTGACAAGCTAAACCAAAACATTAAACATTAGACCAGTTTAATATAAGGATGCTAACATCGTCAGTATGAGCATATTACCACGTATTTTGCTCTAAGCACTACTGTGTCTCAAGCAGCAGCATTGTGGCTGTGAAATGAAGCCTTCGTGGAATTGCCACAAAAAACTGCAGTTCCTCAAACGGCCACTTGAGGGCTGATTGACGGATGGGTGCTGGTACAAGTGGCTTGTTGGAGCAACCAGACTTGCAGCCCACCTCAGCTCCACCCGTTCTCTACATCTTTGCCCAATTTTAGATTACTGTCAAGATGAAGATGTTTGTCTTAGCTTCACAACAGCTCTTCAGAAACCTGATGTCACAGAGACTATGTCCACGTTTTTATACAGTCAGTGGTCTCAGGACAGGCTCCCAGATCCACAAGATCGGCTGTAGACTCTTAACTCTTGTTAACATTAGTCTGTTTTGTAGTTTTGTATAAATTATTTGTGCATCCATTTTTTTTTTTAATTCATGCATGCCATGTCTGCTGTAATGCTGCAATTTAACAGCATAGGCATACATGGCCGTACTATGTAGCATTCCTAGCTAGCTATGTTTTTATCACTACTTGGTAGGACTTAGTGAGAAAAAAATCATTTTTAAAAATCAGCTTAGATATTATCATCATCGTAACTTTGCTGAAATGCTGGTCCAGCTCTCCTGGCTTGCACCCAGCTCTTGTCTGGCAGAAAAATAAAGGGGATGTGCGACTTAAA
Source organism: Protonibea diacanthus (assembly GCA_028641955.1). Classification (NCBI taxonomy): domain Eukaryota; kingdom Metazoa; phylum Chordata; class Actinopteri; family Sciaenidae; genus Protonibea; species Protonibea diacanthus. Next base: position 1,221,517 of record CM053986.1, read on the forward strand.
ACGTCCACATTGCTGGCCACGCATGAGCTCATTGTAACTCGACACGAAAAAGCCTTTAAAATAACCAATCTCCAGAGCTATAAAAACAAATGGAGGTGATTTCCGACATATCAAGATGCTTTATGCTTTTCAAACCAATGTTTAATAATCTCCAGAGCTTCATGGTTGTGTGTGACTGTTGGGGTGTATCTGAAGTGGACAGATTTTATTGTATTTTTCACTCAGAAGTTTTGGGGTGTGTGTATGTGTCTGTGTAGCACACTAGTATGAAGTGACCTCATTCTGACTGTGAACCACCCTCTGGGAATCCCCCAACTCACAACTGTTTGTAGGCCTTTGCGTCCATACGTGTGTCTGTTTGTGTGTGTGTGTGTGTGTGTGTGTTTGTGTTGGTCTGTGTAGTTTTGCCATATGCTGAGGTAATGGTCATCCTCATGGAGACGACTCATCCTCAGAAACAACCACTGGGTGGTCCAGGGACTTAAACAGTGACGACTGCTTGATGAAAAGGTACAAGAAGTGAGAAGAAATGAAGTTTGAAGTTGCCTCAGTGCTGCTGCAGTCAGACTTTAATACATCAGATCTCAAACTCATTCTTCAAACTGAAATGTTTGTCTTAGCCCTGAGGTACACTGGGAGAAGCTCAGCTGTAATAGTTTTTACAGCTGTGAGGCCTGGCAGTTATGTAGGTAGGTAATGGATGCAAGTTCAAGCCTTTGAGTTTATTCAAATAAATACTTTTATTTGATCTCACCGGAGTCCATTTATCACATGCAGACACTCACACATCCACACACCTAGTGGCTATCAGGAGGAAGCGGAAGACCTGAGTGGAGGAAATTAGCATTAGAGTGAAAAGGCAGCTCTTCCTGTACACTGTGTTCTCTGATTCATCTCTATTCAAGAACAACAGAATACCAACCACTGGTGACCAGACAGGAAGGGATCGGTATCCCTCACTCCAGTGGGAGTAATGTGGGTGTTTTGTGTGTTTACCTCGAAGTGTGTCAGTGCACTACATTTGTGTCAAACGTGTTTGTTTTGTGCAGTTTGGGTGTTATGCAGGCAACGGCTTCGCCACTTTGAAGCTCTGGGAAAGAATCTTTCTCCTCCTGCACCTGCCCCCTTCATCCTCTCTGATGCTGGACCAAACATCCCCCTGATTCTCTCTGTTCCTTGAGCGTGTGCATAAGTGTGTGTACATTGTACCACATGTAGGGATCAGAAACCTATACAGCCACATGCCAAAGTAGGTCATTTGTCATGTGTCTTAAAAAAAACTCATGAGGGGGAACTTTTTACCTGCCACAGCTGTAAGTGAGGTATGGTTATTACAAAGGTTAAAGTTATTTAAAGATTGCTGTCATGGTTAAAGGAAAACACCGTTGACTGACAGAAGGAGAACATGAACATGAGGAGGTAACAGCCATCTGTCACCTCTACTTCAGTGTCTGGATCAAAAGTGTTTGGAAAATATATAATAATAGAATAAAATGTGTCAATGTATTTTCAGGTATTCTTCGTGATATTTTAGAGGTTCTCATTTCCTGATAAACCAAAAAAGTTGTTGATGACTCATCCTGCACTCGGGGTGTGTATTAATTTTAGATCCAATGAAACGCTTTCTCTCTTCTGACGCTGCTGGAGTGGAGTGCTTCCTGTTTGATCCAGTGTATGAGTGACTGTGAGGGCTGCTGCAGTCATCTATGTCCGGGCCTCACTGATTACTGTACAAAAGCACAAGTTTACAACTTTATTCAAACTGGATCAGATTTTATACACAATATATTTGCTCAGCATCAACTCTCTGTGAGTTTCTCGATGGACAGATAGCCTTAGCCACACCACCTGCCAAAGCAGCTAACTGCTGATTAACTGCTGCCAGCTGAATCTCCTGTTAGCAGGCAGCAGAACCGGACTCAGCAGCCGGACTTTACTAGCAGTGACAAATACTGATTATAACTGATTATAACTGCCAGGGTGTTGGTCTGATTCTCAGCTCCTCCTGTTCCTGAGTGTACAAGGGTGCTTTAGTAAAGTGCTTAATAAAAATGATGATGAGTATGTGATAGACCTGGTCTAGTGGTGGTCGGACTCCCAACTCCCTCTGTCCTCATATATACTATAATGAGCTATCATATGGACAAAGATACACTAACGTAGTGTCCAGGAAGAAGATTTGACCTCTCAGTCATACTGCGTTGCATGAATGTGCTCAGACAGGAGTTACATGTAAAGAAAAAACTGTTTAAGAAAGGTAATTGGCAAAGGAAACTGCAAAAACCTGAAGAGTGCCTGCTTAAAAACACAAGCAAAATCAATACGTCGATACTCAGTACTTCTAAATTTACACAATAACATAACAAAGTGCTAATTTTTCCCCTTTTACGCTCAGTTTTGCTCATGCTCAAAGGAGCCAAGTTGTGTGAATGAATAATAAGTAGCTGACTATATTTTCTGAAAAACAAATCATATAACAGTGCTTACAGTGTGAGCACTGTTATATTACAGTATATGTGGATATCATGGCTTTACTTTCAAGGCTGACAGACATAGAATATTTAAAAGCTACATTAATTAATATTTTTATATTAACAACGAGTTAAATGCATTAATGAAATGTCAAAGGAGTTGCACAAACCCTGCAGTTCCTCTGCACTTTCCCTTAGCTCTGCTGTACATGGCATTTTTTAGCCCACAACTTTACAGTTCAGTTTCATTGCTGCCACTCTCATCAGTGTTTTTTTCATCGCCAGTTTCCATCTGACCACATACACAGCTACGACTATATCACCAGTGTGTAAAGATGTGCAATTGACTTTTATTTTGTTCTTCAACAACTCCTAACAACTCCTAGCTGCTTCATGTTTGACTTTCCTCACCCAATACTGAATACTTTTGTCTGTCTGTCTGCCTGTTTACTGTATAAATGATATCTTGGATAATTTTAGCTATCTTAGTTCCAGTGTATCATGGGTAAGAACAGCTGAATGCAAAGAATGTTCTGGTCTGCTGTGGTGCTTTACATGATATTTGTCAAAGAATAACAAACCTGATGTGTCTTTGGATTTGAAGTCACGCAAAGTGCTTTGCCCTTTCGTCAATCCAGCACCCTCCCTGATGTAAGAGTCATGCTACCTTCTTCTGCTTTGGCATTGAATGTAGACAAAGTTGTTTTCAGTTTTCTCAACAACTGACTAATGCTGTCTTTTTTTTCAGGAGGACAGCCTTACAGACTCTGTAGCAGACACACAAAGAATGCAGCTACCCAATGTTTTTCTCAGAAATACCAGAAATATTCTATACAATATCTCAACCTACACAACCCTGCAACTTAAATAAAATAACACAGCCAAGTTCAGGGCCTTTTCCAAGAAGCAGTTTGACTCCGCTGAGTAAAACCTTCTTCTTGGAACAGGCCACAGATCTGCTGTACCGTGTCCCAGAGCTGTTTCCATTTGAGCTGATTGAACTGTCCTGAAAGAGATCCACACAGCCTGAGGAGGCATCATACGATACCTTCCTACACCAGTGTCTCATCAGCTCACAGACATGCACTTATCTGTATTGATTAGGCGACAGAGCAGTGGTGTGTCTCCACCTCTGAGTATGTTCACTCTATCCACAGACATCACACACACAGTGTTTCCTGTTTATTTGATAGTGATATGTGCGAGAGGCGCCCACATTTTGCAAAATACACATCCATCATTATTCCCCACCCAGCCTGAACCCTTGCTTTAACCTAATCCAAATTTTAATTTAGAATTAGTAGCCCAGATAAAGCAGTTCCCTCATGTATCATAACACAAATCTCTGCATACTCAGTAACAGTATCACATTAGTCAGTCAAACACTTTTCTTATGATGTAATAATACTACAATAATGAAAATACTTGTGTTTAATTTTTTTTTTTCTTTTGAGGTCTTACAAATGATTGTGACTGTTATTATGTTACAATGTTTGGACGCTGTGTAGAACAGAATCCAATGATTTGAAAAATTCTTTTCGACCTATATTCAATTGAACGCTGTACAAAGACAAAATATTTAACCTTCAAACTCATACATTGACTGATTTTGTAAATATACCCTCTTTCTGAATTTGATGGCTGCAACATGTTCCAAAAAAGCTGGGATAGAATCATGTTCACCACTAATTGTTGGAAGTTTTGAAAGTGAAATTCTTTCCCATTCTTGCTTGATATACAGCTTCAGTTACTCAACAGTTCGGGGTCCCTGCTGCCGTATTTTGCGCTCCATAATGTGCCACACATTTTCAGCGGGAGACAAGTCTGGACTGCAGACAGGCCAGTCTTAGCATTGTCTCGCTGAAATAAGTAAGGACGTTCCTGAAAAAGATGTTGTCTGGATGGCAGCATATGGACATAGATGATACTTTATGGCTGACCAAAGTAACTTAACTACCCCCAAAAGCATGTACTTTTCTGTGGCTGTGGCAATGTTCTGTTACTTCTCTTACACACAGGAGAGTCTCACTTCCCACAACAAACCCGCTAGACCAGAGTATGAATTATACAGTGACCATCAGGGGGGTCAACTTTCTCCCTAGGCTGTAAAGGGAACTCAATACTGTAGTGCAGCTCCTATGATCCTTACAGTATCTTGCTTGTTTAATTTAATGTCTGCAGTCTGAAGATGATGTTCCACACAACAACTTTTCTGGTTGAGTCAGGGGTCAACCAACAGCAAGATCATCATTTCTGCTCAAACACAGACCCACACAATACTAAACCAGAACCAAAGCCACTACCAACATGCCAAAGAGGTAGGCAGATGTGTTACCAACAAAAACATCCAGGCATGTGTCTGATAGACTTTAATTAGGATATGATGCAGACAGAAAAGAAGTTCAACTAACGTCAAGGTTAAGAGGTGGTATGGTCCACTTTAGGGGTGCCTCAAAGATTCTCCTAATAAAGAATACAGGAAGTAAAGGATATGTAATATTTACAGTTACAGGTTAAAGCAATGTATAAATGTTTTGACCCTCCATAATTTGAAAAAAATCTTTTTGAATGACGTTTTAATGTTGGGGTCAGCCTGTTGGTTGTACCAGGGACTGCTCATGACCACTGACAGTATAAAAAATGGACAGCATATGCTTGATGTCACCTGTAGGGTTTCTGAAGAGCCATTTTAAGGAACTGCACTTTTTTGGCACTTCTGCATTGGCTTTACTTCACAGGCACAGGAAGTTGCCACTTGCTCATGCTTATGGTAGGATATTGCTCATGTGGCCTGCTGCAGTGGCACCTGCGCAGCAAGCATTTGTCTCAAACTAGGATGTCAACAAGTGATTTGGGGCAACTCCCTCCAGAGCCTGGCAGCTACAGATGCGCACCGTTCACTAGAAAATGGGAGTCTGGTACTTTACAACATTTATAATGACAACATTTCATTAACATCGTGTGGTGAACCTAAATCAGTTCATTAATATGAATACTTTATCTTTATTAATGTAAATGTGGACTGGTAATTCACTAGAGGAGAAGTTTTATGGGCAGGCAGCACAAGCTGTCCAACACATGAACTATAACAATTAAAATGTTGCCACTGTCATGCCATATTTTACAAAATGTATACATTTTTAAGGTTTGAAACGTTTCAATTTAGAGGAAGTGATTTTGTGAAAAGAATGGCTCTGTCCATCACTATGTCACATACACGACTTACCCGTTAGGTTGAGGATGTGCCAATCTAATAACTAAATTCTGTTAATGGTGCTAACCTAGCTTGTTAAAATGTCTTTATTACTGACACTGAAAAAATACAAATATAAATTCATGTGTTACAGTTTCTTTTTTATCTTGATAGACACTACACAAATAAGTCATTTAGTCTCAAGTCTTTAAATCTCTCAGCAGGTCAGCTGAACATGAACAAATGTGACAAACACACGATTGAATATGAAGATGGTTCCAATAAATAAAATGAGCAATTAATTCATATTTACTTGAGTTTAAATGGAGCAGTTTGTTTTCATATTTTCCTTGTAATCAGTACCATACCACGTAGTTCTTTCCAAGAATTTTCCTAGAAAATGTTATTAGGAAAATAAAGACCCGTAAAATTAAGCATTACACAAATAATCTTTTTACCATCACATATGATGTTCATGAGTTTCTTGTTGATCTTCAGAGGGAGGACATTTGCTGGATGACATCAGCAGTGAAACACTCCTTGCATGACTTCATGCTGAAGTAGAAGGGGATTTTTAGTCCCCCATGTTGAGAGTACCGCCCTTTGTTCATTGTTTCCTCGGTCAGGTGATAACCATCTCTGCTGTCCAGCTCAGCGCTATTATGAGCTGGCACTTAGAGCTCCGACAGCAGCTGTGCCCACTGCCCACCTGGAAACCCCACCCAGTCTCATATTCCACACTGATGAAAGGGAAAGGTTCTGCGTAGCTACAACACACAAACACTCATAAACAATGTTAACAACAAGGTGTTTTATTACAATCCTCTGAAGCTTTTGCGACTTTGAACTGAAACCAACCATTAAAAGGTCTTTCTACACAAAATCCTATTTGCATCTCATCTCTTTGCATCCTGTTATAGATACATCACATACGACTTTGATTTTAAAACAAACAAAAAGCATAACGTATTTGGGTAGAGCTTTCTTCCATCTGCACACACTGATTTAATTAAGAACCCCAAATATGATCTGAAGATGATGAGTCATGGCGTTGACCTTTGACTAAACTGGTAAAAAATGAACATCAATTCCGCTCCGTGTCAGGCAAAAACCAGTCTGAGTCAGTAGTGCATGCCGACAGATACAAGACACCAAAAAGTCAATGATTAAGGGTTTAATCAAAAACAGATCACAACACACACTGATCTGTAGCTATAGATTTAATGTGTAGTTCTTTGCATTTATTCACCACCAAGGGGGGTAACTTTCTTCTAGTTATTCTATTTTTTATCATCTGAACACTGGTTATACATTTTCATTTGGACCAACTCCTAAAATGTCAAAAACACAAGTTCAACTGAGAGTAGAGATAAGTAGTGTGTAGGCCTGCTCGTAATCACCATTGCACTGGTCGAGGATGTCCTCTAGGAAGACTCTGGCACAGTCTGGAAAGCTGTTTATCAGTTTCATCAAGGCCCAGTCATAGTCTACCTCTGGGTCTGGAAAGCAAACAGGAAAGCAATAATCCTCAAAGAGCACAATTTGATCATTACCGTTCCCATGAGTGCGCTGTTCAGAGAGTCTTCTTTGATTGTCATGACACACAAGTACAGTGCACTTTCTATCATTCTCATGCACAACAGTTGGAGGTCTTATCATCACATATTTCATTTTCTTTTTGTGGATGATCTAATACAATCTGTTTTGTTGAATAGTTACATGATCAGCCACAAAGAGCTGTGAGGCAATCCCCAAAATGCTGTTTCCTCTGCAACTTGGTTAAAAAAATGTACTAAAGGAAGAGAGAAAAGTAGGATTCTCAAGTATGCAGTCATTTCTTTCTGGCAGCCTGAAAGCTCTTCTGCCTGACCACTTTGGCATCTCTTCTCTACATCTACCCACACTGTACAGGATCAGACTCCAGATAAATATAAATGAAGATCTGGGCAACAATGAGAGATGGACAAGAGAGGGCGTCACTAAACCAGGCAGGAGATTGGCTCAGGCAGGTGATAACAGAACGGAAAGACCTGACCAGCACTCTGGTAAAATATAGACCCGGGCTAGTGGATGCAGCCTAACATGGATTGAGGATGTTGTGGGATTCCGACATGCAGAACTGTGCCCACAACGGCAGCGCCAGGACAGGAGGTTTGAAATATTCTTGGGTATTTTAGCTTTAACCTCGGACTGGTGAAATCACTCTGCTGTGGCTGCTGGTTGGATGGGTCATGAGCTGGGCTATAAGGTAGGACAAGAGGCTTACTTCTCCTCAGACGATAGATTGTAAACTGCACTCACTTAAAAGTTCTCTCTAAGAGGTTCAGTGAGGAGTCTCACTCAAAATTAAAGAACTGAATGTTATTTTATCTCAAACTTTATCTACCTTTAACTGTCTCTGTTTCTTTAGCATTTTAATTTATTAAAGTATAGCTAATTAGCATAATTCAAACAACAACATTCAAAAATTGACAAACCTGCAACTTTTCAGTTCTTAAATGGTTACCATTTAAAAATCCGAGGAATGCTTCCCTTGTTTAACACTGCTACTTAACCCTTTAACATCAACTTATCAAGCATTTCACAGTCAAACAATGAAATGACAAATATTATATATCTTCTTGTGCTGTCTATAGATTATTTTTCATGACAGGCTGCTCATCAAAGAAGCTGTCAAAAAATAAAAGCTGGAACAAGTAAATATTTGGAATTTCTGCCAAAATAATTTGAACAATACATTTTTTATTTAAATGTATTAATGTTTACTTTGTATGTAGTTAATTTATTATTATAAATTCATTTGCATATACTGTAATTTGTACGGTAATTCATATAATCACCACCTATAAAAATCCAAATGATAAATCATAATCCTTCTTATATAAATAATATTACTTAATCCAATGGAAACCGTTTCTGTGACTTAAAAGGAGTCTTTTAATGGTGAAAGAATACCATATTGAATTCATATTGATTATTATTTTATTATTATTATTATTATTATTATTATTATTATTATTATTATTATTATTAATAATAATAATATTACTTCTGTTTCCATAATAATTATAATTGTAGTTATCATTATTATTTTTTATTATTTTTATTTTTTCTGCTGTGCAATCCCTCTCTCTCTGTCTCTCCCTCTCTAAACTCAGCCAGTTGTGGCAGATGTCCGTTCACTTGAGGTTTCTGCTACTCAAAGGAACTTTTTCTCTCGGAAAATAATATTATAAAGAGTACAGTCTAGACCTGCTCTGTATGGAAAGTGTCATGAGATAACTTTGTTATGATTTGGTGCTATAAAAATAAAATTTAATGTCTTTAATGTCTTTTTGTCTATATTCAACTGTTCAGAGGTGTCATAACAGAGAACGTAAAGAGGTTCAGTATAGAAGCATTCATTTATTATTATACTTAAAAGTGTGGAATATGAGCTATAATTCATTTGGATTAAACCAGGCTGTTCAAAGATAAAACAAAGTGAACATTAAATTCTAGAAAGAATGAGTTTCACTCCACGTGGTAACAACAGAATGCACACAAGCAGCAGCAAGACCTGCTGAAGAACAATAGGTAATGAACATGACGTTCTCTGTTTGTGTTTTCTTTCTTCTGTTGTGAGTGGCAGGTATTCATACGTGTATGGCAGCCATCCAGGTATCAAACTCACTGTGTCAATCCAGGCCAATTATAAATGGGCGGGACTGCTCCTTTTGGTGTGTCTGTTTGGCTGCAGGCCAAGAGTCTGTCAGTCTGGCCTGGGCTCGGCACTCTAGGAGAATTTTCCTCTCTGACTGACAGAAGCCTAATGAGTGTGTGTTTGTGTGTGTTGGTTTTTATGCCGTTGTTCTCTGTATCCTGTCTATAAATTCACATGCTTAAATGTGCTTGATATATTGCTTAATCCATAACAAGTAAAGGTTTGTGCCCAGGATGAAAATACTTTCTTAAACACACACAAACACACACACACCTACACACGTTTCCCACAAACTACAAGTATCAGCAGGATTTGAACGCCAGGAGCTACAGGATCATGACATACCACACATAACTTCCTGCCTACATTTTTGAAGCATGTAAGGCCTTTGATTTAACGCAGACTAAACAGACAATCACGGTCCTCTAAGAAAGGATGAGGTGGGCAACTCTTGTCACATGTCTGATTTAGGTTTGGTTAACCAGTGTTGAGCCAGACTAAAAAAAAGACGTGAGAAACAGTAGACACTCTCAGCTCACCAGCTTCCTCTGTCCGGCCGGAGCAGCTCTGTTCTGGATCTAGGTCCAGGTAAGCGAGGCGGAGCGGTTGCCCAGGGATGTTGGATGACTGGTCTCTAAAGCCATCAGAGGCAAAACAGGGATCCTCTGCTTCCTGAATGCCTCTCCCCTTTGTCTCGTTCTCGCTTCCTCTGCCTCGACCCTCAAGTTTTTCCAAAAAGGCAGAGTTCACCCTGTCCAAATATAATTCATCAAAAAAATGGGTCACATAAAACAAAGTAATACTGTACTTAAGATGCTGGCAGGCTCTAAATGGCAGTCAGCGGGATGTGTTTGACAGCTTTTTAAACTTCTGTACCCAAAATAACAAGAGGTCAGTAAACTGCACACAGCACACTTGACATTCACCGACTGAGAAAGAAGAATAAAAATACATTAATCTTGTTGAGTTTATTTTTGCCTGTTTGTATTCACTACTAATGTTTCTTCATTTTTATTTGAGCGGAGAGTCCCCCATGTGATGCTTCAGTTTTATTTGTGCACTGATGCGAATGTCTGTTTTTTGTTGCAAAGTCGGAGAGAGAACCTGATTTTATTGTTAAATGTAAAAATATAAATATTGTTCATACCTCCTGTGTTCCTGCTGAACTTCTCTCACACTTTTTGACTCTCTCTGTTTATTCACCACAGTGCCACACTGACAAAAGAAAGAAAAAGATGAAAGGGAAGAAAAAGATAACTTTGTTGAATTTACCCTTGAGAACTGAGAAAAAAAGAAAAAAATGTATGTTATCAGTATGAACCATACAAGTCTGGATTGGTATTTGTTTAGTGCCCTTCTGACCTACCGAACACTCAAAGCTCTTTTACAACACTTGTCACATTCACATATTCACACACCGACAGCAGAGGTTGCCATGCAAGGTGCCAACTGCTCCTCAGGAGCAGGAAACTTTGTATCCAAAGCTCTCACACTGACACAGTCACACACACATTACAGTCATGTACTGTACATGTAGAAAACACCAGGACATGAACCAGTGACCTTCTGATTATGAGCTGGCTCACTTTACCACCTGAGCCACAGGTTATCGGGTCTTCAGCAGCTACACTGACCCACTGCACTCCTGATATAGAAGATACACAGCCAGTATAGTAGACAGGGCTTGTAGTTTCTGTGTTCTTTGTCTGTACACATCACTGCTACTGACAGTGAGATCAACTCTAATACAATTCTGAGAGAAGGAAACTCCAGAAAATAACCGATAAGTGACTCCTTACCTTTGTTACTCCAGACTGTCTAAAGTTCTGTTTTACACTTATTTCTTTGAACACATTCAAATATCAGCATAGCATAGCTTAGCTAAAAACATATAAAATAATAATTAAGCATTATTACAGTTATTGATGATACTGATCTAGAGCCAGTGTTTGGTTTGTCCATTTTGGGCCACTGTATATCAGTGCAACATGGCGGACTACTGGAAAAAAAAAACTGATTATAGGATAAGATATAAAAGTTTCATTCTAAAGTAAAAAAAACAGTGATTCTTATTTTCAGGTGATGATGAAAACACATTAGATTTCTGTGAATGGATCCTTCTAAACGTTACATACTGGACCTTTAAGGTACGTGACATCAAATATGATACAGTCACTCCCAAATGATGAGGATGTGGATATTAAAACACTGCAACAGCAAATGGTAATACACAGCAAAGCAAACACATGGAAGTATGAATAGAACAGAAGAACAAACAAAGCATCTGTGCAGTATGATTACATTACTGGTCAGTCACATTGTCAATACTACTCAGTCAGTGTGGTCTTTATTTAGGATGGCAGGAGAGAAAGGAAGGGAACGCACAGCCCACCTGTGTGAGCGCTTTGTCAAAGTTTAGCAATAAATCTCCCACTCAGACACACACACATGTATACACACCACACACACATGCCCACAAACAGAGGATATGAAGGAGAGATCAATCTGTCTTATGGAGCCATTGCTGAAAGAACAACAGATCCCAGGGTCCCGGTCGAAACCACATCAAGACGTTTGACTTTTGCTGCTCTGCAGCCACAAGCTTTCATCTCCTGATCTGTGACGTCTATCTGAGAGAGCCTGGGAGAGTCTGAAGAGGAGAGGAAAGGAGAGGAGACAAGAGGAGAGAACCCAAGAGGTGAGAGGTGAGGAGACGAGATGAGAATAGACAGAGCAAGTCGAGAAGAAGTGAGATGAGAAGGCAGGAAGAGGTGAGGCTTTGGTGCTGTCTGTAACCCTGGTGTCATCCGGTGAATTGTATCACCCATTTCACCCGTCTACATCTTACTGTGAATGTGTGTGTCTGTGTCCCACAATAAAACAGAGACTTCTTTATTACTGTAACTGACTGCACTCTGTTTCTTCCTCGCCATTATTTGACCTAAGGTCTCCCTCTGTCTCTCTCTCTGTCTCTCTCACCACCAACTTGCCTGTTGAAAGATTTGCATCAGGTCAGTGTGAGAAAAAAAGAACGAGGGAGAGAAAAGAAACGCACAACAATGAGAAAAGCCCAGAAAGAAAACATTTCCTCTTTCCACCGAGGGAGCTACGTATGCACTTTTAACAGTTCTGTCAGTCACCGCAAAACACACTCGCAGCAGAATACAGTGTGGAATACAGTGTGTGTCCCTCAGGCTGTTTCCTGCACACACTCTCTCCTGCTCTGCTGTAACATTACTGACAGACACTCAGCTGGGTGGAGGAGCACAGACACTATTAGCACTGTGTCTGACTTTCTGACAGAAGCTGTCAACACTCTTCAATAAATGTGTGTTTTCTGAGCTAGAAATAACTGTGACCTTTTGACGGAATTTACAGCAGCTATTGATTTTAAGATTTATAGCAGCGATTAGCACTAAAAACATTGGTGATTAAGAGGAAAATTATGTACAATCAGGGCAAGTGGTTGCCCCCTTTGGCTAACAAGGCATGTGATTGGTTGGTGAAGAGCTTGGGTTTCCTCCAGGTACTTTTAGTTAGTGCAGGTTATTCCACTCTGTTCTGACTTCTGCAGACTCCCTCACAGTCATGTCGTGTTGTGTCTCTGTCTCTGCTCAGTGTGAACTCTGGGAAGTCCCTTGAACTCCGCCTTTCACTCATTCCCTCCCATGAAAAGCAACAGACAGGGAGGAAGAGAGGCTGAGAAAAGAGAAAAGGAAGCAGAGAAAACAAAAGAGAGTGAAAGGAGCAGACAGACAGACAACATTAAGAGGCAGGAGAGAGGAAAAGCAGCGGCCCTGTTCCTCTGTGGGTTTACACTTACTTTTACTCAACCATGAGCTTGCCGTACTGCTGTGTGCCCCGGCTCTGACCAGGAGATAATTGCAGGGGGATCTGGCTCCTCACCCCACCCGGCCTTCTGGGGATACTGATTAATACCCGCACTGCCCCAGACCATGAATACTCTGCACCCAAGAGTATTTACTGAGAAAACAGCTCTCAGAGGCAGATATATTGGTGTGAATTACCACAGAGCCTCGACCCCACAGCCACATGTACGAGGCTCGACGCTGAACCCTGGGACTTGTAGAGGAAGTGTGTGCGCGCGCATTCAGGCACATACTGTGTCTCATGCACACTGTGAGTCGTGTATACAAACAAAACATGTGAAAGCACATACAAGAGCACGCACACACACATTATGTGGTTGCTGGCTTACCCTAGATGACGTGTGTGTGGCACTGCTGGATGCCAGTGGACCTGAACCTCTGCTCTCAAAGCTCTGCAGAAAACTCTCAGTCTTCCTGTAATAAATACAAATATTACTCCCTCTATCTTAGCAGTTTACATTTCAAAAAGAAAACACACACAAATAATAAGGTATGGAGGAGTACTTGTTTACTCCACAGACACTCCACAGGCCTGGGATGCTGACAGCACTGGAGTCCCACAAAGTTGACCAGGTTTATTTGTCCCTCTCTGACACTGCTCTCCCTGTTCTCAAGCATCTGATCTGCTCTGCTGTCTCACTCCATCCCCGCAGCCCCACTTCTAAATATCTTCATTGTTTCTTCAGGTTCACACGTTGGTCTGCTGTCTCCTGTTTTTGTTTCTCTTGAAAGGAAGCCAGAGATGCTACTTAACAAGCAATTTCCCTCAGAGCCAAACGTATAATATTCCATCTAGACTCTCATTGTAATCGATTTAAAGTTTCTGGTACACTGTTGGAGAATATGCTATGAAAACCTTGTGCAGACCGTAGACACTCAGCATTAATGTCTCAGATTCCCATATTGATATTTATTTGGTGTAAACTTAGTATAGAATTTCCACTGAGTTTTTTTTTTTTTTTTTTTTTTTTTCAAATCTTCTCATTGCTGATTTGTCAAGTGGGGCGACATGGTGGTACAGTGGTTAGCCTCACAGCAAGCTTGCTGTGTTGCCTCACAGCATGAAGGTTCTGGGTTCAAACCATTCCACCAGCCAGCTGGGGCCTTTCTGTGTGGAGTTTTCATGTTCTCCCTTTGTCTGTGTGGGTTCTCTCTGGGTACTCCGGCTTCCTCCCACAGTCCAAAGACAAGCAGGTTAATTGGTGACTCTAACTAGTGAATGGTTATTTGTCTCTATGTGTCAGGGTGATGTGATGAACTGGCAACTGTCCACAAATAATAAATTACTACAGAACTTTTTTCTCTAGTGCCACCAGCAGATTAACACATGATTTTGAATAAAATCTGCCATGAAATGTGGCACACACACACTCAGATTCCCCTCAGGATGAACTGTAATCATTTTGGTGAGGTTGTCCAGTACTTATACCTGCAAAAATAACATTCCCATCAGTCTTGTCTATATTGTGTTTACTGTTAGTTAGCACATGTTAGCATACTACTACTTTGAACTAAGATGGTGATCATGGTAAACATTATTCCTGCTTTACATCAGCATGTTAGCATTGACACTGTGACTGTGTTGGCATGCAAACATTAGCTTTTAGCTGAATGCAGCCTCACAGAGCCGCTGGCCAGTGATGGGAATAACGGCGCTATAAGTAACGGTGTTAGTAACGACGTTACTTTTTTCAGTAATGAGTAATCTATTTGATTACTCTATTTGATCATAATAACGCTGTTACCGTTACTGCCAAAAAATGCGACACGTTACTATGATTGAAGGCAGCTGTTTTTCATCAGACCAAGCTGAGCAGCAAAGATTGTTCTTGTTCCTCCTTCCTTGGTGAGGGCGGAGACAATCACATAAATGATGACAATTGGCTGAGGTTGAGTAAAATTCCATGGTAAGCCAATCAGAGGTAGAGTTGGGTGGGTATTTCTTACACAAATTGTCAGACACACAAAGACGACGCAGTACATTCACACGAGTCAAAGAGAAACAGGAATGGCGAGTCCGAATAATCCAAAAGTAGCCTTCTTTAAATGGAAGTATAGCCATTACTTTTCCTTACAAGAAATTAAGGGAACGAGTGTAACCGTGAAATGCATGTTGGAGACAAGAGCCTCTCCATGTCGGTGTGAAGCATAAACACTGTATAAATATAGTAATTATAATATCTACAATAACCCATTTTGACATTTGACATTTTATTGGATGCTAGTCTCACCTTCCCACAGCAACATTAAAATAGTTTAGATTTGTGTACTGTGGATTTCTGTTATGTATAATATTAAGTGTCCATTTCATTATAATATTCAGATTTATCATAAATAATTGAACATGCACATGTATTTTACATTCTGTCAAAGAGGGATGGAGGTGGGCTCCAAATTCTTTGATACATTTGAGCATTTAAAAAGTTACTTCAAAGTAACGCAATAGTTACTTTCCAAAGTAACTAGTTACTTTTATAATTTGTAACGCAGTAACTACTTTAGTTACTTTCTGGAAGAAGTAACTAGTTACTGTAACTAGTTACCTTTTCAGAGTAACTTGCCCAGCACTGCCACTGGCATGGCTGTAGTCTCTTAGTGCTGTGTATTCTGTCACTCGCAAGTCGCTCAGCTTGATTATGTGATTCATCATGTCTTCCCAGGAAATCCTTTGTTATCATCTAGAAAACAGGTATCACTGCTTCCAAGTTTGAAAAGGTAAATGGGGGCAATCAAAGGTGAACCTCATGTCACCTGTCTGCACGCTTCCGCTGATATTTACTGATATGCTGTTTTTCCTTGTTCTGCCAACAGAAAATGCAGCTTACTAAAAACTCCAATGATAATTATAGGTCAGCAGAGGCTCAGACATTGGGCGCTTCCTTTTGTAAAGGGCTGGAGATTGTGTCATCTGATGCTACATCTGTGACTAAGATCCATTGCAGAGCAAGAAAGAACACAACACAGCACAGCAGACAACACAATACCACACAGTGACAGTGATGAGACCCAAGTGAACTTGATCTAGGGCTGACCTGAGGTGATCCTGCCTGAGCTTCTCCCTCCTCCTCTGCTCCTCCTGTTGACGCCTCTCCTCCAGGCGCTCAGCCTGCAATGCATCACAGTCAACAGACACCCCACAGCAGAGGACCGGATGCAGGTCATGCAGCCACCAAACAACAACTTGCATGAGTGATATTTATCTTTAAGATCACTGAACACATTCATGTTGACAGCTGCACATTGAACATACAGTACAAGTATATAGAATATGGTGTATGGGCTGCAGTATATGCAGCATCTGGTGCACTGTAATTACAGACATGAACTTACCGTACGGAACTATGTGCTTGAATGAACATGACTTTCAAGTTCATGATATTACAAAAATATAAAAGTAGCTTCAACAATTTATTTTTAATATACAACAAACAATAAAACCAATAAAAATAATTAATTCCAAGATAATGTCCAATCAAATCTATAAAAAAATCATAAGAGACAAGTCCAAAGATGTAGTATTGTTCAAAAATATATAACATAAGCTTATTCTTACATTATAATATTATTAAGAACTGAAGTTACAAAACAGTCACTTTGGTGCATCAGCATCTTAGAACTTTTTTATTTTATTATAAGTGATGGAATTTCAGTGTATTTGCTGGCTGGAGAAACAAGTCTTAGTCTTTGAATTTCATTTTGGCACCAGTGACGTGTGCAGCCCGTCCATGTGGGTATTTACTGTAAAACAGGATATTTCTACCCTACAAAGCCAAGAGGCCGTCTGAGTCCAGGAGCAGGGGTGAGGTGTATGCACGGTTTTTGTGGTTTGGATGGATGTATTTATGACCCAGAGACATGTTTTTGCCAGCCTCTTCTATAGACTGAGAAGAGACTGTTTGAGATGCATTGGTTTGTTTGCTGGATTACCATTACATTCCTATGGCTTCATAGAGGTCATGGCGCAACAGGAAAAGGTCTGTGGAACACCGCTTTGGTCTTCTGCATTAATCACCATTCCACATAACTACAGCAGTCCATTAACCACTATTAGTGGAGCTGACCAGACATGGAGTAGAACATGTCTGAGAACGGATTAAGGAGCTGTCCCATGAGACCATTAATCAGGCTGTACTCATAGCTTTAATACTGGGTGTGTGAAGACTATGCTCCGAGACACATGGATCTTCTACAGCTCAGATGGAGGCTTGTCTCTACTGACATCTTGAGGCGAAACGTCATAATGTTTCTGACTGCGAGAAGACAACCATATACTGCAGTGCCATGTAGTGGTTGGATGATGTGCCTCAGTGGGGCTACATATCTTCATATCACTATGAAAAACACCTAAATTAATATCTATTCTTCAAAATCAATTAATCAATCAATCCTTTTTTGTGTACCACAGCTGAGACAAGGTGTTGTTGTACTGGACTGCATAAAGGTGTTTGCACCACTCATGTACAAAAATAGGGAGGGCAAAACATCAGAAACAACTTTTCATAAAATGTAGTCCACCTTCATTACACCGTGATAAAGGACTGATCTGATCACCAGTTCATTGTATCCCGACCTACAGGCACAAACTAAACTGTGAGATGGACCAACAAGGCAAAGCTGGAATTACAAGCCTGCTTTGACTGAGTGTTACTAAGGCTGCAGCCACAGACCTGGATCTTACATCAGCTATTGTGAAGACATGTGTGCCAACCAAGACCTTCTGCACATACAACAACCACAAACCCTGGTTTACAGCAAACCTCAGGCAGCTTTGTTAGGCCAAGGAAGAGGCCTAAAGAAGTGGGGACAGAATCCTGTCCAACCAGGCCAGAAACACACTGAGGATGGAGGTCAAAGCTACTAAGAGTCAATGACCCGGAGTCAGTGTGGAGACCATCCGCCCACACTGAGCAGAAGAGCTGAATGAGTTTTAATGTAGTTTTGATAAACCCACATTCACACCCAGCCCAACCACCTACATCCCCTGTCACGCTGTCACCCCTCCCCACTGACAGTGTGATTCTAATTCTTTAACTGTGAGTAGTAAACGTGTCATTTATTGACACATTTTTGACCAAAGACAGACCATCATAAACACTGATAGATGTTTTAGCATGGCTGTTGTATTGGATTGCACTAGACTGTACAGGTGTACCTGCTGAGTGTGGATGTAGATGTTAAAGAGCTGCGTGTGACTTACTCCAATAATTTTACTCACCACTTTGACAGTCTTGTTGAGTCAAACTCGCCACTGTTCTATTCTACACTATTCAACTGTTAGAAAACAGCGTGGCATTTATATTTTTGCACCCTGTGTTTTGATTGGCAGATCATTTCCTAGAGTCCATTTGCAGTGAGTTACTCGTGGGAATATCAATCACAGATCAGGCAGAGATGTGACATTTTCTATTGAACTCACAGACCATAATTCAATGCAGCCACATGCTATATTCTGAGAAAATGGTGCAACTCTTTACTGGAATAACAACAAAACTCTGCTCACTGCTCTCTCTCTTACTATTGCAACTTCTATTTCTCTTTCCTCCTACACTTACAACCGCGTGGCTGAGTGCAGTGCATTCCTGACATGGAACTCTGGGGTTTGTCAGAAAGGCACTCTGGGAAATGCAGGAAATCACTGTGCTGACCTTGCCACATTGGCCCAGGGTTCGAATCCAACCTCATTCCCATCTTTCTTTCCCCACATTCCTGTTACTCTTTAGCTGTCTCTGTCAAAAATAAATCTTGAAAAGGCCAAAAATCTTTAAAAAAAAGTGTTGAGGCCAAACATTAAATTATCGCTTCATTTTAAAATAACTCCCTAGAGGGTGTTTAATGTATAAAGTGAAATGGACTGTATTTAAAGTGCATTTAATGGTTGATTTTAATGTCTTGTTTTTTAAAATAATTGAAATATATATGAAACAGAAAGGATGGTGAGTGATTTGAGGGCAGTTCTTAATGCTAAACTGAACACATATGGTAATGCTTTTGTTAAAAGGCCAGAGTACAGACTGTCAGGCTCACCAGCTCCCTCTTTTCAGTTTTCATCTTCTGTAACTTCTCCTCCTCTTCTTGTCTCCTCCTCTTGTCCAGCTCTTCCTGTCTCAGCTTGAAACGACAGGTCACATTAAATATGTATCAGAGAAATTAAAGCGCGGGGTGAAATATATTATTAACATATTAAATATAAACTGAAAGGATGAACATAGACATGTTTGAAGTACCTTCTTCTGCAGTTTGGAGCAACGTTGATCTGTATACTGCTTCTGCCTGGCTTCAGCCAATGTTACATCACCACCTTGATCAATGAAACAACAGATTACATCGTATCAGTGAGTATGCATAACAAATGTTATAAAAATTGTTGATGATTTGAAGATGTTTTGCATCCTGTTTTACCCAGTCTCTCTGGATTCATATTCACACAGGGAACCTTGTTTGCCTCTTTCCATCTCTGAAGATCCTCCATTTCTTTCTGAGCCACTGCAGCAAAAGAAACCTTCATTACTTCATTACTTGGGAAATAAATGTTGTATGTATGAAGATCAAAATAACTCATAGGATAGTTAGAAGCAGCACTGTCAGCCTACTCCTTTGCATCTGGCTTCGTCGAGATTCATTTGGCGGGATCACAGTGAATCCATGTGAGCTGTGACGAGAACAGAAGCAGACAGAAACGGAGCTTAGTCATTAAACAGGCTGTGGATTCTGTAAAACCTCAGTGATCTCTGAACACTAACTCATGATGATACAGATACTATAGGCAAAGCCCTTCACAAAAAAGTTTCCATACAGCAAATTAAGACAACAAAAAGTTTAATTTGGGCATTAATACCAAAACTTAACTGGTTATTACAAACCCTTTGGTGTTTGAGGTGTGTGTTAAAGGTCCAGTAAGTTAGATTTAGGGCACTCTATTTACAGAACATGCAGAAATTGTATATAATATTCAAAAATATGTTTTTGTTACCTTAAATGAACCTTTTATGTCTACAGACATTTTCCTGATCAGGTCAGTGTTTCCACCTGATAATAGGGATAAATACAGAGAAAACCTTTCCTGTTTTATTTTCTGAGAAGACATAAGAGCTGAGATAGGACAAGATGGTCCAAAACAGGATTGGCATGATGGGATGAAGCATACTTTATGTATGAAATGGATGTACAAAAAAAAAAAAAAGATTAAAGACCCAATAACCAGGTCAGGATTTATGATGCGTATTAGGATGGTGCACAGTGGTCTGTTGTCATGGATTCCTGTGTGTTTGTGTGCCCATGCCTGTGTGTTTGTGTGTGTGTGTGTGTGTGTGTGTGTGTGTGTGTGTGAGTGTAGAAATGTAGAAGAGTAGAAGAGTGGTTTATTAATAGAAACAAGGAAGAAAAATCAAAACGGAAGTAACAGAAAAAAAGGATGTTTTCTGGCAGAGGTGGCCAGTTCAGGTGATTTTATTGTCTACTGAATTTGAACTTTTCTGTCTGAGCCTGTTCATGTGGGGACACTGTTGGCTGTGGACTGTTTCTTTTTTTTCTTTTGTTGTTGTTTTTGTTTGTTTGTTTATTTTTTCTTTCTCCTCTTTTCTCCATTTCCTTTTCCTTTTCCTCTTCTTCATCTTTATTTAAACACAACTTAAATCGGGCCACTGGCCAGGATGATGGCAGTAAAAATAAAAAAAAAGTTTGCAGAGGATAAAATAAGCATATTTCTGTTCTTGTGATTTTCACATAGTGTGATGGTGTAAACACCAACATGTGGTGGAATCTAACTGACATTTCATCACATAGTGCGCTCCAGTCTGACTTACTCCACCTGAGTTTCATTTTGTACTTCTGACTTTTACTGCATCATATTTCTACAAAGAGTCCATACAGAGTTACACTGATGTAGATTAAAGGGACAAAGATAGTTAAACCTGTTACAAGATACTGTACAGCATAAAATAGTTAGCAGGCTAATAATAATCAAACGCTGCGTTCAAGTGTGACAGGACTGAGAGTACATTGCTGGATCAGCTGCTGTTTATCATCACAAATGCTGGAAAGCAACATTTAAATCAACAGAAATGTTGTATTTATTTTTCATGCAGTCTTAAATTAAAATGATTTACGTGCCTTCTTCTTGTTATTCTGGTACAACACAATGAAGAAAGTCATTTAAGCTGCGTGTATGACACATAAAGTTAGGATTTCCGAGAGACAGTGAAGGCACCATTCTTCTCTTTACTCACGTGAAACGAAAGTGAAAGTGAACGTCACAAACATGACATGTTTGCTGACATGTCTGTGTTTAAATTCAGCCATCTCAGAACATTAAATAATGTTATAACATTTCAGTCAAACAGAACTTGTGTGTCTTACTGCCGGGGCTGCCTGTCTGTCGCTGCTGGATTCCCGCAGTCACGTTGATGTGTGTCGGGTGGATCGGGTCCAGATAAGTCTGATGTGCTGTTACTGGGACTGGGATCATTGTTCTGTTGGTTCCCTGTGCCCCTCTGGTTCTGATGAGGATCCATTCTTATCAGACAGACTCGGATCTGCTGTCCTCAGTGAGTCCTGCTGACTGGATCATTTAGTGAGTCATCTGGCAACTTTACTTTGCCCTTATCAGCAGTGGGATGGATTCAATGCAATAGCGCCATCTGCTGGAATATGTGCGTTTTAATCGCCCATATTTTTTTTCTGTGAAAAGCATCCAAACATATTCAAACATGTTTCAAATCAAACCGAATTTAGTAGCTGAATAAATCAATGAAAAATACATTTTAAACATGAAATATGTTTTATATGAAAAACTTTTAAAAAGTTTTCACATATTCAATATGAGCATCTCAGGATAAACCTCTAACCTCAACCTGACAGCACAGTAACTGTGACATCAGAACTTTTTGCCAACATCTTATGTGTCAAAATAAAGTGCAGTTAGCTCAGAGGATGCTCTCTGTAAGACTGTTACAACACTGATACTGACCTGCAGTCCATTTAGTAAGGCAGTTCGTTAATCAGTAGGAGACTTCTTCAGTTTGCATCTAAACACCGGTCAAGGTCAAGGCTGGCTGCTAACGCTAGCATCAGGTGTTTCCTCCATTATAACAACGAGACACAGTCAGGCACACTCAAAATTTCTTTAGAAATGTTCTAGTTTTTTTTTTGTGTTATAATAATTTTCTGTAATTAATTAATTGAAATTAACGCGTTAATTTGACAGCCCTAAAACAAACAGATTGGAGTTTGCCAAAACTTTATCTGAGGAAGCCAAACTCCTTAAGGGTGAATGACCTGTGGACAGAGGAGACTAAAACAGAGCTAGACAATGACCAAAAAAATACTTCAAAAATACGGCGGACTAAAAGTGCCAAAATTAAATAAATAAATGTAGCATTAAATAATTACTTAAATGTGTCATTAATTCATTAAAATAATGATTCATTTTATGTAAAAAACAAACAAACAAACAAACATATAGAATCATTTCACTATTTAATTAATTTTTATTTACATTTACATTTCATGGTCCTGTGTTGCAGTGCTTCATGAACTAACTGTCAAACTCGCCCATCAAAGTTGGTAAGCAGATCCTAACACCTGATTGGTTACCCTGCTCATCAAGTTAAGGCAAATCAATTCCAGATAATGGATTGATGCAGAGCTCGTGAACATACTCCAATACACTGGGTGGTGCTATTCACTTCTATGTTGGTTTAGATACTCTATTACACAAAACTTTACTGTCAGCATCTAAAAATCAAGGGGAAGACTCGGTCCTGCTAACCCCAAATGTTAAGACCGCATGCAGGACAAAATGTCTAGAAGTCGCTCGGAGCTGCTGAGAGAAGCAGCTAATTTGAATTAGGAAGCTCTGAGCAGAACTCCTCCAGCTCCGGTGGCTCAGTCACAGCAGATACCTGCCGCTCCATCACAGGTTCACCCTAACCCGGTTCAATGATAGGAACTACGGTTTGGCCAAAAATCCTTCTTGTTAGAGGGGTTCTTTCAGACATTTTTCTCTCACAGGAGCTGCTGCAGTTGTTTGCTCTGCTCTGATTGGTGGAATCCACCTGGCCCTGGTTGCTTGGCTACCAAAGCCTGCCCGTCACAACCCTGACTGTGATTAACTTTATGTGACTGTCAATAATATAATTTGAATGTCAGCCATTTTATCCTTCTCTCTCACAGACAGACAGATAAACACAAACACACACACAGACAGACAGACACACACACACACACATGAAAAAAGGCTTTCAAAATAAGAGTCCCTTCAAAATAAAAGACATTGTAAAACTCTCCTTAACAGATACAAGCACGCACACACACATTGACAGCTATTTAATGTATGGGGGGCGACAGGGCCAGAAGCACACTCAAAATTTCTTTAGAAATCTGGTGCCCTGGTACCAGAGAGCGGTGGACTACTTCTTCTAAATTTCCAGTCACTCTACGGTCAGTATCTTCGTCAGAAAGTGTGGAAATAACTCCTATTTCAATAAGTTCCTCTGTTTTACTAGCTACATGCTCTGGGTCAGCAGGTCCTGCTTCCACATCCTCTGCTAAGTCTAAAAGTCTCTTACCAACTGCCTTGAAAGTTCATGAAGCTCCTCCATTTTCTCTATCCAGGCATTCTACTTCAGACCAAAGCAATGGATCAGACTAGATTAGCGTTAGCCCCACCCACTGACTTTGATGGGTGAGTTTGACAATTCATGAAGCACTGCAACACAGGATCATGAAATGTAAATGTATATGAATTAAATAGTGAAATGATTATATATGTTTTTTTTGTTTGTTTGTTTGTTTTACATAACATTAATCTGTATTTTAATGAATTAATGACACATTTGACTCAACATGTTTTACAGTAAGCGTATTCTGTCACTTCTGGTTATCGGTGTTACTGCCACGGTGCTCTCAGCTCTGCTCACCCAAACAGATTTTCGTATATATTTTTCACATCAGCGATTATCTACATTACTCTACACTACCCTTAGACGTGTTCTGTTTGTGCACGAACAGGTCTCTTAACTTTAATAACCACAATCCGATAGTTTTACCAGATTCTGTTAGTCACTCTAACTAGCCTACCTGTAGCAATGGCTTCTCTCTGCTCTCCTGCTCTCTCCCTTCCTGCTCTCTCCTCTCCTGCTCTCTCCTGCCAGGTGTGCCACATGTTTAGCTACTCCTCGTCCTCCTTTAGCGATAATGGTACTTGTAATAAATGTAGTTTATTTGTTGCTTTGGAGGCGAGGCTCAGTGATTTAGAAGCACGGTACTGCACCACCGAACAGTCAGTAGCTGCTATAGTTAGCAAGTCCCCTGTACCACCGAAGGTAGCTTCAGCTAGCCGTCCCCCGGCAGTCCCCGAGCAGCTGGGATGCTGGGTGACTGCCTGAACGAGGCATAGCCCCAAATAAAACCAGATAAACATAAATACAAGTAAGATTGTTATTCACGTTGGTTTTAATTACACCCGGTTACGCCAATCAGAGGTCACTAAAATTAATGTTTCATCGGTGTGTGCATACGCCAAAACGATGTTGGACTCCGTAGTTTTCTTTGGACCCCTGCCCAATGTGACCAGTGATGACATGTATAGCTGCATGTCGTCATTCCACCGCTGGCTGTCGAGGTGGTGTCCAGCAAACGATGAGGGCTTCATAGATAATTGGACGCCATTCTGGAGAAAACCTGGTCTAACTAGGAGAGATGGCATCCATCCCACTTTGGATGGAGCAGCTCTCATATCTAGAAATATGGCCAAGTTTATTAGTCGACCAAAACCGTGACAGCCCAGAATTGAGATCAGGAAGCAGAGATACAGTCTTACTCTGAATTTTTATCTGATTATTTGCAGAATTTGCATCAGACTTGATCCTTAAAACAGATAAAGTAATTATTGTAGGTGATTTTAATATTCATGTGGACAACCACAATGATAGTCTTAGTACTGCGTTTATCTCTTTATTAGATTCAATTGGCTTCTGTCAGAGTGTAAATAAACCGATTCATTGTCTGAACCACACTCTTGATCTTGTTCTCTCATATGGCATTGCTTTCCACAGAATCTTCTGTCTGACCATTTTAAATAACCTTCGAGTTCATATTACTGGACTATAAGCCTTTTTGCAGAAACTCCTACAGCAGATGTTTATCTGACAGTGCTGTAGCCAAATTTAAGGAAGTGATTCCTTCAGTATTGAATTCAATGCCATGTCTCAATGTAGCAGAGGACTTGTCTGCTTCCTTTAGCCCCTCACAAATAGATCATCTTGTTGGTAGTACTACAGGTTCATTATGGACAACTCTCGCAGACTTACAACTTAAAGCAAGAGGCAAGTAAATCTGAACACAAATGGCGTGCCACTAAACTGGAAGAATCTCATTTAGTCTGGCAAGATAATCTTAAAACATACAGGAAGGCTCTCCAGAGAGCAGCCTTTTACTTTTCATTAATAGAGGAAAATAAGAACAACCTGAGGTTTCTCTTTAGCATTGTAGGCAGGCTAACAGAGAGCCACAGCTATACTGAGACATCTATTCCTTTAGGTCTAACTAGTTAACTAGCCAATAGAGCCACTAGCCACCAGAAGTTTTAGCCAATTACAGAGCGATATCAAACCTTCCCTTTCTCTCTAAGATACTTGAGAAAGCTGTAGCTAATCAGCTGTGTGACTTTCTCCATAAGAACAGTTTATTTGAGGATTTTCAGTCAGGATTTAGAGTGCATCATAGCACAGAGACTGCACTAGTCAAAGTTACAAATGACCTCCTAATGGCATGAGACAAAGGACTCATCTCTGTACTTGTCCTGTTAGATCTTAGTGCCGCATTTGACACCATTGACCATCAAATTCTTTTACAGAGACTGGAACATCAAATTGGCATCAAAGGAAACGCCCTAAGCTGGTTTAAGTCATATTTCTTAGATTGATCTCAGTTTGTTCACGTCAATGATGAATCCTCCATGCATACCAAAGTTTGTCACAGAGTCCCACAAGGTTCTGTACTAGGACCACTTCTATTCAGTTTATATATGCTTCCTCTAGGGAACATTATTAGGAATCACTCCATTAATTTTCATTGCTATGCCGATGACACCCAATTATATTTATCAATCAAGCCTGATGAAACCAATCAGTTAACTAAACTCCAAGCATGCCTTAAGTTAAAGTTGGACGATCTACAATTTTGTTCAATGTTAAAATTGTTGAAATTCTTGTAATTGGACCCAAACACCTCAGAAACTCTCTTTCTAGAGCTCCAGCTCCACTGTAAAGAATCTGGGAGTTGTTTTTGAACAGGATTTGTTTCAAGGACTGCATTCTTCCACTTACATAACATCGCCAAAATCAGATGCAAACTAGCCCACACATTTGTTACTTCTAGGCTGGACTATTGTAACTCTTTGTTATCAGGCTGCTCCAATAAGTCTCTGAGGACTTTTCAGCTAATTCAGAATGCTGCTGCATGTGTTCTGACAGGAACCAAGATCAGAGATCACATCTCTCCCATTTTGGCTTCCTTGCACTGGCTACCTGATAAATCTAGAATAGAATTTAAAAATTCTTCTCCTTACCTACAAAGCTCTTCATGGTCAGGCACCATCATATCTAAAAGAGCTCATAGTACCTTACTACCCCTCTAGACCACTGCGCTCTCAGAATGCTGGGTTCCTTGCGGTTCCTATAGTTTCCAAAAGTTGATTGGGAGCCAGATTGGGAGCCTTTGGGCTACACAAATAAAATTTGATTTGATTTGATTTGACATGTAATAACACATTTATGTATTTAATTCCAATTTTAAACTGCTAAAAGTAAACTACTGGCAGCTACAGTTCCCAGCTTGAAACTGCTACAGTGTACCTACTGTGATCTAGTTTAATACTGTTAAAAATATTACAGTACTGTGCTGTATGGAAAATAAACATTACAGTATTATACTGTCAGCTCTTTGGTTGCAATTATACTGTTATTTTACAGAATTCTCCATTAACAACTTATTACTGTAAAATTGTAGAATGTGATCTTCACAGTGATATAAACACTATAACTATAACTATAACTATAAATAATTTAAAAGTTTTACATTTAAAAATGAAAACCCCTGACACAACAATGACAACAATAATAATAATAATAAATGAAAATAGCTATCACAGAAATGGCTCAGACAAGAGATGGTCTTACAACATTAGGCATTTATTAAAGCTGAACATTTTCAGTATCTACAAAACCCATAAAAACACCATTAATATATTAAACATTACATTCAAAATTGACCAGGTCTGGTTTGACTGTTTGCAAAGCAAAGCAAGTACAAATTATCAGCCAGTTCAACTTCATTTAACCTTACTGCTAGTTTTTTTCCTTCCTCCTTCCTCTCTTCACCCAAAGACAACAGTTGGGTTAAAGTCACTGCATCAAATGCATAGCAGCTAAGAAAACTAAGTAAAAGCTAATTTAATTACACACATTCTATTAACAATAACAATTAAACATATCAAACAGGCTCTCAACAATGGTGGGTCCAAAAATGAACCTGGACATCTGAGACAGATAGACCGAACTATACTGGCTCCATCCAATTTTTTAGTAGAGTGGCCACATGGGGATTCACTGTTGTTGCCTTTTTGTGGACTAGCTTCCCTGTCTTCTCTGACACCTTCCCTTGGCTGGTCTTTCTTCCCCTCTCAGGATCTCAGGTGCCTAAAATGTAATAACAGAAAGCATATAAGGTATTAGGTATGGAAAGTAAAGATCATTTGCATTTAATATGGAACCCTATCACATTAACTGAATAAAATGAGTTGGCTGCCATGATACTGCACTAGTGACAGCTTGTTGCAGCAGCTCCCGAAAGCGTTTTGTGTTTTTTTGTTGTTTATCTTCTGTTTTGTTGCGTTTTTTTCTACTTAAACACTTTTTTATACAACTCCTGTGGAATGGCTTTGGGCCGAGTGGATATTGTGTGGCTTCGGCGTAGAGGGCCGGTGTCTTAAGAAGAGGAGGAAATTTAAGCCGTTTCTTCCTACGGTTGTGATGGGGAATGTGAGGTCCCTGGCTAATAAGATGGATGAGCTGGGAGTGCTGATGAGGAGTCTGGGAATATCGTGAGTGCAGTGTGATGTGTTTCACTGAGACATGGCCGCATGAACGTATTCCTGACTCCAACGCCACCGTACCCAGCTTTCAGACGCTAGGGGCCGACAGAGACCGTGGACTGAGTGGTAAGAATAAGGGAGGAGGGATTGCAGTGCTTGTGAACAACAGGTGGTGTAGGGTTAGAGAGCCTTCAGGGACAAGACTGGGAGCTGAGAACGCAAGCTGAGGGAAGGCGAGGAGGCATATATGTGAGGGATGTGTGGTCCATCACTGGATTCAAGGCGAGGGGGAGTCAGCCAGAGGGAAGCCTGGACAGACCCCTACCCAAGTACCCAAGAAGTCACATCCAGCTCTGCTCAATAACTACAGACCAGTTGCCTTGATGTCTAATGTCATGAAAGTCCTAGAGAGACTGGTTTTGGCCCATCTGAGACCTCAGGTGACCACTGCCCTAGACCTGCTGCAGTTTGCCTACCACCCCTCAGCTGGTGTTGAGGACGTGATCATCTGCTTCAGCAGGCCCTCTCTCACCTGACTAGAGCTAGCAACACTGTGAGGATCATGTTCTTTGATTTTTCTAGTGCCTTCAACATGATCCAGCCTACACTGCTGAGGGAGAAGCTCCAGGCAATGCAGATGGATACCTCCACAGTCTCCTGGGTAACTGACTAGCTGATGGACAGACCGCAGTTTGTGAGGCTGAAGGGTTGTGTGTCTGATCGTGTGGTTAGCGACTCTGCAGTTATGGGGTGTATTAGTGATGGGGGGGAGCACAGTTTCCATCCTGGTTGAGGAGGTGGAGGTGGTAC
Source organism: Protonibea diacanthus (assembly GCA_028641955.1). Classification (NCBI taxonomy): domain Eukaryota; kingdom Metazoa; phylum Chordata; class Actinopteri; family Sciaenidae; genus Protonibea; species Protonibea diacanthus. The sequence continues at coordinate 1,250,675 of CM053986.1, forward strand.
AGGACTACAAGTACTTGGGCGTGCACATGGATAACAGACTGGACTGGAGATGCACCACTGAAGCTGTCTACAGGAAGGGACAGAGCAGACTCTACTTCCTGAGGAAGCTCTGGTCTTTTAATGTGTGCAGCCAGATGTTCCACCAGTCTGTTGTTGCGAGTGCAATCTTCTTTGCTTGTTGGGGCAGCAGCATCAGACACAAAAAAACTGAACAATCTGATCAAGAAGGCTGGCTCTGTGCTGGGGACTGCTCTGGAGCCCCTGCAGCTGGTTGTGGAAAAAAGGATGCTCCACAAACTGCTCAGTATTATGGACTCCTATCCACTTGCATGACCTCCTGCTCAAACAACAGAGCAGTTTCTGTTGGAGACACCTGCAGCTCCACTGTAAGCTGTAAGCTACCAACTGTTATGTCTTTGTGCAATGACCCCCTCTGTGCAGAGAGAGTTGAGCAGTTGAGCTGATGGACATAATAAGGGATGCACATTTTCAAGTTATTGCACATATGTTTATTTTTCTTATGTATATCTTTTTTCTGTATGCGTGTGTATATAGTGTTCTGTTACTTGTTCTGTTATGCTGCTGCAATGAGAGTTGAAAATAATTTCCCTTTGGGGGATCAATAAAGTACTATCTATCTATCTATCTATCTATCTATCTATCTATCTATCTATCTATCTATCTATCTATCTATCTATCTATCTATCTATCTATATAAAAAATTAAGATGTCTTTTTATGATAATGACCCCTGTGTCTCATAATTATGAGAGAATTATCTCATTTTGATAATTTATGAGAACAGATCAGCTGTTGCCATTATTACAGTATCTATTAAAGTTTTATTTGAGGGTGGCATTAGGAAACATTGTTATCTTTGGGAAATTTAATCTTTGGCAAAGTTCAACATATAGTTACTTTTTGAAGACTGAATTTCAGGCTCCTCAACCATGGTGTCTACTGTCAACTTACAGTAAGAAGAGCAGTTAGCAAAGGACACATTGCTCAATGAAAGCACCACAGAGATTGACATGACCAGTCTGAACAGCCCCATTCCTTAATTAATATGGGTGCCAAAAGGAAGCAGGCTATGCTTTGATGTGCAGGAGACAGGTCCAACAACTGTAAAAGTTAATATACCAGCATGGCTTGTAATAAATGACAATTCAGTATTTCTGAACTGAAATTTCTGCAGTAACACACTCAAACAATATTTCTGTCAGAAAATTACCTTTGAACAAACTCTAGTGTCCTTGCAGCTTCTTATTGCAGGTTGAACACAGTACATGGCGAAAACTGCAGCAAGCCCTGTGATGAAGGTTTTTTGGATGCCTTCACAGATGGCCTGGCTTTCAATGCTGATCATCTAATGTCCCAATGTGATTCCATCACCAGCAACTGATGCAGACAACAGTTATGGAAAACAAATATGCCTTATAAAGAAAGAGGAAAAGAACTGGCAGAGAATGCTAACTGGTTTGAAGCTTGCCAAACCCTGTACAGGTGTGTCTTGCCGCCCCACTCCAGAACCACCAACAAAAAAGCTAAAGACAGGAGGTAATGAAAATGCGGAAATGCAATCCGTGTGCTTTCTGAGAAACAAGATGAAACTTTCCGCAGTCTTTGCCATAAAACAACAGAATCAACCTCAAAGCAGATGGAGAAGCTAACTTCAACAGTCGAGCAACTTACGCTTGATGTTAACCAAAAGAAACAAACTGAACATCATGAAAAATGCTATTCAAAAACTAAAAGCAGAAAATAATGCGCTAAAGACCATCGTTACAGCCAAAGATGGTCCCTTAAGGTGCACGGCATGAAAGAGGAGGAGGAAGACTATCAATATCAAAACAGCTCCTAAACTTTGTGCCAACCTGGAAGACAGTGTCAACATTGTACATTGCGTTGGGCAGCGACAACAAGATGGCTCGTGCAGATCTACCATCATCCTATTCGACGGGTTCAAGATGCGGTCTGGACAACAAACTGAGAATAGCTGAAGTGCTATCTCCAGAAGATAAAGCAGCAAGAGAAAAACTTTGGCCCCTGCTAAAGAAAGCAAGAGAGGAGGGGAAGAAAGCCTCCTTCCGTGGTCCGTTTGTCTTCATAAACGGCAAAAAAACGACTCTCCAGGGATATCTTGATTGCATTCAAGCTGTGTAATGTATAGCATCAATACTCAAAATAACTATACTTGCTTATTTTTTGTTTTCATGCATAATACATCACAAATTCTCAGTTGCAACTGGATAAGGATAAACAGCACCTGGTTATAATATCTCTCTCTAAATGATGCTCACACTTTTTTTTCTTTCTTTTTCTTATCTTTTTGTCATTTTCTCAAGCTATGCCACGAATATTTAATACTTAAATTATTAATGGTCAAATAGATAGTTCATTATCAATGCTAAACTAGCACTAACTTGTTCCTGTCTTAATGGGCATTCTTTTTATTTAACTAGTTACTTTAAAATATACAAGAGCATTATTTAGTTATAAGTTGTTTACATGTTACTTGGTACCCAAATTCATCTCCCTTTTATTTAACCATGCTTTACCAGAGGGAAAGTCGAGAAGGGGAGGAAACAAGATGAAACTTTCCGCCCGAGTCAGTGAATTCAGTTCTTCCATGGGGAACTCGGCCCTTGTTGTCTGTAGAGATAATAAAAGCTCTATCTGTTGCCAATCCTGATTGATCCTGTGCGTTTTTGCCTGCTGAAGTGGATTACATTTATGTAATCCACTTCAGCAGGATTACAGTTACTGTTTGGTGGAGAATGGAAGGAGCAATTTAGCTTGTAATTTCAAATAAAACAAGGCCAAATGTCTGACAAATTCCCCTTCATCTGCTCTTTCTGGGTAGACCTGGATTGACTGGGATTCTCAAGCTGTGTATCGCAGCCCTCATCATTCCAATCACTGGTGCTGCTTGTACTTGCTATGGACTCAACTAGACTTCCTTCAGAGTAATCTTTATGCTTTCTGGACACATGATGTGAATGTTGACTTAACTGTAAATTTTTTGTAATGTCTGAAAGGGCACAAGACTGTCTTGCCATCAGTTATATAACTTTTCAAGTGCAAGAAAAGACCATCCTCACATTTTGTACTACAGAAGTCCATATGACATGTTAAATCTCCTGCATTATCCAGTTTAGTTACATTCTTTACATATTTATGCTGATAATTGTGAGAGCGAAAGGCCGAAAACGTAGAAAAGCTCTTGTGCATTCAGGGAAACCACACTTGAAAGATGCATTAGGCAGACAACTATGAGTCCGCATATGCAAGTATTCCTGCAGGTTTTACCACATATGTTGCAAGTTATCATGTTTTCACTACAGGCCTTCACAACCAAATAATCTTTAAAATACTAAAAAAAATCATTATATCACCAACTGGTCAACTAACTTTTAGCTACTGTATATTACATATTATACAACAAATGGTAAAATAGAACCTTGTAGCCCATCTTAATTAGATATGACAACAAATCAAATGCCCAAGCCAACTTTTAATTTAACCAATTTAAGTAATGTGCTTCAACAAAAAGCTAAACTTCTGTCTACATAGTTGCTAAGTGAAAGTAACGTATGCTAGCGTGCGGTATGTACTTTGGACTCAATCTTTTTGGCAAAAAAACTGTCAATAAAATGTTAATCCAACACAAAATCACATTAACATTATGCTGACTTCTGCAAGATTATATTTATCTTCTTAAGACACAGGGACAGGATGGATGAGGGTGCACTGCGCAGGTGAGGAGACAACAGTGAGGAAAGCAGCAAGTGATGCCTCAAGTGCTCCATCCAATTGTGTCCTCAATCTCAAATAAAAACACTGATGTGTAGGCCTATTTTTGATTTCATTTATTTTTTTTATTTTGCTAAGATGAACTATTAAACGGACCGAAGTCTGATTTAAAGTTAAAAAAAAAACAAAAACAAAAAAAACTATATTATACCGTAAGATTCTAGGTAGCTTGCTGTAAAAAAATAAATAAATACTGCTTTTTACCTGAAGATTTTACAGGAGCGTGGCGTAAATATTGTGCACTACTGTGTGTGTGTATGTATATTGTTGAGCAACTGAAAATACAGACTCTCAAAGAGGATAACAATAATAATAATACACATGAAAATTGAGTACAGTACAAAAGTGCAAAAACATAGCATTATGTGATTTATGAAACAAAAAACAAAACATAGAAAGGAGCAGCGAAATAATAAAATAAAAATAAGCAGAAGACGGGCAAAGTCCAGGCTTAATTTCTTGGCATATTTCCTCTTTATTTTTTTCAGTGATGAAAAAAATGTAGAGTGGAAAGCTTTCAATGAAACAAGTTCTGCCATTTTTAGTTCAGATTGGAGGGCATTCCAAGCAGAGGGGGCAGGGAAACTGAAGGCTTTTTTACCCATTTCAGTCCGAACACGAGGAACAGAAAAATGCAGAATGTCATTTGATCTTAGGGCATAACGGCTTCCAGTTCTCTGAAGAAAAGTGCATAAGTATGTGGGAACCAAGCCAAGAAGAGCCTTATAGACTAGAATCATCCAGTGTGTATAACATCTTGAGAGAAGATTGCCAGCTTTTGCATATAATTCACAGTGGTGGGTGAGGCAGCTACAACCAGTGATAAACCTCAGAGCACAGTGATAGACAGGAGTCAAGGACTGAAGGCAGCTAGTTGAGGCAGACATATACACAACGTCGCTATAATCAAGTACAGACAAGAAGGTGGCTGACATCAGAAACTTTCGAGCTCTGAGGGAAAAGCATAATTTATTTCTGTAAAAGAAACCGAGCTTCACCCTTAATTTGGAGATCAGATTTTTAACATTTAATTTGAATGACAGCTCCTCATCAGTAATGAAACCCAGGTACTTATAGCTGGTTACCAGTTCAAGAATTTCACCCCGAACAGTTCTGATTGAGGGGGTATTCTCCAAGGGAACAGATGAATTTGAAAAAATTATTAGTTTAGATTCATCAGCATTTAAAACCAGTTTCAGTCTCCAGATGAGTCTGCACTGCGTTAAAGGCGGACTTTAAAAATTCAAATGCCTGAGTGATTGAATGTGAGCAGCAGTAAATTACAGTGTCATCCGCATAGAGGTGGTATGAGGCATTTGACTGATGTTTGCACACAGATCATTCATATAAATTGCGAACAGAATGGGTCCTAAGACTGAACCGTGAGGTACACCTTTTGTGACCTCAAGAAAGGTGGAGCTACCTCCAGCCATCTGAACACACTGTGTCCTTCTTGTCAAATAATCAGCAAACCAAGAGGCAGCCTGTTTGGAGATGCCATTCTTGAAGAGAATTTGTAACAGGAGATTGTGGTCCACAGTATCAAATGCCTTAGACAGGTCAATGAACAAAGCCACACAGAACTTTTTCGAGTCCAATGATGCAATGTGAAAGATGTGTGGCTCATTGTTCATTTTATTGGCATTTTAAGGTGACATTTTATTGTATTTATTCATATTTTATTAAGATGTTTTCAGGGGCTAAAACAGGAATGTTGCAGGTTTTTTAATGTGGATTTCTGTTTTCTGTCACACAAACATGGGTCAACTTGACGACTCTTCCTTCACTGAGCAGAGACAGAAGTACTGAACGTCATAACTAAATCTGACTGAATACAGCTTCATCTCTTTAGCGCTTTGGTGCCTTATTAATGCCACACGCTGCTCATTAGAGGGAAGATACAGATACAGTTTAACATGTTCTGCAGACAGTTATTGCCAACAGAAAATGTCTGCATCTGCACTCCAGTCAACATAATCTGTGGTGTAAACCTCACGAGAGCACATCCAGAGCTACTGATTAGCTCTCTTATGTTTAGGGGTGTCACATTTATTGTTGTTTTATCTTAAAGTGATTGATTGCAATGCATCTGCTGCAGCATATCAGAATCTTACTTTTGTTCTCCTTCTCTTCTTCCTCAGGTGGCCCCTTTCGCCCTCAGAATCCTGATCCTCCTGACAACCCAGTCCTCCCTCAATGCGAGAAAGACGACGTCATCGGGCTGGTTGATCAGCTTCAGGAGGCTGAAGCTGGGCCTCGCAACGTGAACGGAGACGGTGGAAGGGCGGAAGATGGCAGACCTCCCTCTCCTCCACTCCAGCAGGTTTTGCCACTGCATTCTGTGGTGCAGCGGCAAAACCTGCACGTCAACAACAACTTCTTTTTCCTGCTGTTCACACTGCTGCTTTCTTCACTCCTCATGTTCACGATGATCTTCTTGCTGAACGTCTTCACTTCCCTCATGCTGCTCATCATTTTCTTTCTCGTCCTCATCCTCTTGCTAATCTTCCTGCTTTCCTTTGTGCTCCTCCTGAACGTTTGGCTGCTGGTAATCATATTCCTCGTCATCCTCCTTTTCTTCTTCCTGATCCTTTTGAGGATGACCATATTCCTCTTCCTGTTCTCTTTCATTGTGCTCTTCCTTGTCATCATGCTGCTCCTCATTTTCTTCCTCGTCCTCATCCTCCTGCTAATCTTCCCAGTTTACTTCGTCCTCCTCCTGATCTTTTGGCTTGTGGAGATCATGTAGGTCCTCCTGCTGATTTCCCTCAAGCGCCTCTTCGTCCTCATCCTTTTGATGATGACGATGATGGTCTTCCTCCTGCTCTTCATCCTGAAGATATTCTTGCTGCTCTTCCTCAGCAGGAAAATCATGTTGGTCTTCCTGATCTTTCTCCTTCTGCTTCTCCTGTCTCCTCTTCTGCCTACTCCTCTGCCTCCTCTTCTGGCTCCTCTCCTGCCTCTGAGTCTCTCTCTGAGTATGTCAATCTCGATGGTGAAATGATGGCTGATTTCTTTGATGAGTCTGGCGAGGACAACTTCCTCCTCGTTAGATCTCCCTCCCCAATGACAGCCTCCCATCTTCTAACCTAAGGGATCGTGAAGTGTCCTCCACTTCTGTCCTCAGTTCCTCTGGAAGGAGGTGCAGGGAGGACAGCGTGGAGGAGGAGCCTGCTGCCATGGTGCCACCTTGGTCTGATGACAGCGACTCGAATTGAAGATGGCTATGAAAACCCAGGTACATTAACATACATCATCTTGTGCATTTAAAATTTTCATGTAAATATTTGTATATTTGATCTTTCCTGTCTTGGTTTCTGTTTCTGATTCAGGTAGCATCTTGCACTGGGACCATCCATCATCTCTTTATGTAAATAGCTACAAACATTTATTTATTTTTACTTCAAACTTATTTATGTTCATACTTTTCAAGCACCAATGCCAAGAATGTTGCATCTTTGGGGTTTAACACATGGAGACATCACCTGGAGCTTTGACATGTTTCAGTTTTCAGACATAATGTAGGTGAAAGAAATAAACACAGACCTGATTATTTTGAACTGTGAATGCATCACATGAATCCAGCTCTGCTCAAAGAATGACACCCACATTTCTTCAAAAACTCATTTATTGTGAGTTGTGGTATTAGAACTTAACTTTAATGTTGATTACAAACCAAAGGACGGACAGTTTAATGAAGACGTTTTATGTGTTTTTTTAATGGGACACACACACAAAGGAAGGACAAATAAATACACCTTAAACAACTGTGACTACTAAAGTTAATAAGAGTACAAAGTCTGAAAGCAGTGTATTGTAATCTTGATAAAATCTCATGAATGTTAAATGTGACAATGCCAGTCTGTGTACGATGTGTTCTGTGCTGTTTGACAGACACCAGGCTGAGAGGTGATGTTTAACTGGCACTGAACGTTGCTTGAGGTATTGTTAAAACATTACGATGTAGAAGATGACCAGAATCAAACGATGACTTTGACACAAAACGAATAAGGCAGTGAGGGTCTGGAGGCTCCCTCAGACAGATTCTGTCCCCTGTCTAGCACAGATCAACGAATACCCACAACACACACACCACACTCACTTCAGGGTAACTAGTGCAATTAGAGTAAACAAGATCACTGAGCCATCAGGTCATTTGGCCTGGAGACAGTTTTCACTGTTACAAGTATGGCTGTCTATAGTGAAGCATTAACAGGGATGATGGCCTACACTGATCAGAACCTTCCCAGGACTTCCCTCTGGGCGAGGCAGCACGCTCCATCAGACACCTCCACTTAGGGAATGACTCGTTTCAGTCCATAGATCTTGTGGGGTTCTGGGAACACTCCTCCCTGCTCCAGTGTTAATTCCAGTGGCTGTATAGATGTCTCTGTGTGGATGGGCGTGTGTTTAATGTGTGTGTGTCTGTGTTTATCTTCTGAGGCTGGGAGGTGAGCTCACAGTTTGGGTTGGTTGGCTAGCTTACTCTTCAGGTTCTCTGCCAGCTTGTCCAGGAACTCAAAGGTGTTCAAGTAGTCAGCACGAGTCACACTGCAGACAGAGGGAAAGAGGAGAAAGGGCTGAATATACCTGATTTAAAGTAAAATCCAAGAATATTAGCATCTAACACCGGACGAAAAGTAAAAACATTTTTTAGACAAGAGAGAGCACATAGTGGGGACAAGATAAAGATGAAAAGACTGTTGTCACATTCCTAACACCTCTTGCAGCCTTTACTGTAAAGCTTTGTTCAGACTGCAGGCAAATCAGATTTGTTTCTCAAATTAGATCCTTGAGACAGACTGTCCACACTTCATTTACACATGATAAGATCAAATTTTTGTCTCCAGACTGGGGATGTGCGTGATTAGTCAATTAAATGTTTCTCTCCTTGCCAGTCAGCACCAGAAATACTAGTCAGTAATCTAATTATTAATACTTATTTAAGTACAGCACTGTTTAATTGTTGTGTAACCTCACACAATAAATCTGTTGTGCATCTGAGATGGCGCTCTCCAGAGAAAAAGGATGGAGACATGTATGGTAAGTTAGGACGACATTAAGCAGTGAGAAACCATCAGTTACATTATAAAATAATAATAATAACTTTACATTATAAAATAATTTACTGACTGACAGGTGATGTTAGCCAATGTAGCGTTAGCTAGCAGCTCTCTGAAAGCTCTAACAGTATCCTCTCTAACTTTCCATCATTTGTGATGTCATTTACATCAAAGTTAATCCAGACCGTCGACTAGTCAAAACGTAAATTTCCATTTAATCGACAGCAAAGTAGTTGTTAGGAAAATCCAGACATCCTCAACCTATCTGCATGAGGTGCTATGTACTACGTACACTGGTGAATGAAAAATAAATATTAAATATTAAACACACTAAACTATCTGATATTGTATAACATATGATGGTAGACTTGAGATAGTGATACTGCAGTGAGTAAAATCCTTCACTGAACAATAAAATAATTCCTATTCTACATCTGTGCAAACAGACGGTGAAAACGTGAGTGCTCGATGGTGAAGAGACTAACTTTGGCAGGCCTTTGATGCAGATAGCCAAATCCTTGGTCATGAAACCAGCCTCGATGGTCTCGATGCACACGGCCTCCAGGGCTTCAGAGAACACTCGCAGCTCTGTGTTGTTGTCCAGCTTTGCCCGGTGGAGGAGGCCTCGTGTCCATGCAAAGATGGAGGCTGCGGCACACAAACATGCAGTGCAAGGACAGGATTTAGTGCATTCGTTCATATACAGTATGCATGATATAAATAAACTTATGTTTCTTGGGGTTATGTAGGGATAGTTGCTTAATGCTCAACTGTCTGCATCTTTTTTTTACCGATGGGATTGGTGGAGGTCTCTTTTCCCTGCTGGTGTTGTCTGTAGTGGCGAGTCACTGTGCCATGGGCGGCCTCAGACTCAACTGTTCGTCCATCAGGGCAGATCAGCACACTGGTCATCATACCCAGGGAGCCGTAGCCTGAAGCAGGGTCACATAAAATCACATTAACAGCAGAAACTCTGAACCTGAGACGGCAAAAGTCTGCAATCTAGCTTTTTTTTTATTACAGTGCAGTTAGAAAGGTTTCTACACAGTTCTTCAAACAAACTTCTGATGAAAATGTGTCGTCTTTACCCACCTTGTGCCACAGAGTCAGACTGTACATCTCCATCGTAGTTCTTACAGGCCCAGATGAAGCCTCCCTCAGATTTCATGGCCTGGGCCACCATGTCATCGATGAGACGGTGCTCATACCAGATACCTTTGGCCTCAAACTGAGCGCGGTATTCCCTGAACACACAAGAAGGTGGACAGCACCTCTGAGTTGTGATCTACATCTACAAATGTGTGTACTTGCCGTTGCGAAAGAGAGATACAGAGTGTGCATGTGTTGTGTAAAGGATTTTCAAGTCCTTACTTCTCGTAGATCTCCTGGAAGATGTCTTTGAAGCGACCGTCGTACTTCTTCAGGATGGTGTTCTTGGTGCTGAGGTATAGAGGCCAGGCTTTGGTCAGGGCCATCTGGAAGGAGCTGTGGGCAAAGTCCCTGATGGACTTATCTGTATTGTACATCCCCATGGCAACACCACCTGTGCCTGGACACACACACAGACACACATATAAGCCCAATTCCAATGAAGTTGGTACGTTGTGCAAAATGTAAATAAAAACAGAATACAATGATTTGAAAGTCTCACAAACCCATATTTTATTCCCAATAGAACATAAACAACATATTATGTTGAAACTGAAACATTTTATCATTTCATGGAAAATATTAGCTCATTTTGAAATTCAATTACACAAAAAAGTTGGGACAGAGCGATGTTCACCATCGTGTAGCATCCCCTCTTCTTTTAACAACTGTCTGCAAAGTGAGATCAGTTCCTGGACTTCTGGGAGAAGAATGTTGTCCCTTTCTTGTCTATTGCAGGACTCAAACTGCTCAACAGTCCTGGGACTTCATGGCTGGATTTTTTGTTTTATAATGCACCAAATGTTTTCTATTGATGAAAGGTCTGGACTGCAGGCAGACCAGTTCAGCACCCATACTCTTCTCCTGCAAAGCCATGATGTTGTGAAGGATGCAGTATGTGGTTCGGCATTGTCTTGCTGAAATATGCAAGGCCTTCTCTGAAAGATACATCATCTGGATGCGAGCATACGTTGCTCTAAAACCTCTATGTACTTTTCAGCACTGATGGGACCTTTCCAGATGCGTAAACTGCTGACGACATAGGCACTAATACAACCCCATACCATCAGACATGAAGAGTTTGAACTGTCCACTGATAACAAGGTGGATGGTCCTTCTCCTCTTTAGTCCACAGGGCACAGTGTCCATGGTTCACACAAAGAATTTAAATTTTCGATTGATCTGACCTCAGAACAGTTTACCGTTTTTCCTCAGACCATTTTAAATGAGCTTTGGCCCAGAGAAGATGAAGGCATTTTTGGATCGTGTTCACATATGACTTCTTTGCATGATGCAGCTTTAACTTGTTTGTGGTTTGTGGATTTGCATGACAAACTGTGTTCACAGACAGTGATTTCTGGAAGTGTTCCTGATGCAGGGATTTCCAGTTGAGAATCATGCCCGTTTTTAATGCAGTGATGTCTGAGGGCCTGAAGATCATGAGCATCCAGGTTTGACCTTTGACCTCATCCTTTGCCGTATACTTTTCCAGCCTTTTGTTGCCCCTGTCCCAATTTTTTTGAGATGTTTCTGCCATCAATTTCAAAATGAGCTAATATTTTCCATGAAATGGTAAAATGTCTCAGTTTTAACATGTGATATGTTGTTTATGTTCTATTGGGAACAAAATACGTTTGCAATGATTTGCAGATCATTGCATTCTGTTTTTATTTACATTTTACACAACGTCCCAACTGCATTGGAATTGGGGTTGTACAGAAAGTACATAAAGACATTTGATTGTCTATTTATACATTATAATGAGGTATTATTTTGTATGTCTGTGTCTTATTTCCTCAGTTCATGTTTCTATTGGGTGCTGTTGTTACTGACTGTTTAGTATTACTTGTGTGGATGTGTGTATATATATATATATATATACCCAGTATGCAAACCTCAATTTATGAGGCACTGTTGATTATTTTGATATGCAGTATCTGACTGAATAACCAATATAACAGTGTTTCTTTCACACTTGAACAAACACAGAGAAATCCCTTTTGCTTGCAGTCATGACTCAAGCTTTTATGTTCTCTGTGAGGTATCTCAGTGTTTGGTTTGGACTGATAAAAACAGAACAGGTGAATAGTTACAACAGAAGTGCAACAAAAAGATAAGCCATATCTTAGATTTGCCCATTTACAGTGTGAACACAATGGAAAATGTCTGCTCAGTTATGTTGACTGACATGCATTAAGGTGCGTTCACGTCTGCAGACTATGTAATTATGATACTAAAAGTACACTGTCACAACTGTTGGGTATCTTGGTTGACCCACATGCGGTAAATGGGTTGGAAACATAATCATACGTCTGGCTTGCTGTGTTCTTACCCTCAAACTCATGAATGACAAATTTAACTGGCTCTCCATTTGTGGGTGTGTAGGTCATCTCCACTTTCCCAGGCCCAGGCACCACAAAGTCTGTGGCTTTGTACTGTGGGGAGCACATTGGGAAAGACAAAGGATTAATACAAGAAAGCAACAAGGCTGTTTGCCCCCACTAAACTACACCAGTGTGAAAACACACACACACACACACACACACACATTTAGAAATGCATGATCTCTGTCCTGTAAAATGGTGTTAGATCAAAGTTCAAATGAGAATGAGCATGAGTCTGTTGCAGTACAACAGAGTACATAGTACATCGTGCATCCATGTAACATCTTGGAACGAGCAGCCATTTGACACTTCACCTGGATTACTAGAACTGTTGACTCTGACATAGAGCCGTGAGCTAACCTCTGATTTAGTTCTGTAACAGTCCTGCAACTTGTCCCGGCAGTAGAGGTAAACCATTGAGATCCAAAGGATGATGATGAAATGTCATTATTGACTGATTCTCTCCTGATGACATGCGACACAACTGTAACTCACTGAGCTCATGCATGAGTTGGCAGGAAGCCAGTAAGTTTGCCAGTTGCTGGAAATTATGCTTGAGTAATAGTGGTGACAGTAAGGGAGGGAGAGACACATACTGCTACAGAGTTACAGTTCCTCCTTTTGACTGGAGTCCTGCAGCTTTAGCTCCCTTCAGATCAGGATTATTTCAAACCCTGATGTCCAGTTTGGACCAAAATTTGTCAAAGCTGAGATTTATTTTGAAGAGTAATTCAAATCTAGGCCATGTTTTTCTTCACAACCCTGATTCCAAAAAAGTTGGTAATGTTGCATCCATTTCTCAGGATGCAGAAACATGTGAGTGCAAACACTCTTCAGACATCATGAGCAAAGTACCTGATCTCCATGGGCGTGCCTGCCAATAATAATGGGCTTGATCCAGCCGGGCACCAGGCGTGGGATGTTCTTGCAGATGATGGCCTCCCTGAACACTGTGCCTCCTAGGATGTTACGGATTGTGCCGTTGGGCGAACGCCACATCTGCTTAAGCTTAAACTCCTCCACCCGCTTCTCGTCTGGCGTGATGGTGGCACATTTGACACCCACATTGTAACGCCGGACTGCCTCCGCCGCCTCAACTGTCACCCGGTCATCTGTTGCGTCTCGGTTCTCCATACCGAGGTCATAGCTTTGCAGGAAGAGACAAAACAATAGTTTAAAACAACTTTATGATAATGCATCCTACAGACATATTTCAGTCTGTCTATATTTGAGTGTCAGTATAAGAGGAAGCAGAGATGAAGACTGTTTATAATCCCGACAACAGAGACATGGACACAAAAGCACTCAGCTTCAAGTGGAGCTGTGCTCATTTACACTTCAGTACACCATTACACAAAAACTCTGGCAGAACCTAACGGAGCAGTAAAAGCAAACATACACAAATGTTTTAGTTGGCTCGAAGCTCATCTGTGAATGTTAAAGTACAGTGACTGTGATGTAAATGAAACACAGAGTCAAAGGACATGAACAACATTAATGAGTAGTGAACCAGAGCGCTTCCAGCTCGAGGAACCGCTCAGTGCCAGGATTTTATTTGCTGCATATCTCGGCTAATTATATTTCTTGCAAGACCTGACAGAGTGTTCGCATCTAGAATAGCCATTAACCTCTTACCCCACTTCCTGCACAGTGCTGCAACTGTGCTCATTCTCCTCTGCAACTGCCTCAGTGAGGAGGAGAGCTGCAAAACCAGCCAGCAGCACAAAGACAAAGGAAACAAGGAATCGATTGTCTAAAGACAACTGGCCCTCTGCCAAAAACTGAAAGCACTGTTTCACTTTTTACACTTGTGCTTGAGAAACAAACTACTGGTCAGAAGAAGTGTACTTAACCTGAACCTGATGTGCTTATCGTTCCCTTAAAGTATGTGCGTTCTTGTGGACTGATTGGCTTTGTTTGAAAGAAGCCATGACCTTTTACCCAGTTTTGTCCTCCCCTCCCCCATCAATAGCCGATACCAAGCCACAATAACTCCACGTTCAACAACTGAAACACACCACAGAGGAAAGAGAGAACACAGTTTCAGGTTTAACAAGAATGTTGTCCTGCTTATATTTGTTCAACCTGGATCACTTATTCAACAAGTTCCTCCATTCCTCAGGCACTCTGAGCTGGAAAACCTGAGCAAGTCTGATGTGTGGCCTTCGAGGAATGTCTGTCAACCTTAAATGTTTATGTTTTTATATGAGATTGATGTATTTGACAAAATGCCCTGAAGAGGTCTCAGAATCAGTGTGAATCAGAGAATCAGTTTGTTTTTAAAGTGGCCCTTATTGAAGACGCTCCTGCGTGTTGAAAAATTGCTATTCCAGCAGAATAATGATTACACCATATTAAATCAAACTTGGACTTGCACAATAAATTATTAACTTTTACGATGCCAAACAAAAAGGTGTGATCACAACACTGTCAAACATCTATCAGATCTACCTGAAAAAAAAGATTCAGGTTCAAAGAAGCTTCAAAATGCTAACAATCTCCCTCCACTCCACAGCATGAAGATATGACTGACTGATGGGAACATCAGCGACTTGAACGTCACATAAAGGTCATGCAAATAACATGCAACTCCGAACAAAGTCCATGCAACAGATAAGAGGAGTGGTAGGTCGAATGAAGTAATGGTTGGGGTGATCGTAAAAGGCAAATATTCACTAAGAAAATATTTGATCATGATCTCCACGGTAGCAATCCCTCAGTGCGATTTTCTCCAGTTATCCACACGATCAGGTCTTGAAACACTTATTTGAAGCATCCCTGACAGACAGAACTTCAATCACAGTAGACTTTTTCTGTTTGCTACGATGGTTGATGTATAACAGTGTAATACGTCTTGAATAAATCAAACAATATTTGAAATGTATTCTACACAATTTCTTTATACTTTACTACAGAAGTGTTGCTGGTCTCTATTGACAGCAGAATATCCTCAAGTATAATACTCATAGTAAGTTTTAAGTAAAATGATTTATATAGAACATATAGAACTAACTTACTATTATCACACTCCTACATTATAACAATTACACACTGTAGCTGTCACTTTGTTGGTGAGATAACACTCTTAGAAGAAACCCAGGAACAAGAGGGGGTGGACTCCACCCGTATTCAACAAACAGACCTACTGGTCCTAATCTCTGCACTCTAACTGGTAATTTTGCTGTTCACTCTCTCAAGCCAAACTAGAAATCCCAGTACTGCAGAAACCGTTTTTTTTTTTTTATATTCAGCCTCTGCTTAGTGTTCCTAAGTTTATTAAACATTGCAGTTCAATTATAGAGTTCATATTTGGGGGATATAATCTGCATATATTCAAACTCAGTCACTTTTCAAAAGAACATGAAAGTATTGATCTCCATGCTACGATATGATGTGTGTTCACCTGTGCAAGTCGAGCTCCAGGTACGGGAGGATGAGTTTCTCCTTAATGAGCTCCCAGATGACTCGGGTCATCTCGTCTCCCTGCATCTCCACCACGGAGCCTGCCTTGATCTTCTGAGACATCTTGAGAGCCTGGCGGTGGAAACAGGGGACACACAGACATTGAAGATTAAGAAAGAGAGATGGGACAGAGGACATGGCAGTAGCAGTAGTATTTCATCAAGCTACTGCTGGTTTGATTTATTGGTGTCTTCCTTTACTCTGACAACAGAAACTTCAGGATCTTGTGCTGCAGATCTTTTGTAATATAATAAACTGGACATAAAGCTGATCTGAGCTTGTGACACTGATAGCAGACGTCCCTCTTTACATAACACTCCTCTGCTCAATGAATGAATTCATTCGAAACTTAAACTGCATGAAGTCTGAGCAATGACTCTGCATTTATTTGCTTAGCCGGATAAATTCCACAGTCATCTTTAAGTATGAATTAATCTACAAAGCTCTGGTTATGACAGGTTCAAAGCACACTTGTAGATTTCTGTCGTTCTTTTTGGAAAATTACAGGCTGTCGGCAGAAGTTACATAAGCAAACAGACAGACGATCGCATGATGGGGAGGAGACTGCCAAACAGCCCGTGGCAGTCTGTCAGCAGGCCTGACGAGCACTGCAAGCCGTTAACGTTAAGAGAACGTTAAGACGGTATGTTATGCCCAAGGCAGGAAGGAAGTTTGCTGTGACAATAGGCCGTGATGTTAACGTCACACCGGTTTCCGTGAACACGACTTCATTCATTCCTCCAACACAGCGCCACAAGTGATACAGGCTGGATTCCATTTCGTCTAACACGGAGAAGGAAGCATTCTAGCTTTATTCACGTCGTTCAGTGGTGTCCAGCCTCAGTATGCTAACAGTGCAGCAGAGCAAAAGCAGACGTGATGTGATGTCAGAGAACATCACAATCCTGTGACGGTAAATACAGTTTCTCGGTACTGTACTGTAGCTGCAGACACGTACCTTTAAATGGCAGAGTCAGAGCCGAGCTGAGCAGGAGGGACGAGGTCTGATCCGTAGGTGGACGTTAAGTGAGCTCAGGGAGGTTCAAGCTGATCGAGGAAGGGCAGGTACCCGGCTTCCACCTCCTCAGCTCACTAACAAGATATTGGCCAATCGGAGATAGAGAGGAAAAACCTAACCGCCAATCAGAGAAGTCCACACAGCAGGAGGGGCGTAATTAATGTCGTCGGGGATGAAACAGAGCTCACTGATTGGCTCACTCATTCTTTTTCCTCTTCCTGTTTATGTTGGAGTTTTTGTTTTTGTTTGTTCATGACAACATATTGAATCTGAGTGATTATGATTATAGATGTCCCCCTACACTCAGAAAAAAAGAAAAAAAAACTTTACAGACTTTCTAAACTTTACTTATACATCACTTATACATTTCAATATTTCAATATTTCAAATATATATATATATATATATATGTATATATTTCCATCCATTTGAATGACATGTTTTAATATAAATTAACTGATAAACTTAATGGGAAGTAAGTAATAGATTTATGTAATAGCACTAATAAACTCAAAATGTACTGGGGTTACTGGGTTTGGGCAAACAAACTGTCTTTATTAATACTGAAGGCATAAACCTGGTTACTAACATTGAGTTTATTAGTACTACATAAATCTTATTACTTGCTAAAGTTTATTACTTAATTTATATTAAACCTGTCATTCAAATGGATGGAAATTTTATGTGTAATTGAAATGCATAAGTCCTACATGTTTCTTTTTTTTTTGAGTGTACCACACAATCACTTCAAGACACTAATGTATTTAGTTTTTATTTTTATTTATCTATTTAATTCTCTAAATCAGGGGTGTCCAAACTGAAAAAAAAGTTAAAACAAATGCACTATCCTGTAACAATTATATTTTTTTAATGGCAATCAAGCGTGCACAAGACTAAAATCCAGTTCTTCCTTTCTTTCACATCTGAAGTCAGATAACACAATAAATTGTATGGAATATGTTAAACTTGACTGAAGCTGATACAAATCTTAACCTCATGTTCATTCTAAACATGACATATTATGAGTAATGTCTGTTAACATTTAAGTTTAAAAAGTATCACTCTTGCTCTTTTCTTACTCTTTTCACAAAATCATTCAAAAAGTAATATTTTGTCTCACATCTACAGATATATAGCACCAGCAGTTATGTCCTTAGAGGTTAATGGTTAGTGCATTCAGATGCCTCATTGTGTCAACCAAAAAAGCCAAATCTTCTAGCCATACAGTATCTGTCAATCCTAGCAGGCCATAAAAACGAATCTGCGGGCCGCATGAAATCTGACCAGTAAAATCTGTATCAAAAGATGCTTCACAGGTTTTATTCTAATCAGGAATGCAGACTTTTAAAAGACATCACTGAACTTTCTGTTAAGAGCACAAAACATTTAGTTTATTGATTTACTGATTTTCTATTTTAGGATACAGAATTATTTCTACTGAGGTTCATTACCTGGTAATGAGAATTGATAGAAGACGTAGCTGTTAATGATGACCGGTCATGTCATCCCATCAGTTCCCATGAGGCTACTTTGGCAAATGGTTTGTTTGTTTTTATCGATTCTCTATACTAACTGGTTATTGCAGTGCATGTAGAAGAGGAGACCATTGCGGGTCCTTAAAGACCTCTCTGTTAGGACAAGAATTGCTGCCCACATTAACACGCTGCCCTGCACCAGAAAGATGATGGGAATGAATCTGATGACTGGAAATTTGAAGACCAGTGGGAAATGACGGTATATAATGTGTTGTTGAAGCTCACCACCGTGGAGAATTCAAGTATGTGAGTCAATCATACCCCCACTTATCTCTGCTCTCAGTTCTTTGTGGTTGGTGTGTTTGTAATTTGAATATGTCTGGTTTACCTGAATGTAGCCTTTTGTGGTTCATTGTGGTCAGGAGCAGGTTACACTGCAGTTTATCACGGCAGCTTATCAGCAGTATGTGGACATGCAGGGACTGCCAGTGGTTTAAACTCATTCTAAATGAATTCCCTCATTTCACCTCATAACATTAGTGGTCATCTCACCTGTTTGGCTGTTTGTGGTTGTGTAATCTGTGCAAAGGTGTTGGTTTTGTGCTTGGTTTGGGTAGAAGATAAAAAAATTCTCCCTCTGCTCCTCTGCATGCAAAGCACCATTCCATCCGTATCTATTAGATAGCACCTTTCAATTATGGACTCATAATGGCCTTAAAAAAATGAAAGATCTTCATATTAAAGACACATTCACCTCTTTTGAATTACTACAAAATAAATTCAATCTGCCTCAAAGCTATTTCCTTAGATTTCTATGAATTCTTAACTATATTATAGTATATATAGTATATATTATATCCAATACAATAACTGTTTTAGTGCACCTATCACCCAGATACAATCTTTGTTTCCTGTTGCTCCTTTGTTTAGGTTAGTGATATCATATCTGTAACTATGTCCAATCAATTAAATACATTTAATTGATCTAATATTTGTCTTAACCAAACTGAACTTGACCATTTTAGGGTTCATCTGGCATGTATTCAGGCTGTGCCCAAACCTCCCACATTTTTGGAATTCTATATTTAAAACTTTGTCTGATAGACACATGGACACATGATGGAACCTCCTGTTAAATCTAGAATAGAATTTAAAATTCTTCTCCTTACATACAAAGCTCTTCATGGTCAGGCACCATCATATCTAAAAGAACTCATAGTACCTTACTACCCCTCTAGAACACTGCGCTCTCAGAATGCTGGGTCTCTTGTGGTTCCTGTAGTTTCCAAAAGTAGATTGGGAGCCAGAGCTTTCAGCTATCAAGCTCCTCTTCTGTGGAACAAACTACCATTCTGGGTTCAGGAGGCAGACACAGTCAACACTTTCAAGAGTAGACTTAAGACTTTCCTTTTTGATAGAGCTTATAGTTAGGGCTGACTCAGTTCATCCCTTGATTGTGGACCTTTTTTCCCTGTTAAAAGGTTTTTTGTGAGCAAGTTTTTCTGTACAGATTGTAAAGCCCTCTGAGGCTAAATGTGTTTTGTGAATTTGGGCTATACAAATAAAATTTGATTTGATTTGATTTGCTGTATTTGGGGTACTTGGTGAGCATAGTCTTCATTTCCGGTACCTTGTAATGAGAATTGATAGAAGGCATGGCTGTTCAGTTCTCATGAATCTACTTTGGCAAATGCTTTTATTGATTGTACTTATTGGTTGTTGCAGTGGATTTGGTGACCTTGTTATTGAAGAGGAGACCACCAAGGGTCCTTAAAGACCTCTCTGTTAGGACAAAAATTGTTGTCAGGCCCACATTTATGCTCTTCCCTCCACCAGAGGCTGGTTTTATTGACATTATGTCAATATCCAAATGGGCTGGTGGGATCATGATCCATGGGTAACAAAGTCAAGAGACCCACAGCTGAGCCAGCAGAAATACCAGCAGTGAGCGGTGATCAAGAGGTTAACCCCACAGAGACTTTGCTGAGAGAAAGTAACACAACTTGTCATAATACTTACTTAAGTAAATGTATTATCTTAGAGATATGTCTCATATCTGTATAAATACTCAGACATAACCTCCTACTCTACACTGATCAAAGATGTTATGAACACCTGACACACTACCATGTTTCATTGAGAAAACTTGGCACCACATTACTGACTATGCATGTCCAGGTAACAATCCTCTCGAGTTATATATTCATATAGATAAAGATCTGTGCTATTTGACCATGTAAAGGTGCAGGCTGGAGGTTAAAAACATTTTTAACAAATTCACATATTTATCTTAAAAACTTGATTTGCGTCAACTCCGTCAGACACACTAAAAGTATATAATTATATAATTATAATAGCCCAACAAAAATCTCAAGTTCTAATGTATGTTGTAAAAGTGTTTAGTTACTTTGATATGCAATAGAATATAATCTATAAACTAAAGGCTTAATTTCACACTGTTATGAATACACAGATCATTTTCAAACTGTATCTTTTATTTTGCCATTTTGCCAAATCCTTAATTGAATAAGACACAAGAGGATGTAGATCTGATGATCCTTTATTACTTAAACAACAAAAACTGAAGAAAGAATTAGAAAAACATACAACTGATGGTGCTGGTGAAGATCTGACGGTGTTGACTCTTAAAGGTGCAGTGTGCGTCCTTACAACCAGAAGTTGAAAACATCTACACACTGGCTTGTGCAGACAAAATCAATGTCCAGTGGAAATAGTGGCAGATAAGACACAGCCATAACAATATTCCTAAGAGTATAACATAAAATGTTCAGGATTTCTCCCTGAACTCTGCATGTGTGACAACTGATATAAGTGTGATAACTGATAAGGAGTAGCAGAGAATGATACTGACAGACTCAAAGATCAACTTCCACACTGATTTCCTCTAGGAACCCCACTGCAAAGTGAGCTTCTCTTCATTCTGTGCTCTGAAGCCCTTCCATTATGTCACAGTATCTAGCATCTGATTGGATGATGTGTCTGATTTGGACAAATCTGCCACAGATAACACTGTACTGGAATGTATTACACTAACGACAGTGGAAAGGCAGGGTTTTGCACATTGTCCGAGTCAAAGACACAGGATGCTGTGGCATTCTGGACACATAGCCTATGGATCCTGTCTTAAAATATATCAAGACAAAATTACCACAGGTGCACTTTTGGTCTGATGGTCCAAGTAAATCGGATTTGAAAAAGCCACATTAAACTTCTTCCCCGCTCTATAAGAAGCCAGTGTGTGTATTTTCAATAGTGAATACCACACACTACACCTTTCATCAATCAATCAATCAATCAATCAATCATGTAGATGAGTGCTATATATAACACACGTGCTAGAAAGTTAATCAATAATAAACCGATAAAATAAAATGATTCAATAAGCAGACCACAGCCTGCCCATGCTCTACAAATCATAAGTATATTGTAAAATAATGTAATTGCTTGCTATATATGTACATTGATGTGCAGATAAAACCCTAAAATAAGATTCTGTTCCTTTACAGTGTTTGAATATAATATAATATTAGCATATTAAGCAGTTATTGGTGGATTTGTCAACTCTGTCAGCTTACATGTCAACTCCATCAGACATAAAACCAGACGGAGTTGACTCTGATGGAGTTGATGAAATGGCATGTTTTTTTTCCCTCTGCTAGCTTGTTTTTTGGCTATTGCTAGCTGTCTCCATAATCTCAATAAATACTTTCATTGAATCCACTATGGTTTAATAAAAGGTATCATAACGGAGAGATAGTGTTGACGTGCTCCAGCTGTGACCATAGGAAAATTGACATTGTTCATCTAAAATATCAAAAAAATGTCAAACATATCAGACCACATGTGGTATTGATGCACTCACCACAGCCAGGAGAATTTATGGTTTATGAAAAAATCTGATGGAGTTGACGGAAACAGAGAACACAACTTTGATAGGCAGATTTCTATGAAAAATATTTTTAGATGTTCATGGCATGCATTGTTTTATACATTTATAACCCTTATCTTTGATTTGATATAAATGTTTTCACAATTGTAGATGTTTTTAAAGGGGGCTTTTTGGGGGGGCTGGTGATATTGTGACCTCTTGCTGAGGACCAGAGAAATAACATGGGCCGCCCAACCACTGGTCATACATTTAAACAAATATCCCCCAAAGAGTAATTATCTATGCTAAAACATAACATCAGTATTCACAATTCCTTTAGATCGAACTTTAAGTATGTCAGTCATTATTATAAATAAGACTTGTTTTTACATGACGTTCTCTTTGTGTGAAAAGGACACGTTGATTAAATTGCTCCACATGACCAGAAGATGGCACAATCTTACTGTGCAAAGAGGACTGAACAGCATGGGGCCATGTGGTCCTGAGGAGAGGCAGCAGAGGAGTCGATCATCGCGGGTTCTTAGATTTATGGTTCTCTTATGAAATCTTAAATCAGTCCCACACTCTCATGTGGTTAATTCCGTTTTCATTTATAGCTTTATGACTTGAGGTAAGGATATTGAAAGTGTGTCGCTGGATTTTCTGTTTCATAAGCTGTAATTTAAAAAAACAAACAAACGCAGGTCTTGTTTCAAGCAAACAGCAGTTGAAGAGTCTGGATCAGCGGGGTCAGCTTATCATCAGGAGAAAGGCCACAACAGCATCTCTTTCTTCTTCTTCTTTGTCTCCCATCTCCACTTTGAGACCTGCTTGGCAAGACCTGAAAGGCGTCATGTGACTCTGCATCTGCTTTCAGCTGTGGCAAGATAACAACGCACCGAGAGAGCGAGAGAGAGAGAGAGAGAGAGAGAGAGAGAGAGAGAGAGAGAGAGAGAGTTGAGGAGGAGCTTCTTGCGATAAGATTCACTCCACGCACCATCAGCATCAAAAACTTGCGGTCCGTCCACCCATCCTCATCTTGGTTTCGCGAACACACGCTACTTTTGTATGTGTTTTCCCCCGTTGGAAGGTGCACAGGTGCATCCCACGGTTAATACTCGCTCTTTGCTGAGTTGATTATGGTCACAACCCCTACGGTGCCAAGGTGGAGCCACCGCGCGTATCTCGGATCGGTGCGCTTCTCCAGGGGCTGGGATGCGCACCGGGCACCTCTCGCTTCCTGCCAAGTTTCGGGTCTGAGCAGGAGTCAAGTGCTGGCCCGGGGCGCCGAGGCAGGAGGACCCAGTCGACCCGGAGCAGGATGCCGGTGATGAGAGGGCTGCTGGCGCCACAAAACACCTTCCTGGACACCATCGCCACACGCTTCGATGGAACCCGTGAGTAACAAACAAAAGCTTCTTCATGATGCCTTCTGTCCACTGCATGTCAGAAACAAACCTCACTGTGCACTTTCAGGAATGTTCCTGCAAAGATGCAACTTTAAAAGTTTTACTCATATTCACCTTTTCACTCTGCCTCATGAATGATGACTAGTGTACTGCAAAGTGACATCCTCTGTGAAAAGGCCAGGTTAGAAGATGCAGTGTGCTTCTGGCTGCACATGCAGAGATCATACTTTCACGTAATAGACGACAGACAATGTAAATAATTTGTGTTGAATAATTTTTACAAATACATCACATTCTAATCTTGTGTGTATTTGTTATGACTGCTGAAATGTTTCCTATAGGGTGGATACAACTGAAGAGAGAAGAGTTTTTCTTTCATGTAAGGCCAGCTGTGCCTTCAGTTTTATGACTGGGACTGCCTTCAGTTCCATTGTGCACCATTGTGTCTTGCACACATTCAGGCTTATTTCTGGGGTCTCTTTCAGTCAGTCAGTCTCAGCACACAGGTTGCAGTTCACACTATGAGGCCCACTTCTCCGTTTAAGTTCCCCTCTGAACCAGTCCAACACCAGTCTTGTTCTATTCTGATCTCCATCTACACTATTTAAGCAGTTTGAAATGATGATGCTGAAGAGATGGAGTTTTTTCTTTTCTTTGTCGAGGGTGTCTTGTGAACAGATGCGATGAGCAGCCCGTGTGTGTTTGGGCCCATGCTGGGTAGGTGGGCGGGTGAGAGATGCTTATATCGCGTTTGGGCCGTTCATATCTCCTGCGTTGATTATTCAGGGCGATGGGAGTTTGTGTGAGTCTGCAAGTGAAAGGAGCCAGTGTCCATAAACCAGTTATGTGTGACAGCATGATAGAAAAAGATTATTCCACCATGTACTGTAGCAAGCAAGTTGCATTTAAAGGCAGGTCAGGATCTCACCCAAATCCTCTCCCCTCCTGTTTTTGTCTACAGCACATTTAAATGTTCCAACTTTGAAAGGCAAAGTGTTTTGTCTTCATAAGGAGTCAGAGTATCAGCTGTGGTGACAAAAAGGAATATATATATATTATATTATATATATCTTCACATTCTATCTCTGTTGTTAATGTGTCATATGACAGAGTCTACAAATACTAGGTCTCACACATACATACATTCATCCACCCCCTGCACCCATGTACCCCACACACAACACTCACATATTCTGATACACAAAGCAGACAGCAGAATGTGAATCCCATTTCTTTTCATGTTCTGTAGATTAACCCTCGTCATATAAAGAAGTGGTCTAACCCCATGCAGCTATTCTTCTTTGAGTGGCTAAAACACAGGCCTTCCAATCACAGAGGTGCTGATAATTACACATCTCCAGCAGTACATGTGCAGTCATTGTAATTAACTCACATGGACGTCAAGAATTCATCCCTGGCCTTTCTGCTTGTCAGTGGAGGAGGGGGTTGAAATGAGAGGTTGTGTGGGGGTGGGGAGGCGGGGAGGCGGGAGTGTGTCGCAGGATGGTGGTATGGGGGAGTGTGTGTAGCTACTACCGTGTGGTTTGAGGAGGGGGAGGATTTTTTGACATCTAAATATAAATCCATTCTGGGTGTAGCTGTGACAAACATGCAGCTATGTGGTTTTAAACATGTGACATTAGTTGCTCATTAAATGAGACACTTCAGTGAGAGTGGAGGAGAAGGCCGGCTCTGTGCCTATCTGTGGAGGTGATGGAGGCTTTGTGATTGCTGCTGCTGCTGTGCGTGCGTGTGTACCTTCGTAAAAAAGGCTTATTGATGTGATGTGAATCAAATGGCAATCATGTTTACTAAAAAGCCCCTCATCTCTGACAGAACCAGACCTGAAAGCACTTCATTTCCTCTTGTTGAAGACCATTAGCTGTCTTGTGTAGCTGCTTCATTGTTTTACACGAGTCAGTCGACTGAATGTGGAATTGGACCATCTAAAATGTCTCTGGGCCCTTCAATTCCAAGTTCAGAGCAGAAAGACTGGTTCCAAAACATGCCACCATCGAATGAGACTCACACATCCACACACAGCTCACAGCACATGTGACTCATGTCCAATGGGCTCTAATAACACTTTCTGCACTGCTTTCTGCACTTTCTCTGGCTCAAACACAACACCTGAGTCGAGGGTTGAAAGTGTGCAGTTCTAATTGGCTACGGGTACAAGGCAAAATCAGCACTATACAGCAGGAAAAGCTCCAGTTTTACAAGCTCCAGCTCCTTTATCGCCTAATGGAGACCTTGCTAATATATTAAAAGGTATATCTGCTTTAATAAAAGCTCAGGAGCTTTTAAATGTCAGTGTTAGCACTGCTCCTTTAAACCTGAGATGTGCTGATCCGACTTTTTGTCTCCTGCTGATACTGATAAACAGTTCTGTAAATACTATTGGAGGCATTTCTCTGTAAATTAACATGAGACCAGGGACGTTACAGTATACTCTAGGACTGTAACAATTGCTCAATTTATCAATTAGTCAATTGAAAATTAGCACAAGTGACAAACTCTTGCTGATTACGGCTCCTCAGATGTGAGGATGTGCAGCTTTTCTCTGCTTTCTTATATGTTATGAGGCTGAATATATGGCAGAAAATTCAAATTCCAGACATCATCATAGATTTTGATTTTGAGTCTGAATGGGTCATAGATGCATTGATAATGAAAATAACTCTTAGTTTCAGTCCTAATCCAGCAGATGGTACAGCCCTGTTATTGAAACCTTCCATTTATGAATAGAGTGAATACACACTATAATCTGTTCAACATTCTGAGAAGATTCTTGTCAGCTTTCAAAGTGGTAGAATTTCACTAACAGTGTGAGATTACAGCAGGGATTCATGTCATGGAGGTAATTTCGACACTCGAGTGTTCTCGTCCAGAGCCACTTCCACACAAGTGTTCATCAGTGCATCACCAATGTTTTGGGATTTGGTCTGATTTGACCTCAGCATGATCATGTAAGAGAAGTGTGTATGATTGTTCACACACACAAACATATTAATGTGTATGTGAAATGCTACATCACACTGCAGAGCTTCTGAATCATACACTTGGAGAAAGGTTATTATTTATAGAGCTGGGTTATGACGTATGTCACAGCCAACACTTCAGAGAACATCATGATAGCATTACACACACGTGCACATGCACACCTTGTAAATACAAAATGCGCCAACTGACTACACACCCAGGCAATTAATGTTTATTTTGTTTCATTCTGCAATCAGAGGATTCACGCAGAGCTCTCATTAAAATCATTATTTTGAATTTTCTAATATGTGAAAATTACAGTCTGGATGAAAATGGGAAGTGAGAACAATGAACGGAGTCCTTAGAAGACTCATCGTAAACATTGTGTGTTCAATCAATGTTCATTTGCTGCTGTGCTGCCTGGAAAAGACAGAAGCTGTGCGGGACTTCACCAATTAATTGGTTCTATTAATTAAGTGGGTCTTGGCTTGGTCCTAATCAGGTTAGGACCGGAGCCCTGCTTATCATGTGGACATGTCTGGACGGGCACTCTGCTAAAGCTGCCACCAACCTGCTCTCACCCTCTTTTACTGTCATGTTTCATTTTTAATCCAGATGGAGATGAAGAAGGGCCAATTTCTTGGAAATGATTCCTAGTGTGACAGTACATCTCTATTATGTTATCGTTGAAGCAGCACATTTAATATGTTTGCATTTGTGTTTTTCCAAAGTGCATGTACAATGTAGAACCTTCCACAAATCCTTCATTTATTTAAGTTTTCTGGTGTCAGGCAGTCTCTGCCCAATTAATCTGTTAAACATTTTATGAAAGGAAAAGTCTAATAAGAAATGGATGTCTTCATGAATTCAGTATTTATGCTGCCAATTGTGCAGCTCATTTTGATCCGGATCTTTGCTGCATCCATGAGCTGCAGCAGAGTTACTATGAGCTGAAATATGTGCCACCAGAAACTGAATTTGAATCATTTATATTTGAATTTGAATTTTCGCATTGAAAAAATAATTTAAAATTGAATTTATTAGTTTGGAACTGAACATTCAGTTCTCACAATTCAATTTCAATTTTCTGTGACAAACATCCGGGTAGTTGAGGCAGAGCAATCGAGCACAGATACACAGGATGGCTCTTTGGCCAATCAGCACCTACGTTTCTGAGCACCTAACATAGTGGTCATTTGTTGCAACTTGCCACCCGCCATGAAACAGAGGAAGAATAGGCAACACTAGACATAAATATAACACCATAAAGCAGTTCTTCCCTAAAGCCCCTGTTGCAAGGAGAAGTGTAAGGTAGTGTGGAAGAGAAA
Source organism: Protonibea diacanthus (assembly GCA_028641955.1). NCBI lineage: Eukaryota > Metazoa > Chordata > Actinopteri > Sciaenidae > Protonibea > Protonibea diacanthus. The sequence goes on from CM053986.1 coordinate 1,278,646, forward strand.
ACATCACACTGGTCAGTAGGAAGAACAGCTTGACTTTTATTTTCAGTCACCAAACAATGAAAAAAAAAAAAACATGAAACAAAGAAAGATGGAGGGAATCATTTGTTCCCTCTCCTCCACCTGAGTTAGGGTGCTGCTCTAAACCAGTCAGTTCTCTTCTATTCCCATCACATATACACTCTGCAAGCTCGCCTCTCCAGTTTAAACTGGCCTATCAGGGTAGAACTCTGGAATGCAGAGGTTAACAATTAAAATATCATTTTCTTATAAAGTCTTATTGGAATTTTCCATATATAAGCAGAAAATACTGTACATTCAAAATAAAGCAATTATATGTACAACATGCAGTATTTAGATTCCTCACACATTCAATACCCAATCAAAACAAAGTACACACTTACTCATACACCCCATATAAGGCTTACTGTTGAGGCGTGCTTTCTCTATAAGCACCAGCCCAAGATGGCTGACACAAAGGATTGAAACAGGTTAGAATTCCACTACATTTGATCATGTTTTTAAATATGTTCTAGAAATGACCTTAATTCCAACACTGACTACAGCTGTGTGTCAGTCTCATCTGATATTGTAACTTAGTTAAAGAAAACAAAGAAAACTGAGTCAGAGAGAATGGTCATTTTCTTAACAGAACTGGCCTAGTGGACAAAGAGAGCTGATGCTTCCTCACAGCGCCGTATTTACTGTAATCACAGAAGTAAGGTATATTACAGTCTGCCTCTCTAATAACTAAGATAACTCAAATTATCTCACATCTCTCTTCTCCACCCATCATCCCACCTTCAGTCTTTTATTAGTTGCCTCCTGCTCGTTTTTCACTCACTTTTGTGCTTGTGTGTCTATGTGCATATGCTGTACAGTAAGTGAGAACTTGACTACAGGGGGAAATACTAGCACTACTTCCCCGTGCCGTGTTTGTGTATTTGTGCCGATGTTTGACAGCACAGATTAGTGATGAAGCATTGTCGTGTCTCAGGTGTGTGCGTTTCCCCTGTGGTGCTTTGCGCTTAAACCCCCTCCTGGCTTCTCTTCAGGCAGGTACAGATATATGATATGCCTAATAATGGCTAGGCTTGGCTCTGTCACTTTATGGTATTTGGAAGCTTCGAGCATCATATTTCATACCAGATAAAAAGACGAAGAGCCTGCAGCATGACGCGGCTGCTCTTAGGCACTGCAATGCTTTGAACTAAATGGTGATGTTAGAATGGTAACATGCTTACAGTAACATTTTAACAGCTGCTGTTATATTTCTATTTAGTTTAGCATGTTAGCATACTAGTATTTGTGAACTAGCACTGAACAGAAAGTACAGTTTGGTATCAGTGTTGAAGTTCTAAAGCTTTTCATGATGTGATGCACAGTTTCTGTGTGTTTCTGCTCTGTTATGTTAATATCTTCCACTCAGTCTTTAGATTTTAAATTTGGTTGAACAGAGAGCAGTGGTACATGATTACTTGGCTCAATCTGATAACTTGGCATTGGCTGATATGTATCACAGTCAGTACTGGGAAAGACGTTTGACTGTTGCATCCTTAGTGGAAATATCATACATCTTCTAGGGACAGACACTAGCCTCTTTAATCTGTGACCTGGAGCTATTTATTAACTATTAATCAGGGTCACAGTCATATTGCAGTATGAATGTGTTATTCAGTGTTAGCACTGGCTTGAAAACCCATTTCAAAAAGTTAAAATTCATAGATCCTCAAAGCTGTTTACACTCTTACAGGTATGGTGTAGTACTTTGAGTTCTCTGGACAACCATTTATTTTTTTTGCTGTTTAAATTTCTTTAGGGAACTGAACGCAGTTTTTAAAGTCACAATGGGAGCACTTTTGGTGCTTTGAAGAACCTTTTTAAGCTTAACATTTGTTCAACACTTTTGAACACTGAGATTATTGTTGTGGGACCATTTCTAATTTTACAGGTTAAACTTCTTTTTAGAGATAGCAATTGGTAATGTGATAATAATTTACATAAGTATTATTGTACATGACTTTATTGAATTAAAAAAGGAGAATTGAAAAAATAATATGTAATGTTAGAGACAGAGAGAGAGGGGGGAAGGATTGATGTTGGGATGGGGGTAGGGATGGCTGGATAATGGTTGGAGGAGGCTGCATGAAGTATTGGTGTGGTGTGTACTGTCAGATATGATCAAATTGCAAAATGAGAAAAAGACTGAAGGCAGAGAGGATGAGAGGAGGATGGACAAAAAAAATATAGTGAACCAAAGTATGAGAAGAGTTAAAAGCGACTAGTATAAGAAGACCATGAAACAAAAATATGCTTTGAGGATGAATTTTAAACAATGACAGTGACTTGTCTATTTTAGACTTTCACAGTTTGCCACCCTCAGTGACCCTTGCTGTTGGACAGACATGCACATGGCACATGCTCATGGCTGCAGGCACTGCTCCACTCCTTTCCATGCTAATTCATGAATTATATTTGACACACCTGTGGGAATCCACTTGAGACTTCCACGGTATATTGTATAAAATATCTCACAAACTTATATGAGACCTGTTCTATTAATTATGTGGACTGTGGTCGGGGCAGGAGATTCATAAAAACCATCAATTAGGCATGCTCTTCAGCACATTTATAATCAAGAGAGCTCTCGACAAAGTGAACTTGCTTCATTATTTCTGGATTTAACCCCCATAGACAGATTGTGAAACTGATTGTCAGTGATGAGAGTTCTCTGCTCGCTGTCTGAATTAGGTCTCTAACTGATCATTTTCACCATTCAGACACTGAAAGGCTCCCAGAGCTCAAATCCAAAGGCCCACTGAGGTTGTTTTCTTCCACATGCACACTCTAAGATACACGTGTGTCCTATCTTTCAACTAGTCATACACACACACACACACAGAGTCTGTCTGACTGCTGTAGTTTGCATTTCTGAAGGCAGTGGGTGAGCTGCAATCAATAGTGACCCAAACAATCATATATTATTTACAATGGCTGTTAAAGCAATCAATATGGACGCTTTCACCGCCCACCTGCTGGTGACTTGGTTTACTGAGGCTGCAGGCACTGTGATATCTGAAAGCAAAAGCTGAAGTGGTTAAACATTATTACCAGTTACAGAGTAGACTTCTTTGCCTTTTTCTCTCCATCTTTCCTTCCTATTCTTTCAAATGTAACATATGGGCAGTTCTCTTGATGGTGTTACAACAGTAAACATTTTCAGTTCAAAACTGTGCCAGTGGTATCACGTTCTGAACCGTAGATATCAGCTTTACCGTCTTTAGCTTGACGTGTCATTGTGTCATCAGTTTTTCTGAATCGCCTGCACTTCTAGAGGGAGTGCAGCTTTTGGTGAATAGAACACTGCTTGTCTGAGTCCTCTAAATGTTTCTTGTCAAAGGGGTGGGGGTGTTGGTTTCCTAACTTCTACTTGTGGACTGAGATAGGGTCTTCATTTTCCACAGCTTTGCTGGAAGCCTCTTTGAAGTGCAGTGATAGAAGCTTGGAAAGCAAAGCTGTGGTCTGTTCTCATTTGATTTTGCATAAACTCAACAAAAAATTAAAATGGTGGTTATGGAACCTGATACTCTTGTTTGTACTATAAACCCCAGGTCAGCTGAGGTCAGGTAGGTAACCTTCACACTTAGCTACCTTGACTACAAGGAGCTGGAGCCTCATTTATAAAAATGTTGCTAGATTTAAATTTGAACTCAGACCTAAGATCATTTCTGATCTTTATGTAAAAGATCCTAAGCCCATTGGTGACTTATATACCTGTGATCTATAAATATTATAATACTAGTTAAAACTGACAGCATCTGTCTTACGATCAGTGATTTTCCCTGATATGTTAGCACAAATAATGGTTTAACCAGGAACAGGCATAGTTAGCTCATTCTAATTTGACACACCATTTACACAACATTTCATCCTGTTTTTAATTCAGAACACTTGCGTCAATTAATTTCTGACACCTATAATTCATTCATCGGTTCAATTCATCATTCTTACTGTATCTCATTGTTCATAAAGCTAATGCAAAGTTAGACACAGGTTGGGTAAACATTTGTGCAAAATTCCTTGTGACTCTCCACCACCATCATTAGTTTGTTTTGTACCAGCTCTGCAAGTATTTGCAGTCACTGGTAGTCTTTGTTCTGGATTTTTGGGAAATAAAAAAAACAAAAAAACAACAACAAATGATTAACAATGATAATGTAAAAACAATGAAACATTGTAGACATGATTAAAACATCATCAGAAATGATTCAAAATAAGTTATTACATTCATAAGTTTTACATTCATTATTACATTCATACAGTCCATTCCCTTCACACAAATGTAAATATTGCATTCTCAAATGGTACTTGAAGGATATTTTGCTATTCAGCTTATAGTTTACTGCTATATCAGATCTTTTAGTCAAAAACATGCCTTCTGATTCCACAAATAATCAGAAGGCATGTTGTTTGTCTCACCATTATTTCATTAAGGTTTTCCACTCTTTACCATCTTGCTGTACAGCATTTATCCTTTGCATGTAATATTTTTTTTTCATTGATCTATTAAGTTTTGTAACCTGGTTTCTCAGTTGACAGTACAGAATCTGTCCTCCACTAATCCAGTCTTTACTGTTCTAGATTTGGTTTCATCCTGTGAAAGACCAAAAGGGAGTGAGGTTATGATACTAAAATAACTTTTCTGATAACAATCAGAAGACATATAAGACTCAGTATCCAGGCAGTTCTTGAAATAAACCAGAGGAAACAGGTGTCAAAATGTCAAGTTGAATTTTGTCATCTTTTCTCCAAACTGGATCATTCAATTTTGCCTTTTACTCCAGCATTGTCAAAGCATAATTGGAGCAATTTTTCAGTTATAGTGAGGTGGAGAACACTCAATGCCCAGGTGAAGTGATGGATCAGCTGAGTGACGCAGGAAGAGAGAGAGACAGGTTGAACGCTCAGAGCTAGAAATAGACATCAAACTGGGTGGTCAGTGAAGATGTCACCATGTGCGTAAGAAATGAGAGGAGCAAAAGGACTGAGCCTAGGACTGTAATAGCAGTAAATGAAAGTGATGAAGCCAAAGCGACAGGGGGTACATTAGACTCCTCTGAAGTAATACGTTCCAACTGGAAGCAGATGAATCTGAGCTCTGGCTTTATTAGGCCTTGAACCCACCAGGGCAGATACAGCATCCTCTTCAAAATGTTTACTAGCAAACTGTCTAAAAGCTGTTTTTTATATTGTCTCATTCAGCCAGATTTCAGCTCCAGCTCCATAATAATGTGTCCTAGTTGTAAACTGTCTCTATCTGAACCACAAATGATACAAATGAATGCAAAAATGTTTTGAATTCACTATTATCCTGAAAGGCACCAAAACATCAGCAGTAAGCTACAGTAGAATGTTCCAGTTAAAGAAGATCTTAAAGGTGTGGTAGGAGATGTTTTCTGGAGCATTTTTTATATTATATTGCTTGAAAACCTCTTCACGACCTCATTGCAGCCAGTAAAATAGAAGGTTTGTCAAAAAAACAAAATGTTTTAGTCCAGTCTAGAGGGTGAAATCATGGGAAAACACCGTCCAATCATGTTGATGAGGTTGCTTATTACGATTGGATCCTGACATGTCCATCAAACTTCAGTCTGCTTCTCTCTCCCCTCCCCCCCTCTGCGCGTTCACCCATTCGTGAACGATTAGAGAACCTTTGAAACTTTGAAGGCATGGTTTCGAGGGGAGGTCTGAAGAAAAGGCATGGGTGTGTATTTTCAAAATATAACTTGCTGGAACCATTTTCCCAACATCTTCCCCACCTTTAATCCAGCAGTTTGTGTTTGTCCCTTTACTCTTTCATTATCACATAACCCTGTGCACAGAGGAAGGTCCGTAAAGAAATAGTTTGCCCACCTTGCTGTAGAAGAACTTGAACACATATCTCCAAACATCAGTGACCAGTGCACTTGTGATTCAATGGGCGCACATCCCTACAACCTAGTTCCAAAATATTTTGAAGGATGTTTTGGTGGCTGTCTAAAAAGTAAGTAGCTTTAATCCAAATTTGAAAGTCATAATTTTTGTCTAATTTTATCCAGGCTTACTGTTTTTGTCTCATTGATTTGAAGAAAGCTGTTTTTTTAAAAGTGTGCTTTTTTTGATGGCTAAAATATGTTTTGCTGTCCACAGCAGCCAGTTACTCCTGTGGAAGATTATCAAATGGTGATCTACCACATCTGTACACATCTGGAAAAATGGTCTGAAGAGTGAAATGAGCAGTGATTTGAACTTGGTTTTGCTTTAAACCCTGGCTCCCATCCATATTGTGATTTGTTCTCCAGTTTATATACATTCATATGTTCATTGTAATTGTACAATATGTCTCTGTTGATTTGTTCTGTACATGTGACATCTGTTGCACGTCTGTCCGTCCTGGGAGAGGGATCCCTCCTCTGTGGCTCTTCCTGAGGTTTCTTCCACATTTTTTCCCTGTTAAAAGGTTTTTTGTGAACCGAGGGTCTAAGGACAGAGGCTGTCACTCCCTGTACAGAATGTATTTTGTGACTTTGTGACCGTCTGAAACTAGACAGGGGAGCAGGTACTGTACAGCTAGCTGCTTTGAACAGACAGAGACACCAACACTGTATGATGAGTGAGTCATTGTACCAATAACCTGTACAGATGAGAGGGGTAAAAACCATAGTAACAAACACTTACTGCAACCTGTGAGATGTAAAATAGTAGAGTAGTATGAGAGGCACTTACCAGGCATCCTGTAGAGACAAGGAGACCACTTTAGAAGAAAATAAAATCATCTTGCAAATCAATATAAACACTTGCTTAGCCTTTAGTTCATCTCTGGTCACAGCCATAAGAGCAATGTGTCCCGAAGTGAGATGCTGTGGGATGAACAGTACTCTGAAGTCACCAGATGGAGTCAGAGGTCCCTGCGGACATCCTTCTGTCTCTTGCACCAAAAGTCCTGCAGGCAAACGTACAGTAGAGTACACATATGGATCCTATAGCCATAGGATATAATTCTGTCAAAGATGCAAATATATGCAGAAACAAGGACAAGGAGAAGATTGAGTTAGAAATCCTGTCACTGATCTCAGGCTGTAAAAATAGAAAGCACTGAAGTCCGACATTCAGTCAGTTCCTACTGTGCACAGATGTCTCATTTAAAGCTCACATTATATAAAATGAATAATAAGAAAATCAGCGGTTCTTATGCAGGTCTATCAGTCCACCAGTTTGGTCCAAACTGAAATATCTCAGCAGCTGCTGGATTGATTAGCATGAAACTTTGTACAGACACTTGTGGTCTGCAGAGGATTTGGTGCAGACACCGTCAGGATGAATTTTATTTTATCCTAACTTTCAATCTTCAGTTCAGAATTCTAATATTTTCACTTATTTCTTCGGGGATGGTGTCCCCACCATGCTAAAAAAAGTCACCTGCTGGATCTTTAAGGGATAAAACAATAGTAAAGACTCTAATACATGCATTAAGACAAAAAATAACACAGGTCTTTGGAGATGTTGTTGGTCTGCTTTTCTCCCAGTAACAACTAATATAACTGATATAACTTTATCACACTGTGTGTTTACACCATGCAGGAAATCATTGAAGTGGAATCTAGCGGACAGGGCAGCAGACAAAGACCGCTCTGTCATTTAAATTGAAAAGGCCTTGTTTCAGGAAAAAAATTGCATATGGCTGGGAGGAGAGCTAAGGTGGTGCAGGGCAGTTGGAAACTCTTCAGTCAGTCAGTCAGACACTCTGTCAAACAGACACAATGTCAGAGCCAAGTGACCCAAACAGGACTTGGCAGCGAGTGCCTGGGGACTGTCTCTGTACCTCCAACCTGCTCTCTGAACAGCCTTTTCACAGATTGCTGAGGTTGGCCCATCAGTCTCAGAGCACTTTTTAATCCAAGTGTGCATCCATGTTTTTTTGTGTATTATTAACATGTGTTCATGTGCATGTATTTGTTTTTGGATTGGTAGATGACCATTATATTGCATCATTAGCCTGGCCACTACTCTCCAGTTCTCTGTCTATTCCTGCTTTTGTGTAATTGCAGCAAATATTGACTTTGGAGAAGGTCTGTCTCACCCCCAGCATCAGACGGCCAGTGACTAAGCAATGTTCCAATAAAGAAAAACAATGCTGTTTTCCATGGCAGGGCTCTGGGAGTGGCAGCTGGTCAGAGAGAGTCTACTGTGAAAAAAACACCAGATGCACCTGTTACTAGACAAGACAGACGGGCTGTATTCGGCTTTACGAGGTCCCAAAGATAAAGTCAAGCCATTGCTGCTGCTGTTGTTTGTTGTGTTTTTGAGCCTCTTTTATTTTCTTCTTCTACGACTAAGCGGTTTGTGCTTCAGGATCTCATGCAGCACCACATGTTCACATAATGCCCAATTATGAAAGAATATTTGCTGAAGAAGCAACAGAAAGGCATTGTTCAGTTGCATATGTCCCCAGTTCTCAGAAGACATGTGTTTGAGGTGGCTTAACTCGTATGTAGGATGCTGGCAAATAAACAGAGCTGCTGTAGACAAATACTCTAGATGCTGTTAATCCCTCAGCTTTGAGCATGCTCACATCAGACGTACATTTGGAGGGAAAACAGCATTAGCAGTATCAGTCACAATGATAAGGATATAAGGATGGCAGGGATTCACAAGTGTTTGTTTGCACCATGACAATCTGTGGCTTCATCCCAACATGAGTCTTAACCTCAACAGATCTTTGTTATTCCTTGTAATTCACCTCTCATGCTGGCCTGTCAGCTCTGCAGAGATGCACCAGTGACTGACTGGAACTCCTTCCACAGCTCTCCATGGTCAAACTAATGAGCTGTACGTGTGAATCCACTCTCATTTGGGTACATTTGTTATGTGTGTGTGTAGGTGTGTGTGATAAATTTCATGCATTGTATTTGTGGCTTCAAGCCGTTTGTATTATTACCACCTCTCTTAATATAGCCTGCCAGAGTCATAAGATTATGCAATTATGGCACCATGTCAAATTGATGAGGGAGACTATTGCGCATGATTCTCCCTCAACCAAAAGTGCCACGGGCATTGTGCAGCGTCAGTCAATTTGATTATTATTAAAAATACTAAACATGGTATCGATACAGTGATGCTTTTTTGATCTTGTGTGTTTAAGAGGATACAGTGTCATTCATTGTACAATTATACTTTCGATAACATCCAAAGAATGAAGTTATTAAAAAAACACACCTGCTGCTGTGAAAACAATCAGGGGTTAAAAGTCCGAAAATGTGAGTTGTATTTTTGTTAGGGACAAGAAAAGGCTGTTTCCTTTTGTTTGTTTGTTTGTTTGTTTGTTGCAGTGGTTTGGAAGGAATTGGGTATTGCTTTTTATTCTCAGTAAGGTGTTTTATAGTGCTCCTCCTCCTCAGTGGTTGTTCTGGTTTCTTCTGGCTTTCTGTGCACTGGATCTTTCTCACTGAATATCTAGAAGCCAGTTAAAAAATGGTTTGTTCTCTGAGGCAGAGTGACATGAGATCTAGCAACATTAAGTCCCTTTGTAAAAGCCTAAACCTCATTACAAAAGCATAGATTGGACTTTAAATTCACAACATTTTGGAAGTAAATTATGGAAATAAACAGAAAGCACAGACAAGGTTGTGACATCACAGTGTAGAAGTATTTATTTTGAATTGAAATGAGGAAACTCAAATTCCCAGGGGAAACTGGGACAGTTTGCTTCACCTGGATAATGAAGCTTTTACATCAGAACATTCAGCAGTTCCTGCAGTGTTACCATTCACCCACTCTGCTTCAAGTCAGTTTAATGTATTCTTCTACATATTGGACGATTCACTGACAGAAGTCGTTCATGTGCATCTTTGTTTTTCTCACACACAAGTTAGGCTTTTATTTAGTCATGTCAAAAAGTATTCATCTAGCGACAAACTCAAGCTCAGGCGAAACAACTCTGTTAGATTTCATCATATTAGAATTGTCCTGTATTCATTTATAGGCTCCTGCATCAAGACAGGGCTAAATATATCTGGTGCTCATGCATTTCATATTTGTATCACTGTCAATGCATGATCCTGTCAACATGAATCGATATGAATTATATAAATAAAGGTTCAGTAGGTTTAATGTGAAATTTGATTGGGGGACTGCTTTAACCTCTTGATAAAGAATATTAGTCTCTATATTCTTTAACTTAGAGTTTTTATAAAATGAAGTGGTAGGACCTTTCTGACACCATCCTGTAATGTCCTCCTGCATCTTTTTCATTTTATTGACCATGGTTTGCCGTAACAAGATGACCTGCTCTCAAATGTTCCCTTGCCTCTCCCCTAATTCATCAAGAATTCAGAGCACAAACACCAAATTGGAATCTTGAGCCAATCTTTCAATCTTCTCTCTTCCACAGAGCGCTCCCCTTCCTTTTATCTCTTATCAGGCTGTACGCATTATACACAGAACATTCAGAAATAGCTTTTTATCACAGTAGGTGCGTATGTGTGCGTGTCTGTGTGTGTGTGTCTGCTTGTGTGTGTATGTGAGACTATAGTTATATATTGAGTCAACTGTGAAGCTTACACTCACATTGAAGGAGCCTATTTGTATTTGTTTTTTCTTATTTTTGTGCTATAGTGACAGTGAAGGGAGGTTTGAATGATGTTTTGTTCTGGTTAGAGATGCTCCATGTGAATTAATATTCTAAATGAATGTTAAGTCTGTGCATCGTCATAGCAGCTCATCACATCATCGGTCTTTTACTTTTGTGTGTATGTATGTGTTCAGCAAAAGGCTGTGTGTGTCAGTGTTGGCCTCAGAGGCATAGTTAATTATTTGCTGTGTGAAACGTATCTGCCACTCACACTTGCTTTTTAAATGCAAATAGTTTGTTAAAAAATGTGTGTATTAAAAATGGTGAATAACCTTTATCGTATGTTTGCATAAATGCAACATTAAAGCTGCAAACACAATATAAAACACTTTGAAATCAGCAAACAAAGATAATAATGTTTACATTATTGTCTACATTTATAATATCTTTAAACAGTTTTTAATTATGCTGAGATGAAAACTGTGCATGATTTTTAAATCTATCAGGCAAACTTGATAAACTGTATAATGCACTGTACATTACGTACAGTAGATTATTATTACAGGTTTATTTAAGTTCAGCAGTTGAAGTGCAAAACATTTGATAGAACAATAATCATAATAATAAAATGATCAAAACCCCAAAGATATTCAGGTTACTGTCATGGAGGACTAAGGAAAGCAGAACAGACATACACACACATTTGAGAGTCTGAAATTGAGAATTTGAACATTTCTTTCAAACAAAATGACTCGGTGATTAATTTATAATTAAAATAGTTTGTGATTAATGTAATAGCTGAAACTAATTGATTAATTGATTAATTGTTGCATCTCTAAGTTAAATGCATAAAAGATTAAATACTTAAAATGCTTAAAGTCGAAAGCCGTTTTGACTTCAGTACCCATGCCGCTTTCAAACTGTCCACTTGTGAATTGTCCACATCTCTGGACATTTTTTCGTGATTCCTAATGCCTTTTATCAAACAGTGGTTATGAGAAAAGAAATTATGTAATGCTGCACTCTCACCAGACACTTCACACTTAAAAGCTTTGTTGATTAAATTTCAGCACTCGAGACAAATGATGACAGAGCCATTGATATACATTGAAGAAAAACATATTTCATAGCAAAGCAGTAAGTGGACAGATGTGAAGGTGCTTCAGACAGAACTAATCTACACTAATGCACTGCTGACACATTACAGTGGAGCTGTCAGAGGAGCAACAGTGAACGAACAAGAGACTCCAAAGAGCATTTAATAGTTTAGACTTAATCAGTGCACTTGGTGTTGTCACATTTGATGAGTTCAGAGAAAAAATCAAAATCAACACACAATCATGTAAGTGCAATTAGACCATAATATACTTTTTGTGCAAGCTTTATCTACTTTACACTCAAATATGTTGGAAAGAGTGTTGTTCTGATTACAAACATAAAGCAGAGATGGATGGAGCAGACACTGCTAATCTTTGCAGAGCAGACAGATGGCCCAGACATAACCAGTGTATGTAGAGTTGACAGATAGGTCTAGATGGGAACATGAAATATTTAGCAGCAGTAAATGGAGGAGGATGCAGTAGTATTCACTGTCAAGCCAAGACTGATTTCATTTGCATTCATTAATATTAACACTGTCACTGCTCTTCTCTGTCACAGGAACACAATCTGTTTCTTCTTCAGCTTGGCCTTGTAATTCACCTGTCACAGCATCAGCCATTAGCCCTGCATGATGGGGTGACAGATTCTATAAGAATGGTCTCAGAAATACAGTGCCAAACCTTTGTGTGTTTTCATCCAACAACTTTTCATCTAATCTTTGGTGATTTCTCCTTCCTGGCAAGTAGCAATATGTTTATATCTTGTTGTGTAGATCAATATTTATTGGACAACATCACCATCACAAGTATGTAAGTATTGATCTCTTATAACAGTGTTAGACTCATGATGGGCAGTTAAAAAAAAGGATTCAAATCAATTTAGCAGAACTTGAGATATTGACACATATTTCCACACATACTTCTTCCTTGACAAATCCACTACCTACATTAGGTACTATACTAACTGACTGCTGACAGGTCAGTCAGTGATTTAGGTGTGTTATGCTAGTAGATGGGGAATGGACTACAGAGGTCTAGTGAGCTCTTAAAAAAAACTCCACAGCCCCATATATACATTTTTGACTAGATGTCTTCATCCTCAACCTGAGGCACTTCTCTCTTGAGCCAGAAAAAGCTTTATACAACTTTTTTCCCCCACATATGCACTAGTACTCCTGTGATGTAGAAACAGACTTTGAAGTGTAAAATCAGTGGAGTTCCTGCTATATGTCATAAGCTGCAGGGTATGAGTATATGCAAGAAAGAGCAGACCTTCATAAGTTGGCCCTGGTCAGCCCTCCTGCCATGCAGGACCTCCATATCACATTATTTCCTACTGTGCAAACACATTTGTTCATGGCTTGGCAGGCCACAGAACAGGCTGGTGGAAGTAATTCACACGTGCGTTTGACAGCCTGTCAAATCAGTCATAGCAAGTATTTTTTGTGGTGTCTGTCTCTCACAGCACAGCGCTCAGTGTGCACAGAGCCTCAACAACAGGTGTTGTTCAATGGATAACAGTGATGGTCCTGATACTTTGGCAGATTTCGTCTATTTTAGTTACAGCTAAATTTGGAAAGAAAAGAAAAAAAATCACAAACCTCTTTTGGGCTTTTTGCAAGCCATTACAGAGACTGACATGGGAGCCCGCCCATCCAGTTTAGATGTGTTTTTTGGACTGAGAGACAACTTACATGTTCCTCAGGGAGCCTTTTGGTATGATCTCATCCTTATATAACATATCACAGTGAGACCTGTGTTTGTATTCTCGCCAAAGTTTTTGGTGGTGACACAATCCTGTCTGTGACATTCATGTACAGGATCTCAAGGTGCAGCTTGGAGGAGCACAGAACCTCCAAATCTGATGCCATGGTTTTCTGCCAGTCCAATGGTGGATATCTCAACCCTGTGGGTTGAGAGTTAGTTATCGTGCCAATGATGCTAAAATGAGATCAGAGATGGACAAGCAGGAATGGTGCAACATCAACAGTAATGCAAGCGTTCTACCAGACCTTTGTGATGAAGAGTTGAGGGAGGCAACAGTTGATCTACATTCCAACTTTCACCTATGGTAATGAGCTATGGTTAGTGGCTGAAAGCATGTGGCTGAAATAAGAGGGATGAGTTGGAGGGATGGATGGGTGGAGAGATAAAGAAGGTGGTAAGAGCCAGTGTCCATGTCATGCACCCTGTGACCAAATCAATGGCTTATCAGCCATGATATGTTTAATGTCTACAGACCGATAGGAAATACTAGCGTGTATGAAAGACGGTGATGGGAGTCAATGCCTTCTGTCACCATGTTTGAACAGTGACTGATAGTGTTCATTCATCACAGCCACCTGTAGAAGCTAAATGAAAACATTTCTAATAATTCATTATTTTGTGTGTGAGGCAGACAAGTTTGTCTCCTCTCTTCAGTCTCTCCTGTCACCACTAAACAATGCCAATCATGGCGACATACCATGATGTCCTGCTGCTGCCTGTTGACCTGTGCTTCACATATCAATGTCTCATAGGTGGTGTCTGACCCACACACAAGCACAAACAATTTTACAGGTTGAGTATTCTTCATCATATTAATTGCTGATTTATAGGATGTACCAGTACATCTTGTTCTTCCTCAAGGTTAAACATGAAATTTCACCCTGACCATTTCATGTCTTTTATGCCTCTCATGAAAAAAGTTGGATTGTCCAGTTGAAGTTTTAGTTTCTATAGTAACAAAAACAGCAGCAATACAGCAGTTAAACTAACACAAAACTTTCAGTGCTTTCATATGCACTGAACACAAAATTAGCTTTGTTTTCATCCAGTGTTTTGCTCCATGATGCATTTTGTAAGAGATCCTTGATATGAAATGATTCAAACCCAACAGATGAGCCTGGGGCTCTGTATTCTCAACATGTCTGCCTGGGTTCTCTCCAGGCGATTGGCTTCCTTAATTGGTGACTCTTAATCGGCCATAGTTGTGAATGTGAGTGTCTTCGTGTGTCAGCCCTGTGATGAACTGGCAACTTGTCCAGGGTGTACCCTGCCTCTCGCTCAGTGTCAGTTGAGATGGGCTCTTGCCCCCTGCGACCCTGATGAGAGTAAGCGGTTATGCAAAATAAACGGATGTTGGCGCGTTTGTGCAATGTGTCATCCATCACCCATGCTGTCTGTGCCCTTGTGTCATGGCATGCAAACAAAACAGGCAACCTGGTGAAATGATTTGTTGTTACTTAGAGGAATTAATTAACACTTGAGGCTATACCAGTTTCTCACAGACCATGACACATACCAAGTGTCATCAGCTGTTGACACCGAAGAGAAGATGCAGGATGAAACAAAAATAACGAGGGTTCATATTCATTGTCCATCATGGTTTCTCATTACTCTGCAGGCTGCCTACCTTCTTGCGTCGGTGTTTCCTTCCTCCTCTCTTCTTCCTCCCACTCTGAGCTGCTCATATTAGAGTTTTGACATTTGTCATCCGGTCAATAGCGCAATGACAAGCACATGGCTGTGACAACAGACACCCTGTAAATAAATAAGTTACTTTCCACAGGAGCCTGCAGGAAAGTATTGCTGCAACAATACACAGAGCCAAGTAATGGTCATTCCAGTAGCTTGGAGCTGTTGAAATGATTTATCAGCCTGAAATGAGTGTCAAACAGCAATCTCTCATGCTGAATGACACTGACGCACATACATACAGAATAACATCAAGATCAGAGTCTATAAGTCTCTGTGTCTGTCTATTTATGAATCTGCCTATCCACCTCTCTCCTCCACCTTCTGTCTTTATGAGCAGTATTAAAGCGTGTCTGCCTTTCTGTCTGTCCATCTGTTTATCTATTCATCTGCCAGTCTGCCCATCCAAACCGTCACTCTGTTTATCCACCTGTCTTTCCATCTGTCTGTCTCCGTCCAGTTATTATATCTGGCTGTCAGTCATATTGCTTTGATTGCACAGCAGTAATCACTGTGGATGCACTGTGTGAATCAAGTGCCTCATGTACCTCACCGCTTTCATTTTTCATAGTATGTATTTGGGGGATTTGATTTGGTCTTTGTGTGTTGATATGAACCTAAAAACAATGCAAGAATCACAGAAAGATGTACAGTATCCTTATTCAATTTGATTAAAAAAAAAACACAAAGTTGTTACATTTCAACATCATTCAGAGGATGCTTATACTGTTCTAAAGCTAAAAACTTCAAGTCCTTAAGTTAATTCTATAAAAGGTGAAGGCAGTTTCCATATTCATAAATCCAAAGGGGAGGGGACACCCAAGGTGATGTATTCCTGTGAATGTGTACAGTATCCCATATTCCTTGAAAGTAATAATAAATAAGAGGGTAACTTATTAAGAATGACTTATCAACAAGAGAACAGACCACTGGGAAGAGGAGGTTTTCTGGGAATGCTGATGGGGAGCAGTGCCGGTGTCTTGGAGCTTCTATAGCCTTTTAGGGGTCAAGTGAGCCCAAGGCATCAAGAAAACAGCCAGCACAGTATAAAATGATTTACATCACTTATGGTGGCTTTAAGCTAAAGGTTGAGTTATGTAAAACTACTTGAATAATTGTTTTCTTGTTCACGCAGGACTAATAGCTCTTTAGAATGGGCCGGCTGTGTCTTGGAGTTAGAGTGGGTCGCCCACCGATCAGTGGTTCATTGGACAAGATACTGAACCCCAAATTGCTCCTGAAGGCTGTGTGATTGGTGTGAATGTGTATGAATGGTTAGCTCCTCAAACTGATGAGCAGTTGGCACCTTGCATGGCAGCCAATGCCATCAGTGTATGAATGTGTGTGAATGGTTGAATGAGATATACTGTAAAGAGCTTTGAGTGGTTGGAAGACTAGAAAGGAGATATATAAGTACAGTCCATTTACCATTACAAATGAAATGTTTTGTTCTTTCTCCTCTCTTATATGATGCTCCATTATTGAAGTCCCTGCTTGCTTTGCAGGACAGCTTCCATCACAGCTGCAGTAGGCAAAACCTATACAAACCTATGCAAAACCTTTAATCTCTCTGCTGCTGTCTATCACTCTGCTAAACAGAGGGGGTTGGCTGCCTTTCAAAAACAGCAAATAGGCATGCTCTGCTCTGTCTCTGAAATGACCTGTGACTGGCCAAAGTCTCCAGTCACAGGCTAGATTTTCTAAAGCCTCAAATCTATCTAGTTTTCTATGTTTGCCTCATGATCTGACTTCACTGAAGCAATTTCTTGCGCACACAATGTTGTATGTCAAGTTTTCCAAAAAAGGCTTTAATATGAAGAGCTCACTTGTGTTGGCTCTGTTGTTTTGTTTAGTTAATGATTATTAAATGTATTATTTGGCATCAGTTCTATGCTGAAACTGTCCCATATGTCAGTAAAATAATGGTATATTGAGTAAGCTTACTGGGAGACAAGAACAAAAAGTGAAAAGAAAAACAATCACAGGCATGAACAGCTTGTTTCTCAGCCTGTTGTCAAATTTCCTCAATAGCGTCAGCACTGCCCTTTGACTTTCAGTGTCTGTTCCTCTCTGTTAATTTCAACTTGCAACTTATCAGCCCATACTGCCTCACAGTTCACCACCTCACCCTGTTATTTCTTCATGCTCCAGGCCTGCTTCTGTGTAATCTCCACTCAGTCATTGAAATGATACGACTCTTTGCTTTTTATATGTTATGAACTCCATCAATAATAATAATAAATGTATTATTATCTACAAATTGGGCTGAGGCCTTTCTAAACTGGCCATAGATGTGATTGTGGTTGTTTGTCTCTGTGTCCTGTGATGAATCAAATCAAATCAAATCAAATTTTATTTCTATTGCCCAAAGTCACAAAACACATTTTGCCTCAGAGGGCTTTACAATCTGTACAGGGAGTGACACCCTCTGTCCTTAGACCCTCGGTTCAAGTGAGGAAAAACTTGCCCACAAAAAAACCCTTTTAACAGGGAAAAAAGGTGGAAGAAACCTCAGGAAAAGCCACAGAGGAGGGATCCCTCTCCCAGGACGGAGAGACGTGCAATAGATGTCAAGTTAATGAATTACAATGAATGATAAAATGATTACAATAGCAGTGGAACCTGTAATAGAGATAGAGAGACACAGATGCACAGCAGCAGCAAATCATTAGCTAACTATAAACTGTAATGGAGATATGGTAGCAATAATGACAGTAATAATATATGTCGTGGACGTCATGCAGGACCACAGCGGCAGCCACGATCTATGAGAACCTGCTGGACGAGAGAGCACAGAAACTCCGGGTGGGAGTGTCTGCCTCCTGAACCCAGAATGGTAGTTTGTTCCACAGAAGAGGAGCTTGATAGCTGAAAGCTCTGGCTCCCAATCTACTTTTGGAAACTATAGGAACCACAAGGAACCCAGCATCCTGAGAGCGCAGTGTTCTAGAGGGGTAGTAAGGTACTATGAGCTCTTTTAGATATGATGGTGCCTGACCATGAAGAGCTTTGTATGTAAGGAGAAGAATTTTAAATTCTATTCTAGATTTGACAGGTAGCCAGTGCAAGGAAGCCAAAATGAGAGAGATGTGATCTCTGATCTTGGTTCCTGTCAGAACACGTGCAGTAGCATTCTGAATTAGCTGCAAAGTCCTCAGAGACTTATTGGAGCAGTCTTCAAACAAAGAGTTACAATAGTCCAAGTAACAAATGCATGGACTAGTTTTTCTGCATCCGCTTGAGACACGATGCATCTGATTTTGGCGATGCTATGTAAGTGGAAGAAAGCAATCCTCAAAATTTGTTTTATGTGGACGTTAAAGGACAAATCCTGATCAAAAACAACTCCAAGATTCTTTACGGTGGAGCTGGAGGCCAGGGTGATCCCGTCTAAAGTAACTAAAGTCTCTAGAAAGAGAGTTTCTGAGGTGTTTGGGTCCAATTAAAGAACTTCAGTTTTGTCTGAATTTAACATCAGAAAATTGTAGGTCATCCAACTTTTTATATCCTTAAGGCATGCTTGGAATTTAGTTAACTGATTGGTTTCATCAGGCTTGATCAATAAATATAATTGGGTGTCGTCAGCATAACAATGAAAGTTAATGGAGTGATTCCTAATAATGTTCACTAGAGGAAACATATATAAACTGAATAGAAGTGGTCATAGCACAGAACCTTGTGGAACTCCGTGACAAACTTTGGTATGCATGGAGGATTCATCATTGACCTGAACAAACTAAGAAGTCTAAGAAATATGACTTAAATCAGCTTAGGGTGTTGATGCCAATTTGATGTTCCAGTCTCTGTAAAAGAATTTGATGGTCAATGGTGTCAAATGCAGCACTAAGATCTAACAGGACAAGTACAGAGATGAGTCCTTTGTCTGATGCCATTAGGAGGTCATTTGTAACTTTGACTAGTGCAGTCTCTGTGCTATGATGCACTCTAAATCCTGACTGAAAATCCTCAAATAAACTGTTCTCATGGAGAAAGTCACACTGCTGATTAGCTACAGCTTTCTCAAGTATCTTAGAGAGAAATGGAAGGTTTGATATCAGTCTGTAATTGGCTAAAACCTCTGGATCTAGAGTGGGCTGTTTAAGAAGAGGTTTAATTACAGCTACTTTAAAGGACTGTGGTACATATCCTGATAATAAACACAGATTAATCATATCCAATAAAGAAGGGCTAACTAGAGGTAAAACATCCTTGAGCAGCCTGGTTGGGGGTCTAAGAGACAGGTTGACTGCTTAGATGAAGAAATTATTGAAGTTATTTGATGAAGGTCAATGGGAGAAAAACATCTAAATATATATCAGGTTTTACAGCTGTTTCCAAACTTGCCGTACCAGAATGAAGATCAGTGCCTGTTGAGGGCAAGAGGTGATGAATTTTGTCTCTAATAGTTATAATTTTATCATTAAAGAAGCTCATGAAGTCATTACTAGTTAGACCTAAAGGAATAGATGGTTCAGTATAGCTGTGGTTCTCTGTTAGTCTGGCTACAGTGCTGAAGAGAAACCTGGGGTTGTTCTTATTTTCCTCTATTAATGAAGAGTAATAGGCTGTTCTGGCATTACGGAGAGCCTTCCTGTAGGTTTTAAGATTATCCTGCCAAACTAAACGAGATTCTTCCAGTTTAGTGGCACGCCATTTGTGTTCAGATTTATGTGTCACTTGCTTTAAGTTACGAGTCTGCTGGCTATACCATGGTGCTAACCTCCTCTGTTTAATTATCTTCTTTTTCAGAGGTGCAATAGAGTTCAGAGTTCTTGAACCAGGGTGTACCCCACCTATCACCCAATGTCAGCTGTGATAGGCTCCAGCCCACCATGACCCTGATGAGGTGGTTACAGATAATGGATGGATGGATATAATATATGTAAAATACAATAAATGTCAGTGCAAGTTGACTGTGAGATTTCTGTTTACTATGGGCTTCAGTGTGAGTTCTCTTACTGTGAGGTGCCACATTTGAATTCAATTTAAAACACTTTCATTTCATGTACAGACAACCCATCTGATGGGCAGCACAAGAATTTGATTATTTTGTTTATTTGTTTGCACATTATGAAAATAAAATTATTGTAAGAGATATATGTACATACACTAATACAGTATATACTCCCAAATGTACTTGTGAGTACGTGCAGGGTTTTTTTGTTTGCAAGTGTTTACCTTGGCTTTGTGAAGAGTGTGTGTGTGTGTGTAGAGTGGAGTGTTTTTCAGACAACTGTGTGTGTCAGTGTTACACACAGGCAGTGGTGCATTGCCTAAAAACATTCAAGTCTCACACAAAATGAATGATTGCTTGAAACGATCCGTTTCGATAGATTTCCATGGGAATCTCAAAGTTGTTTTTTCAGTGTGATGAAAAATGTTGACAGTTTTCTAATGTGAACACTGCTCAGGTGCTCCTTAAAAAGAATTGAGACTTGATACTGAGCTCTCGTGCAGTGTTTGTGTGTGTGAGTGTTTAACAGCATGTGTGTTATGTGTGCACACAGCTGACTTAAATGTGTACAGAATGGGACATAACTATCAAAGTGTGCAGAATGTAATGTGCAGATAATGTGCTGGCCACAGGACACATGAACTCTTGACCCTGCAATTACACTGTGCCACACACACACACACACACATATAGCTTCATGAATTAGTTAAGCCAGAAAATGAGCAGCATTGAAAAGCTGTTGCCTGCCTACCTCCTCCTCCTTCAGCAGTAAGTAAGAATTTTCTTGATCAATGACAGTAATGAACAACCCTTTGCACACCAGGTCAATACAGCAATACACAACTAATGTATATTTTACACACACACACGCGCGCACAGTATTTATAGAACATTGTATGATCTATCTGCCTCGGCTGGGAGTGTTACTAAAAAATGCAACCCAATATAATGACTAATTACCTATTAACTACAGTAATCCAAGTATAACATAGTTAAAGTAACATAACTTCATATCCTCAACACCAAAAATGCGAGAGAGAGAGAGAGAAGAGAGAAAAGATATATCACAATGATTTACTGTATTGTAAGAAAGTAGAACAATGTAACCTTAGAAAACCAGAAAAGAAAATGAGATCTTTAGTGAACTTAGGCAGCCTGTTACAGACAGTTTTCACAGCTGAAAGGCAGAACTTGTACTGTACTGTGATGTTGTTCGTCTTTCTGCTTTAAAGACACAATCAAATCAAATTTCAACCAAGTAAAAGCATTTCTTTCATTTGACACCAGACTAATAACTCATCTCATAAGCACTGCACAGTACATTAAAATCAATTTGACAATTTTAATCATGCTAATAGTCCCTATTTTGTCCTAAATGTAGCTGTAATCTGATTAGATCTTTTTTTCTCTGTAACTGTAACAGATAAGTTACCTTTTTTTTAGTATACTGATTACTCTCTAGTCCTGATGTATGCAGAGTTTCTTATGTAACTGGGCGGCCATAGCTCAGTCCGAATTTGGCTTGGAACCAGAGGATGCCCTTGAGCAAGGTACATGAAACTGTATTTCGGGTGAAAAAAAGAATTTCCCCACTGGGGATCAATAAAGTTTCTCTTCTCCTGAATGGCACAGATTCATCTGTGCACACCTTTAATCTCAGTTTAAGACATGTAGAAACCAAATGTTCTGAAACCTATATATAAAAACATATTAGACTCAATATTATGTCAAGCAGAGTGTTTTATATGCCTGGCATCAACCATAAATCAGCAACATAAAATCCTGCTAAACTGACCCTCGATGCCTTTCCTTCTTGTTCCATATTGACAATTTAGCAAGTCAAGCTAAGGGCAGTCCTTCCTCTGCAGTGTACTGAACATGTAAAAAAGAAAGTCAACTTTAATGAAACAACCAGCCTAGTAATATGGTAGAAATCCTTTGTGAAAATCCAGTGTCTACTGTACGTCTAAGTGTGTGGTGGGAGGTTTTTCATTTAGTTTCTTTCCTGAAAAGCCTGCTAATGGACCCATTCCAAACCAATGACAAAAGAACAGGTGACCTCCAGTGTGTGTGTGTGCATGAGGCTTAAGTTTCAAATGGCACAACCAGATTTTAGTGCCGGGCAGGATTGTCCTTTTTGTACAGAATAGAAAACATTGCATATTCTCAGCTATACGATTCACACTGCACTTCCATTAGCCCTGGCTTAAATGTCTGTTGGAGCAGCAGCAAGCCCTAGGCAGGTTAGTCCACTTTGGAATGTCCCAGAATTGTGCCAGTGAAAGCTTAGATTGCTTTTAACGCTGGCCTGCAGTACAGTGTGAAAACCTGTACAGTCTTCGTCTCATTATTTTGAGAGAACATGGATCTCAGAAAACATTTCCAGGCCATGAGGTTCTACCTGAACTCACTGTGATCTACCAATTTCAGAACCTTGCTGGTTATTTGACATCAGAATCAGACTGCAGTTGTTGGGATATTAGCTTATGTTGAGGGAGTAGCCCCTGTCAGCCAGCTGATATAATGTTATAGAGAAGTGCTTTGAATTGAAAATCAAGTTTTCAGGAGGGTGAACTAATATTTAATGTCACACTGATGTGAAAGGAACGGGACACACTGGTCTTCCTCTGTATGTAATGAAAGTTATTACCTGCTGTGGCAAACCGGTGATGTTGGCTCTGTTTGGTAAAAGGCTCACATTAGGATCTCATAACCATTATCTGAGACAGTTAGTGCAAATGACATCTCAGGGTCCACGGTACTACTACACGGTACAGCTTACGGGAATTGAGAAGGAACAAAGAAGACCAGGTGTAAAGAGAGCAAATTGAGCAGACATTGTCTGGTGAAGAACAGAGGATAATAGCAGTAGAAAATTAAATGAAGGCTCACACTGCAGAGGTGAAATTTGTGTTCTATTTCACACAGCCTTTGTCCTGTAATGGAGGGAAAGCTTGTGAATTTAGATCTTGCATTTCAGATTTGTCTGCTTTCACCTTCTGGCCTACTGAATGGAGGCTGCAGACTGGAGCTTAATTTGGCATGGACATAATGGGATTTCAGTTTTTTGACTTTGAATTCACCAGAGTGCAGGGGAAGACCAACATACAAACAAAATGGTGGCAGAGAAGCTGATTGAAATGCTTCAGACAGCTGCCAGGAATCATCTGTTAATGAGTGCAGATGTTCAACATCATCTGCTGGTTTCACAAGACAGCAAGAACCTGTTACCAAATGTGTTATCCTGAACTGATTATGTAAAAGTGAGACTGGCTCGAAGAAGTTTAGATATTGTCTATAAATTCAGAGGATTAACCTCATTAATTTGTTCCTCCTCAGCCACCATGATAGGCTCACCTCAAATCAAGAGCACATAAGGAGCAAGGCTCTTGTTGTTTTTATCTAGTAACAACACTGATAATGAGATTAGAGGATCTGTCTGATTGACCTGTACTATGTAGAGATATGTATTAGAAAACATAAGATTTAAAGATTCAGTTACACATCTGGAGTCTTGATCAGCACAGAAAAAAAAGCATCTCCACCTGTCCTAGCATGCACTGAGCTGCAGCTGGTATCAGGCCCAGAAATCAAAGCCAGGTCTCTAATGTTGGCCATGAACTCTCACAGGACCTTTTTGCTGTGAGGTGACTGTGCTAACCACTAAGCACCACCTGTTGTTACAACACTGGCTGGAATAGCTGTTGTAGGATGTGTTGCTTATCCAGCCATTAAACCCAGTCTTCTTTGTAGCCTAAACAACAAATGTGAAGTTAATTCCTTCAGGAGAAGCCAGGCTGGGCTAATTAAAGATCTAGTGTCAATACGTTCTGTGATATTAATGAGACTGGAAGCTTCCTTGCTACAAGTACCAAGGGAGGAGGAGGAGGAGGAGGAGGAGGAGGAGGAGGAGGACTTTTCCATCAACACTTTTGACACAACATGCTGACTTACATGTGAAGTTTAAAAGTCCGACCCCCTTCAAGCAGGTTGCTGTGACATCAGAGTACCTAATCTGTCTATATCTCTATCCAGTACATGATTCAGCTATAATCAGAGGTTACATTGGGATTTGGTGTGTGTGTTGCATTAGTTCAGAGTTGTAACTAAAAATTGATATGAGGACCAACATCATGCCCAGGTATTATCTGGTCTGGCTGAACGCACGTATCTTTTCTGAGCTGACTGTTGGAGTTCATCAAACAAACTGACACCCCTTTTGACAAGATGGGGAGGCGGGGCCCTACAAAACCTGCTTCATGTGTCCAATGGTAGCTTCCTCTCCCACATCCATTTTGTCACCTTGTCTCCACGCCAACTCCTAACAGCCTGAAAATCTATGATGATAAGTAGCTCCTAACAACCTTTACAGTGCATTAGTAAGCAGCTGCTTTTCCAGCGGGTAGCCCTGTTGTAATGGAGATGTCCCTGCCACTGTGGGCTGACACACAGAGTCAAACTAAAGAAAGTGCATGGAAAAGGACTGCAGGAGGAGAGAGAGGAAGCAAGATGAGAGGTTCACAGTTACTGATGTTCAGCTGTCAGGCTGCAACACAACAGACAATTGGAGAGGTTTTTAACAGCTGTCTCTGTCTCTCTCTCACACACATGAACACACACACACATACAACGCACACACGCTCACTTTACCGTTGATCAATCTGCTCTTTAAGTTGCGATAAGATTACACAACACACGCGATTTCTCCTAATCATACACAACAGAAATACCACAGAGACTGACACACACACACGCATGCACACATGTGCACACACATCAAGCTTTCATGCATGCAAGTGGTGGAACACTGGCTTTAGAATAAGGAAACAAAAGGCTCTCTGCTGTGTCAACATTTCTCCTGATTCTCCTGACTTGATCAAATTTCCCATCCTGTAGTGACAGGTGATGTTTTCATTCATGGTTATTATCTCATGAGGATGTGAGTTTTGTTTGTTGTTACTGCAGACAAAGACTTCCTAAAAAAATGATGCAATTTGTGATTTTCTGCAGAAATTACAGAGCTGAGAAGAGATTGAATATTGGACTATTACAGTGTTCAGAGACACAAATCCCAATGACAGCATATATTGCTCCATGTCTGTTAGGTGTACAACTATTGCTCACAGGTTCACCATAACAGCTTTATATTGTTCTAACACGCCTATTTTGCTTTGTTTCTGTGGGTAAGTACTTTCCTGTCATACTTACTTAACCATAATAGTTGATAGCTGATGGTTAAATGTCATTAAGAGACTTTTGGTTCCAAATCCAACCTGTTAGCTGATGTATACCATCACTGCCAACAAGCTTCGTACATAAAATGTTTAGTTTTAGGTATCATGTTTGATACAGTTCAGTTTAGATGTATGGTTATGTAAGGGCTCACTTTAAGTGTAATGAGAGGCAGGAAGCTGATGGAATGTTTCAGGATGTTCTCTTAGCAAAACAGAAAAAAACTACAGCTCTGTAACTTCTAACTGTTGAACCACAGTGCAGAAAACAACAAACAGAGCTATGGTACAGTATGGTATGGTATGGGGCGGCTGTGGCACAGAGGTAGAGCGGGTCGTCCACTAATCAGAAGATCGGTGGTTCGATCCCCCTGTCCTTGGGCAAGATACTGAATCAAATTGCTCCCGAAGGCTGTGCCATCGGTGTGTGAATGTGTGTGAATGGTTAGTTCCTCAAACTGATGAGCAGTTGGCACCTTGCATGGCAGCCAATGTATGCCAGTGTATGAATGTGTGAATGAGATATGCACTGTAAAGTGCTTTGAGTCCAGTCCAGTCCATTTACCATTCAAGATTCAGCAAACAGAAACACTAAGTCCTGCTGGTGAAATCTTTGCCACTGCTGTGGATGGGTAAGACAGCACTCTGGACAGCTTCCTAGCTGCAGGATCAGCACCTTGGAGAGTGTCCTGCTGCACTGCTCTAATGAAGCTGCTCTAAGTATTAACATGTTTGTAAAAATGTTCTTTGACATTGACTCAACAGAAACTGTGACGTAACTCAGATAAAAGATATAACATGAAGTTAAGGCTCACATTTCAGCAAAACAATGTGAAATAACTCATAACTCCTGTAGGCTAGGAGAAAAATCCTCAAATCAGACCCGATTTAGTCCTCCAGACAGAAACAGAAGTTCTGTTAGAGTTAATCAGAAAAATCCCACTGTACATGCCTCAGGGTGATGGAAACAGTCTGAGTCTGACTGAGGTGAGACTTCTGGTCTTATTTGTCACTTATAAAAAAGTTTTTTGACAGATTTTAATGAACTTTTGTTTAAAGGCCACAGACAGAGGAAAGTGATTTTACAGCCTGGTGTGGAATTTCTGAACATTTAGTCTTTGTTCTTAAGAACTGTTACCTAATGCTGAATAATTGGTTAATTAATTGCGCAGCCCTGTCAGAGGTGTCAAGTGTGTGCTCTCTGAGTGTGCTAAAAGTGTGACAGAGTGTTTGTGGAATGCATCGGTGGTGTTATAGATCCATAGTTCATAACCTGATTGCAAAGTGGGAATCAAACTTACATAACAAACTTCAACACTTCTAACATTTTCTGTTTGCCTAAAGTTCGTTGAGAAATCACTTAGACCCCTGTAGTGCCAGGAGTGTCAGAACAACAAGTACAGCTTTAATTTTAATCCCAGTTGACGAAGGAGGACATGTAGAGATAAATGCATGTCACCGTAAATTGGATAATACTCCAAGAGATGAGTGGATGACGTAAGGATGAGAAGGAAAGAGGGAAAAACGTAAATGTTAAATATGATGTGTATACCTTGGGGCAACAGGAGAAGCGTGCACATGTGCCACATGCACTGTGTACAAGCTAAGATAGTTGGGGGTGGAAGAGCTTTGAGGCTGATCCAAAGTGAAGAGAGGGAGAGGATTGTGTGTGCTGCTGTCTCGTAGAACAGAGATGACATTCCCATCGCCCGGAAACCAAGAGGCTTGTACACTGCTATGCTGCGTGTCACCCACACAGAATGGGAATGTAACTGTCGGGGCTCTCCTTTCCTTCATCCCATTATTGTGCACCCACATTTCATCTTTGCTCCACACATAGCAGGAATGCCCATGAAGGGAATCTTGCTAGGTGGTCTTGTATGTCCTTCCACCTGTTTTAATACATGGTTAAAATAATAATAAAAAGTTGACTTATCAGATGATGCAATAAAGGCTAATGGAAACATATTTTTACGAGATGGACCTGTTTCTTTGTGTTTCTAAAGACCAAAAAAAGAGACAATGGACAACTGACTTATTAAACATTAATAGGAAACCAATTGTTTAATAAACTGTACAATGAGTAACACACCAGGGACAAGTTATCTCTAGGGCCCGTCATCAGGATGTACAGAGTGGAATAGGAAGTAACAGAATTGGTAAAATAGGCCATAAATTATACTAATTTGATGATTGACGAGACGATAGAGACAGAGGATGAAGTTGATGGTTGGAAGTGACGAGCTCAGGTTCATTTGTTGAGTGGTGACCTGAAATTTTAAAGAGCTCAAAAAAATAGTATGCTAAAGCGTGATTAGTTCCTTGAAATGTTTCAGTAGCTCCACCTTTAAGGGTTCTTCTAACCAGCTCTGCCCTCGCCTCTGCTGCTCTTTCCACCAGCATGCACCACCTTGCCAGAGACTAGAGGCCAGTGTGTGGCAGTCAGCACAGGAGGAGGGGCACAGCAACAATAGTGTTTCCATGGCAATAAACCTCCAAAGGGATCAGTGTACTGTGATATGTGTGTGTGTGTGCCTGTAACCACAGATCAACAGGTAGTAATTGCAGTGTGTGCTGTGTTGCTCATGTGATGTAACATGGAAATACAAAGTCCTGCAATAATCCCAGATTTTATGAAGACCTGACAAGCTAAGATGGGGGAAAGAGTTAACATACAAAGCGAGAGAGAGCCCAATAGACAGTGTGAGTGTGAGTCACAAATCAAGGCCTTATGCAGAACAGAGACCAACTTCTGCAAGTTATCACATATATGTGCAGTAGATGAAGACAGCTTTACATTGGTTTATTCAAACTGAAGGGGATTGAAATGAGGAAAAGAAATTCTGATTTTTAACTTGTAGTTTCTGTGAATATGTTTGTCCATGTAGCATGCTTCTATGGTCAAATTCTGTTTTTCTAAATCTCAGACAAAAGAAATAGCCGATAATTAAACCAATTTGCCTGAGAAAGATGGAAATTAAAATGAATGATGGTAATGCAATCTGGAAGAATTGGCGAACTTCTACCAAAATAATATGTTTGTTGGCTTTCAGCCTGTTGATATTCATTACATCTGTGTGAGTGTTTCATGAATCCTTTAATGGGGAGTTCTTGACTTTTACACATAGCAGCCAAACCAAAACCAGGTTTTATTAAATCAAATCAAATCAAATCAAATTTTATTTCTATTGCCCAAATTCACAAAACACAGTTTGCCTCAGAGGGCTTTACAATCTGTACAGGGAGTGACACCCTCTGTCCTTAGACCCTCGGTTCGAGTGAGGAAAAACTTGCCCACAAAAAACCTTTTAACAGGGAAAAAAGGTGGAAGAAACCTCAGGAAGAGCCACAGAGGAGGGATCCCTCTCCCAGGACGGACAGACGTGCAATAGATGTCACGTGTACAGAACAAATCAACAGAGACATATTGTACAATTACAATGAATGATAAAATAATAATGAATTACAATAAATGATAGAATGATTACAGTAGCAGTGGAACCTGTGATAGAGATAGAGAGACACAGATGCACAGCAGCAGCAAGTCATTGACTAACTATAAACTGTAATGGACATATGGCAGCAATAATGACAGTAATAATATATGTAGTGGACGTCATGCAGGACCACAGCAGCAGCCATGATCCACGAGAACCTGCTGGACGAGAGAGCACAGAAACTCCAGGGAAGAAGTTTAGTTAGTAACATGCATTAACATGCATTAATGAGACATGTATGTTTACAGATGGTGAGAGAGAAAGAGAGAGAGAGAGAGATTTGAGTAGAGTTTTCAGTAAAGGGAGATGTGACCCCTGGCAGTTTAGTCCTATTGCAGCATAAATGGTAAATGGACTGTACTTATATAGCGCCTTTCTAGTTTTTCAACCACTCAAAGCGCTGTACAGTACGTATATTCACCCATTCACACACATTCATACACCACTTGCACAGCCTTTGGGTGCAATTTGGGGTTCAGTATCTTGCCCAAGGACACTTCAGCATGCAGACTGGAGGGGATCAAACCACTGATCTTCTGATTACCTCCAAGCCACAGCCACCCCAGAGTAAGGGATGACCTGAGCCAGCCCTAACTATAAGCTCTATCGAAAAGGAAAGTCTTAAGTCTACTCTTATTTTTTTTTTTTTTTTTTAATTTACTGCACGACTAATACTAAAATTGTGAAAATCAGTTTCAGTTTCAAACAGCATTCTTACAGTCCTGGTTACAAATGCCAATTAAATAGAGTGAAGCTGGACATACATTTACATGACATCACAATGACATAATAAAACAGCTTGTGTCTCAGTTAGTTCTCTGTAATAAAGTTTGAAGCACAGGTTATTGTAAATTTTTTTTGAACTTGCAGACACCAAAGTGCACCATGATGACAGTGAGGATGTTTTTTATTCACTGATTGTTATTTAATGAATGCTTTTAGATGATTTTTCAGATGCATTTTAGTTATAAATGTTTAAGTTTTATGCTTTATGTCTGAGAAATTCGTTGTTGCTCCCATCGGTTGGGTTCACTGAATAGCACTTCAAACAGTGCAACATTCTCATTTCTTTGGGGTCCTGTCTGTCGAATATTCACTCTTTTGGCTCTGTTTTTGGTCTCCACCAAGTCCTGAGGGAAATATCTGGCTCTTAATCTGCACATTGCGACCAGTTTATTTTCTAACTGTGTCTGTCTGCTGTTTGTTGAGCAGGTTGTGTACGATGGGTCTTGTTTTTCAGGGTTTTTTTTTTTTTTTGTGTGCAGAAATTGGTGCCTCGTTGAAAACAAAGCTTTAAGAAAAGTGAATGTGAACCAGAACAGTGAAGTTGTGAGTTGTAAAGCTTTATTAGATTAATGATGTTATACTTCCTATCAGAACTTTGTTGTTCCTTTACTGTTGACATATCGATTCTTCTGAGCTCAAGTGGCAACTAATCTAAGTCATCTCAATGCTATGCCATCTCTGATTTTTTAATCAGTATGATTGAATATGATATGCTCGGGTCTTTATTGGAAGCATGTTCTCTGCATAGCTGTGCACATGAACGATGAAGGCAGAAGATACAGGCATACATAGGAATGGTGTACTCTGGTTTTTATAGTGCCAGTCAAACAACCAGTAACACAATGTACTATTCTTCGGATAGAGTATATGAAAAGACTGTCTCTCTCTCCTCCAGAGTCTCAGTATCTTGTTGTCTTCAGTGTCAGGGCACACGGATTCATCTCAGCCTCAGATAAAGCTGTCCCGCTGAGCAGGAGAAGATTTCCAGTGTGATGTTTGTTGTTTGTGGCAGCTGTGAGAGTCACACTGATCATTCCGTCATTTGGCACATAAACAGTGCCACGGGTCTCACAGCATGTAAACCTGAGCGAGGAGAGGCTTTTGACTTTTTCTCACCTACTTTTGTAGCCTACTTTTTGTTTTCCCTGTTGCTGTTATATCTTTCTCTTTAACACATTCTCAGAACAAATAGGGACGTGTCTCCTAACTGTATGTTGACATTTTTTGGTCTGTTTGTGGGTTTTGTGCTTGCATAGGCATAGGATAGAATAAAATAAATCTCAGTTACATGTATAACCAATGTTGTGATACAGGTGACTGATCCATATTGAGTCAGCCCAATAAGGAAGGACCTGCGATGAGTATGCCGTGTTCTGTGCAGTATTTTGAACTGAATTGGGTGTTTTGGGATTAGAAGAACATTTGAATGTAATGAGTCACATAGAGGTCCTCTGTCTGATTCTACCTGATTGCCTCTGAACTCTCTGTCCCGCTCTTTCTCTTTATTCTGTTGTAATGTGCTGCAGATTGGTGTGGGTGGATGGTGTTGCATAGAGTGAGAGCAAAGCATCATCAAACAAGCATACATTTGTTTATGCGTGTGTGTGTATTTTTCCAAAGCTTCTGGAAGGTTTGCAGTGAGTACGGTATAGACGCATTAATTTTATGAGGTTAAAAGTAATTCTTAATATATTATTATTGTTATTATTTAATGATTGTGGGGTCTGGAGTTTGGAGTTAGTCACATAATCATCATAATAAAACAGTAAGGTAGAAACTGATATTTTTAAAATTGATTAATTCAATTAAATAGTTTAAATAGTTACTGTCATCAGAATATTGCTGTTCTTGGACAGATTCTCCAAAGAGTGAGACACTTAAGATCAGCAGATAATTGAAGTTTTGTGCTTGTGTATTTGTACTAAAGTTGTTTGTGTTTTAAGTATCTGTGAGGAGACATGTATTCATAATGTAATGAACATGGAGTGATAGTAACTCAAAATAAGCTCAAAATAAAATGGACAAATGAGGTATATCATAAGGTCTGTGGCAGAGAGTCAGTGTGTGTGTGACAGCTGCTCAGAAGTCAGACACAATGATTCACTTTCTTTATTTTAAAGAGACAGGCAGCATGAGGTTTTCCTGGGTCTTTCTGACACTTGAATCGGTCGTTGAGTGGTCGACACCTTTAATGTGAGGCTCTTAACCCAAAACATATGTTTCCACGGCAACAGGTAAGCTGGGCACAGTGAGGACAGGAGAGGAGATTTAAAGGTATTTAAGGACAGAATTGAAAAGGTCTGAATCTTTCAGTGAAGTGTTACTTGGTTTGAGAAAACAGAAATGAAGAGCTCTGTCCATCCATCTATGCCTGTTAGGAAATGTCTGGCTGCTTCTCAGTGTGGTGCACTTGTTTTCTCAGTAGTCCACACACAGACATTACTGTAGAGTAGATATGAACATAACAAGTTCTGGCCTTTTGAATCATGTAAGTCGAATTGTTTGCATTGCTTCCTTGTGCACTTTCAAATATTGACTGATTACAGATTGATTTTAGTTCTGTGTTCATTCAAACAGTTATGACATATACTGTATGTGCTCCTTTGTGTTTCAAAGACGGCAGTCTTTACTCTGGATTTACAGTGTTCACCATATATTTGCATCCTGTCTCCTGTCAATGAGGACTCTAATCACTGCATCTTAAAGATGATTAAAGTTGACATGTGACACACCTGCAGCTCAGTAAGCCTCAGACCACTTACTCAAATTCAGCCAGTCAATTCTATTGATTTACTGTCTAATTTTCAGAGCTGCTTGTTTTGTAAAAACACTGAGACTAACAGCGTTTATCTTCGGCTCACTTCTATTGTTTCTCATGAGAAGTTTGACTTGTTGTGTGTGTGTGTGTGTGTGTGTGTGTGTGTGTGTGTGTGTGTGTGTGTGTGTGTGTGTGAATCACTGTGGTTGATTGTACTTGTGCACCTTGGATTGTGTGTGTGTGAATGTGTGTGAATGCGTGTGTGTTCACACGTGCATGTGTTTTAGTAGGGGCATGTTACAATGATAATGAACATCGTTTCCATTTTAGCCCCTCTTCTTTCTTTCCAGCCAAGGGGATAAGAGCTCCCCTGTGAACTCCTGTGGCGAGTATAAAAGGTTGCCTGTCCACGCAACAATAAGCTTCATTTCCTCAAGGGCATTCTGAGAGCTGTGGGTCATACTAGGAATGGTTGCTGGTAAAAGAAATTACTATTGATCTACTATTGCTTTCAGGAGGTGTGAGAGCAAGCCAGGACTACAGGCCATACAAAATGGCATGCACAAGCAAAAACATGACTGCACCCACATACACATACATGCACACATACATTTGGATTCATAGTGTTTAGCTATGCATGGCCATCTAGCAGCATTTCTCATTGATTTGTAAGCCTCTGTGGTTGCTGTCATAACCAGGAGGTGATAAAGGGGCAAGAAAATGTGCTGTTGCACTTCTGAAACACCCGTGTGCTCTCCTTCATCTTCTGTTTCTCCTCCACTCTCACAACTCTCCGTCCATACGCCGCTAACTAATGCATGTCTTCAAAAGCAGATTTACTGCTTGACTATCAGGTTAAGTCAGGTTTATTGCAATACGTTGTCACATACATGGAATTTGTTTCGGTGCATTATGTGTTACATTATATAAAAAAACTGAACATAATAGTACTAGAAGACCCCCCCCCCCCCCCCAACCCTAATGGGGATAAGCGGTTACAGAAAATGAATGGATGGATAGATAGATGGATGTAATCCAAAGGATGTTAGCAATCATTATTAAAACATTACGAACTGTTTATAATCTAATGCATAGAGTCATTTAGACCTTCATGTAGCATAATGCATAGCATTCATAGCATAATGTCTGGGGTGGGGTTTCAGCTGCAACCGTGTAAAAACTGTTCCTGTAGCATGAAGTTTTGGTCCTGATGGACTGCAGCCTCCTGCCAGAGAGAAAGGGTCTCAACAAGTTTGTGTCTGGGGTGTCGTTTAGCTCAGTTGGTAGAACAGCCTCCCCTCCAAGCCAAAAGCCAGCCAAATGGCAGCCGTCTTCCAGCTGACTTCCAGCCAACTGCCTGCCAATTTCATTTGTTTAATTACAGGGTATGACCAGAAGATGGCGCTTCTCTCACAGAATCTTGTACAGTTGTTCTACCTGGAGATGACGTAGCTTACACACCTCATTAGCATTCTCATTGCTCAACCTTTTGTTTGCACTTAGTGGGCTTTTTGGTCTCCCAGTGTCACACAGATCACAGATTGCAGCTGGTTTGACTACTGTATACTATACAGTAGCCTTGTGATTTGAGTGTGTTCATGAACAGGAGAATGACTTATTTACTGTTTTTTCATAAATGAAAGACTTAGAAGACTGACCCTGAGTCACAGCGGCATTGCTACTGTTGCTAAACGACAACGTATATATTTATTTTTTATACTATTATTGTTTGATTTACTTGCCTTTGCTGAGTGTGTATTGGTCTGCATATAAATTAAAAAAAAGTTTTTGCTGCATGGAGTTTCATTCTCCCCTCCCCCTCCACACCTCAGCCTGCCACCTTCAACACCTGACCCCCATCAACCCCCATTTATATCTAACATGTCACTGTTTACTAAATCAACAACATCTCATTCTGTCTTTACATAATGATGCGTCTCTTCTCTCGCGCTCGCGCACTCTCTCTCCTCGCTCGCTCCTGATCTGCATGTAGTGCACAGCTGGACACACCGGTCTGTAACAGCTGTTCATTTAGCCATCAATATAACTGCTATGACGGTCCGAGGAATAAATACTCAGAAATCGAGTGTGTTGCATAGGCTTCAGAAAACATCAAACAGATATGGCCTACAAACACTTTGTTCTTGCCGCAGTGGCCCTGGGTTCGAATCTGACCTGTGGCTCTTTTCTGCATGTCATTCCCCATCTCTCTCTCCCCACATTTCATGTCACTCTTCAACTGTTTCTGTCAAATAAAGCTCAAAAAGAAGTTTTCAGCTGATCACCTTCTCAGCAGACTGACTGACAGGCTGATCTGCCCTGCAGACTGCAGGGACGTAATCCTTATTGCAACGTAATCCTTATTGTCAATTGAGCACCATCAGTGTATGTTCCACTAAAAGCACTTTTTTTGCCATTGACAGGCTCATATTGTTATTAAGTGTCTGACAGCATTATGGAAAGGGCCCCTGCAGAGAGAGACATTTTCTGTTTTTACCAGAAACAGCAGTTCTAATGCTGTGGTCCAGATTTGATTGACAAAAATTGTAATTTTACCTAATGACACTTAACTTAATCTCAACAGAAACAAAATAAAACTCAACAATACCCTGGTTCAGTGTTCCAAAAATTATCAGCTCTGAAATCACTGAGTTAGATATGAAAATATTGGCAGAGTAGAGAGGGAGGACGAACATCAGTCAGAATATTTTTACATGTAATGGTTTATTTTGACCAAACCAGAATTGGTAATTGTCAGAATAGTAGAAGGCCAAACTGAGGATTTATTTTGTTTCTGTTGAGTTAGTTATGATTGCTATATTTGTCACTAGTCTGGTGGCTTTGAAGACATATATTGTGATATACATTACATATATTCATACATATATACATACATACATATATTCTGTTTTTGGTGAAGCAAAAGGATCCTAATCTTCATAGGTGGCCTGTACATAATGCTGTCAGACACTATGATGGTGTGCAATTGCCCACACAGATTACATTGCTGCCTTGCTCAAAATGACTGAAGCCGTTTCTGTTCTTCGTGCCTTCATTGAGTTTGGAACGCCCTGCATGAAGACATAAGGCTCGCGGAAGCAGCGAATTCTTCGTTTCAATACGATTTAAAAGACAACCCAGTGTTTAGAGATTAACCTCTCCTCAGCCTAGACAGAATGCATACATGTGTCCCTGGAAGATGCCAGACACTTTCTGAAGGGTCTGAAAGGAGAGACCACATAATGAAGCAGGTTCTTTAATTCAGCTTGATTAAGCAATTAAGTCCCACACTTAGCTCTGGTGTTTAATCTCTTCAGCTAGACGAATAAGACACAGTCTCATGTTGTCCCATTTGGCTGAAAAAGTCTGCAGGCTCCTCTGTATGTAAAACAGAGCTGGTGTGCTGTGGGAACATCTTACTTCCAACACTGGACAGTTTTCTGCATATTGTCTGACTTAGCATCTTTAGAGGATCTTTAGTTTTAGAGGAGCTTTCCTATCTTTGACAAAACCACATTGAATTGACCAACATGGGCTATGGAAACTGCTTGGAAATGCATTGTAGCCTCTTGAGGAACCAATATCCGCAGTTCAACAAGGGTCTCTCTCAATGCCATGTTCCACGGATTCCACGGAATAACTGACTACTATGGAGACAAACAGAGAAATATTAATAAGGCAACTACACCGGCTCATAGATCATAGAAAGATCATATAAATCATATTCATAACTCAATACAGCATCAAATCATAAACCTATAGATCAGCTTCCTAACATGTCATAACAATGTGAGCAATGAATAACAGAATGAACTGGTAAAGAACTGTGAAAACACTCAGAGTGGTTGAATCCTCTCAGTGTAAACGTCCTTGGCTGTTTAAAGTCTTGCGTTGCTTACAATAAACTGTTTCATGTTGATCGCACATGATGCCCTCTATTATATGAGAGTGTGGTTGTACTTATGGAAGGATACCACTCCAGGATATGTGGTTGTGTGTTGGGAAAGGCGGGTAAATTACAGTAGTCATGCAACTGCAATAAATCTGTAGATCTTATTAGATGGCTCTACCGTAGGCAATAATTGTGTTCACAGAGAGGTTGTCTGCTAAGATTTAGGTTTATGTTGGTCAAGACATTCCCAAGAGCCTGAACTGCCCGCATTAAATTCAAAACACTAATGCTCGTCTACAAAGTTGTCTCCGGTAGTGCACCTACCTACCTGAACGCCCTTATACAAGCGCTCCTCCAATGAATGTTGCCTGGCTCTGCCACCCGTTCGTTCAAGGCAATCAGACTTTTCTCGTCTGTAGCTCCCCTTTGGTAGAACATCCTACCAATTCCAACGAGATCAGTGACATCCCTCTCTACCTTTAAAAACCTACAGCTCTTCAGAGAGGACCTCCTCTCCAACACTACCAACAACTGGACATGCTAAACAGTAAATGGATTGTGTATATATATATATATATATATATATATATATATATATATATTATCTCCTTTCTAGTCTTCCGACCACTCAAAGCTCTTTACAGTACGTATCTCATTCACCCATTCACACACATTCATACACTGATGGCACTGGCTGCCATGCAAGGGTGCCAACTGCTCATCATTTTTGACAGCTAACCATTCACACACATTCACACACTGATGGCGCAGCCTTCAGAACAATTTGGGGTTCAGTATCTTGCCCAAAGGAGCACCGACATACAGACTGGAGAAGTCGAACTACAGGATGTTCCGACTCAAACTGACCACAAGCAGTACCCTGTGATGCATTCACAACAAAACAGAAAATTATTTTAGCTTCAGAAAGTATGATTTATTGTGGGGCAATTTGATTACAAAATACTGTGTGACAGGATTCCATGATGCACAAAAACTGGAGAGGGTTGGGTGTGTGTTCAGTTTTCAGAGCAGCAATTAGTGATACTAAAGTTGTCTGGGTTTCTGTGTAAACCTGTTGAATTATAGCATTCATTTAATAATTATCTGTTTGGACATGTTTACATTGAGCCAACAGAGTTACACATGATATCTTACCCATGTGTTCTATGATGACAACATGACTGGTGTATGAATGTTATTTGTTGCACATATCACACACTGGCCAAGGAAGACTCGCAAGGTGAGCTCTCCGTGACCAGTATGCTTATTTTGTAATTTATGAGACAGTTTGACCAATTGACCTTTGTGATGCCACCATGGCGTTTGTGTTTTTAGCGGAGATATTTCAATAACTAATGGATAGATTGCCATGAGAAATGAATTTGGACATTCATGTCAGGATTAGCTTTGCTATAACTTTGGTTGCCTTAAGACTTTTCATTTAGTGCCATCATCAGTTTAGAATTTTCAGTTTATTTCATGCACTGGTTCGTGACCAAATACCTATACTACCAACAGCTTTGTCTTTAAGTGCTAATTAATAAATGTAAGCAGCATGCTGATGCTATTCCTTCCTTCAGTGTTTCATGTGTGGTGTTAACTTCATGTCTTGAGGTGTGATCAGACTTTAAATGAATTTTGCACTGTGGCTCCAGTTGTCTTTATTGGTAACCTTGGTATACTTGACATTTTGTTTTACAGATACTTCTAACGATCTGAAAGCCTTTTACTAACTTCCAGAAGTCAACTCAATTCATGATCTTTTCCTAAACCCATCTAAACTGCAATCATTTCGCAACATTAAGCATTCTAAAAAGCGTGTGACACACCAATGAGCATGACAAAACAGCATCAGTATTTGACGGCCTATGATGAAAATGATGGATGATTCCCTTCCAGCTGAACTGGACTGTGGGTGTACTTCCAACTGATGTGACCAGGTTATGACTCTTCACCTCCCACTTCCTCAGCCAGTCAACCCATTCGTCCTCTAATAAACCAGAGCGGCCATACATTGTGGCCTCTAAGCTTCCACAAGCTTCCATCGAGGATGAGCCTGTGTTTCACTCTCATTCATGCATGCTCTGCCATCAGTCCCAATGACAGCTCTGTAATCTGTAATTTGTATCTGTAAATTTTGCCCAATTGAAATTCCCCTCTTTCCTTCCATCCCTTTTTCTTATCCACTTTTCATTTTCTTTCTTCCTTTCCTCACTCCTTCCCTCTTTGACCTCTCCTGCCTCTTAGTCTTTCAGGTTCTTCCTCCTGTTTACCACCTCTTGCATCAACATGTCTTTCTTACCCATCAGTGATTCACCTTAGTAAATTTACTGTTTTGTCTGCCTCTCCACAGCACACCTGTTTCTTTGCCTGTCTGCCTCTTTCTCCACTGTATGTTTTACGGGCCTTTGGCTGAGGTGGATGGTGCTAACTATATGTGCCTGCTGTAGTTCCACCATACATTCAGGAGCCACTCATCAGTATTCATCACCATGCCCAACACCTTTGTCCATTAAGATTATGCACAGACTGAGTTAGCATCAACTATGCTGTGTTTCAGTGTGACTTGCTGTTTATGAAAGACAATTGTGAAGAAGTATAGGGCATACAGATATGGGAACCTTGAGAGACCAGCACAGCACCTCTATTTACTTTGTGGTTAGAAAATGTATTTGCAGCTCTTTTTACTGGACATTTTGATGTTTGCGTTGCGTCAATCTGATTGCATTTGTGTGATTCAGGGATGAACTGTTCTGCCTGCTAACTCCTGGAGCTCATAGATCTCCCTGGATGTGCATTGGGGAAGTAGTTCAGTCTGTAGGGTTTGGCTTAGAACTGGAGGGTGGCTGGTTCAAGTCAGCACACGGACCAAGGGTGGAGGGGCACTGCTGAGTAGCCCTGAACAGGAGTGAACAACAACAATCCCTAACTACTCCCAGGGTGCTGCTATGTGTGGCTTCTCATCACTCCACATTTGGATGTGTATGAGCCCTTTGTGTGTGTGTGGTTGTATTTCAAGCAAAATGCATATAAAAACATGAGTGAAAAAGAATTTCCCCTCAAGGGATCAATATATTCTATTCCCACTGAGACTATGTGCATTACAAGTAAAATAAAAATGGTGGCAGAGCTCTCTGGCTTAAGATCTAAGAGAGGGGAGTCAGAGAAAACTGACTGAACTTTCATTGCAGCATCAAAGCTAGCTGGAGCCTACTGACAGTAAAAAAGGGTTCCTTAAAAACGGGCCTCAGTGGTCAAAAGGAACAAGGACAAAAGGAAAATACTCCCCCTTTCTCCTCCTCTCTCTTCTGATCTCCTGGGAGGAAATGTTGCATCTGTTCAGTCATTTAGCCCTTCAGCTCAGCTGAAGGATGACATACCCTCTGTCTTCTTCTTGCACTCGGACCATGTCCTTGTCAGAAAACATTCAACACTGAGGTGAAGCTGCCAATCAAGCCCCTCTTGTCTGTGCTCAACTTCCCGGCTCTGTCGAAATTTTTATATGAAAGAGTCAGGTAAACCATCTTGATTCTGTATCAATATATCTACTCATCAGAATCTTGCTGTATATAACAGAGGCTGGCCTGATGATCAGCTACAGACTGTTCTCTATTGCCAAACTGCAATATATTTATATGTTGTTGGTGTTTATGTGTTATATGTTCCTGTATATTTAGGTTTCTGCAATAAATAATAGTAAAGCATTTCTCAACATACTGTACACATTTATTCCATACACAACAAGTCTGTGTAAAGTAAAAATAAATATGTTCTGAGTTTGCAAACCAAAGAAGCCAAATTTGAATGATTAAAAATCGACAAGTTTATGAAGTTAGGTGTCAAAATCAGGTAAAAATCAATTCTGCTCAAGGACTGGGCGTATCCGCTGAGCCTTTCTCTGTCTCAGTATGGCATGTCAACCAGCAGCACAGCGCACCTGCAGCAGGAGGTGCAGTTACTGACACTCTGAAACTTTTTTTCATTTTTTTCATTTTTTCAAATACATCACTTTCTTCATCTCTTTGTGTTTGCGAAGGTTAAATTAAACTTTTCAACCAGGGAAGATGCATCTGCAGTACTTCGAGGGCAGAGCTAGCTAGCAACTGAGTGTAAACAAGAATAATAACTAGCATACAGAGGAAACTGGGTACTAACACACTGAAGGCTTTTATAGGGTTGTGGGTTAGAGAGATTATGCTCAGGGTGGCCTCAGCGTGTCATCGAGCCACCCTTTAGGTTTTCGCCAAAATCCTGGACTGAAACTAAGTGAAAAACTGGCAGACCTCTATTTCAAAATCTCAAAAACATTTTCACATGTTTTTCAGCAACTATTTTTCAACATATTTAAGTAGTTTGAAAGAAATTGTCTTAACACGGTCTTTGTGCTAATAAATATAATGGTGTCTATTCCTGCTGTGACCATACATGAACTATGTTCACACGTTACGTGCTGGACCTTGTGTCTTGAGTGAATGTTTCAGTGAAGTCAGTCCATTAATTGGATGTAGGAAAATAAATAATTGATTGATGCATAAATGAATTCTTGCATTTTGGCAGGAGCCTTCATGCATGTGTCTGCTTGTGTACACTGACCTCTCACCCCCATCCCGAAGAACAAGCGACAAGTAATTTGAACACTTATAAGCCACAAGCTCTTAGTGTGGTGGAAAAGAGGGAAGTGATCATTTCTGTTGCTTTCTCAGCTTGAACTGCTGGCTATTGAACCTCTACACTGCAACTGCATGGATGTATTGATCACTTTGACTCCCAATGGGAGGCAGACCATTGCAGAGGTTTGAGAGAGTTAAATTCACCAAACAGAACAGATGGAGTAAGGCAGCTTCCAACATATATTGATTTTTACCTATTGAATGTAATCTCAGCAGAATCTATTCATGTGCAATCTTCAGTACCTACCCCACTTATGCCTTTATTCCACTGAGCACAGCTCTGTGGCGTCTCGTCCACTGTTTACTATACGTCTCTAAAATAATTTCAGCAAACAACTTCATCACCATGAAAGTCTTAATTTTATTAGCCATCTTGCCAGACTTTGGAGTCGACAAGTTGTCTTTGTATATCTATTAACGGTCACCCTTATGTTGTAAAGTCAATATCTACACAGCACAGTGCAGTGTTGCTTAAAGTGGTAGTTAGTGCTGTCGCCTCACAGCCAGAAGGTCCTGAGTTTTAACCCGGAAGCTGTTCTTCCTGCAGGAAATTGCTGACTCTATGTCCTGTAAGGGGCGTGAATGTGAGTGAGCGGTTGTCTGTCTCAATGTGTCCAGCTCTGTGAGCGGTGATCTGTCAGGGTCTACCCTACTTCTTAACTAATGTTAGCTGGGACTGGCTCACCCTGCCATAACCCTGATAAGATAACTCAGCATGACAACAGACTGCTACTGCTATCAACTCCACTTTAGAAGTCTCTGTAACAATGCTTTTGAGAGGGAGCAAGCATGTGTGTGTTTGCAGAGAACGCAACTAAAGAAGGGATCTCAAGTAATGTCTTTAAAGACAGAAGTATTTTTTATGTTTAGTGTTTTTATATCAAAATTTCTGTTTTCTTTTTTCTACATGAAATGTAAAAATATTTTCTTATCCCTGTATGTATGATCCAGATAAATTTTGGGCCACCAAATAACCACACATCACATCACGCTAAGAGAGGAACATTGTATGCGCGTCAATTCAATCTTCTTATGAGAGAGGAAAAAAAGGGGATGATGGTTTGATGGCACAACAGAGCTTGTAAATAACTGCACAGGAAAATAGATGAATAAAGATGTCGGACAAACCAATCTGAGTTTATACGGTCAAAGCATGGAGTATAAAGGGATTCATGGACATGCTGGAATAATGGCGTATTTCAGCAAGGCACCAACCTTCTAAAGACAACACCATGATGAATCCTATGAATGATAGATGAGGTGATTCCATAATGTTCTGCTGGGTGCTTTATCAAATGGACATACATATAGATGGACAGGCTGGATGGGAGGCCTTACATGCTTCATGGTTCATTGGTTTTCTATTTTCTGCAGATTAGCTAATTTATAGAGAACCGCATCTGCAAGGCTGCTCACAGATCCAAAGTGACACAGTGGTTAGAAAAAACATTTCCCCGTGGCTTTATACAACCTCAGAAATAAGTTTTACAGATCCGCCTGTCTGTCCAGTTCCAGTAACCATAAAACATACAAGCTCCCTCTTACCACAATTGAGCAATTTGTGCACCATATGTCCGTGTGCCTTGTGAGCATGTGTTCCTGCATTTATGACAAGATGGCCTGTGTGTACATGTATTGTGTGTGATGTGAAACCACCACACTGTTCAGAGCATTTCTTTTTTTGCCAGATCCTGGGGTACACAATGCCAGAACCAAAATTAACACTGGCACAAAAAGGTTGACCAGGGAGAATGAGAGGTGGACAGAAAAGAAAGAAGAGAGGAATAAGAATAATGAGAAGGGCAGTTTTTGGGGTCTAAGACAATATTTCAAAAGTGTCTGTTTTTCAGGTCCTTTTTAGTTATTTGTTCTTTTATAAACTTGCTCTCTTTCACTCCTTTTTTGGTTTTGAAGTGATTCCTTCATGTTTCACCATCTTTTCTCCCAAATCTAATCACTTACCCAAATCCTTGATGCCCCTCCTTTTGACTTTCTTCCCTTTTCCTCCCCTTCTCCATCTTTCATCCCATCCGTCTTCCTAATGTCTTTCTCTCTCCGTCTCCCAATTGTCCCCTCCCTTTTTCTCCATAATTAGATTATCCAGCATGCATGGATCATGCTGATCCGTGCACAGTAACATGAAACCCTAAGCCCTTCCTACCCTCTTTCCCATCTAGCACCAGACTCAGTACCTCAGATGTAGTCTTCTTAGTTTCTCACTCATTCCTGTCTTTTCATTCATTTCATTTTCCTACTCTTCCTCTTAATTCTAAGGTGAATGTGTATGTGAGTGAGTTTGTCTGAAAAGATCTTCAAATACTTTTAAAAAAATAGTGAAGTGGAGTGGATAAATCTTAAATCTCTGGC
Organism: Protonibea diacanthus; assembly: GCA_028641955.1. Lineage (NCBI taxonomy): Eukaryota > Metazoa > Chordata > Actinopteri > Sciaenidae > Protonibea > Protonibea diacanthus. Next base: position 1,321,963 of record CM053986.1, read on the forward strand.
TCTGTCAGTATTTGTTCATTGGCTTTCTGGAAACAAAGCTGAAAATGGGAACAACTAACTAACTGTAGACTCTTATATCAATTATTTGGCCCAGTCAAACAAAAGAGGAGAGTGAATGAGAGATTTAGCTTTTGATTTTCCCTGTTGCCCACCAGCGTTTTTAGTGGATGAGGATCTTTACAAAATCACATTGATTTCACATTGTCTTTCTAAAATGTTCAGTGAGGGACCAAGAGACAGAGCACTTTCACTTACATTAACACACTTGGCCACAGTGTTGCCAGTGGCAGGTCATTTTGGAGACATTTTATCATTACCAATCTCATCTTACTGGAAATCAGCAGGAAACCCCCAAAAGCAGAAGCTAATTAGCAGAGAGAAACTAAAGCAGACTAAAAAAAAAAAAAAAAAAAAAAAAAAAAAAAAAAAAAAAACTTTTTCATGGTGTATTATGTATGAAGATGTAGCATGCTGTTTACAAGATCTACGACAAATAACATCCCATCATATTTCTTCTCACTTTTACACTGCTCACACATCAGAAGCAATATAAACCAGAACATTAGGCCTATAATTTGGTTGTGGGATATTAGAGTCTGATCCGACACCTGGCTGCTCAGGTTATTTTAAAGATCTGAACAAGAATGACTTGAGGAAGGAGAAGTCAGTTCATTATTCTTCTATAACAACAACACGATTAATAGTACTAATTAGTTGCTGCAATTACTGAATGAAATCAAATTGATCCAGTGAGCTGGCCAGTGCCTTCTATAGAAGCTTTATGAGAATGTGCATGGACGTATGAGAAGAAGATGGAGCATATATACATTCCTTTGAATGTTTAAATGGGTTGAATTACCATTTTGGTGTTAGAAGCACTCACAGATACACACTTGCACAGTGAAGAGTGTCAGATTTGTTAACAGCAGTAGCAGCCATTATTAAATTTACCTCGTTAGTCCTCTGGTGACAAACTAAACTAGCAGACCAGTGAATTGTACTTTGTTAGACTGATGGTGATTTAAGATTACCTGTGTGAGTCAGTGATTTTTAAATACATTAGACCATGTGTGTTTTCAGATCATTTTCAGCCCAACCATGATAATATTTAGCCACAGTTACCTCCTGTTTTTGTGAGCCAGCTAGTCCTCCTGCTTTAATCCCATCAGAGCTTCTTCCTTGGGCTTTTGTTGGTTTTCTGCCTATATCTTCATTTTATTAAGTGGAAGTGATAGTATACAGAATTAGCCAAAAGCAGTTCATTGTAATTAATACTCATGTGTACATTGTATGGGATATCGCTGGATTACTTTGACACTGAATATTGTTATTTGTCTATAGCATTAGTATTATTAATATTTATTTATTAAGTAGATTTATGAATGTTCTTTCATGATGGACATCAAGAGATAATGACATCTCTCAGGGAGTGGAAGTCACACTGTACCATGATATTAAAGCTGAGTTAGAATCTGAGAAAGAGAATGATTTGAGCTCAAGTCTATAAGTGATTTCATTGAATAGACACTGTTACAGACAAAGGTTATCATCCCACTTTTTATTAAATTGTATTTTGTATTTGTAACTTTTAGGTTACCAGATATGCAACAATCAAGACAATATACAAACAATGTAAGTAAACTCCTGCAGTTATTTCTGGTTGAAGGTGGGGAAGTGTCTGTAGGATTGGGTGCTAGTCAGTGGACTGCAGTCATTCATGAACATTGATGCAAAGGTCAAAGTTTCCTGTCCTGCCATGGTGTGACCTTTCTTTGAGCGTCATCAACACAGCTGAAAGCTAAAGTTTCTTCATCTGCCCTCACTCCAGTCAGTGTACCACTGAAACAGTCAGAAGGGTCCACAAGATCCACTCCAAGATTTCAGGAATCCTGGATCAGTATTTCTATACAGAGACACGATGTGTAACATACAGTCAAAGAACCTGAATGATGCTGTTATCTGCTGTCATTCATATAGAAGATGATAATAATGAATGTGTGTGGACATTATGTTCCATCTTTGCCATATTTTGAAAATAGAGCCTCACATATCTTACACACTGAACCTTTAAAGTCCTCCCCTCGTTTGTATTTTCTAATGTATGTAGCTTTTCTGCCAGGCTTCGTGTCACAGGCCCTATTAAGAAACAGTTATTAAGTAATTACAACATATGTTATAGTGACATCCACTTTTTGTAGTGTAACACAGGCTAAGCCTGTCTGCACTCAATAAATCATTACAGAAGAGTTGAGGACATTTCTGATGATATCTAAAAGCTTTGTCTCTGCACAGAACAAGGCTAAGGCACACTAAAACAGGCAGCCTGATTTTCCTTTCTTTCTGTGTGTGTGTGTGTGTGTATTTCTAACACCAACAAAGATAAAAGGTAACAGTAGGTGTTTGAACACATACATCGCTATCTTCTCTCGACTGTCTCTTTTTCTTTCTTTTCTTTTCTATGTGACCCTTGTCTCTGTCCCCCAGCCTCTCCAAATAAAGACGCAAAGCCCACCAAAAAATAACTTAAATAAGGATTCAGTATAGAGCTGGGAATCTTTTGCGGGCCTGCCAGGTCTGTCTGGCGGGTTGGGCATAATTTTATCATTGGAGATTGGTGACCAGACCTGAGCGAATCGGCGATCAAGTGATGCGTTCAGTCACAACAGGTGCAAGAATTGATGCTGAGAGGTGGCGGAGGATCTGCTGTGGTGACCCGTGTTGTTGAGCCAGTGAAAGCAAGGTCTGAGGTGTGAAACTTTGACCATGTACACAATGAAATAATGGCGCATTGAATAACGTCGGGCTTTCATGGGTTGAATACAAAGCTGTCAATCAGCAGACTGGGCGGGCGCGGTCGAGTCTCAGGCTTCCGGGCGGGTCGGGCTGACTTCTAAGGCCTGTTTCGTACTCACAATTCAGTGTTGTATGTACGGGTATTGTTACAAACTTTTGTGATCTGGTCATTTCTGTTGCTAATCAGGTCTGACCGACAGCAACTTCGCAGTGACAGTAATGACCAACACAGAAGTGCCAAAACTGCAGTTCCATAAATGTCCACTTGAGGCTGGTGCAGAAGTGGGTTAGTCTCCATAAGTCCCCATGTTAAAATGTCCAACGTTGACAGCAAAAATAAACATGTTTACAGCCTGTGGGCACAAAAAAACAGTTTTGAAATTCATAGCCTAATTACGTTCATGACAACAACAACTCCCCTGTTCGGATTATATTAAGGCTTAACGTTATGCAGGATTAACAGCGTGAATGCTTTGACTGACAGGTGGGTGCTGTAACAATTGCCTTTTTTGGGCACCCACAAGATAGCAACCCGACAGAGCCACCACACTTTGAGCTTCACAACAGCTCAGCCCCAGAAACCAGTGGGTGAAGTCACGGATTAGATTTTTCTTACAGTCTATGGGTTTTGATGAGCTTTTGGCAGCTGGAGACCTGTTTTGGCAGTTTCTGCCTCCCACGTGGTATCCTTCCATGAACAAATGCACATATAGGTCTAGACCAGGGTGTCCAAACTCCTGTTAAGAGGGCCAGATTTGACAATGTGAAGATGCGGGCAAAAATGCAATAAAGTTCCATACAAATGCAGGAAGTTGCATGAAGCTGATATGAATCTTAACCTCATGTTCATTCTAAGCATGGCTTAATATGAGTAATGCCTGTTAACATTTAAAAAGTTCAAAATGTTTCAACCTTGCTCTTGTCTTGACAAACTCATTCAAAGTAATATTTTGTGTCACATCTACAGATATATAACACCAGCAGTTATGTCCTTAGAGGTTAATGGTTAGTGCCTCCAAATGTTTCGTTATGTCAACCAAAAAGCCAAATCTTCCAGCCATACAGTGAAAATCCTGGCAGGCATGAATAATATATTATAAAAACTAAGCCCAGACACATGAAATCTGACCGTGGGCGGGTCAGCCCAGACCACTCACTGAACACCCCTGGTGTAGACTCTAATTCTAGAAATCACTTTCAGACTGACTCTTAGTGCTTGCAATGATCAAATTTCATTTTCGGTGTCTCAGTTGCCTAAGCCTGCGCTGCTGCAGCTTTTTGTATTCTGTTTTTATTGCTGTATTTCCTCTCTGTAGCACGGTGCCCACAAGCAATTTCACTAATTGTGTTTTTCATCAGAGAATTACTGAGAAAGCACCATACCATGCTCCAATGAATCTGTCACAGCTGAGTGTCCCAAACTGGCCCTGACTTGGCTCCTTATTGCTTCAGCTACTGTGTTGCATGGGGAACTGGCTGATAAGGTTGGCGTGCCATTACATGATGTCTTTGATAAACTATCGTGTAGCTAGCTGATTCACAAGCAGTAGAACACCATCAATATTTTTTAGTAGAGATGAATCTAGAGAGAATCGCTTTGTGGCTCTGATCTCTGATAGTGTTTTGCTCTGACGTTGCATCTGCTTTTTTTAACCCTTTAAAAACTGACCTCATGTTTGTAATCCTGTTTAAATCAATGCTGCGCAATCCACAATAGGAGGCTTGCATTGTTTTGCAGCTGAAACAATGCTTCTGTCTTTATTCATGCACATCACTTGTGTGGCCAAATTAATTAACTTCATTTCATTACATCTATAGCAGCACGAGGTTGTGACAACGCCGCGGTGCCAGAGTAGCCGAGTCCAGTTCGTAATGAGGCTGAAGTAGTATTGTGTGTTAGTTTTTTGAGCATGTATATAGTTTCAATAACTTGAGTGTAGTTGAAAAAAGTTTGTAAAATCAGAAATTATTTGGATCTACATTTTTATTTTTTTCAATGATTGTACTATTATGATAAAGAAAGATGTTGTGACATGTCTCTCTGCCTCTGTTTTCCCCTCACACTTTCTGCGGTGCTTTTCATTTTGCCCCCTGTTGATCTCAAACTAACTCTGTTGCCTTGTGTCGCTACTTTATGAATTTTCAGGCTTGTAACAACTCAGTAGGTGATGGTCAGACAGTCTATTGGGATCATAGGTGTCACTGCAGGCCATCACACCACGTGTTCTTCTCTAGACAAAACAACTTTAAACAAACCAGAAAACTTTAATCCGTCATTCAGTCAAGTTCTGAGAGAAGAGGAAAGAATACAGCAGGTTGAAAAACAAGATTTCTTTGATAAGGCTTGAAAATAATGATCATAACAGCAATACCTTTCTCTACTGACAGAGAATTAATATCATTCTTTATATTACCACAAAAAGTGTAATTAATCATTTGCATTACTGACTGAATTTGACCTCTGAATTCTGTTTTAGCATTCCGTCTGGCTTCAAAAGTCAATGTACAGTCTGCAATGAGCTGTAAACATCATTATGTCATATAGCTCATGCTGACAATAGAACTCACAGGAGCTCTTTTGAGTTTCTATACTCTTGTCTCTGTATTCACAATTTAGAAACATAAAACTGAAGGATAAGTGTGAAAATTTAGTTCACACAGCTTAGAGCATTCTGTACCATTCACTTCTCACTTCAGTCAGATGATGATGTTTCAGAAGTATAATGAAGTGTAGTATGATTGCACATAAAGGGTGATAATAAGTGTGTAAGGGAGAGTACAGTGGTGTGAGATTATAGTGTGGTATGATTTATAGCTGAACAGCCTCTCATAGGAAATGTGGCTCTAAACACACCTTTAATTTAAAGGCAGTAACATACACAGAGGGCATTTTTGATTCCATTTCTAGCATTGGCCAGGCAGGAGCTTGACCTTCGCCGCATTCAGCCTCTGTAGCCAGGTTACTATGAGACAACAGACATGCAGCACTTGGGGTTAATGATCAACTTCCTTTTACAACGACTACTTCCCTAATGAGCCATTAACGCTGTGATTGGAGTCAGGGCCCAAGGTATTCAAAGACAACACTGGATGTGGAAAATGAAGTGTTTGCTGTGCCACAGATTCGTTTTTTCTTCTTCTCTCATAGTCCCTATTGCCATGTTTTAGCCTTAAGTGCTTGCATGGGCACACACATGCACACACAGTGACCAGTGCCATAGATAGTCAGACAGACACACACAGTAAGCACAGTCACTATCCAATGTCTCAGACTTGACTTGGAAGAAGCTTGATTATTAGTTCTATTCAAGATTCATGATTAAGTTTGAAGGTAAGACTTGATGAAGTTAGGGGGTGTGTGTGTGTGTGTGTGTGTGTGTGTGTGAGAGAGAGAGAGAGAGAGAGAGGATGACAGTGTGTGCTCTGTCTCTTTCTGTTTCTATTAACTGTGATTTCAGTTGCGGAGCTGCACTCATTAACAGTATTGAAAGCAATATATTCACTGACACAGTGATGTTCCATATCCATGATGTTTAATTGTGGCTTGTTCCTCATTAGATACAGGAGGGTGGGGGTAGATTGCAAGAAGTCATAGGGATATTGGAGTGCTAGAATATCCATCCAAATGTTGGGAAAAAAATACATATTGAATCTACAACAATCTCTGAAATGAAAATTCTATACAGGGCCATGCCTTGTCCACAGCAGAGAGGCAGTTTGTAACTGGCCCATGGCTGTTGCCTCAGTAGAGGGCTGGGTTATTACCTCCACCATTTTAGATTTGATTCCAGAAATGACCAGGCAAATTTTTTTTTCAGATCATTTTGTAACTGACTTAACATCTGGACCCAGAAGCAGCAGCTTCTTCTTAGTCTTCATCATTCACTTTTGGACAGCCTGTATGAAGGGGTGCAGGGAGAGACCAACAGCTGTGAGCAGAGAAAATTTCAAATTTAAAATGATGAATTGATTTAATTGGTTTGGAAATAATTGGAATTTTTGCAGTAATCAATCAGTAATAAGTAATGATAATAAGAAATAAATCAGGTAATTGACCACTTGTGAAATAAAAATCATCTTTGTCCATGACTCAACAGATAGACTGATTAAAAATGTGGCTGATTCAAGGCAGGTGAGAACTTCCAAAAGTGGCCCTTGAGATCAGATTGAATAGAGTACTACAACTTTGCTAAAGTGGTTTTGCTCTTATATATATATATATATATATATATATATATATATATATATATATACAAGTATATATAATTATATAATATATTATTAATAATTATAATGATAGAAATCAGACAATAATTCTACCACACCAACAAATCTGAAGTCACCTGTTTGCTTGTCAAACAGCAGAGGTTCTGCCATGAAGAAACCACATCAGTTCCAGAGTGCCATTCAGGATTAGTCTACTGTATATGAGTGTGTCCCTCTGCACTGTCATGTGCAGGAGTCAGCTAACTCTGGAGCAAGCTGATGGCTTATGATTAAGTAATAATGTAATGCATTGTCCTTCATATTACACAGGTAACTATTAAAGAAATCATTCATTTAACTCAAAATATGTATTAAAGATAATTTTATTGATTTAAAAATGATTCTATAGCCTCTGTTGTGATCATGTAGAGTTGATCAGAACTGCGCCCATTCCAGCTGTCTGCACCTAATCTCTGCTGTGTTTAAAAAAGTCACAATTAATATTATAATTACTTCCTTATCATTTAAACGGCCAAGACAGCGGCTTATTGTAATGAACTCCAGCAGAAAGTCAAAAATGACAATTTATCCATCAGTCAATGCAATTAAATCTTCCACATTAGACTCCTCCTCTGCTGCCTGGGAGTGTGTGACAATTAGCTCTGCCAGGCCACGCCAAAACAAATTAAAGGTGTACATCATTAGTATACTCTATTGTCTATGTTTATTGCTATTCAGTCCTGAAATTAAAGTCATGGTTCATTTGATGACCTGTGGTTACCATGGAAACAACATTGAACAGTTACTTTGTCAGAAAATATAACAGATGTCAACTTCCACTCTAAACAATTTCTATGATAGAGAGATAGTTAATCATCCAATCACTAGAGAGCAATGTACACAGCTGAATGAATTGTCAGTCCTTCCACAGCACTCATTGGATAAATGCGTTTTAAACTGCTGTTGTCTGAACTGACGCAAGCATCCTGCTCTACCTCCTGGCTGTGGCATACTGTAGGAGGTAGCAGGTCATCCACTAATCAGATGATCGTCTCCTCCAATCTGCATGTTGAAGTGTCCTTGGGCAAAATACTGAACCCTAAATTGCTTCTCCATCGGTGTGTGAATGTGTGCGAATGGTTAGCTCCTAAAACTGATGAGCAGGTGGCACCTTGCAGTGTATGAATGTGTGTGAATGTGTGAATGAGCTTTTGTTGAACAAAGCAAGTCATTTGAAGAGGACTCCTTGGGCTCTGGGGCATTTTCCACTATTTTATGGTTATATAGATAGTTAGATAAAAATGACAATTAGTCAATCAGCAATTAAAATTATTAGTTGCAAGGTTTTAAAAGAGACTTCAGTCAATAATCAGCTTTTTCCATCATGACATGAGCAGCAGTGATCTTTCATACAGCAAAAAATGTGTTCGACACAGCAGTCGGTCACAGTAAAGCTGGATAGCTTGGTGAGGTGTTGGAGGTGTGAGCCTGTTGGCTGCAGCTCTTCAATACAACAGTTCACTGCATCTCATTACTGCAATATTCAATTTCATTTTTTTTCAGACACATTTTCAAATCATCTCTGTCAGAGATAACCTGATGCATTGTGTTTCCTGCAACTGCTTAACAATAAAAGGCAGCTCTACTTCTAATGTAACCCAGCAGCAGTGTGAAACATTCAGCTTGCATTAGCAGTGACTTAATACAGCTGTGATAAAGCGCAACAGTAAACAGTGACGCAACAATGAGAGAAAACAATAAGCAGTAATGTCAGATTACACGCTGCATAGTTTCCTGTGAATCTGTCGGTGTGTCATGAATATTTAAGTCCAGCACTGGAATAAAAAAATGAAAGCTACTGAATAGAGAGGTCACTTCTAAATGTAAACACATTCAGTCATAAATGGTATCAAAAACAGTGCATGATTTCATGAAATTTGTTTTATTTTTGTGTCTCTGGATTCAAGTGCATGTGGCTTCATCAAATTATTACATCCATATTCATCTAATAAAGTAAACCTCAGCAAACAGAAAACAGTGACATGGAAACAGGAATGGTTACGGAGCACAGCTGAAAGCAGAAACAGACTTCTGTCTAAACTAACTAAAGTGGACAATATTTTTTTGTCTGAATACCCGTCCTATTATTTATTTACAGCCTCTCTTAAAAGGAGAAGTGCTCCATCGTCCTCACTGGCAGGCTGTATTTATAACCTCTCAGTCTTGTGTTTTGGATTAAGTGCCAGCTGAATTTTATAGAAGATGACTTAAGTGATTCTTTTGGGTTTGAAGCTGAGTTTTCTCTATATTAAAAATGATCATGAATCAAACAGAATGAAAATGAATGAATGAAAGTTATGTCACATCTGAATCACTTAGTATTCTGCTGGTCAGCCACTGTTTGATGGTGCCTCTGTATCTTATATTTCAGCTGTTATCAGTTATGTGAGCATTACAATGTTAGTGAGGATATTGGGCTCCATTCAGATCTACTGCTGCAAACCCTCTAATGTAGTTCATTGTTTAAGGCACTATCTGTGTGTGTGTGTGTGTGTGTGTATGTGAGACATGTGAGGGAGTCAGAAACATTGTGTTCTTCTCATCAAAGCCCCACCCTCCCTACTGTCTCCACGGAAACGCAACACAATTGGTACCTGTCGCTTGGCAACATTGCTGGGTATCTTTGGGACACAGAGCTGCTGGCAGAGAACACACACACACACACACACACACGCACACACAGTTTGTCAGCTGTCACAAAGGTGGTTCATTTCACATTTCTTTGCCCATTTTCAACTGCAGTGCACTGCAACGTTCAATTCTCTTGATACACACAAGTTTGAATTAGTGTTTCGTAGACTGTGGTACTGTAAGGCTGATGCGTTTCTTATCAGTGGTATCAAGCGTGTATCTTACATCTGTGTTCACATACTGTATGCTATGATAAAGCACTGTGAAACACGGGATCTGACATATACAGATACTACAGAAATACACACTACATGAAAATAAATGCAAATAAATGTCAACAGTAACTGACTAACTAACGGACTGTGGTTTCACTGAGAGAATAATGATACAGTGAAACAGAGGTTAGCTAACACGTTCAATGCATTGTATTTATTTTCTTCTAGTTTAGAGAAAGTAACGTGATAGTGGTGAAAACAGTGAAATATGAAAACTTGAATGAATGAAAGAATAAGTGGGATTTCATCCTTATCCCAAGCCCCTCCTTGTGATGGTCGTTATGGTCGGGCAAGAGGTGGCTGCTAACACTGCAGCAATTAAGCCCTAAAGGTTAGGCAGCTTGGTGAATGGACAAGTGAAACTCTTGTGTTAGTAAAAGAGCAAATGACACCGCTAAGCAACTCTTGTTAATGAACAGTTCTCGACTGATCTGTCGCTAAATGAACTCATCAGAAGAACGAATTTGGAAACTGAGCCAACCAATACTGATTTAAGGAACTGACTTTGATGCTGCCTGATTAGCCCAGAGTTGATATCTGCAGCTGGCCAGTGACTCTACAAGATGATATCAGCACACCCACACACATCCACACTGTACTCTGCTAGAGGGAGACGGCTATGACAGTAACATATTTAGTTTTCTATTTTTGCCCCTGTCACACACTCTCACTGGAGGAGCAGGGTGATTCTGCCTTGGAGGCTGATTGGACAACGTGTTGTCCTCATGTAGGTGCGTGTCTCTATATTTGAACAGTGTGTCTATGTGGGTCTGTATCCTAGAGGAGGAGTATAGTTTTATACTCTATAAATTAAAAAAAAGAATTACAAGCAAAGGTTGAACTTAAAGGATCAGTGTGTAGGATTTAGTGGAATCTAGCAGTGTAGTTGCCCATTGCAACCTCCTCAACTTGCCCTCCTGCTGTAGAAACACTGATGCACACTGGTGTTACAAAAGCATTGAATCTTAAGATGCTCTTAAAGGATCATAAATGAATGAGTACCTCCTATCCAACTGTAGGAGGCTAAGAGCATCTTAAAAAGAAGAACCTGTAAGAGGAACCACAAAATACATGTTTCATTTGAAGTTTTTGTTGTTCGTTAATTTTTAGTGGCATATTTATGTCTGTACTGTCAACATTAGCACTGATGCTGCTGCTCAAGTGCTCTTTGAAGTTAAATGAGCAATGTTTAAAGTAGAAAACAGGCTTTTGGTTGGTGTTTGATGTGATTTTAAATACACACTAATGACTTCTTTAAATTTTTATTATTGATTACAACTCTACTGATGCAATAAATAAGGCATTCTTTATTTACTGACAATTGCAAGGATCTTGGGACTCTTGAGAACAGAATTAGTCCTCAGAGTATTAGAATATACCATGAGCACACATGATTTATCTACACACACACATAAACACACATTCACACTGACAGCCAGTATTAAGCAGAGTAGTGAACCAGGAGCCTGTGGAAAGGTTCAGCTCGAGGTCAAAGAGCTGGGTGTCAGCCACTGTGTCTTTCCCTGGAGACAGCCCACAAAGCCTCCCAACTGCACTCACACACACCAACAGATGTAATGGGGTTGATATGCAGACCCCTATCACATGGCTGGGTGGCCCTGCAGTAGAGCAGATGATGGATGGATATGTGGTTATTTATTGTTTATACCCTTTTCATCTAACAAAATCACTTTTTTAAGATTTTGACAGAAAAACTGAATGGTAAATGTACTTCCCTCTGTGAGTATGTCATACTCACAGAGCTGTGACTCATTCATCTCTATATGGATCTCTAACAGATATCTGCATGTGAATTGAATATCTGTAGGCAACAGACAAGAACTTGCTTAAGAAGCATTCTGGTTTCATTTGTAGTCCGAGTAGTGTTGATCGTGGTTGAACGGATCCATGTGGAGAGCAAAAGAAGTTCATTCTCAGGTCCTGTAGGCTATCATCTGACCATGAATTAACTAGTTATTAGCTTTTTAGCACTGTGAAACAATCTGGTTGTAGACCGCTGATTGGCTGACCCTGAGATTCTTATTCTCACTAATCTCACCTCTCATGCCTAAACCTAAGCAACCCAACCAACAAAGGCAGCGTGTACTAGCCAATGAGAAGAGAATGGATAGCCATTATGTGGATAGAAGCTGGCTACACGGCCCCTAAAAGATTATTGCCCCCAGAGGTTAAGTCAGACAATAACTGATGGCTTCTGAGATTGCTCACTGATTAATTCAAATAATTACTACCTTGATGAAAGGTCTGATCAATGTACAGATTCTATTTGTGAATCTCAACACTTCTACAGATCGTTCACATGAATTGGAATAACGTAGAGTCCTTCAAGCTGCTGAACTTTTGGTTTGAAGCATATGTGCACAAATAAACACTAATTTACTTTTATTTAATTAAGTGTAAAGTTGAGAGTGAAAAGAGTGTTTATTGCACATGTATTGTGTCGTATTGTGGACAGCGTGCCAAAGTGAAGTTTCTCCCAATTAGATATACACATATCAGTCACATGAAAGGATACCAGTAAACCAATATGCTTCTTGATGGAGCTTGCCATTCACTCAGCTCAGTGTGATGACGCTGAAATAATATTATTATATTGTTTATGTGTACATGAACACTATTTACTATTTACTATTTACTATTACTCAAGAAGCTTACTTAGAAGTTCACATTTGTAACATCCACATAATCAACACTTAGATGACTTCAGAAACCACAACTGCACAATGGTTTGCAGACACTGCTGGACTATGTGCAGCATGTATAATAAAAAAATAGAACTAATAGTCCCTGCTTTTATTTATCTGGTGTGATCATTAAAGGATACGTCTGCATGCATTGTCTGTTTTCCTGATTCCTCAACAAATCCTGTGACAAGACCAAATCCAGCCATAATTATCTCCTACTAACAAGAATTGCTCATATTGCCAAAGTGTGATGTAACTTATGCTGTGCCACAGAGCTCCATTGTTGTCAGAAACCTGATATAAAAAACATTAATAAACCCATGGTTGCATGAGTAACATGTTTGTTCATTACCATGAACACTGGAACTGTAATTTACTTTTTTTGTCCTAATTTTACAGACATCACCAGAGCTACTGGTGCACCACACCCCAAAAACATCCTAATCACAACTATGTTACGCTATTGCATACACATCCTGGTGCCTTAAATACTCCCTAGTACACCAGATGTGTATGCACCAGCTGCTGAAAATGTTCAACAAAGAGTAACCTTAACTTCTGTTTGACTAAAGTTGTGTTTTAGTGAAATGACACATTTAAATCAACATAATTATCTTTTATTCTGTAAACCAGATGCATTACCCTGAGGTCTTGATTAAAAAACACACTTTTAATCCCACATAACTTACCTGATTAGTTCACCTCTAAACTTGCTTGTTTTCTTTTCTGATTCATTTCTGCAAATAATTTCTCTAAAAATAAACCAGATTCTTTGTTGGTGGTTTTCATGACTCAAGTGTTACAGAGTCAGAGTGGTGCTCACGTCTGACACTGTGATGTTCTTAGACATGTAAAAAGGAGAGAGATGACAACAACAAAAAAATGTGTCTCTCACAGGAACCTCAAGTACCCTCAATGCCACAGCCAGGTTCTTCCCTCTCAAACTTCTGTTCCCTTTCATGTGTAGACTTGATAGAGGGGATGAAGGTTTGTGTGGCACTGTGGAGAAGAGTTGGGGAATCAAAATAGGGGACTTGAAGGTAAAAACAAATCAGTGAGGTCCAGTGAAGTGATTTGTGTCTCTCTGGACAAGAGTACCCTCTCTTTGTTCTTCGATTCTTTTTCCACACTGTGTCCTTTTTTTTGTTTTTCTTGCCTCTACTGCCTTTTTCTATACTCTTGTGTTTGTGTTCTGTGAAACACAACCTCTGTATACACAGTTTTCTGTCTCGTATTAGTCCCAGCATGCACTCTTTTTCTTTTTCTTTTCTCAAACACAAAATCGGGACCCATGTGTTTTTAATCTTGCATTGATCCCACATGAGGGCTGATGCTCTGCTGCTTCTTAAATCTGTTGATTCAGATGCCATCTCCAATCGCAGCTGGATGTTCACTTCCCAAAGTGCCAGCACCCTACCATTAATCCCATCTATTTAATCTGTGAATTCTACAGAGTATTTACAGCATAGATGCTCATCACTATGCCTTCTTAATCTGTTATAGCAGCAAACGAAGGTGCCCAGGAGTTATACAATGCTTCACTCCCTAAAGGGCATCAGAGGATGCAAAAGTACACACACATACGCACACACAAACAACCCCCACCATTTCCACCTTTCAAAGCTGCTGCCCAGGATCCCTTCAAAGAGCCTTTGAAGGGACCCTGATTACCAGACAGCCTATAACTAGCATCCTGCCACAGTCATCCCAACACACATGCCTAAGAAAATTCACCATGGTCTCATGAAATCATATTTTTCTATCTGGATGTGAGTCTGTGTTTCTGCCAATAGATTTCTTGACTCTGACATGTGTTGAGTCCATGTGAGGGTAGCACATACGCACTTATTGAGCTGTACACTAACAGAGGGAGAATTTTAGGACAGAGCCTCTCACCTTCAGGTCGTGTTCCATTCATGTACCAATCCTGATGAATATAGAACGAGACAGCTCGACAGTAGCTCACTCCATATTAGCAGGAAGAGAAAGATAGCAGAACTTGAGAGGAATCACAAGAAAGACGAGTGCAGATGGAGGAATGATGAAAGCAAAAGAAAACAAGCTAGAGTGAGAAATGCGTGCATCTGTGTTCACTGTATGTGAGCAGCCACCTTGTATTAGTGATGGATTACTAGTATAAGAGTTCTAGCTTACCACTGCTGCTGGCAAGGAGCGGCTGACTACATCAGACCACCTGTTTAATGTGCAAAGGCAGTCAACATGCACTGTACCGGTCCATTTAATTTGAACTTAGGTCAGCAGCCGGCTCATCCCTGCCTGATTCATGTACAGAATACAATGTCATAATCATACACTGTGATACATAATTTATATCCAAAGAGATGGGTCCTCTTTTGTTTAGAGGTCACCTTCACAAGCACAGTTTGGAGGGACTCAACATCTCAAGCTCAAGAAACCCGTCAAGATAGAACTGACTATTCATAGAACGCCATCCTTGAACAGCGATGGTCCAATCAGGCACAGAAGGCCTGTGAACGACTTTGCGGGATACTATAATGTGGCAAACATCAGCTCTGTCCTCTGTCCTTATTACACACTACAACAACCCGTGGCAACGTTATCCAAGATAGAATTAGGTTTGCCAAACACATGGCTTGGTCCTCATCCTCTTATAACATTAAAAGTGAAACGTATTGTTTGAAAATTTGAACAATAAAGCATAAACCTAAACTCTGTCATGCTTGTCCAAGCAAGCATCTAAGCAGACTAATATGGGAGCTGATGAAAAAAAAATAGTGTTCCTCTTAGAAACAAACAGTTGAACACTGTCTCATAAACTCCAACAGCACATTGTTTGCATAATAATTCATGAATCATTAATGTTCACAGGTAAGCTTCAAGCTTTTTAAAGGCTCTGGAGGGTTCACTACTTGTCTTTGCTCGTCTCTTTAGTGTTGTTCTCGGTTACAGTCTCTCTTGCTGTCTGTTGTCTGTCTTGACAGAATGTCTATCTCAGCTTGTGTTTGTTGCACACATCAAAAACAGCTCGGCAGTGTGTAATTTTGCTATTCCACTCACATACACATGGCTTTCCACATGTTGGGGTTTCTTTTTCTTTTCGTTTCTTTTTCTTTTTTCTCCTCAAATAATCAGAAGAATAACCAAAGAGAATTTATAGATAGAGACTTTCTTTAATAAGCGACCTGGATTTTCACATTCACACCCTGCAACGTTCCCTAGTACTGCTAATCCTACTGAGATTATTTCACCAACTGTGTTTCCTTTTCCGGCTCATTGCTTTGTTTGCTCATCCATAATGTTCTGACCGGGGGTCCCCAAAAAGAATGAGGACCTGTGTTCCATGACACATGCTGCCATATCATGAACAGTGCAACTGGTGTACACTGAATGAATTCAAATGTAACACGATGGGAAATGGATCAGGCTTTATTCAAACATTTAAAAATGGATGGGCTTGACTCTGATATTGATCAGCTTGGGACATCTCAACTGACACCAGCCTTCTGAATCAGTGCCTCGTAAACCACGTTAGTCTGTTTACATATGCATTCTGTCTCACCTTCCAGATGGTGTGTAATTCAATCACAAGTTAGGGGGTGGAAGAATCATCCAATCACAACTTGGTTGGCAAGCCCTGATAATCCAATAACAGAGTAGCTCAATGATCAATATACCAGCATCATAAGCAACCCCCTCACAGCTCTTTCTCCCTTATTCACATAATCACTCACACACACACACACACACAGTTCAATCCTCTAATGACCTCAAGTTGTTGCCAGTGTGTTAGATTATTCATCAAAGCTGTACAGCTGCTGTGCCTTCAGGCATGTTTGCAGGATAGATCCCTACATGTCCATAGCTCCTTCTATTTCCACACAAACACACACTGTCTATTACACAACAAACACCCGCTGGAAAAAAAATATTTGCTTAACAATTATCAACAGTTTATGATGCATAACTAATAACGTAACACTGCGTTGCGTGAGCGTGGCATATTTGGTCCGTCCTGTACGTGACTTCAAACCCACCAGGAGTGTTTCAGAAGCGTTTAGCCCGCCAGCAAGGGCGGACTGGGGCAAAAAAGCAGCCCGGGAATTTAGTACCTGACTGGTACATATACTGGTGTGTGTGTGTGTATATATATATGTATATGTGTGTGTGTGTGTGTGTGTGTGTGTTCATCATATGTTACTGGTATGGTACTGGAGATCGCAATGAATCAATTTGTAGGGAAACTCTTAAAAAAATAAAATAAAATAATGCATATTATATTTACAGTATATTCATAAAATACACTTATGTAACTTCCAGGCAACCAGTTTAGGTCAAAACATTTTGTTTTCTGACTGTGATGATGTTGAAAATGTATGTTCATATTTATTTATTTTATACTGTATAATAGGCCACAGCCTTAGTTTTCATGGACCTGCTAGGTGTCACTGTACTGACACTGCAGCTGCTCTGCGAATATGCTGCTCAAGACACAACTTCTGTGCATGAAAGAAAAAGAAAAGAAAGAAAACCACCTTTTTTTCCATTTTACAAAATATTCTCTGGGTCATAATTCTGTGCTCATAGCCATTACATGGGCTGAAGGCTTTTCACCAAGGAGTGTTTCGCTGTTGTGTGGAGTTATGCCACAGACTGAAACACATCAGAAGTCAGGGCCAACTCAACTCTCATGCTTCATGAATTATGAACCAGGATGAAAAGTTTAAGAAATGCTTTTGCAAGAAAACTCTCCAAACAGGTAGCTCATCAGCTCTACCTCTGAGACACTGCTGTGACACGGTCTGAAGGCCAGATTTTCAAGCAAAGAAAATATGCAGAGCAGAGGATGTATGTAGTAAGGTGATAAACAGAGGTTTTGCTGCCTCAGGGTTTGTTTTTTCACATTCCTATATGGCTGCACCACAGTTAGAAAGCACTAGATAGTGAAAAAAATTAAATAAAAAGGAAAGAGAGAGATGAGAAACAGCTGAAAGATTTCACAGTACCTGGCTCTGACAGTTGAAGAGCCAGCACAGGCAGTTTCATGTGATCTTCTCTCAGAAAAACAGAGTTGTCATATCTCCAGACACCCTGCTTGATTTTGAGTTGATGTTGAGGGTTGTTTACTTGTCATTACTTAGTGTGGATGCCCAGAGCCCCCCCCCCCCAACCCCCCGACTGGCGCCCAACTTTAACCTTGCGAGCATCTACTTCAGCCCCTCCACTACATACTTTACTTCTGTAGTGTATATCACACTTTGCTGCTGTAACCAGTACATTTCCTCATTGTGGGATTAATAAAGTATAATCTAATCTAATCTAATCTAATCTAATCTAATCTAATCTAATCTAATTCACAAGTTTCCTTTATCAAGAACCTTAACACTCAAGCACGGTGGAGGTCTATCTTAACGGAGTACATGCAGTTATTTCTATGTTTTCTAACCAAAACAAATTTAAAGAGATAACTGCAATATGAATTCATACTTTATATTAATTTATTGATTTTCTCTGCATTTATTAACAAAGACTGTACAAAGGACTATGAACAGGACTACACTGAGTCAACATGGCCACGTTTTGGTTGTGGGCTGGATGACAGTGATCACCAGGGACGTTTTAACAGAATGATGGTCATGATTCGGTTCAGGTAGCATGTCAGATGTTGCCCAGAGTGAGAAGTGGATCACTCTGCTGACAAGTTGATGAGATTGGAGAGTTAGAAGCACACATTAAGGTCCAGTCATGGCTGTAGCTTTGTCATTTGTCTGGGTTAGATGGTGCCTAAGGCTGCATTCCACAGTTGGTACATGCAGCTGTTTGATGGAGCACCTATTACAGTATATAACAAGTATACGTATTGTGGATATACTGAGAACTCACAGGCTCAAATACAGATATTTATTTATTTTCATGGTATATCCTTTGTATACAATATGTTTCTATCTTATTTCTCATGATTACCACAGCAATATAAATGTGATACATTTTACTATAAAGCATACATATAATTCAATGCAGTGCAGATAACAAAGGTTCTCAATCTCATGACAATCATACATTACAAAGACATAACAACAATTCCCTCAATGAGCATGCATTCAGTGACAGTGGGGAGAAAAAAGATTCCTTCAAGAGGCACAAACTTTGAGTAGAACCCTGATCATGCTGCTGTACAGCCATCTGCAGTGGCTCAGTTCAGAGAGAAGAGAGGGTAACAAAGATGCACAGCAACAATAATCACAATGATAACTACAACTATAATTATATAATAAACATGACTAATATCAGTAGTATTTGTAATGGACATCAAGCAGGACCAGAACAGTAGGTGCAACCACAACTCCTGATGTAGGCATTAGCCAAGAACCACAAGAATCTGCCAGACAAGAGAGCACAAAAACTCCTGGGAAGAAGCTATGTTTGTTACATGTATTAACAGGACATGAATGTATACAGATGGAGATGGAGAGAAGAGGAGAGCTCAGTGCATCATGGGAAGTTCCCTGGGCTCACCTGAGTGCTCACTCTGGTCAGATTTCCATTCAAAGTGGGATGAATGCCGTCTTTCCAAATGAGATCAGGCTTTCCCCAAAGAGTCCTCTACTTGTCTACAAAAGCCACATTGCTTGCTGGACACACCTTGACAGCCAGTAGTTGAATGATGACATGTGGCTAAATATGTCAGAATAGTCAGGGTCCAGAGAACACTACAGAGTCTGAGATTGCTTTTGCATATGCACACACTGACTAAATCTTCATTTACCAGCAATGTGAATAACAATTTTAATATATTTATGGTCATCCTTAGCCAGCAGTTTTAAATGAATTAAATTAAATTCAGCATTGCCCACTCTGGCCTCAGAGCACCCCTCATTCCTGTATATTCTTCATATATACATGTACTGTATACAAAACGTAGTAAACTGCTCAGTAACCTGACTCTTTGTATAGGTTGTAATGACAACGTTCAGTGATTTTAAATCCGAAGTGAGCTCAGATCTTTTTTAGTTTAGATAATTATGATGCGTACAGTACGAGTGACTCACTACATCACCAGTAGTCATGTAGATGCACTGACATTAGCCAAGGCCCAGACTAATGTACTCAACTATTTGTGTTCTGATGCTTCACTGTCCTCTTTTACCCAAAACAATGCAGAGAAGGTGACAGTGCTTGTTTCAGCCACGAGCACTGCCTGCAACCGTCTGCTCAGGTTGAATATCACTCCAACAAGCTCCAACAGCAAGTATAGGGAGGGTTGTATGTAGCTTGTTCAGTTTGCCTCTGTGTGTGCAGTAATTGTGAAGGTGACCCCTCAAATGTCTTATCCAGTTTTGGAAGCTGCATAGTCTGAGACACTGTTCAGAGGGAGACTAGCAGGAAAATCAAACTACGGAGCTGTTTGAGGGGCACATGTTCCCCCATCCCCAGTGGAAATGATGACCTTGTCAAGAGGTCCAATAAGGTGAATAAAGGATCAGGAATACTCAATCCATGTTTCATTTCGTTGTGTCAGCTAACAACACTTTGCTGGCCACATGACTGTCAGTAACTCATACCACCTTACATCAAAAACAGATTTAAAGAAGTCATTTGCAAAGAAGCCAGGCTACACTGTGGCTGTAAAATGGTCATCAACTGATGCCAGAGTGAACACATGAATTGTAAAGGGAAATGGAAACATGACAACACGATAAATCATGTGATTTCACCTGTTGGATCTGTTATCACACACACTGGATACTGTACAAAGAATCATACCAGTGCTCAGAAGGTCTGTGCTCCTTGCAGACACTGAAGCCAATAATGTAATTCATATTCTCTGCAATCATGTCTTTTTATTAAGTTTGTTATAGCATCTGCAATTCCAGCTTTGTCCTAACCAAACCAGTTCTGACTTATTAAATCCAAATCAACTGGAAAGTAAATCAAAAAAAGAATGATGAGATGTGAAATTCTCACAGGTGCTCAGCTAGAGTAAAAAAAAAAGAAAAAAAAAGCTGACATCTGGTGAAAGTTAGCCCTTGT
Source organism: Protonibea diacanthus (assembly GCA_028641955.1). Classification (NCBI taxonomy): domain Eukaryota; kingdom Metazoa; phylum Chordata; class Actinopteri; family Sciaenidae; genus Protonibea; species Protonibea diacanthus. The sequence continues at coordinate 1,342,643 of CM053986.1, forward strand.
CTTTGACTAGTGGATTAGGTGTTTGTTGCTGCAGCATCACAGTTTTAATGAAATGTGTTCAGGAATATGTATAAAAAACATATAATATAAAAACATAATAAAACATGTTCATCTCAGATCAGAGAAAGTATCAATTCAGTTATCGGACTATGAGACATAAATTTGAGAAAAGAGGACGAGAAACAACAATGATTGGTCTGCGCATTGATCAGCCAGTCAGTGTGTCAATCATATACAGTACAACATGCACGCACAGAGTTGCACACAAGGACAGATCCAACACTCTTTCATTTTTTAAATTTTTAATTCAACTTGCAAACTGCCTCATTTGACCTCACAGAAAAGTGACATAACTACAGGATGCAGACAGCATGACATTCATTAAAACCAAGTCTGAATTTAGAATTGACACAGAAAAGGAGAATGAGACAGGAAGAAGGCAGCGGGGCAAGACTGAGCAGGAACTGACAAGAGCAATCACACAAGATGGAGTTGGACCTTTATTGAACAAATATAACTGTTACAGAGAGAGAGAGAGAGAGAGAGAGAGAGAGAGAGGCAGAGAAAGAGACATGGGCATGGATCGGGATCATGGCATTCATTAAGGGAAGATGAACATGGAAACTGTGACTGTGAGGACTGGAAAGAGCTAACAAAGCTTGATCATTTTAGAAACCTGATTTAGATGCCGAGTGTTTGTGTATGCCATTGTAGTTTCTGTAAAAATACCATGTGTGTAAAGCTTTCTTTCTGCTAGTTTGTTTTTTTAAATGAATCCACCTTTGGTCTGTGCTCTTGTTGTAACACTCAATTTCCCCCATGGGTAGAAATGATAAACTTGTCCTGAAGGAAGATGCCTCCTATATATATTTTCTAACTGTCATCAGATTTGTGTATTTTCACCTAACACTAGTCTAGTCTAGTTATATTACTGTTGGGTTATTAACCCAAAGTAAATAAGCTAATTTTGACCCTGCATTACACACTAGGCACAATCATTTTTACCTTAGAACTCAACACCTATTTTTAAAGCTAAAATACATGCGACATGGACATCTGCTGCTGCATGGACCACAGAAGCCACGTGCATGTTTTTATACAGCTGGTCATTTTTTTTCTCTACACGTAGCTATGTGGCCCTCCATGTAGTAAAAACTTCATCAAAAATCATTAAAATAATAGTTAGTTTAGCAGTTGCAGTAGATCCTGTCTTTGTGGAGTGTACTTGTGTGACAGCTTCACTGTGTGCATGTTGAGCCCTGCCAAGTTATAATGCTGTCAGTTATGCAGGGTTTGGAAGTAGAGCCCTGCACTCCCGCGGTGGCGCGGGACAAATTTCGAAAGCTCATTGTGGGCGCGGGCGGGAGGGGGATTGCACAATGCGCAGCGGGTGGGAGAGGTGATAAGCTGCAGTCCCGCAAACTAAAAACATGTATAAAATAAAATATATAAATGATTAATTTATGTCTAGCATATATAATTTGTGCTGGATATTTTATTTGGCATTAATAAAAACATTTTAAGATGTGCTGTTACGTTTCAGACATTTCATTTCCGCTCTTCCGTGTTTGAGATCGACCATGGCAGAAACGCACCGCGCACCCTTGCTACGTGTGCTAGGTGAAGGATCGGTCCGTGGAGATGTAGTAAAAACTTCATCAAAAATCATTAAAAGCGTGTTTAATTTCCCATGCCAATGAAAAGAACCTTCGTGAGAAATAACGTCCGCATCTTGCGGGATTTGCGGGCAGAAGCGGGACAAAATATGGCAGGCGCGGGCGGGAGCGGGACTGAAAATTCTGTCCCACACAGACCTCTATTTGGAAGTGTAGATTGTATGAGCTTTGTAGCGTGGTGTTCACAACATACGACATTTCAGTTTGACTAAATAATACTCTTCAGTTCGAACCACAGAGTGTATAAAACATGGACATAGTCTCTGTGATGTCACCAACAGGTCTATGAAGAGAAGCTGTGAAGTAGAGCCTTGCACTCTCGCGGGAGTGTCCCGCGCAGACCTCTACCATGACGCTCAGTAATGCGGTTCTGTTCATCGCCATCTCGACAGCCCTACCTCTGATCCAGGCTAATCCAAAAATGTAGCGTGGTTGGAACTGAGGTGTGCTAAATGAAGCGTAGTTACTGAAACCAGGCACTTGTGATGACGCCCACCTGTCAATCAATTAAAGTGTTAATTCTGCATAAATTTAAGCATTAATATCATTTGAACAGGTGAGTTGTATATAAATTCACCCTCAGTACAGTTGTCATGAATGGGAATATTAGCTATAGAGACCAAAACTGTTTTTTGTACCAGGCTGTAAACATGTTTATTTCTGCTGTGAAGTTGGACATTTTAACATGGGGACTTATGGAGACTGACTCACTTCTGGAGCCAGCCTCAAGTGGATGTTTGAGGAACTGCAGTTTTTGGTACTTCTACGTTGGCTTCATTTCACAGTCACAGAGGTTGCGCATGGCGATAAATGATGCTAGCAGCATCAACACTAACCTAAACCATTGTTATTTTTAAGCACGCCATCATTTCTCATACACGTGTCACACACACACACACATAGGGTTAAATCACACCTGTAGCTCACGCTGTAGCTGCCAGTAGTTCCTCAAAGGACGCTGATTATTCTGTGCAAGTGCAGGTGTCTCGCAAGGTTATGGATTTATTAATAATAACAAATTTTATAATGCAACCTTATCTTTTAATAACTTTAATTGTGAAAAACAAAAAGATATTTATATAAAAGTGTAACAAATATTTTGAAATGCAGGTGGAGAAAGCAAAATCATCAACTTCGCTGAAAACAAAATATGAATGTACTTATTAAACAGCATATTACCTTTATTGTTGTTGTGTAATTAATGCTGGCCACTTCTCAAAGCCTTCAGGAGCTTTGGTCTTTGAGCCTGTGTCTCATCCTGGTAGCACATCCAAGCACAGTGCACTTGGTGACATCAGGGTTAATTCTCACAGGAGAGAGGAGAAGGAAGCATGACAGCCACAGGGACTCTCTGAAGGTGGTCTTCTCTGCTGTTATTTGGTGGTTTCATTGACATCACCTCTGCTGAGGGAGATAAAAAGAGAGGAAGTGTGCATGTGTCAGACACAGAGTAATTAGCTAATGAGGTGGATTGTTCTGTGTTGTGACTGACTGCTGATCCAGCACTGCATATACTACATACTACATATTAATGTGCAACTGGTGCAAACTCCTTCCGTTCTTACTGACTTCAAGTTTTTTGTCTCAACATTTTATTTTATCTGAAATGCACCACACTGAAACACACACTAATGCACACACACTTCACACATCAACTATAGGCCATGAAATATTTAAAACAGGTGTCTCGAGGACCCTCACAATCGATCAATGAGAACGCCTGAGCACAAAGTAGTCCATTTTAGAGTATTCACCCATCTACATGCCCGGGCCCATTAAATGAATATGCACTGGCAAATTTACACATACATTTGTAAATAAATTTACACACACACACACACGTATCTTCTGCTGATCATGGATGAGAGAGCGTAGCTGTGTTTGTAAATCAAGTGAACAGAGGATTATGCCGGGCATGTTCCTGCCTGTACACAGGATTGTTACTTGCGGGAGGGCGGATGTGCTATTGGCTGCAGGAATTAACAAAACCTCATAACATTCTGTGATGACTGTTGACAGCGTTTACTTCACTCGATCAATGCTTGTTACTGATCTGCCAGGCCGCCTCGATCTGGAAACCAGCAGCTGGTCGGATCTCCCCTCTCACAATGAGGCCGCTTTCATTTGCATCATTTAGAATATTTTGATAGAGATGAACACTGTGTTTCCTCCAAGGAATGTAGAATCCCTGCGGCTGTGCTGTGAGTCTGAACTTTGATGGGAGCTGCAGATTCTAGATAATTTGTACAAATACTTGTTGAATGACTAAAGCTGAGGCTTTCTTTGACGTTTGCAGTGTCAGAGGTTCACTCCTGGATTTAGGACTATGAAATTTATATTTAATTATATATTATTTAATTCTAAATTAGTTCTTTCTCAAGAACTCAATTACAGTTCAACATACTTTGACTAGAAATAGTATTAATTTGTATTTGCATATGCATGCATATGAGAATCAGTGTAAGTTAAGAGCGTCATATTAAATATATCAGAGGTCAGTGATGTTTTTTAATAAAAACAACAGGTTAAAGATCATACAAATCCAGTTCAACTTACAAAGTACATGCCATGGAGCTGAAATCTCAAATGAAATCAAATCAAATGACTCCAGTTGTTTATCTTTCACAGTCATACTAATCACTCTCTTTTCTCTCTTCTGTCTTACAGACAGCAACTTTGTTCTGGGAAATGCCCAGGTGCAGTCGCTCTACCCCATCGTCTACTGTTCCGATGGTTTCTGTGAGCTCACAGGTTACGCCCGTGCTGAGCTCATGCAGAAGAGCTGCGCCTGTCACTTCCTGTATGGCCCGGAAACAAGTGACCGGTTAACGGCACAGATCCAAGGAGCCCTGGATGAGAGGAAGGAGTTCAAGACTGAGTTGGTTTTTTACAAGAAGGAAGGTGAGACTGCATGAGGAATCTATGTGTGTGTGTGTTTATCTACTTTTAATTTGGCCTTGAATTTAAATGTCAAGTCTCATTGTCTGGTGTACCATTTTTTGTGTGTGTCAGCTGAAGAGCTGCAGACAGCATAAGAAATATCTGTTAATGGAGCCACAGGTGTATTTTAAAAATTGAGTCAAGCTAAAGCAGTATGTTTGAGGAGAGGACAGGCAGCGCTGGCACATTGTGTCATCTAGACCTTGCCATCTATTTCACTTTTAATATTTTCAGTTTACTGTGCCCATTCACAGCCTATTTCCCATTAGCTGAAAGCACATTTCTATTATAAAATGGGACGCAAAGAATGCATTGAAATTCTACACACATTTTTCATATACATACATATTCAGGACAGAACACATCAGTAGATTTACTCGTGTGGCAATTAATGCTGCCCATACACCACAGAAAAGTTTAATGGAGGCTATATTAAAGTAGAAAATTGGGCCAGTGACTGATGATTTGCATCTCATAACATTTAACAGACACAGAAAGTTTCAGGGTTCTTTTAAAGGTGCCATAACTTCTAAATTAAACTTCTAAATTATAAAGAAGTGGCTTCAAAAACAGAAGAAATGACATAGTCTCATGTGAACTCTGCGGAAGAGGTGAGTGTGTGTGAAGGGACAGAGAGAGGGTTGTGAAAGAATACAAGGAGAAAATGTCTTTTTAATTCATCTGCTCTTCATTAATTCTAAATAAATCAAAGCTGTGATTTGTGAAGAAAGGGAGAAAGAGTGAGGAGCTAAAGACTCAGAGGTCCACAAATAATAAAAATAAGAGTGAGATGGAAAAGAGACAGAGGGACACATCTGCTCCTCTGAGATATAAGCCTATAACAAAGGCCAACAGAAGCTTATAAAAGTGTTTCTGTCAAACACACAAATGACAAATTAGAAGTGTTTCATGCTTTTATCAGCTCCCTGTGAGCTCACATTAGCATTTTAGCTGTTTTCCACGGGACCAAGAAAAAGAACAAACACATTCACGTATATCCAGTTGAAAACTGCTGCATGAGGTAACAGTAATTTTATTATTATTATTATTATTATTATTATTATTATGTACCTCTGCAGCCTCAAGCGTTGTTCTATTTGTTACTCACACTCACACTCACACTCACACTCACACCATGTCCTGATCATACTATGACTGCATGACAATCATATTTGCAGTCTTATCTTTTATAATGAAACATTTTATTATGAAATGATGTACTGCTGACTTTGAAGCTCATCTTACCTAAGGAAGGGCAGTGTTTAGGTTTGTTGATAGATGAGGGCGTGTCTGAGGGCCGCCCCACTAAAAGTCGATAATTGGTCTCTGGTGGAGTAGAGTCTGAAAATCCTGATTCGGGGGATGGTTGTAGCATGTGCAGACTGTGATTGAAAGGACAGACAACACCTTTATTGTTGTTAGTGGTACATAGACTTTGATTACCTTTCCTAAGTGTAGTCAGCCAATAGCATCTACTAGTTACAGTGCAGTTACTGGTGAAATGATAAATGTCACTCAGTATGTTCCTTCAGCAGGATAAATCCCTGTCCTAACCCCCTGTCACAAATAATGCTGTGCTCTAATGAAATAATGATAATCAGTACATATTAATGACAGCCTTTATTCTCTCTTTATCCTGCCCCTGGCTTATAGTTATGCATAGATAGACAGAACAGAAGACAGTACATGCTGTTTCAACTGCTGTTGTTTACCGTTGTGTTCCAGTCAGACAGGGATATTCAGCCTCCCAGTATGGCTGATGTTTTTATTAAGGCAGTCCTCCCACTTGTTTAAATGCATTATTTACATGCACAATCCCCTATTGGGAATTTGTATCAGAGTTGCAGGGAACAGTATGTGAAGTACCAAACATAGCCTATGCAGTCAGAGCAACAGGAAACCAAGAGTGTTTTAGCCTGATTTCATGCATTTATGTACCAGCCAGGGGGTTATGTGTCTGTTTGATAACCTCATGTAAAGAATAACACAGGTGATATCCCATATTCTCCCTTTTTGTCAACACATTCCAGTAAAGAATAATATTTTTGTTTTGTCGCTGAATGCTGACCTGAGCTTAAAGAGTATTTTTCAGGTTGAGGCAGTGATGCACAGGTGTACTCCTGTACGCCGTGACATCACTGTTGAGTGTGGTGTTAAATTATTCTTTAAAGTCTAAAGTAGTGTCATCTTTTTACCAACATGAACACAACTGTGTTCAAACACTTCTACTGATCACTTAGTGTTGTAATGACAGAGACAGGTGGCTTAAATAATGCATGTTCAGCAGTGGAAATGGAGGTCAGTGCCTGGCAAGACAGTAAGAAGAATGTCAAATAGCGAAGGTGTGTGTGTTTACTGTGGTATTCTAAAGTGAATCTACTGTTTGCTTCTTCCAATCTCTCCTGTGCCTCCTCTTGTGGGGATTTAGTGAACTCTGAGGATATAGATAGCACAGAAAAAGCAGTTTTTCCTCCAGGCTGAAGGACCTCTATGAATATCATTCTAGCTGCAGGCGCATGGTGCTGCTGAGTGTAATGAACGTATGGTCACACATGGAAAAGTTCTGGGAACATTATGCCCTCTCAACTGCTCAAGGGAAATGATTTCTTTATGAATCACGTTATCACCGACGCACACGATTGAGAGAACTTTGAAACCTTATACCTACAATCAATATGAAATGGGTGAACATGTCAAGATGTTAAACCATGTGATAGTTTATTCATCCATCCTTAACATTTCTCTCCTTGATTCACTTTCACTGTGCCATCTTCCTGAAATAATCATTTTCAGGTCTGAGTGTGTTTTTAGGGTTTTATTCTAACTGCCACTGTGACTCACATGCCTTCCTTATGGGCTCCCATTCTCCACAGTGTGAGGCTCACAGTCATCTTAGTCAATAAATGAAGGGCAACGGAACTCTGGAGTTGAGCTATGGATTTCACTTAAAGGAAGACAAAAGGTTATAGATACTAAAAGATATTACCATAAGACTTCCCCAGTTAATGCAAATAGACAAAGTACAGTCAAATAATCACCTAAACAAAGATGTCATCAAAGCAAAGTAAGTAAGCATCCCAAAATCTAAACCAGCTTGCTTGACCAGCTCATGAAAAAATTGAATGCCTCATGACAAAAAGGACGAAATTTAAACACCTAATGGTCCAATTTCTTGTCCAGCTTCTTAATCCCTAATCTTCCTGGTGGGGCGCTGTATTTTCTTAACTTCGCTTGCTGATATACATCCCATGTTATATATCATTACATGTTCATATTATCTTGACTAAAGGAAGAGCTGAATGAACAGGCAGTACTGGTGCTCAGACTACAGACACATTAGTCTTGATCTGTACAGTTTCAACATGTTGACATGTTAACTTTGGTTCAGGGTGTAATTCGACAATTGATGTTTATACTTCAGAGATGCAAATCGTTTTGCAGCAACTTTGCAAGTTCATTCACTCAGCTAAGAGAAAGAGGTGAGGATTTCAGTTTGTATCTTTGTTTTTTTTTGTTTTTTTGGCTGCATGGTCTGCTGAAGCAGGTTAATTTCAGAGCTTGTCAACAGCTCAACCACTGACCAATCAGGTGTTTTATTGCTCGGTTGTTCAACTGTATTAACACTGGGTTTGTAAGTCCTGTTCTGCCTTTAGCTTAGACTGATTGGAGGCCAGGCCTGCAAAAGAAACATTCATTCAGTTTAGCTAATGTGGAAGAAAAATATGTGCGTTCACATTCCCCCTTTCACTCCAGGGAGTTTGTAAAAAAAGAGTCCCTATTGTACCTGAGCACTACTTAAAGGTTCCAGAAGGGTGCCATGAGCTGATTAGTGTAGGGGGAGTGCACTTTAATCATTTAATGAAGGTTTTGATGATTTCCTTTGGTAATGTTTAACAGTTAAATGCAGATATGCATGCAGATGGTGTAAATTTTTTGAAGGTCTTTTTGTGTTGTTTTATTATATTTTTATGCAATGGGATGAGCAGATTCCCATATACTGTTGAAGGGTCCAGGTAAGATTCACTAGCAGACTGTATAAAGCTGCCAGTTTACACCACAAGCAGCTGCTGTTAGGAACACGGTATGTTTTAGCCTTTATGTAACGTCTCAGTGTGGTGAAATAAAAACACCTGGTTGGTTTGCACCTACCTCTGCCTGAAGCCTCATGCTTTTTGTAGTCCAGTTGCTATACAGCCATCCCAACAAGTAATAAGGACAATAGATATATTTTGAACCGTATCCTGCATTTAATATTTAGAAATGATTTCTAGTTTTAAAGCTTTAAAGCTTCTCATGTAGTTATCTGATTCTTTTCTTTACATTTTACTCTGTTGAATATCACTTCATTGTCACTGTAACTAATCACCTGAGCATTTCATCTCATCTCAATACTTCATATTTTTGTATTTGTAGTTCTGTTTCTGTGTCTTGTGTCATAGCGGTTGACAAGCTGTAAAGCTCAGTGTTAACAGAGACAAGTGACAACCAGCTTTATCATACCAGTTATTATCCTACCACCAGAGTTAGTCTGAGTGAAGCATTAACAGAGAATTCAGCTGATCATATGAACTTCAATACAACACGTGTCCGCTGTCATCAATATTGCTATGTGATTAACACAATGTGTTCCTCCTCCAATCTGCATCTCATCACTTCACATCCTGTCTGCCTCTTTACATCTGCTGCCTCTTTTACTGGCAGGTGTGTGCACACATGTAGATGCACATGTGCACATATTTTTTGCTGTTGTTTCTTTTCTGATAGGTCACTACACTTAATACAGTGAATGCTATCTTGATCTGACCAAGTGCAATTAACACAGAAAGCTATGGAGATTAAACACACGGCCAATGCAGCATACTTTGTTTTGGTTCAGCAGACGTTGCAGTTGTGAGTTCTTTTGTTGGCACCTTGCGTGAAGTTATGAAAGCCAAATGGCAAATCAGCTGCAAGTGTGTACACACCAGATGTGTAAGGTCACACATAACAATAAGGGAGGGAAATACATTCATTTTATCAGACAGTTTATTCATGTTAATGTGCCAAAAATAAAATAAGGATTGTTCACAAGTCCCAAATCTCAAGTTTCAAGTCACCCTTAGTGTGACTGTAGCCGAAAGTAAGAACTCCACAGGCTGTAGAGAATATTCTTCAGGACGGTCTGAATGCTCTGCACGGAGTTTGTAAATCATCAAATCACCAAAATTGTCAAAGGGATTAAACAAAAACAGCTGACTGTGGTGTTATTTTGCTGGTATGGAATCAGATTCAAATGAACATTTTTTGGGAATGATGCATTGACTGTGTATGTTTGTCCTCTCTACAGGAACACAGTTCTGGTGTCTTTTGGACATTGTCCCCATCAAAAATGAAAAGGGAGAGGTGGTTTTGTTTCTCGTGTCCCACAAAGACATCACGGACAAGAAGAAGGACCAGGATCCTGAGCAGGGACCTGACACAGGTGAGTTTATATAAATGAAGCCTGCTGGCAGTTCTGGTAATGGATGTACTGTAATGGTGAATTATGACTCAAACACCTTAAACACTGACTGAAATCTATTTGCTGCTTTACAAAACTCTGACAATGATTTGAAGGTCAGCAATTAAAGAATTTGGACTCCATTCTCTCACTGAATAAACTTTAACTATGAATCTATAAAGTAATCAGCAGACTATCTGATAATAAAGAATCATGCAGCAGTGTTAGACCCAGCAAGCCTTTAAGGACCTCATGATGGAACTGGAGCTGCTTCTAAATAATAATTAACATTTACAACAATTAGAGAAAATTACAGATTTCCATGATGGAGAAAGTCAGTCTGGAAATGAGTTTTCCGCTATTGTCTTCATTTCAGCTGATTCTACTTAGGCCAATTGGCTTCCTGACTCAGTCTCACTTGTTTTCAGGAAGCCAACAAGTTCTTAAGTTCTCAAAATGAGACACTGAACTCAGGTCATTTGTCCTGCTGTAGGGTATCTAGCTTGTTATTCTTAACTCTAATCACTGCAGTTAAATCAGTGACCACCAACTAACCTTTGGCAGATGTTTGAACTCTATGATTTTCATTCAGTGAATGTTGTATTTGTGACCGCTGTCACTGTTATGACATGATTTGTTCCACACTTGATGACAACTGAGTCAACTCTATTCTTACTGAATGAGATACAGTTGAAAGCTCTGAAAAATGCAGGTGCAATAAGTGGACCTTGAGTTGAAAATATTTTGTCAAAGTACTATTTCTAGTCCAGTGGTGTACAGTGATTTTAGACCAGTATTCAAAATGTGTGCTTGGACTCAAAAATCACATGCTTGTGCTCACATTTCTTCTTCTTGGACACAAATATTTCGCTTGCACTCAAATATGTCCTGTGTGCTTTCAGATCTAACGTCTACGCGCTCAAACCTAATGTGCTTGCACTCAAATATGTCCTGTGCACACTCAGATCTGAAGTCTACGCACTCAGATCTAAAGTCTGCACTCTCAAATCTAATGTGCTCGCACTCAAAACAAGTATATCCTCTCAGGTTGAGGTGTCTGCTCAGACTGATGGATGTCCCTCCCTGTGCTTAAATTAGTGTGTTTCACCAGCCAATAGGGAGACAGCTAGAGTGTGAATCGTCACCTATTTAAGACACCAGCTTATTAATGTATAATTAATCTTAAGTAATCCTAAAAAGAGTTAATGTAGTTTACATTTTTTTGAATTTTATATTAGTGGGATATATTTTAGATACTATAAATACTCTACCCAGTATAATCATATGATTGAGCCATGTGATATGAACCATATGATTTTAAATTTAAATGAATAAATGACTGTTACAGTAATAGAATCCATGTAACTAGCTGATCCTCTTATTGAAACATTTAAGAGATGATGGCTGAATAGGCTAGGCTACGTGATTAAAAAGGTATAGTCTAATGAAAAATAAGCTATGATGATTTTTGCCTCATTTTCCTCAGGCATGCCACTTATCAAAGCAAAGAGCCTCCAGAAAGTTGAGGGGAACCTGTCATTCAATAGAAATAGTATTTATGAAGTTATTCTGTCACTCTGCTCTACACCGCCTGCTGTTTCTCTGTTGTCCCTCCCCACAAGACCACAGAGTCTTTTGATTGGCTAGAATACGCCATAGAGACCAGCCACTGATTGGTTGAAAGAGAAACTAGTCTACGTAGTAACGGTTGTCCATTCGTCGAGTGTGTATGGAAGTCGGCCGAACATCTATTTTTCGATTGGTCTTTTACGCAGTGGCGTAAAACAATAAGGAAGTGTCGGACAGACACAAACCGCACATCTCTGTCTTCAGCAGAATCTCAGGAAAACGGTGCAAACGGCAACGGCATCTCTGTATCATAAACCGTTTCGGAGATATTCACAGATATGCAAAACTAAACATTTTGGGCAGATCCGCCCAATCCGTCCTCAGAGGGTTACGTGTGTTTTGAAAAAAAGCAGCAGAAATCTGAATGCGAGCACAAAATGTGAGCACGAGGAAAATAAATCTGAGCACAAGAAGGAGAAATCATGCTCTCAAACTGAAAATCTGTGCTCTTGAATAAGACATAAGACAAGGATAATTCTTCCATAGACCAGCTGAGGGGTGTTATGCACAGTGCAAAACAAAATTCCAAAAGGTATCAGAGACTAAATACAACTGCAACAGCTTATTGTTAACAAATACTCATTCTGCCACCAAGCAATAGTTCCCGCGCAACATTTAGACCATGAATGGTTGCCAAGCAACACACTGACATCTTGGAAAATGTGCTTAAAGATTGGGGAGATTGGGATTATTAAAATTTATCTGGATGTCACCTGAACTGTGCAATTGTTGAAGCGTTCATCGTGTTCAGTGACGTTAGCGCTCCAGCTGCTTGACAGGTGTGTTTTAAGGGTGAGTGTCACTCCAACATGTTCTCCCGTTGTAGTTTGGGTTTCAGTAAGATTTCAGGGTTCACATATCTGCTCTGTCACTGACTGGATTTCTCCTTTTTCCAGGCAGCATCAGTTTTTGTACAGTTGAGCTTCACATGAGTGGTTAGTGTAGACTGCAATGCAGTTGAAGTTACATGGTTAACTTACCACGGCTGGTTGGTCTAGTTTGTGCCCTTTGGATGGAGATAAAAAGGCACATGGATCGAGCTGCAGTAACAATCTCCATCAAAGCGACAGAACACAGCAGGTTCTCTGACTGCTCAGTCATGAATCCTCACAAGCTCTGTGTTTCTTTTTTCATTCGGTGAATACCGCGTTGCACATTTCTGCTTCATTTCTTGCTCTTCAGTTTCTCCGTCATTAACTTCATTGTCTTCTTTTTCATTTCATTGTTTTTTTTATCTTCCTCCTCCATCTTTTTTTCAGTCACTTATCCACACTCATCCCACCCAGTAACTCAAAATAAACAAAAAAATCTGACACTTTGCATCATTTGTTTGCTGTAGTCACACTGATGTAATGCAGCCACAGGTCTGTTTATAGTCTTATCTTACAATGGCTTCAAAAGCATCTGAATAAAATCGAATTAAAAAAGCTTCCTCACAATTTTCAACAATTTGATTTGACCATATATTTTGAAAATAATTTTAATCACCCATCACCACCAGAGAGCACAACAGCATGCAGAACATTTTGCCTCTCAGCTGTGCCTCTGCAGTTATTGTAATTTCAAGCAAATAACAATTAAACATCAATTAACAATTTTCATCCCATTTTTCGTCCTGTGTCTTTTCCCCAGCGTAAATCTCACCTTGATTAAATATATATTTGAACATTACATTAATATTAATGATTGCCTCCATTAAATGCACATGGTGAACCATAAACAATCTGTCACAGAGGACACACAGCTTGCTACCCAATATGATAATGCACATGCTTGATGGTGGCCACAATTGAAATTACCAGGCAGTATTTGTGAGTTAATTAGAGGCATCAGGAATGAATCCCTGTTTGGGGACTCCATGTCTGAAAGCCAATGGGAAGCAAGCAGGGTTGTGTGAGATTCAATTCAAATCTCTAATGCCGACTCCGGTTCTTCCCCCACTTACTTGAATGTCCTCATATGGGCATATGTTACCTCCTCTATGAACGTCACCTGGCTCTGCCGTATACTCAGGACAATCCAGACTCTTCTCAATTGTTGTTCCCCATTGGTGGAACATGCTACCAGTTCCTACCAGATCAGTGACGTCCCTCTCTACCTTTAAAAGCCTCCTGAAGACCTCCAGCTCTTCAAGAGGACCTCCTCTCCAACACTACCAACAACTGGACATGATAAATCTATCCCCCTCTGCAACTGGACCTTGATTCTAGAACTTATTGCTGCACTAACATGCCCACATTGTTCTACCTGTACCTTGACTCTTTCCCCTTTCTATAAAAGTGTCATCTAAATAAGGAAATGTAATGTGAGATGTGTCAACCTCAATAAGTGATCTTTATTTTTAAATGTATTCTTTGTAGATTTTTTTTTAGCAGATTTGCAAAAATCATATTTCTCTGTTCAAGCCTTTAAATGGTGTCACCATTAACATTTTTCAGGTAAAAAGCGAGCAAAATATTCCCTCTTGTGTGTAGCAGTGAAGCACATTTTTGCCAAATGACCTTAAAAAGTGCAGGTGCCTAAAATACCTTAAGTAATGATTTGGCGGCCCCCTGCAGTAAGTCTGAGAGGCTCCTAGGTGTTCCTTCAGAACATATGCATGTGGAGGGTAACTTTTTTTTTCCTGTTTCCAAGCAACACTCATCGATCATTCCATACCCACACGTTCATTATTGTAACCATGAAGATGAAGGTCAGCTAACCTTTAAGTGGCAGTCCTGCTTGATTTGATACTGGTGTAACGATACTGGTGTAATGCCGTTTTAACACAAGCTTTTTCCAGGTCCAACAATTCAGGGGTGAGGAAAACAAACAAACTATTGTGGACGTCGGGCAGTAATTGGCTTTTTTCTATCATGCTGTGAGCAACCGTGATCTGATTTTAAACTGCACGAGGCATGAGTCTGCAACAGCAATAGAGAGGTGGAGGTGTGCTGCCTGTTGCCTGCAGCCTTCAGCTAACAGCTGACTGTGGCTGCTGCATCTTGCTCCATCCCTGCAATATTTAAAATTGATCTGCTCTCAATGAAAAGAAAAATGACCATAGACTACTTATAAAAAGTAAATAAATAACCATAAAAGTCAAGTTCTGCTTCGTTAACGTGAAGCTGCAGCAGTAGGAAATGTTCAACGTTTTTTGATCCTCCATCACTTCCTTCCCAGAGATGTTCGGGGCTTGTTGAGCAGTTTGTTGTTAGAAAACAGAGGGAGAAATCACAGCATGCAAAGCTGAAAGAGCAAATGGAATGTCTTTAAGGTGTGTTCAATCACTGTGATGTATTTTGTAATCCTACAGACTGCAAACATTGAATGTGCAGCTATTACTTCAGTTCACTACAGAGAAGTTGAGAGCTGTGGTAAGACAAGGAGAGAAGCAGAGTAATCAAGACTCTAAAATGAAGTGGAGTGTTTAGATTTTTATTTTTATTTCAGATTGGTTTTTAGAGCTGCTGTGTGTAGTGCTTCCTGGTGGGAAAGAGCATCTGCGTGAAATCACTTACCCAATTCCCCACTCACCCAGCTCTCTCATTTATTCTGTCTGAATATTCTGCCTTCACTGCTTACATACACTGGATGTGTTTTACACACTGCGTGTGTTATTACATGTTAAATTTAAGCTACCAAATTAGGAGTGTAAGCATACACCCCAGGTGACAAAGGACAGACAACAAAACAGAAGGAACGGGAAGCTGAGAGAGCAAAGAAGATTGAAATGCTATTTTCAGATTCATCGCAGAGACATGACTATAACCTTGACATTCTGAGGGTTTCTGAGAAATGAAGCACCTGTGGATGTCAGAAGAAAATGAAAGAGGGGAAAAAGTGATGAACCAGAAAATGAAGCAAAGGAAAGACTTTTATGGTGTGATGTGTTGACACAAACAATCCCATTATCCGCTCCTCAGTGGGAGTCTGCTGATTGGTTAAAAGGCTCACTCTTGGCACTTTACTCGGTGTGATATAAGATTCAAATCTTACAATCAGATGGCAGGTGAGTGAGAAGGACCAAACAAGGCCGGGAAAAGATTGACGATTTGTGCTGAATATACAATATACAGCTTTATCACGTCATCACAACAAGAGTAACAACAGACACACTCTGCTCTGAGCCACAACCTGCTCACACACACATGCACACTATGTTAATTGATTGTATATTAATAATTTAGTCAGCCCATTTTACCCACAAGCACCCACAGGCTCCCCCAGAGGACATACTGCATATTCTGAAACTATCAGTAATCACAGTATAATAAGAAGAACATACCCTGAGGTGTGTAAATGCCCTCTCCTCTCCTCTCCTCTCTTCTCTCTCTTCTTTGTAGTGTAGTATTCCCCAATCTGCCAAACAGCAAATGCATGTGAACAGTCAATGTAAAAAAAAAAAAAAGACTGCACCCTTCTCTACACAGGAATTTGGATGAACACCTTTATCGCTAGCTGGAACACTGACCCTGAGACCTAAGCTTCATGTGTCTCCAGGAGTCATTATGAATCGCATTTTAGAAAAATGAGAATTCAAATAAATAAATATTAGTGAGAGAAAATATTCAGCTAAATTACCTAAAATATAAACTTCTTGAGGAACAACTTATATATCCTCTGGAATTAAGAGTTATTTACAGTTAGAAAATTGCCAGTTAGATGAGAATGAAAACCCATTTAGGGTTAGTTTATTTCTAAAAATGTCTTTCTTCTCCTTTAAGGTGTAAGTCTAAAGGCAAGTGCTGGCCATCAGGGAATACCATTTCCATGAAAGGCCATTGTTGGCCCAGTAGTCAGCATCCTGACTGATTTGCTGCTACGCACCCCCATACGCAACCAAGTGTGAGCACTGTGTGCTCTGACACCTTTCTATCCAACATTTGAGCTACAGCAGCTCGTCTGTTGGATTGGACCACACAAGCCAACCTTTGCCAACATTTGCTCCCTCAGTGAGGCTGTACACCTGTGACTAGTGGGGCAGCTGTGGCTCAGGAGATAGAGCAGGTTGTCCACTAATCAGAAGATCGGTGGTTTGATCCCCCTGTCAAAGTCTCTCTAGTACTTACACTTGTCCATTGTTCCTGCTTTTAACACATCAACTTTAGGTGTTATTCACTTCACTTGTCAGTAGTCATAATATTATTGCTGATCAGTGAATATTAGTCATTGGTTCTGAACTGTTTTGTCTGTTTGTTTGTTTTAACTGTAAATGAGCCCCTGTAGCTTTTCTCAGTCACCTCCAGACAACTCACCTACCATAGTGATGAAAAGTGGGTTGAGAGACTTCTCTATCCACAGCGATGGTATATGATTGCATATTATACCAAAAACATACTCTCTAGGGTTCATAGGCACCACTTTATACAGGCACTGCAGATCTGGGCAACACTAGCAGGAATTTTTGACTTTCAGTACTTACAGGTAGGAAAAAGGTTTGGATTTAACAATGAATTTTCAGTTGTCTCCTTAATGAGCACTATTACTTCCCTAAAGATAACTACAATTTCTCAAGTTTGTTTTAAAATATGTGCCCATATGAACATTGAAACAGGTTTTACTTTGCAATCTGGCCATTAAAAGATCATTTGCTTAATTCACAGTGTAGGTGATGGGGTAGAATTCACAGTGCTTGTTTTGTGCAAATTATCTGAACTAATATGAGACAAATTATTTTAGGAATTAATCTTCTAACAGCAAAGATGAACAGCAAGTAAAAAATGTTTCAATGTTCCTGTGGGTACCTGACAGACTTGGAACTTTTCCTTTTGTGTCATGTACTTCCATTGAAACGAGTCAGTGAGGAGTCAGGCAGATGATGACAGAAGCTGGATGAGTCATCACTAAAGGTAGACTGTTTTTTTCCAGGAAGTTTCTCTAGAAAAGTTCAACCTGGAATTTCTATCATCGATTGTAAAATGATCGCATCAGGCTGCACTGACTTTGAATCTGTCCCCACTACAGTGCACCATTTGAAATTCATTCTAGGTCTGATGAACAAATCAAATTTACTGGCTGAGAATGAAAATGATTTGGTTACAGGGGTGGGTATTTGCCAAGCATGACATCATATTATGGACAGACAGGAACAATCATAAAAGAAAATGTAAAGTGGAAATGGAGAGACAATAAAAGACAATAAAATATTTTCTGTCTTGATGATTTAACGGAAAACAACTCCCTTAATCTGCATCATCAATGAATGTCCTTTTTCTTTCTTTTGCCTGAACGCCGACTACTTCACCCAGTCTTTTCTTTGAGTATTCAATAAATGACAAAGAGGATAACATGAATGAGATGTTGGAGGTGTGTAGGCATTGTTATTGGTTCTGTTCTGTGAATACAGATCTGGATCTCAGCCGAGATCATCAGATTCTACCTAAAGAGGATCTTGTTAATCAATGAAGAGCCACAAAGGCAGATAGCAGGTCAATATCATATCAAACATTTATGTAAAAACATGAAGTGTTGTACGGCACAGAGGATACTCTAACACTCAGAGAGATGGAATGCCCATCATTTGATTTCTATGAGGTAAGATGCTGGTACAGGTTACAGGTTGTTTTTACTACCTCTGATCTATAAGGCTGTGTTTGAGTCAACATGTTGGTTAACACAGATCTAACACCGCATGTTACCATCTCGTCCACAGATGAGGAGACAGGTCTGGAGGTGCATCAGGTAACTCGCCCTCCAGGCTTCAATGCCAACCGACGGCGCAGCAGAGCTGTCCTCTATCACCTGTCAGGACACCTGCAGAAACAAGACAAGAGCAAGCTCAAGATCAACAATGTGAGTGTCTGTTTTTGTCTATTATATTCCATCTAATGTGTTATAACATGTTTGGTTGCCAGAAGATGTATTGTATGCCAGACTAGCCCCAGACTGGCACTCATGTAATCATTATTTACTTTTGAGACTTTTGCACAGATGATTAAATTCAAGTCACAGAGCTGAGGATGTCTTTTTTCTAAAGGATAAATATAGAACAAGCCAAACTTTAAAACCCCTGCAGGTTGTTCAACAACACTGTTTGTTTTGAATTCTGATAGAATCAAATGGTAGGCTCTTTCAAAATATGGCTTGTGTTTGCATAATCATATAATAGAATACACAAACTGTGCTTAGTCCAGTCCCGGTCCAACACACCACTATGATCATAATCAGTGGATGATCACTGTCGCAGCCCAGCACTGTGGTATTTGTGTGTGTGCCACACTGGAGGTGTGCTGCAGTCCAGTGGGCAGCACACAGATGGTATGAAGGTCATCAGGAGTATGCTCACTTCTGTTTGACTTTGGGGTAAACATTTCTCTGCATTTCGCTGATGTCAGTGATTAAACAAACATGCACTCATGCAGAATGCATCCTGTAAGTGCGAAGCTTACTTATTGAAGGATTGTGTATTGTGTTGTACATTAACAATCAATGAAGACGTGAATAAACAATGACTATTTACAGATGGAAAATATGTTTTAAAAGTCAGGATGTTGAACATTTTGTACTTTAACCTTTTATCCTTTTTAAAGAGCAGCTCATTTGTGCTTCTTCCATATGTTTTTGTCTTTATATTAATACGCTTTAAATTCAGGACTTCTCATAAACTCCGCTGCCACCATTTTGGCTCAGTGGATCTTTTTGAGGGTTTCCATTCCATATTTCTGGGGACAGTTTTCAGGCTTCTTTGTGTGCTCCTGAGATACATGCTACAGTGAATGTTTTTCCTTAATTAAATATGATTATACAGAGTAAGATTAAACATTAATTTTGATTATTAAATATATTGGAGTAAATAAAGTGACCCTTGATATACTCCAATACTTTTTAAGCACATTACAGTATATGTTTTTTTAACATAATTGATGTATATACATCCTAAACTAGAAAACTTAGAATTAGTTTTTATAGCTGTAATGAAATGGAGAAATATTCTGTCCTTCAGTTTATATAGATTTCCTACAGACTGTAATTCAACAGTACAGTGCTAGTACTGTTGAACATGTGAGGCTTGAAGAGGCTCAGTATAAATGCAGGTTATTATATTATATTAAGTGCGTGTATGCATATGTGTGTGTGTGTGTGTGTGTGTGTGTGTGTGTGTGTGTGTGTGTGTGTGTGTGTACGTGCATGTGGCTGTTAGAGGGAGGAAGTAAGTAAAAAGTGAAAATTTGAACCTCTCTCTCTGTTCCTGTCATGTAATCCAGAACATGTTCGGGGAGAAGCCTCCGATCCCCGAGTACAAGGTAGCAGCCATTCAGAAATCTCGCTTCATCCTGCTCCACTATGGAACCTTCAAGGCTGGCTGGGATTGGTTGATTCTGCTGGCAACCTTCTATGTGGCTGTCACCGTGCCCTATAACGTGTGTTTCACAGTGGTGGGAGGACGGGACGAAGGGAGCAGCAGCGCCCCACGAAGCCCACCCAGCGTCAGTGACATCCTTGTGGAGATCCTGTTTATTTTAGGTGAGTGAGCATGCTTTTTGACAACAAGGTACTCTTTGCACTAACATTTTTGCCACTGCATGGCCCAGGACCAGTGGGTAGGATGTCATGGTATGTTTTTTGCAGATTGCAACCAACGAAAACACCTCAACCAAGAGTGAAAGGAGAAACTACAGTGGCACTCAAGAAAAAGGTCCTCTCAGACCAGCGTTTATAGAAACATGGTGGATTCTGTGTAACAGTCACAGTTTTCTTAGTGCCAGGTGTATTGCATAGACTTCAGATAGATCCCTCTTAGATAGATACAGTAGATAGATAGAGAACCACAGCATCCATAGATATAAAGGCATGGTAACAAAGACAAAAAGATTCATATTTTCATGTGATTATACACCAATGAAATTAAAGTTATGAATATTATATTCTATTTCTAGATATTCTGTAAACAGAGTTGTCTAAACTTGACACACTGGACCTTAAAGTCAAGAGACAAATGTATTCCTTTCGTGACAAACTCACAGAGGACACACACCTGAGCATTCAAGCTGCAAGCTTCCTTTTGTCAAATACCAATGCTAGCTTTATTATAAAACTTAATTCATCGTTGTATTATCTGCCTCTGATGGGAAAGCAGCTCATATCTGAGAGTCTCATCGGTCATAATAAAAGTTTTGTTGAAGTTGTTAATGATGCACACACAGCAGTGAACGGATATGAGCCATTCACAGTAGACCATTACGTTTCATTGCTAACTCATTTTCCAGAGAACAACAAGCCGTTTTGTCCTCAGTGTTGTCCACATAACTGTAGGAAAGTTGTGTGAGTGCTCTTCAATGGACAATTTGCCTTGATAGAAAAGAGTGAACACGAGCTTTCCATCAATAAACATCTGCAATGAAATTATACGAACCACTGAATTAAATGGCCAACTCTGTCAGTCGATATCCCATTTGTTAAAACTAATAGGCCGGCCTGTTCATCAATACGTTCACCCAGCCAACAATAGTGGATTGAAATGTGCCATCATGCTTCCGATGATTTGTTTGTTTCTGGTAAGTTCCTTTTCATAAATGAACTACATCCTAAAGACGAGTCAAGACCTGAAACAAGTCTAGGAGTTCATTTCACTAACCAGACTGTTGGTTTTGTCGTGGTTTAGCCAACAGATATATTTTATCATACATCACTGCTTTCAGACTTTCTGGTTTCTGTTAATGCCACTGCAATTATGTATGAGACTGAAAACCTGCTTGAGACGGGTAATTCATCACAATGAACATTTTGTCACCCTCATTTTTCTGCCAATGGGACGTTATTGCGGCGTGTTTTAGACAGATATGAACAAGGAGCTATTTTAAAATGACTGGAGCTTTCAAAAGGAAGATTGAACGTTTATCTGTTGAAAAGTGCTGCACTTATGAGCTATGGGATGAGACAACCAGTCCAAGAATACAGCCAGTGAACAAACAGTGAAGTCAAGAAATAAATCATGTTCAAAGCTTCAGATGCCAGTGAACTTCAAACTACAGTAGTTATGTATTTCAGAAGCATTTTTATTCTTTATACCCTGACAGCAGTCAGTAAATCAAAAGTGCTGAAAAAAAAAACATCTGTGCACACCAAATTATGTAATAATAACATATTTTCTAATAAACATCTTAAACACATCTTATTTCTCCATATTTGGTAATCCATGTGGTGCATTTATTTCACAACACTATGGACGTATAAAATCACTTGAGTTTGTTTGTTTTGCAGTTCAGAACATCTCTGATGCAGGTGCTACGTCCTTCAGACGATTACATGCTGTTCATTTTATAAACAGTTCATTCCTCATATTGGTTTACGTCACACTGGAAGATCAACTCTTAATGCAGTGCTGGGTTGACAGAAGTAGTGGGTGTAGCTGAGCCTTCATGTGTACAAAACTGTCATTTCAAACCTGTTTTAAATAGTAATAATAATAATATATAATAATCACTGCATCCCTTGTACACATGTCATGTTTTTAAAAATTAAGTTAAATTAAACTTCCCAGATATAGCGTTTTTGATGACAGTAAACAACCACATAAATGCAGCATTTCTCTCATCTTATAAATACAGACAGACTGTGGGACTTCATGTCAAAAGCTGACCTGGAAAAAGTCTTTCACACCTTGTTTTCAAAGAAAGTTAACTCCTGCTGAGGCCTTTTGAGAGGCCTCTCCCAAAAGAGCATCAATGAGCTTCAGCTTCTTCAAAGTGCTTCTGCTGCTCTTTAGTTTTAAGCCACTATACTGACTTCCTCTCAGCCATTGAACTTATATAGAGCATTGCTGCTGGTTTATAAGTCAATACATGAAATGGCACCAAAGAAATTAGACATATCTGTCAGACGCCTCAGGTCAAGTGGGAGTGGCCTGCTTTAGTGCCCGGTGTGTGGGCTAAACTTGGTGACAGAAGCTTTAGTCACGATGTGTCCTTCCCTGGAACAGACCTGCTGTCAATCTTTAAAGTAGGCTAACCCTTGAAAGTTTTGAATCAGGATGCAATTTTTTCTTTGTAAAGCACCTTGCAGTGCTACTGTGTATGAAATTTGTATTTTTATTATTATTTTTATTTTTATTTTTTTTATTTTTATGTACTGGCAAAATGTGCATAACACTGTGTGTGTGTGTATGCGTGTGCACAAACGTTTGTGTCAGTAACAACAGTAAGTAGTTTCTCAAATCCTTGAGGTTATTACTGTGTGTGGTTACAAGCCCTCTAGTGTGAAACTCTGCACGGTAAACTCAAACATCCAAGTCAAGGAAGGAGACTTTAAAACTTGTTTGACACATCCTGTGATGTATTACAGTAAACATCATTTTCTTTCCTTTCCTTTTATTCTTTTCAGGTTTCAAAGTTGCAAATGATCACAGCACCACTTGGTGCATTTAAATCTAGAAAAGGTAGAAAATAGCGAGAGACAACTCATCTCTGAAAGTATGCACATTAAGAGATCCCGGATTCTTCAGTGAGGGAGAAAACCTTGTCTAGAGATATGTGGAGATGTGGTGCAACGATTGCATGCTTAGAAAATGATCATAAATGTAAATTAACATTAACAGAAATTAAAGTCCCTGAGAGGTCAGATCTGATCTTGCTCTTCAAGAGATTTAAACTTGCAGCTGTGACTCTTCTAAATCACAGTGAACTTGTAAGGTCCTTAAGTGTACGTTCTTATTGTTTCTGACGTCTCTTTTTAGTGTTCTCATCAAAGTGGCTTCAATGTGATTCACTGAATAACCATTGTTCTGTATGTTACTCGTTGTTGTGTGATAATCACGGAACAGTAATTTGTCAGTGACACTTGTAGTATCCTGTTGGCAATTCCTGCTGTCAGCTTCCGCTGTTGTTGTCCTCCTCTGCAGACATATTGCTGAACTTTCGAACCACTTTTGTGAGCACGTCGGGTCAGGTAGTGTACGACGCCCGCTCCATCTGTGTTCACTACGCCACCACCTGGCTCTTTGTCGATCTCATTGCCGCCCTGCCCTTTGACCTCCTGTATGCTTTCAACGTCAGCGTGGTGAGTCTTCTCCTCCGCGTGTGTGTGTGTGTGTGTGTGTCTGTCTGTGGCCATTTGTGTGTGTACATTAACAAAGATGGCAAACAGTGTGTGACAGATTGACAAAGTATGTGACAAATCAGGCTACTTGATTCACCTTTTTTTTTTCTAGGAAAGAGCTCTTGAATGTGGGTCTGCACTCATTCATTATCCACACTAACACACCAGTGTCAGTGAGCCAAATGTGGAAAATGAAAGAATGAATGCATAATGTCACAGGCTCCCGGGAGAATTTAGTAGATCAACATTTCATCCAAAGTGATGCTCATCAGACAAACAAATGGCACAGAGCCAATCTGATGTTAGTGCACATACTGCAGGTCTCATTAATTTGTTTTCCCATGCTCAGAATCCTAACGATGATTGGAACTGCGGGGTAAATTACTACACGTGCATACAAAATGAGTATTCAGACTTATTCTTCAGTTCTAATTTGGGTCTGAAAAATATTTATTTCATGAAGAATAAATTAAAGATCCATCTTTTGAATAAAACTGTCGACTACACTAACAAATTATTAACCACACGTGATGAAAAACATATTTTAAAGAATATTTGCTCATTTAGATCCTTGAGTATCAAAATGTTAATACCATTGCAGATTAGTTCATTCATATTGAAGAAATACTGAAGGAGTTGTGTGTGTGTGTGTGTGTGTGTGTGTGTGTGTGTGTGTGTGTGTGTGTGTGTGTGTGCTGATGGGCTCTGCATCTATCTGTGCAGTACTTCGGGGTCCACCTGCTGAAGACGGTTCGGCTGCTTCGGTTGCTGCGGCTGCTGCAGAAGCTGGAGCGATACTCCCAGTACAGCGCTGTGGTTCTCACTCTGCTGATGTCCATGTTTGCCCTGCTGGCCCACTGGATGGCCTGTGTGTGGTACTTCATAGGCCGCAAGGAGATCGAAAGTCCAGGCTCATGGGATATTGGTTAGTACACACTTTTTCCATCCACACACAGTGTTGGAAAGCAGATTATATTTACTCAAGAGTCCAGTTTTTCTATTGTATGCTTTGATTTGACTTCTGGTCTGCTACAGACTTTATTTTATTACACAACAAGTTCACACTGAAATAACAGCTGACATCAGCAGAGAGGAGAACAGATTTCAACTTTGACAGCAACGACACGATTGGCTGATAAAGAATATGGAAAAAAGATTAAACACGCCATCAGCTGATTAATAAGAAAAGAGCTGAGAATGAATGAGGCATAAAGATTACCGACTGAACTTGAGCTGAGCTTCATTTAGAACAGGTCAGATACTCTATCGCTCATCTTAATTATACTGTAAGCTCTGTCCTCAGGAAATGAGTTTAGGTTTCACAAATGCAGATTCAATGAGATCTTATCGTATCGGTCGAGTATAAAAGGTTTCCACTTAAATTCATTTGCATATTCACTTACATCCTTTTGACAGCTGTAAGATGACACGTCCACCCTCAGCAGAATGCTGTCAGTCATTTTGTATCCACAAAAAATGCATGATGACCCCCCACATGTCTCAGTTTTCAAGCACAACTGATGCTTTTAATAACATGTAGCTTTGTTGGTATTCCACATGTAACTCTCAGTGGAGGATGTGAAATCCTGACATACAATCTGATAAACTTGTAAACATGCAGTTTCTAGGGAAGCAAACTTTAATCCGTTTGACTGTGAACTGGGGAAAAACATCAACATCAGGCTTTGTGTGTCTTTCACTTTATTCCACCCAAGCATCAGCCAAATACACACACACACAAACACAAACATCATGTTGAATTAAATGATAAGCTGCAAATGAGCATTTCTTCTGAGCAATAGGACACATGACAAGATGTCTTCTCCTGTTGTCTCTCTATCTGCTCTGCTCTCAGCGTATTCTTCCTTGTTCTCTCCTCCTCTGGTTCACTGTGTGTGTCTCATTGATTGTACCACCCTACCTATCATTATCCTTTCAGCAAACCACATAATGACAGACAGTAACACTGCAGTCAATTCATGTCAGCGCTCCCTCAATTTACTATTCAGACAGACTGAGGGGAATCCAGGGGACAACAAAGCACAGTCTGCTGTTTGACCTTTCTGTGACACAAACTGTGATTCACAATGGAGGTCTGATATCAGAAATGCACATGACTTGAACCAGTCTGTCTGTCAGTTTACTGGCTGCTTCTTGGGAGAGGTACAGGTTTTGTCTGCAGGGCTATCAATATTTCATGCAGTGGAGTTATGGGCGTCCCTCATGGAGCTGTAGCCACTACACACCAAAGCCACAGTCTGATGGAGTGAACGGAAAAGTATTAGATGAAGGGCATAACATGGAACACCTTTAAGCAAGCACCAACTACCACTGCTACAGGTGATGGTTTGAGATAGCAAAAACAAAATGCACAGTACCCTGATTTAATTTTTAATGCCTTCATTTTGAAAACCACCACAAAATCACAACAAACAAACAAAAGTAACCCACAGGAACTGAATCTACGTAGGCTAAGTAGGCTGGTGATTCTCTCTATTTTTCTTTATATTCATGAAAAGATTAACACCAACAATGTGTTGGTCTCCTTGGATTTAGAACTTCCCTACTCTGTGACAATCATCACCAAGCACACATGTGTCATAGAACTCATTATGTGTTTCCTCCAGTGTTATGTTCAGCTGTACTCAAGTATTTGTTCTGATTACATTACTTCTGATCAAAAACTGGCGAGTCGACAACTTTGCTAACAGCCAAACATCAACAAGGTGAACAACACAAGACATAGCAGCCAGCTAATATTACTGACTAGTCCAACAGCTCCTGTCTAATCTAAACATTAGACGGGAGGTGGAAGAAGCAGTGCATCCGACATGGCGGCAGCCAGCGGCACACATCTTCAGATTCGAAACAACGCTTCAGAAACTCATGGGTGACGTCCCTCTGTCCATTCTTTATACTGTCATTCGTTGTGGTTTATACTCTGGCAAACACACATCACATTTAATATGTACAGAGGCCCAGAATGGTCATAGAGAGAAAAAAAAGTTTTAATGAAGTCACATTTTACACAGTTTTACAGTTGTTTCCTATGTTTTGATTTATCCTGAATGAGGGGCTTCAGGTGTTATGAGACTGACATTCTTCACCAAAATAACCTACACTGAATGTACAGTCTGCCAGTTTGCTGAAAAACTTCAGGCAGTTTTCTGAGAACTTGCCATACAATTCTACCTTATATCAACCTTCTTTAATGAAGGCATATTAGAGCTTAAACAACAAAGAATATTAGAATAAAGTTCAAGGTTAATGCACAAACATGATTCATTTAGAATGTATACATCAACAGCTACACATCTACAGTATGGACAGCTGATTAAGACATGCTGTAATTACACGTTGATGACCTACATATGTGGTCCATGTAAGTTGTTCTTGGGTGCAGGCTCTCTGTATGCACTTGGAATGAACTGTGTTTTGTGTGTGCACAATAGAATTTAGTGTAGTAAACCATGGCCTCAAGCTAATATTACTTACTAGTCCAAAAGCAGTCGGCGTCTGTCTTTCAGCCTTTTACTTCACCAAGCTCTCACAACCACTAAAAGTCAGTCCCACATTTACTCTTGTCCAGCAGCTTCTAGCTCACTCACTCTCTCCTTTTCTCTTCTTAGCTTCCTCTGACAGCGTCCTCTTCATTCTCTCCATCATTATGTCCACAGAGGCTAACAAACTGAGCAGCAATATTAGCTAACTGTATCTATAGTTCACAGCAGTCTACTTCACTGTCCATCAGGAAGCTCTGTTAGTATGATTCAGTTTCTCAAAAAGAACGTTGATGTTCGATGAGCAGGTGATTGTACCCGTCCAAATTAAGTTACATAATGTGAGAACAGCCATACGAATGACAGAGACACCATTCACCTGATTACAAGTTAGTGTAGCTTTACGTCATGGTATAAAAGCATGTTTCTCTTTGTTTTCCAAAACTATCTGGGTGATGTAGTTTTAATAAAAAGGAGTAAACAGTGAATTTGTTGGGGACTATTTTCAGCTGTGGATTATTACTATTTGGTTCTCTAGTGGGTATCTATGGCATTAGTGGTATTAAGTCACAATAAACTACAGTGTTCATTATAATGAAGTGCATGCCACCCAGTGTGCCCCCATTTATACATATTTGATGTGTTTTTAATTGAGCTCAGTGGCACAGAGGAATATTATATATATCCAAGGTATATGTGGCTACACAGGCGATCATTTTGAGTAAGAACAATGTTGGTTTTGATCTTTTTCTGGGATTTCTTGGCCATAAGAAAAATCTAGAATGTGATCCTTTAAGACACTTCAATGGTCATCAGGGGAAGGCCACCTGCCTTGTGTTTCTGTCGTATCAGGACATGTTTGACAGAGGCTGACAGTGATTAGTAGCAGTAAGTGTTGCTGGCTTTGGAGCGGAGATTACTTTTTAATCACACTGTGTGTGCTTTTCTCTGTCAAGGCTGTCACCAGACAAGCACAGAGGAGGCAGTTAAACCTTCCAATGCTGCTTGATAAGGCAAATGTACTTATCTGAAAGCATTTCAGACGCTGGAGTATGACTTTTTTTCCCCCATGATGACTACTTCTTCACTTTGATGAATAAAAGAATAAACTCAACAAGCCTCAGTTTGACCTGACTTGAATATACAAGTTCAGAACAACTTAGAAGATTTTGGAGTAATATGTAGGTATGGGCACAGTTCATACCAAAAGCTTAAAGTAGCATTGCACGCACTCATCTTTATACAGTAAGGCTCACAGAATCATGTATTATCACTGCACCAAACAGGCAGCAGACAATATGTGTGCATTATACACACACCGACAAGGTCGACATCTAATCCTCCAGGCACCCTGGAGCCTGCACATAAGTTATGCACATAAGTTATGCCAAGGACAGTGAAACTCTGACAGGCCAACTAACCATGTCAAATGTCAATGTCAAAGCACAAATTAAAAATTCTTATAAGATACACATTCAGACATTCCCTTATGGTCATACATTTCTCCACAGTGGAGGTCATCTGTTTTCTTGCTGAAAAAAGGGTTGTGAGATTAAAATGCGTGTCACAATGGATGGGACAGTGGCAAAAAGTTGAACTTGAAAGTTGCACGACAGGTGGTGCTGGAAGCTTGGTGATGTATTGACTGGCAAAATGGTCGATAATGTTAGCCATCATAGGTCAGCAGGCTAGCTGTAGTTTATACTCTGGCAAAGACACATCACATTTAATATGTAAAGAGGCCCAGAATGAAAAAAAAAAGTGTATTTATGCCACATTTTACTGCACTGCGTGCACAAAATACATCTGGCTCCTATGATTTGATTACTTTGTATGCACAAGATGAGCACACAAAATGACCTACATTGAATGCACAGTCTACCAGTTTGCTGAAAAACTTCAGGCTTTCAGGCTGTTTTCTGAGAACTTGCCATACAATTCTAGCTTATATCAACCTTCTTTACGAAAGACATATTAGAGCTTAAACAACACCAATATTAGAGTAAAGTCCAAGGTTAATGCACAAACATGACTCATTTAGAATGTATAGAATGTATACAGGAAACTATTTAGGGCACAATTATTATGCACAGTTGATTAAGTCATGCTGTAGTTGTATGTTGATGTCCTACATATGTGGTCCATGTAGATTGTTCTTGGCCTGTTCTTAGGCTGTCTGTATGCACTTGGAATAAACTGTATTTTGTGTGCAGCTTTTTCTATCATTTTTTGAAATTGTTGAAACAGTTGCTAACATGATGCTGGCACTGCTTAGTGCAGAGCCTTATTACCTTTTTTATGTGCTGGTGCACGTCCCTAACCTCTCATATTAAGAGGAGGCTACATGTTACATGTTGTGGGCACATCTGTCACATCTGTCTTCTAAAGTCTCTGGCCACCATATAATCAAATCATCCTTCAGAAGGTCAGTAAAATCCTCCAAGGCCTCGACCATTCTGTTCCAGGGGTCTGTTCTGGTTAACACCTGTGCTTCCTCACTAATGGCAGTGCTTGATGCACCTAGCATGTAGCATATTAACTGTTATTATGCACTTTTTAATGCTTTTGACAATGTATCGGATTACTTTGTCCTGTACATTTATTAAGATGTTTGCTCCATCAAACAATACTTTTGAATTGCCCCACTGGGGATGAATATAGTACACTGAATTGAAGTGGGCTGAATTGAAGTGAATTGTGCCAGTCCACTGAACACAGGAAATTCCATTAGAATAATTTGGTTTCAGTTGAAAATGTCATTGTTGTATTGGTGTGACCAGAGACAGTGACCACAGACAGCTCAGAGGCAGAGAGGAAACACTGTGTGCAGGAACAGCCTCATTCACACCGTCAGTGTCTCAGACAAAACCCATTTAAGATTTAAGACACTTGATTGATCACCTATGTGTCTCTGTTGGCCAGACAGACAGATTCGACTATAATCAGTCTTTGTTTTCCTGGGCCACATGCAGGTCAGGGTCAACCATCTTCCAGTCCAGAAGGTGGTAATACATCAAAAGCTGTATAGCAGCAACTCTGGTGTTTATGAACTACAAGCGAGACAAAGGTTTTATTGTGCTTAGCTGCAAACCATCTATGAAGGTGGTTTTAGCCTGTCATCACTGTAAAGACAACTGTTAGTATGATGCAATAGAATTCAACAGCACCACACACTGTAGCCTGCAAAATGATCAACATGGAAACAGCTGAACAAAGTCACCCTCATAACAGCAGGACTGCTGTGTCAGACTGCATTAGTTTTAATCTAGGTTCACCTCAAACCAGGCTGTCTCTTGTTGTCTTTTGTTTTGTCATGGACATGTGCCTTATCTCAGTGTGTCAGTGAAGTTCAGTGATGTCAGATGTTATCATAGCGTGGTCCTACAATATTATTATCCATACTTTCCGCATTCCCTTATGCACATAATGCTTTATAGTTTGAGCCACAGACATGCATTCTATGCATAGACATGCATAGAATGTAACGTCAGGTCCACATTTCCTCAGGAGGGTGGAGGTTAAGTTGAGCTAATGACAAAGTAATTAGGAAACTGCTCAGGTGTTAAATCCTTTAATGTTGTTGGTTTAGCTGCTTGACTGGGACTCTGCTCACAGCCCGGTTGTCACTTCTACTTATTTATGCTGGCAAGCTGGTCTCGCTGTCTCAGAACTCTCTCACCCACACACACACACACACACACACACACACACACACACACACACACACACACACACACAACACACAACACACAAACACATACAGGTTTACTTAGGTCCCTTTTGGGAACATTACATAGGCATAAAACATAATATCCCGAACCTTAATCTGTGAGCCAAAAATCTGCTTTTTCACAAATGTTGACACTGCTTTAGTCCCCATTTGGACATGCCATACCTAATATATATTTAGCCTGAGATGTGTCCCTGAAGGTAGCCTAAGTCAGAAATAAACACACACACACACACACACAGAGTCAAAGCTGCTTGCCTGAAGTGTGTGAAGACAGAGATCAATGAATGGATGCATAAATGTTGTATAATTCATATTCCCTCTCTTGCTGTCTTCCCTTTTTCTGATTCTGCAGTGGTTCTGCTGGGTTCCACCACTCATCAACTCGCAAACACTGTTTTTCAATCATTTATCCTTCCTCCTCACTTCCTACATTATTACCTCTTTCTTTCCTGCTAGACATTTTCCCTTTTAGACACATTCTCTGTTAGGCATGTTCCCTGTTAGACATGTTTCCTGTTAAACATGTTCCCTGTCAGGCATGTTTCCTGTTAGACACGTTCACTGTTAGACATGTTCGCTGTTAGACACGTTTCCTGTTAGACACGTTCCCTGGTAGACCCGTTTCCTGTTAGACATGTTTCCTGGTAGACCCGTTTCCTATTAGACATGTTTCCTGTTAGACACATTCCCTGTTAAACATGTTCCCTGGTAGACACGTTTGCTGTTAGACATGTTCACTGTTAGACACGTTCCCTGGTAGACCCGTTTCCTGTTAGACATGTTTCCTGTTAGACATGTTCCCTGGTAGACACATTTGCTGTTAGACATGTTCACTGTTAGACACGTTTCCTGTTAGACATGTTCCCTGGTAGACCCATTTCCTGTTATACATGTTTCCTGTTAGACACATTCCCTGTTAGACATGTTCCCTGGTAGACACGTTTGCTGTTAGACATGTTCACTGTTAGACACGTTTCCTGTTAGACACGTTTGCTGTTAGACATGTTCACCGTTAGACATGTTCCCTGTTAGACAAGTTCCCTGTTAGACATGTTCCCTGTTAGACACGTTTGCTGTTAGACATGTTCACTGTTAGACACGTTTCCTGTTAGACACGTTTGCTGTTAGATATGTTCACTGTTAGACACGTTTCCTGTTAGACATGTTTTCTGTTAGACATGTTCCCTATTAGACACGTTTCCTGTTAGACATGTTTCCTGTAGGGTTGCACATCTCTCTGTGATAAACAATTTGATACAC
The DNA here is from genome assembly GCA_028641955.1 of Protonibea diacanthus. Lineage (NCBI taxonomy): Eukaryota > Metazoa > Chordata > Actinopteri > Sciaenidae > Protonibea > Protonibea diacanthus. The sequence goes on from CM053986.1 coordinate 1,374,875, forward strand.
ATCTACTGTACATGCACAGGTTACAATTCAATTCAAAAACAATATACTTTTATTACAGACCGAATCAATACAGTGTAAGAACGATTCGTTTCGATTTGATTCGATTCTACGGTTAATATTTGTAGTACATATTTTATAAAATAAAGAAGACAATTCTATGAAAGTGACTATCTTACAGTACAGTACAATATTTTCTTTTCAAATATGTAAAAGACCACATATCCCCAAGCATTGTTGCTTTATGGCACTGGCAAAAATAAAGTGTATTTAAATTTTAAAAAATAAAATGTATTTTGTGTTCCCTGTTAGACCTGTTTCCTATTAATTATGTTCCATGTTAGACACATTCCCTGTTAGACATGCTCCCTGTTACATTTGCTCCCTGTTAGACATGTTTCCTTTACTGTCAGTAAAGCTAAGCTGTGAAGAGAGCTGTTTTTGAACATTCGGAAAAACATTCACTGTTGAGGAAGTCCTGTACTAGTATGTCAGCTGTCACTTCACATACATTGATTCATTTGGATTCTTTCTTTCTTGAACCTGTTAGACATGTTACCCGTTAGACAGCAGGAAGCTCATCCCAGAGTTGTAGAAGGCTACAGTGATGGATGAAATACTTTCCTTCACTTAAATAAAAGTAACACAATGTGAAAATTATTGGCAGCAAACTGTGCTTAGTACTCATTATGCATAATGACTCCTTTAAGAGGGTTGAATGATGGAGTCCATCAATGTCCTAAAAGATCATACACGTAAAGAGCACAGGGTAATATTTTACACATAATTATGTTGTGCAACATAATTCAGAAAACTGATTTTCTCTATTCATTTTTCCCTGTCTCCATCTTTCTCTCTCTATCAGGTTGGCTCCATGAGCTGGCCAAGCGCCTGGGTACCCCTTATTTCCTGTCCCCCCTGACAACACTGGTCCCAGCCACAGTCAGCAGCCTCCCAGCCAACAACAGTCAGTGGAACGTGTCTGGGTCAGACATTGGAAGGCAGGGCTCCTGGAACTCCAGCCAATATTACGGAAACATGTCAGGAGGCGAGGCTGTGTCGGGGACGGACACTGGGGGTGAGGGTTTCGGGGTGCTGGGTGGCGGTCCATCAATGCGTAGCAGCTACGTGACATCTCTCTACTTTGCTCTGAGCAGTCTTACAAGTGTGGGATTTGGAAATGTGTCAGCCAACACAGACTCAGAGAAGATCTTCTCCATCTGCACCATGCTCATAGGAGGTGAGATTTGAGTGTAAGAGTGTGTGTGAGAGTGTTTCAGTTAGTGCTCTTAGCTCGTGCCCCTCTCCTCCATTCATCCACTTTGTATTCATGTTGATTTCCTCTCAGGATGTGAAGCTCTTCTTCTCACTCAGTACTCACTCAGCTCATTATCTGGTACCAGTGAGATCACGTCCAAACTGAGCACATTTTGATTTATCCTTTTTTTGTAAAATTCATAATTCATATTGGTGACAAACAATAGATACATACAAACTTTTCATCAGACCCATGTTTTTAAGGTTGGGTTGAGTCGCGGTGGCAGCAAGTTTAGCGGGGTGTCCTAGACGTCCCTCTGCCCACAAAATATTCCAGCTCCTCCTGGGAGATCCCGAGGCATTTCCAGGTCAGATAGGCTATATAGTCCCTCCAGTAAGTTCTACGTCTGTCCTGGAGTCTCCTGCCAGTTGCATGTGTCTGGATCACCTCCAAGGGAAGGCATTCAGGAGGCATCCTAATCAGATGCCCAAACCACCTCAGCTGACTTTTAACTTGAAGTAGCAGTGCTCTACTAAGTCCCCTCTGGATGTCTGAGCTGTCCCTGTTTCTGAGGCTGTGTCTAGACACCATGTGGAGAAAACTCCTTTCAGTGGTTTGTTTTCTGCAATCTCATTCTTTCAGTCACTATCCAAGGCTCATGAACACAGGTGAGGGTTGAAACAAAGACAGACCTTCTTCTCCACAACAATTCCAGTACAAGTCCAGTACAATGTCTGCATTACTACCCACACTGCACCAATCCACTGGTCAATCTCACGCTCCATTTTCTTGTCATTCATGACTGAGACCCCAAAATATTTGAACTCTGTTGGATTAGGCAGCAACTCACTCTACCCACGCCCAGAGGGAGTATTCCACCGTTTCAGGCAGAGAACCACGGCATCAGACTTAGAGGGGCTGACTCTCATCCTAGCTGCTTCACGCTTGGCTGCAAACTGCCCTGCCCCTGTCACAGTCCAATGAAGCCAACAGAACCACATCATCTGCAAAAAACAGACACACAGTTCTGAGGTTCCGAGGTGTCACATATCACAGAACAGAATTTGAGACAAAGGGCAATCTTGTCCAACACCCAGTGAGAGCATTGTTTGTGCCGAGAATAGAGACACAGTTCTCGCTTTGGTTGTACAAGGAACTTGAACTAAAGAACTAATAATTATCATCATTATCTAAAAAATAGGTTTATACTAAGCAGACATGTTTCAAAAATGGTTTCTGGTCCTTTTGTTTGCAACTGTCTTTTTGTGCTCATAAAGGGCTTAAAGAGAAGACACAAGCAATAACATGTCATAAGAAAATTCACAGTGCAGTACATATCTACATAATATTAACAACATAAAATGTACACACTGTTTTTCAAGCAGAGGCTACACAACAGGGTATATTCTATACAAGCTTAGGGTTTTTCATCCTCTGAGTGGAGGCAGCAAGCAGTATGTCACCTTCAGTCAAACACCCTCAGATGTTCAATCTTCAAAAGGAATCAAATATGTGAATGACCTCCTGTTAGTTCAGCACAGATCAGATGATTAATAGGAGAAAATTGGAGAAAAACATTCAGCTCTGTCTTTCTCACACTGCAGACCTGACAGACTATTCATTTTCAAAATATTGAAAATACCTTATGATAATCAACTGAAGCCCAAAAATGATCCTGCTTTGATGCTAAATAAATTTATGTGCTAATTAAAATAGAAGTCTGCACTGGACTTGTATTTCATACATCCTGCCATTATTTCCAATGGGTGGTCGCAGGTGGGTGCTGGAGCCAATCCGAGCTGACACTGGGCGAGAGATGGTCTACACTCTGGACAGTTCATCACAGGTCTAGAGATACAATCATTGAGGATAAACAATAAAGCCTAATATTTTATTTGCACTGTCATGACACAACAGAGAGATGATGAGAAAACTTCTTTCCTAACATTAGCACCTTCTTGTGAAATACCAATGAGTAGTTATTACATCAGCACAGTGTTTTGAACAACCCACTTAACTGTCCTGAAATGCTCACATTCAACTTGTGCATGCGCATGGAGAAACTGCCTTTAGCCTCATTTTTAATGAGCACAAGTCATATTTTGCCAGCCCTTTGAAATCCTAATAATTGGGATATCTGGTATCTTCACAAAGGCATAAAATATGTGTACACACAGTGCGCTGTGAATTCTGATGATTTTTGTGATGATGCACATCCCTAATAGAGAGAACTGAAAGTTCAGGAAGAAAGCAATAAAAGATGAAATGGGAAAGAAAGGGAGGCAGTGAAAAGGTTATTAGGTGAGAGAAATGTCGGGATGTGGTGATGTGTGGGGATGTCTCAGGCCTCAGTGCACATTAAGTGGGCTATAAATGACAGTACACACACACACATACACACATACACAGACACACTTTTACTATTGTACCTGTGAGGATATTGCATAGACTTATTGACTTACTTTCATTCTCCAGTGGCTAAAATGTTAACTTAAACCACACATGCAACTGACATGAGCTCGCATGTGACAATGAACAGATTTACTTTCCACAGTGACTACATCACACACTCACATGCACACACACACACATACACACACCAGTGGCAGTTTTTGAGTTAAAAAAAAAAAAAAAGTAGACAGGACAGGAGGAAAACCAACTCACAAAGTCATGTTATTTTACAACTGGCTGCTGAATGTCTGCTGAATGCAGATTTATAAATGGTGTGAGATATAACAAGTAACAGACCAGCCTACAGACAACACCTACATGCAGTTCATTAGGCTGCAGACTGCATGATGATCCACACTCTAACAGCACACTTAATGTCAAACATAGTTTCAGCTGAATTGAATTGCTTTTTATTTTGTATTTATTCTAATCTGGTTTATTTGCAGCTTTCTCTGACTGCACTCCAAACTGAGAAAACTTGAGAAAAATGAGTCATTGTATTTTGTCATGAAAACAAATACCTTTATGTTAAAATATATTTGTCCATGAAAACAAGGCTATGCCTGGAGGGTTGTGCATTATGTTAAAATATATTTGCACTGGTGTGTCACCTGCAGTGGTGAGTTTGCTCTTGCAGCTTCTTTTAGTTAGCTGTGTTCATCTCACGATTAGATGACTCTAACACCCTCCTGACAGGCCTCTCAGCCTGCACGGTGAAACCCTTTCAGATGATCCAGAACGCAGTGACACTCCTGGTTTTTAATCAACCCAAAAGATCACGTTACCTCACTGCTCATTGAGCTCCACTGGTTACTTGTAGCGGTCTGCAATCCAAACTTTTCTCATCTGTTGTTCCCCATTGGTAGAACGTCCTACCAGTTCCTACAGTACCAGATCAGGGGTGTCCCTCTCTACCAGCTCTTTAGAGAGGACCTCCTCTCCAACACTACCAACTACTGGATATGCTAAATCTATCCCCTCTACAACTGGACCTTGGTTCGAGTAGTAGTACTTATTGCTGCACTAACATGTCCTAAGTCTTTGACTATCTTGGCAGTCCAGCCTCTGCTGCCTCCCAGCTAATCTAAAAAAAGGGGGAAGGAGGTAGAGCATGGGTGGAGCTGGCTTTAATGTACAGCCACAGAGGCTGCTGCTTGTATAACACGAATACTGGGCGTGCTGGATCCCTTATTAGCTTACAATCCCAGCTGTTTTGATTCAGTGCCACATTGTCTTGGTGCCACAAAATCTTAGTAGAGCATCATTATGTTAAATATATGAATCCACGGGTCAAATAATTTACAATAAATATGCTGTTTTAGTTTGTTTTTTATTAAATACTGCAATGTCCAGCTGTTTTAGAAATAAGAACCTTTTTTTTTTTTTAGATTTACATCTTCAGTGAGGTCGGGGCTGAATGAAAGCCAAAAGGTATTCAGAGATGGAATGACACATTGTTGGTCTTTCCATGGGAGTTGTTGACAATATTAAAACATATAATGCAGCTATCCTTATCCTTTAATTAAATTCTGGGGTTTGGAGGTTTGGTCTTTGTGTTGAATTGATTTTTAATAACGTTGTGCCCACAGTCGTGTGTGCATGTGTGTATAGTGAAAGCAGAGCAAGCCAAGCAAAACAGAGAGAAGAGTAAAGAGAGGAGACAATGTATTCAATAATCTCTTTCTCCTTTTACTAAGTTGGGAGCTCTCGTGGTGAGCTGCTCTGAAGCAGTGGATGCCCTTCAGCGTGCCCAAAGGAGCACGGTGAACCAACTCACAGTCATCCTAAAATAATGTTATTAGTCTGGGTTTCAGTGGACTGTGTAAGTGTCCTGTGATCTGTACGCTAATTCAGCAGCTTTTCTACTTGGGCAAGAATTACATTTAGGGAGTGAAAGCAGCATGCAGGAGCCTCCATGCATGGAAAGTACATTATAAGATAGATAGTTCCCGTACTCACTGGGTGGTTACTGGTGATAACATTCAAAGCAAACCTGAATGTGTCTGTAGAGGTAAATATTAGTACCACACCAAGAATCATAGCTCCTACTGGGATTGAAGTGGTTTAGAGTTTTTAGAATAATAATTTAATTGTCTTATTGATGTTTTGTTCATGAGGGAAAAAAAGACTGAGATTGTTGCACAGTAATTCACTTGAGGTAATGCTTTACGGTGGTTTTGGAGGAGCTAAGTCATTTTAAGCCTTGTGCTCTTTAACTTCTTGGGCTTATAAAGACATCCTATAAAGCTTCCTGCTATGGAGAAGCAGTATGGGATTTTCCTGAGGGTCACTGTAGACAAATTGGCAATGAAATAACTGTAATTCAATCTGTATCATCCTAAACACACACAACCTTTCCTCTGTCCACAGCACTCATGCATGCAGTGGTGTTCGGTAACGTGACAGCAATCATCCAGAGGATGTACTCGCGCCGCTCGCTCTACCACACCCGCACCAAGGACCTGAAGGACTTCATTAGGGTCCATCGGCTGCCGAAGGCCTTAGAGCAGCGCATGCTGGAGTGTTTCCAGACTACGTGGTCAGTCAACAATGGGATAGACGTCAGTGAGGTGAGGAGAGAGCTGACATTCACACAAAACATGTCACACAAAACTAAGAGTGCGACAACTGTTTATGCTGATTTTATAAACACCTCATGTATGCATTAACATTAAAGGGTGATTTCACTCAAAATGCAGTTTCAGTCAAAACAGTTTCAGTTGTTGAGGTTTTGAGATATCTGCATTTAAGATTTCTGCTATCACCCAGCGTGTCAAGAGAAAACATGACAGCAGTGGATTACTGACTACATTATTCCATATTGTGACTTCACATAATCCAATAGATAACAACATCAACATCATATTAACCAATTTTCACTGGGGGCTCTATTTACAGAATGTGACAGAAATGGAAGATAATATTTCAAACTGAGCCTTTAAGCTCCCTCCCTTTCAGCCAATCAAATGCAAGCATTGTATGCCTAAATTGTTCTCGGAGACGTGGCCTCTGGGAGGGGACATCGAAATGATCTAACATGACTTCACTCCAAAAACGATGCAAATAAGTTGCTCAAATCTTGGTAAAGACATTTCCCTATCAACCATATGCAAACCTATGCTCTTATCTCCAATACCAATGAAGGTGAACCATTTACAATGCTTACCTTTTATGTTTTATTTTATTTATTGAATTACTCAGCATTTTCTACACTCAGTAAAAACTTGTTATTGTTGCTAATTGTTATTAGTTAAAGTTCTAATAAATCCACTGAGATTTGTGGATTCTTCTGGACAATATGTTGTTTATGTTGGTTGAACTAAGCAGTGCTTCAGTGCAGTGGTTCCCTAATTTTTTCTGTCATGCCCCTTTTTAAAGATATTCTATTTATGTGGATTACTTTACTGAATATATAATTTTATTTCAGAATAATTCTTGATTACCTGAATCATGATGGCCTTACGTTAGCATTATTGTTTCCTTATTGTCCCAAATCAATCACTGAATCACTGCAAGAAGAGCACATGTGATCTAATCGCCAGTGACTATGACCTGTTCCAGCAGTCATGCAGCAATTTATAATGTTATATTATGTAAGTTATTTCTCAGATGTCTATAGCCTTCTGTCAGCAGCAGTATTAAGCCCTCTCTCACTTTACAGCTACTGAAGGATTTCCCAGATGAGCTGAGGGCTGACATCGCCATGCACCTGAACAAGGAGCTGCTCCAGCTGCCCCTGTTCGAGTCAGCCAGCAGGGGCTGCCTGCGCTCCCTGTCCCTCATTATCAAGACCTCTTTCTGCGCTCCGGGCGAGTTCCTTATCCGGCAGGGAGACGCCCTGCAGGCCATCTACTTTGTCTGCTCGGGGTCCATGGAAGTCCTGAAAGACAATACTGTGCTGGCTATACTGGGTGAGTCAAAGGAACAGGATGGTGGTTCACAGACAGAAAGGTTCATGATGTGAATCCTCAAAAGGGCAAAGTTTACTTTTAATTTTTCAATATGCAGTGCATCTATAAAAATAAGTCTTGACAGGAACACAAACAGCTTTTTGGTAAGATTCTGCAGAGTACAGCCGAAAGCAGAGAGTATGTGTGATACAAACTTTAGATGTTTTGCTTCTCCATGCTTCTCTCTATATATTTATGCATTTGGGGCTGAGCCAACATATACTTTTAGATTTCTTTAAATATTCAATTTTTTCCCACATTACTTTGAGGGATAACATCACTTTTTCTAGTATTAATTAATTAGCGAAGAGATGGGAACAAAAATTAGTAATGGATTGACTTCACTAAAAATACAGAGCATTAAAAAGCATGTGATTGGATTTGGTGACTGCTGGATTGTGAAAATGACATGCTGCTTACCTAATTAGACTAAAATCCAAAAAGTGTGCTCCGTTATTTGAAGGAAATTTTGAGTAAACTTGTGACACAGAATGAAAACTACACAGTACCCCGTGGCTTTGATATCCATTTATTTGTCAAACTGAGACTTAATGAGAGGATGTGAGATGCTCATGATCTGTGGAACACTGTGTTGCATAGTTAATGAAGATGAATCGTTGATTTGAAGAACACTCTGGGAAGAACGAGGCGAGCACGTGTGTTTGATATCAAATGCTGTTAATGAAGTATTGAGAGAAAAAGATGAGACAGATTATCTTCCAGTTCGATGATTACAGTTAAAATATCTCACAGTGATGGGTTTGGTTTCATCCAATCAGACCTGCAGAGCAACTTGATCTGGATTTGAGTGGAAATTAGGTTGATGGGGGAAACAAAGGAAAGAAGGAAGGAGGAGAAGACACAAAGACTATCAGTCAAACAAAAGGGAAGGCAAGGCAGAGTGAGCACTAATAAAGAGGTGCTGTTTGTGCTCGGCTGCTTGAAGAGTTATCACTGTGTTTGACACACACACAGAGTCGAGGCTTCTCACAGTGTTGAGCCTGTGAGCTTTACAGTGTGATCCTTCAATCCAGTGTGAATGCAGCTGTAGGAAGTCTTGCTATCATAATCATAAGCTGCTATCACAATAGACATTAAAACGAACAAGGATATTTAGAGGCTCCTGGTGTGTGTTTGTGCTGCAGATAGTATGAATAGGCATAATAATGTATACATTCTGCAGATCCCGGGGATAACCTACACACTGTGAACTTCAAATACAGGAAATATGCAGAGTTACATAGACACATAGATTGTAGTACTCAAAATCCATTGTTCAACTCCTAAAATGGAAAAAACAAGGCAAAAAGGTGTGCCGGCTGAAAGTTTACACATTTCTAGTAATTAGACTTCATGTCAGGAACAAGAACCATTTCTACGTACTGAACTTATGTTCAACAGCAAATCAACCATCAGGCTTCGCACGCACATCTGAGAAAACATCTTTAAAATTTAGCCAAATAGCGTCGCCTGGAAAGCACTGAGCTGTCGTGAAAAAGGTATGAAGGTGCAACAGAATGAGTCAGTGTTGTTATATGAGCTGTCACAGGAGCTGGAAGCAGCCAGCTGCTGTAATTACTACTCTGTTCAGGGGGAGGATGGGGAAGATGTTTGGTGGGTGGTTTGCAGTTATGTTTTTTGTAGCTAGGAACATGCCGATATGAAATCTAATCGGAGCATTATCATGGTTTGAATATTTCCTCAGTCTTAACCAAAATAAGAGACGCTGGCAGCATTACAACAAACTTATAAATATGAAATATGATTTTTTTTTTTACATGATTTCCATTTATTTTCTGCCATGATAAATATGTAATATGTATACAGTACGTAATATTCCAGACAAGCTGTCCTGTCCTCAGTGTGTGGTGGAAGAGGGCATCACTTTGCTTTAACTGCAGTTAGTGCAATAATGTCAGTGAACAAAATACGTTCTATCATATGGAAGAACTGTACTGTAATGATGATTAATACGTGTCTCAACTCTGTCTGCATAAATTAAGACAGGTTGGTTGCCCCAGGCTAGTTTTAATATTGGTATCAGTATTTTCACCAAATTGAAGGGATCACAACATGTGATCTGTTTCCTCAATCAATTTTTGATTGATTTCTGCCATGTCAGCACAACAGCTGTCTCACAGTTTGAGCAGTTCCATTACCACGGACATGGCTGCTGTCAAAAGATCGGTCCACATCTTCACAGCCATCGTTCAACAGTTTAGATATCTTATTTGAACAAAAATTAACATTTTGGTATTTCTGTGAAGACCACTGTTACCTGTGGCCTCATTAAATTCAATTGATACTTGAGTTAATTCTGGCTCAATGAGACCACAACATATAAAGGACACCACACAAAAGTTTCAAAGAAAAAGGAAAAAATTTAACCCATAAAGTAATGGACCAAAAAGAGATGGAGACCCTGACCAAAAGAAGCAAAAGAGGGGAAACACAGGGCCAGCCGCTGTGGGCCGTCACACCCTGCACTTCCCCACTAACTAGGGAAAAACAGGCCTAACCTGACACAAAACGAGAGACTAATCTACCAGTGGTCTCCAACTCAAACTAAAAGAAGAAAACTCTGCCATCACGGACAGAGGGAAAGAAAAGGGTTAGCTCAGCTCAAAAGAAAGAAAAGCAAACCTTCCCCTGCTGCTGCCCCAGAGTCCGAGAGCGCGGCCTCCATCCTCCTCCTCTTTAACCCGTCCCTGATTACCAAATTGACTGCCGCCTGTGGAGGAAGGAGGGAGGACAGGAAGGAGAACAGCAGCCCCAAAAAGAAAAGAAAGCACACCCCCACTCCACTACCTGGCCACACACAACAACCACTATAGTCTGTCTGTAGTGCATTGTGGGGAGTACCCGAAGAGAACCCACACAGACACAGGGAGAACATCCAACCTCCACACAGAAAGGCCCCAGCCGAGGTTCAAACCAGGATAATGAAGGAACCATTATAATGAATTATAATGCATTCATAATGCTTTATGACTACACTCTTAAACTTAATGTTTTCTGGTACACTGTATCTATTCTAACCACTGACAGTATAAAGAATGGACAGCGTAGGCATGATGTCACCCACAGGTTTCTGTACATAGAGCTGTTTCAAAGCTCAAAATATGTGGCCCTGACTGCCGCCATCTTGGCTGTCCTGCCTCTTCCGCCTTGGCAATTGGCAAAAATGTGGATCATTGATGGACCTGAAGCAGACTGAATGACACCTGGGTGCTCAAAGAAGCCATCTGTAATGGCACCCACCTGTCAGTCAAAGTGGCCCTGCTGCCACTGCTGCTGCCAAGTGTCCAACTTAATATAATCTGAACAGGTGAGTTCTAAAAAAAAAAAAAAACAATTTTAACATGGGGACTTATGGAGACTGACTCACTTCTGGAGCCAGCCTCAAGTGGACATTTGAGGAACTGCAGTTTTTGGCTTTTCCCCATCAGCTTCACTTCACAGACACAGAGGTTGCCGCTTGGTTATAGCATATTATGAGTTCTTACTACAGTTGATTGTTGATGTGTAGTCATCATGTGTTATAAGCTCCATCAGTCAGCCTGTAGTTAGAACTAGTCAAGAACATCCAGAAGACACTTGAAGTTATAATTCATTATAAGTCACATCCAGAATATTTTATAGTGCATCAGAAAGCATTATGTGTGTAAGATAAAGCATCATGCATGCATCATAATTATCAGGCTATAGAAATTCCAGCGGATAAATCCAGTGGGGGGGGGGGCTTCATGTTTATGTTCAGCATGAGCACCTACGTCATGACGCAGTGTGGACATAGAAGTTGTTTTGGACGGGCAGAAAGGGCACTTCAAACATGTAGTGTGAGTTAATGCAACATACAAGACTAACGCACAGTACACAGTGTCTGCCCAGTTTAACACACTGAGTGCTCACAGATGGTGAGATATTTCCAAATCCTCCATTTGAGTCACAAAAAGAAATGTTGTGGTAAAGTGGTAAAAAATCTCTTGTGTGGACTTGTAGCTTGTCAGTTGGAAGAGATGGCGATGGTGGAGTTACACGCTGAGGATAAGATGCAGGCTTCCACACACTCTGATTTCTGGCATAAGCATGTAACTGTGAGGAAAACATTTGTGCGTGTGTGTAGGTGTGCGTGCATACTGGCATTTGAAAAATGGTGTGATCATATGTCCTCAGTCACATTGGTCTCTGGAGATGTGAAGGCGGAGTTGTTCCAGTGAAGCCTAATATTAAACAGGACTGATTTGCAGACAGTGCGTGGGTGGAAAAACCAGAGAAGTCATGCTCTGTGCGGCTGCTTTTACAGTACCACAGCCACAAATAACACAGCTACCACGATCACATTACAGGTCATAATCTATACCTTAAAACAAGCCACACTTCATTTACTCCATTATATTCATTAATTACGCAGACACTGCAGTGTTCTTTTCTTTCCTTTTGTTCTGCTCATTCTTTCCATCTTTTATATTCTGTTTGACGAGACAGCTGTACTCAGTCCTCCTCAGGGAAACAACAGACTCATGTCAGACCTACTACAACATACATTCATGGATTGATGGGTTTCCTGTTTGCAGCAGGAATAACCATAACCATATTTATTTATGTACCCATGACAACGAATAACCATTTCAAAGCACAAAGTGTGATCTTTCCCTAAACCTAATCCAACCTTATTTAAACACAGCTCTGACACAGTTTTTGGAGGGCACAGACACATGATGTCATTCTCAAACTCAAACTTTATTTATTTACATAGCACCTTTCATGTAGACATGCAGCCCAAAGTGCTTCACAGAGCAGAATAAGACAGAAATAGACAACACTGAACAGTTTTTTTTAACAGATCAGGTGCATATAAATTAAAAATTAAAACCAAAATAACAAACATAAAAATTGCCGAGAAACTTCAGAACTTGAAGGACTTGTTGGAAAAACACAAAATTAGTTTCTCGTTTAATCAATAAACAATCTGAGCTTTAATATAAAATAAAAAATAGTGAAAAATGCCATGAAAGTTTCCCAGAACACAAATCATCAAATAGTTGTTGTTGTCTGTCAGTCCAAAACACAAATACATTCACTTTACAATGATAGTAGGAAAACAGTAGTGCTGAATAACTTTTCACTGAAAGATTTCAGTGACACTGGTTTGATTCTGCAGAACATTCAATGACTCAATGGTGACTCAAAACTTGTAAACTTCAGGGGTGTTGTTTAGCTCAGTTGGTACAACAGCTGCTTCATGTGTGAAGGCTCAGTCCTTACTGCCCAGGGTTCTAATCCAACCTGTGGCTCTTTCCTGCATGTCATTCCCCATCCCTCTCTTTCTCTCCACACATTCCTGCCACTCTTCAGCTGTCTCTATCAAATAAAGCTTGAAAAGGCCAAAAGAAAAAAAAAAAACCTTTTAAACTTGTAAAGTTATTGAATAGATGTTACCCATCTGTTAAAGTGAGTTAAAGGATCAGTTCTTTTTTGAGTGGTAGTTGAATGGATTTTTGTGTTGAGGTTCTCAGGTATCTGTCTAAAACTTCTTCAGCCACCTCCATCAAATGGAGTTAAACAGGTACAATATGTTAGCTCAGCATGTTAGCACCAAACATAATGTCGAGCTGACGCTGATGGGAATGTTGTTTGGCCTCCTTTGGACCTCCAGTGATCGCATGTTTAATCCATCCTGAGGGGAACATGAATGAACTGCTGATCTGTCACAGCCCTTCAGAATGTCTGCAGTGCTGCCGCTCACTCTTCATGTTTGGACTATTCTGCGCCCTCATGAGTGAATGGAGTTTACATCACACATCTTCTCTCTCAGTGGCTCTGGTAGCATAAGGAGCTAGTTCCTGTGTCACTTCAGAGATTCAGTCTTTACGTCTGCACACACGTACAGGAACGTTTACCAGTGCATGTTAACACTGGAACAAATCTGGACTCAAATCTGGATCTCAGACTAAATGTCACACCTGAGACAACAACCACCAATCATTTCTTTAGTCGGTTGTCTAAAACGGGCTAAAATCTCATTTCCTCTGGATGTGCTTCAAAGCATTCGCAACACTAATCCAGCGAACAGCTTCTCTGAGATGTGTGTGTGTGTGTGAATGTGTAATAGACACAGAGATGAGGGAGGATGTGTGCTTGTTTGTGCATGTGTGTGCGTGTCAAGGACAGATGTATATGTCTCAAAAGTCAGTTTCTCAAAAGGTCAAGATGTATTGAATTAATGGTCTGTACCTGTGTGGAATGATCTGTGCGTGTGTGTGTGTGTGTGTGTGTATGAGAGAGAGAGAGACATGAAGTGGATTTATCTTCAAATGCCAAGCCCCCGGCCCATATTTGATCTTTATCATGATGCGCGCACACACGCATACACACATCAATAACTGGAATGCGATGCTGTGCTGGTATTAATAATGAATAGATTGTACATTATTAAAGCACCTTGATTATTAATGCTGAAGTGTAGATCAAGCAGGGCCCTGCGCAACCCAGGAAGCTCTGCACATGGCAACGTCCAATCACGGCCTTTACCAAGAACTTGCAGTGTTCTCCAGTGTTCTTCCATAAAATTCCACTGTGTGTGTGTGTCTGATATTAAAGGGATTCATTTCAAACTGACATCATCTGACCCAACACGCAACACACACACCACACACACACGCTAATTAGCATCATGTTAAGCTAGCAGAAACCGTTTTATCAAAGCTAAACTTCTCTCCCCCTCAGAGATAGCAGCCAGAGGACAGCCATGTCATGATTTGAAGACTGCAGTTCATTATTTCCATCATATGCCCCGGCTGCAGTGCTGCTCTTTCTTTTCTGCAACAGGAAAATGAAGTGACTGTGTGATGTCTGCTCAAATGTGTTTTAAATGGCCATATAAATCATTTTGATCCACACATGGTAAACGAAACCTTTTGGTTCTACCGATGATGTTCAGCCAATCAACACTCTAAGGCTAATTTTTTGCAGATGTTAAAACTGGAGTGGTGATGTAACACATAAGCCCTTTACTTCGACCATCACACCAAATCAGTGTAATGTATGGAGGCATGTAATACTTTAAATTGAATGAACTGTGTGTGACAAATGTGAAAAATGACCTTTTGTTTCATTAGCCAGCCAGGTCAAGCTTCCGAGTTATAGTCAGCATGGCAAGATGAGAGGATGAGTCTTTTTAAAGATGTTTTCATCATCAGTGATGTATGAGCTATCAAGAAATTCCACATTTAGATCAAAGGACAAAAGAAATAGCACAGACAAACAAACTGCTAGAATGACTGCATAAAATGAGCAAAGCTCCTTTACTCAGACACACAGACGACACACCGACACATTAAAGACTAGAAAAATAGACACTCTTAAATGTCACTCTCAAGTACTCATCTCCTGCTCGGTTTAACATTTCGCTGTGATTATGGACAAAAGCTGCTTGTGAAGCTGCTGACGCTTATGGCTGTGCTGCCACCCCATCATCTCTGTGACAAAAGACAATTGGAGCTGAACTGCAGTGGGGTGGTGGTGGTGGTGCTGGGTGAAGTGGAGGAGCAGAAGTGTGAGTGATGTGAAAAACATAGAGAGACAGACGGAGCATGTGAAGAGCCCATCATGCCAAATTAAGTAGAAGCACAGATGGGGTGGGGTTGGTTGGGTGGGGGTGGGGTTGGTGAGATTGCGGAAGGCTGTTGGACAGCATCAAGTGTGGCGACAGCAGGATGTGGAGGTGGTTCGAGGTTCAGACGAGGGGTGGAGAGCCATGTCCAATAGCTGCTGTTGCTCACATGGCATGCTCCAAGCTTCTGCTCATCCTCACCTCTCCCTCCCTCCCACCCCTCCTCCTCGCTTTTCTCACCCCTCCCATCCATTTCTCCTCAATGAACCTGTGCCAGTCTGCAGCAGCCCCCACACTGTGTCCCTCTTCAGTTCCTCCGTCACCTTTCCTTTTCCTTGTTTCCTCCATCTTCTCACCCTCCCTATTTTCAGTCCTCCTCCAGACTCCATCACCCATTTTAGGTCCCTGCCCTGTCTTCCTCCATCTTGCCTCTCCTCCCTCGCTCTCTGCTTGTTTTCCTCTAGCCCCCTCTTTCTTTTCTTTGCTCTCCTCTTCTTAGCTGTGTGGCTGTGCAGCCCCAGAACAGTCTTTGTTTGATTTTTGGACTTGTTTTTCTTAATTCTGCAGGTCTGTTGCTCCATGTAGACTATACTACACCATGCTGTGTGTTCAGTGAACAATATTCATGAAAACACTGCCCAGATATACTTTAAAATAACAAATTATTATATTATATTATATTATATTCAAATCAAATCAAATCAAATCAAATCGAATTTTATTTCTATTGCCCAAATTCACAAAACACATTTTGCCTCAGAGGGCTTTACAATCTGTACAGGGAGTGACACTCTCTGTCCTTAGACCCTCGGTTCAAGTGAGGAAAAACTTGCCCAAAAAAACCTTTTAACAGGGAAAAAAGGTGGAAGAAACCTCAGGAAGAGCCACAGAGGAGGGATCCCTCTCCCAGGACGGACAGACGTGCAATAGATGTCACGTGTACAGATATATTATATTATATTATATTATATTATATTATATTATATTATATTATGTGAACAGGACTCTTCAACACTCATAGCTTTGTCTCTCCTGACTTCAGCAGTGGTGACTGTATTGGTCCCTTCATTGTAAAACCTCTGTTCACTTCTGTCATGTCACTCACTGTACATTTGAACCACTCTCAGCTTATTAAACTGAGAATTCAGCTGCTTTCATATGAGTCCACTGCTGTCCACCTGTTGTTTGACTTAGAGTTCACTTCAGCTTCTTTCTCATTTTGCTACTTATTTCAGCTCCTTTCAGCACTTTCACTTCAGCCTCAATGTAACTCAATGCTTACACTCAAATTAGCACTTGAACCTCATTCAGTGCTTCCACTTTACCTGCCATTGCAGCACTAATTGCATTTTGACTGCCAAGTCAACTTCTTTTCAAAATATGCTTAACAACACGCACAATTTAGTCTTTAGCAAACTGCTGCGATTAGAAAGCTGCCTTCTGTTGTGTCCTTCCCCTTTCAGTTGTGAAATCTGTGTTTGGACTGCTTTTGTCACATTGATCGAGGAACTGTGCCAATTTAAGAGTTTGGAATTGTTGTCGTTTGGAATTTGTAACTTCTAACAATCTGCATAGCTTTGTGAATCTTATAAGAACCATTTTAGTTGGCTTTAATTGGCTCAGTTTTTTTCCAGCTTTCTTTCTCTCAGTGACTAAAGTGATCTTCATACGCAGAATCAGTGGTAGAACTCTTTTAGGTGCTTTATTTTTCAGACCACATGACTCCAACTGAACAGTTTGCATGTGTCTAAGCCACCAAACACAACATGCATCAGGTACCACACTGAATAGACATTAAAAGGCATAAACG
Source organism: Protonibea diacanthus (assembly GCA_028641955.1). Taxonomy (NCBI): domain Eukaryota; kingdom Metazoa; phylum Chordata; class Actinopteri; family Sciaenidae; genus Protonibea; species Protonibea diacanthus. Next base: position 1,391,956 of record CM053986.1, read on the forward strand.
TGTTGGTGCATCTTTCTGCATTTGTGTGTATTTGTCTTACATGTGTCTCTGTGTTGGTGCCCCTCCCCAGGTAAAGGAGATCTGATTGGTTCAGACTCCCTGACAAAGGAGCAGGTGATTAAGACCAACGCCAACGTCAAGGCCTTGACCTACTGTGACCTGCAGTATATCAGCCTCAAGGGCCTCCGCGAGGTCCTCCGACTCTACCCAGAGTACGCCCAGAAGTTCATCAGCGAGATACAACACGACCTCACGTACAACCTGCGAGAAGGCCACAGCTCTGATGTGAGTGCACACAGTAATGTGAGAGAGCTGTGAATTAATTGTTGTTTGCAAACCTTCTTTCAAATGAAGCATTTTGAATTGAAATGAACAGATCATAGTGACACCTCGTGCTTTAGCTATACGTTTGTCAGAGAGTGAAAATCATCAGGCACAACAACAAACAACAAAAAAAAAAACACAAAACCAGGTACCTCATGTGGTTATACACACATGTTTCAAAGTATGTAGCCAACTAAATAACCTCAGCTCACTATGTAGCATGTATCCACCACCACCATCACCGCTTTACCTCCAGCTGGACCAGTGACACTGCTTGGGTTGTGTCATGTCATCCCCTTATAGTACTGTATAGTTTTTACTTCATGAAAGCACAAACAATGCAATGGTCCCTGTGTAGAGTCACCGCTTACTTTGTCCACTCTGGGCTACTGTAGAAAGATGGCAGTTCAACATGGTGGACCTGTAGCATCTGTAGGTAAAAAAAAAAAAAAAACTCATTCTAAGATAACAAAAACATAATGGTACTTATTTTCATGCAATAACAGAAAATCTGACACACTGGACATTTAACTTTGCCTGTAGATGTAAGTGAGCCTGTTTGTGAGTGTGTGTGTGTGTGTGTCAGCCCTATGACTGGTGATCTGTCCAGGGTGTAGGCACTTGTCACCCTGGGACCAGGCGCAGGATGCTACTTAGGATGGTGGGGGTGGCTGTGACTCAGGAGGTAGAGCGGGTTGTCCACTATCAGATCAGATGATCGGGGGTTCGATCCCCAGTCCTCCAGTCTGCATTTCAAGTGTCCTTGAACAAAATACTGAACACCAAATTGCTGCACCATGGATATTTGATTGGTCAGCTGATCGGTATGAATGTGTGCGTGTGAATGGGTGAGTGTAGACACGCCTTGAGTACTCGGACTAGAAAGAGCATTTACCTTTTACTTTAATTAGCCATATCCCAACACTTACACCATATTTAAACCATCCATTGTATTTTTTAATGTCGACTGCGTTGGAATAATTTGGTATCTGTACAAACAAGGAAGTAAATGTCATAAACAAAAATACATAAAAATATCTTGTTATAATGTGAATAGGAGTGTGCAAAAAAGGAAAGTTGCTTGTTTGTAACAAAATTGAACAAATATATTGTGGTGGCAGCAGCATGCTGCTGTATACAGCCCATCAGCTCAGTCACACCACTGCATGTGCAGCTGTGAAGTGCAAATTGTAAGTGAAATTGTATATGGTGTTAATGGTAGCCTGAGGAATCACTCTTCTTAAGAGGGATAAAAGGCATGCATGACCCCTCTACTACTACTTTAAAATATACACACAGATCTGTGCACACACAACTTGACAAGACTTTTTCTCAACTACTGCCATCCGACACACAAACACACACAGCCTGTGTCTTTGGCTGGTGCAGCAGCAGCAGAGGGAGCACAACACAGGGACAAGAATAGCTTGGTGCTGCTGTTTGAAGCTGTCCTGTTGCTAAAAATAGTGCAGGGGGGAAGCACGGGTTGTCCCTGACTGGCTGAGTCCTCCGCAGCTGCTGCTAAGATTGGATCCTGCTCGATATAAATAACCCAGCCAGCCGAGGAGAAGAGAGGAGTAGGAGGGAGTGAAGGAGAGACGAAGGGGAGGGGGAACCTCTCATTTTCTGTTTCACTCTTCCTCAAATCCTGCTTTTCCACTGCAGTACCGTTTGGTTCTCCGAGGCACCTAGAGTGTGAGTGGGATATAAATGTGCACACATGTGCATGTATTACTGCGTGTCTGTAGCAGTACCTAGAGGATGCACAAGCTGCTGCCTGTATCTTAGGTCTGGGTTGCAGATGTCCATCCTGGTTATGTATGCAAAACCCCTCTGATACCAGCAGCCCAGGAGAGTGTGTTTGCATATGCATGTAAAAAAAGAAGAAAAAAAGCCTGCAGGTATCTAGCACCTCGAAGCTCAGTCAACAAATATTTAAAGACAATCTGAAAGGCTGAATGATGATATGATGTCCATAGCAACAAAAAACAGCTTGAAAAGAATGATAGAAGAAGAGGGAAAGAATGAGCTGAAGCATTAGGGTACAGATTGTGGTTCACCAAGCAAAGAAAGATGATAAAGCAAAAGATACATTATCTAAGTGCTGGTTGTACTTTCAGTGTCCTTCCCTGTTGATTCACAGGCTGCAGACTGACTGTCATGGCCCCCAGAGCCTTCAGCCGAACAATACATTGTGCAAGAGCAACCGGTCGACTGGGTGCACCAAGCTGTGCTGCAAAAAAGTGGGGTTGTTTTGTACCCCGCATCCTCGTGCTGTTCAATCTCTGCACTATAAACATGACCGAGAGATCAACATATCACCTGCAACTGCACATACTGTACAAACATCAACACAAACACACACTGGACCAACTAGAAGAAGAACACTTGTTAATTCTTGTTTTAGCATGCACGCAGCTTACATCCACATACATACATGCCTGTACTCAGATGTCTGCAGTCTGGTTCGATTACACATACATGATGCGAATGCAGACTTCTGCACACCCACGCTCTCACACACAGACAAGCACACGCCGACACGTGGCAAGTGCACACTTATCACGCCCCCGCATCGCAGAGCACTCTTTGGTTTTCTCTGGAGCTTGGAGCTAAGAATAGAACAAGAGAGCTAAAAATACATCACGGTAGCATGGAAGGGGTGTAGATGAGGGGGTTGGCTGAGAGGAGGGCAGTGGAGGAGGAGGAGGATGAAAAAAAGTGGCTGAGCAGGCAAGGAGTGAGGGGAAGGAGAGAGGCTTGATTAAAGGGTGAGGGGAGGGAGTGAGACTCAGAGTGGGAGAGAGCGAGGGGGGAAAGGGAAAGTGGAGGGGCGTTGGCTTGTCTGCATGATGAGCTATAGAGCACAATACATTCATTACTCACTGCACCAGTCATTCCATGTTAGAGCATGATGAGTGATGGTATTGTTCTGAAACCATGAGGGCAGAATAGCAGTATGTACCACTAATACCACTGTATTGTAGAATTAGCTTGAACATGTATGTAAATTCAGTATATTTGAACCATAATCCATATGCAGAAAGAATCCTCCTCACCTCTTTCATATTCTGTATTGTTCTATCAGTGGAGATAAACAGCTGAGTCCTGAGGACCAATGGGCATTAATGACTCCTACACACAAGTTGCACACCTTCATTTTTATATTACACATTAAAATCCTTGCAGTGTCACATCGACACACACGTTTACACCAAACATTCAGCCACATCTCTCACCATGAATTCAACATTTCTTTTCTGCTCCCTGTTGGAGCTGGTGCTGTCGTCGTTTTGCACAGAGATAGTCGAGTTCAGCTAGTCATTTGTTAAAGTTTCAGTGAGCCGGCATCCACACTCATCAGCTCATAAGCAGGGACATAGCTAATGGGGAACAGAGGCGGGTGTGTGTGTGTGTGTGTGTGTGTCTCTTCTTGAGAGAAAGTGATGAGGAAGTCCCACACAGCAGTCTGTATTAAATGTAGCATGACAGGCTTCTTTTTGCAGTCTGGCAAAGATGGAGGCGAAACAAAATTCACTCAAAGTAAAACAGGAAATAATTGGCCTTTAACTCGTCATGATAAGCATCTCCATTTCTTTGTAATCCCTTGAGGGTGACAGAAAAAGTTTGCAGCATGGCTTAGACTCTTCAACACATCTTACTGTTGTTCCATTTCAAAGCCACAGGACTGGAGGAGGAGCACAGTTTAACAGTTTCTCCACCCATTACAGGGTCTGTTTCAGTCTGTTTGGCTATCTATGAATGGAAACAATATGTCAATAGACACACACCAAACGGATGTCAGAACCAGAAAATTCATTGTAAAATAATAATAGTGATATTGAAGCAAGTTACTAAATAGAGAGAGATAGAGAGACACAGGTGCACAGCAGCAGCAAGTCATTAACTAACTATAAACTGTAATGGAGATATGGTAGCAATAATGACAGTAATAATATATGTAGTGGACGTCGTGCAGGACCACAGCGCAGCCGCAATCTATATACAGCCTGACATCATCTCTACACCTCCTCTACAACTATGAAAGAAAAGGTGTACAAACATCTTAAAAAATAGATTGATGGAGGAATATTCTCAATGTTTGCTCACTTTGTGTCTGTAAACACTCTGAGTCCATCACATTCAATGTTCACTGTAGAAAAGCTATAAACTTGTGGTTGTCTGCCACCCACTGGTACAACTTTGTCACTGCGCTCAATTAACCAACACTGAGTCTGATGCATCTTAATAAAACCTCAACAGGTGACTGCATTCACACTTCCTTCCCTCTCTCCATGTCTCAGGTGGATTGGGAAAGTAACGGTGGCTTGGTGAAGAAGCTGCCCTCCATCCGTGAGGATGAGGAAGGTGATGAGGAGCAGAACTCTGTGTCCCGTGCTCCTCGCTCCCCGCTGCGCCTCAGCAGGGGGCTCAACTCCCCCCTGCGCTCCCCTCTCCTGCCACCCAGGCCATTCCGTGCTCCCTCCGATCATTCCCGCCCCGCCACCCTGCAGATACCTGTGGTCAGCTTCAGCAGCGCGCCGCCTGAACTCAGCCCCAGGTAACACACACACACAGAGGCACACACATACACAGGCACAAACAAGAAAAAGCTGAGAGAGATGCAGTCACCAGGTATGACCAATACTCCAAGAGATTAAAGACACCAGCTCAAACTACGAGTTCACAGCCAGAGGAGGGACTGCACACCCAGCACTTGATGCTGCAGCATAGGTGTCTGGCTGCCATGGTAACCAGTGGGATATGGTACTGGTGGAATTAATGACACCCTGTTTGCTGTGAAATGTGCGTGTGTGACTGTGAGTGAACAAAAAATAAATATGTGTGTGTGTGACACACACACACATGCAAACACACTGTAATTATTGCTCTCCTGTGTCCCTCTCTTCTGCGCAGATTTGTAGACGGCATTGAAACAGAGTCCAATTCCACCTCATCACAGAAGTTTGAGTTCAGTCCCAATCTGTCTCCTGCAGCACCACCCTCCCCATACCCGGGTAACACACACATACACACACACACACAGAGGAGATGAAAAGGTTTTTGTGGAGGTTTAATGTGTGTTTTCTGTTGTGTGTAGGGATCCAGGAGCACTTGGAGATCAAACAGAGTGTGTCCAAACTGACTGAGGAGGTGAGCACTGACTTCATGTTTCCACATTTAACACAAGGCTCAAATTATTATCTCTGCAAAGGAGCTTTGGAACTCATTTTTTTCTCAGAGGACATGTTGTCATGACACAGTAGGAAAAGCGCAGGTTTAAATGATAAAATAAATGATGGCTGAATTCCATCTAGCTGTTTCAGTTTCAGGGTCCTGGTATTTCAATACTGTCACACTGTCATGGTTTAGCCAGAATGTGTGCTGCAGATCTATCATACACGACTTTAACTGTGAGGTACACGAGCAGAATTCTTGTTTCTTGATCTAATTTATTTAGGATTTTGAAAACATATTTTACAATATTGCAGGACTACTTTTGCTTTAAATCCACCACTGGATGGCAAATGTTTAGATGTAAATGATCCACTTTTTCCACATTTTGCACAAAAGTTTGCCATGTCAGCCAATCAGCATCACAGTCTGTGAGCACTGGGTATATTTTGTCACAGATCCAGTCCCAGATGCAAATGAAATTCTACCATTAACAGATTTTCAGGGGTGCAGCTGTGTTCATCATTCTCTCTGAGCAGTCTGAAGAAATGGTGCTGCTGTTACCAGTTAACAAGTTAACATTACGTATGCTGAGCGTGGATCAGATTAGGCTTCACACAAATGAGGATTCATTTAATGAGACAGAGTGTGTGTGTGTGTGTGTGTGTGTGTCCTCGCCCTGCAGATGAACAGTCTCTCTAAACAAGTCTCCAAGCTCAGTCAGGAGCTGCAGGAAATGACACGCCTGCTGAAGCCCCTCCTCCAAACAGCATCACCGCCAATCCTGATGACCATGATGTCAAATTTAACCCCACCCCCTAGCAGTGCCAGCCAGTTGTCATCAGGCACCTGTATCACGTTACCACCACCTGCCACGTCTTGTTCCCTCCAGAGACCTAATGCTCATTCCCTGTTGGACAGCGGAGACATAGAGGGTGTGGATTTGCCAGGATGCCTTCTCCCAACTCATCATTCACCAAAAAGGCCTAATGTGTCTTCTGCAGCATCGCCACAGACCCTGTCCAAACCCACAGTGGGCAACATGAAGGACCACACCCACTCCAATCTTCCTACAGCCAAGGAAGGAGTTCCTGAGGAGTCCCCAGTCGTCCACAGCCGCCACACTTCCTCCAGTAATGGGGTATTCTTGGCGTCACCACAGGACCAGCCTCCCCTGGTCTCTCACACCCCTTCACCTTCTCTCTCCTTCTCCATATCTCTCTCCTCCTCACCATCTCTTTCCCCTTGCCAAGGCCCCCACCTGTCCCGACCTGGCAGCTGTGCCAGCAAAGGCCTACTCCCTCCACCTCCCTCCCGGGACACCCCTCCTCCCCTGTCCTCCCACTGCTCCGCTCCCCCGTCGCTCACATCTTCCCCCAGAGACCTTCACCTGAGGCCTTCTCCTCCTGCCCCTCTTGTACCCCCCACCGTCTCCCTCCATCCCTCCACCCACTCCCTGCCCTTGAGTCTGGACTTTGTTAGTGCTAGGAGGGGGCAGGGAGATACCAAAACTCCACCTTGGTGTAAGTCACAGCTGCACCAAAGGGAAGCTAGACCTGTCACTCATCCCCAGGAGCTAGAGATGCAGGAGTGGGGACGGCAGGTGGAGGAGGAGAAGACCTCCACAGAGCACATCAGCTTCATTGATGAAGAGGAGCCAGCATTATGAACAGGTTAAAAATGAGCAAACGTGACAGAGAACAATAGAGTGGAAGAGAATGAAAGAGATGGAAAAACAATGATCAGATCAGGGAAAGTGACGGCTGGATGATGGAATGAAAACTAAATGGTAACAGCAGCTGGCCCATTTTACACATTTTTGGGCAGGAAATGCTAAAAAAAGGACAGACAGGTAAACAGGAACACACCTGGGAGGTGGAGACACAATGCCAGCTGTCACCAAAACAGTGTGAAGGAGTACTTTTCTACACTGAAGACACTAACCCTAACCACAGAACTACAACAGCACAAAATGTCTAACACTTCGGTAGCATCAGTTGATCCCTGCAGCGACGAGGACACATACTGTAGGACCAGAGCACGTCGTTTGAACCGGTCCCATCGATCTCTGGAGCCTCATTTAGCTCTTTCCCGGCTAACTGAACACACAAGATTGCTTTTTAAACCCAGTATGGATGTCTCCTCAAAGGGCAGGTACAAACACACATATCTCAGCGGTAAACATGTCTTTACCCAAGACAGATAATCCAAGCCGCCGCACCGGGACTGAGAATGTAAACTTGATTCAGTCTCAGTCACATCAGGTCAGCTCACCTGGAAAGCCAATTTGCGTCAACTATGAGATTATTTTTAAAGAGATGTGATAATCTGCATCAGGGCTGGTGGAGGTAAACACTCTGACATCGATCCATCTCTTCAGATTCATGTGCCATGCCCATCACTCGTATTCAGAAAAAAAGCATTAAAAAGATATTTGAATTGATTTGAACTCCTCACAGAAATGTCCAGATTTCCTCTAAAAAGCAGTTTGACGTGCACAGTCTAGTGAGCGTGGAAAGATTTGATTGTGGACCTGAAACGTCTGGCACACAACCCAAACTGCTAGCTCAAAGACAAAAGCAAGATTTCTGGAAAACACTGATGTCACAAACAGCACCATACATAACTGTTAACCACCATCATGACTGTTTACAACCAGCCAATCAGATTGTACAACAAACTCCCACATCACTCCTGAGCTTTAGCCATCCAGCCATTCGTGCCTTCTCCATTTAAAGACCTGGACTTCCCTCAGGTCCTTCACCTGTTCATGACAGGAAGCATTTGGATCAAAATTTACCCAGAAAGCCATCAGTGTCACCTCCAGACAACACATGCACCTTTATCTTAAATCTAACTCATTTATTTATTTACGTGGACAAAAGCAATGAGGGAACACTGTATAGTGCGCGTCAAAGAGATCTGAGGCCGAGGAGGACGGTTTACTATCCAACGACGTAACCTTCCCATTTCTGATGTAGCACACACACATAGAGCATATCTTCAACGTTTCAAGTTTCATCATCTCCAACCTCTGAACGTTACGCCGGTACGAGACAGCAGCCTAACCCTAAAACTACAATACCCAGGCTGCATCCCTGTGGAGGTCTCAGGACTTCTGTACTACTTTTTGCTTTGTACACCACGTTACTTGTTATATAGACGGTCAGATTTCTGGTTTCTATTTTCTGTAACGGGAGCAGGGGAGGGACTTACCTGAACTCTACACACTGAAACACAAAGATTCACTGAGCAGAACTCACTGATTTCTGTTTGTTCTGACCCTGTGGGTTACTCTGAGGTGGGGGTGGGTGGGTGGGGGTTGTTCTTGGGTACAAAAAGGGTTTTAAATAAATGCATGTCACAGTTTTTTTTTTCTTTTTTGCATGAGGAATGTGCCTGCTTCTGAGCTGTTAGAGGGCAGAGGGCTTATGGGAGTAGACAAACTGCCTGCCCTGTTGGAGGCTGTTTGGTTTTGGATGTGTTTTATTAAGGACTGCTGTTACATAAAAAAACTTTACCAGGATTACAAACTGTACAATAATAAAGAAGTGTTGTTTTGTAAGAGCTTAGACTCCTGTGCTGCTCTTAGGAACCATTAAAACCAGGATGTGTTAGGATTTCATTGGAGGCACAGAGAAAAGTATCTGTTCTCTGAAGAAGAAACACCGGGCATGTTTGAAAAGCCAGTTGAACATCACAACAAAGAGTGTAGTGACATCCATCAGTGAGGCTGCAGATTGAGCATAAACTGTAAGATACTTTATGATGATGATGATGATCCCACACCAGGGAAATTCACTTGTCACAGTGGCTCATAAACACAAGGCTGATAATAAATTAGCAATAAGTAAGAAATATATAGAAGAAAGTCATGAAGTCATGCTAGTATTTAAGAGTGTGCCAGCTGTCTGAATGAAGGACCTGTGGAAGCTCTCCTTCTTACATGGTGGGAGTAGCAGTCTGTAGCTGAAGGAGCTGTTTAAGACCTCCACAGTCTGATGCAGGAGTGAGAGGAGTTGTTCATGATGATGTCAGTTTTGCTAACATCTCTCTGTGGAGTCTAGAGGACAGTCCAGGACAGAGCTGGACCTCTTCACCAGTTTGTCAGTGAGTCTTTTTCTTCTCTGGAGAGAAAAGTTCATTCTAAGGTACCAAAAGCAGAATTCCCCTTTTCAGGAAACATATAATGCTAATAATGCTAATAATACTAATAATACTAATAATAGAAATATATTCAAACATTGGAGTGCATTTATTTTTTTGGAGAAATTGATAATTACCTCAGTCGCTCCAACTCAGTGAAGAAAACTATGGCAGGGTGTCACAGCCATGCCAGAGAAAGAAGAAATCAGTAACTTGTTCTAAACTTCTGATCCATTTCTCTCTTTCTGGCATGACAGCAATATGATGCTGTGCTAAATGTTGGACAATGTGGAGACAATGAATCCTGATAGTGGAGGTTAAATCCAAGAGACGGCTCCACGGTCCTGCCTTAATGAACTGCTTTTTAAAAGGTGAAATATGACTGAGGAGAAAGAAGACGCAACACAGAAGAAATCCTTCTTCAGGTCTGCATATATTTTCAATGGTAACATTCATTCTATCAGTGTTTCAGTAAGATTTGAAATGTCAGGGAGCAGGAAACAGTCTAGAAATATCCTGATGGGAGAAGAAATGATAGAATAGAGCGATCAAACACAATGTAGCACTTGTTTCTGCTGCTGTGGAAACTGTAGTGTCTCAAATTTGTTTTATTCCTTATGTCTACTCTGTCCTTGCTCACTTCTCAAACACATCAGAGGAAGGAAACTCAGGATCTACCATTTATCCCTTTTGACAAACACACACAGAAGAAGGGGGGAGGGTGGGGGCTGCAGAGAATGCAGAAACAGACAAAGTCTTATTCAAAAGAGGTGACAGGATACATGCATCCTCTCATCTCTGGTGTCTCATGCCTGTTAATCAGTAACTGGGCATGTCAGAGTAAGCACTCTGGAACTACATTTCCCATTGGGATCATAAGGATATTGGACAGAGGCGACAGGCTCCAGTGCACACTGAACCACGACAGTGAGGAAAAAGATAGGGGGGGTTCGGAGAGAATGAATGGAAACAAACAGAGGGTCGGGGGAAAATAAAAATCCAAAAATATATATTTATGTTTATATTTATATATATTTATATATTTACGAGGTATGTATCCACAAAAAAAAAAAAAAAAAACACCCAAAATTTCAAAATAGGCAGTCTGTGTTTTTCCAAATGTGTCCTTGCATGTGATGCCTTAAAGGAAACATTAATATTAATAGTAATATTAATTAAAAAATTTGAAATTAAAAAGGGGAACCTTTGCTGTCCAACAGCCCTGTTCTTGTGTCAGACCTCGTTAGTCCAGTTCTCTGAGACCAGAGTCTCCTCGATCAGGAGTCCAAAAGCACCGTGAGGCGCTGCAGTCAGGCTGCTGCACTCAAAAAAAAAAAAAAAAAAATCACAAATCTCAAATCACAAAGTCTCAAAAGAGAAAAAATCACTTCATTGTTGAAAAAGAAAACAAGAGAACCCCTCTGAACCATTGATTCCCAACAACCATGGTCTCAGAGTCTCCAAAATGAAGTTTGGAGTGAGCAAAACTGTTGGGTGGTGAAGGGAGGCCAGCCACAGGTCCAAACAAAAAAGGTGTCTTTGTGCAACAAAACAAGTCTCAAGATTAAACTAAAGGGAAACAAAGGAACCGGGATGGCAGGAGTCCTCCGTGATTGTTAGTTAGGCTGGCAGTAGGGATCTCTCCTCTGTAGTCATGCTAGGTACTGCTGCATCGCCTTCGCCTCTGACAGAGAGACACTAGCTCCAGCCTGCTCAGCACTTTAACAAGTACCATTTATACTTATTGTGGCCCACCTGTCACTGAGGTTGTGGGTCAGAGGCTCAAAGTGAGTTTGGTGATGTCCACAAAGCCCATCTTCAGCTTGTCCTGACGCTCCTGGAGAACCTGGTGGCACATGAAAGCAGAGAAGAAGATTCATTCCAGCATGTAAAAACACATTTCAGCTGTGTAAGCAAAGATGTCCTTCATCATTTAGAGCAGAAAACCATCTTCAGTATCAGAACAAGAACAAGGGCTCATCTGTAAACAGCCAAGCAGGCAGTACAAAGGTTTTTTCTAACCAGTCTCACTGTCAAATTGATTAAAATTATTGTGCTCTTCCTCCATTATTGTATATGTGCTGTTTTACACCCTATGTGGGATGTCCAGGGTGCACCGTTTGTTGGCCTGAGCAGCACTGACCTTGTGGACAGCCACTGTTGCTGACCACTGCTCGAACTGCAAGATGAACAAAATCTAACACAAGTTGGGCCTATCAACACCAGACAGAAAGGACATTTTGCTTTGGCAAGATTAGCATGCAAATACAGCTGCCAGGATTGTTAATAAACCACTGGAACGTGAACCCAGACTGACACCATTTCATCAAATGTTCTTAGTCTGAAATGACAAATCATTCTTCTTCCTCCACTCTCTGAACTCAGCATCTTTTTCTTTATTCCTCCTACTTATGTGCCGTGTCCCTACCGCTCCCTCTCTTCGCTCCAGATCAGGTTTGAGATGCAGAAGGTGGCGGGCGAGTTGCAGTTTCACATCTAATGCCCTGAGACAACGACAAGAGCTGTGAAAAGTACAAGTGAGGTAAACAACTAAATCACAGGTCACATGATGTCAGTGAGATGTCAGTGAAGTGTTCAGTTAGCCCTGCAGCATCAGAGAACAAGGCTAATGTATATTAAACAGTACCATGTAGTATTTGGATTTTCTGAGCATGTCAGCCATTGGTCACATGAGTTCCTGGCTGTGTTGCCGCCAGCGATGTTGGCAAGTGACACAGCGCCTGTAAGATAAGAGTGTTACATTAGTTCAGTTCTCTGAACATTCTGAAATCTAAAAGAGAAGTCTAAATTGCCAACTGCTTCACTCTGATGATGCACCACATCACTGGACATGCCTCACTGAATAAAGGCTGCACCTGCACAATGTTAAAACATCTCCACAGTGCAGCTGTAGGATCGACACTGTTTCAGAACATGAAGTGGAGGAAGGCATACTTGTTCTTTGACCTCTGTCACTGTATGTTCTGCTTCCAGGATGAGGGTCACTGCCTGCATGATCTGTTTCATGAGAACTCATGATCTGTCAATGTGCTGACAACATGACGGTTAAAGAGCAGAGAGTAAACAGGAGAGAATCAGTGTATGCTTTGATTTCTGGGTAGATCATGCAGCTGAGCACATAGTAGATGTGTGTTCATTTCTACAGAGCAGAAAACAAAGTAGACAACACTGAAGGTTGGTGGTTCAGAGAATTACTTCACAACTTTTCTGTGACATGCCATGAAAGTCCCTTGGTCACCAGACCACAGGACTGATTTGGGACAGCCTCTTACATACAGACCTGTGATGGCAAATGAAAAGAATGACACTTTACTCCTGCAGGAGTTTTTCATTATCGATATGTTTATTACTCATCATTATCCAAAGTAATGTGTGTGTGTGCGTTTCCTCTACTGGGCGTGTTGACAGCAGATTTTGAGCAAACCGAGTCTCTTATCAGCACATTGGTGTCAGGGTCCGGGAGCAGCAGGCGGAACAACTGTTCTGTACCCAAACACCGAACGATCTCTCCCTTCACCTTCTGATCTGCCTGGAACGCCATGTTCTTAACACAGACACACACACACAGACACACACACACGCAGGCAGACACACACACAGACACTTTGTACTGAAATAATCACTGAGTCACTGTGTGGAAATGGATTAGTCTTAGCATATTTTAACTCAATTGTACTATTTCAATTCAAATTAAAATAACTACATCTGTTATGCTGCAATGCAATTTAAATTCTGTCTATCTTTCCTGTAAAATATTATATATATATATATATATATATATATATATATATATATATATATATAAGTCTGCTACGTCGTCACGTTCAAGCGCACACATGTCAGCCTGATTTGTTATGACTTAAACTGTGATGGGAATAGAGTAAGTGGAGCTAAACTGAAAGGTTGTTAAAAAAATAAAAATAAATAAATAAAAAATATAATAATAATAATAATAATAATAATAATAATGATAGCACTGCAATCATGGCTGCAAACGGGAAATATAAGCTATACAGCTTCTAAACATGCATCTGGCTGACTTTGCAGTTTATGCTGCAGAAGAAGTTTCATTTGGTTTGTCATCAGCAAAATAAAGTTATTTACTGACTTGGAGAGCCCAAGTCAGGAAATATTTTCTGAGGTGGTACGCAGTGTAAAAAGCTTGAGATCCATTGGTCTATGGCATTTCTGTGTTGGACTACCAGCCAGCTCAATCTGTTCTGTGCTGCAGGATGGAAGAACATTTGCATATTCTCCATGCTTTCTCATGGAGGAAAGCAGAGAGCTGCTCTATAATGGCTGTAATCATCAAGTGGAAAAAATTATTTTCTTACCATCAGGGCCCAGATCCCATTGACCCTCAGTGCAGGACTGTCACTCTGGGTCAGACTGCATAGTAACTCAATAACTCCTGACTCCAGGATGGGCTGCAGATGAACAGAAATAAAATGCTCTCAATATTCCAGGAATAAAATCAGTTATCTGTTGTGTTTAAGTGTGTGTGAGTGTGTACCTCTTTGCTGGGTGAGAACTCCAGCAGTAGATTGCATAGTGTAGAGGAAGCCATGACCAGGACTTCATCTGGGGCGTTCTGCAACAGCTACACATCAAGACACCACGTTAGCCATTATCCGTTTATTTACCGACACTTTACACACACAGCTGCACACATCCAGAGAGCTGCAGTATCCAAAGAGAATTTCCTTCATACTCCACTGACCTTCATGAGGGGTTTCCACACCGCGTGATCATGGAAGCTGGTCCTCAGCTGCTGCACCGACCGCGACAAACTGTGAAGACACCTGGACACAGAAAATATAAAATATGAACAGACATAAACACAGTGTTTAGTCACAGCTGCATCATATTTAGCAGAAACATTTGCTTTGACATATCAAGATATAATTTTAGCAGAAAATTCACAACAAAACCTGAATGGAATTATTAGATAATGGTTCTAAATAAACCTGAAGAAAAGACAAAAAACAAGTGGATTAAAAAAGAAAAACTGTGTGTAGAAGAAAAAAGCCATACGCCACAAATTATCAAACAACCTTCATTACTGCACAGTTCAAGTTAAATATAAAATTCAATGCTGATCGACTTGTGCTCAACGTAATTTCATAAATGTCAGTTGAATCATTGCTACGTGGACTATAAAGAATGCAGATGAGCCAGAAAGAAAGAAGTCAGGTCAGTGTCAGGGTGTCATCATCAGGGTGCTCACATCATACCTGACAGCTGCCAAACGGACTTTAATGCTGGATTCTGATAGGCCACTGACTATCCTGTCCATCATGTTCTCTGTCTCTGTGATCTGAAGAAAACAGACAAAAGAAGGGGGACGGATTAGAAAACAAAGATGCATACGCACAATTATACATGTAAACAGAAATGCAGTGGAGGAGAGGTCACCTTTTTGCGAATGTCCTCGTCGTTGGAGCCTAGAGAGGCGTAAAGTTTGAAAGCAGCTTGTCTCAGCTCGTGTGCATGCTTCAGGTCATGGTCCAGCTGCAAATCACAAAGTGCACACAAAGTGAACGTGTGCAACAGAAAAACAGATTTTAATTGGCCGTGTTCAGAGAAATAATTGTGGTCATCATCTTAAGCTATGCTAGCAGCTTGGTTCTATAGATCTAAATGTCAGCTGGTTGATTGACCACTGAAATATCTCAACAACTACTGGATGGATTGCCATGAAATGTTGTTGGCATTCATGGTCCTCAGAGGATGAATCTTCCTGTCTTTAACTTTTACTTTTATGTTCTGAGTGAAACAGATTCCATGATATTTGTTACACATGTGTGACAGCCTGCAGTTACTTGGTGATCACCATCAGGTCAATTAGTCCATATTTTGCATGCTAAAGAGTGAACGTTATATCTGCTTAACATCAGCGGGTTAGCATTATCACAGTGAGTATGTTAGCATGCTGATGTTAGCATTTAACTCCTGTAGAGTCCCACCACGTACACAAAAGTTTCCCGCTCGGGCTCACTGACTCACCCTCTTGATGTCAGTGATGGCAGACACAGAGCTGGGGTACTTGAAGTAGTCAGCCAGCATGGCCACCAGGTGGTCGGTGGTGCTCGCGATCCTCTGCAGCTCCACGTCGGGCTCCATCAGGTAGGCCAGTGTCTCTGCTCCCTCCACCCTCTCTTCAAGCAAATGCTCTTTACTGCACATCCGCACGAGGCACGGCAGAGTCTAGACGAACAACAGGAAGTCACATTAAATAAAGAAGCACCACAGATATGCAGGCAATCCTAATGATGATGATGAACAGAGGTGCAGTTGCACAGGTCTCAGAACAGCCAGACCTTTAGGACTATGCAGCTGTCATCTGTCCTGATGGCACCCGCTCGACACATGTACGTTAGACTGGGACAGAAGGAGAGACAAAAACATACAAGAAATATAAGTAAATATTATGACTGTAATCAACACCAGTCCATGTGCTTTTATGTCACTCACCATTTGGCTGCTGTTAGCTGCATTTCAATGGGTTGATCCCTTTGCATCATTCTGACAAATACCTGAGAGAGCAGCTCACCATCCACCAGCACTGACAACAAGAGCATAGATAATATGTGAAGCTCATACCAAAGAGAGAGGAGAGGAGAGGAGAGGAGAGGAGAGGAGAGGAGAGGAGAGGCTCACCATTAACTAGTGTCATGGAGACCTGAGTGTTCTCATAGGCCAGGACTGAGAAACACTTTAACGCCTGCATCCGGACCTGGAGAGGGTTGGAAGCAGTGAATGAGAACCAGTGACTGAAACACTGTCGCATCATCCAATTGAGTAAATGCTCACATAGAGACATTAACGTACCTTATAAGAGGGTGAGATAAGTAGAGGCGCAATGTTCTGTATGGCGCCATGGTTGAAAAGAACCGTCTGGTGCTCTGGGGTCTGAAGACAACAAACGTCCAATCAACAATAAATCTGGGTCTGGCTATGAGTGCGATGGACTCCGTGTTTGTGTGTGTACAGTTACCAACAAATACCTTACAACAGTGGGAGAAGATCTGTGTGATGTACTCCTGGGTTCTCTGTGAGCGGCTCAGTAGAGACATTAGATGGGGAATCACAGTGGAGTCCTAAAAAGAAACATACACAAAGTCAGGATGGGAATAATTTGAACCGGTCTTGTCCTTCCTGTAATAAACAATATAATAACAAACGTGTTCACAGAAAGTGACATGAATGAGGCTGCAGATTGTGTGGGGAAGACCAGGCAGAGCAGAGGGACAGAGCTGCTGCTGCTGCTGCTGCTGCTGCTGCTGCTGGGCCGACAAACAGCTGCTAAGTGCCAGCTCGCTCTGGAGGAGTCAGCCAGACTCACAGCAGACTTTCGCTCTGATCCAGAGCATTTTTTTCTGACAGGAGGAGAGTGCGTTTTTTAAACTTTTAGAATTAAAATGTGGATTTAACTTCACTCTCACTTCCCAGTGGAGGTGTAGATGTGTGTGGGTATGCAGAGCTATACCATACTACTTAAACAAGTCAGGTGGAATGTTAAAAATATGGATCTGTTACTTGATACTATGAACAAAATTCAGAAAACAAGCATTTCAAAAGTTGTTTGGTTATCATCATGCAGGTTTTGATCTGTTTATTGCACTTAAATCTGTTCATACTGCACTCATATAACTGTAATAAGATTAATTAGTGCATATTTATAATGATGTACTTGACCCTGCAAGTACAGCAAGGTGCGAATTGACTTCACTTTCTGTGTGAACACAACATACCATTCTGAATACATTCTAAGTACCAGTACTCTGCATTCATTTGTTTGCTTTAAAACGCCACACGAGACATTTGGACATGTACTTTATGCATTAAAATTTGCATAAAATCAATATTTCTAAGGATACCATTGAACAATGTTTGTGTAATGCGGGAGCTACTGCACATATACATAACAGGCAGATCATGTACAGGACAACTTACAGTATAGAGCAGCTGCACAGGAGTGACTGGACTTATGAAGACCGTTCTGAGACATCGAAGACAAGCTTCAATGAAGATCAGGTCCGGACATAGGAGCCCTGCAAGCACAAAACATGGGTGTTGTGTTAGCTCTGTGTCTCTACCAAAGACAATGTCCTCTGCGGTAAGCATTTGCATGAATGAGTGTGCGTGTGTACCAAACTGACCTTGAAGAAGGGCAGGGATGATGTGACAGTCCACCAGGGACTTAATGTTGTTCTCGGTGCCCATGGCTAGGCTGCCCAGCACCACTGAACACTCTGTCCGGAGCTCCAGACTGGATGAACTCTGCTGGAGCAGATACAGTAACCTGGAACCAATGATTAGATTAGATTAGATTATACTTTACTCATCCCACAGCGGGGAAATTTACTTATCACAGCAGCAAAAAGAAAAGTGTAGTACACACTACAGAAATTAAAGTAGAAAAAAAATGGCAACAACACCACAAACAGACAGAAGTATCTAATAATGTACAAAATAAACAAACAGACATCTGGCAAACAACATACAATGTGCAAAAACAAGTACTTGAGGTAAAGTGGCATGATATAAAAAGTAAAATGTACAAACACGCGCACACGCACACACGTTGAATACTCATGTCTACTGAACAAAAGCATGTTTGTAGCACCAATGAGTGTACTTATGTAACCTTTGTAAAAGAAAGATAGAATGGGCCGGAGTGGAAAGGTGTGCAGAGACGTACCTTGGCACAGCTCCAAGGACGATCAGATTGGCCTTCTGCTTGTTGTTTCCTATGACGGCATTCTTCATGTCACTGAAGTCAGACATAAACGAAATGAGAACCACGCTTAGCGATCTTTGTGCAACAAATTTTTATTACAGTCTGAGGGAGGTGAAGTTTGGGAATAAGGGGACAACAATCTGCAAATGTCTTTATACTAACAGCTACCTATTCTAACACAACATCAAAAATAACCTGGCATTTCTGTTCAATAATTTCACAGCTACATGTACATCAGTGCGTACTATACTGGTGCACCGTGCAAAAAATGACACTGGAATGCTTTAAATAAAGCCACAAAGTCCCTCTGCAGTAACTTTACAGTTATTATACTTCTGTGACCAGTCCTCTGAAACATGCTGTAACAACAGCCCTTTATGTTTGATTAGAGATACACTGAACACAGCAGAGTCCTTTAATAATAGAAGTTTAGCTAGTGCTTGTCAGACAGAGAGGGTTTACGTGGAGCAGATGTGCCACATACATTCTTGCAGAACACAGAATGAGCCTATTCATTTGTATTCACTGCATTTTGTTTTCCATCCGGAGTTTCCTCAGCTCTGCAAGTGGCCCAGATGATATCAAATAGCAGGTGAGCGGGGCTAGTGGAAAAGTACAGCTATAGCAGGCAGTTAATTCAGTCAGGTGTTCAGCTAGTAGAGCGGCACAAGCCGTAACCAGAGCTAGTCTCTTCAGAAGTTAAAAATAACGATGAAACAGGCAGAGTCCAGGTCAACACAACTGAGAAAGAGAGTGAGAGTGAGAGCGAGAGCGAGAGAGAGAGCGAGAGAGAGAGAGAGAGAGAGAGAGATGAAGTCACACTGAAGAGTGAAATGCATTTTGAAATAGGCTGCCTGTGCATGTAAACACAGAGTTCATGCTTACTATCAGCAATCTTTTCTAAAGAATAAGTTCTATCCATGTTATTCAAAAGAAGTGCTTTCCTTAGCAAATAACCAGAGTCAGATTCCTTATATGTGTACACATAGCTGGTCAATAAAATGATTCTGATTTAATCGGCGACCTATGAAAGAATTTAGCAACAGCAGCTGACTTGCTGGAAGAATCTGGACTTTATTGAGTCCACACGTTTCAGCATACGACCTTCAAAGTTCATTGAAAGAAGAAAGAAAAAAAGCCCTGATTTAGACAGCATTTACTGTATACGTGAAGCGCTGCTGGACTTACATGACTCCCTGCAGCACTTTCTGTGGGTCGGGGTCGAACAGTCTGTCGACGTAATGGCGACTAGTGGCAGTGACTTCCTGCATGAGGACAAATGTAACAGAAACATTGGTGACATAATTCACACACATACATTTTCCTGCTAGGACTACCTTGGAAGAACCTTAATGAGTGTTTCTATCAGATACACACACACACGCAACAGAAAAGTACAAATATAGTGTAGAGATGTCATTATTTTAAACATTTAAAGATCAATTTAACAACAAACTGACAGAAAGAATGTATGGGACCTTCATCAGGTTGGTTTCTGGATGGAAAAATAGCAAGCATTTAATAACTAAAGAAAAACAACAGACACTATACACACACATTTAAATAAATGGCATTTAACTCACAACTTAATAAAAGGCTTTCTAATTGCTTGCAGACATTGTTAGACCCACAATCATTGCACACTGACACATCCAGCAGCATCCATAGCAGGGCCTTTTAAAAGCTGTTATATGTGGGCTCCATGTGACAGCAGGAAACTCTGTTTATATCACTGACAGCTTTAACCAGAACTTTCCACATGACCCCCAGAGGAGCAGCCCTCACCAGGCTGACAACATGCTGCTGTCGTTAGCCTTTGCTACCTACACGCTGTTAGGAAGGTGTTCAGCACATTCTGTACCTGCACAAAGCTGACTTTACCCATTGTGCTGTTCATATTTCAGCTTGAATGTTTGTCACACACACATACAACACACAGTGCTGCTTGTGGAGACGGCATTAGCAGATATAAGCTGCTGTAATATCTAACTCTAAAGGGTCTGTGTGGAGCTAACGTGGGGGCGTTTCACCATGCACTCCCAGGTGTGCTCCTTTTCTCTAACCGTTTAATGTTTACTTTAGCAAACTTGCATCTGACAGCCACAGTCACCTGCTGGAACACTTGACATTACCACACCAGCAGCTAGACTTCCAGCCGCTGCCAGTGTTCATTGTACCCGGTGAAAACTCCTCGAGAGGTAGGCACGGTGTTATGTTAGCTCAGTTAGCTTAGCCGTATGCTATCGGTTAGCTAACGTTACTTGGTCACCTCACATTAGCTAGCTTAACGATGTTAAGTTTGCTATTGCAATTAGCAAGTTGTTCAAGGGCGGCTAATGACAGACGGCTGGAGTACAAAGCTGACCAATGCGAGTTATTTTAAACTGAGCACTGTAAAACATTTGAAACGTGTTTCGGTCATTTCAGAATGAACAGCAGTGACAGCAGCCACACTCTTAGCAGTTAGCTGCTAACGCATTCCGAATGACACTGACAGGTACTTAGTTCGCTTGATTTGGTTTACCTAACACACCGTCGGAGAGAACGGGCATATTAATCACATGCATCCCTTCCCACGTTCCCGCCCATCCGGACAAAGCCTGAATAAAAATCGTTCTCACCGCCAGCTACGTAGGCGGACCGCCACAGTGCTACATGTTGCAAAGGCTTTAACTTAGCTCGCAGGCTAACAGGAGACATAAAGCCTCCTCAGTCTGACTGCTCGTGTCTTCACGTGACTGAATAAAGGATATAAACCACTCACTGTTGAAGTGTGCACACTATACATCTGACAATGCTACTTTAAACTATGAGAGTGAAACTCACAGACAGCACACTGATGCGGAGTGGGGCCTCCAACAAGCACGCCATCTCTCTTCCCCCGATCGAGCGCCCCAATCGGCGCAGCACTTTGCAGACACTCCGCCCCCCAGAGCAGCTGTGAGGAGCTTTAAAAAAGTAACTGCGGCTGAATCACGCAGCGCCCCGCCGGCGTTCTGATTATAACAGCTGTCTGTATTCCTTTGCGGGCTCGGCTGCACTTACTAGCATTCGGTATACTACAAAAAACAACAGTGCTAACTTGGAGAGCTGCCTGTCAGACAGTGGATTTGTCAATTAGGTAAATGTTGTTTATAAATGTGACGTAAGTGACGTCTCTTTGCGTCAGATTCGATACAACAACTTGACCCATGACACATGCAGTGGAACCAAAGATAAACGTAAAAATGCGGACCATGTGACATATATATAACATTTTAGCTATATGTATACTGAACAATACGTAAAGAGAAAAAAAATGAATCCATATTTTTGTGGAATCTAGCGCTGAGGACCAAAAGCGGTTTGCTCAAATTGTCCACGTAGTGCGCATGCGCTGTGAGTGGTGGACGCGAGGTGGGAAAATTCATTCTCTGGTGTCTCTGCAAAGCTGCACTATAAACATGATTTATAGACAAAGTTTGTAACTTTACAGAGTACACAGCACACAGGCGGACTCTTCAGATAGTCGTTTGTCGCCGTAAGTACTCAGTCTGTGACCTGAACTCGTTCTGACATGCTTGTAGGAGATACGTGGTCGCCTCATGTTACTTGGTACCTCACGTTACCTTACTCACCCTCACGTTTGCTGTGGCTCGTTATCATACATTACATTAACTACACAGCACAGCTAGCTACAGCAAGCTCTGTTTAGTTACTAGTTTTAGCGGTTAGGTTGCTGCTAGTAGTCGTAACAGGACGTAACTAAACAGACTAGACAAAATGTTGCTAAGGCCTCGTGGACACGCGTATTAGACAACAGCAGCCGCATTTGACAGATAGAAAGATTCATACAATTGTATATTAATTTAAAAAAAATAGTGTACTGTGTGTATGTTCCCGCCGCCCTTTCACGTGACCTCCAGTTGCCCTGGTTACCACGTCATTGACACGGAGTTAATGGGATGTTTACCTCTGTACAACATTGAACATTGATTTATTGTATTCACTGTTGAGAGTAAAGCAACATAAAAACAACAACTACTATGTCAGCTCTTTTGACTTTGACTAACAGTACTGTTGAGAAGTGTGAAAGCTAACAGGAGTCATTATTGTAGCAATCCTAAGTCACTTTTTGTGCCCTCCATGTATATTCCACTTGAACAAACTTGACAGTAAACTGTCAGACAGACTTTAAACCACGTTACTGCTCTGCTGTCATGACTGATACCTTTAGTGACAAGAGTAGCATTGACAGTGTCATTTGTTTCAACAGCTATCAGTTTGTATAATACAGTAGATAGGGACTCATGTATTACTGTAGTAATCCTTTGTTGTAATGCACTTTAGCCTAGAATACAACCAATGCAACGTGTTGGTCTTTTTAACCTTTGCATTGTACTGTCCTGTGTTTGTGAAACAATTGGCCCCTTGCTAGTTTTGAACTTTGTTTAGTTTGTTTCCCTACAGATCACCCAAACATTACTGACAAAGGAGCAGGCCTCAGCATCTCTGTGTGTGGTGGCTGGCAGCCCCTAGGTGAGCACAGAATACAAACAAGACTGTGGTTTTCTCTGGGAATCGGCAGCCTACCTGTTGTGCAGCATGAAGATTGCAGTAGAAGGCTGCTGCCATGGGGAGCTGGACAAGATCTACGAGACAATTGCTTATCTAGAGAAGAAGGAAGGGGTAAAAGTGGACCTGCTGCTTTGTTGCGGAGACTTCCAAGCTGTGCGAAATGAAGGAGACATGAAGTGCATGGCAGTACCAGCCAAGTACAGAACAATGCAGACCTTTTACAAGTCAGTTCTTTGGTCTTTCATGATTACAACAAATGCAAGACATGAGTGAAAAGATATAAAACTTTAATATTATCGACTTCGTTGCAGATACTATTCTGGAGAGAAGAAGGCACCGGTTCTGACAATCTTCATTGGAGGGAACCATGAGGCTTCCAACTACCTACAGGAGCTGCCTTATGGAGGCTGGGTGGCACCCAACATTTATTATCTAGGTAGGGATCAGCACACAGTGGATGTGATTGAATGTAGCTCTCTGTCTGTTCATTCTCAGGCCTTGACATAAATTCCATATTTTTAGGTTATGCTGGTGTTGTTCGCTACAAAGGGATTCGAATCGGTGGCTTATCTGGAATCTTCAAATCACGTGACTACAGGAAGGGTGAGTTTTCTTGACCTTTTTTTAATGGTTGAAGTTGAATACACTATACAGTATGTTTACATGAAATGTGTGTGTTTAAGGTCACCATGAATTCCCTCCATACAATCCTGACACACTTCGAAGTGTATACCACATCAGAAATGTTGAGGTCTTCAAATTAAAACAGGTAAATCTCGTTGATCCAGTGGGTTCAGAGGATTGTCAGTCGATTGATCTAAAGAGTGTATATTCATTCATGTTTATTTTCCCTCAGATCCAGATACCCATTGACATTTTTATGAGTCATGACTGGCCTCGTGGAATCTACTACTATGGAAGTACAGGGGAATTGTTGAGAAAGAAGAAATTTCTGCGTCATGAGGTGGAGTCCAACACTCTGGGAAGTCCTGCTGCTGAGGAGCTCCTAGCTCACCTCCAGCCCAGCTACTGGTTCTCTGCACACCTTCACGTGAAATTTGCTGCTGTTATGCAGCATCCGGTGAGAGTGACAGTTGTTCTGCACCAATTATACTTTGAATACTTCTTAATACTTCTGAGCACCAATCTAATATACTCACCATGTATCACAAACTCTCAGTGGATTCTCTTGTCTTTAGCCCAAAGGTACTGCTGCCCCACGTGTAACCAAATTCCTATCCCTGGATAAATGTCTGCCGTACAGGGAATTCTTACAGGTGAGAGAAGCTTTGTTAAGTATACACAGTTTAGGTGAAGGTATAGGACTGATAATTCTAAGCAATGTTATGCACGCTTGTGTTGCAGATTGTGGATGTACCAGAGAGACCAGGCTCATCTGAGGGTCTTGAGTATGATCCCGAATGGCTTGCTATTCTGAAGGCCACCAACAGTCTACAAAGGACAACCCCACACCCCTGGAACCCCCCAGAGAATAACGGCCTGCACGAACGGTATATCTAGACATAAAAACGTCAGGCAGTCATTTTCAAGCTGTGTTGTAGCTGTGACTTAAGCCCCAGTGACAGGCCTCCCAGCCTGCACAGTGAAACCCTGCAGATGATCGAGATTAAGACTTGTTTTAGTCTACATAATGTCTATTTGTCCTCTAGTGACCACTATCAATTAAAAAGGCTGCTAAGAGGCTAAGCACACACACAAATCACAGCACTGTTGGATCAACTTTGCACTGACACCAATATATTACCACAATTATTTTCTGCATTATGTCATGTACGTGCTTATCAGATAAAATGTATGTCTGTGACAGGCCAATATCTACGGTGTCCAGAATTTGGACTTTTGTGGATTAAGCAGTCAGTAAGTTGACACAGTGACCGAGCTGCTGGGCTCACAGTTTGGGTTCAGGCTGTCTGTGATAATAATATGGATTGTCTTTACCCGTCAGGTGGGACTTTAGAGTTTCAGAAGCAGCCATGATGCAGGTGGTGGAGGATTTCAGCGGTGAACTTGCCATTCCAGACAACTTTAGTCGGACTGTGCCACCCTATGACCCCAGCAGGCCCCAGCCCCATGCCGCCCCCAGTCGTAACACCAACCCTCAGACAACCGAGCTCTGTGCCACGTTAGGTCTCACAGACATCTATGCCCAGGCTAGCCAGGGAGGTGATGAGCTGGGGAGAGTTCCAGGCAGCGCTGGAGGAGAGGAGGAGGATGATGACGATGGACAAAGTGTAGGAAGTGTGGAAGAACCCAGCGAGTACCCGAGTGACACGTCAGGACTGTCGAGTTCATTTAATCCAGATGAGATCACAATAGAGGATGAGTGGGAGGAAGAGGTGGGAGAGAAGGGAGAGGAGGTTGTTGAGGACAGGTCAAACTCAGAAGCAGCAGCAGTAAAGGGAGATCAGCGCTCACATGTACCTGAAGGTGAAATCCATACCCCCACCCGCATGGTTCTGCCCAAGCCCAAATCTGATGCCTCACCCACTCATCTCTCCCACCTAATGAACCTGCCACCTCCTGCACACTCCACCCCAGCAGTAGCCCGGTGTCAGTCAGAAGCAGACAGGGAAGGACTCTGTGAGGGCGACGATGATGATGCCACAGCTGTACGCATCCTCAAACGCACCAGCGATGAGAGCGGGGATCCTGGCAGTCGAGGAACAACTCCCAGAATCAAACGCAGGAACCAGGTCATTTATACAGCAGTGGAGGATGACGAGAGCGAGGATTAGAGGTCAGGGTGAGATCAGGAAAGGTGAGGAGGGAGTCCATGCTGTTTGTGTACAATTCTCCATTAGTTCATACTGATTTGCAAAACTGTTCATTTCACTATTCTTTTACATATTTACAGCTGCTGGCATGAGCTGTACAGAGCAGGTGTGGCTTTATTAAAATGCCCTCAAAGCATTTTTTTAAAAAAAAAAACTGTTTAAGACGAGGGTTGGTTTCTAAAGAGGCAGTTGTTGCCGTGGAGATGTTTCTTTGTTAAAATGTGTTTTTTATATATTTTAATCAAACAGAACATTTTAGGAGAGTATTTTTTGTTTCCTGTTAACTTTTTGTACAGGTTATTTCAAGATGAGAGCAATTAAAGTTAAGAGGCTGGAGACTCAGATGTCCTTTTTTAAACTGGAGTAATGACACATGTACAGCCAGACTCAAAGGAAGAAAATAAAATGTGGCTGTTAGTGTCGTGTTTCACTTATTGGAGGCAAGTGAAAGAAAAGCAGTCAGCATTCTGCACTCAAAGCGCCATTCACAGCTTTATTGAATACTATACATACTGGAGGTGCTGATGAAAAATCAGGTGTTTAATGATCATCTTAAGTACACAGAACACTGAACCTACTTGTGATCACTGAAGAATGAAGAAGCAAATGATGTTGGATGGATGGGGAGCAGAACAAATCATTTGAGCTTTTATTTGAATACTGATTGAAAATGAGATCTTATTTTGAGACCCTTAATTAATATGCAGGAATCTGAAAATAAAGCAAAGAGCTTCCTGGACACCAGTATTTGTTTAAATCAAACAGATTTATAACATTAAGAGTCTAAACAATCCATTCCAGTTTCACAAATGTGCTAAAATCAACATACACCTTCATTAAAATTAAGACAATATGACATACAGTGAATTCAACAAGATCTCTTTACATCCATACAAAGAGCCGATACAGTATAGCCTAATGACGGAGTGCCGAGTTATTGTTTTATCGTACAAGCCTATGTGAGGAAAAGCAAAGCACACACTTAGAGAAAGCCCCGAACATGAGTCACAGAAAGAAAACTGGGAATAGGCACTTCTGTTTTTTTTTGTGTGTGTGTGTTTTCATCAATTTCTTCCTCGGTTTCTTCAGCCAAGCTTTGGACAGCAACCAAGCACACAACTCTGTATTAAGAGCCCCATATGAAGTTCTATGAGTGAGTAAAACCATTAAAGATCACTATGATTTCATGTTGAGCAACAACTTTAAGCCTTAGGACGAGGGACACATAAACACAACATAGGCAGGTTCTCCTACAGCGCGTGGTACAGGTTTATTACAAATTAGCCTCAAATATATCATAGAGCAATATTTAGCATTTCATCTTGGCATCGTTTCCTGGTTTTACCCAGAACTCACTGTGAACAGTAAAAAATGAGTTGAAGCTGTTCATTCAAACAGGGACTTGGTAAATCTTGTATTTGATGCAGTACTACCTTTTTTGGGTTTAAGATGTTCTCTGCTACAGGCATGTAATTAGTTAGAGCTAACGGTTTCCTTCTGGTACATAGCTATATTAAAGTCAGGTCACTCCATACAATCATATCAAGTCTATATTGTTGCTGTTAAGAGCTACAGCCTGTGGTGCTAAACATTTTTTCTTTAAGAGCAATCAACAAGGCATTGAAATCCAACACTGCACTTCAGCAATCTGTCATTACACAAGCAAGTCTGTTGGACCAAACGTGTCGCAGAAACACAATGTCAAATCATCAGCCTCATTAAATCAGAGCTTTGTAGAAGTTTAAATGTGTGTACGTTTCTATCTGGACAACAGGAGAGGAGTAGTGTGAGTGGGAGTCAAGAGAAGTCAAAACACCGGACAATAAATACGTACAAATTGACTTATACTGGGCAAAGTGTGCCGTGGGTCTGATCTGATGTGATGTGGGTCTGGACTGTGCCAGTGACACCAGGGGAGGTCAGGCAGGACACAAAGGTATTATGAATTATGGGATCATTCCAGTGGTAATATGGGTCATTATTCACAGCATGATCTGATTGATTCAGGACTAGAAGGAGGCAAACGGAGCTGGTGCGGGCTCTGAGAGAGGAGAAGAAGAAACCCAATCATTTGGCTTCTTTCTATACGTCTTGCCACTCGCCAGCACGCTGCTCATTTTGTGCATTTTTACACAATCAGGGCTGTGACTGAAATGATGCAAGGTAGAATGAAAATGAAAGAAAATTCACTATTAGTGCTAAATACTACAACAGACTTGCCACTGTCTTCCACATTCTTTATTTTCCTCCGCTCAGTCTTGACTTTACTTCCTCTTGTAGTTTCCAAAATGCAGAATCTCAGTTGGTGATCAAGAAGACACAGATGTGTCTTTCTCCTCCATCTCTGCTTGCTCTTCCTTTCCTCTGATTCTCTCCTTTGATTTTCTGTCTCTGATTTTCTGTCTGCTTGGACAGGAGGATGAACGGAGGGGAAGGGAGTGAGCAGATACCGGGTATCCCCTGCACCGAGCTCACCCCTGTAAGTTGCTTGAAGGAGACATGATGGTTGAAGGGCTGTGGTGGCGTGGATGGTGGAATACTGGTGTTGGAGAGGTCTAGTTCCCACCACAGCATGCTCTGGTAGAGTGGGCGTCTGGGTCCTGGAGGTTGACGCCCCGATGTCGTGCTGCATGTGTAGGGTTTTGGGTATCTGTTTTTGGCATCTTTTTTGCTACGTTATGAACACAAAGTGAAATATTTAGATTATTTAGTCTCGGAGAGCACAAAGAAAGAAATTACACCCAAAATAATGATAGATAATCATAGATATATACACCAGATATAAAGAAAAGAACGGGGTGGGGTGAAGATATCCAAAGTTCTCTCTGCAGTCTTAAGAATCTTTAATTCTGAATTGAGATCTAAACCTGCACCAAAATCCACATCATGGATGAGTACTTATTTTATTTTTTTTTTGGTGGAGGAAATGTTGAAAATGTATAAATGATATATAAAGAATAATCATACTTTACTTTCAAAGACTTTGATAATGATCAGCATCAAGAAAATCATCTCTAGTTCTTGGCTTAATTTCCCAAGTAATTTAATGTATACTGCAAACTAACTTAACCTGAACAGAACATATACTCACTTAAAATGTCCAGTGTGTAGGGCTCTATTTTCAAAATGTATAATATGTGAATAGAATCTGCATAACTATGTTTTCATTACTGTATTATCACATGAAAATAATCTGTTACTTTAAAATGAATCGAATCTACATGTCCTCTTCCATGTTGAAACACACTAACAAACTAAACGCCGGCTCTACATAGGGCCTTTCATGTGTTGTGTCCTGTTATTTCTCCTTCAGACTATGAAGGCAAGGGTGTGGTGAGGAGACTGCAATGCCACAATACACCACTAGATGCAACTAAATCCTATACAACCCCACCAGGAGCGTTTTAGAAGCGGAGTATTTTGTCCGCCATTTGTTAACTTGCTCAGATTTGGCCATTTTTCACTGGTTTATGTGCTTCTAAATATGTTAATGTGACGCAGATCATTTGTTTCCCTTTAGGCTGTTTTAACCATCTGCAATATGCACGGGGTGTTTTATTTTGACATTCAACCGGATTCTCTATGCTATTTCTGTGTCTGTGGTCAGCTTGAGCTGCTCTGTGCAGACTGGTGTAGGCTGCTTGCAGTTCGTCAAAAATAGAACAGATGCATATTCTGAGCAGACACCAGATAATTCAGACAATTCTGAAATGGACTGTGGCAGGACCAGCGGCGTTTGAAATATTGACTAGAACAGCCGCAGCACACATGGAACGTGTCACATCTGTGCCCGGTGGAATTTGGCTGTCAACCATCCATCTGTTTTCTCTGAACAGTTTATCGTCATCAGGGTCACAGGGGGCTGGAGCCTGTCCTATCTGACTTACGGTGGTGGAGTACACCCTGGACAAGCCTCCAGCTCATCACAGGACACAAACAACTATTCACACTCACATTCACACCAATGGGCAATTTAGAGTCAGAGGTAAAGACTCCTTTGGTGTAAATCTCTTTTTCTTCTGAAATCTTTTTTTTTTTTTAAATCAGATGTTTGGGCAGAAATGAAAGGTCACTCACCAATGGCCAGGAAGAGCTCATTTACGTTCATGGCTGTCTTGGCAGAGGTCTCCATAAAGAGCAGGCCAGTGTCTTCAGCATACGTCTGGGCCTCCTTTGCCACACAGCACACAAACAAACAGAAACACAACATCAGCACTAAAAAAAAAAAAAAAAAGCCGAAACCTGAAAAGAACTCAAATGTTTCTTATCTCCAAACAGCAGGGAGTGTGTACCGCACAGGCCTCTGACTGCACCACACACCTCTGAGCTGCTACAACTCTTCTTATGTTTTGTATTCAAGATTTTCTGACAAACGTGCTATCAAATGCAACATTGTCAGGTAGCAGCTGACTCATGAGCACTTTTCCACCAGTAAGTGAACGCAGCCTGATCAGTTTGGTCAAGATGTGATATGAACATCAAACCATTTGTTTGACAGATCCTTGTGTTCCTTCTGAAGATTAAACAAGTGCAATGTCATCAACTTGCCAGTCTTACACATGACTGTGGCTACTTATAGCACCCATAGTGCCAAAAATATTCATTCATTGATACCACATGTCATCAACAGTGATTAGCATCATAAACACAAAGGAATGCGTTACCTCATACTCTACTAGTCTCCTCTCTGCCAGGTCAGCTTTGTTTCCGGCCAAGGCAATAACAATGTTAGGACTGGCCTGCCTCTGCAGCTCCTTCACCCAGGCCTTAGCTCTCTCAAAGGTCTCCTGTACAAGTACAGCACCAGGGTGAGATAAACCACCAACACATACCACGAATGGGAATGGAATGTATGAGACGACAAAACATACCAATATAATATTAATATTGTGATGTAGGTTATGTTACAGTTAACAGGGCTCAACAGCAATGGCTGCCATTGGCAACTATTATGAGAAATTAGCAATCAATTCCTGGTCTTTTTGCCAGAACCAGACTACGCTGCGTTGGCGAGTTTACTCGCTTTCAGTTTATTTTTGAAAGCTACACTGCAACACATTATCTGATACCATGTCAGATTTAAATGATGTCAAATATTAGCTAAAACTTGAACTAAAAAAACTATTTTGTTTATTATTGCATTAAAGCTTTTAAACATTATTTTATGTCACTGTCCATCTCACTGCAGAGTATCTTAATTACTCAGAATTTAAGGCGACTAGAAATGGCAACCATATTTTTAGTTCTGGCCAGCAAAAGCCTGGAAACCACCTTTAAAAGTATGTGTTGAGCCCTGACTGTTTTAGCAGCAGTAGTTATTACCCAGAACAACGTTTAGGGATGAATTTTGTCCCAGACCTACATAAAAAAAAATTGGGTTTATACTATACCGGCTTGGTGATGTCAAAGACAACGATAGCAGCCTGAGCACCACGGTAGTACATGGGAGCCAGGCTGTGGTATCGCTCCTGTCCTGCAGTGTCCCAGATCTCAAACTTCACTGTGGTGTCATCTAGACACACAGACTGAGCCAGGAAAGCAGCTGCACACAGAGAGGAAAAATGCCAGATAAGCATCACTCAGTCCTTCAATCACCTGATTAACCAACAAAGTGCAGCCTCTCTTCACATTCACACAGTCTTCACCTCCTATGGTCGTCTCCTGGAACTCATCAAACTGTCCCTTGACAAAACGCAGCACCAGGCTGGATTTGCCCACAGCCATGTCGCCCAGCAGCACCAACTTGAACTGGCAGATCTTGGTCTGTGGTAGTGTGCCGTTCGTGCGGCCTCCACTCCCTCTGGAGCTCATACCGGCCCTGTGTAGGAGACGGCAGGGGGGCTGGGCCTCCTCCCTGGAGCGGAGCACTTGCACTGCCTTCCAAACAGGAGTGTAGTCAGGTCTCTCCGGTGGCGTCTTGACCTCTCGTCACTCCTCAATTTGTCTGGGTAAAGAGGTGAAAGGTTTTGTTTTGGTGCAAGATTACATCATGCCTTACCTCATGTACACTTTACTTTCTTTCTCAAGGCAACAAAAGCCTCTTGCAGTGCTCCATAGAGCCAAAGGATGGAGGGATGGAAATCTGACATATATCCAAGGGACAGCAAGTCTGCGACAGCATTTGTTTCACATTTACCAGGCCTGAGGTCAGGTCTATAGTGCTCACATCTTACCTTTCTCCACACACACACTCGTCTTTCTTTTTCAAGGCAACAGCCTCCTCTCCCAGACTACGGAGAGGAGTTTGTAAGGAAGGGTGGCGATTTCCTTGGCATGAAACCAGCGACAGACAAGTTTGATTGCTTGATTTCCCAGTTCGTGTCTACTCTGCGTTCACTGAGTCAGATTTGAAAACATTGCCCTGTACACGCTGTGTCTGATGATCCTGCAGTGGAACTTGAGCTCAACAGGGATGCTGCGCCTCAAATTGCTGTCTCCCACCTCACACACACAATGCTGAGCACCCACCACTGCAGCACATCAGTCAGCAGAGACATTAGTCAAACCTCAGCGTCACACCGTGCTGTGTGTGTGTGTGTGTGTACAAAGGACAATGGGCATTCCTGAGCTCTGTCACCGTCCAGGTTCGTTCCACACTAAATGTTAGCAGACCAGCAGCCCTTATCTTGCGTTATGTGCTAACGGGACACCGCTCCGTGCCACTCAGGTCGGACGAGACAAAAACTGAATTCAAGCTTCATATTTCGACGCCCAGTTCAACACATCAGCACTACATGTACCATAGGATTAGACAGAAGTACTGAGAGGAATATATACAGATATTTACCGTGTTTACTGTCGTCTCAGCGGCGCAGGTATCGAAGCTTAACTGTTGACAATTTGGCTATCAGCTGGTTAAAGAAAATGTTAACGCTTCCTGTAATCCTGCGCATGCGCACTGAGTGCCGCATTGTCACATTCCTCGCTCCTTCAGTGATGCCCAAATTGTCACACTCTTCTTTTTCCATTAAAGTCGACTACATTTTATCTCCGTCGTGTCGCAAATGAAGACTAAACATTTTCTTAATTTATAATAAGACGTATGAATGACTAATAATGATACATAATTATTATAAAGGCCCGAACACGTACATTATCTCCATAACTGAGTATTCCTCTGCCCACAAATATTACCTGTGATGTAGAAGTGATGTGCACGAGCTCCTGACAGTGTTATTGTTGTGAACTCCAGCCCGGAAGGGGGCGCGAGAACGCCGATACGAAGGTGACGTGACACGGAAGTGTTCAGTACGTTCAGGACGTTGAATTGTTTGGATATTTTGAAGTGGATTGCTCACAGTACCGACAGTCATCACCGACAGTTATCAGTGCTAGTAACTTGTTATCAGTACTAATTAAACACACTGTACAATGTGTGTTGTAGTGCTGTGACAGCGTGCTGACGTCATGCCCACCACAGACAGGAAGAAGCAGAAGCAGGGGAGGGACACGGCGGTCAGTGTGACTTCATTCAGCCACAACCTGTCTGTGTCTAATACAACCTGCAGTGTAATCAAGTGCTTCATGTATTTGCATTACATTGCATGCCACTGTATACTGTTCCTCTACTACAGTCCAGAGGGAGTGTTGTTGTTACTCTACAGGTTAAACTTATTTTACAAATGAAGCGTTATTGAACATTACTACACACATTGCTACTTACTCATTAATACATCAGCACCCCAATAAATGAATTATTTTTTCTGCATTCACTACTTTTGACAGTGGACTTTGTTTTTACTGAGGTACAGGAGTATTTCTTCCACCACTTGTAAGTCAAACTGGTGACAGTCTTAGTGTTCACACAGTGTATTTCTTTATTTCTTGATGCAGGTCCAGGGAACCAATGACAGCAGTGTGGTGAGCAAGGTGTCTGCTGCGGCGCAGGGCTACTTCCAAGATGTCTTCCTCCAGCACTTTGTGTGCAAAGTGGCCCGGAGAGCTCCACTTATCAACAGGTCAGCATGGATCTGAACCTTGTCGTACTCACTTGTGCTCTGATCAAAACTCTGATCACTTTACTGAGCACACATAATACACCTGCAGGAGTTAGCCTTGGACCACCACACATATTATAGAATGTAACTGTATAGAATAGAATGATATATATAGAATAGTATAGACTGCTATATGAGGGAAGTGTGCAGGAGTCATAGCATCATCAAATTCAAGAATTTTTATACAATACAATGCAATACTTATTACTCCTCTACAGGCTAAACTACCTTTACACTTGCATTATTGGATTTCTATGACACATTGCTATGTAATATCAGTAATCCAATCAATTATTTATAATAAATAAATTATAATTATATTATGTTATGTTATGTTATGTTATGTTATGTTATGTAATGTATTATATTATGTAACAGTACCATATTTTTGAGGGTATCGAAGGTAGACCTGGGATTAGGACTGGAGCTAGAGCTATAATTATTTTCATTACAGATTCATCTACAGATTTGTGACTTGATTTCTTGATGAGTCATCCAGTCTATAGTGAAAGGTCTGTCACAGTTTCCCACAACTCAATATCATGTCTGCATACAGCAGCATATAGAACACTGCACATGATAATATAAGTAATAATGTGTTGTATTTGCATGTTTTAGGGGCTACTATGTGCGCTGGAGAGCTGTGGATCACTGCGTGAGGAGATTCCTGCACATTACTGAAAACTGTCCCAAGAGACAGGCAAGTAAACAGTATATTGTCCGACAGTATCAATATCAAAGTTTACGTATTTTATATGCTATCATTTGTCCTTTTTTTCACTCTCTCTGTCATTATCATTCCCTTTTTTCTGATAGATTTTGTCACTGGGCGCAGGGTTTGACTCTCTGTATTTCCGCCTGCATGCACATGAAGCACTTGACAGGACTGTTGTGTTCGAGGTAGATTTTCCTGATGTTGCCCGGCGCAAAGCTGCCCTGATCAACTCTAATATCACACTGAGGGGGATGATAGACTCCAGTTTACCTTCTCTTACAGGTTAAATTTAATTCACGCACAACACACTTTTCTTTTTAGAAGTCTTGAAAAAAATGTCATGAGTTAGGTTTGATTTCATCAGGGTATGCCTGCCTGTGTGTCTTCAGGACCTCTGTATGTGTCTAGCAGTCAGTACCATCTGCTAGGGGTGGATGTTAGAGAGGAGTCTCAGGTGGAAGAGGCTCTGGGTGCAGCTGGGCTGGACTGGGCTGCCCCTACCCTAATCCTCTCTGAAGTGGTGCTTACCTACATGGAAACACAGTGGTAAGGAGACCAAATCACCCCGCATGCATAATGTATAATGTTACTTAATAATAATTAATATTACTAATACCGAAATAGTCACATGATTATGTCCTCAGTTAGAATTATACAGCTCTAATGTGAGTGTTTGTTTATAGTGGTTATATGTTGTGTGTCTTCAGGTCTGATGCTGTCATTAGTTGGGCGGCAAAGCTCTTGCCACAGTCGCTCTTTGTTATATACGAGCAGATACATCCACATGATCCTTTTGGTCGGATAATGCAAGATCATTTCCTGAAACTAAATTCGACTCTGCACGCCCTCCGACAGTACCCAGACACTGCTGCACAGAGACACAGGTTCCTGGACAAGGCCAGTATGCAGACTTTAATCAACACAGGCTTTTATTTCCATGATGATCAGGTCCACTCAGAGCTGTCTTATTGTGCTGTTGTGTTCAGGGCTGGGAGCAGTGTGCGTGTCTGGATATGAATGTCTTCTACCTCAGGCTGATCCCTGAGGAGGAAAGATGCAGAGTGGAAAACCTGGAGCCTTTTGATGAATATGAGGTCAGCTGTTGAAATGCGTTTGCATTGTTTGTATTTCTATCGTATAAAATCACCCCTCCTGTAATAGTATTGAACATAATTACTCTATATCTATCCACCCTCAGGAGTGGCACCAGAAATGTTCACACTACTTCATCCTTACTGCATCTCGAGGCTCTTTGATGGCACAGGCTTTACTCACACATGCTCCAGGTAGATATCACTTTATTTCCCTCTCAAAGAAAACTGCCATCTCGAAAACAGCTGTCCAGCTGACACATCTTTATGTACGTGTTTCCTGTCTGTGGTTATAACATCAGTTTTTGTATGTTTTTTTTTGCCTCATTGTCTCCAGTGCCTTCCACCTGCCCATCGTGGAGTCACACAGCCCTGAATGTGCAGACAGTACCAGTTTGTATGGAGGGGCTGGGGATGGCTACCTCCTTGGTGAGACCAGGGTGTGTCCTGCTGACAGGAGGCTGTAGCAGAGGAGGCAGGGGGGAAATGACTAGGATCCTCCTGAGGGGCCAGGAGGGCTGGAGATCTGTCAGTGTGGAGCCATCAGTCGATTTGGGTAAGAGTCAGTAGTATTGCTTTTGTTCTTACACAACACTTACAGAGAAAATGCAGACTGCTTAATTCATGAAAAGTTAGTTTCAGGTTGAATCAGGAATGTTATATCAATATAGGACTGCATCCCGATTGAAAGGCGTAGGCAGTGGGTGGGTGTGGTTCTCCTCCTGTCTGTCCAATAGAAGCTTTTCTACGTTGCTTTGTCCGAAACTCTTTCCTGTGGTGTGCCTCAGGGGTCAGTCTTGGGTCCTTTAATATTTATTTGCTTCCTGAGATCCGAAAGAAGGGATGGACGGTGGGTTTTGTGTTGAGCACTGACTGTAACACTGAGGTGGCCTTCTTGTTGTCTTGTTATAACAATGCTTGTGGTTGTTAAGAGACAATATACTGATGGACATGGGTCCTTTGTAGGGTTGACTGAGAACTCAGATATTATCTTTGTCTGACTCACACCCCAGCTGCTAATTAAACAACTATTGTAGTCAACATAACTGTTTTGTATCCCATAATAATGTCCAGCCTGTTAAATGGGATTACTGACTTAAAGGGAAAATAATAATAGTTAGTTTGATGTTGATGATTGCCAGATTTATTTGTTGGCAGAATAATCTGTTTGTTCCTGTGCCAAACTATTCATAATCCACTATTGACTAGGTTTTACACACTGGACTTTGACTGGACTAGTTCTGCTTCAGATAGTATAGCTCCCCAGTTTGCTCACCTTTCTTCAATTGTACAGTCTACTCTTAGAAATCTTGGTCTTATATTTGGTCAGTTTTCCAAACTCAGGTCTGTACAGACGATCATTCAGATGATCATCCCAGCTAGATTACTATAATTCCCTTTTCACCTGCCTCTCTCTGGAACATCTACAAAGCGTTCAGAACAGCGAGGCTGTTGACCAGGTCCAGCGGACGACTCACATCACATCCCTCTTATGTGCTTTACATCTCTTGTTTTCACATTTAGAGCCCTGCAGTGTCAGGCAGCAGTGTACATTGATGACCTGCTCCAGGTCGCTTCCTGTAGTTTGTCAGAACAGGTCTTACTGTTTGTCCCTCATGCTCAACTCAGTACTAAAGGTGATGGTGGCTGTGACACTTTGGAACATTCTCCCTGTAGACTTACATTCTGCAGTCTCTGACACAGCTGAAGACTTGTCTCTTGACTCATGCAGTCTAATTATTGTAATTCTGTGTTTGTTCTGTCTCTGCTGGTTTTCTTCCAGTGTGAACAGTTGGTTGTGTTGCTTTCTTCCAGGTGTTAGGCTCTACCACACTCTTACCTCTCTTCCTAGTGGAGGTGTTATTGTATACGGTGGACGCTCCTCTCCCCTCAACCCAATCAGAAGCCTTTTCAGAGTGACCCTGGAGTCCGGTAGTTCAGAGGGAGGACAAGACACACTGAAACTCTGTGTGGAGGAGATGGTCTGTACGGGTGATCCACCGCCGGCAAGATGGAGGCACACTGCTGCTGTGGTCAGTCACAATGGTGAGATAAAACTGGAATGTGATTTCTTTCATTCTTTGTGTCAGTCTGTCTCTCACTCATTCATTTTGCATTAAAGCCATCTCATTTCCTCTCCTGTAGGCAAAGACTTTCTGTTTGTGTTTGGTGGAAAGAATGAAACTGAGGCGGCTCTAGGTGACGGCTACTTCCTATGTCAAGACCAGCAGCACTGGACTAAGGTTTGTTTAGTCCCTATCTGTGTGTTGCACACATACCGCTAACATTTAAATAATCTTCTCATGCAAGTACTTGTAGGAACAGGTTGGTAGCATCTTTGATTTAAGGCATTAACCAGTTTTCTCCACCTTGAATGTCCTCTCAGGTACAAACTAAATTCACAAGCGGTGCAGACCTGTTCTACACATCATGTCTAATACAGTCCACCTCTCTCCACAGGGACGAAACACTCCATCTGAAATCGTAACTCAAAACTCAAGATGCTCAAATGAGACACAGGAATGAACTAAAATGTCACTAAAACAAGATGAAATGAATATTTTTCCACCATATTATCATGAGCATTTCATGGAGAGGTTTTTGGCATATTTTATTTTTATTGGCTTATTTCAACACAGCAACTAGCACATGACATGTTGTTGACAGTTGCAATATTAATATTCTCTGTGTGACAGTCTTTGGTAACATTTTTGTGTTATTATCTCTTTAGTCTGGTGTTTCTACATATTAAAGTAAAACAAAATCGTAACATTGAAACATACAACACAGAGAACTGATGTCTTCATTTCTAAACCCTTTTTTTGCATTTTCAGTTAAACATCTTCTGTCACTCTTTGAGAATGAGTCCATTTTTCCCGCATAAGTATTTCCTGCATTATATAACGACTGTCTGTGTCTACGTGGCTCCATTTCAAATCATTTCCTTGTAATGGCTGTCCTGCTAGCTGTAAGTAGTGATTATCTTCCTTCTTCCCTCAGGTCTAAAATGCAACACTTCTTGGAGATGGAATACCATAAAAGCTCATTCAGTCTTCTAGAGTCTAGCTTTGGCCTGACATTCCATTAAACTGTGGCAAAATTTAAAGATACAGTAATCCTTGACAGTTATTGATGACATGCATCGACCATCACTTGATTTAAGAGTTCATTTTAAATGTGTGGAATATGATCTTGATGAAACCTCAGACGTGCATCTCTTTGTGAGCAGGTGGCATTCTTTATGCTGAAACAAGCTGTGTATGAGCTAACCTGACCTGAAAAAGTCAGAGAGGTGTATGAGAAGATTACAAAAGTGTGTGTGTGTGTATTTACAGTTGTCAATAGAGGGCGCAGCTCCAGATGCCCGCCATTCGCACTCAGCCTGTTCATATCAAGGAGGTCTGGTGCTATTTGGAGGAGTGGACAGAAGGGGAGTGCCGCTGGGGGACACAGTGGTGTTAAGGCCAAATGAGAGAGGCTTCTCCTGGGAGAGAATAAAGGTGCAGCCGCCACCTGTTCCCAGGTCTGTTCTTTTCACATCATTCAGTGAAGCAAAACAAAACTCTTGGACACTGACCGCAAGTTTCCACTCACTAACAAAACCTGAACTGGTTTGTTTGTTTTAGGTACTCTCATTCTGCTCATGTGATTGGTGAAAAGCTGGTTGTGGTTGGAGGAGTTTGGCTGCATTCTGATGGTGTACCAGGCGCTCTCATTATCAACCTGAGCACACACAGCAGTGTGGAGTTCAGTCTGGACACGGTAATTTGAAGTCACATTCAGTACCTCTCTCTTTAGAACAGTGTGGACAGTCCATTTCACTCATCATCATGTAGATCTTTTACTGAATAATAAATCACTGTGTGTTCCATTCTTCCACCTCTAGACCTTGGTGCCCTGGCCTCTGATGCTGCACTCATTCTGCTCTGAGCTTACCGACCCAGAGGAACCAGAGCTTCTTCTGATAGGAGGTGGAGGAAACTGTTTCTCGTTTGGGACTCACTTCAACCTTCAGCCTGTCACTGTGGACCTCAGACCCGTGCTGGGATGAACTAACCTAAAGTGTTTCTATGAAACCAGTGATGCAATCCAAACTCTAACTGCTAGATATGACAGATAGGATGAAGTGATTAAACCTGGGTTATGGGGGACAATCTGAATAGAGAGTTGTTGATCCCTGACCTGTGGATGTGTTCTGTATGTATGAGACAGCACACAATGGTTCAAAAGATATTAAACAACTTTTGTATGGAAATCCAAAGATTTGTCTTCAGTCTGCTTACTGGACAGGTTTTTATTTGTGAGACCTCAGTTCAAAATCACAAATAAGCCAATGAAAATTAAAGTCCAATATCGACATGGTAGTAGTATTCTTTAAACATTTGGGTGGAGTTGAAATCCCTCAGTGAAGCGCCTGAACGACTGGACCGTAGCACAGATGGCACCCCAGTCACCAGGCTTGCGGTATTCTCCCTTCTCCAGGAAGTACTGGCGTCCGCGGTAGTTGGGGTGCTCGTAGAAAACCCACCAGCCCTCAAAGACCTTACAGGAGTTGACCTCCCTCCAGTGGAACTTCTCCGTAAGAGAGGGACAGTCCTCAGTGACTTCGACGACCTGACCCCCGAAGTCTGACTTCTCATACAGCTGCATCTTGTACTGGGTCCCACTGGTCTGGAAGGTGATGGGAGGAAGCGAGATTGGTGGGAGTAGATGACAGGGGAGATACAGAAGAGAGAGTGGGATGAGATTTGTAGCACTGCACATAGAATGAAGCTCTTGCAGTAAAATGAGCACCGTGGTGAATATTCTTAGTGTATCTGGCATGATCTTCCACATCAATTAGATAAGTGAGTTTAATCAAACACCACCCTCAGTGTTGGCACTCTGTCTGCTCACTGTTTCATGCCTTTATAAACTGTACTAACTAGATTGATTTTTGTATGAGTGACGTCCTGAATCTGCCTGCAGGCTGTGGGTCAGTTGGACCCGAGCCTGATCATACAAATGGACTGACCCAGGTTTTGGTCTACATTGATAAAGCCCTGCAGTCAGTGGTAACATTAACGCCATAACATGACCTCTGTGATGTGTCCATCAGTTGCTGCTGTAACTTTTATCACATCAGCTAACTTCTCTCAAGTTCATAACTAACATGGTCAGGCCCCTCTGCTTCGCAGCTGAGGACAAATCCTACAAAGTTATGGTTACAAGGATGTACAGGTTAGTCTCTGCACTCAGTGTGTCCTGGTCAGACTGTGGAACAGATCTCAGATCACAGGCAATAGCTGACTTACAAAATGGATAATCTTGCAGGAGCAGAGGCGGTCGTTGAGGGCCATCCACCGCTGGTACTCAGGGTACTCCCCCCTGGTCAGGACATATTGAAAGCCTGTGTAGTTGGGCCTCTCGTACACCACCCACGCCCCACTCTCCACACGGATGGAGTTACAGCGGCTCAGGTAGGCGTGGAAATCTGAGCAGTCGCTGTCGCACTCATAGCGACGGCCCTGGAAGTTCTTGTCCTCGTAGAAGGTGATCTGTGGGATGACACAATGGGAGGCTTAGCTCTCATCCAGAGTTCATCGCCTGTGTTAGACTCTCTGAGAAAGGTCACATGTTTCCTGAGCAGAGTCACTGTCCATTCCACTATTTTATCACACACTTGACAAAAGGCTACCCTAACATTATAAAGAAAATCATTGCTTTGAAACTTGCCTTGCCTGCAAACCTAATTAAAATATGTTCAAATCCCAATAATCCACCTTGTCCACTACCTAAACCCACACATTCATACCTAATACCTGCATATCACAGTGTCATCTGAACTCACCCTGCCCATTTTGGATATAATGTGTGGAGTAGCCTTGGTGATGTTAAGTGATGGTTCCCCTGAGGTCTCGATGTTGTACTGGTCACTCACTGGTCCCTTTTATATCCCTGTTTAACCAGGCTCATAAACAGCAACAGTGGAGGCAATAGGGGAACAATCGCTTTGTCATGAAAATGAGATCCAAAAATTGAGTCAGTGATTTTAGTGCTATTCAGTTTTTCCAGAAAAGCGAGGAAGGATTATGACATAATGGCCGGGCATGGTAAGCTGGGTCCAGTGCCCACAGCCCTACACCCACTCTCATGTTATACACGCCAGCTCCGCAAGTTTGTCCCCTACCTGGTGAGGCCATGCCAACTCATGACATCTCTTCTTTTTTTTTTAAGATGATTTTTTTGGCCTTTTCAAGCTTTATTT
This sequence comes from Protonibea diacanthus, assembly GCA_028641955.1. Classification (NCBI taxonomy): domain Eukaryota; kingdom Metazoa; phylum Chordata; class Actinopteri; family Sciaenidae; genus Protonibea; species Protonibea diacanthus. The sequence goes on from CM053986.1 coordinate 1,433,767, forward strand.
GATAGAGACAGCTGAAGAGTGGCAGGAACGTGTGGAGAGAAAGAGAGAGATGGGGAATGACATGCAGGAAAGAGCCACAGGTTGGATTTAAACCCTGGGCTTCCACAGCAAGGACTGAGCCTTCACACATGGAGCGGCTGCTCTACCAACTGAGCTAAACAACACCCTAACTCATGACTTATTTCTGAGTAAAAGTATTCAGATCCTCAAAGTCAAAGAAGCAGTAACCCACTGTAAAAGTACAGAAATAATATCAGCAAAATACACTTGTCTTAAATGTACAAGCAGAAAATGGCCCCTTGTTGGTTTATATGTTATGATATATATTGCATATACTTGAAACTGAAATATTGTCTAGCAGGCTTTGCAGGTTAACACAGTCAGCAATACAACGAAATGTGTTGGACTAGAGGAACCAGTCAGCTCACTATTAAAAGAACTAATTGTGCAACAGCAAAACATATGCAGGATAAAAACAAACTGAAGAAGTCAAATATAATAGAGTCAAATTTTAGGTAAAAAAGAATAATATAAAATATATCAAATGAAGACGTGTTCTATACACTGTACAAATGTGACAGAATGTGTCAAGTATATACAAGTATCACTGTGTAAATAGATATGAACAAACTACAGCACTGTGCAGAAGTTTTAGGCAGGCGTGAAAAAAATGCTGTAAACTAAGAATTCTTTCAAAAATATAAATAATCATTGTTTATTTTTATCAGTTTCTAAAATGCACAGTGAGCGAGCGAAAAAAAAAAAATCTCAGTCAGATCAATATTTAGTGCTACTACCCTTTGCCTTCAAACCAGTATCAATTCTTCTAGGTAAACTTGCACAAAGTCAGAGATTTTGTAGGATTCTAGTCAGGTGTATGATAAACCAATTATACCAAAGAGGTGCTAAAGATCAATATCACATGTAGGTAAAACACAAGGTGAAACACAGTCATTAACTGAAACAGAAACCACTGTGTAGGAGTGTAAAAACTGGGTGAGAAACATGCTACCAAAGTGAGGTTGTAGAAGAAGTTTCATGTCACAGACCATACACAAGGTAGTTCTACTGCATCAGCAAGGTCTCTTCCAGACAAAGATTTCAAAGCAGACTGGGGTTTCAAAATGTTCAAGGTGTTTGAAGAAGCACAAAGAAACAGTTACTGACGCAGCGGTCGTCCAGAGAAACACATCAAGCTTATTTCCCTTCGAAATCTGAAGATGTCCAGCAGTGCCATCAGCTCAGAACTGGCAGAAACCAGTGACCAGTAGATTAATAGATGGAAGATTTTCAGCCAAAAAGCCATACCTCTGCCATGGAAACAAGGCCAAGGGACTCAACTATGCACAAAAACACAGGAACTACAGTGCAGAAAAATGGCAGCAGGTACTCTGGACTGATGAGTCCAAATTTTAAATATAGTTTGTTCACTGAAGGGCTGTAGACAACATGTAGTGTCTGCAGGCGACAGTAAAGCATGGTGGAGGTTCCATGTTTGTTTGGGTCTGCAGTTTCTGCAAACCCAACCCGAGTTTGAGATTTTCTTTTACGTTTTTATACTGTTTTTTTCTTATCTATCTTATGTTTTTACTTAATGTTTGTTATGCACTAATAACACAAAGTCAATTTCTTGGTATAACAAAACCAACTTGGCACTAAACTTCTGATTCATGGAGTCAAAGATTCTGATTCATGGAGTCTGTCTGAATGACATGAAGTGACAGAGGGATTTGACGAAGCATGCATCCACAGAACATCTGTGGTTAGTTCTCCAAGATATTTGGAGCAACATATCTGCCGAATCGTGCAAGTGTACCAAGAACACTTTTTTTATTAACACCATTTTTGAAAGCATTCTTACTTTACAACATTTTTCACACCTGCTTAAAACTTTTGCACTGTACTGTATATCCAAAACAATAAGAAGGAGGTGACCAGGTTTGAGTCAAAACGTTTATTTAAACAGTCAAAAACTAGACTGTGCTCTTTATGGAATAGCTGCATAGAAGTCTGTTCAAAAAACAAGGTTTTTGAAAAAGAAACAGCAGTTTGACAGTGTCATCATTCCCACCGTGTAGACGTGCCAGCATTTTAAAAACGTTTACAGTGAATCTTTAATGTGTAACACATTAACAGTACATGCTCATCTTAACCTCCCAGAACATAGAAAATGCAGCCCTGAAGACACATGCAGCGCTTCTGTTGCATGTCATAACAATGCTGTGACGTGTGGAAACAGGAAGCTAACAGCCTGAAGTACACTTGGAGGTATTAAATGCTAACAAAATGAAGGCAGGGTAAATTCGTGAAAAATGATCTTACTATAATGCTAAAATAGACGTTAATACAAAATTAAACAGATATTTAGGCAACATCTGCTCACAGCTCTACAGACTGAACACATCTGGCACGGCAGCAAAGCCTACAATAAAAACTGCTGCTGCACTCCGATGTTAGACATGTGGACACACCAAGTAAATACTTCATATTGACTAGGGATGCATAAATTATTAATCGACAACTGGAAAATTATATAATCATGTTTATTCCAATAATGAAATTATAGCTGATATTCTGTGGAATATTAAATCATCCATCTTTGCCTGTCTCATGCTCAGCTGTGCATAAACTACAGGATATCAACTTATTAAATTAGAAAAATATGAAATTATTGTGTATCTTATCAGTATCAGCCTATTAAGCTATTAAGTCATTATCCCTGAAAAACAAACAAACAAAAAAAAACTGATATTGTGCATCCCTACTGATGAAAACATCTACTGAGATATCAATAACTGGGGTGTGTAAAAAGGATTGAGGCTGTGCAGAGCAGTGCAGCTGCAGGTGCTGTTGACTTCTACGTACATAAAATGTCAGATAAGTTTGGACGGTGCAGTTACATACCTACAATAAATGATGTTAATGTTCCTTCCTTTTACCCAGAATGGACGCTTGATTGTTATTTTGTAACATTTTATAACACTAAAACTTCTATGACCTGAGTGAGTTACTGTAGGTGCACTACCATACCTTTAACACCCGAAGGTGTGTCAACTTTCCTTACTGAAAATAGACTTTCTACAGAAAACAGCATGTAGTTAACACAAATGGGCACAATCTGCGAAGAGTCACTCCAGACTGTGTGGAAGAGAGCCAAAGTGTTCACAGCAGCTTCCCCTAAAGCATCGCATGCTTTAAGCTGACGTTCCTGTAACGGTCACTAAAATCTCTATTGCACTGTGAGAGAGAATAGAGAGAACAGCATGATGGACAGGTCTGTCAGCCTGTCACAGACAGTTGGTGCCTTGTCCTTGTTCCTCCTCAGCTGCACCCACTGTTTCTGATTACATGTCAAAGTGTCCCTTTAAAAGCCTGCGGTGACTTCACAGACACTGCACCCGTGTTTTTTTTTTCTACAGCTCGTGATGTTGTTTTACAACATGCCAGTCCACTCCCTGCTTCGCTGAGACAGGTTAAAGACGTAGCTGCCTTTTCTTAAGGACTTAGAAAACAGCCCGTACCTTCCACTCAGAAATGAGTGAGACATAAGTGACTATAAAAGCTGCATCAACAGCTTTTGACATGGCAGAGACGATGTGTAACTAACCTCAAACATAGTGCACAATAATACTTGCAGCAAGTTTGTTAAGAACTTACAGGAGCTCCTCATATCAGTAAGACCACTGCCATGCCACCTTAATTTACAGGTACAATTACACTAAGACCCAGACAGGACCAACAATTCAACAAGCCATGGGTGACTGTCCAACTCCCCGTCCAGTCCTCATATGTCTGGCATCATTACTTCGGGCTGCGTCTGTTGCAGGCCCGTCGGAGTCCTTTAAAGAGTATGTTGGAGGGATAAGGCTGTCAAGTTCCTGCCTGTGCCCCGCTTCCAGAAGCCACTCATGGAACTTGACCTCCACCAACTCCTGAAACTGTCGCTTCTGCTCCCTTTAAACAGAAATGAGAGTTGAGTTACAACAGGAACACACGGAGCAGGAAAGAGAGTTCTGTTAAAACACTGTGATACACAGTCAGTCAAAGGATTTTCTCTCGTGAAATGGAAGCCTGTGATGAATTTCCTATTGTTCGCTGTGCTAGTCAGGGTCAGGCAGAGTGTTGAGCCCCTCGAGCAAGTTTTCTGACACTAATGCCATCGCTGAGCTCCATACTGCTCACCAGCTGAGTAGCTAACTCACATTCTTATTGATTTTTGGAATGACTGTTCTGTTATAACTTTCCACTAATTAAAAGTGCACAATGTTCAGTGGAATGAGAAAAGGCCACACATGCACACATGACAGAGTGTTTAGGTACTATTGGACAGATCCATGTATTGTGTATGGTGTGAAGAGAGTCGGCCTGGTCACTCACTTGTTCAGCCGAGCCTCCATCACAGTTTTCTGCCAGTTCTGTATCCTCTTCTGCTTTTCATCAAGCGCTGCCTGATATGGTGGAGGTAATCCCCCTGGCACCTCACATGTGTCGCCCTCCATCTGGAAAGGCACAACCAGTGTGTGAAACTCAGCCGGGGGCAGCAGGCGGTAGCAGGCGGGGTCCGAGTTGGACGATGCATTGAGAGAGGGCTTGACGAGGCCCTCGGTCCCCAGCAGCAAGGGTCGATCCCAGACATTGGGGACTACAGCCAGTCCAACGCTGGCCATGTGGTCCTCCATGGAGGGGTAGAAAGTGTGGAAGGGCCCCAGTGTGATGTCTGTGTTTCCAGGTAGGAGCAAGGGGCGGGTGGGCGTCAAGGTGTGGATAGTGCAACGTGAGGAGGCTCCGACAGCGATCCTGCCGGCCACGCACACCACCCGTACGTTCTGGCAGCTGTGGATGTGGACGCTGGTCTCAACAGGACCCAGAACCACCGTGCTGTCACGGCATTTGTCCACACTGACTGATCTGCGGGAACAAATACAACACCATGAAAAACTGTATATTCCAAAACACAACCTTCATTAATGGAAGCTGACCTTAGAGGTGACAGCAGGTATATGAAGGCATCTGAGCATCTGTGGATTTTGATGTTGGCACCGGTCAGCCTGTCTGAGGTTTTAGCCAGGGTCTGTTTGAAGACTTGGGACATCAGCACCATCTTACTGCCAGGTGGAGCCATGTGGGTGTTTCGGGCTATTTTGGCTCTCTTCATGGCTCCCTCCACTAGAACCAACACAGAACAAAAGGACAGTCAAAGAAATGTAGACAGATAAGATAAAACCTAATTCCAGAAGATTTTCGGATACCTTGTTGAGCCCAGGCTAGTTTCTTGCCTGAGTGCAGGCAGGCCGTCATCCCAAAGGGGTTCAGCGTGAGTGTGTGCTGGAGACATGAGAGTAGCTTATGCAGGGGGAAAGAGTGGCTGAGTGCAGAGTAGCCCGCTTGCGTCTGGAGTGGACCTTTGGTCAGCAGCCTGTGGACAGGCTGGACAGCTCTGCTGTGGCTAAGTGAGCCCTCCAAGAGCAGGCCCAAGCTCCGCACAGCCTGCAGGGATATCTGTGAAACACACGACTGTGAAATCAGCTGCAATGCGTCAAAAGTTGTGAATTTGTTTTAGAGATTCATTCTGGTCAAAATTTTAAAAAGCACAGATGAGCTGCGAAATGTTCAGCACTTATTGTGTAAACAAAGTTTAATAATACATGCTCTGCATGTACGTCAACTGAAATGGCCAGTCACAGTCTTCGTCTTGACTTCTCTTTGATAATGAATACCCAATCTTCTCTTAAACCTAACTCACTCTTTGTCCACTCCGGGGCACTGCAAAAACAAGTTGTGAGCTTAACACTGACTTACAGTATCATCACCTTTATGTTGGAGTGAACTTGTTAGCAAACACTTGCTTTTTTTTTTTTTTTACACATCCAGCAGCTACAGAGGAACATATCATTTGGAGTTGTGTGTCGAGTATTCACTGTCTTTTAGTTCAGTTTGGTCTCTGCCAACTCCTGAGGGAAATATCTGTCTCTTTAGCTGCTAAATGCTCCACTCGGTTCACCAGTTACTAACTGTCTGTCTGCTGTTTGGTGTTCAGCTGACAGTGTACAGTACATTTGCAGACTGGACAGCGAAAGTAACAAAAAGTAACAAAAACTGAAGATTCTTATTTTAAGGTGATTATACAATAATGAGAACACAGTTATGAATATTATATTCCGTTTCCACCATAATCTCAGATTCCCCCTCCATCTGAGTAATGCAAGATGTGTGCAGACTGTCCACAGACCTGGCTGTCTCTAAGGCCCTGTCCAGATTGTGATAGTTGTCCTGGCTCCACCAGCAGCTCCAGAATCTCAGCTAGATGGCTCTGTACAAATGACAGATGGGCCTGATCATCCCAGTTCTGCTGAAGTAAACAGAAACAGCAAAAGTATGAGTGGCTCATCAAACAATAACAGCTGCACTATAACATGATAATGGAGAGTGAATTACAGAACACTGAAAATGACATCTGTCACAGTAACAAGGACCTTGTTCTGAGAGCTAGTCTTGGCCTCTCGGTCTGATGGAGAGGGAGAGCGAGTGCGATGACTGGGCCACTCTTCACCAATCAGAGAGGTGCGCAGAGACACACGGTTCAGCTGCTGGATGTAGAGGAAGAGGAGGAACTGCAGTGTGTCCACAGACAACTGGAATGAACAGGACCACAACATTAACCACAATGAGCTGCACACCATCATGAAAGAGTCAGACATGATACAAAACAGTTATCTGGGACACTGCGATAGTATTTCATTCCTGGGTAAACTGAGCCACTAGCTCACATAATCTTCAACTAAACTGTGCTCCACCCCTGTCATTGTCTTTACCTTGTTCCTTTGTTGGTCCAGCTCGCTTTTGGAAGAGCACTGGGAAAGACACTCTGCCCACTCCAGCCTCTCCTCTGGAGTGTGGCCAACAAGAAGGTCAAAGGTCTCAAAGTAGAGCCATGCAAGGTCTTCTGGAAACTGGAGCTTCCCACAGGCGATATGCCTCCACATGGGCCAGCCCAAAATGGGGAAGCAGCCCTCCCGTGTTCGCACGTAGATCGCCATCTTGCGGAGATAGTGCAGGCTGAGCTTGGAGGAGGGAGCCACCTACAGAGGCATCAACCCCAGGTACTTTACAACACATGCATTCACTGGACAATATCAGTACATTATACAACAAGTATGACCGAGCAACGTGCTCAAATCAGCATGACAGCACATCATATTCATCACTAAAAATATTACTCCATTTCCATGGTAACATGATAACTTTGCTGAAGCAAAACCCAGCCAGCTACAATAAATGCGAAACATGTTTTGTTCTTTGTTTCAGAGGTAAAATTGTCAAATGTTGTAAAATGTTACGATATCTTATAAACCAGCAAGTATCCACAGACTGTGATATCAGAGGGAAGAGTTCTTAATCAATAAATAAATCACGAACCAAAATGGGCCTGTACAGACCATGACCACCTGTTACGATTATTAAATCATCTTTCTGTAATATTACCGCATCACTGCTGTGGCAATGATGACAGTAAAGTAAACCCCCTCATGTAATATTGCTTCATTCTGTTCACCTGTAGGGCACCCAGTAAAAAGGGCTCCATGCGTGGCCATACGCTCACACCGTCTGCCTCCATCTAGAGAAAGGAAACAACAAAACATGTCAGACACATGATGCACAAACATCTGACAGCACAAAGAGAGCAGAATACTGCGTCTATTGAGAGTGACAGCACAAAGAGATGGACTGCTGGTGGGATAAGCAGCTATAATGAGGCTGACCATACAGGTGCACCACCATGATAACAATGATGATATGTGTTTAGGAGTGGTTCATTTTAAATGGTAGAAAATGTGTCCCGCGGTGACGCATCGATGCTCCCATGACAACTGGCAACCAGGCGGCTCTTGTCATCAACACCTGACTCCATCATAATATCAAGTTTGGTATGCTAAACAAGCTGAGCCTTAGCTATCACCAACACACTCAGACAGTATACAAACACACAAACTCACTTCCTAGTGTGGCGGCATGTAAAATGCAGTTCGATAGCTGGAAGAATGAAAGTTAACTTCACTAACTAGAGCTCGCCAGGCAACTTAGCTACAGTTAGCTCGCAGTGCTAGCCAAGGCAAAGGAGGCAGTGAGACAGCTCTGTGCTCTTACTTTCGGCCTTTGTCTTCGTCCAGGCGACACGGTGCTCCGTCTCTGCGGGACCAGTCACTCATATGTGAGCCTACAGATAAGAACTAGTCCTGTCGTTGCTGTGATTAGAGTCAGACACATCTGCCGTGCTTCCTATTTGGCGCCCTCCTCTCCGACCTGACCTGACATCTGTTGCGCGCAGCTCGCGGGAGCGCGCTTCAACCTTCTTTGAGGGCAGTTTTCATCCAGGAAGTACAATGTTTTTGCTGTCGTTTAAATAATGTTCATAATTTGAACAATTCGCAGTAAACCGGTGACATTATAACAACAGCTATTTTATAAAAATGGATATTGAGAAATGTTTCTTTAACGGTGGGTGGGGCTTTGACTGAGAGGCGGATTCGCCGACATCCAGTGGGCGGGCTTTCTCTGACAGGAGGAAGAAGGCTTGTGACTGACAGCGGGAACAACCTTCAGAAGCCGGCTGTTCTCTTCCTACCTCTGTTACAAAGATCTGGATCTATGGCTAACAAAGGGATGAATCTCTGCAATGTGTGCTGCCTGCTTCTTTACGTTATCACGGCGGTGCTGGCGGGGTAAGTTGGCTGTGCTCGGAGAAGGCGCAGAGCGGCGAAGCAGCGTCGCCGGGTGGTACACATGTTTCACTGTGATTGGTCCAGACCTGCTCTGCATGTGTGGAGCAGGCTCACACACCGAGCTAACTCGCTAATGAGTGCTTTGTTGGTCTCCAGCTCCATTCAGCGAGCACCGCTCAGGAACTCACTGTGGGTCTGTTGACTAGTCACCTAGCTTAGTTAGCCGGGAGCTAGCCTCCATACAAGAGAGACTGAACACCGGCTTCCTACTCAGTGACTGCAGCTAGCTAGCTGCTGTCACATATCACAATAATTCAGTCAGTATTGGTCACAGCAGTGTTTTGTAGCTACAGCTGGACTTGTCTCGATTCATTTGCTCTGCTCTGTGCTGTCTCTCTGACGTCCACAACTTCTGTCACCTCCGTCTCTGTCTCGCAGGCGAGATTTCTATAAGATCTTGGGGGTGAGCAAGAGTGCATCCATCAGGGACATCAAGAAGGCCTACAGGAAGCTGGCTCTGCAGCTACACCCCGACAGAAACCAAGACGACCCCAAAGCTCAAGACAAATTTGCAGACTTGGGGGCAGCTTATGAGGTGTGTGTCTGCTACTGCTGTGTGTTTGATGTTAGTGATGGCAGAAGATAGGCCAAGCAAACTTACTGTGTCTTAAAAGATGACTATATCTTTGTAACTGTCTGAAACAGTAAGTGTAGATTTAGTATGAAAGAAGCGCCACAGGCACAGATACTCAAGTCTTTTGTACGCCAGCTAACTGGTTGTTGTTAATGGAAACGGTGTGGTCGCTCTGATTGGTCGACTGTACCGTGTGGCTGCATCTGATTGGCTGTTACGTAGCAGCAGCGTAGCACAGCTGGCATACAGAGAAACAAGACGTGGATGAGTGGGAGTGGGTTCAGATCAGATCAGATGAGCTCTGCAGGTGTGTCCGGATACTATTTTCACATTATTAGTGATTGATAAACACGGAGTGCACATGCGCAGTGTGAAGATAATATTTTTTTTGTTGTTGTTTAATATTCTAATAAAGAAGTTGTGTTAAGACTGTGTAAGCTGTGTTGGTGGTGTGTTATGTGACATACTGAAGGTGTGTTGGGTTACATTCTATTGAAAAGGTGTTTGTGTCATTTCATCACAGCTGTGTGGAAGGTGTTTGTTCCTGACTGACAACACACGCTGTCTGTTCGTAGGTGCTCTCAGATGAGGAGAAAAGGAAACAGTACGACACCTATGGAGAAGATGGACTCAAAGAGGGTCACCACGGCTCACACAACGATATCTTCTCCAGGTTGGTACCATGAAGTCTACTGGTTCTGGACGGGAGAGAATAAGCACTATGCAGCTGACGTCAGGTTAGCAGAGTCAACTCAAAGGGCTGGTTCACCCAGAAGACAGAAATCTCACATTCCACAGCTCATATTTGCACTTTCTGGGACAGCTTTATCTCTTCTTCCATTCCTTTACAATATGAGCTGAATAGAGTTTTGTTTGTGTTGATCACGGCACTGAAAAATCACTTTTAATGTGTACTTTCTGGGTCATTCACAGAGCTCACTGTAGACTGTTTCACTGGAGCAGTTCACGTCAAAACTGCAGACGTTGTGTTCTGTGGGTCACACTGCCGCAGTGACAGCGTGCCACTCATCTGAAAATATATGTTGCTGTGCTGTTGAGTTTTTACAGAAATTAAGTGAAGTCCAACTTGTGTGGGGTTGTAATGATCTGACATTTTCACAGAATCATAGCAGACATTATCATAGTTTCACAGTATAGAATCATTTATTATTGTTGCTATTACTGTTATTATAAATCACACACTAATGAGCCTACTCACGCTCCTGCAGCTTCTTTGGTGATTTTGGGTTCATGTTTGGAGGCAATAGACAGCAAGACAGGAACATCCCCAGAGGAAATGACATCATACTAGACCTGGAGGTCACGCTCGAAGAGGTGTACTCTGGGAACTTTGTTGAGGTGAGGAGAAAACTTTTTTGGCCTTTTTCCAAGCTTTATTGATAGAGACAGCTGAAGAGTGACAGGAAATGTGAGAGATAGGGAATGATATGCAGCAAAGGGGCCACAGGTCGGGACTTGAACCCAGGCCGGCCGCAGCGAGCCTTCACATATGGGGCGGCCGCTCTACCAACTGAGCTAAGTGCCGCCCGGTGTGGCGAGTGGTGAGGAGAAAACTTGTTCTCCAAACAAACAACCTGCACAAGTGATCATCATCTGATTTACTCCCTGCTAGTTTGCTGTGTACAACCCAAACGCTTTGTAAAACTTCAGTTTAGCTCGGACAACACAACATCCATGATATCCAAAAATAATCTAAAGCGTGGACAAGTCAAGTTTGGACAAGTTTGAACATTCAATATCTTGTCTTTGTACTGTAAACTGACTATAGGTGGAGTCTGGGTTGTACTTTGTTTTAATTATCTTTAAACTGCTTTGTGGGACAGGTTGTACGTAACAAGCCTGTAGCCAAAGAAGCCCCTGGTAAGAGGAAGTGTAACTGCAGGCAGGAGATGAGGACGACGCAGCTCGGACCTGGCCGCTTCCAGATGACTCAGGAGATGGTGTGTGATGAGTGTCCCAACGTAAAGTAAGTCAATGCTTGTGGTTAAACTCTGCTTTGTGTCCATGCATCACAGACTGTAGCCTTCAGGACAAGCAGACAGTTGAATCAACACCTCTGAAACAGTTTAAACAGAAGCTGAACAGTTGTATTAGCCTGTGTCAGTTTAATCTCAGTGAAACTGACAAACTGTATGTTAGAGGTGTAATAACATTTAAAGAACCTGTCTAAACCTAAAATCAACACATCTATTCTGTATTATTAACCACAGGCTGGTAAATGAAGAGAGGACCTTGGAGGTAGAAATTGAGCAGGGAGTGAGGGATGAAATGGAGTACCCTTTCATTGGTGAAGGTAAATCTACCTAAAGCTTAACAGAAATCATTTTATTAGTTCTTCAAATATGACTTGTTGTTAACGTCTCATGTGTGACCACAGGGGAACCTCACATCGATGGAGAGCCTGGAGATCTACGTTTCCGCATCAAAGTGTTGAAGTATGGATTTTTTTAAACTGTGACTTCTATCGTGCGTCTGTGGCATACAACAACATACCTTCCCAATATTAGACTGACACACATTAACATAATTATGGGGATGCTTTTCTTTTTAGACATCCTGTGTTTGAACGCAGAGGAGATGACCTGTACACCAACGTCACCATCTCCCTGGTGGAGGCACTGGTCGGCTTCGAGATGGACATTGTACATTTAGACGGACACAAGGTTCTGTACACACTCAGAGTTTGTTATCCACTGTCACTGTTTCCAAACTCAGACTTTTTAAAGTTTCATGTTATTAAAAAGAAAATAAGAAAAATAACACCTAAAATTAGATTAGTCAGCTTTATGCTGAAAATATTAACTTCATGGTAAAACACATTAAAGACAAGATGTTGAGCTGGAAGAGGCTTCCTGTAACCTTTCTTGGCAGAGTCAATCTTATTAAGATGATAATTCTCCCCAAAATTATTTACCCTTTATCAATGCTCTTCATATCTTTGAAGAGAAACAACATTAAAGATATAAATAAGGCTCTCTCTGATTTATATGGGCTGGCAGGAAGCCTAAAATTAAATTGGATATTTTACAATTACCAAAAGAACAAGGAGGATGGGGCCTTCCCAACATCACAAACTATACGACCTCAATACAAGCCAGAATTATCTCAATATGGACAACTGCTAAACTGAAGCCGCCCTGGTTTGAAATTGAAGCAACCTTCTCCAAACCGTACTCTCCTGCCAACTTACTTGATAAACGCAGGAGCGAATTACCAATTATGACGAAAGACTTTTTTGTTTTAAATTACTAATGTGTGTAGTACTTGGAATTCCTCACGGAAATTATTTGGGACTAAACACAAATTGAGTTGTTTAACAACATTGACTGATAATCCTGAATTAACCAGCGGGGGCACTGGACCTAACTTTAACTTTAACTGGAATGAAGCAGGAATTTACCATATTCATGACCTCTGGGATAGGGGGAAATTTAAAACATTTGAATCATTACAGGCTACATACAAACTACAAACAAAAGAATTTTACAAATACCTCCAGGTCAGACACTATGTGCAATATTATGTTTATTGGGATATGTCCCTGAATCACTAAGATCACATAAGAACACTGTGCATTTTCTGCTTATGAAAGGCTGTTGTGAACAAATGGGCAGGAGATGAATCTCCTTCAGTACATCTGAGGAAGTCCTTGATTTCAGACTATCTTAGGTTTTGTATTAACGGTCAGAATGACCTGTTTACAGCAAAGTTTGACAAAGTGCTGAGGTACCTGGGAACTTATGGTACAACTACCTGAAATGTAAGACCAAACAAGGACCTTTAAGGTCAATGCTGTGAATGTATTCTGGATTTGCTACATATCTCATATAATCTGTATACACTGTACTGGACCGTTATAATTTTGAAAATGTTTAATAAAAAGAATGTTCAAAAACAAAAAAGAAAGAAAGAAAAGAAGAGTGTAGGATTGAATGTGCCGGTTAATTGACTTGTTGCATGTGTCTCTGTCCGACAGGTCCATATAGTGAGAGATAAGATCACCAAGCCCGGTGCTCGAATGTGGAAGAAAGGAGAGGGCCTGCCAAATTTCGACAACATCAACATTCGAGGTTCCCTCATCATCAGCTTTGATGTGGAGTTTCCTCAGACGCAGCTCGATGAAAACCAGAAAGATGGTGAGAATGAAGGACTGACAGGATCAGTCAGTTTACTTTACTTCACATCATACATTTTTCAAAGTCTGTTCTGATTGTGAAGCAGGTCTAGGTGCTTGGAGAAACGCACACAGCTCAATTACATAGACTGTGACTTTAAATGAGCTGTCAGGACATCCATAATGCTGTGATGTCACAACTATACAATCATCACCCCCACCTATGTCCAACCAACAGGTCATTCCATCGCTGAGCTAGCAAGCTACAAGACAGAAAACTGTCAACAGTGCAAAAAATGTCATAGCAACGCTACATGTGACGTGGCCTGACATTCACTGATTGGCTGGAGAAAGTCATGTGATTCTGCTCCTTCACTGAGAGATGTGAGGGCACCATGTTTAAAGTCTGTGGAAGTGACCATATATGGTTCCTTGCCCGATAAAGGGTTCAGGGGAAACCAGACAGATGCTGTTAGCTGCATTGCAGTAGTAGGTTTAGTGATTTTGGAGTGTGACCTATACCAAGGACTAAAAGTATGAATATCACATTGTCTCCTGCTTCAGCAAACGTAGTACACTACTAAAGAACATCCTAGAGTACATCCTCACCATAATATGCACATTTAATTGTTTATGTTGTTTAACGCTCATCATTCTGTCGTTTGTTGCAGGAATTCGGAGTCTCCTGAAGCAGGGATCTGTACAGAAGATTTACAATGGACTACAAGGATACTAACACACTGACACACACTGCCTGGACTGAGTTATCTGACACACACACACACACACACACACACACACACACACACACACACACACACACACACATATGCACATACATCCTCAATCAACAGGAGGGTGCTCTGTAATTCTGGCCAGGGTGTATTTATTATTTTCAGATTGTTCTCAGGATGGCTTGAACCCAATTTATTTTTTAAAGTTGGAGATGTTTTTATTTGAAAGTGTATAAAATGGAAAGGACGCCTTGTTTCTGTTGTTCGTTCTTGTCCTCACTTTGTAATAAGACCTTTTTTGGTTCTTTTCAAAATCAAAATGACAAACTGGACCCGAGAAGAAAACTCCTCAACAACCTCTGAACAATGTTCAACCTGTGCGAGATCAGAAGATGTTCTGTTTTTCTTTTTTCTGAATGTAACTGCTTCACCAGTTGAGTTGTCCCTGATATTTTTGTTGCTCTGGTCAGATTCCTGTTCAATAATACTGTAAATAGGGAGGAACAAAGCTCATCTATTTGTTGTGTTTTAGTTTTCCTAATTTATGTTGGCTCTGACTCTGCATTCGATGTGTTGCGGCAGAAGTGTCGGCATTGCACAGCCCCCATGTTCACTGTGACAAGAGTTGACCTCTTCAATGAAACAGTGAAGTTTTATTCTTGTGGAGGAATGCAGCCGTTTGCATACCCTCCAGCGCCACTGTAAAAAAAAAAAAAGAAAAGAAAAACACTCCCTATGTGGGCCGAACACTTTTAACTCAAAGGGACTTCAGACAGTGACGTTTGGTTTGCAAGTATTGACGGCTGGTTTGCTTTATAAGGATTTCCCTCTGCTCTGTTTTTACAATCGACTGCAACGCTGCCTCCCAATTTTATGAGAGGTGCCATGGCCTTAAATGTGAATTATTTGGCCGTTTTTACTGAGTTTGCCAGGGGATAATGTACTCTTGACTGACTATAAATAAAGATTTCTACAAATTCTGAAGGACTGTCATACTACAAACTCACCAACAGATGACGGCAAAGTCTACATAATGACCATTATGAAGTAACACTGGCTCTAAAGCGTGATTTGGAGTGAAGCACTGTGTGGGGACAGCTTTGCCCTGAAACAAGCCTGTCAGGTTGTGGATCCAGCTGGTGGAAAAGGAAAACCTCAGTTTGCAGTGAGTGAAGGAAATCTCAGAAAATCTTTAGTCAGGTTGAAAACTTGCGTGTGTGTGTGTGTGTACTCCTGAAAACATTCTTGCAAAGTAGGATATCTTGTCAAATGGCTTTTGGCTGGCCACTGGGGGGCAGTGCAACAAGATGGAAACAACATTGGCACATCATCGCTTTCTAGAGCCTTGTTAACACATCCAGCAGACACAGAGCAACATTAATGTATTTAAATGGCTCTCAAGGTGATTTTACATTACATTCAGCCATAGAGTTCATCAGTCATAAACCGATGACATTAGCTGCCATGCAAGGTGCCAACTTTTGGGAGCTTACGCATTCACACACTGGTGGTGCAGCCTTCGGTATCTTGCTCAAGGACACTAGAGGAGCCAGGGATCTAACTTCTGATCATCATCTGCCTACCTGCTGAGCCACAGCATGATCACTGATCTGTGTCTCTGACCACTTGATGAGTATCAGGCAGATTTTCACTCTCGGTTCTGTTGAGGTCTTCACCCCCTACTCACCAAGCTCAACTACTGAGGGGAATATCTGTGTCTAACTGTTCCGCTGTGTTCACCAGCAGGTCACAAACTTTATCTGTGACGCGGGATTATTTAAACAAGGTTGATGAGAGCAAAGACAACTAAAACTGCAAAGTTGTGCACCATAAAACCAAACCAGTCAAGTGAAAGGAATCCACTGTGCACAACCTGCTCAGCACCACGGACAAAGTTAGCAACTAGCTATTGACACATTTATTATAAAAATATTGATTAATGCAGCTTTAAGGTTTGGAGCTGCGGAATGCATTATGTAAATGACGGCCCACAGAAGTGTGTGTGTGTGGTCCATGTGATAGTTAGACGACCCCCTAACATACCCTTCGACCCCTCAGTGGCTTTACTGTAACAAGCGGCTCAGTGTCACAGACATCAGGCACGCCAATCTATCCTTGGACCAGACACACACACACACACCTTGTGGGTGGAAGGTTGTCGGGGAGTCTGTCTGCATGGGTGGGGCAGGGGATGTCCACAGAAACATATTCATGATGGTTAGTTTATAGTGTGGTGAGTGTGCACATCTGCCCACCAGTGTTCATGTCACAGACTGTGTTTGTGTGTGTGTAATCATCCCCCACAGTATGTATGTAGTAGATGCATGTGTGTATTGTACGGACAATATCTGCTTATGAATGAGTGTGTGTGCATTCATGTGTGTGGCCACTCTCTGTGTATAATGAGCTCCCACAGAGATAGCAGGGCTGTGGTAAAGGGAGTTTCCTCCCTGGCCCACCACACATCCCATAGTCATTTTCAGACTGAACAGGCTCCACAGAGGAGAAGAGAAGCTTTGTGATCTGGCTCCGATAAAACTCTTCCACCTCCAGCTAATAGGACCAGTGAGATTCAGACCTTTGGAGGCCACCATCACACAGCTGGGAAATGTTTCTCAAAAGGCCGGAATTTATGTCAGATGGCTCCTGTTCTTATTCAGTATTTATTACACAAAACATAAAGTGTTTCAAGAAATATAGCCCACTTTAACAAATTATAGGTTCAGCGCCCGAACACAACAGATGACCATGTGCTCCCACGCCAGCTCATAACTTAGCATGTGGATGTCGGGGTCCGATCAGGCTGTAAGAAACTCTACACGAGGTGACTGTTTGTGACCCTCTTTATGAGATGTGGTTCTGAGTAGAGAGGACAGGGTGAGTTATGTTGGGGATTTACCAATCATCCACAAATAATATATTTTAACCACTTGTAATTACAAATTGTGGAGCACATGAGGGCAGCATTGCCTCTTCAATCACATCCCTCCCTAAATCACTTTTTATTACCCACAACACTCACCAGAGGTCTGTGTAGTTTGAGTGTATGTGTGTGTTAGTGTGTGTGTGTGCAAGAGAACTCCTGCACTTGCCAGTTGTTGATGCAGATAAGTGCAGGGATCACACTTGACCCTGAGTGTAATGACTTCTAAGCGTAGCTGCAGGGTTAAGAGAGGCACAGGCTAAAGAAGGGTTAATTGAGCAATCTGCTGTGTGTGTGTGTGTGTGTGTGTGTGTGTGTGTGTGCGCGTGTGTGTGTGGTGGCGCCAATGGGTGTTTTGACCTGCTCTGACTCGGCAGTGTGCTCAGTTAATGGTGCCTGACCTGTCAGACGCTGGAGCATTACTCAGAGCAGAACACAGAAATGTTACAGTCCCGTTACAGTTTCCCAAACTTTTTATTATAATATTTCAAACAGAAATGCACAGGGAGATTCAAAGCAGATCTAATGCCTCTGTTATGATCAGCTGTTTGACACGAAAACTGACCCACTGATACTTCTTCTAAGCATGTTCACGTGTTGATCAGAGGATGTTTTTGAATCCAAAATGCAATTAAAGCAATCATATCTTTCACATGAGAATTCTGAGTCCATCCATGGCATGTATAAAGACTGTGTACGAATGATGAACTGGTAAAGCATTGCTCTGGTTATCAAGAAAAACTGTACTTCAGTAGAAAGTATTGCTCAATGACTTATTACCTGGAAGCCTGAGCAGAATATGAAATGCTTTGTTTAGATTAACTGACACAGAGGGGCGATGCTTGTTGACTGTATATATTCCATGATTGTCTTTTGGCCAGTTCCTAACACTTTCCTCACACATCAAGGTGTCTGACAGACACAGATGATTTTTGTTTCATTCTGTTCATTCATATAATTCAAATTCAAAAAGTAACACTGACAAGTAGGAGGGAGAGCGTAACCACTATGTATCCACTATCCAATTTTTTTTTTTTTTTTTTTTTTTTTGCTGTTTAAAGTTCTTGGGGGACTAAAGTGCTGCATTTTAAAATTAAAAACATTACATAAATTAATTCAAATTATTGTATATCGCACTCTGAATCAAATTTTGTGAAAAACTTCATAATAAATGTTTCTTCTGTGGCATCACCATGAAGGAGATAAGCATTGTGGAGTACTTTGAGTTCTCTGGAGAACCTTTTTATCCCTTTTTTGCTTTTTAGGGTTTTGGGGAAGTGAATACAAAAAACTGTTCTTTAACTCACAATTGTAGTACTTTTGGTGCAAGAACCTTTAATATTAATAATAATAATAATTTTCACTTTAAAGGTTCTTTATTATACTTACCTGATCTTTAAGTCGGTCCGCAGCAACTGGCTCTTTGAAGCTGCACGTAAAAGGATTCCTTGCAGAACTGAAAACAGTTCTCCTATGGCATCACCACGACCAACTCAAACCTTTATTGTTAAGGGTGTAGCCTGTTTGACAATTAATCTATTTGTCGATGTTAAAACTAATTAGTGTATGCACCTCGTGATTCGGATCCACTCAAGACTAGAATGGGTTCTTCCCTGACCCATGTTACACCTTCGTTTTCATAAAAACCAGGCTAGTAGTTTTTCCTGTTGACAGAAAAACTAATGGGACTGAAAATATAATCTACTTACCAGAGGTAACAAGCTTTTGTAATGCAATAGAGACCTTCAATAGGGAGATAGGAAATTGGAAATGTCACCTTCATGAATGCTCCTAAAAATCTGGCTTGAATTTCACGTATCTGCGCTGAGCAGGACACAGATTGACAAGCTTCCTCCTTCCCTTCAAGCCCCTGAGGATGAATTCAACAGACAACAAAAAAGTAATCTGACTGTTTTCAATGTGTGTGTAGTTATCGGTGGCGTGAAGCACCAACACATGCCAAGGCCAGAGAGGACAGCAGGAGAGAGAGGGGGAGGGGGCAAGGAGGGAAAAAAGGACTCTGCCCGAAATAAGAAATGTTGACGGACAAAGCCTACAATTTGCGGGATTTGAGCATAAAGCAAACAAAGGGCAGCTTTTGTAAGGAATAATGCATGTCAGCCGTATCCTTATCCCGCCACAGCTTTGAACACTGTTGGGGACGTCCATTGCTCCACTGTGTATGTCGTGTTGCTATATTAAAGCCAGTCACCTCAAAGAGAAAAGCCTCAACTATTCAACAATTGAATGGTGGGGCTCTCATTATGGCCAATGTGGGCAGGAAAAAGTGGCTTTGGGGGTTTTCAATTCAGCGACTTAAAGCCCTCCTGTTAGCTAGGACGAGCTGCTGTTTATCCCAATGCCTTTCTGGGGGCTAAACATAGTCAACTGTCATTATGGATCTCACTCTCTCTCCTTTTCTGTCTGTCTCTCTCTCTCTCCTTCTCTGTCCTCCCCCTCACTAACATTTATTTATTTCTCTCCCAATTTTGTCATCTAATGACCCGTGTTGTGTTGTTGTTTGAAAGGGCTGATGGCTCTCTGGTCTCCCACATCCTGAGGAAGAAAAAGGGGTGGCTGGGATACTGGAGGGCGAGCGCAGGACAAACAGTGCTGCAGACCACCTATATGGATGAAAGCCACAAGTATATGGATAGCATTCCATAGGCAACATAATGCCGACAGGGCAGCACCATACACGCTTTGGCTATATGTTACAGCAGCGTGTATATATATATATATATATATATATATATATATATATATATATATATAATATATACACATATATATATATATATACATATATATTGCAATACAATACAATATATATATTGTATTGTTCATAAAAGAACCACCTTCACAGTGGCTCAGGGGCTCGGATGGTTTGGCGGAGCAACTTCCCAGCAGTTCAAGGCCACATGAATAAGGCCATATTAGCAAAACTGTATGCACACACAGTATATAAAATGATGTAAATATGTATTAGTGGGTGTGGGTGTGGGTGGGGGTCAGGAGGGTACATGGTAGAGAGGAGAGGAGACTGCGAGCGAGGTGAAAGCGGTCTTTGTGTTTAGAGCAGAGCCCTCTGGTGGACCCTCCCCTCAGCGCGGGGTTGCCCAGGCCCTGTGGTGGCGGATCACAGTTAATAACTGTGCGGTGGGCTGTCAGAGGCACTTAGCCTGATGCTGGGCAGGCCGGGCCAGGCTGGGCCCGCATACACAGCCGCCTCTGCCTCATGAGCCTGGACCAAAGCACTCAGCCATGAAGGAGAAGAGACAGAGAGAGAGGGAGAGAGAGACGCATACATGAAGAGAGGTTGGAGAGGATGGGCACATGAATGAGACAAAGCAAATAGGAATATTACAGGAAAACATTCACTGTGTGTGGATCCTTTTTGCAATGTCTAACAGGCATGAAGTGGGTAAATAACTGGGACAAGGCCAAGTTTTTCAGACTGAGCTCAGGTGTCTCCCCTGAAGAATTCAGTGCCAAACTTAATGCAAGAGCAGAACCCAGTCCAGGACCAAGCAGAAAGGATCGGTTCACATCTTAAAATCTCTCTGAACACAATGCTCACATGCACATATGTACATCGTAAGAGTTTGTGGTCGCTGTAAATGTGCCTCCTGTCCATACCGGCCATGAAGAGATCCTTTCCGTGCATAATTCCAGTGTGAGAGACAGGCTACACAATCCACAATCTGCAAATTTTGCGCAAAAGTGCATTTGATAGTGATGATACTGATACGAGGTTTCATCAGTCAGGGTTAACAAAATCAGAAAGAATGGGAAGAAAGAAGAGCCGACACCTCTCCTGTGTCAGGAAATCAGTCTGATAAAACAAAGACTGGATATTTAGAGAACATCCACTTGATTTGTCTAACAACTGCCTTTAGATTTGTCCTTCCAATGAACTGATATTTGGGTGGTGCTGTGACTGAATCTTCCAGAAGTAAAGCCTTAGCTGTGTGCTCATTAGCAGGTACACTAGGTGATCAGAGCTCACTCACCCAATAATAAATGTTACAGTAAAACTAAATAGACTCTCTCTGTATATGAGTGCTTTATTACAGAAATGTTAATACTCTCCGACCTGTAACACTAAAATGTTTTTAGGAAAGGGACCTCTTCATGGCCAGATTGGATCATAGACTGTCTGAATGAAGCCTGGGGCCATCTGTGACAGGACCCACCTGTCAATCAAAGCATCCATGCTGTTAATTCTGCATAACTTTAAGTCTTAATATCATTTGAACAGGTGAGTTGTATATAAATTCACCCTCAGTACAGTTGTCATGAACGGGGAAATTAGCTAAAGAGACCAAAACTGTTTTTTGTACCAGGCTGTAAACATGTTTATTTCTGCTGTGAATGTTGGACATTTTAACATGGGGACTTATGGAGACTGACTCACTTCTGGAGCCAGCCTCAAGTGGACACTTAAGGAACTGCAGTTTTTTGGCACAAATGAAGTGTTGGCTTCTCTTTACACTTTGAATGGACAGGATGAACAACTACAGCAACCAAAATTATTTTTAATGGACACATGTAAGTATTGTTTTTAAGATGGGCTAAATGTGAACCTATCCTTTAAGTGAGGCAGCACACATCTGCCTTACACTTCACTCATACCACACTGTCTTCTAACAAAACAGTGGGTTGGTTAATGCTACAAAACACGGCCTTCCACTGATGCACATCTGACACAGTTGCTTTAGAGCAACCACAGCACCATCTCCACTGATCAGCACCAGACGTTATCTGACCCTCAACAAAGTACCTCCACAAACTCTTATCTGATCCCTGCTCATAAACCTCATGCTCCAATTGAGGACCTTCATGGCAATCAACCAATGAAGACTCCTCTGTTCTTGAGTGGCGTTTTTTATTTCTGTGCCAAACAATACTTGTGAACAAACTGCCCTGTCTGTCTGCGAACTCCAAAGTCCAGCTCATCCCTGCTGACTAGATTAGATAACCCGGTTTTAAAGGCAGGGATACTGTTTGTTCAGTGACTCCTCTCTGCCCTAATAGCATCTGATCTAATGAGAGATTGCAGGCTGCTTGTTGACAGTGGAGACTGACACAGCGTCAAGGCAATGGTCAAACAACACAGGATAACAAAGCAGGGCTGAGCTTTAGTGCCTGTAATAACAGATAAATATCAGCTCTTTTGCGTAAAACAAGCTGCAATAAATATTATATGCTGCCTTAATTACAGCGATTACCGTCTGTGTTGATCATTCATTTAATACATTTGTAGAAAAATACATTTAGTTGGCAGTTTATTAAGTACACCTTTCATAAATGTTCACATTTTGAGGTTTGTTGAAACTGTTTCAGAGACGTGTTGATTCAGCTGTCGGATCAGTAGATTGTTAGATTATACAGAGGTGTTTTAGCTTCAATTCACTGTTATAAATGGGGTCACTATAATGCAGCGCAATTCAACTGCAACATAAACTCAGTGTAAATTGTTTATTGTCCAGTCCAGGAAATATAACATTTGATTATTTTTGTGCAAACCCATTTTTTCTGTCTTTTGCAGACAGCAGATACAGTATAAGTTAAGTGATCATTTTAAACCTGCATTAATAGATTTTTTTGGCCACTTGGGGTCAGCGAAAACAAGCTGTGAACGCATCGCTCACATTTTAAAGGAATAGTTTGACAGTTTTGTACATATACGCTTTTTTAGAGAGAGTTAGATGATAAGATCAGTACCATTCTCATGTCCACAGTAAATATGAAGCTAGAGCCAACATCCAGTTAGCATAACTCAGCACAAAGGCTGTTGTGTTGTAGATATGATTTATATTTATGTTTATATTTTGGTGGTTGACTGTTTGAGCTAATTCTTGTATTGGGTTGCAATTTGGCAAAGAAGAAGGAGAAACTGTAAAATGCTGCATTGCAATTGTTCTTTCCGGTAAGTACACAATGAGCAATAGTCTGACAGGTAACCCCCCTGCAACCATGGTAAATGTATCTGTCTCGGTAAGTTTTTATATCCACTTTTGTAACAGATTAAGCAAACATATACATAACATGTTTATTAGTGATCTAATAAACATGCTGTGGAGATGCTTGTGGGGATGGAGGCAGGTGGATTTTGTGACCTGTAGACAGAGCCTTAGGCTTTATGCTAAGCTAAGCTAGCTGACTGCTGGCTGCAGCTTAATATTTACCATAAATTAGTAGTAGTGTACTACTACTACTGACAAGAAAGCAAATAAGATGATGAATATTTAAGTTATCATGGACTGTTTCTGATTTATCAAATCAAATCAAATTTTATTTGTATAGCCCAAAGTCACAAAACACATTTTGCCCCACGTAAAATACATACATCATGTAGATATAAAGAGGCATTACCATTCATTTGGAGCTGTGTTTCCAGCTACCTCATGAAGTACAATATTCACCCTCCTTCTAGTTCTGTTTTTGGTCTCCACCAACAATATAGAAATGTAACTGTCTCTGTAGCTGCTGAATGTTCCATCCTGTTCACCAGCTAGTCACTAATCTTGTCTGCATGCTGTTTGGTGCTGAGCAGCCACACTGACCAGAGGTTTTTAAAACTGTTTTTGTCAACAGCTGCTGAAATGGATGAAAGCAGTAGCAGAACCAAAAAAGTAAAGTTGTTGGTGGGAAAAACCAAAATAACAAGCTGAAAAATGCTAAAGATCCTTTGAGCTGAGAGGAACTGCAGAGTTGGGCGATAATTCTCTGTGGGTTCCTCAAGTTAGCAATACTTTTCATATACAAGTAGTCATGTGATCCATTGTTGATCTGACGAAATATTGATTACAGCCACTCTACATTAAATGACTTTGTACTGGTGACGTGAATGTGAAACATAACTCAAAGCTTACCTGTTCCTTCCAGCGTGCATATGTTTTAGTATGAGAGAGAGGGAGGGTAAGTAGTTCTGTTGCTGGCGTCTCTGGTGCTCTGTTTAAATCATCACTTCCTGTTCTCAATCCCCACGTCTGCTTATCCATCATTTCATAAGCATGCGTGTGTATGTGCGTGTGTTGATACGTACCGGGTCCTATTGCACCTACTCCAGCCTCCCATGGGTGGTGGCGGCGGACGAAAACGGGGGCTGCTCCCTCAAGACACCCCTCAAATTATGGCCTAATCAGTTAGCCCCAAGAGCAGGCCTTCCACAGCTCACAGACAGACAGACAGACCCCCAAACCTACAGACCCCCCCCCCCCCTTACCCAGCCACACAACGCTGAGCTTGGCCTTGTCCCTGTAAAGACCTCTCTCCCTCCTCTCCCTCACACTGAGATAAAACAGGTCCAGCTTCGGTTTGGGAAAAGTGTCGACTTTTCTGTCCCTCACTTATCCACTCCTCTTGTCTAGTCTACCTGGCCCTTTCACCTCTCTCTCTCTCTCTCTCTATCTCTCTCTCTCTCTCTTCCACACACACTTTGACACATATGTCACTCACCCGCACACAGCTATGTGCAGACGTACTGTAAGTAGTAGTTTTTGTTTTTTAGCTGCTGCTAACTTGAATCCTCGTTGTTGTTGCTTTTCACCTTTTTTCCTGGTTTGAATGGTTTTACGCTCTTTTATGAGTTGAGTAAACTTCCGTGAATTTAAAGTCCATGAAACCAAATCCAAACCCATTGTGTCATTTCAAAAAAGCATGTGTGTGTGGGTCGCTTTGTTTTTCTATTTTTCTTTAAAAAACAAAGAAAAAACTCAACTCAACTCAAACTAAAAGGTTTCTTCCTCATCTTATATGATTTTTCTATGATCTACTGTCAATTCTATAATAATTGCTAAAACAACTGCTGTCCTGTTTTTCTGTTTGAATATTTACTGTTGCTGCGAAGTTCACCAGTTACAAGAAACTATTGCAGTCATATTCAATAATCTCTTGGTAATAAGAGAAAAATAGCACCGTGAGAAATATAACAATGTCATGATATCACTTTGGCACCTCAGTTCATGTCAACAAGTATCTGGCTTTTCCCTGGATCATTAATCTACACACACACACACTGACATACACACACACACACACACACACGCTTGGATTCACTGCACTAATGTGATGCTTTGTCAACTAAATCATTGCAACTCTACTTGGTTAATCAATGGCACATGGCAGGTTCTGGCAATGTCAGACCTTCACTGACTCCATTGCACCATTCCCCTCATCTGCGTTGTCATTCCCGTTCCTCTATTACCACCCCCTTACAAACACACACACACCACACACACACACACACACACACACACACACACACACACACACACACTCCATGTGGCAAACCAGACCACTCGCCATATACACTAATGCTTCTGTTCCCTCCGAGCAGCTCCATCCGTCATGTTCACTTCGCTTAGGATTCCCATTTGTTTTCATTTCACAGCTTTTGCAAAACACCACACACACACACAAGCAAATATCTGCATATGCATATATGTACAAGAGCTTGCAGACTTTTATGCTCATACATGCATGCATCTACCATTACCTTTCCTGACCATTTTTGTGAGGAAATTAAATAGCAATCCTGTCAAATGTGAAAGCAGCAACATGCAGAGAAAATCAGATATTGTGTCAAATCAGAACAAAAATAAAATGATCAGTAGAATGGGACATAAACCTGCAGAGTTATTAGGAAATGAACTGAGATGGAAGAAGGGACGGAAGGTTGTGAAGGACAGAAAGGCAGGAGCTAGAGGAGGAGGAGGAGGAGGAGTGATCCATATCTAGTATCTGTGCTGTGATTATTTGTAGAGCAGTTATAAAGCCATAAGGCCCGGCCCTGGATCCTGAACATGTTGATCTTAAACCTCCCTGGGCTATAAATAATGGCTGATTAAGTGGATACTCTCCTCTTCTTTTTCTCCCTCACTCTTTGTCTGTCTTGCATGTCCAGCGCTCTCACCCTCCATGCCCCAGTATGTTCTGTATTAGTGGGTCTTTGTTGAGTGTTTGAAGTATGAAAATTAAGGAGGTGGGTGGGCATCCGACCACCATACTCAGAGGAGACCTGTGACGCACACAAAACTATCCTCTGACTCCATTAGCATACCTCTGCTGGCACAGCTACAGTCAGCACAATTGCCTACAGCTCTCTTATGTGGCTGCTATTATATTTGTATGGAGGCTACACCACAAAACTATCTGGAGGCAAAGGACTGTCAATTAAACCCTTTGAGATCTGTGACTGTGCTTTAAGGATGGCCACACATGACTGCTAGAATCTATTCACCGGGCTCATAGGTGTCCATAGGTTAAAATAAAATAAGTCTGGCTTAAATACTGTTGAGAATATTAAAAATGATGCTTGTTCATGCTTCAGTTTTATACTATGTAAGGTTTATTGACTCACTTTGTCTTATTTTATTTTCCCATTCAAAATAAAAGCTTGTGAAATTCATGTTCTCACCTGTGAAATGTTCTGAAGCATGTTTGACATGTGAAAGTTTCAAATAAGTAAGTAATATAGGTAATATGATATAAGTAATATAATGTCAAATTTTCCATGTGAAACATCTGAGCTGGTGTTTTATGTGTGATAAATTCACATGCCTTCTTTTTATGAAATATTTGTATTTTAATAAGCACACTGAATCTCTGTTCTTTGTTCTGAATATTTTTTGTATTGGGTTTATGATGTATATACATATTGTTTTATGATCGAATGAATTGTAACCAGTTCCACAAATATAATGTAAAGTAGCAGATGTAATATTTTTAGCAAGGGTTAAGATGTTTTTTGGAAAACTCATTTACAACACATTACATGAAAAATGCACAGTTAGAGTGAAGCAAGATCTGTGACATCACAAACAAAAGAACAGTTTATTGATGAGTATGAGAGATGAATTGTGGGATTGAGGTTAAACAGTAAAATGACTGTCATTCAGCACAAATTCACTTCATTCTCCTCGTTAATCTTTCAGACTCTTAATGGTGGCTCCAGTGTTACAAACTCACTCGACCAACTGTCATATTATTACATATGTTGTCTTACTCAACAAGAAATTATAGTTTGATGGGAACCACTCTGCGTCTCGTACAGTCGGGGTGTTGTGTGCTGTGTGTGTGTGGAACATGAGCTCTGAGGTGGTTAAGTTGACTTTAAAAAGAATCTTGTGTGAAAATTACAAATGAATCCTTGCAACCAATACTCCTCAGCCCTGTGAGGAAAAAAAACAAACACGTCCATGTCACACACCTCCAAAGCTTCAAGCCGTCTGCACTGCACTGTGACATGCATATCCAGATTTCTCCATGGTTGTTACTCTGAACATTACGGGATAAGGAGAGCAGCAGAGGGGCCGTTTGGGCTCCTGTCCTCCCTGTAGTGGGATAACATTTCACCAGTTTAGATTAGTTCACTCAGGGCCCATCAACACATGTGGAAGTGACCCTCAGACGCCTCTCGCAGGCCCGGTGAAGGAGCAGTGTCTGTGTGTGTGTGTGTGTGTGTGTGTGTGTGTGTGTATGCCAGAGGAAGTGCACAGACCAGCTGATGCAGTGTGTGCTATGTTAACCCGTCCAAGGGCAGCAAAGCAATAACAAACACAAGATCACAGCAGTGAGGTCACCTCTGACCCTGCACCCACCACACAGCCAGCCAGATCATTATCGCTCTGACAGCCACTCAGGACTCAGCCAACACACACACACACACACACACACACACACACACACACACACACATTTAGACACATTAAATACTCGGCAGGCCAATATGGGTGTCCCTCAATGCATGTTTTTAATCATTGACTCCCTTTGGAGAAATCACAGGGATTTACTTTGGGAGACAAAAGCTTCCTCATTGGTGTCTGACAGTAAATGATTGACATTTACTTGAATGCATTTGCTCCACCCACCCAGGGGTGGTGTGGCCGGGGGGTGGGGGACCTGCAAAGTGAAACCATCCACTTTTTCCGCACCCTTGTTTACCCACAAGGCCGTCAGCTCGCCTGTGTCTCAGTGGTGACGCCGGTGTCGACTGTGGACGACACGTTTTCAGAAACGTTGGGGACCAACATGCTTCATGGTAGGATCTGTGTGACTGCGTGTGTGTGTGTGAGGGTGGGGCAGGGGTCCACAGACTCCACAGAAGTGGAGTGTGATCTCTTGTATCGCTTGTTTTTTTCTTGCCTCTGCTGACAACAGCATCTGCAGCTCCACCTGCGGCTTCTCTCCATGAAAATATAAAAGGTCTTTTCACCTCCTCCTTTTTTCCCTTCTTTCATTCTGCTCCTCTTTAATATCTTTAATTTGTCCACCCCTTCTCCACCTCCACCTCCACCTCCTGCCTCTGACTTTTAAAGCGTATCAGTTTCCGTTTCCTCCAAACATGGGCCTGCTCTTGACACAAGGCTCTCAGGTATAAGAGGCCGGCTGCCTGGTTATTAGTCCAGACAGCTTGACATGTGGAGTGTATATGTTTCGCCAAGGCGATTGTGTCAGCCTTAGAGCAATGTGACCACCAGACGTGGAACGGAGTCGAATTTGGAGTGACTTCATGCTGTGTGTGTCAGTGTGAGTGTAGCCTAAGTGAACTCCAATTTTATTTTACTGGCAAGTAACCAGTGTGCACTGGTCTGAAGACTGGGCTGTGTGTTAACCTGCTGAAGAGCTCAATTTAGATGCTGTGTTTTCAGGAGGGAAGCGAGGATCCATCAGGGAGAACGCTCATGCATTAAACAGTTGACTGGCAGAGAGAGAAGCTCTTTTTATTTCGTTGAGGCTGAATATTAAGAGCCAAGTTGCAAGATGAATTGGGCTCACCTTTTCTGATGACTTTGACCCTCTTTGTCTGGGGCACTGTGAGAACTCAGATTTCCCCCTTTCTTCGCAGATTGAACACAGCACAGGTAGTTGGTAGTGAATGTCTGGACAGCTCAGCTCAACTTCTGGCACGTCGTCCATTTGGAAGACAATCTCTCTGGCAGGTCAAGTAAATCCTGGCCCCCAAACACTGAACACACTTTCCAAACCTCATTACAGAGACCTCCGCTGTTTTGTTGCTCGTGGGCCCCCAATCAAATTCTCCCGGCCTCCCCCCCGTTTCCCTCCTCTACAATTCTTTTCAAATGAGAATTGAATTTCTTTTTCTTCTTTTTTTGAAAAGTGTTTATGTTATCATTTGTAAATCTTACCAGAAGTGGACCATGAGGCACAAGAGGGGAACTCATACACACTTTAATGAAGTATTTACAGATAATTCCAACTGTCAAATACTTGTGCCCAATGACATAGTGCAGAGTGCTGACGCTCACAACTGCCTTTCTCTGTCCAACTCGCTCCCTCCTCGTTAAGCAGGCGGATTTGATTTCAGGTAAGAACTTATTGGGAGGAAAAGAGGCTGCGGGGGCTGCCAGCGAGGGCCACGGCTTTTACCCAGAAGGAAAACAATCCACGGCGTTTCATATCAGAGACACCGAGAAGCTCAGATAGGCATGAGGACAGCAGAGCTGCTGTCTCTGATCAAATAAAACACTGCTGCAGTTTGTTTTTGACTTGAAGCTCAGACTGAGAGCTGCTGGCTTCACTTTTTTACTTGTGTGACTCTGAAAAGAAAAGAGTCCCAACAGCAAAATAAAAAAGATGAAATATGAAAGGGTGGCACCACTCTTAACTTTTGTAACATGTTGTATTAATGATTAAAGAATGATACTTTATAGATGAGCTATCAATAAGAACACATTTGGGTTTCCAGGTTGTGAAAAGTGTCTGAAGATACAGTTACAAATGTTCATAATCCATCTGTAAATTATTAATAAATGATTACTTTGTGGATTTCACTTCAGACCCTTAATCAGTCAGGGATTATTAACAACATGGCAACACAAACGTTTGGTATTAATGTTATTAATCTGTAAAGAAACGTTTATAGAAAATATTTTAGTCACAACTTTTAGACTTTTTATTATTAATAAGTGGTGCTGGAAGAGGTGAAAGATGTTGAAAATTTCAGGTCAAAAACAAAACTTGGATTCTTTAAAATCTTCAACATGTAGCGTCATATTTTAATAAGTTTAAATGATGAATTTTATTATCTACTTATAATCATACAAATGCTTATTATATATTATATATGTTATATTATACATTATCATTAATGTAATGATAATAATGATTCAATAATTATGCAATTATATTCTACCTACTTCGATACTTATTAAATAATTGCCATAGTAATAATGATACAAAAATACAGCAATTATATTATTATTATTATTATTATTATTATTATTAGTAGTAGTAGTAGTAGTAGTAGTATGTACGTTCTTGGTGCTGGTGTGGCGCGCATGCAGCGGTGAAGAATAGTGTGAAGGCGCAGTAATGAGTGTGAGTCGTGACCTCTGTATGGAAGCAATTTGGAAAAGAGTCGAAAGTGCTGCGAAAGACAAATTAATCCTGCACGGAAACGAGATACATCCTTTGAAAACACTGCGGCCATTTGGAGCGCTTTGAGCCATCAATTAGTCTGGAATCGAACCTGCGGGATATTAGAGCCAGTGTTCCACATATCTGCCGCTGAGCGGAACTCAAATGGGCCTTTAAATGTGCGCTGCGTTACCGGACTGAAAAAAACCAAACAACAGCAGCACGGGCATGAAGACAGGTCCGAGCTGTGAGCTCCAACCGAGAAAAACCACAACAAAAATGTGAAGGAGGTGTTCTGAAAAATATGTTTTTATTTATTTTCACTGCGCGTTTTGTTTAATAGTCTGCTCTGCGTCACGCGCCTGGGCTTCGTTACTTTCGTTTCCAATTAGAGCTGATTGTAACCATCAGAGTCCATTCAGCGGGAAAATGGACCAAGTCAACTCAAACACGTCATGGAATAAATAATTGGCCTAATGAGACCATCAATAATAATAATAACAATAATAATAATAATAATAATAATAATAATAATAATAATAATAATAATAATAATATGTGTGTTCCATCTTATTCTGCTAATTCATTTTAGAAACATTATTATTATTATTATTATTATTATTATTATTATTATTGGTGGTGGTGGTGGTGGAATAAATAATTGGCCTAATTATGTCGGATTTGGATTGTGTTTAATGGTGTTATTATTTCAATATTACTACATTTCATGACGTTTCTTCTTCTGTTCACAAAGTCATATTTGTGAGATGATCCGTCATACAGAGCTGATATATATTATATACTCATTTAGACAGATCGATAATTATATATTGACGGTCGCTCTGTCAGACAATATTAGAATTTGACACATATTTTCGTTGCGTGTCTGAAGCATGTTGAACCCTCACAGCTGAATTTATGAAGAAATGTCTGGATCTGTGATCAGCTTCGCTCTCTTTGTCTGCTGCTTTTGTACTGATATCGGTTCATCAGGTCTTAATCATCAAAATATTGGAAATATTGATCAGTTCTCCTGAAAACTCTTGACTGATTAATGGCTGAACTGATTCTGACGCATCAACACTTCACAGCCTCCTCACCTGCTCCATGTGACGGCCTCTGTCACTCTCATGTGTCCGCTCAAAGTATCCTGATGGCTGATGAGTATATTGAATATTTCCCACTGCTGAATGAAATCAATATATCATATTAATCATGTGATTTGATACACCGATGGAGGCTCTGTGTCGTGGACTCTCCTCTTTCTTTCCCTCTCCACCACACAGCCGCGCTGTTTGCACAAATGATGCTGACCTGTTTGTTCTCAGTCCCACACTTAACAAGGTGACAACGGACGGCTGAATCAGACCGCTTCAAATACAGACACACACAGACAGACAGACAGAGGACACATGACACGAGGGCAGTTAGATGAAGATCCATCATGTGCGATGGAAACAGGAAGAAACCAACAAATGTGAACAAAAGAAGAAAAAGATTTTGTTTTCTGGAAAGAAAACTGAGCTTTTGTCATCAGGATGAAAGAATGGGCGAGAGATGAAGTGGATTTAGTTTTTATCGCCTCTGTGATATTAAATCAGGTCTGAAGCTGACTTTTTGGTTTTTATTTATTAATGTTTGATCCAGTCCACGTTCATTCTTCTCTCAGTGATTGTGCTGACTTCTGAATTTAAATGAGTTGTGTGTTTGCTTCAAATCACCATCACTCTCTGTAAATCGTTCTGCTACGGATGTAAAACATAAAAAAGTCTGTTATTATTTTCCTTTCTGCTGCTTCTTTTTTTTTTTTTTTTTTTAACTTTGGAGGATGAGGTGGGGGCACACACACACACACACACACACACACACACACACACACACACACACACACCCACTTACCTATGCGACAAATGTGTTCTCACAGGTGTAACATCGGCCTGCAGCAGTCACCATGTCGTACAGAAGCTCCAGAGGACGCAGGACACTTCCAATACCCAGCAGTCCTCTGAATTTGTTTTCTATCGGGGTTATTTCTGGGATCAATATTTCATTCCAATTTCTTCTGGGCACTGTGGGGCCTTTTTTCACGCTTGTTTGAGCTACCCTAGATTCCAACTTCCCAAGAAAATGGAAAATAGATAGAGGGGAAGGAGTTGGTGCGATGCAGCGGAGAGCTCCGCATGCAGGCAAAACGATTCCCAACCGGACTTCAATAATTCACGACGCCGTTGCAACCCGAATGTGTGTGCATGATGAAATGAAACGCACATGATGATGCAGTTTAGTTAACAGAACATTTCTTTTTGAATAATAGCTGCAGTGCGCTCGTACCACAACGCGCGTCGCTGCCGCTGCACGGGCGCTCTGCAGACGGAAGACACAGATCTGAACTTTATTTGACACAGTGAGACAAAAAGGTGAAATATTTTATTATTTTATTTTTCTCATATTTGACTTGTTGGGTGAATTTAAACTCATTATTTACGGTCTGGCCTGATCCACTTCTTATAACTGCACTGATTCAATATTTTACTTCAAAATAAAGTTCTGGATTTAACAGAACACAATCAAATGTTCTACGTCTTCACGTCGTCACACACAGGACAAACAAAACGAAATATTTATGAGACTCACTAGGAGTGAATATTAAATGTTATTACATTTAAAGAGAATTAATTGTCCATCATGAATCGAAATAAAGTGCAATAGCTCAGTTTGAGCTTGCAATCCGCAGACCGCAAGACTTGTGAACAGAGAAATAAAACTTTAAACCACGGAAGCTTTTTCATTTTCAACCTCTAATGAGTCTTTACGATGAAATGAACTCATAAAGAGCCAACCTGTTCATCTCTTTGACTCTTTTATACATTTTTTATATGCTCTTCTTTTTTCTGTCGGTCCGGTGGTCGATATAAAGTTCCCGAGTCTCCAGCGGCCACAGTTTTACACCAAGAGGCAGAAATTTACCTCGAGGTTATGTGTGTGTGTGTGTGTGTGTGTGTGTGTGTGTGTGTGTGTGTAATGTGAATTACAAATTGGCGCTTTAGTTGCTTATTGAGTGTCACTGTCTCACGCACGCACAGTTTGTCAGAAAAGGTTTCGCATGCGTTCCTCACGCTCTCACGTGTGCGCGTCCAGCATCATTTTCATCATCATCCTCGTCATTATCATATTTAATAACATTGACGAATGAACAGCGAGAGCGGACTGGCTCTCAGCCACGTGCCTGTTTCCACTTAATTTGACTTGCATTCGTGAGCAGCAGAGCTGCCAGGTGTCCTAACTGCACGCTGATAACCGGGCTGCGTGAGCACAGAGGTGAGGTGTGTGTGAGTGGAGTGTGTGTGTGTGTGTGAGTGAGTGTGCTTACACAATTGTTTTTGACGGGTTTGATACAGTGGTGATGGTGACTCCTGGTGCAGTGCGCGAGACTAATGCCTTAAATATGTGTGTAAATGTGTGTAAATGTGTGTAAAGTCAGACATTTGATGAAAACACAGGTCCTGTTCTTAATCTGGACTGAACAGGTTCAGACCGAACTCGGACTGTGGTTCGTGGGTAGAGCAGTCGTCCACTAATCACATAATCTAATCAGATCTGATCCCCGCTCCTCCAGTCTGCATGTGGAAGTGTCCTCGGCAAGACATTGAACCTCAAATTGCTCCTGAAGGCTGCAGCCATCAGTGTGTGAATGTGTGAATGGTTACCTGTAAAACTGATCAGCAGTTGGCAGTCAATGCCATCACTGCGTATGAATGTGTGTGAATGGGTGAATGACATATGTAGTGTAAAAAGAACTTGAGTGGCCAGAAGACTAGAAAGGAGATATATAAGTACAGTCCACTTACAGCTAACATTGCATTCTCTACAATATTCAGACTTCTACCTGTTATTGATCAAAGCAGCACACACAGCTCCAAAAAGCAGGCCTGCGCAGCCTCGAATCGCAGCTCTTTCCTGGAAAGTATGCGTGCACGTTTTGGCGACTCACACACGCGGAA
This sequence comes from Protonibea diacanthus, assembly GCA_028641955.1. NCBI lineage: Eukaryota > Metazoa > Chordata > Actinopteri > Sciaenidae > Protonibea > Protonibea diacanthus. Next base: position 1,468,300 of record CM053986.1, read on the forward strand.
CGGTCCCCGTGCGCTCGTGTAGTGGACCCCGCTGGGGAAGGACATCCACCCAGAGGCCAGGAGCGCAGCAATCCTCCCACCACCACCACCACCTTCACTGGTGCCCGCCGCGGTTCTCACATTAACACAGGCTCTCCACGCTGCAGCCAAACATGCTCATGCCTTTACGCACAGTCACAGCGCGGCAGATGTTGCAAACCTGTGGCTTCAGTTGCTGCTCAACCGGGGCTGCTCAGTTCTTGTTAAAATGTGTATGAAAGACCTTTGTTAGTCGACATGTAAATATGACAGGAGACGAAATCAGAAAGAGGAATTGCTTAAAACTATTAAAATATATTCAAATATTCACTGACATACACCAACACACACATCAGACCACTGGACTGTTATTAATAGATATTATTCGTGTTATTATAGTGCATATACATAAAGTAATGTAAAATAACTTAATAATGAAATATCAGATATTGTTATTATTACTATTATTATTAAGATCATTGTTGTATTAAAATATGCTATATGTTACTATATAATAAAGTGCATATAATCGCAATGTATAATTATTTATGGCTAAGATAATTAACATCCATCAGAACATTAAATTGAAGTATTCATTTCTGTCACGCATGCAGGGTATATTCCTCTGTCATTTTCACTCGTGGATTTTGAGTAGAACATTTTCAGCAGAACCGAGCCGAGCCTGCTGCACAGTGATGAGCTGGGCCTGCGGCCGGGCCTCGTGCACAGCTGCTGTTACAGTGCACAACCATCGTGAAGCATCCAGGATGTTTTGGAGTCAGGAGAACTTCTCCTGAAATTTGAGTCTAAGCGACTCACAAATCTAAGAAAGGTGGAGGCGTGACTCCTCCAGTGACAGGGCATCTCGTCAGTAAAGAGCAAGGGGAGATAGGCATTCCTCTTGACTTATTATTAGGCTACTTATTGACAGTGCGACTTCAACATGGGCGGACTATCCATGCTGATGATGTACGACGTGTGAAAAATATTAGCGGGCTGATAGCAGTCGATAAGTTCTGCCGCGCAGACAGAAATCTGCTCATCGTGGAAAACTAACAACTTTCTAATGTCAAAGGTCTCTTGATAATCATAGGCACAATACTGACACACACACACACACACTACTGGACACACACTCGTGTGATTTAGACAATTTATTACGCAACTCTTTATAAAGACAAGCAGACATTTAAAGGTCTGAAAGAAGAAGTGAGGCCGTGGACTAACCTCTAATCTGAAGGTGTTTGAGTCTCCAGTCTGTAACACTAAAAGGACTGTTTACGAGAAGAGAAAAAGTTCTAGATGGACACTTTTAAATTATTGTATGTGTCCTATGAGCGAGATCCGGCCACATAACGCTTTCATGGGTCAGAATAGTTTTCTTTGACGCCCTCTCCTTCTCCCTCCCTCCTTCCCTCTCTTTCTCTTCTTCCTTCTCTCCTCCTCTATCAGTCAGTGCCCGTTGGCACAGGAAAGATTGAAAGGACACACCTGATTAGAACTCATCCTCTGCGCCGACTAATCCTGCTCAGGTTTGTGCAACTCAGACTGTGCTGTTTGTTTGTCGGTCAGTTCGGCTTGGTTTCTTCCGGGTTGTCTGTTTGGTTTCCACACGAGCGTTTTCCGGCGGTGTCGCGCGTTTTTCTTTTCTCTTCAGATGATGAAGCCATGAGTTCAGAGGAGGGCACACTTTTACCACCGAACCCGCTTTGGAGCTAAAAGCCGGACAGACGCGTGAAGGGGAGGACAAACCAGGTCCAGACTGCATCCATAACATCAAGCTTGTTCCAGCGCCTGGTCTGGTCCGCCAGCAGAGTCCACGGCTTCAGGACCGTTTCCGCCTCTCTCTCTCTCTCTCTCTCTCTCTCTCTCTCTCTCTCTCTGCTACAACTTCCTTCACAGAATGAGCATCTCCGTCCAATCTCCCGCGTCCGTCCACCTTCTACTCGCCGCTTGTTGTACATCGTCACCACGCACAGAGACACACACCGCCACCAGTTACTAACTTTTGGGTTTTTCTGTGGCTCTCCGGGGTCCACCATCCGGTTCCGACGAGTCCAGAGTCAACGCAGTACTCCAGCTTGATCGGTCGTGTATCCAGGAGCGAACCAAAGTTCTCAGCCCTGATTCAATACCCTGATCAATGGACAGAGCCTCTCAGCGGCCAGCAGCGCTCAGACACGCCGTAAACAGGAGTGGTGACACACACAACACACACACACACACACACACACACACACACACACACACACGTGCGCGCGCACACAAACACACACGACTGAAAGTGGCTGTAAATTCTAACGAAGTGAACATAAATGATGAAAGATTCAAAAGAAGGTTGAAAATAAAAACTGATGATGGAACTGAGAGCAAAGTGACTTCCAAATAACAAATAATAATAATATTAATAATAATACAAATATTAATGCTACTAATAATATTGCAAACATTATTAAAATAATAGCTATTTATTATTATATTATTATTACTATTATTATCATTGTTATTTTAGGCTTGTCTTATTAATCTGATAATATCTGACATGCAAACATTGTTCATTTCTACAATAACAGTTATTGTTTTCAAAATTATTCATCATGTTCTTTAATAATATAAGGTTGATTTTTACAGATATTTAACCACATTTAATGTGAATTTGCTCATGATATATTTCAGCTTCTTGACACTTTGCTGTGTCCTGAGGTAAAATTATTACTACTATTACTATTATTATTTTTCTTTTTTACGAAATATTAGTAAGTCATAACTAATTTTATCAGTATAACTAATATGAGATTAAATCATATATTAGTTATTAAAGAATTCTGTGAATGCTGTGAGTGGTTTTGAGGCTTGTGTTGGTACTTTGGCAGAAAGTGTTTTGATTTATAGACACGAACATTTACATCACGACGTACGTTCGGCCTATAGCTTGCGTGTGTGTGTGTGTGTGTGTGTGTGTGTGTGTGTGCGTGTGCGTGTGTGTGTGTGTGTGCGCGTGTGCGTGTGTGTGTGTCAAAAAGAAATATTTTAATGAGAAATAAGAAAACGGTGTAAATATGCGTGAGAGCGTCACTGCAGCACTTTGTGACTTTTTAACTTTTCAGAGATAATTAATGACCAGGATGAGACTGCTGTTACTGTTTAACACAACAAGAGTCAAAAAGTCAAAAAGTTTGAAGCTGCATATTCACACGCAACAGAAAACACACCAAGGGGACAGAGAAGAGCAGAGCACGGGCAAGCGTTTTAACCTGCGCACAACATGGGACATTAAAACCCCCGAACAGTCCGGCAGAAGCCTCAGGGTGAAGATAGCATCACGATATGTGGAAAATGAAAAAAAAAAAAAACCAAACAAAAAAACACATTCATAAGTTTACAGAGATCCCAGAGCTCATGTCTGAACAGGACTGAAGAAGTCTGGGAGTAACACGGCCTCCAGTTCGCTCTGCGCAATCAGAGGAAACTGAAGCCAAATGCGTTTGGCTGCAAATGAGAAACAGTCCTTCTGCAGTCCGTCAAGTCAAGAGCAAAAGTTAGGCCTGCAACCAAACATAAAAGAAATCAAACCTGCACCTTCATGCACATTTTAAAAATATGAATTTGAATAAAAGCCACACGCAGGTCAGACGACAGCTTTTACGCACACAGTGTCAGAACAGTCAGGTCGTCTGTTTCCGCCTCTCATTTCTTAAAATATATTTGATTAATTTGGTGTTTTTCTCTGTGAAACAGTCGTTACGTTGACAACAGCTACTTTCAGTCCCAAACTGGAGCCTTTCGTCCTCTGTGACCCTCAAAAAGCAGCAGGCTGACTCACTTCTCTCTCCGTCTCTAAAAAAAAAAACAAAACAAAAAAAAACACCAAGAATCCAAACAGCGTTTGTGTTTACAGCCGTTTTCTCACACAGTCAAACGTGAGTCCAGCTTCTGTTCACACACGTCACTCTAACCTGAGCAGGTAAAGTGTGTTAATCAGATTCATATTTTGAGCAAAAAATAAATCTTTTTATGCGCGTCCGAGGAAGAATATAATTACAATAATTAATAATGAAGCAAAAAAGTAATGTGTTGCGTTATCAGGCCACGCTGTCACCATTTTGTCCTCCGCGTGTGGCGCCCAGAGAAAAATCCAATGAATAAGACACAAGAAATAACACCAAATAATAAAATATAAAGATCTAGAGTTTTGTTCCTTGTCTTTTTTTCTTTTTTCTGTGTGTGGAGGTAACCGCGAGGAGAAACGAATTCGTTTCAGCTGCGCTGATGGGAGACTTTCTGCAGGCCCGCCTGTCGGTTTAAAGTTTGTTCAGATGGTTAAAAAAAAGTTGACGGGCCGCGCAGACTCTGTCAGGACGTGAAGGTTCGTTAATGTGTATCAAAAAGTGGGAAACGCATATTTTCTTTGGCTTCCTGTGAAACGCACAGTCTTCTTGTGTGCAAGTCTTTGAGGCTTTTTTTTTCCCCCTTTTTTTTCAATCTGCCGCAAAGTGTGCTGCGGAGATTTGTGACGCTGATGTGATGCGCAAATTATTTATGGTCTGAGATTTCATGCATATAATGAAGTTTTCTTAGCATGGCATCGTTTTTTTTTTTGTGATTAGCTGATATTTTATTTTATTTCACTGATAATTTATGAAATTTTTTAAAGATCATCGTCACTGTATTGTCTAATAATCATGAAAAACTCAGCTGGGTCATTTATGAACCTAATAATCTAATAATAATCCGATAATTTTCGATATTTCAGTGACTCTCTTTCTCCATCTTACTCCAACCCAGCTCTGTTCACACATAATAAGGATGGTCTGCACTATTAAACAGCTGATTAGACAGTGGAGAAGCTGTGTGGGCAGAGAGGAGCACTGGTGATGAGGATGATGATGATGAGGATGATGATGATGAGGATGATGCTCCCCTGTCATTGCTGCTCTGCACGCTCACTCATCGACTCTCATTCAGCCTCTTTCATGGCTGTTGATGATAAATTTGTGTCTTTTAAAGGTTAAAGTGAGAAAGCTCCGGCACGTGGACGCTCAGACCTGAGCTCTCCATTTTTCTAGCTTGCCCTCTCCCCTTCCCGTCCTCCTCCGCCCCCCTTACTCCACAGTTATTCCTATTCTGGTGAGGCTGGTGTGAGCTGTGGTGGATGGGTTTGGCATTGGTGGGTGCATGTAGTGTGTGTGTGTGTGTGTGTGTGTGTGTGTGTGTGTGTGTGTGTGTGTGTGTGTGTGTGTGGATGTGTGTGTTTGTGTGTGGATGTTAGAGTGAATTACCTTGTGACCATTTTTGTTAAGCTTCATTGTGTATCGGCATGTGTGTTTATGAATGTACAGGGGTGGACAAAATAACAGGAACCCCTTATGATGCAATGCACTTTGTGTTCTTTACAGTTACTCGCATAACAAAAGCTTCATCACTCTTATATCACTATTATTTTGTCCACCCCCCCTGCACTGTACATGATGTGTGTTTGTGCCTCTCACTCTGATTTGTCTGTGCTGTGTGTGGCTGTATTCTGAGTCAGTGTGTGGTCCCTGGAAGTGTTAAAGCAGAGAGTCTGTGTAGCATGCTGGCTGTGGTTAGTGTGGCTTAGTGTCTGTCTGTGTGTGTGTGTGTGTGTGTGTGTGTGTGTGTGTGTGTACAGATGAGTGTGTTTAAGCATGCGTGTGCATCCTCTAGCTGGAAGGGCGAGGCTATAAATGCTCGCTGTTAACTCTTCATCCCGTATTATCAAATGAGATGTTTACAAGAGAGCCAAACATGTTTGCCAGGAGGCCCTCGTCTCGCCCCCTCGCCCCGGTTATTTTCCCTCGGTATAAGAGTGTGTGTGTGTGTGTGTGTGTGTGTGTGTTTGAGCTCGTGGACCCTCTCCAGAGACTACAAAAAAAGAAGTTGTGTATTAGTGTGTGTGTTTGCCATAAAGGTCTCTCTTCCCCTCACACCAGCTCTCCCCACATCACAACACTCTCACAGTAACACATCTGATGGCCATAAACGGCAAATTCCACAATAATGTAACCTTCCCTAACAGCAATCATTTCTCATAAACAGCCACATAAAAAAGTTTCATGTTGTTCCCATTTTGTTTTCAGACGTTAAAAAACAAATTTGAGTCTTTTTCTGCCCGTTGTGTTGCACATTAATTTCAATAGAAGTGTTAACAGCAGACATTTCAAGATGTATGTCTGTCCCTCCCTGTGCATACATGTATGTGTGCTTGTGTGACAGCAGGGCTTTTAATATCACCCCCCCTCCCTCCTCCTGCCTTCTTTTATCTATGCTGCAGAGCCAAGCATTAACCAATAGCTTGATTACCCTGCTATAAAAGTGGATCTCGAACGGGAAGAACAGCCGTGTCTGAATATTTCCCTATAGGTGACGCCTCCCCAGTTATCAGTGCTAATAATGCTCTCATAAGTCTCTCTCTCTCTCTCTCTCTCTCTCTCTCTCTCTCTCTCTCTCTCTCTCTCTCTCTCTCCCCCTCTGGTTTGCATGCCTCTTCATTAACAGACACGTATCCTAACGGTGAAAGAGATACCAGAGAGGCAGTTAGAGCAGGACAGACATGTAAGTGTAGGTTTGGCTTACTCTCTTCAGCTCTGCAGTGGTAGAGGTTAGTCGCGTTTCTTACTAATGCTTTGAGATCCGTTGGATTTCTTTTCTTGCTGTCTGGCTAACTGCGTTAACTTTTCACCCACAATTATTGTCCTGCTTCTCTCTTCTTTGAAATCTCAGAACTTTAAGAGCTGCAGCGCTTACCACTCTCTGTTTCCTGTACGATCAGAACTTATCACAATGGGATTACAGTGAAGAGGTGTGTGTGTGTGTGTGTGTGTGTGTGTGTGTGTTGGAAGGCAGGAAGCAACATCAAAACAGATTGTAATTCGTTGCGTCTCTGAAGCATACATAGACTGAGGAGTGTTTTTCTTCTTTATATTTTGCACAAGTGTTGCTTCATTACAGGACTGACATTAACACAGCTGGATGCAACTAAAAGTGTTTTTCCAAACCTCATCCAGGTGAGGCAGAATAAATAAATATATAAATACAGGCACGAGAGAGAGACAGAGAGACAGAGAGACAGAGAGAGAGAGTGGTGGAAATAAAAATAAACTCAAATAAAGTTAGAATTAAAAAGTGGAAAGCAGCTTTCTGCAGTTCCTCTGCTGCAGCTCCCACTTTACACTTCTTTCCACCACTCATTATACCGTATGTCTTTCAAATGGATGGGACTACCAATCAGTGTTTGTCAGCCGTCTGATTTGTAGAGTTTAGACTGGCTTTGAATTACATGTTAGCCTCTGTTTGTGTGTGTTTACGTCTTTGAGCTGGACATATTGTTTATAGGTGTGTTTGTTGTTGTGTCCTACTCTTCTATTTCTTTGGGTGTGTCGACATTTTTTGCTCTGCAATCTTGTCTTTGGCCCTCAGTATGTATTTGTTATGTCTGGAACATGTAATAATGTGGAATTTGATAGTGGCTTATCATCAAGAACGTGAGCTTGTCCCAGTATCAAACACAATGCGGGACAAACACAGCAGAGTGTCTTCTTCTTTCTTTATGTCTCACAGTCTCATAGCAGTTATGTCTTCAATAATTTGCAGGTTTTAATAAAAATTATTAATAATTAATTGAGCAGTGAGAGGGATGAAAGTTGGTCAGACAGCAATAAATTGGGAAATGTGTCATAACCCTGTCCTTATCAAAAGACATCAAATTACATTTGGTATCCGTTTCCATAGCAGTATGTAACAGTTCCTCTTATCGCCTCTTTATTAACAGTTTGATAAGGTGTGTGACAGTTAATATCACACACCTTATCAAACAAATGGTTTAAGGATATAGATGATAACAATCATTGCGTTTGAAGGCTGATATCAGTGTTGCCAAACCCACGATGTTAGAGTCAGAGTCGTGCACATGTCATCTTCTGTCATATGTTATCAAGTCGGGCCCACATTTGTTTAAAGACGCTCTTCAGAACAAAAGGTTATTGCTCAACACGCCCATAATAATTGCATAAATAGATTAGCATTTATCAGGCTGTGACAGACGATGTTCCCGTGGTACTGTCACGCACACCCACACCCTCAGCCACAGCAGCTAATTCAGCTCTGTGCTGTGCTTTTAAGTAAAAACACATACAATATACCATATCTAAAAAAAGATGATGAAAAATGAAAATACTGATATGTTACTAACACACATATCATAAATAATCCAGAACCTTTTCAGTCAGTGTGTCACCCTGAGTTCTGTTTATGTTCACATACACTCTGCACGCCATACATTAGTTTTTCTCACATTTGTCAAAAAACAAAACACTAAAAAGTTAAAGATGAATTTGACTTTTATTTTTATTCTAATTTTATATAAATATCATGATAAAATGGTTGTTGTGAATTCTTTCTGCCACGACAATCTGATATGGTGTCAGCCCTACAGCACAGACAAATCTGTTTGTTGACTGTCTATGGTCGGACATGCCTATACACTCAATATATTACATGATGAGATGCCAGCTGTAAGATATACTGCAGACACAGAACTGGCTGACAGCACCTTTATGAACCATACCACAAGTGAAGGTTTTTGTTGTAACTCTTCATGTAAACTTCCTGCAAAGGGAGAAGAGTCCTCCCTTGCTCTACCAAAACAGCCACAGCACTCTGTGATGTAGCTGTGAGCAGATATAAGGACATATTTACATGTTTATTAATGTGCTGTGCTTATATTTAGACTCTATGTTATATTATTAGAACTGTGTTCACCACACTGTCATTCATTATCATTATATCATTCTATCATTATATCCATTATTCATTATTCCTTGTCATTTACACGCACACACACTCATGCTTAAAAGTATGTTTGGTGCGAGTGTACTTGACCTGGTAATTTGACGTGGTAATACTTGTTGTTGTTGTTCAGACTTCTTATCTCCTGGATGGCAGAGTGAGCGAGGGCTGACAAAAAAAGAAAAATGCAGCCTGATAAAATTCTTAATCTCTCAGGTCAAATACCAAATGAAGTGTAATTGATGCAGGATGTGTGCAGAGATTAGATGATGCTGGGAAACTGTGAGTATCTGTTATAGTGCATGTGTGTGCATGCACGTGTGTCCCAGGTTAGATTGTTGAGATGTCGGCGAGGCCGGGTCTTGATAGGGATCGTCAGTAGTGGGGTGGGAGCTAGGACAGGTTAGGACCTGTGTGTGATACAGACAGATTCTCTGGAGGATTATTTTTTTAAGCAGAGGTGAAAAATGCAAAAATAAAATCAGGTCACAGGTTCAACCTCGCTGCTCTGTCTCAGGTCAGATCATCACTCTGATGGAGCAGCGCTGTGTGAACAGCAGCTGACAGCAGCAGTGAGTTTGTTTCAGTGTTCTATTATATTCAGTTGTTCTTTATTGTAGCTACAACATTGTTAGCGGTTAGATTTATTTGCAAAGCCTCCCTTTTTCTCAGCAAAGCCTCACATTGTGAATTATAGCTACCACTCGACTCACATTTAAACTCATTGCTTTCCATTCAGTGTAACTCTTTGAACTTGTTTTCTTTTTTTAAGCCACTTTTATTAAACTCTGCCACTTACATTTTTTGGCCTCTTAGTCCACCCCACACTTTTTAATCATGCCAAAGCTAATGTTTTTAATTTATTATTCATTTTGAAATTTCGCCCAAGCTCTTAATACTTCTCAGACTGAGAGTTTTTTTTTTTTCTTCTTGTGGTGGATGGTGTTTTTCAGCTGTTGCGTTGTTGTTGTGTAAGAACGAGAGTTGGTATGGAAGGTAGAGAGAAGAGGGAGAGAAAGAGGAGGAGGAGGAAGACAGAGAGACAACACCACACAAGATGTCTTTTGTTCAGAGTTACGACAGCTGGCACAGTAAAAGCTGTAGAAATATTAAAAAGTGAGGGGGGTGGGCAGTTTCTAATCAAGCACTGTGGAATATGCCACACTCAAACAATAACCATGGATTCTCCCTCATTTGTTCTGCTGAATTGCTGGCCAATGTCACTCTGCACAGAGACCCTCACTGTTTTTCCACTCAGATCTACTCACTAGCTCCATGCTTGCTCACTTCTCACCAAATTTTCCACTTTCTAATCTCTCTCTCTTCACTGAGGGTCACACATGCTGGCAGATATTGTCCAGGGGCTCATATGTAAATAAAAGCAGTCCATTTGGCCTGAGCGAGCCGGCTGCTCTTTGATACATTGGCGTGTGTCCCCTGTCTGGACCTGGCAGCGTTTCTAATGGCATTACCCTATATTAGACATTTGGCTGACGCTCCCTTATCAGGGGACACCGACCCACGAGGCTCACACCCTCATGAATGTGTGTGTACATGTTGGGGGTTGTGGCTATGCATGTTATGATGTATATGTACTCATACATATTAAACACAAACACGTGAGTGATCCTACACTGTCACCCCCTCGTTTACAGTCTCAACAAACACTGATAAAGGATGTTTTGTCTGTTTCAACTCTTTAATTAAATCCTGACACTTATTATATATAACAGATAAAGCTGGTGTTATTTGAGATTTTTCTTATTATCAATAAACTGATTTTTTAAAAAGGCTCCAGCTCCATGTCGTTAAACAGCTGGGAAGTGTAGTTTTTAGCACACTCAAAGAGGAGTGAAGAGTTCATTTGTCGGGGTCTATTTTCAGCTGTATATTAATACATATTTATTGCTCTTGTCAGTGTTCACAGCAGCAGGTGAGGTGAGATTGAGTCAAAATAAACTGCAGTGTGTGTCATGGTAATGACGGGATATATGTCACCCAGAACAGAGTGGCTCATTGATGTGTTTTTAATAGATTTTAGACAACATATACGGCACAGAAGATTTCTTGTGCCACTCAGGTAGGATGTGTTAGTTCATCGCTGTACAGTTAAATCCAAATGATAGCATCCACTTCTGCTCCACAAAAAATCAATTTCCTGTATTCCTGTCTCCACTTTATCCCCTTAAATGTTTTTAGACTCGTTCTCTCTGGCTGGAGCTCCTCTGGGGGTCTGGAGGAGGATGGAGCGAGGAGGGGAGAGTCCCATCACCCAGGACAGCCCTGAGAGGAGAGGAGGCAGTCCGGACCTCAGCAGCGTTCCACCGCCTGGGAAGAAGGGCCGGTTGGAGCTCAACGGGAGCCCAACTGGACCACGCATACGTCACAACGGAGCCCCACCAAGACCCCTAGGAGGTAAGCAGAATGTTGATTAGTGTGTTAAGAGTTAGTGTGTAGATAAAAGCTAAATGTGACAAATTGCAGTAGAGACAGTTCCTAAAATTCATACAGGAAACAACGAATGGCACATTTCCACGTTAGATGTTCATTTGAGGTTTGACTGGAGCTCTCTCAGTTGAATCACCTTGCTGCACCTTCTTCTTCTGCAATGGTTTAACGACACCTGACTGGAGAATTTTTAAAACCAGCTGTTTGTCTTAATATATTCTAGAACAGTCATGGATTCGTTTGCAGATTTTCTGTAATTTTGGTCAGAATAAGAACATTTAGATGAAAACCTGATTCCTGAAAGGTCTGCTAAGTCTACTCTTAAAATCTGGTTGATGGCTAAAATGTAAAATGTCTCAAGAAATGAACAACAAGCTCATAATTATTTTCCAAATTGCACTTGCAATTGCACGTCACTGAATTCTTGGAATACTGCGTTTATAGAGAAAGTTGGATGACAGCATTTTAAAACAGCTCCTGCCATTTCACTCAGGTGTCAGAGGTTTCTGAGCACTTATGCACCCAAACCAAAGACAGCTTTTGGCTGTGCTGTGAGCCACATCCTGGGGTTGAGTTGAGTTTGGCTCGGCGTGCGGTGTTGTAGTGTGGCAGTGCTGCTCTGAGAACCCGAGCTGTTTCTGCACTGTTAATCTATAAGTCTGGAGGGAACTGTATAACACAGGCTTACCAAATAAAGGAGATTGCTCCATATAAACAAGATTTATACAACTCACTCCAGGTTATCGATCCCTGCTCTCATTGTGAAAGTTGTTTCTTGTTTATGTTTTTGTGTGTGCATGTGTGTATACACTTATAGCTCTGTCTGGGTGTTTGTGTTGCTATATGTTTGCAGAAATGTCGCAGGTAATCTCTCAAACTCCTGATTATTACTGACGTTTTCCTTTAATGTCAAAAGAAATCATCCAACACTGTTGGAGCTGAATGATTTTCATGCTTTTGTTTACACTGACTGAAAAATTGTCTCAAATGATGCAATGATTTTAAGGCTTCACATAAAAAATGGAATTATTCTGCCTACTATGTGCATAAAATTCATCATTTCTGCAAAAGAAACAGTTCTGAACAGTTCCCAGCAGCAGTTTGTAAGGAGTGACCCTCATGTGGTTTTTGAAGTTAAAGAGGTTAACAAATCAACGAGGAGCTCAGATTTGACCACAGTAAGAAGAGAAGAACAACCAATGTGCTGAAGAAAGAGAATGAATGAAAATTAAAATTTAAAGAAGAAGAAGATATTTGTTTGTGAGGACAGTGATCGAGGATGGACAGAGAGAGGAAGGAGGAAGGAGGAAGGGGTTTCCTGTGCTGAATGGATGGTTGGCCTGTAATAATGACGGGTTGTCTTTGAAGACAGGAAACACAACGTGTCTCCTCCAAACCACACTGCTGCCACGAGGAAGGGGCCACACACACACACACACACACACACACACACACACACACACACACGCACGCACACACACACATTTACATGCTCACACACGCCATATGTCCACATTCACAAACTTCTACGCTGTGACACTCACACCCATGAAATCCTGCCAAAACACACACCCACTTACACTCCACACACACTCACTCCCACATGCAGACACACACACACACACAGAGCACACATATCTTATTTTAATGTCCCCGTTCACTCATCCCCATACATATTAGAGGGATTAGAGGTTTGAGGCAACATCACATCATCCAAACCAGATCATACAGTCAGTGGGAGAATCACAGGACACTGGATATAAGAGAAGACAGACTGAGGTGGAGACGGAGGACAGAGCTAGATAGAGCCAGAGAGAGAGAGAGAGAGAGAGAGAGAGAGAGAGAGAGAGAGACAGAGAGAGAGACAGAGAGCTGGTCGCAGGGAGCTGCTCTGTGTTGACAGTTATATTTCCCTGTTGGGGGAAATTCACTTACTTGAATTGGCACGGTGCTCCAGTGTGTAATTCACTCCATGAGAGCCTGGAGGACTGGGAGCAGAGTGATTAATGAGGAGGAAATAGAAATATAGGAATTGACTGATTAAAACAACGGGTGGGTTGGATCTAGTTTGAGGGGGGCTAATGCTTCATGCACCTCATGTGTTTGTATGTAGGAGTGTGTGTGTGTGTGTGTGCACGGGCTGGGAAACGGAGACATATGTGTGTGTGTGTGTGTGTGTGTGTGTGTGTGCGTTTGGTATTGTGTGGTATCCATGCGGTAAAACACATTGCCATGCCCTGTATTATTAGTGCTGGGACGCTGCCTAATGCTCTCACTCCATCATTTCTTCAGAGAGCTTTAATTAATTGCCAGTTGACAGGTGGCCCAAAACCAAAAGGCTTTTAGGAAAAAGCTGATATTGGAGAGGAAGGATTGATATTAATGCAGGGAGCCAAAAGGACACGGATGCTGGGGGAAGATGTTGGAATTGGATATTTAACGTAACCAGATAGTGAAAATACTGAGGAGGAACAAGTGCTAACCATTTTGAGGAAGATGAGATTATCTAACCAGGTTAAGTTACAGATTTCAGCTCTAACCTGACACTGGACATCCAATGACATCATTAGATGAAATGTTGGTGTTGCATTATGCTGTTGCCACTCAATCAGGAATGAATACTTTACACAGATAAATCACGACTGTGCTTGAATAGTAAAAGTATCCTCAACAGAAAAAAGTGGCCATTGCTCATTTGTTCAGCACTTATACTGACTTATGGTTACATTTTCCTGACAGGGGACACTTCAAATAGTGACTGCTGTCTGTCAGCAGACTGTGACATTTAAATAGTGTCCCAAATTATCTAAAGAACCTTTCCACATAGAGCAGGTCTAGACCAAGCAGCAACCTCCGTGGCTGGGAAATAAAGTGAAAGCAGAAGTGCCAAAAACTGCAGTTCTTCAAGTCACCTGAGTGTCCACTTGAGGCTGGCTACAGAACATTTCAACCTCCACAAGTCCCCATGTTAGAATGTCCAACACATGTTTACAGCCTGGTACAAAAAACAGTTTTAGTCTCTATAGCTAATTTCCCCGTTCATGACAACTGTACTGAGGGTGAATTTATATACAACTCACCTGTTCAAATGATATTAAGACTTAAAGTTATGCAGAATAAACAGCGTGGCTGCTTTGACTGATGGGTAGGTGCTGTTACAGGTGCCTTCTTTGAGCACCCAGCCATCATTCAGCCTGCCTCAGGTCGAATGCTGAGCCACGTCTGTGCCCATTTTTAGATTAGTTTGGAGGCAGAAGAGGCAGGACAGCCAACATGGCAGTGAAGACATATTCTGAATGACCACTCCTCAGAAACCTATAGGTGATGTCACATATGCTATCCATTCTTTTTACTGTCTGCGGTCTAGACATACTCTGAAATTATTTACAACCCAACAATTCCCACCATGAACAAGAAACATTAGTGTTATTTGCCTAAAACTAACCAAACCTAAACAATACCTATGGCAGATCAGGAAATGAGTGTGTGAATCATTTTTTAAGCTCTTTGTATGATGAGAAAATGTTCATTTCACTTGTTTTGAACGTGATGACAGTGACTATTGTGTCATTTAGTCCTAGTTGAGATTGCCAAGTCCCACATGCAAAGTGGCTCGCTTGAGGCGTAGCGAGGAGCCAAGTCCGCACCCACGATTTCAAACTTATTGTTGCTGTTAATAATTAATATAATTGATCAAAACTTGTTGCTGTGGTGTGGTCAAGGTTGTTGCCCTGGTCTCTGTGTATGCTGGGAGAGTTCCAGTTTACTTCATCCAAACTCCAAACCTTTCTGGAGAATCTGGTTTTCATCTGGCCTGAATTTACATCTTTGAGGAAGACTCACAGTGTCATATGAATTCAAGCTTTCTCTGACCACATACCTTTGTATTATGAACTCCCTTGAGGCTCATATCTTACATCACTTTTTAAAAATGCCCCATTTTGGATTTTCTTAGTTATTAACATTTTTAAAAAAATCTATTAACACTTATTAACACTTTAATGACAGCAGCACTTGTCATCAGTGCAGCTCACACTGAGCTCTGTGTATTTGTATGGTCTTTGCATATGTGTCAGGAGAGTCATTCTTATCTAATAGGCCGTTAGATTAAATGTCTGTAAATGTCCAGTAGACAGTGAACAGCATTGTTACAGTCCATTTAGGAATGCATAGAATTTGTTTTAACATCCTCGCTTGATTGTAGCTTATTGAGAATTTCAGGTGTTGCAATATTCAACAGCGTAAAACAAAAGGATGGAGTGATTACAAGCTTGACCCGCAATAAATGCAACCCACATGTTTGCTGTCTATGACGGATAAACTGTGTTGTGATCACAGGCAATAAAAGCCAGACATTAAAAGAATCTTCTTGTTGTTTTCTCCTTTTCCCTCTCGTCCTCCTCGACAGGTCTGATGATTCCAGTCTTCTGTGTGGTGGAGCAGTCAGACGGAGGGATTCAGACGGACGGATGTGAGGGAAGAGAGGAGCATGCAGAGTTTGTCCTGGTCAGGAAGGATATTCTCTTCTCTCAGCTGGTGGAGACAGCTCTGCTGGCCCTTGGATACTCCCACAGCTCGGCTGCACAAGCCCACGGTCAGTCATAGAGAACAACACTACTGTCTTTATTTTTTATTTTCACTTTATTTTCATAATTTAATATTTTAAATGAATCCTTTCAAAATAAAATGTTATTTTGGCTCTTAATTATTTGGTAAATCAAGCCCTTTGGTGCCTGAAATTATAATGCAAACTTCTTTAAGTTAATCACTAATAGTTTATCTAATTAAAATGAACATTCTTTTGAAACAAATAAGTGTTCACCATGCTACTGCACTCTGACCACCAACTGATAAAACACTATGACTACTGAGCAAGCAAAGATTTTAGAGCATCTGACAGGGACAGAAATCAAGTGAAACATTCTGAGAGAATTTGTCCAGATATACTGAAATATATACTAGCGATGTCTCTAAATTCTAGATACAATTATGCCTGGCTCAGAATGTATAGCATGTTCTGTCAACAGCTTTATAGCTCAGGACCGTGCGTCCAGACCTTTTTTATGCTTCTAAATCTCTCTGCATCCTTAAATGAGTAGTTAGTTTAATGAGGAGCTCACTCTCATGAAGACTATATGAAACTTAGCATGAAGACTGGAAGCAGGTGGAAACAGCTAGCCTGGCTCTATCCAAAGAAAATATCTTTCTACCAACACCTCTAAACTTCACTAATTAAAAAGTTATGTCTCAGATATAAATGTAAAAAATGATTTTACAGGGTGTTTTTTGGGCTATTTCTTGGCAAGGAGCACTTCAGGAAGTTACTGATCCCTCCTCCCGTTGTCCTGAGATATAACATGTTATACTGTGAGCTTTAGAGGAGCGGATTTTGTTACTTTCCAGTCTCTATGTTAAACTAGCTGACTGCTGGTAACAGCTACATATTTACCATGCAGACATGAGAGTGGCATTTATATTCTCTGTTAAAAAGAGTGAGCATATCTCTCAAAGTGTCAGACTTTCCTATAACTGTAAACTTGACTCGAGTAGCAGTCGTGGACTAGATGCTTAGCAACAACGATGCTGTCTAAATCAATAAAACATAGCTGTAAAATTACCAACTTTTTAGGCTTGGCAGACAGAATAATCCTGCCACTAAACTATCATTTAAATAGCTGAATATCTGAGGTCAAGCTGCCTCTTTCGGTTAGTATGAAGATGGTTTCATCAAGGCTATTAATAATAGTCATGACTTTGTAACCACCATGTTTCTCTTGCTTTGTAAACTCTGGTACTTCTGACTCAGAATTAAATAGCATGCAGCTTAGGGGTCAAGATGAGAATGATCTTTGAAAGGAGACTCTCCCTCTAATCAGCGGCCTGAGAACAAAATTGAATGTGAGATCGTCTATTTAGAGCAGACACTGTACTGTTACGGTGGCAATAAGCACAAGAATGTTTCAAAAAACACAACTAAGACACAGACAGAGCCTGTAAAACTCATTAAAGACACAACAAAGAGCTGGACAGGAATGTCTCCGCAAGACAAAAATACATTGTGTTGTGTGTGTGAGCAAGCGAGTGTGTGTGTATGTGTGTGTACAGTATGTGTGAGAATGTTTATGAAGCAGAGGAAAAGAAAAACTCCGTAATTTATTGTTGCACACATGGTAGTCATCTGCAACAGGACAGTGTCATTTACTGCTGTCTTTTCTCAAGTATGCAGAAAATTCCATCTGGGGAAGTTGCCTCACATGGATCTGAAATGGTAACAACAGAGCGACAGTGAGCAACATGGCTATTGCAATAGACTGAAAAATGGTGGGAGATCCCCATCTGTTTGAAATCTCGCCCGAGTGTTTGCATGTATGTGTGTGGGTGTGTGTGTGTGTCATCCCCATCAGGTCTCGTTCAAATTAAGTCTGTAGACCCATGAGTATGCAGACATTGTGTATGAGATTACATGTGTGTGCGTGAGTGTGTGTGTGTGTGTGTGTGTGTGTGTGTGTGTGTGTGTGTGTTCTCCCCATCTCATAAACACACCGCCACAGGTAATCCCTTTACTGCTTCAAGGCCAGCAGCTCTTATCAGGCCTCCAGCCCACCTGCAGCAGACTGTGTACTCTCGACCTCCACCTTTCTGTTTTCCCCACCATGCCCATCTTAAAACCAGCTGAACCAGCTCAGTTCACACGAGTTGAAACATTCTTTTCCATGAACTATTCAACAATCAATAGAGCAGTATTGCAATAGAATACTGGCTCAAGATATCCTGAACTCAAAGCTGTCTGACTTCACTTACTCACATGTGGCAAGTCCAGACTTTTTCAGTTCAGCAGTTCAGTTTTAGAAATTAAATTTACTTCATCTCTAGTCGTGTTTCCATAAACGGATTTTGAAGCGTCACATTAAAAAAGTTTGATGCAAACGGCAAAGTTTGAAAAAACAAAGTTTTTCCACTCGTTTGAGGGGGTTTTTTTTATGCCTTTTTGAAAAGAGAGTTGATGCTCTTAAAGAGAGATGGAAGATCTGACCTAGATAACACATGTAACATGTCAGCTGTTTCAAAGGCTCCTCATGGATCCATAATACATCCATGATCGCTCCATATGATCTGATGGAACCTTAATGCATGAGACAAACAAATGTCATATTAACATTGGGGGAAAAGGCAAAAACATAACTGGAACTTTCCATTTAAACATCCTAAAGTCAGACTGACCTCATGGAGATTAATATTAAGAATATCTTTGTGGGTGTCATGATTTATTAATTTGTCCTTGTCAGCTGGTTATATATTTTTTGATTTGGCTCAGATGGCCTGTTAAAGTGAGTCCCACACAGATGCACATTATCTTATGCTGATGGCCTAAAATAGCTCACTGAATTCTATGGCGAGTGTTTGTTACGGTTTGCAGATGAATGCCATTAGTAGCACTTTTAGCCTCAATGTTTTTGCCAAGTATCAGGGGAGGTCCCTCTCTGTCTGTCTCATCAGTGTGTATGGAAAACAGCGAGCCACATTGGTCCCCTGTCCACATCAATGCGCTCCCCTCTAAAAGCACCACACCAGGGGCTTCAAAGGCAAGACTAAACGGGACATCACAACTCTACACAAACAAAAAGTCACAGAATCAACTTGAGTGCTGTTCACTTACAGCGTTTGCACGTGTGTGTGTGTGCTTACGAAACACACTCATGGGCACGCGCATAGTTGTAAACTTTACTTAACCTGTGCAAGGATGCATTTGCACATGCTCACACTAAAGCTTGCATACGCTCGGTGTAGAATACTGTGTAGTCATGCAGTATCACAGACAAAACACACACACACACACACGCTTCCCCCCAGCTTCTCTCAAATGAATACTTTTTGTTTTTTAAAACAAGCGTTTATGTTAAATGAATAATTTCTGGCTTAAATTATACATTTTTCCCCTGCGGTCCACAACCAAAATTACACAGAGTCCCAGCTATTTTCTCCCTGTTTGAATTGTGTCCTGCATTCTTGTGTCCCAGCGGTGTATTTAAAGTCCCTGCCGAGGACCACGGCCTTTCTTTAATTAGCTTAGCCCAGTAATTAACTGGGAGATATTGTTTATTTCAATTATAAGGGTCTGAAGGTTTTTATAGAATGGATGGGAGCAGACCTGTACTTTACGGCTTTAGTCAGTGAACAGTTAACAGTGGTCAGTAAGAGAGAGAGGTGGGGGTTGGGGTGGTGGTGGTGGTGGTGGTTGGGGGGTAGAGAGAGCATTGTTGCAGTGCCACGTCTAACAGGCCACAAAGGGTCACTGCTGCAGACCATGTCAGCAGTCTGCTGGACGTCTGACTTCAGACCTTTTGTCAGTTGTTGGTTCTTGCAGGATGCCGTTCAATGAATAGAGTATTTTAATTCTGTATTTATTAACATTCATAAATCATTAAATGTCCATTATTAAGATTCATACATTATCTTTAATCTTTAATTCTAATCTAAAGGATAAGTCTGGTTTATCAAGACGTTTTTTTCTCACAGTTTTTGCCATTAACCATGTCGATAATAATAATCTATGTAGTTACCATGCAGTAAAAAGAAGTCAGATGGGTAAAAAAACACGCACTGTCAGATGATCATAAGGGATCAGATTATCAAAATCCAAAAGTGGTACATCCTACAATTCCCATAATGCAACTGAATTTGTTAGAGTCTCCGTGTCAGGTAAATTTTTTTCCTGCTACCATTTTGTAGTCCACTGAGCGTTGTATTAAATCAGTGGCGTGCCCCTTTAAAAGATAACCAGGTTATCCTTAATAAAATTATTCATCAAACATTGTAATCATCCATCACAGACTAATCTCTTGCTTCTTCTTCTTGTCATAGTTGTGCATTCAATGTTCTTATAATGTTATTATTTTGTTATTTTGCCCCTTCAGACTTTGTTGTCATGCAATGGACCATGAGGTCCGTATTTTAAATTAAACATAAATGCTAAAAATTAAAATATTTAATTTTTCACTATGTGGAAACTCAAAAGTTGTTTTTATTAAAGTCTTATTAATGTTCAATGAAGCATTAAAATGACATAATTAACTGTAAGACAAACACTAGATAAATATTCCTCATTAGAATGTTGCATGTTTTTTCCTTCAAGTATTCACATGCCTGAAACTCTTTGCTGCCATTTCTCAGGCTGCTGTTCTCTTTGTGGACGCTTCAAACTCTTGCACATTCTTTAACAGACAAGTATTTCAGAAGCGTTTCAGCAGAGAAGAGCAGAGTCTGAAGTGACAGCGAGGCAGGCTTTCATGAAGAGGAGTTCCTTAGTGCACAGTGACGGATGATAGGGGTGAGTCAGGCTTATGGGGTTTACCTCAGTGTGTGCCAGGGGTGGAACCTGGAACCAGTTTGGAAGAAGACTCGCATGCGTGTGCAGGCTGCTTCGACCATTAAGACTTATTCTAGCATGGGACAATGGGATTACTGTGTGTACACGTGTATTTGTGAGTGTGTGTGTGTATGTGCACAAAGGCATCCATGCGTGCAAGCCTGCGCGAGTGTTGATGAGAGGAGTCAGAGACATCAATGTGTGTTTGTGTACGGATTTGCGTTTGTGTGGATGGGCACACTCAGACATGAGCCAAGCCACCAGCAGGCCACATAAAAGCATGTCTCTGGGAGGTGGAATTTTAATGTGGAAATGGGAACAATGATTTCTACTTTTAAATGTGGACAAGAAGCAGAGCCCATTGAACAGCAGACCAAAATGATGGATCAATTATTAATGCATTTACCATCACACTGTGAGTGTGTGTGTGTGAGTGTGTGTGCTTGCATGCAAGCTGGTACATGTACATGTCCACTTCTCTGTGTGCTGTCATGTGTCCTCTGAGAGTTGGTGTTTGTCTGCTTATTCACGCATTTGCTTCCACCCGACTTGGCATTAGCGAAATTGTTATGGCTTATTTTCAGATGTGCGGATGTTGAAGACAGAAAGTAGAAAGAGTTCCTTTGTGTGTGTGTGTGTGTGTGTGTGTATAAAAAGAAGAAAAAGTAAGAAAAAATGGGGAGGAGGACGGAGTGTTTTCCTCTGTGTCATAAAATGATCTGAGTGCTTTATTCCATCTCTTTAAAATGTATTTCATGACATCTTCTCTTAGAAAAAACACAAAACAAACGTGAAATTCATCATTACGTGTGCAAAATAGAGAGTGACCACTGAGACAATTTTACATGATAATTTGTCACATAAATATTAAAATATTAAATGTGATATTACACGTGAAGCAGATGTTTTATCATGTGAATTTATAAAATGTGTCATGTCACATCATATCACATGTAAAATGTGTCGTAAATATGTGCTTCCTGTGAGATAAACTCTCATGTGCTATTAGTATAAGTTTGAAGTATAAAATGTGGGTAATTGTCTCACAAACATTTGACATCACATACTATAAATGAAAACAAAGCATTGAAAAAGATCGTCTTCACGTGGCACAGAAAGTGACTACTGTCATACAGCTTATCTGGCTCACTTTGGATTCTCAAACGTTCTCATGGTGGTCTCAGGATCCTCTGGGGTCCTTCACTGCCCTGAGGGGTCCAGTCCATTTTGTTCATAGCGGATTAAATGATGCTCCCCCTGTATGACCAGATAATTAAGAACACAGCTCGGGCCTGAGTGCAATCAAAGATATAACTGAGATATAAACAAGTCGAAGGGAACAAATGAGGGAATGGAGAGAGAGAGAGAGAGAGAGAGAGACAGAGAGACAGAGAGACAGACAGAGACAGAGACAGAGAGACAGACAGAGACAGAGAGAGAGAGAGAGAGAGAGGCCTGCAGAGAAGAGAATTCTAAAGAAAGGAGAAAGAAAGTGAGGGAGGACAATATATTCATGGAGGTGGGAGGGAGGGAGAAAGGAAAAAGGGGATAAAGAGAGAGAGAGAGAGAGAGAGAGAGAGAGAGAGAGAGAGAGAGAGAGAGAGACTTCTCAGGACCCGTCTGGATCTCATTTCGAGGATAGTAATGCGATTAGCTTTGTTTAGTTTTCACAGCTCCAGCCAGTCCCCATGAAAAACCTCTGACTGTGTGACTGTGTGTGTCTCTGTATGTTTGACTGTGTGACTGTGTGTGTCTTTGTTTGAATATCAGATACTGCTAAAATATAATTTAACCCAATCCAAAGGTGGCATTTGTTGCAGGACTATGTTCATGACAACTCAGTCAGCAGGACATTGTTTTAGACAAAGAAAATAAATATGCTGCTTAGATTAAAAAAATGAATTCATCATAAATTATTATTATTATTTATAATTATAAATGATTCATTATAATAAATGCTTTTATTTTGTGTTTTTGTTAAAGTGACACCCTGCAACTCTGACTCTATGCTTCACTATGAGAAGAGATGGACTTTTCTACAATACAAAAGTACAGCACAGAGAGATAAAGTTCAAATACAAATTATTCTTAAATGACCAAACAAATCATCAGTTGTGAGGCACAGCCAATCAGCTGCTGTCACATTTTCTCACACAACAGAATAAGAAGTCATCCAATAAGAATATGTACTTAGGGTTGCATTAAAGTGCATTCTCTTTCTTGTGCAGCCGATTGTGTAAACATGCATTCATCATCGAAATGTTTGCTGGGTTCAGGCTAAATAAAGTCAAACACTGCCACAGTGTCCAAATAATAAGACAGCAGAGTGGTTCAGTCAGGCTCAGGCTGTACCACAGGGCAACATAACTTAGACAAAGAAATAATGGGAGTGAGTAGTTCACTGTGATGGATGTTGCAAGTTTTTGAAAACTGTTTTTTCAAAGCACATTTAAATAAACTCAAGACTCATGGTACCCTTTAAAAAAACGGTTGAAAATATTGTTGTGAAAGTACGTGTTGTTCACAGTTGATATGTCTCTGAGAAAGCACATTTTTTGTGATAATAATTAAGAAACATTTTGAACGAGTGCGGAGGCGAAGTTCTTAAATGTTGATATGCTATGCATGTGCAAAGTGTTCACTATTAATTACTAATTTGTTTTTCCACTAATACAGTTCTTACGATACAATATCCACCCAGAGTGACTAAAGCATGATTAACATTTGTTGTGTTCAGGAACTTGCAGCTCCTGGTTTATGTTATGAGAAATATCATACTCTTTGTTATATATTGAAAAAGCCTAAATTGACTTGAAGCATGAGAGACCATGTGCTTACTTCAGGACAGGATGTGAACTCCAGTCCTCAAAGTCCTCTCTTTGTACACCCAACATACAACATTGTAGTAAGGAGACAGGGTTGAACATGTACATAGAACCTCCAGTATGGTCCTTTGATGTCTGTTAGTTTAAACATCAAGAGTACAAAACATCAAGAGTAGTTTATCAAAAATAGTTCATGAGATCCAATGTCTTTTAAAGTCTCCAAGTATAATACACTCTGCATCAATATTTTATTCAAAAAATCTCAAGTACTCAAACTAGAATATGCCAGAGCCTGAGATTAATATAGCGAAGGAATGTTGACAGTTAGATCACTGATCAGGGAAGATGTATGGCAGGATGTGATCTCAGATGTGGGCTGGGCTACAAGGGATGAAAGAACTAAGACAGTAACTCAGCAGTCACTATATAAGTGACACAGGGCTGACAGTGATGGGTTTTATTGTAGCAAAGCTAATAACACGTACAAAAATTTAATAAAATAAAAAAAATAAGGGTCTCGATTAGCTCAGTTGGTAGAGCATCAGCACCCATGTGCAAAGGCTCAGCAGTGGTCCAGGGTTCAAATCCAACCTGTGGCCCTTTCCCGCATGTCATTCCCCATCTCTCTCTCTCTCCACACATTCCTGCCACTCTTCAGCTGTCTCTATTGAAACTAAAGCTTGAAAAGGCCAAAAATAAATAAATAAATAAAAGAATTAATAATAACACTAATAACCAACCAAAAATGCCATCATCTTCTGGCAAACAATAAGGTTACAACATCTTGGATATAGGTACTACAAGATATAAGGCAATATTTTTCTTTTCTTTTCTTTTCTTCTTATTTTGACACACTTGTACTATCTGTATTTTCACATTAATATCTTAAATACTTACTCTTAAATACTCAAAACTTAAATGACAGAAATCATTCATTTCTCTGTCCAGGAATCATCAAGGTTGGAAGATGGAACCCTCTTCCCATCCACTTCCTGACTGACGCACCAGAAGCTACAGTTGCTGACATGTTGTTAGAGGTCTACCACATGGTCACACTACGTATCCAGCTACAAAGGTTAGACTGTGAGATTGGAAAGTGAGATGTCAAAGGTTACAGCCTGCCCGTCGCATTCAGATCCTTAGATTCCTTCTTTCATTGGAGTTCTTTCTCTGTGGCAGCTCACAGTGAGAAAGTGGAAATGTTTACATTCAAAATCAGCGACTTTCCACTCACACATAATGAGCGAATATGAAAAACAACATTGGAAAGATTGCATGTCGATATTTAATGGACACAGAAGGCTTTTTAAACTACACACTGTGTGTGGTTGCACTGAATCAGACTCTTGTTCCGCTGGGCTGCTTATGTCATTGCAGCAAGAATTTACCATATCTATCAAATTTGAAAGCAGCAATATTGAAACACTAAAAGTCGGGTTAAACAACCCGGTGGGGATTTATCTATTATCTGTCTCCGTTGGGGACAGCCCGTGTGCCAGGAACTTCTAGTTCTCTCGAATAAGTGAAGCAGGATCTTGATGGACAGATAAAAACAGATAAACTCCAGATGAGAGGCGTATTATTGTTATTGTCTTGGCACATACCAGCCAGGTTTGTTTACATGTTGATGCGCGTAACCATGGCAATAGCAGAGCTTTAGCGCACTTAGTGCTTGGAGTCAAAATGATTTATTTGAGGTTTAACTGAAATAAAAACAGAAACATTGCAGGAAGATACTGTAGGTCTGTAGAGGAAGTAGTGATTCGACGTTGAGGTTAGAAAGGCCGGTGATGTTAGAGGTTAATATGGGGTTAAAAGAATAGTTTAACATTTTTGGGAACTGTACACATTCACTTTCTTGCTGAGAGTTAGATGACACAACTGTACTCTGGTCTGTACGTATGAAGCTTCAGCTGCTACAGCAAAAGCTATTTATCTTAGCTTAACATGAAGACTGTACAGCTAGCCTGGTTCTGTTTGAAGGTAATAATTTGTCTACCAGTTCTAAAGATCAATAATTAATACATTATGTCTCGTTTGTTAAAAATATAAGTGTTCAGAGGGTCATCTGTCTGACTATTTCTTAGCCAGGAGAAGTTGCCGAGCAACCGGACACTGCAGATGGAGATGATGAATGATAGAATTAGGCAGTTGGCTAATTTGTTTAATGCGAGATGGAAGAGGATACGAAAAATAAAAATAATATACAATAAAAACTTAGATAGGGTTAGGGACATGATAAAACCCAGGCTATCTAATTCCCCATTTCCAGGCTTTATGCTAAGCTAAGCTAACAGGTTGCTGACTGTACTGTAGCACTGGTATCGATCTTCCCATCACAATGTCAAACTATTTCTTTTCTTTAATGAGTATGGTGTAGTGGTTATCCAAACATCGTATAATCCTATAAAACAATTTTTTGTTTCATTTTTATGGTTAGTCCTTTTGTGACTCAGCTTATTGTCTAAAGATGTGACTGAGTTCTGTGTGTGGTTCTGACTCATTGTAGTTTTTCAAAGCTGGAGGACCTGCCCTGTGAACAGTGGAACCATGCGACCGTCAGGAATGCTCTCAAAGAGCTGCTGAAGGAAATGAACCAAAGCACTCTGGCCAAAGAGTGTCCTCTGTCACAGGTAACATCTGCCTACCGCTGCACAGCATATCGTACCTCGTTTTTCCTCAATCTCACCTTCATGTCGAAATCCAATGGTCCTCAGAGAACTGCTTTTCAATTTAACAATCCTATATCCTCTCTTTAAGATGTTCTTTGAGTAGACTAGATTGTTACATCCCCTAACTAAGCTCTGAAAATTAAGAACTGTCCCCTCGATTGTGTTGAACTCTCCAGCTGCACGTTTAGTCCTATATGTCATTCTTATAATGCTTGGTGTGTGAGATTTATGTGTACAGTATGTGTGTGTACACTGTGTGTAAATGGAGCTCTGGTGGGGGTGTTGATCGCAGCATCAATTGCAAGCATGTGTGTGTGTGTGGCTAGAGATTCCCTCTGTGCACTGTACTGGCTCGGGTTTCCATGGGTGGCTTCCAATCATGATTAATGTTTGTCTATTTCTATTGTGTGTGTGCGTGTGTGTGTGTGTGTGTGTTTATGTGTGCATGCCATGTGGTTGTTGCGTGAGTGTAAGCATTTCATATTACGTTGGTTATTAATTATCTTCCCCTTCTCTTTCTCTCTTAGAGTATGATTTCCTCCATAGTGAATAGTTCTTACTATGCCAATGTCTCCACTGCCAAATGCCAGGAGTTTGGTCGCTGGTACAAGAAGTATAAGAAAATCAAAGGTGAGCTGTTCAGTAAACAGTGGACCAACTTCCTCCAATGCTCTTACAGTTGAACAGTGGTTTTCAACCTCAACGAAATTATTTTTTTTTGGATTCTATGTCATATTTACTTGTCAATGTTTTCAAATAAAACAATCTGAGAAGAGAAAATGCTATTTCAATTGAACTGCTAACAAGTCTTAAGCTAGACTGATTGTATGTCAAGGACCACACACAGCTACAGAACCTTTGTACAGTATGAAACCACATAACCACACCAAAATGGGATGTGTGCATGTGGGGAGCCATGATCTGTGATTGGTCAGCTTGAGTTGCTAATGGAGATTGTAAATGGTGAAAATAACAGGAAGTTGAAGAAGGCTCTGTAGTCCTCTGCTTTTCAGTAGCGTACATAATGCAAAGACATCTCCACTGTAAAATTTCACATATGATCATGATGTGAGACATTTGTGCTTTCAACAGTTGGAATACATCAAAACTAATGGTGTGGGCATCTATGATGGGACTTCTGTTGTACACAGTATAAATCCAACTTCAGACTTGCAAACTGTGATGAACCTGGTAGAAATATGACTTTGTATTAAAGTAAGGTCATAAGGTCCCATGACTTCTCTCAAACAAATCATCTGTAACCATAGCTTTTCTTTGCACCATCGTAACTTTTCAAGATTAACCCATCAACCACATCTGTAAAGCTCGTCACCTGGCAGTAGGACACAGTGTATAGTTTCAATGCTTCCATATTGGCTGCTACACATGTCAATCATAGCTAGAAGCTCAGAGGAAAGATGTTGGCTCATTCGTTCTTCAACTGGACAAGCGGAGGTCTCCCCTAAAATGAATATTTCAAAGTTCAAAGTTCTGTTCCTTATATGGACCTTGAATACTTGAATAGAATAGACAATGTGGTCAACTCTAGATGACTTTGGTTATGTATGTATATGAACATCAGGACCCTCTGACTGACTCTGACTACTTTTGTTTTGCTGAGCAGTAGATTACCTGGAGAAGATGTGGTCTGGACGAGATGCTGCTGACATCAAAAGTAAGGAATCTTACCTATCTTTCTGACACAATCTATGTAAATGTAACGGTGACTGTCACTGACTGTCCTTGCTCCTTTCCAGTTGAGAGAGACAACATGGGTGACTTCTGTGTGCTGGGCCAAAGACCTCCTCCTCATTTGGCCGGCCTGGCCCAGCTCGGTCACCTGGGAGCTGGCAGTCCCCTCCTCAAGGCGGGATCTGGAGATCCGCAGACGCCCTCCCAGCAACCTCAGCAGCCTCCTCCGCCCCAACAACAACCTTCACCCCATGGTCCTCTCCACCACAGCCCTCCTTTGCGTACTGGCCAGGTGCCTCCTCCACCCCCACCCCCGCCTGGAGCCCTGCAGCCCCTGCTGGGACCAGGTGGACTGCTCTCCCCCCAACTTTCCCCACAGCTGGTACGTCAGCAGCTCGCCATGGCCCACCTCATCAACCAGCAACTAGCTGTTAGCCGCCTGCTGGCCCATCAGCACCCACAGGCCCTGAACCAGCAGTTCCTCAACCACCCTCCCATTCCTCGGGGTTCATCCAAAGCCGGCGACCACCCTGGGAGCAACCCCTCGGCAGCTGAGGTCTCCTCTGAAATCTACCAGCAGGTCAGAGACGAGCTGAAGAGAGCTAGTGTCTCCCAGGCCGTGTTCGCCCGTGTGGCTTTCAACCGCACACAGGTAGGAAAACAGGACAGACTGTGGTCAAGAAGGTTAGGAGGTTAGGTTAGGAGAGGTAAAATGATCGGAGGGAGAGGAGGAGCAAGATGATCTGTCAGGGATGAGAGAGGGCAGCTTGAATGAATAATAAGTTGAGGCTGCAGATGACATTACATTCTATGGTAGCTTTGTGAGAGGCAAGATCAAAATATCCCCCTCCTGTTTATTGAGCTACATTTCATATGGATCATGGTTCATAATTCTTGTTATATCAGGTGAGAGGAGATAATTGCCATATTTGACAGGAATAAATGGAAACTGACGTTACTGAGACTGTAATTTTTCACACAGGGATCGGCTAATTTCGTGGTCACCCACCTTGTGGTATTTTCAGTGGGATTAATGGAAGCATGGCAGGGTAGCTTGCTGGGTCATTGAGTCTCCTTCCCCGCCCTCGCAGCAGCACAAACACCTGATGCATTCAGGCTGTGCTAAACTGGTTACTACATGCCCCATTAGATCAATGTAATGGGAGGTGGCTCATAGACCTTCTGGTATACAGGCCAGGTGTTTTGCATTTGTGCGTCTTGGACGGTGTATATATTTATGTGAGCATCCAACTCATGCTAATACTGTATGTCTACGCTTCATCAGCTTCAGTGCTATGCATTGTTTTTAAAAGAAGCAGGTTGATGAACTGAGTTTAAGTACTTTTACTCAAGTACTTCACTTCATTCATTTGACAGAAGTATGATGATATTATGATTCGTATTAAAAGTAAACTGCCCAACAGTATAGCTCTAAAAAGCTAAAACAATTTGACAATTCATTGATTAGTTGATTGACAGAGAGTTAATTGTCAACTATTTTGTCATTTTTCATACAAAACTGTGAAACATTTTGTTGTTCCAGCTTCTCAGGATTTGCTTCTTTCGATTTTGATATATTTTGAATAATTTAGTTGTAGAATAACTGAGTTTGAGCTATTGATTGGACAAAACATGCATTGTGAATGCAATCCTTTATGTAACTGGATTTTCTTTTAAATATCTCACACCCCAAACAGTACTGTTTAATCAAATGTTTAACCCATCATAATAAAAACTGAACAACCAAATCATCCCATATTTAGAAGAAAATGTGCATTGGGATAATGCACTTAAACAATTATTAATATATTATGAATAACATCCTTCTTGCAAAGTTCAAAGACAAATTGTGTGTCTTCATCATCCAGGGCTTGCTGTCAGAGATCCTGCGAAAGGAGGAGGACCCCCGCACAGCCTCGCAGTCTCTGCTGGTGAATCTGAAAGCAATGCAGAACTTCCTCAACCTGCCTGAGAGCGAGAGAGACCGAATCTACCAGGAGGAGAGAGAACGGACCATGAACCCTTCAGTTGGCCTTCCCGCCTCCAACTCCTCCAACCCCGGTGCTCCACGCCTCTCACAGGTTAGTGTACATACAGTGTTTTCACACATTTCTATGAGAGGACAGCTGCATGTGTAATCATGACGACACAGCTGTATGACTGTCACACGCCTTGTGTCTTGTGTGTGTGCATAGAAAGTGTGGGAGAGAAGTTTGGATGACCAGATAACTCCTGATACCTGGGCCTCCATCTGGAAGAACAAGACTAAGATCTCCAACTCGGTGAGTTATCTGCAAATCTTTAACTTGCCCACACAACGTAGACTGCAGCACGTCATGTATTGTGTCTGAAATCCTATGCCAGGATTTGAACAGTTTTATCTTAAACAAATTCCATTTCTAAAAGAAAATCAGCTTCAAAGCTATCATAGGAGCATATTGTAAACATAAAGGACATTATGCAGTATTTGGACATTTCTTTCCATGTGCACATAACAAGTTAGCAACATCAGTGATAAGAAGCTCTCTCTGATGTCAGGGCAAATGGCCATTCATGGCTCTGGGTGAATTTGTGAGCTATTCTTATTATGTCTATGTAAAATTATCTCAGCATCGTTTACACTGAGGGAATGTAAGCTAGCTGGTCTGTACATGTCTTGTGGATGACTTCAAACACTGTGTATACAAGCTCTCAGAGAGCCAATACATGTTCATTCAAACAGAAACAACAAAGAAAGACAAAAGAGAAGGACTTAATGACTTTGATCTGTAAACAAAATTCATGTGGAGACGTGCGCCACAGATGTGCAGCTGATGCTCATACAAGGAACACTGTATGTCTGTTCTCAGAGCGACTTGGCCTGATCATCAGCTGATAACCTTTCCTCATATGTATACACAAGATTTGCTTTTGTGGATAAGTCTCTTAGTAGTTTAGAATCTTTAAGTAATAGATGGTATGCCTTTATGATATTTCCTTCCATCCAAGCTTATCTGATAGATGCTCCTCGTAAAACATGAAGCGTTTAAAGGGACTTTGATTTGTACTCGCTGTGTATTACATCATATGTTGATCCTCTCTCTCCCAGCCAAAGCCGTCTGGCCCGACCCCTGACCTCCCGCTCAAGCTGGAGTCGCTGGTTAACATTACGTCGGGGATCTATGATGAAATTCAGCAGGAGATGAAGAGAGCCAAGGTGTCCCAAGCTCTGTTCGCAAAGGTGGCCGCCAACAAGAGCCAGGTGAGGGGACCCACTGGGAAAAAAAGAAGCCATGGAGGGTTAAATGTAACATTTAAGTTGGCTTGACTTAGGAATTTTTATCCCTAGGGCAGGTCAAGACGATAAGATATTTCCTGCTTGATAAATATGTATACCAAATCAGCTTTTAAAAGCACATAAAAAAAAACATAAAACTTGGCAAAACATTTTACTGCAGAGACCAAAGTTGGAGCACTGCCTACGACTTGGTCATCTGCCACCATGTACACAGTCAGTCATCAACTGTATTACCTGTCACTTGACTCATGATGAACAGCTTTGGCTTGTTTTGTTTTCTCTGAGCTCTGATAACATGATGTACTGCAGCACTAAAAATATTTGAATGTTTGAATTTCTTCTCATTTTTTTAATTAATTAATGTGAATTCTGTGCACATTGTGCCTTGAAGCCGAACCTTTTGATGTACAGTGTCACACAGATGTGCACGAGTGCTGTTAATGACTAAAAAGTGTTGCATAATTAATAATCAGTCAACTTGTTTGTCATAATTTGCAACTCTACTTCATGTTCTCATTGTTCTGACATTAGTTCTGGCATACACATTATTTATTAGTAGACTTTTTACTCCAAGCACAATAATAAAAAAAAAAAAACTCACTGACTGATTGAACGATTGGATGCATTGTTCTGATTAATAACATTACTATAACATTAATAACAATGACTTAGTTCCATTGGAGTGTCCCAGTGAGTGAGCCAGCTCCAAAACTGGTGAATGTGAATGCATCTGTTTCTTAATACTTCCTGAAGCATGCTCTCTCTGAACTTGAGGAGAGGAGATGCATGTTTGTTTCTCTCCTCAGGCCAAAGGACATGTTGGCAGACAGGAACCAGAAAATATGGAGAAAAAAACAACGTACATTTTAAATATAGTTTTACAGAGAACAAAGCACACAGGACTCATTGTTGAACAGGGGTCATGGAGGAGACAGATCCTTTCATTTATGGATAGAGTTTGAATTCATTCAAACGTGGTCCACATGTTGTCATGAGTTGCCAGGTGTAAGCCTGAGAAAAGAAATGTAGAAATGTATGCATCGTGTATACAGTATGCACAGGCGTGTGTGTGTGTGTTTGTGTGTGTGTGTGTGTGTGTGTTTGTATGCGGTTAGCGAGGTCCCCCAGGTTGGTGGGTCTGGGGGTGGCTGAGGGTCACGGCTCAGCGCACCCATCTGCTGCAGCTGGCCACAAGGACAGAGAGAGAGGGAGAGAGAGATGATCAGGCTATTAGCGGTGCATGCTGCCCGAGGTGGCTGGTTGAACACAACAGCTGGTGTCACAAACTGAACCAGTCTAGCAGATATAATTAAATCTTCTCCATCTCTCCTTCCCCCATCTTCCTTTCTTCCTTTCCTACATTTACCTCAAACATGTTCTGCACATTCACAACTTTAATAAACTTTTTCAAAATGTAATTCTCACTTTAATATCTCTGGACTCTTTCACGCTATTTCTTTTTTTCTGTCTTTCCTCATCTTCTTTCCAACCTTCTTTTTCACCCAGCGACATTGCTAGTCAGTTAAAGGTGTTTGCTCCACAGCTGGAGAGGGCCCATAAAATGGTTAATAAAACAGAAAATACAAGGATGACGCATGGCAATACTATTTAACTGAGAACAGAAAGCCAATCCTTCAAAATCTATTTCAATTTAATGAAATATTATTCACTTTGTTGCAGAGAAAATATGCAAATATGAAGCTACATCAAGCAGCAGGTTAGCATAAAAGCTCAAAACAGGAGGGAAACAGCTAATAGGCAACCTCATGGCAATAAAAATATATGTATAACTCTAACATCTGCCTAACTCTCCATGTCTGTCTCGGTCTCCTCTCCAGGGTTGGCTGTGCGAGCTGCTTCGGTGGAAGGAGAACCCCAGCCCAGAGAACCGCACTCTGTGGGAGAACCTGTGCACCATCCGGAGGTTTCTGACCCTGCCGC
Organism: Protonibea diacanthus; assembly: GCA_028641955.1. Taxonomy (NCBI): domain Eukaryota; kingdom Metazoa; phylum Chordata; class Actinopteri; family Sciaenidae; genus Protonibea; species Protonibea diacanthus. Next base: position 1,501,345 of record CM053986.1, read on the forward strand.
AGGCCGACAGAGACCTGGCGTACGAGGAGGAGTCGAGGCACCATCACTCCGAGAGACTGCACACTGTCCTCCACCTGCCACAGGACGCACAAGTAAGAACTGAAAGTGTTTACTGCTGCTTTTAATGTGCTCCTCGTATCTCCAAGTCCAGATAGACACAGACACTGAACAGAGACAGGCAAGCTGTTTGCCTGTTTACAGTATTTATGCTAAGCTAAGCTAACCTTCTTTTGACAGGCATAAGAGTGTTTTTCAAACTCTCCTCCAGAAAGCCAGGAGCCAGGCTCCTTTAGAACATGGTCCTACCACACAGGTCATATGTTAGGCCGGATATAATTATGATCATTATTCACCACCCACAAACACAAGCGTACGCAGCGCAGGTACATGTATTTCTCCACCCTCAGAGACCTCACCTGTCGTTATTAATTCCTTATTATTATAGTCATTCAGTATAACTCCACAGTACTGTTTGATCGAGGTGTGTGTGCACATGTGTTTGTGTGTCTGTGCGTGCCCCAGTGAAACGAAGAGTAAACAGTGTTGCTGGGTGGTGTGGTACTGGAGGAAATGCCCCATTAGTTTTTGAGGAGGGAGGCAGAGGCTGAAGGAGGGCTGAGGGAGATCGATGCAGGAAACACGCTGACGTGTGGGCCTCTGTCATTACTGTAACACACACCCTGAACCCCGTCTGTCTGTCTATCTGCCTGCCTGTCTCTCTTTCTCTGTAGGAGATAGAGCAAGTTGTCCACTGATCACAGGGTTGGTGGTTCAATCCTTCCTTCTAAGTGCTGTGGATAAACGCAGCCATCTACCAACCCCATGTGTGCAGTTCTCTATATTCCAGTACACTGGATGGTTGAATTTAAAGTGCTTTCATTAGTTATGTCCACGTCAGATGAACAGCAGAGGAACACACAATCTTCAAATTCAAAGCCGGACAAATGAAATTAAACTTTATGTTTAATATTTGCTAAATCTGTTGAAGGCAAACTCCGTTAGATCTGTACTGCAGACAAGTCTGTTCATGAGTCATTGAGGTCAGGTGACTGACTTGGACTGCTGAAGGGATGCCAGCCTGTTAACTTACCTCTGTGGTGCTGCTGTGAGATGTCAGATTGAAACTGCAGAAGAATTTCTTCTCTGTAGTGTCTTTGTTGGCGTATCATGATCCTGCTCCATGCTCTTCATTTGTGTCTGTGACGTTCACAAACGTTAAGCTCCAATTTTCATTTATTAACAATGATTTGCAAATTTTCAACTCTGTTATCTTCTGAATATTACCAGACATCATAGTACTTACTTCATCCCATCCCTATCCTCTCTTAAAACCTTGGCAGACTATGTGGGCAAAACCCAGTATGTTGGCATGGCGACACACTGGTGTTGACTTAAATTGATGTACTGATGTATTATATGAGCTAAGCTAACCATTTGCTGGCTCCAGCCTCACTCTGAAATGAAAGATTTAATATTATTGTATTTGACACTGATCTTTTCCTCATTTGTAAGAAGTGTGTGAAAATGTGTCACAGAAGGTCAAAGGTCAACACACTGAGCTCACTGCTTGTTCAAGTACACAGTTGAGCAGGGTGGGCCTGAGCACAGGTCCTCCGGGTTGAGAGATAGTCTGTCTAACAACCAGCCCACCCTGCCCCCAATGCAAAGCTATTATATACCACATATGGTATATACCATATGCCATAAATCAAAAACAGACAAATGCTGAATCTTCCCATTTAGCATCTCGACACGAATCCTACGGGTTGTTTTGCAACTCCACCCACCACCAAGCAATTCAGAGCTCTGTATTAAAGGCTGATGGGAAGACGGGGAGGAAGCTGTGGTGGCACCATTAACACATTCCTTTGCTCCTCTCCCACTCTCAGAGAAGACTAAAAATAAAGTTTACCCTCGTAACGCCCATGTTTGTAACCCCTCCACCACCTCCGTCGACCCCCACCCACCTCGAGAGACATGGGAAGATGAACTGTGGTGAAACACTGGTGATTTATTAATGGGAAATGAGGTGTGTGCGTGTGTATATATAAATACGTGTGTGTTCATGTTGTTGTCTTCAGACCCCCCTCTATCCCAGATGAAGCCCCCACCAACCTCAGGCTCCAGCCAGCCTGCCACCACAGACCACACATGTGTCCCATCTGCCACGCATGCACATACACAAAATCTCACACTGATAGTTGGTAATGTGAGCGCTCTTTTGTGTTGTGGACAATAAGAGGGTCTCTAAAACTGTAACAACCAACCACAGAATACACATGAAAAATGAATGTGGCGCTTAGGCATAGCTGTATAGTTAATACACACAGCAGTGCTGTGTGTGTGTGTGTGTGTGTGTGTGTGTATGTACTTGGCTGGACTGTATGTACAGTAGCGTGAGACATTTCTGCATGTTTGGGGCTCTGGGGTATCTGACTGTGTCACAGTGTGTCTATTAGGTCTGCAGGTGCTACATGTGTCGTGGTGGTGGTGGTGTGTGTGTGTGTGTGTGTGTGTGTGTGTGTGTGCATGTAACCTCAGTAGCATCACATTTCTTCATGAGTGACACGGTCCTTGTGCTCGCTCCACAGCTCTTATTCATACCGCTTTAGCAGTTAAGTGCGTCCCACAGCTAATTTGGCAGAGTCTGCCCTTATAAATAATTTCTTTATTGTTTTTGCTAAATTGATTCTGTTGCAAATCGAGAGGTGTTTGTGTGTGTGTGTGTGTGTGTGTGTGGCCGCTCACCGTTTCTGAGACCCCAGGAGTAGTGAACTAGAACAAGAAATAACATCCACTGTGCCCTTCCTCCTCTATGTGTCTCTCTTGAATCCAAAGGTGCTTTACTGGCATCACATACAAAGGTGCTTATTGCCAAAGCAGCAAATGCTCCTGTCAAGACCGTGGAAAACAAAAGGTGCCCAGTGGTTTACAAACTCCACACCCTGATTTCATAACTCAGACTTTCTGTTAAAAATCAGAAATGTCCAAGCACAAGCCGAGAAAACCCTGGCGAGTCTTGAAAACTGCCCCCAGGGCTATTACACAACTCTTTTCACCTCTGGAGTTGTGCTGATGATGAGTGTGAGGAGTAAACTGTCCTTGATGTGCCTTGACAATTGGTATTTTTCTCAATTACATTTTACTACTTCAGTGTCAGGATCCTGGCATTGTTCATGCCGGATCACTGCCACACTGTCATGGACACTTGTTAACTTCAGCATGTGTTGAGTTTATTGTCCATTCATTGTATTTTGGTGTTTTAATCATCAAGTTTCTTTCATTCAGCGTGTAGCTGAGGGAAACACTGAACCCCAAATTTCACCCAATGTAGAAATGAGCACTGTACAAGACAAAAATATGAGTCACATGACGTGGGTTTCACATTTCCTCCAGACTCAATCTCATATCTATATCTATAAAAAATCCAATGTATTGTTATGACTATTATAATTTTAATTAAAATATATCAGGGTGACATGTTCCTTCATTACCTTGAACATGGGCACTGTAGAGCAATTCCACAAACACCATCCTGCTAATATTAGAACACCCAAATGCGCTCTTTACTCCTGCTTGAGTAACATTTACTAAACACTACAGTGCTCAGCTGTTTTAGGAATTTTTTAACCTTTGTACAAACTAAATTTTTATGTTTGTGAAGCATTACATCTTCAGTAGGAACCAATGGGCTCCTTGCCACAGACTGGGTAGAGAAGTCGGAAATTATTGAGACGAAGTTGTGCACTGTTGGTTTTGGTCTTTTTGAAAGGTCACACCGCATGACTTTTTATATTATTAAAGTCCTTCCTCTCTGTCATTGTGAGTTGCTGCCAAAATATAACATCATTTATTTATTTTTTATATTTAGGGAAATATTGTCAAAGCTACAACAATGAGTTTGTCTTCTCTTATTTATTCACTTTGAGAGGAAGTAGCTGCCTCTCTCTCTCCTTGTGTTTCTCTCTCCAGTCTTCAGTGCATCCCGGTGGCCTCTTATTCACTGTTGCAGGGTGGAGTTAAGGCTTTTTTGGCAAACCACAATTAAGTTAATTGTTTAATTGCTGATAAATGGAATGATTACCACACACAGCCTGAACGAACAAAATATGCAACAACGCGAGTGTGTGCATGCACATACACATATATGACCACATAAACACGCACGCTCAGCTGTGCTCTCAGCTAGCCTCAGTAACATTATGTGTATACAGTTTTTCATCAAAGAAACATTATTTTACAAAAAGGAAATGTGCAGTGAGTCATCTACTCCGCTAGCCTGGATCCAGTCCTCATGAAACGCAACCACACGCATTCAAATACAAGAGTGAGAGAAAGAGACAGACAGACAGACGGACAGACAGACAAATGGAGAGAGAAATAAAATTTAAAAAAAACACACACTGATTAACAGGAAGTCATGCACAAAACTAACAGAAAAGTGATTTTTCCTTCATTACATATTTATCTCTGTGTTAATGGTGTCTCTGGTGGTAACACACTTCCCCAACACCCCCACCCCCAGCAAAACACACGCAGCCAGAGAGAGAGAAAGAGAGAGTTAGGGGCCCTGGAGGACTAGAGCTCATTAAGGAGAAGATGAATATTTCATGTTCTATAATTCTTTCATAGTTCTGCGCCATAATTTGCCTTGATTTACGTTTAAAAGAAAACTTTTTCATTTGACTGCAGTGCACTCACAGCACTGCAGTGTGTGTGTGAGAGAGAGAGTGAGAGAGAGCGAGAGAGTGACAGGGAGACAGGGAGAGAGAGAGAGAGAGTAGAAAAAAAAGAATTTTTCAAGAATATTGAATCATGCCATGAGAAGAGCTGGTCTGGCCGTGGGGCTCCAGTGCTTGTGGTTTTGAGAGAGCAGGGCTGTATTGTGTTCCTCTAAAGTGACATGTAGTCTGTTCCAAAGGGTCAAAGATGGGAGGAGTAAGACACAGAGAGGGAAGGATGATGGTGGAAAAGGCCAAACCTTTATAGACATCAGGAAATACATTTTTATTTATTAATTTATAATAAGTTTTGTTTATGGAAAAACTCATTGGACTGGCTGTTCAGAGAAATGAATGACTTTCTGCTAGTGAGGGCACATTAGTCACGCCACAGTGTTATACAGCCACATTTAAAATATTACTTGGCAGAAATGGAATTTTGGAGCTTTTATGAGCATATAATCACCTGGAAATAAAAATCATTGTTCTTGTCATCCAAGAGAGAATTTTTGCTAGTTTTGTGGCCACCGTAGCTTCTCCTACACACTTGGAAGAAGCGAAGTGAGGGGTATTCAGTTGGTTGAAATCTAAAACTTCACCACTAGCCACTGCCACTAAATCCTACACTGGACCTTTAGGAACCATACTTTGAGTAAAGGTACAGGGTTACATTACACCACTATGTCTCAAAAGTCAGTCAAACAGCCAATGGGACAGTCCTCATTGGAAAAATAACAGCACTGATCATTTGATCATTGACAAGTTGTCCAACCAAAGGGAAAAGGTTCTTGACGTTGCTGTAGTGGTTTAACAAAGAGGTTCGATGGGAGGCTCGGTGACTTTGAAACTGGAGACATGTTTCTGTTCATGAGCAGTCAGTGTTTTTATTTAGCAGTGATCATGATCTTTCCCTAACATTAAACAAATAGTTTTTATCCCTTAGCCTAACCAGACCTTGTGGTGGCAGGTCATGTGAATCATTTTGTGACAGTCATATGCACTTTACAAGGCACTGAAAAATAATACTGTCCAACTGGTCCGTGCACGGGATCACAAAATGTCATGGTCACATAGGACATTTTGAAAGGCACTGACGATTGACTCATTTGTCATTTAGTTTGGAGGACTTGTTGGCAGTGACATGCAGGGGTGTGGCTACATTTTCTAGGTAATTGTCCCTGGGGGACAGTCTGCTCTGCATGACATATGGCTAAGACTGTTTTTTCAGTTTTAATCCTATTTACCGAAAGAAGCAGATCAGTTTAATGATTATCACCTGGATTTGATGCTCCCACACACCCAAAAGTTGTGTTGTCTGCTGTAAGACAACACTGATTACCTCAAGTCATCTGCAGTGTTGAGCGCTCAGAAAATGCTTCCAGTAAGAAAGATGTAGAAGTTGAAAAATGGGTCAAGATTTTTTCACTGCTTGCATTATTACTGCGCCAGTTTATTGCAGCTTTATGTGCTTGAGTGAAGACCTTTGAAATTTTTTTTAATCACCTATTTTAAATAATTCAGAGTTTCTAAATGGAAAATATCCAGTCTCAAGTCTCCTCTTAACTAATACTTGTTTTGAAGAAATGCCCGACTGTAACAGACAATATCTTTGGACTACTCATTTACAGACTGTAACAGACAGATGCTTGAGGTCAAAGAGCACAAAGCAAATAGGTGCAGGAGGTGGAAGGCACTTCAGTGAGCTGACACTGAAGGTGTAAAGTGTGTGTAGTGACAATGGGAGGGACAGCAGTGAGAAGGAGTGGAAGAAGAATGAGATGGAGGGAGGTGGAGGACATAGTTAAGTGGGGGGTGGGGGATCCTGGCATCCACCAGTTCAGGGCTGATTTGGATGTGGAGTCATGTTGGCTTGGCAGAGGCCCACTTCATTAGTGTCCTGATGCATTAGAAGTGAGGGGAGAGGAAGGAGGAGGCAGAGGAAAGAGAATGTATAGTAGGAGAGAAGGAAAAGACACTAAAGGGAGGAAAAACTTCAAGGTATGAAGGAAGAATTTGAGCACAAAAGAAAGGGGATGGCCAGTCGAAGGAAAAGAGAGAGAGATAGAGAGAGATAAAGGTTGAAGGAGCCGGCCGAGCAGCCATGTCTGTTTGGCTCTGTTCTCTAACATCATCATTAGTGCATGAGGGAGACCAGGCCCTGCCACTGCTGCATGCATGTGTGTGTGGCAATTGATCCAAGAGTCCTTGCTGTCAGCCCAAATAAGCGTAGAAATGATGAAGGTATGTGAATGGGGGGCGTGTGTTTGTGTGTGTGTGTGTGTGTGTGTGTGTGTGTGTGTGTGTGTGTGGGGAGTGGGTGGTGGCGGTGGGGTTTTGCAATCCCCCTCCATGATTTACCCTCAATTTAGTTATTAAGTGTCTCAGTAAGTTTGTATGGGGGATGTTTGTGGCTGTGTGGTCCTCATTAGGGCAGGGGTAGATATCTTTTTTTTCTGGCCTGTGTCTCTTTCTCTTTGTTGTCGGTTTCTCAGCATTCTTCTCTCAATATCTAAAAACCGTCACAGAAATAGAGGACTGGGGGAGGGAGAGAGAAAATGACAAATAAGGAAAAACCTTCTGAATTCCTGTAAATTGGTCATCCCCCTGAAAATAAAGCCCCTGCAAATGAAATCGGAGCAATTTCATGGTCTGGCCTGCCCTCAATATTATTTAAGTAATACCCTGTTATTATTGAAGAGAGGGGGAGAAAAGCGAATGACTATTATCTTTATGTGGGTCCTTTAATTTTAATGCGCCACAGATTTATAGCTGGGCATTCCAGTGGGGAGGCCCCTCCCTGCTCTTAAAGCGAGCGGGCGGGACACGACCGCAACGCTCTCACAACAGCCACTACCTTCTGACAAACAACCAAAGTCCCCACTTTCCCTCCCAACACTTCATCCTGCCCTCCTCACTGCTGTCAAATCGCCCTCACACTGGCCCTGACGGCCAGAGGATCGAGCGAGAGCTCCACGTATCATATAACAAACACATACCCTCATTGTCTGTATTTATATAGAATTCATATTTTTCCCTCCACCTGCTGTACACACTCCTTAGATGGACTTTCGTACTGAAAAGTTGCTAAACATTCCATGTCTCAAACTGTATTACTGGAAAATCTGAGTTGATAGAAATCCTCATTGGAAGTTCATCCTTTTCCAGTGCTAATGTGCACTTCAGTCAAATTCTTTACCAGCAGCAGTAAGAGTAAACTTTTTTTTGCCCTGACTTAGGTTTGCCAGGCAATACGCGACCAATCAATAATTAAGCAGCCAGTCAAGAAGTTCATTAGCTGTAACAGTGTCAAATGATTGACTTATTTTCTTAGTTTGGAAAGAATAGAATTATCTGTTTTCACAATTAGTATTTGTTCCTGCTTTTTGTTTCTATGCACCAAATATCTGGAATAAATGCTCTGTGTATATACAAATAAACTTGCCTTGTTGTATTTGTGTACACTATAACTTCTGAAACTAAACCCGCATTTGTGCAACAGTGTTACATTTATAGATTTGTCCCACTGTCAAACCACAGCATTTGTTAACGATCTAATCTACTCGTCCAAAATGATGACATTACTTTGTCCTCTCTCTCCCTCTACACTCTGTCCCTCTGAGGTGTTGAATGGGCTGGTTAAATAGTGATGAGGTGTCATACGTTTGTAAATAAGAGACTTCCTGGCAGACAGGTGGTTGGCGTTTCACTAGAGCTAATCTTACACGCATTAGGTCAAAGGTATACTGGACACACAACAGTTTGAATGCCAGCCTTGGAGCTGGCTAATAGACCGTGACACTCTGTGAGCTGTGAAACACTTGTTCTCACCCTCGGCTCACCCTCGAGCCCTGGCTACTGTGTGCCAGAGGGGGGAACAGGTTACTGGTTGTTCTATGTATTGCATCATACAGTTAGAGACAGAATAGAGGATATGATTATCATTTATATGTGACATAAAGAAGATTATGTGTGATGCCTTGCTTGTACAACATGATTGTTTTAGGTGAAATAACTGCATAGGTATTTGTTGCAAAATAAGTTCAGTCCCATGGTTGTCATTCATTATGTTACTTCCTAGCTGCTTCCTGGCTGCAGTCTTGATCAGGGGTCACTGTGCCCCATTAATCAGCTCTTTTGTCTTTCTCGTCAGGCTCTTCACAGGCCTCCCCCGGCCCCGATGAAGGAGCACCGTCTGTCTCCTATGCGAGAAGAACCATTGTCTGCCCCGGTGAATGAGGAAGGGTCACAGAATGTGGGAGCTGGAGCTGCAGGCGGATGTCCACCTAGCAATGTTGGCAGTGCTGGGAGCAACAAGAAGCCGCGATCACGCACTAAGGTAAAGAATGTTTTTCTACTTTCTCTGTTCTGAATCATCATCGGGGTAGATAAAGTGATTCAGATGAGTTTTTGGCACATTTGTCTGCTGGTTTCACATTCTCTATGGATGTATTCATTCTGAATCCTGGCTTTGCATTCTAGATTTCCCTGGAGGCCTTGGGTATCCTGCAGAGCTTCATCCAGGATGTTGGATTGTACCCAGACCAGGAGGCCATCCATACCTTGTCAGCACAGCTTGACCTGCCCAAACACACCATCATCAAGTTCTTCCAGAACCAGCGCTACCATGTCAAGCACCACGGCCGCCTCAAGGACTTGGGTGAGGGGGCTGCTGCCAGCGGAGGTGTGGACGTCAGTGAATACAGAGAAGAGGAGTTGCTTTCGGGCTCAGAGGACCCAGAGTCTAGTGAGGACGGAGCTGAAGAGATTTTCCAGTCCACAGAGGGTGGTGGGAGCACAGGGGTGCTGAACCAGCCTCCGGTCTCCTCCAGCTCCAATTCCAGCCAGTCATCGTCAGGGACCAATGCTTCTCAGGAGGAAGGCAAGGACAAAGGGCACGGCCGGCCTGGTGGACCTCTGGCCCCTGGGAGCTCTTCATCCAGTCCTAGAGAGCAGGCTGACTATCAGAGGTAGAGACTGACACACAGAGAGGAGAACACAGAGAAGATGATAATGAAGTGAAAAACTGGTCATGATTTGATGGACGATGGCTACATAGAAACTGTGAGAGGTGAAGATCTATGTAGACATTGATAAACCAAGAATCCATTAGACTGAAATACTGTACATTGCTGAAACGACCAGACGGACTCTTTATAGTGATAATCTCAGACAGACATCTGTGAAAACCACATTTGTGGAGTGAAATGACGACCTGGTATGACTGTTGCTACTCACGCCTCCAACCTACAAACAAACACGAAGCAAATCTCCACGTCAGCACCCGAAAACGATCACAAGGCTGTCTAATCAGCCCGTTGCCAGAAAAGACACACTAAAGAGGTGGGATCCTATGGGCTTTGGCCAGAAATTGTTCCCATTCCTCCTCTCTAAAGTCCGAGCACAGTCACATAAGACATACTCCCTACATGCTGGGTTGAGTTCGCCCCGCTGAGTGACATTTATAGACTGGATCCTTGGTCCTTCTGAGACCTCTACAATCCTATAAATCCTCAGGACACACACTGATAACTGCTAATGCTGTCGCCTGCCCGAGAACGTTGATAGACGGCACTCGCTGTTCATCCACGAGCATCATTTCATTGTGGAAAAAGGAAATGACCACTCCACACCCAGCCCTTGCCTCATCGTCACACTCCAGAATCACTACCAGTCCTATCTAGCACTTACTCTTCACAAAGACACTATATATTTTGTGAATGTGATGGACGCTTGCCTCCCTGTCTCTCCTCTTGAGGCTCACAGAATGCTGTGAGGTTTAAGAATGACTCAAAAAGAAGAGCAGTGGACAGTTTGGCAGGAGCACAGTGGGCCGACATCAAGAGGATGTGGCGTGGAGGGACATTTGGGCTTGTGTACCCACGACTCTGAACCCTTCCTGGCACCACCCGTGTCTGTGTGGCAAGAAAAATGTCAAGAAAGGAAGGACAGAGCGAAGATTCAGCAACCAAACAATCAGTCACTTTATGTGCGGTAGTCCACCCCTTCCACTCTTCGTCTCCTCTCTCCATCTCACTCTCTCCCCTTTTTCCTCTCTCTAATTGGTGCCCACAGTCTTGTGTTTCACCACACCTACCCGCACTTAAACTTCACCAACCCTATTTATTGCTATCTTTATCCATGATTATTATTATCATTATTGTTATTATTGTTGTTATTATGGTTAGAATTGCTGTCATCACGTGCTATTTTTAGTTTTTATTTCCATGGTTTTAAATATTGGTTTTCAGAACTGGGCGGTTGTTTGGGTAACAAGAGACATTAAGAGTGCTCTGCCCTAAAAAAATAAAAAAAATAAAAAAAAAATTGAAAAAAATAAAAAAGAGGAAGAAAAGGAGTGGAGAGTGAAAGAAAATAAAAAGAAGCAGTTACTGAGTGTTACTGGGTAAAATAAAAGTCCTGTTTTGTTGTATTATGCCAATTTTCATAGGCCTGTCTCCCAAAAAGAGTAGAAAAGACTTGTTGGAAAGAGAGATAGTCAAAGAAGAAAGCTAAACTGTTGATGACAATCTACTTTTTTGAGCCATTGAAGAAATGTGGCAGGTTTGACTCTTCACTTTTGATGTCTGTAAATACCCAACATGGGATAAATTGTTATTGATAAACTTTTATTTCTTATTTTGCTGAGTGACTTTTCAATGTTTGAGCCAGTTTAGAGTACAGGAAGAGTGCTGTTTTTTCTCTTTTGGACAATTCAGTGAAATCAGTTCATTTCATTGTGCCAGGAAAATTCAATCACAAGAGTATTTAAATAATTCAAACTGTTTTTTTTGTTTTGTTTTTGTTTGATGTCTGGTGCAGTTTTATGTAAAAGTATACAATACGTTCAAAACAGTATCTGAGAATGGATGGTGTCTCATTTGACCATCCTGATTGGCTGCTACACTCAACCAGATGACCTGCCTTTTAATTATTACATCAATGCCAATCACGCTACATGATAATATTGTGCTTTTCTGTATGACAGGAATCAGGGTTAGACTCTAATGCAGTTCCAATGAAATCTTAGTTCATCCAGCAGTGAAGTGAATTAAAATTTGTGAATTCAAAAATGGTCTGTTTTTATTTCAGTACCCTTCACATGCACCCAGAAACAAAGACACATATATTGTTGCTGGGCCAAGAGCCTATCAATTAAAAGTCTGTGTAAAGCCACAGAGGATGGGGTTTCTAATAAGAGCGTGGGGAGTGACAGTAATATTACACATTATCTCTGACAGCGCTCTCAGATTGCCTCTCTCTCTCCTGTCCCACAAGATTAGAGCATCTGGAAGCTGTAGAGTCCCACTTTACTCAGCAGACAACGAAAACAATGAGCCTGCACACAGAGGAAGAGCCACTGTCACTAAAGTTCACCGTCTTCATTATTTCAAACGACAATATATGAAAATGCAATGTAGATGGCCCTAATGAGCAGTGGAATTATACACAGACCACACACAGATGTCTACATCTGTTAGCATGTGCTCTGATTAAGACTTTTTTCCATTTTTCTTAAGCGGTGAGGTGGCCTATATCTATTCTTTGGTTATTATGAACAAATCATGACCAACAACCAACAAGACTTTAGTGAATGGTGAATGGACTGTACTTATATAATGCCTTTCTAGTCTTGTGACCACTACATATCTCATTCACCCATTCACACACATTCACACACTGCAGCATTGACTGCCATGCAAGGTGCCAACTGCTCATCAGTTTGAGGAGCTAAACATTCATACACATTCACACACTAGTGGCAGACCGATCTAAATGTTTGATGAAGATCATTAAAATCATATCTATGTAAAACATTTCAAACATATGTATCTTTAATAAAACAGTTGGACACCTTTGTTTCTAATAAATGAAATACTGCGTTAGTATTTCCATCAGCTGGGTGGATAAAATGAACTACAGAGAGTGTGTTCATCATGAAGAGTGAATCTGCTGCCCAGTGAGAAGATGCGGCTGATTTAATGGAGTTCTATTGCACAGAAGAATACATATCAGGCTTTGCACACTGCGGTACTTGTTTGTTAGTAGGGTCACTTTGTTGTTAGAATAAGAAAAATATAAAATATTATTAAACCCTTTAAAAATGTGGTTTAGAATGCAAAGTCTATGATGAGTGATTCATTTGTAGAAAATACATTTCAAAGTGTTCCTCAAGTCCTGTAACTTGTAAATAGCTTGTTTAGGTTTAATACTAACTAACATCAGACTAGTCTCACAGAACTAAGATGGGCCTCATTCCAGTCTAACACCTTGCACGGCTCTATGATTTTGTGTTTGCCTGGCAGATTTTATTTTCATGTCATTTTCCTTGGTTTACGTGCTCCTGCGATGGGTAATTAAGACACACTGTTAAATAGTTTGTTTTTATGATCAGAAGTCTGCACAGGATATATTTTGAAAGTTGACCGAATTCCCTATATCGTTTCTGTGCCTGACTTCCTGCCAGCTTGATCTGGTCTGAGCAGAACATTGAGCCTCTTCTGGACGCTTTTGAAACATGCTGGAATCACGCATTGTCCGGCGGGCTTAGGCAGTGTTCAGACTGACAGCAAAACAAAAACACAACCTCTCATTCATTTCAATGGGGCCAGTCTATTGGTGCAGAGGAGTGAGCCCACGCAGACAGCTCCAGCAAAACGTTAAAAAAAAAAAAAAACTGATCCTGGCTTAACCAAACATCAACATAATCATCCAGTGCTGGCCAACATTTGTAACATGACCACGTATTTCTACTGTTGTCCTCACGATTATCACAGCAAATGATCAAATAGTTGCTGCTGTGATTATATATTATATCAGATAAGCCTTTGACTATGCTGATATGTTAATCTGACTGAGACTTCCTGATCATGTCTCACCAGTATTAAGTAGCAAAGTAAATGAAGCTGTAAACATATGAATCCCTGCCATCAGACCGCCCAATACAATATGCATCTCCAGAGCAATGATAATATACAGAATGAACAGAGCATGCGTGACGTCATCAATAGATTTTAAAGCTAAAAACTATTGAGACACAATCAAGACGGGCCGCATCTCAAATTTCAAATATGGCAAACCCATTGACGAGCGCCCTGTCAATCATGAACAATGTGACACCCCGAAAATCATCTCAAGTAGATGTGTAAAATAAAACAGCTCATCTGGCCGGCTACCTCAGGATAATCAGCCACACACACACACACACACACACTGACACACACACACACACACACACACACACACACACACACACACACGCACACACACACACACACATACTTACTTCAATTACCTCTCTAAATAGTTTCAACTCTGATGAGGTGTGGTAGGGCAGAACAATCTTGGTGTTTAACCTGCCACTAGGGGTTGGGTCAAGCATTTTGTGTGTGTACCTGTGTGCGTGCACGTGCATGCGTCGGTGTGTGTGTCAGCCTGTTGGACTCCTTCAGTAAACAATAGAGCCTAAGTGGTGATGAGCTGGAGGGTCGAGGTCTTCCTGCAGAAGCGTTTTGCACTCAGCTTGTCTTCTCTGGCTGAAGACAATCAGCTCACGCTGTGACTCTGCCACAGTGGGATAATTATACCTGCTCTCTCAATGCCTTCCCCCAAAATAGCCTGTCTGCCTGTCTCCCTGCTGTATGCTTCTGGAGGCTAACAAGGCTTGAACTGAGCTAACCAAGCTATATGAAGAATTTATGAAAAGAAATGAGAAGAATTCAGTGTTGCTTCTTGAAGAGGAGCAGCTGTTCAAGCTCTCTTTACCACTCATTGTTAGAGCTGATATTTTCATTATCCAGCAAATAGAAACATGTCATCTATTACTTCTCTTCAGCATGAATCATTCTTCTCTGAGAGTTTACATTTAGCCTTCCAAGTTAACCTTGGAATGACTCGTTTCATGATGTTCAAAGGCTTTCAGAGAGCCTTGTCTTTTGAACAATGTTGTGCATTGTGTATAAACTTAAATATGGCTTGGCTTGAGGGAGGGGGGGGGGGGGGGGCAGGCTGGGCCGAGTCAACTACGTGGCCACAGGAACCAAATATTGCTTCATTTGTACATGTATGCAATCAAAGAAAACCAGGGATGGAAAAAAATACTACCCAAGAGGCTGTTTTGGGTGGAATTTACTGGAAATTGTGGATGACAATGCACCTTCCTGTGTTTATACAGTAAAGAAATACAGTTTTAAAAGCACTATTACCAAAGACGGATGTTCCAGGAAGCTATTGTTTGGCCAACTCGCAACAGTCAATCTGCTGAGTTTTCATTTAAATGGCCCACACTAATCAGCCTCAAAGGAGAATGAAGGAGGATATTATGCAAGATAAAGCTAATAAATGGCCAACGACTCACTCGAGTCGTAATGTTATTCAAACCAGCCAATTCTTCTGCAGCAAACTGGGCAGAAAATAGTATTACTAAAGAGGCGTCTATGGATGTTCCAGGAAATTAAAAATAAACTTCATCAAAGTGACGCCTGGCCTCCCCAAAACTGATAAAACCCAAACTCATCAGTCTAAAACACAGCAACAAATATTATGCAAAATAAGGCTTTTAAAGGGACAGCAACTTCATCAAAATGGAAATGCTATTCTCACCTGCATAAAAAGTTATTTCCTCACAGTGATGACATTTGTTCCAGTAATAATATTTGTGGGCCAGTTGCTGCTTCTTCTTCTTCCTCTCCTTCTGATGACACTCACTGAAATGCATATTATCCTTATAAATGTGTATGTGAGAGCATTTAGGGAATATCAGAGTAGACGTGCAAAAAAAAAAAAAAATCTTTATCAATGAATTTTCAAAATGACCTGACTAGACTGAAACACCACAGTCACTGATCAAATCAGCAGCTTTTAGCAGTGGAGAGAAGCATGGTCAGCTCAGCTGTGATTCACAGTGCGTTAATTCCTCATTAAAAGTTTAGTAAAAGAACATGAAAACCTCGGAAACAATCCAGGGGCACTGCCCAGGCTTGGCCAGGTGCCCGGTTGTGCCACTTCACACTTTACAACATAAGAAAAATCAGGCCTTACATGACTGAACTTGCTACACAACTCCTGATACAGGCTGTGGTCATCTCACGACTAGATTACCTGACGGGCCTCCCAGCCTGCACAGTGAAACTCTTTCATATTATCCAGAACATGCTGCCACGCTTGGTGACCCAAAAGGTCACATGTTACCCCGCTGCTCATCCAGTTCCACTGGCTAGCACAGGGGAAGTCATCGTGAAAATCAATAAACTTAACCCTACACCCTTCAAAGAGGACCTCCTCTGCAACACTACCAACAACTGGACATGATAACTCTATCCCCCTCTGCAACTGTCACATGATTCTATGTCAGTAGTACTCATTGCTACACAAAAGCAAAACAGTGTATAATATTCCTAAATCTGTAGGCACATTACTGATTATTGATTTCAGTAATTTTATATATATATATATGTAGTGGCTTGTGACTAAACAAAACAAAACAAATGCATAGCCAGCCAGCTGCTTTTTTACTGAACTGACATGACATGCTATGGAACTCAGGACAGCCTGGATCCGTCCTGAACAAAGCATGGTGATGCATCCACTCAGTGTTGTCACAGATGTATTATTGCTTAGGAAAAACGTGAACAAACTACAGCCAAGCTTCAAGATTATTTCATTTATGGCGCACTTTTATAAGCAAACTTTGGTGTTTGCTTAGAAAAGTGCTCCATAAATAAAATAGACAAAGAAAGAAGAAAAAATAATTTCATCATCATTTATACATCAAATCATTTAGTTTAAGCCAGAGAATAACAGTGGGTGTGTCTCTTGGAGGCTGAGGTGCCACAAAAGAAAATGCCGTCCCCACTCTTTTCTCTGACAAAGGCATAGCAACACGTCATGGTGGGACAATCTGCTGGGTCTGTTGTGGCTGTAGGGGGTAAGAAGTTCTTAGGGATCTGAACCACTAAAGGGATTTGTGATTTCCTTCCTCTATATCAGAATGTTTTCTATCACAACACCCGTCCTTTCACCCTGCTTTCTCACCACCACCCTGCTGTACCCCCGATTACACTATAACACACAGCCTCGCTGCTCTGCAGCTTTGCGGTAAGCACCTCTGGTTTTCATTCAGTACCACCCGTCCCCTTCTCCTTCCACCTCATCCCTAAATCTCCTAATTCAACTCATTATTCGCTCAATTGGTGGGCTTTAACCCCTCCTGCCTCGGGTCCTATAGAGCTGGTAGTCATTAGCAGACAGGATTTGTGATGGAGCGGAGCAGGGGGTAGCAGGCCCAAACTCTCAGACACACACACACACACACACACACACACACACACACACACACATGCAGTGTCATAAAGCGCCCGAAGAGCCTGCGGGGTGTCGCTGCAGTTAAACACATATCAGCCTCTCAGTGTTAAACAGCGGGTCCGTCAGAAGTTGGATGGGAGTCAGGTCTACTTGGTTAGACGCAGCAAGACCACCCAGAGGTCTGTGGTTCTCAGAGATGCTAGCTGCAGTCTCTGTGCGCTTGGCTGATGTGAGCTGAGCATCTGCCTGAGTGATGGCTTCTGGGAAGTCTCTGGGGAAACCAGGGCCGCTAATTTGACCTCCCTTTGAGAGGATTGTTGTTTTTATTTATTTATTTGCAGGCAAATGAAGCTTTTCTAGGCTTTTCTTGTCTGTCCATTGTGGATGTAATAACAGTCATGATGATCCTCCACACTTTCATCCGGATGCAACATGGAAGTAAACCCATCTTAACAAATTTAACACTTATTTCTTTTGTTGAAAAGTTGATGACATAAAACGATAATGAATACTACAGTAATTGGTACAACAAATCCGCCAAATTAAACAACAAACTTGTTTGTCATTGTCCTCCACACATGTAAGTGTTTTCTGATCTGACGCCTCCATAGGCGGGACCTGTTTGTCTGTGCCTTCCAAAACCATTACAAATCATTGTACAAAAAAATGTATTTATGATCTAACACTGCTATGGTTAGAGCATCTATCAACAGTATTTTTATATTAACAATGAATCAAATGACTACATTATGTGTAATAATTCTACTCAGCACCAAATAAATAAAGACTGAAGAACATAGTGGAGCTTTTAGCAGCTAAAGAGTCAAATATTTAGGATTTGCAGAGCAAATCAGAGGTAAAAGACAGTGAATATTGGATGTATTTATTTCATTTAGGTGTTCTGAAAGATGATTCCAAATGAACAATAATGTTGCTCTGCGTTTGTAAATAAGCAACAGTATGCTGTAAACAACTTTACCATAAAAATCAGTTATTGTAGATTTATTCAGGTTCACACTGGCCTAAAAGGCATTTTTTAAATACATAAATACATCTTCCACAGCAGCGAGTCTTTGTATGATCAGATGAATCAATGGATGAGACTTTCATCCATTTAGTATAATAACAAGAGTCTGTACAAGCTATATTTTTGACATTTTTATGCCATTCATATGTACTGGGAGCCAACAAGAAGTCAGACGTCTTGGCCAGCTTGGATAGAGGGGAGGCTCTGGTGTCTCTGTTTTATGGGCTCAAAACACAGAGGAAGTCCATGAAGCAACTTTCAAAACAATAAATGAGGTACCCTTTTTTGTCTGAACCACACAGCTCTTCTTAATACATCCATTGTTTAAGTTGGGAAATGATCATGGGCATTGGTAAATGGACTGGACTTATATAGCATCTTTTCCGTCTTTTAAACACTCAAAGCACTTTTATGCAGTATTCAAACCCGGTCATACTGATGGCCAGCTGCTCTTCAGAAAGCAACTAATCACATTTGCATTCATGGATCTGCCTCTGGAGTGATTTGGGGTTCAGTATCTTGCCCACGGACACTTTGACATGCAGACTGGAGGAGTCTGGGATCAAACCACTGATCTTCTGATTGGTGTACTGCCTGCTCTACCTCCTGAGCTACAGACAAAACAACGTCTGTCAGTAGGAAACAGTTTCCTATTTAAAAGTGGGATGTTTTGTTGGCCTTCCACCCTGACCTCCACCCTCTGACTCTATGACAACATTATACTATTTCCTGATTTGCTTCTAATGGGGCTGAAAAGCCATAATCCCTCTGCTCACTATAGGTATTCACTTGTCACTTGAATGTAACATGTCAGCATTACACTGATGCTGGCATCTTTCTTAGACTCAAGTTCAACATGAAATATTAGAATGTGTGAAGTGTGCGTTTCTGCTCTTAGAACATAATCAAAGCATAGAAGGGAAAATGTTTCTTTGGCATGTGTGTGTGTGTGTGTGTGTGTGTGTGTGTGTGTGTGTGTGCGCGCGCGCGTGTGTGTGTGCGCGTGTGTGTGAGGGAGAGACAGATTGACAGGTGTCTTGATACCCAAGGCCCCTCAGACAGCTGTGAGGGCATCACTGCAGGGTATTAGGACTGATAGAGGGATGATGAGAGAACATTAGAGGTGAAGGTGGGGGAGAGGGGAGAGGGCACAGCTGTTGCTGCTAACTATTATTACCCACAATGCAATCAGAGGGGAGGCTCTCTGCATAGTGGGCTCACACACCTGTGGCCTCCTGCTGTGTTCAGGAGGTATGTGTGGATACACTCTTGGATAGTGTGTGTGTGTTAGGAACATATATATTATCTGATATTCAAGCATGAACAAGACAAGTACACACATATACACACACACACACTTGCTATGCTAGGCCACTGAGTCACAGTATTTCTTGACTTAGTACTGCACATTTTACCAATTAAATGTTTTCATCATGCTTTCCATGTCAAAGTTCACACCACATAACTCCATAATGTCCTGTTAGCTTTAATAAGTGATGGAGGGAGGAGGTGCAGATATGACAATACTACGGAGGAGAGATGTGACTTTTGATGGACCGATCTCCCATGGGAGTTTTGCCATGTAGCCGCAAAGTGGCAGGGCAGCTGGTGGGCTTGTGGCATAGCAACACTGTACGTCAGTGCTAATGCACCGAAGAAACAGAAGGCAGCGGTGGTATTCACTCGAGGGGCAACATGGAAACAAACAGTAAACAACAGCAGACATTCAATTAGCCAAATGTTTCGGCGAGATTAACAACTGCTTGTCAGAACTAAGCCTTTCATCGGATCCTCTGTGAATATGGCTTGTGACATTTCAAGTCGATCAGAATACTTTCAGATGTTGCTCGGGAGACAGCGCGAGTACAACTGGAAACCACAGTTGTGTTTGTTTGATTGGACATGTGTGTTTGAGAGAGTGAATTAATTTGGTATGAAGCACAGACCGAGTCTGCTAAAAACTCAAACATGGCCATTTCACCAGTAAAATTTTGAACACTGTGCGAATTAAAAATGGCACAGGTCGCTTGGGGTCAGATTTGTCTTATCCGATCTGGGTCTTTGTCAGGCCAGATCTTCAATATGAGAAGGCAAACAGCTGCTGTGATTAAAAATAAATCACACTCAGCATTTCTCTAAACCCTGGAATAACTAATCTGGACTGCAACATGAAATATACATGAGGGCAAATGTAATGATTTCATCCATCAAAGGATTTACTCAAACACTTTAAACCAAAGTCTTGGATACACACTGAGCAAGAGAATTGTTCCAGCAGAGCAGCATCCAAGCAATGATGAAGATATTGGTTTATAGAATCACCTGGGGAAGAAGTCATTCAGTGTTTGTGTGGTTGTTAAGTGATGGAGGGAAGAGGTGCAGATCTAAATAAATCAGTGTAGAAAAACTTCAATCTATATGAAGCAGTGGATGTATTACGGTGATAGCTAAACTTAACTGGATATTTAAGACAAAAGTGGCAGTTATATCACAAGCATCAAGGTTTCCAAAACAATGCTTCTTGGCACTCATTGGCCTCGGTCTGCCTGCATCAGTCATGGAAGATAAAATGTGTAGAGTCCATCAGACAAGCTAATAGGAGGTGTCATACAGCAGCAGTGAACAGATCAGAATGTTCAGTTCAGGCAAAGGATTGAGCATGAAACATCAGGGGCAATGAGATCAGCCTATACTTCCCCAACACCTCTCCACAGCTCAGTCTCGCTCAGGCTGTGATGGTGGGTGGGTATAAGGTCTGGCATGCTGGGTGAGTGGAGGCAGGTATGTGTAGGACAGTGCAGCCTGGGGCCATCCCTGGTTGCCAGCCTCTGCTTTGCCCTGCATTGATGCTTCCTGACAGAGAAGCTGGAACAACTGGTGGAATGAGACAGCAATGATAACAAGAGAGCAGACCTGGTGAACAGAGACTGTTGCTGACAAAGAAAACTCCAGTCCTTTGTCAAAGTCACTACTTAGTAGTAGACAAAGTCAGTACTGGTAGCTGCAGTCGTAGTTTTATACCAGGTGTGATGCAATGAGAAGTGACTGTTCCAAAACAACAATGCTGGCTCTTAAAGAAGTTAGAAGCTGCTAGCATCAGTAAATATTAGAACTGGAGAGTATTACTTCACTGAAAGATGAACAAAAGAACAGCACTGAAAGTTCCAATCACCTGCCAAGTAAGCTATTTTTTGAAAGCGTCTACCTTTTTCCAAACAGTTTCCTAGAATGGCTACCCAGATGGTTCAACAAACCATCTGGCGTGTCTGGTTAATGAGGTAGTAGCCATTGAGTTAAATCTGCTTTAATCAATATTATATAATTATCACCTACCTCTGCAGTTCCTCACAGCTCTACAGAGCTCTACAGTCATGTTTTCCCCAGGAGTTGAGAGCTGGAGAGTTTCTTTCATTTTTTTCATTTAAAGAATTAACTGTATACTACACTGTGAAACTGGATGTTTTCCAGGATCCTTTAAAATTGTAGTGTTAAAACCCAAAAAACAAACCTGGAATCTGATGTTTTCAATTCAACAACTATCATTGTATATCAAATCTACTAGAAACCAAATTAAAAAAATCAAATCCAGGTTCCAGGTTCAGGGCCAAAATCACAGCACACACAGCCTTCACTGAAGTTGTCAGTGATCTTAGGATTAGCACTAAAGCAGGTCCGTCCAGTATGCTGAACACCCAAATGTGCAGGACCCCGCACAACTTTTTTCTTCCATTAATGATAATGATGAAGACAATTGCTGGAAGACATAAAGCATAAAAATAAAAAATCAATAGCTCATGTAGCTCATGATGTCACTATGTCACTCATGTGAGCACACCTAACATCATGTTAGCAGCTAGCTGTTACTTTGCAGGCTAAAAGAGTAAGTAAAGTTTGCCCTCTCTGTGTTTGTGTCTGTGTTGAATGTGAAAAAAGATGTCATGTAAACCAGAAGAGTCGAATGTGTGGTAGGCCCATTTCTAGCTGCTGGGAGGGGTTGCTATTCTATTGTGTATGCTTTCATATTGAAATTCTGACATGAACTTCACAGATTGCAAGAGTGTTCTTGCCACATTGTGGTAGTACAATATAAAAGGGTTGTCATGTAGATGAAGTGCTGCCTTTGATACAATTGAGCACGATGTTCTTATTGAGCGCTGGGTTGGGGAACTGGGTCGGCGTATCTGGAAGTGTTTTAAATTGGTTCCATTCTCACATATCAGGGAGAAAGCTTTTTGTCGCTATGGGAGATCATCCACAGAAATGTGGGTTACCTTTTGGTGTTGTTCAGGGAAGCTATGTTGGCCATTTGCTTTTTTCATTTGTACATACTTCCTTTAGGTGAGATGTGCCCAAACTTTTCACCTGGAAAGTCAACTGAAACTTAATGGTGGGCCATGTAAAGCAAGCACCTAACATATTGTATTGAATAGATGCAAAAGTTCCCAGATTAATAATTAGATGTCTTGGATATTTAAATAATTAATTAGTGAATAAGATCTGGTGGGCCAAACTAAAACTATGCTGATGACATGTATATTTCTTTGGACCCATGTGATGACCAAATGCTTTTATTTTTATTAGTTAGTTCACAAACAAAACAGAGCAGGCTCTTGCCAAACTTGGCAGATTCGCCCCAAATCTGAAATCACCAGACTTGGCATTATCTGAGACTATCTGTGACATTTTAAGTCACACACTGGCTAAAGATGGTGTCCAATGCAGCTTTCTTTAATTTAAGAAATATTTTGGATGGAAAACTGAATAGATTAAACTGCTGTAATGCTCTTTGTCTTTCAAAATATTTCACCTATAAACTGCCAGTAATTCAGAACTCTGCCACCAGGCTTTTAATTACAACAAGAGCTCTTTCTTGTTACCATACAAACCATATCACCTGAGTTTTAGCTAACCTGCACTGGCTCCGAGTATTTTAGGATTGATTTTACTTTCACTTACTCTTAATAGAGCGGCACAGTGGTACAGTGGTTAGCACTGTCCCCTCACAGCAAGAACCTCGGCTGGGGCCTTTCTGCGTGGTTTGCATGTTCTCCCCGTGTCTGCGTGGGTTCTCTCCGAATACTCTGGCTTCCTCCCACAGTCCAAAGACATGACCTTAATAGGTTAATTGGTGACTCTAAATTGCTCATAAGTGTGAATGGTTGTGTCTTCGTGTGTCATGTGCCATATGATGAACTGCTGACCTGTTCAGGGTGTCTCACCCTAAGTCAACCCTGATGAGGATAAGTGGTTACAGATAATGGATGTACTTACTCTAAATGGTTTAGGACCAGCCCTCTGCTGCAGAGGATCTGAGAAGCCATCCAAACTCAATCACCCAAATACAAAAATCAATAGCTCAGCTCTTTTTTTTTAGCTCCCTGTATGCTATATTCATACATTTAAATTGCTGTTATTACATTTATTACATAATATTTTAAGTGCCAAACATGACCGGCAGCAGTGTGCTGCCAGTCAGTAACTCTTTGTTTCAGCATTTGTGACCACTGTTGGTGGTGAATTCTCATTAGGCATTAACTACATCAGTAGCCTATTGAGCAGCATGTCGTGGTTGAATGGACATCTGTCACTTATTCTCTCCGTCTGTTTATCTTAATACATCCAAACGATCATTGTGTAGATTAGCAGAGCATCGGTGTCCTTCCACCTCTGCTTTCCAGCTATTCATTCAGAACAAAGAAAAACAAAAATCATTTAAATATTTACTACTGTGAAAATAAGTCATGAGCGCAGTGTCTGCACCGACGTAGCTGCGTGTGTGTGAATGTGTGTGAGTTTGTATGTGTATATGTGTGTCTGTGTTTGTATAACTAAAATCAAGACAATCATGCAGCCTTTACATTGCATGAATTTTACTCCCCGAGAAAGAGTTACATTTAGACCTTCTAACATATTTTACAGAAGCACACGCACGCACACACACACACACACTTGCAGACATTAACATGGGCACACAGTGTATTCAATATTCATCACCACAAGCTGTCACATAATGGGCTCCTTCCGTTGAAATAGTTAAACAGCTGACAGAGCAGCGCACACACTGGCACACACACATACATACACACACGTCTGCAATGGGGTGAATGACAACATGAAAAGAGAAGTAGATGCAAGAGAAAAGTGGTGAACAAACCAGGGGAGAAGAAACATGTCCTGATATAGCAAGATTAAGAGTATATATATTTTACAACCCAAATTCTAAAACCTATGGGACACTGTGAAAAATATAAATTTAGTCTGGACGACACAACAGCTTTGATTCTGAGATTCTGAGATGTGATCAGACCACAGCACACTTTTCCACTTTCCTTCAGTCCATCTCAGATGAGTTCAGGTCCAGAGACGTCTGCAGTGTTTCTGGATGTTGTTCGTATCTTTCTCTCTGCATGGTCTTGAGTCTTGACTTGCATTTGTAGATGCAGAGATGAAGTGTGTTACTGACAACAGCTTTCTCAGGTGTTCCTCAGCCCATGTATAAATATCTTTTATACAGTCATGTCATTTTAATGCAGTGCTGCCTGTGGGGTCAAAAGACATTCTATACTACTTTTGGACCTTGCCACTTGTGCACAGAGATTTCTCTGATTCTCTGAGTCTTTGATGATATTCTGGATTGTAGATGGTGAAATCTATAATTCATTCAAAATGTGTTGACAAACGCACTTCTTTAACTGTTGGACTCTGCTTGTGAATGACTGAGCCTTTCAAGGACACCTCTTCCATGCCCATCATGATATTCTCACCTGTTACCAACGAATGTGTTTACCTGTGAAAGGTTCCAAACATGTTTTGTGAGTCTTGTTGATTCTGTCCCAACTTTATTAAAACGTGTTGCAGGAGTGTATATTTACAGAAAAACAGTGAAGCTGATCAGTTCAAACTACTGAAGTAAATTGAATACAGGTTTCATTTATGTTTTACACAATGCCCAAACATGGAATGTTGATTTTTGGAATCAACATTGTAGAAAATACTGAAAGGAAAAGTGATAGCATATATATATATATATATATATATATATACCATAGGAAACATTAACACCTGTACAAAATTTGGCGGCGATTCACCAGATAGATGTTGAGATATTTCACTGAATAAGTCAAAACTGATGATGGTGATGGTGATGTGGGAAAAATCAGAATCAGAATTTATCCTCTGTGGAATTTGAATGTTTGTCTGATGTTTAATGGGATTCCACTTAAAGCTATCAAGGTGTTACACTCTGAACCATAAACATCAACTTGATTGTAGCACTAGAGGACAGTCAGAGGATCACCAAAGTGAATGAGTCATAATTCATGAATGTCTGTTTTCACGGTAAACAAATAAAAAGTGGTGGACTGACGCTCCAACATTACCATCTCAAGCAATCTGTTTTTCTCTTGGATCCAAACCTTAGCTTCAGTCTAATACCAATATCTTCTTTAGTCTGTATCAGTAGTAGAAGCAGGGAGAAGTTTGGTTTCGTGTACGTGTTCCACCTCAGGTTTCAACTCTGCATAAGAAAGGTGTATTAGCTCACCTGCTCAGCAACAATACCAGCCATCTCCACTGTCACGCTAAATTAGCCTTCATTGGGCACGTACACACTCAAACGCGCATACACACACAGACGATACTGGTGATTGGGTGATGACAGCGGTGATATGACTGCACCCGTCTGCTAGGTAACGATGCCTGTCTGTTGATGCCAGCGTGGATAACATTCACAGCTCCACTCAGTAGTCTTTCGCCCACTCCCATCTGGAACAGTACACATACAAACATACATGCAATCCACACATTTCCTTTCACTGTGCTTGTGTGTTTTCCAATCTTAACCTTTGTGTCATTGTATTGGGATGACTGCGATGATACAGGCCCAGAAATAAAAGAAAAAAGCGCATACCAGTGCAGTTTCACAGAGAACAGAGAAGCTTCAAAGGCAGCATATTTGAAATAATGCCACTTTTCATTGTGTCACACAGCAGGCTTGTTTGAATGAGGCGCACCACTGGAGATCTGGGAAAGACTGCCGGCTGGAAGGCCAGATGATATCATGGGCTGGAGTGACGTGTTGTGATCGGTGACTGCTGGAACTCAGGCACACTGACACTGGATATGAGCTAAAGGTGAGAGGGGCGAAGCAGGAAAAAAGAAAAGAGGACTGAGGAAGAGAAACAGAAGACTGATATGTTTTTATTATTTTCCAAACTTTCCTGGCCTTGTTATATGCTAACATACCACTGCCATCACCTCATCAGTGTGGAAAGTAACATTTACTCCAAAACTGTACATAAAAACAATTTCATGGTACTTTACTTGAATATTTCTATTTTATGCTACTTTAGACTTTTACTTTACATTTGATTTACATTTGATTAGTTTATAACATACAATGCAACTATTTTGGTTGGTTGTCACTGATGTCGTTGAGCAGATCCAGCAAAGCCTCTAAAATTGTTTGATTTAAATAAATGTTCAAGGACCAAAGAGGTGAGAAGATGATTTATTTCCCTCCAAAAAGTAAAAAAAAAAAAAAAAGGAGTCTAAATGTCTAAAATATGAAGCAGATTCTTTTTTTCTTCTTCATTCCTGCAGCGTTACTCATGCCAGGACCCCCCCAGATCATTGTATCATGTGACCCTTTGAAGGGGGGCCCGACCTCCAGGCCAGCTAATCTGCCTAACTGTCCATAAAGCAGGTCAAACTAGTTTCACCTCAAATAGCTACAGCAGCAAAATGATGCTTACACGTTGATGCATCAGTATTTACAACTTCATAATGTAATATATAATGATCATCTCTCTGTAATAAGTACTTAAAATGTTGATATTTGGAGTACCTTTTGCTAAAAATACTTCTGTCCTTTTACTCAAGTAAAACTCTGAACACTTTATTTGTAATGAAAACATGTAAGAAGTGAGTGTTTTTCCCTCCACTGTCCACTAGGTCACTGCAGGTCAGCCATTTTGGTCACATATGGGTGTGTGAAGGAAGTCATAATTTACACCACCACCCTGTGTCTTACCTTTCTCTTTTCTTTTCCTTCAGCCCTCTCTGTTTTACCTGCTCTGCCTCCTCACTCCTTCGTTCGTTTCCTCTTCTCCCTCCCCGTCTTCCTGCTTTCCCATTTACTCCTCCCACCCTTCTTCCCTCCCTCTCTTTCTTTTAACTAGGCCGTGCCAGTCAGTGGGATCAGGCTCGGGCCTCCTAGCCTCGCCTCCCAGACAACTGCAAACAATTAGGGAAATTAGTGGCTCCAGCATCACCATCAGGAGGCCTGCTTGTTTATAATTTAATCGGAGCGCATGTCAAAACAGTCAGAGCTTGAGAGAAACAAGATGCGTCGGCAAGATGAAATTCAAACTGCCAGCCAGCTCAAAATATTAGGACTGTTTGTTTAATAGCGTGCGACCAACTGGGTAAAAGCAAAATTCAGAGGGCAGCATGAGGAGGGAGGGCAGAGAGGCAGAAAAGGAAAATACTAATGAAGAAAGGAGGAAAGAAAACAGCATGGGAAAAATGAAAATGTATTAATTTAGATTTTTTTTAATCCTTCCCACATTTTGTAAGTTAATGCATTTTGTTTTTTGCCCCCCCCCCCCCCCTCACTCTTTCACTTAGCAGAGCTCTGGGAATTTCAAAGGCTTGGATCTGTGCCGCCTTTCAAATTCATTATAAAAGCTTTTTGCTAACTAAATAGAGAGAGCGAGAGGGGAAAAGAAAAAAACTGCCACATTCATCTCTTAGCCCCCGTGCTCCCTCCTCCCTGCCCCCTGACAATATATAAATAAACTAGAGTGACCTGATTGAGATGTAAAAGGCAGGGAGTTAGCACTGGGACCCATACATTACTTCCCAACATTAACAGTAGTCTACTCAGCCGACACATGGTGGTGGGAGTATGGCCCCTGGGCAAATGGTGAGGTTAGAACTAATGCCCCCCCTTCTTTAACCACTCGCCTGTGCCCACACCCTTGGAAAGTATGGGCTACGGTTGGCAGGGCGATGATACTTCCACAAAACTGACATATTTCACATAGACGCTCCCGGATTGTGGTATCCGTTAATGTAAAGAGTTATCATATTCGGACCACTTGCCCATTTCTTTCTGGCCAGATTCCAGTTTCCCTCTGCGCTCGGGAATGATGCAACGCTCCTGCTTTTAACCAAGAAAGAAAAACACTGAGCGATGATTCGCTCTTGAAGCACATCCAAAATTAGAAATATAAAGGTTTGTCAAATCCAAAGATGTGATCTTCTGTGCTCTGCAGTGTATTGTATGGAGTAAGCTGTTCACCACAATGGAAACTTGAGGCTCCAGGGATGGAACAATGAAGCCTCTAAAGCCCAAAGAACAACAATTGTTCTTGTAGCCCACTCATTTATGAAAAACAAAAGAAACACCAAAAAGAAAGTCATTAAGTATGTCATGCTTCTAAAAAAATCCTACAGGCGGACTGCGAGCCGAGTATAGATGGAGGGCGAGGGGTGAGGCTGATAGAGCACTGACGATGATGGTCTCAATGGAGCATCATTAAGCTGATGAGAATCAGAACAAGGCAGTAATTGGTGATAAACTGATATATGGTGAAAGTGATCCAGAGCCAGGGATCATGATAGCACAAACACAGACCAACACGCACACACACCCACCCACACACACTGCACATTTCAGTGACAGACAACCCAGCGAGCAGACTGCGAGGCTGGCAGACATGCAGGGCCCTGGTCAAAGAGCATTATTCAGAGTACATGACTGCATGCAGCGCCGCACCAAACGGCTTTCATTACGTCAGTCTGCGAGCCAGCTAATTCATGCTCCCCCAGCTACCTTGGCTGGCCAGTCAGACAGGCACACAGGCCCTGACCATCAGCCGCCAGTCCACGCAATCAGCCGCCTGCTATCAGCTCTCTAATTGGATCAGTGGCACGAATGTGATTACAGCAGGCGTATTTATTTACATAATAATTATTACCGCCCTCCCCAGAGGAGCCAGGGGAGAATGCCAGGGTCTGGGGAGAGATGAAGGTTGGGATAGAAGAGGGGGGAGGAAGGGAGGGAGGAGGTGGACAGTGAAAGCAGCAGGAAGGGTGAAGAGTCTTCCTGTTGAGAAAGACAGATGGACCAGAAGACAAACAGTGGAAGAATAAAAGTGAGGAGCAGATTCACCACGAAAGATACTGAGCTCAGTGTGTCCCAAAAGAGGAGTTAATAGAGATGAAAAAGTTCGTCAAATCTAAAAAGTCATGGGCATGAATCTGTATTTTTAGATTCTAAGTGACAGGCAATAATGAAATAAAACGGTAAGAATGAGTGGATAGCTGACCAATCAAAGCACTTTTACAGCGCTTGTCACATTCATCGCTTTACACAGTGACAACAGGGGCCGCAATGCAACATGCCAACTGCTCATCAGGAGCGATACAGCGCTTCCTACCCAAACACAGTGATACTAAGCTCACACACATTCACACAGTGACGTCACAGCCACTGAGCAATTTGGAGTTCAGTATCTTGCTCAATGACACTTTAACTGGACTGGACTGAGCTGGGAAACAAACAAGCTTCCAATTACCGCCATGATAAATATCTACGTAAAGGTTGTAAACAATTCACACTTATTCTATTAATTGTGAAATCAGAGCCTAGACGTCTGGTCACCATGTTCTAAAAGCAATCTGTCCTTTTTCCCCATATTATATTCCAGTACAAGAACAATATGGTTTCTTCTATGTAGCTATCAAAGGCACATTTAAGACCGGTTTACAGGAATCAAATTGTTTAATGAGTCATCTTAAAACATTAAAAATCAGCCAGAGACAGCATATCTTATCTGCCAACATATGAAGCTAGCCTGTTTAACTAGCTAGTTCCAGCTGATAAAATCTGCTTGTGACAGTCACAGACACCAGCTAGAAATGAGACTTTCTTTCATCGACCTTTGTTTAAAATTAAGCACCCACTATTTCAGAAATGGTTCAGACTTTAGATCAATTTTATTATTGTAAAATGGAAAATAAGCAGTGGGTGTGGCATTGAGATGTCTTTGTTGGAACTCACTGTGTTAGATTAGATTAGCATGCAGGTAAAGAGAAAATGGAGCCAGGTTAGCTGTTAGCATGCTCATACATCTGTTTGAGGGCATGCACTTTGGGCAAAGAGCCGCACTCGCTCTAAACTCCCCTTCTTTATACTAACATGAACTGTAAAAAAAAAAAAAAAAAAAAAGATGTACACTGCACAAACTCACAGAATCGTGGACAGATTAATTCAGTCTCCTAATTTCACAGAGTGGGAGCAGGCTTTCCGATACTCCCTCTGCAGCATGGAGTTCCCATTTTGCCAATGGCTGGCGACGTGATATGTCTTTACTGTTTGAACAAAATTTAGATAAATTTTGCCCCACAGAGAATCCTTCTCCAAACTCAATATAAATACAGCTCTCTATTTCAATAACAGAGGCAGACAGAGTGAGACAGACAGAGAGGGATGGAGGGACTCTGGGGACACGGTTGCGTTTATGTTTGCTGCCATTGAAGTTGTCCAAAGCCTGGCTTTGCTTGCTGCTTAATGGTGCTTAATCACAGAGTTCCTAAAATAGGCCATTATATCAGCACTGAGCTCTAGAATTACACAGAGCCCTCAGGGCCTGAACAACAGAGCTTTTGTTAATAAGCTGCCATTAATCAGATCCATTACGGAAGCCATTGGTCCAATGGACAGCGCCGTGGTTGATAAATACTTCAAGAATAAAAAACAATTTACTCACCTAGTCTAAACTGCAGTGGATATGTGTGTACGTGTGTGTGTGTGTGTGTGTGTGTGTGTGTGTGTCTGTGTGTCTGTGTGTGTGTGTGTGTTAACACAGGCTGGGTGGGACAGGAACCACACAGGCTGACTAAAGACACCCAGAGGACTGGTAGCAGAGCCTTTGTGCCGTAAATATTCCTCGATGAGTTGAAGATAGAGATTAATACGACGTGCTGATTATTACAGAGCTGAAACAGCAAATATCTGCTAACCTCATTTTCAGAAAAGCCCATTAAGACTGTGTGCACGGGTTTAAGATGGCTGATGTGATTGTGCAAGCCTCCTGCTGTTGGCTCAGTGATGGACACCCATCAGGCACTCGCTGTCACCACAAAGTCTCCTCTGGGGGCAAACATTGTCCACGCTAATGGGGGTTAATCAAATATCTGGCAACCCTGCTCTCACTTACAGGCGCTCAGCTGTGTGCAATTGCTTTTGCACTATAAGACATCGATTGGTACTTTTCAATACTTGTAATGAACTGAGCGCTAACACCACTGTAAAGTTGATGGAAGTATGTTGAGTGCAGCAGTTTGTGTTTGTGATTGTCACTTCTCACGTTGTCATGTTGTCATTTTCTTTGTGACTCAGTTGAAGCATCACATGTATGCATTTGCTTACAACTCTCTGCTCATTACTGCCACTCCTGTTAATCAGTTGTGTCTTCCCCATCAATCTCTCCCTCCTTTCACCCCCCACCCTCCTCTCTCCTCCGCCGTCATCCCCCCCTATCTGTCTCTCTCCAGTCAGCCAGAGACAGACGCAGGGCTCTTCATAGAAGATAAAGCCGCTAATTTCATTAATTATGAACCAATATGTTAGTGTGTGTGTGTGTGTGTGTGTGTGTGTGTGTGTGTGTGTGTGTGTGTGTGTGTGCGCGTGTGTGTGTGTGTGTGTGTGTGTGTGTGTGTGCGTGCGTGCGTGTGTGTCTGGAGCAATGGGGGGATTTGAGGGTCCCTTGAACTAGCATCTGGTCCACTCTGGCATTCAGGGAACAAGGGAATAGAAAGGAAGAGGGGAGAGACTGCAGCAGGAGTAGAGGGAGGAAATAAGAGAGGTGAAGGACAAAAGTGAGAGGAAATGTTGCCAGAAGAGGAAAGGATCTGAACAAGGAAAGGATTTGAACAAGGACAGAACAGAGAGAAAGAGAGAATGAAGCACTCTGAGTTCACTAACAAGTGACTGATTACTGGGCCTGATGGCTCAACAGGCACACATGTACAGTAATATTTGGCAATGTGGGATGGCTTTTATGATCAGAGTCTTAGCATCAGGTTTTACGAGATCTCAGTGCTGCACGTGGACTGAACAGCTACTGTGTGAAGGTCTGTGTATCAGTGTGTGAGAGGGAGCAGCAGGGAGAATATAAAACAATAATAACACCCAGAGATCAAAATGTTGATGATAATATGAAATTTAAAGAGCACCCTCAGGACTGCAGGGCATCAGAAAGTCTGTGTGTGTGTGTGTGTGTGTGTGTGTGTGTGTGTGTGTGTGTGTAGTGGGAGAGCAAAACAAAGAATGTATATATGTTTCAAATAATCATTAATTCCAATATGATTCAAAAGAAAGCAAGAAAGGGACGTCCTGCGGCTCTTTGATAAATGTCATTTGCCCCAGAGAGCAAGAAAATGTACCCAATAACTGCTTTTAATACGTTGTTTAATACGTTTGTCTTTAACAGCGATTGCAGTTGTAATTGAACTATTACAACACACATAAATGATCACAAATGAGGTTAAAATGTACACAAATTCCATCTATAACCGTTCCATGCGACTACTTCGAGGCAAATGAAGTGTCCTTATTAGCTTCAGTCAGCCAGGTGATAATGTTACAGCAGGAAAAGTGCAGGTGTGAATAATAAAATGAACGATGGCTGCATTCCATTCAGCTGCTTCAGTTTGAGGCTCCTGGTGTTGCTCATGCTGGCTCACTGTCACCCTGTCCTGACTTACTGAGACACATGAATAGAACAGAGCCTTTGTTAATGTTATTAGTAACACATGTGCTTTCTCGACTATGACAAGTCAAAATGTCTGCTGTGAAAAAGATCCAAAGCCCTGATGTTATTTCCAGACAAGCTACTAGCTTCTGTAACCAACACAATCTCTCATTCGAGGTTTCCCGTTTTTTTTTTTTTTTTTTTTTTTTTTTTAAGATGATTTTTTTTTGGCCTTTTCAAGCTTTATTTGATAGAGACAGCTGAAGAGTGGCAGGAATGTGTGGAGAGAAAGAGAGAGATGGGGAATGACATGCAGGAAAGAGCCACAGGTTGGATTTGAACCCTGGGCTTCCACAGTAAGGACTGAGCCTTCACACATGGAGCAACTGCTCTACCAACTGAGCTAAACAACACCCCAAGGTTTCCTTTTTGTCTTTGTGAAAATGTGACATGTTCCTGAGGTTCACTGTCCATATTTTGAGATCAATGAATATCAACTGAACCACTTGATATCAAAATTAGACTGCATAACACACTTCAAAATAACATTTGTTAGCGTTCAACAATTTCAATGAAGTTTTACAAGTGCAGCAGCTCACGTGGTGTACATCATCCATGATATCCACACATACTGTGCTCTAAATTTTACAACTGTTTCTGCTGTAATCTCTAATATTAAACTCCTTCCAGCTGTTAATAGAGACATGCCTGGACTACAGACTCTGACTCACAAAATAACCATGGCATCAGTCCATAAAGTTTGAGTTGTTCAACTTATTTAATTAAAGTTGGACAAAGACCAAATATGGTTAACAAGGTTGATCATACAATAAAATAATATAAAAGTGCCATTAATCAGCCATGTTTCCTGGAAATTTGGTTTTATACACAACAAAATTGCAACATCAAATACGTTTTGAGGGAAATGACAGCTACCAAATTCCATTTTCTATGAGCATGATGAGGAAATCCTGTCGTCGAAAGCTGCATGAATGTGTCAGTGAAATATTCACTGGCAACATATTTCAATTTTGTTTCAAAACATTTCAGCTCATATTCAGAACACTCTAAGAAAAACTGGCTCTTGATAAGTGTTCTGGAGCACTTCTATGGAGAACCATTCTATCTTTAAGAACCTTTAAGTTCTAGCAGTTCTAGCAAGAACCTTTTCATGTTTAATATACACAGGATGTATATATATATTTTTCTAATTTAAAAATTTCTTTGGAATACTGATTAAACAGTAAATGGACTGTACTTATATATCTCCTTTCTAGTCTTCCAACCACTCAAAGCGCTTTACAGTATATCTCATTCACCCATTCACACCATTGGCTGCCATGCAAGGTGCCAACTGCTCATCAGTTTGAGGAGCTAACCATTCATACACAGTCACACACAGCCTTCAGCCTTCAGGAGCAATTTGGGGTTCAGTATCTTGCCCAAGGACACTTCGACATGCAGACTGGAGGGGATCAAACCGCTGATCTTCTGATTAGTGGATGACCCGCTCTACCGCTGATCCACAGCTGGTATTACTGGTCCTTTAAGTTGACCAGCAACTGGTTCTTTGAAGAAGTAAACGGTTCCTTGCGGAACCGAAAAAACTTCCCCGATGGCATCACCATGAAGAATAACTTCAGGTTCTACCTCACACCTTTCATTTTACTTTAGCTTCACTTTGAGTTCTCGGGAAAATCTTTTTATCTTTAAGAACCTGTTTTCTTGGCAACTGAATGCAAAAAAGTGAACATTTATTTTGAAGGCTGTAGTGACTCAAGCATTATCAACATTTAACCTTAACCAGAGGTTAACAAAGATCTGGACGTGAACCCAGGACTCTGCTGTCACAGTCTTGCAGACTCAGTTGCTCACCATCCACCCCAACCACCTCTTTGTGACTCCGATGCCGATGTCTCTGAACATTATCCAGGCAGGAATTATGTTGTCACCACAACGTAATCATAAAAACAATTCAGTTACAAACAAACATAATTTTCAGGGGGCAGGATTGCATTAACAGCACCGAAATGTTCATCTTCCAACCCAGGCTCAATAATTCAATGCACATCTAGAATGTTTGATTCAGCCAGTGAAAACAGAAAGTCTTGTGTATAAATATTTCACTGAGTGTGACATTATATCGCTGACAAAGAAAACAGATTCAGATTTCAGACAGCTCATCACCGACCTATAGTAGAAAAATATCAGCGTGTTCATATATAGAACAATAAATTCCCAAAATCCAAAGCAGACTTGACACTTCTGATAAGACTTGTCACGGTGCTTTGTTTTTTTCACAGAGACTAAACTGAAGCACGACTGACCGTTTAATCATCCTGATCACTACTGCTTCTTCACACTCAGCTTGCAGGGTCACTAAACGCTCACATTGTGTGATAACCTTGCCTGTGAGCCGCTCTGTGTTTGCGAGCGTTCGTGTCTGCGCCCATGCTCGTGTGTATCCCTAACAGGTGTGTCCCTCACGCTACACTGCCTCCTGCCTCTTAGCTCTGTCTTTCTCCCTCAAACATACATGAACACACACACACACACACACTCGTGAACACACAGAGCAGCCTAATCAGTCGCGCTTCACGTCCAAAAGATGGCACAGTGTGAGCTGGATAAATAGCGGAGGCGCATGTGTCTTTGGTATTAATAGTAATTGTGTGTGTAAACTGTTTCACATCAGCCCACTCTATTACAACAGCTGCCCTGCAAATCACCACAGGCTGTGGCAGCTGATGACTTTTGTGTGTGTCTGTCTCTGTGTGCGTGTGTGTGTGTGTGTGTGTGTGAGACACAGAAAAGAGCCTCCATAAGCATATTCACATTTTTACAAAGGTGTATGGATTCAAGCAAGACATGTGAGTTTTATTTGACAAAGGTGACCAAGTGCACTTTTATCGGAGTATTATTGCCATTTCATTGGTTGATAAATAGTGGTTTAACAGTCCGGATATTGGAGGGAAGTGACAGTATTGGATGGGTGTGTTGTGTGACTTATACACAAGAGGACAGCCCAGGTTGTTAAATTGTACTCATAAGCCAGCAGTTAAATGTTGGTTAATGATGCGCTCAGAGACATGGACAGACAGACAGCAGAGCAACCTTTGGACTCTACAAAGTGTCCTCAGGATAATCCCTGGTCATAAATATCACCCCATTGACTCTGCACGTACACACATCCATGCACTAGCACACTATAAAGTAACTGCGCACACACATACAAACACACACTTGTCCTACTGTGGAGAGGTCCTGTGGTCCATAAGGGTCAGTGGTGGTTGTCACAGCCGTTGCTGTGCACAAACACAAACACACACACACACATCTCCACCGCACTAGCCACAGACGCCTAGCCATGCCTCATGATTAGCATTGCCTGCTCCATGCTTTTGTTTTTTCCTTTGTTTGTTTGCCACTGTGCAGAAATATTTCTGTGGAATCTAGCGTGATTGCACCATAGGTTAGCGACACCCATCTATTACAGCAAAGAAGAGCCTTGTATTTAGACTGCCTCAGCGGCATCTATATTTATCAGCGCATGCCTAGCCGGGGCCAGACGCAGGCCCATTCCCTCGACTTTACTGCCGAGCTTTCCCCACACATTCCAACAGCCATCACGATACACGTCTAAAACTGGCCTGAAGATGAACACCAATTCCACAAATGTGTGTGTGTGTGTGTGTGTGTGTGTGTGTGTGTGTGTGTGTGTGTGTTATTCCATGTGTGGAAAGTAACATTTATTTGAAGCTATATTTGCGTACAGTTCTCAAGTTCTCCATCCTGTGCATCTTTATTTTCTACTCTACATTTTAGAAAGGTGATGATGTTGTACTTTTCACTCCACTACATTTTTCGACAGCTGTAGTTACTTTGCAGATTACAGTAAGAAGTTACATAAACATAATAAAATCATTTGATGATGTATGCTAGTAGTACTACTATAATCAGAAATCACCACCTCCAGCAACTAAAGCAATAAAGTGCTGATTACAGTTTGAGGACCATTGTCATAATTATATATTTAAAGGATCAGTGTGTCAGATTTAGGAGGCTCTATGAAATAAAATTAAATATAATATCCATGAAACTTATATTTACAGATGCTGCAGGTCAGCCATGAACGGCATGTTTCTATAGTAGACCAGAACAGACCAAACATTAACTCCAGACACTTTTTTCACATGTATTTTATCATAGTTTGCCCTTCATGCTCGGAAGGATGCAGCATCATGTGCTGTACTGTGTGTGTAGATTGGTTTAGTTATCAAGGTGCTTTTCGATCTCATGAGGGGAAAAAAAGAGTTTGGAGCAGTTTTGGTTGCTAAAGAGCATCTGTGTGACTGCATGGCTTCAGTGCCTGGTCCATTACCGCCTCACACGACCCAACACACACTCTTGTTTACCATGTTTGCAGGCGCTGATTCCCTAAATAATGCAGGATAAGAGGGAAGTGAGGGCATAAAACTGTGTGTGTGTGTGTGTGTATGTGTGTGTGAATGCATTTTTCCGCATTTGTGTTAAGGTGAGTTTCTCCGTGTGTGTAGGTGTTCATGTGCATGTATAACTGCATGTGTTTGTGTGTGTGTGCATCTAAACACAGGTTATGAAGATTAAAAAATGAGCAAAAAATATATACGAAGGTCTGGGGTGGGGTATGGGGATGAGAGCAGAGGTGAATCGAGCACTTTGACTTCAAAACGCACTCATTATGTGCAGTCATGAATAATTTTGTACCAAAACACTAATTTTGCATTAGACTTACAGTACACTGATTCGGCAGCTCAATATTCAGACACTCGTGGGGATTTTTCTCTCCGCTATCTGTTTTTTTTTTTTTTTTTCTCATTTAGTGAAGCTTTTCTGGCTCAGAGAGCGCTGCGGTGAATATAGGTCAGATACTCACTGGTAGCACTAAGGAAGATGCTGCAGGTCTCCAGGCGACAGCACCAGTACCAAGGGAGTCCCCTCTGCAATGGCTTGGTTTGTGTGCCCACACACACACACACATACACAAAGTGACTAGCACACCACGTTGCTATTAATACAGCCACAGCCATTTTAATATTTAATTGCGTTGATGGACTGCATCTGTGCTGCTCTGTGATGCAAACATTATTATACATACTAAGTGGCTTAATTGTAATTAGAGCTGAAAATTTAATTAAACTCAACAATAAAGGAGATCACAGCATTTTTTTTTCAAACCCCCAGCAGACCCTTTCTTCTCCCTCGCTGCATTTTAACTCCTTCTGTGCTGCAGCGCTGCTCTTGTCCAGATGCCTCGGCTCGGCTGGTTGCCTTCATTACACACCAAGTGCTAACCTTTTTTTTTTATCTAATGCTTCAAATACTTCAGTTTGACAATTTAAGTCAAACTTTGAAACCGAGTCTTAAATCTCAAGCTTTTCAAATCTTGAGCAGCTTCTGCCTTACGAGTCCTTAGAGGAGGACTGTTAAATATGAAACTATATATTAAACCAAACAAACATGTAAGCTAAGCTAAGCTAGGCTAAATCTATCTTAGCTGTAGCTTCATATTTAATGAAGAGACATACTATAAGAGAGCTTCTCATCTCAATTTGTCAAAAATGTCAAATTAGTCCTTTAAAGGCAAGGGCTTGCATCTCTTCGTAAAAACATTGATGAGAGTGTGTCAAAAAAAGGACTAAAGAAAAGTTCCAAAGCATCACTATCACTTTGTAATATACAGTGTAATTTCATATTTCATATCCTGTTACAAATTAAAGAATAGATTAGGAGTCACTGATGTAGGCCACTGCTGAATGTCATTCTCTTACTCAATACATCGCAAAAACTCAGACTTAAAACTACAATATTTAGAATTAAACACACCCACACACACTCACATCTATACTGTAGATGCATGCAGCAGTGGCCGTCTGGTGGTGTGTGTATTATTCATCAGGAGTGAGGCGTGTCGGTGTGGAGTGTTTGTGGCCTGGTGTGTAAACAGCTGTGTGTTGCTTGACATGCTTTTGCACTCTCAGCTCCGCACTAACCAGGTCTGTTGGTACTGATCAGAACAGAGCTGAGGCGACAGGACAGCCTGCCAAACAACAACCACTGGCCTGGCCCTGCCCCACCCCCATCCGCTCACACACACCAATTCACACACACACACACACACACACACACACACAAGGATGCAGGCACTTAAATTGTCACATAAACTGACAGACCCTCACATATGGATAAATATGAAACACAGACACATAAACACACAAGCTAAGCCCAAGTAACAAATCAACACAGCTCTTTAGAGTAATATATAAATAAATGAACAGACCTCCAGTCTGTCTTGGGTTTTGTTTCAAGTTACATGACTCCTCTCAAGCTGTTGGCTCCATGTCTGGAGATAATAGTTGGGTGGAGACCAGAGGATATTTTCTTCAATAAACTAAGAACAAAGACGCACCAGTTTCATAAGGACCAAATAATGCGGTACTTCAAGTTAGTCTATAAACAAGGTGAGAGTGTGTGAATCAGAAATCACTGCAGCTTCAGCTGAAACTCACTCAAACACTGCAATGTTTTTCCTTTTGCAGCACTTATTCTTCTTCTACTTCTACTACTTCTATTTTAAGAAAAAGAAGAAGAAGAAAAACAATCATCCAACTGTCATTAGGCCTGTACATGTTGTCATTGCATATAACTTTTGCAGAATAAATGTGTGTGTGTGTGTGTGGTGAATGTTCCCATTACTGCAATTAGGCCAGCTAGGCAATCAGCATGGACACCATCAAACTGCAAGGACCCCCAAGTGGGAGTAGCCCGTCACATGAAGGTCAGCTCATCATGCCCACCTTCTTTAAGGTTCCATTTACGGGAATTTGCTTCCTTTAAGCTGCAGTTACTGTCATGCAGCTCCGCTGACTCTACGTCATATATAATATTTCAAACACGTGAGAAGAAGTGAACGATACAAGTGAAAAGGAGGGAGAATGACTGACACTGGGAGACAAAGAGGAGAAGATGAAAAAGGAAAAAGGAGGAAAAGGGAAATTAAATTTAGAAACAGACTTAATGTGGGGGGGTCGGTGCTGCATGGAGAGGCAGTGTTTGGAAGGAAAGGTTCAAATCGATGCAGGGACTAATGTATTCAATGCCCACTCTGTTTACAGAGCATGTAGCAGGCCTGATGATATCCAGACTTTTGGCCACGATCGAATGAAAACCTTCCACCAACTGCTTCTAATGCTTGTGTCTGAGCGGTTTCAGTCAAACTCTGCAAACACCATGTGAACAAGCTGTTTCAGGGCACGAGGCTGCACTATAATATTCCAGTATAATGCATGGGAGCCTCCACATTGTGGTTTAAAATTATTTATGCCATCATCACTGAGAACTCTTGATTCTGATAGGCTGGAAAGTGTGGATTAGCTCATAATAATCAGACACCTATGATTTAGGTTCCTTAATGAATGTGCAGCATTAAACTGTCTGTAGGTACAGCAAGAGCAGAGAGAGCTTTGAGCTATAAACCAATAAAAAAATACAACAAGCACACAAATGTAACATCAAATTTTGCTATTTTTATGAATCTGAACATTCAAGATGGTCTCGTGGACGAAGGAGGAAAACAAGAAATTTTCAAATACCAGGAAATAAAGATCATGGAATCATGTTGTGGTGTGTGTGAGGATGAAAAGAGCGTGTCAGTGTGTGTTCAGACAGATTGGTGAATAGTGATTTTTGGAGGCAGCACAACTTCATCCAAAGTCAATGTGATGATGTGATTACTGCGAGAATACACACTTTTCTTTCTGTCTATACATGCCTGCTCACACAGAGAGAATGCATTTTATTATCTATTCCTGTAAGTTAACATGTTTGAGAATTCATTAAATATCTCTTAATGTGTGTAACACAACCTACATGAAATATTTCTCAAGATTGTCACCTGACTTGCATTTTTAAAATACAAGTGTTGAACTGTGGGATTGTTAGCAGAAAGTAAACATGCCATGGACAATTCTTCTTTTGTTCCACTGTGGGGAGTTTGACTTCATCATATAGTAAACATTATTACTACGAATTCAGACACTCAAATAAAATCACAGACAAAAAGTGCATGATATAAAAAATAGTGACTGATGTCAGACACAGTCTTAAAGGTCCAGTGTGTCAGATTTAAGGGGTACTGTTTACACAATATGGCAGAAATGGAATATAATCTTCATAACTTATTTATTACTTACTTATTACTGTATAATCACTTGAAAATAAGAATCTTGTTTTTGTTACCTTAGAAATTAAACTTTTACATCTGCACCATGTTGAACCACCATGTTACAGTAGTCTAGAACAGACAAACCAAGCACCGGCTCTAGATGGAGACTTTCACTTTTATAGTGGCCATTGTAGTTTGTCCTTCATGCTAGGAATGAGGTGAGGGTGTTGCAATCAGCAACAACCACTAAATGCCATTGAATACATACACACTTCTCTTTTAAGTTTAACAACTGTTCTAAATCAGTTCTCAGCAGAAAACACATCTCTCACACATCTGCTCCGTTGTTTTTGTTTTGTTTTTTGAGACAGTGTGATATACAGGTCCGACATACATAAGATTATATTGTTTTAAGAGTGAGAACTGTGGCTGGATGAAAGCTTTGAGCCTGGAAACATCAAACTGTCACAGGTAAAAAGTAAAAAAAACAAAAAACAAAAAAAACTTGAATAAACATTCAAAGCAACAGCCAGTCAAAGGTGCGTCCACCAACAAAACTCTGTAATCTGAATGGATCCAGGAAGTACCTCTCAGCATCATTAGCTAATTGAATCCAGTATTGATTCCATATCAGTAATAAGTGATATATGGGGCTCATATTAGTTATATTAGGTTAAATAGGTAGCCATAAGGTCATGTGCATGAGACATTTCGTATTCAGTCATAAATTGATCTGCCATGTTTTATTAGAGTGGTGTGTTGCAGTGGCTGTGTCGGATACTTATTAAAAGCACAGCGTTGTTGATGCAGTGCAGCGGCTAGTCGAGGCATTTATACAATAAATGCATGTGGAGATATATTTTCAGGTTTTATCATTCTGTCATTCTGATTTATGAATATGATTTTATTTGTAAGCCACTTTTCTAAACACAGTTTTCAAACTGTGTAAAAATACTGTAAGACAAACTGAGAGCACCTGATAAAAGCAGTGAAACAAAAGAGATCACGAGAAAAAGCCAAACATTCTAGTTTCATCTCCTCCAATGTCAGTATTATCTTATATCTTAATGTTTTGAAGTGCTGGTCGGACAAAGATGAGGTCCATGGGTTCTTTTTTTTTTACAGCATTTCATAGATTAAATGATTAATCAAGAAAATTATCACCAGATTAATCGATAACAAAAAGAATTGTTAGTCATGGCCCTGCTATCTGTTGTATCTTTACAGTGCATCAGCAAGATCGGCAAGTGTGATTACAATTTAATAATTGACTTGAGTTGTTTGGAGGAAGCTGTCGTTAGCACAGGATAGTCAATTTTATTAGTCGAAGCCAGCGAAAAAAAAATCTCATAAAAAATTACCAGGCTGATACTCTTCTTGTAATTTCATCCATTTTTATAGGCTGGTCAAGGTTAAAGTGCATAATAAGCACTGGGGCAATGTGTTTTCCATGCTTTTAT
Organism: Protonibea diacanthus; assembly: GCA_028641955.1. Taxonomy (NCBI): domain Eukaryota; kingdom Metazoa; phylum Chordata; class Actinopteri; family Sciaenidae; genus Protonibea; species Protonibea diacanthus. The sequence continues at coordinate 1,543,818 of CM053986.1, forward strand.
GACAGCTGAGTGTGATGCATTGGCAAACGATGTTGTACTTAATGACAGCGCTGTTTTATGAGTGGTGTCACTTGTCGATGTAGGGTGTAACCACACCCATACTTTGACCCCTGACAGTGTGACACAAATGTTGGTTAAAATGTATGTGTGTGTGTGTGTGTGTGTGTGTGTGAGAGAGAGAGCATGCATGAACGACTGTCTGCATGCATCGCTGTGCATGTGTGCCCATAACGTTCCTAATCAACATTGCTCAATGTAATTTGACCATTTGTAAGCATTACTGGATTAGAGTGCGCAATTATCTGCCATCCTCAACGCTGATATGAACAAATGCTGTATCCATAACCTGGTCTTAATAGACGTATGTTGGGTTGATGTATCACACAGCTAATTTTGTGATTACATTTTCAGTGACCAGACCTTTTCCTGTCTGCTAATTGCAGCAGGTTAAGTAGCAAGCAAGGCAATATGAATCTACTGGGTCGTGTTCCAAACACAGGTCTGTTCTGTGTGTACTGGACCCCATCAATCCTCAAATCCTGTGTGTGTGGGTGGATGGGTGTGTGTATTTGCACATCCATTCCCTGAACTCTCGCCTCGTCCTATTGATGGCTCTCATATGACCACCATCTATAAAGCAGCATCTCCATTAAAATGAAATACATGTTCAGCAATACGGCAAGTACTTTTTTTATAACTCCAGTAAAAATAAAAGTGTTTTACAGCATTATTGTTTTCAGCCAGTAGGTGATGATAGAGATGAGGAGGTATTTTATGGGTATTTTATGGTGGTCGTCTTTATGGAGAATCTGGTGGTTATAGATATAATAAAGGATTTATTCTCACGCTATCTCCTGACCTGAAGTGACCCACAGACGTACCTTATTCTGATTAATTTTCATGAACTGGAGTCTGGATAGAATTTACTTAGCTCTTTGAATACAAACTTTTTCATGCTGCACTGTTCATTTTACAGGTATCTATTAGAGAGAATGAGCTCCAGTTTGATGTTTGCTATTGTACCATAGAGAAATGTGCATGTCAATAACTCAAGTGGCTGAGTGAGCGATTTCAAAAGGAATGGAGGAACCTCTAATGCTTCTATTAATGCTTGTATGTATATTTCACAGAGTTAATACACTATTTAAATAACCATACTACATTAGTGGCTCAGAATCGGCATGAATTAATGACAAGCATCAATGATCAAAAGTCAAATTCAAAGGGAATGTATTAATCACTATTATTTAATTCATATTCATTTAAAATGTAGAAAACCAATAGATGATTAGGACTTGTCCATCATTCCATCATTGGCTGTTTTTTTTTTTTTTTTCTGATCGAGATCTGAGCTTCAAAACATCTCCGACTATAACTGACCTGACTCAACTTCAAACCAAAGTTAATATAACTTTATGCTGATTATACAGGAGGTCAATCATTGATTGATACATACAGTCAATCAGTCAGTCAGTCAGTGTCTCTGTCTGTCATCCATCTTTTCATTGCATTTGTGTGAACTAACCTGCAGAGGGTGACTATTGAATGTGAGCTATGTGTAACACCTTTTAAACAAAAAGCATCCAAAGTGCTGTGTATTTGTTGTAAAAAGAAAAGAGTTATAACTAAGAAAGAAATGTACACTACTTTGCAGATAAAAAATCCCAAACTTCATTTCTAAAACTTTAAAACTGTGTCAGATGTGAAAGATGTATCCTTTGATTTAAAGCGCTTTAGAAGAGGAGCACACTACAACATCTTTCAGAAGTTTGTTCCAGATAAAATTAAAATTGTGCATGAAAATTAAAAGCGGCTTCACCATGTTTTGTAGTAAATCTCAGAAAACAGAACAAACCAGCAATCTTTTTTCATTTTGACACAGCAATACATTTTAATTGATCTGTTCATGACAGCAGCTAGCAGCATCTAAGAAGTGGAGCCGTGTGCTTCAGATAAATCATTACCATATTTAATTTTATAATTGATTTTCAGTCGTCTGAGAAGGTGAAAACTTTTAACCTCTCGTCTCTGATACCACAAGTAATCATGTCTTTTTAGCTGGAGGTTAAATCATTGAGTGTTGTAAATCATGATCATTTTTAGTTACTGTCTAATCACTTGTTTTCTCAGTACGAGCACATGTTGCATCAGTTGGAGACAATTGAGAAATGCAATTAACACGTGAATGACTGATACACTAATATTTGTGTGTATTTGAACATATCATTGTTTCCAGTGAAGATGATATTGTGTAAGTATCAACTCCTGAAAAATAAAGCCGTCTTCACTGTGACCACCATGTGTTTTACAGTTTTTCCAACAGGATCTGAAAGCCAGAGTGGTTAGGGATTTTTTCTCAGCTCGGAGTGGAGCATAATGTTAAAGCTGAGGTTAAAATATGAAAATGATCAAGGTTTAAGATGTGAGGTTTTCACGGCACATTGGTGATTCGTGTGTTCTTGTCTAGTGGGGACGGCTCACAGCTTGTTTCTGTCTGGGTGTGAGCAGATGCCAAGCAGCGTTGTGGTTAGCCCCCGTGTCTCTCTCTCTGTTGTTGTCCAGTGTGTTTATGGTCCACGGGCTGCAGCGGGCCAGAAAAGGCCCTCGTTTGGCCCGGACTGGAGGCGCCTATGTGGGTCAGCTCTGGTTCCTGCCCCCCCTTCATCATCTTGACCACAGCCTCAAGCCCTGCCCAGACCAGCCTGGACTCAGCCGCAGCAGTGACCAGAGCCTGTTAGGCGAAGGCCTGGGAAAAAACGTCGCCGGTCACTGAATCAGCAGACGGCCGATGGAGCAGCAGCCAGCAGGACAGGACAGGATGGTGTGAGAGGAGTCAGGAGCAGGTAAAGACAGACAAGTGAAAAGTGAGGGGGTGAAATGTTTTTCTCTCTCCAGCTGCCTACTCAGTCTGGCACCATGCCCTTCCCAACAGCACCACACACAGCGTCTGAAGTGAAAATGGCTGCACTCACATGCTGACAGTCAGGTGCACATATGAACACTGAAACAGGTTCTACATGCTGTAATCATTCCTGTTGTTGTGCATTCCTGTGCATACTCTCTAATGCACTTGAAGATAAAGTGAGGGGACAAAGCCCACATGTCTGTGTGTTTGCGTCTGTGTACTCAAAAGTTTATCTGAAGTTGTCATATTCAAGTGAATGTCTTCTCAGTATGAAATGTCCTCTTTGTTGAATCATCCCTCCACCAGCAGACTCCATCCAGAGAAACACAAAAAGGAAATTTTGTGCTCTGGAAACAAAAAAAATGGAGGATATAAACATGATTAATCTAATTCAGAATACCAAAGTCTCATATTGGCTTCAGATAAACTTTAGAACACATGCTTCAATGGAACACAGACTGACAGAATGCAACGAGCAAAATCACAGCATGAGTTTTGTTTTAAGGCAGGCCTGAAATAATGTGAACGATCCTTTAATAAGAACATTTTACTGACATCACTAAATATCATGATAAAGTAACCCGTCCAAACTGTTAAACTAAAACTACAAGATCCACTGTAATCTGTAACTGTGTTACAGTTCCAGCAGAAACATTCATTTGGACAAACTCATTTAGTGAAATATTAATACAATATAACCATACTGTACCTGGAGCTGTAATTAATGAATGTTTTCATTCTGTTTTTTCATTCATGAATTGACTGTTTAATCAAAAATGTCTTATGAACCTAATTATTTTGTCTGTTCAGCAGATCAAATCTAACCATTCTGGCTTTTATGATTAATACATTTTATCAAAGTTTTTGTAAATTAATGTTCTGTTAACTGAGATACAATCAGATACAGTTCCACAGAGGTTCCAGAGCTTGATGTTGAGATCCCACTAAACTCACCAGTGAGAAATGATTAATAACTTAAATCATTAAATACAAAATAATGACAAGGACTCTCTTATAAACCATGGCATGCTAAGAGGCTTGCTGCTCAGCAGATAAATTCCCACAGGACACATATTTTAACACACACTGGTTATCATAAAACATTTGGCGGAGCAGAGCAGCGATCCTATACTTAGCAGAGTAATGACTGGTGCTGTTTTACATGGACATGTATTCTGATTAGACTGTCATTTGGAGGGATGTCTGCGGCGGCCACAAGGCCACCAGATACAGTTCACATGGAAAACAACAGAAAAACAACATGCATGCACAGATTCAGATATGCTCTCTGTCACTCACATCCTCTCCCTTACACTCTCTCTCACACACACACACACACACACACAGATGTCCATCAGTCTCATTTGTTTCAAGCCGGAACTGTATATGCAGTCTTGTTGAGAGATATTTCACAGCACCCCTTTCTTTCCCTCTCAGCATACACTAACACACACCTCATCCTGATTGGAGAGTGCTGGGGAGGCAGGGTGGGAGTCGGAGCCAGAAGCAGAGGCCTGTAGAGGTGAGGAGAGAGTTTTGTGTGGAGCGTTGGGTCAACATTAAAAGAGAACCGTTGGACTTGGAGCCATAAGCTTTACCAGGCCTCTACTGCACCCTGTTGGTTGCAGAGGAAACCTTGCTCCTCAGCACTCAGTCGTCTCTGTGCATACCCTGTATGAGGTTATAAGTGTTTATGTTCCTATGTACAGTATGTTCATGTTCATGTGGATCCCCACTCAAATGCCTTCTAACTCAAAACCTTGCGGCACTTTTGCTTCAAAGGCACACCAGAACCCGAGACAGAGTTTATTTGATTGCTGGTCAAAATATGTGGTGTCACTATGGGATAACAAAGACTGTAACCCTCCTGCATTACAGAGAAGCACAACACTCCATACGCATCCACACAAAGCAGCTAAAGTTACAGCCACTGACCACCGCAACCCGTTATTCAAGCTTCTCCCCTGTAAACACACTGCGTCTCTCTGGCTTCGCTCTCTTTCATCTCATCCTTCTGATTGTTGTGGAGAGGTGTTCTTGAGAGAATACCACCCCTCAACACATATACACACACACACACACGCAATGAGAGTCAGTTAGCCCTCTTTGTGACGAGCAGTACACAAATATATACACTTACGTGATCCAACACAAATATAAGCAGTGGACAGAGGGGTAAAAATGTGCAGAAGAGCAGAGAAACTGCTTTAATCTAATGACGTGTGTGTGTGTGTGTGTGTGTGTGTGTGTATGTGTGTGTGTGTGTGTGTGTGCTTGTGTGTCCACATAGTCAAAATAAGTTTTTAGTCTCACAGTCTGAATCTGATTTTTCTGGAATGTTTCTTCAACAGGAAAAATCAAAAGAATTTCCTGAAATTACTGTTACGTGATTCAAGCAGTCAAAAGAATTCAAATTTCATTTAATTGAGAAAATTTTTTTTTATTGATTGTAGGATTAAACAAGCTGTATATATCTATGTGTGTGTGTGTGTGTGTGTGTGTGTGTGTGTGTGTGTGTGTGTGTGCGTGTATATGTTGTATATATTATATATGTATAGTATATAATATATATAATATGTATAGTATATATTATATATTATATGTATAGTATATATTAAATATTATATATAATATATTTTAGGGGGAAGTGCTGCACTTATTACTAAACTCCTTTTATCTTCCATCTCAAGCATACAGAGCAAGCCTAGACCGTACTCTTTACAATATTTACAGAGACTCAGCGGTTCCACCATGAAGACTTGGTGACAGTTTAGAAATGTAATGCACGTTATATATTATACTACACAGATAAGTATGGCTATCAAAATCATCTCCACCTTGATGACAATAATTTTATACATATTACAATTTTATTACAAAGTCCCCACAAGTCAAAAAGCTGTTCTGTGATTTGTTACTGTGCAAAAGTCGATTCATTCAAAAGAACAGAAGTCTAATCAGAAAAATGTACATAAAGTACCAAAAGTAGAAAAATTAATTAAACAGAAAGGCCCATTTCAGAATAATATATTACTGGATTTTAATTACTGATGCATTATTTAAGATGGATAATTTGTTTCCCCCGGGATCAATGAAGTCTATAATAATATATCAACATTTATTTGTTGATTATATTTTGTATTATTAATTTGGAACTGCAAAGTAACGTAAGTTATGAAATAAATGTAGTAAAAGTTTCAGCATGTGCCCCTGAAATATCAACAGAAGTGGAAAAAAAACAAAAACACATTCCTTCAGAATTGTACTTGAGTAAATGTACTTAGTTACTTTACACAACTGGTTTTGAAATAAACAATATTTGAATAGTTCTACATTTTTCAATGTGGCAGTATAGTAGGTGTTATTTTAATGGAATAGTATGTAACATTTCCCAGATGTTTCCAACAATGTTCAAACTCAGAAAAATATCCATTTACTCAAGGTCCGCTTCATTCGGTCGTCTGTCACTGGCGTCACATCCCCTTCACCCCGTCTAGCTGCTGGAACTTCCGGGGAAACACGAGATGCGTCAGAGAGTGAGGAAGTCAGTGAACGTGACTAAACGTGAAGTGAATAAAACGTTAATCTATGACCTCGTCTGTGAACGTGATTTCTGCCTGAGTCACATCAGATACATTTTACATCAGATACTCCCATGATCCCACATTACTTCATGACGTCATCAAACTACATCTTTTCCACTGCTTTATTTCTAATGCTGTACACTTCCAGTAGTAATGGTTCTGAATTAGTCTTTCACCAGCAGAGAGAATCAGCTCCACAGTGTGATTTCACTCCTGCCTGTTGTTCATATGGAACTCTGGTCTTATCAGAGGGGCTATCTGAGCGCTGCGTGCCCAGCAGAAGAGCCTGGGAGAGGGGGATGGAAGGTATGACACACTGCCTGGTCTGAAGCCCAGACAAGCAGCTCCTGTTACCAATGAGAGAGGCTTGAAGAAAAAAAACACAATGGTGGTGGTAGGAGGGAGCATGGGAGTACGAGCTCTGTGTGTGTGTGTGTGTGTGTGTGTGTGTGTGTGTGTGTGTGTGTGTGTGTGTGTGTGTGTACGCTTTTGTGTGTGTCTATTATTGAGGATCTCCTGCACCGTCAGCAGCTGTCTCTGCAAACCTGTTTGCATGCATGTGGATATTCGTACACGAGAAGTGTGTCTCTGATTCGGACTGCTTTGATTGAAATATTAGAGCCTCTAGGTGTCCAAGAGTGTGTGTCCCTTTTAAATTGCGCCAAAATCTGCATTTAAATTTAAAGTCTCATTAACAGCGGCACATTGTAGGAAAACCATCAAAGGGAAAGTAAGAAGCATTAAAAAGCAGTGACAATTTATTTTTTTTAAAAAAGGAGGGAGCAGAAAGAGCAGAGGGAGCAAGAGAGCGAGGGGTGAGAGAGAAAGAAAGAAGAGAGACAGAGCTAGAGGAGAAAGAAGATGTCGAGTAAGAGCCAGTCGGCGACATGTGTTATTTATTTCCCCCATGTAAACACAGAGAGAAGGCAGACATAATCAATAGGAAACTCCAGATTGTAAATAGACGGCTCTAATAGCCTAAACACTGGCCGCTATAGTTACACTCACACACACACATATCAGCAGCACTTAGACTCCACACACAGAGACGAGAAGGGAGGCGCAGCAGGGAGGGGGAAGATGGGATGGGTAGATGGGAGTAAAGGAAAGATGTAAGAGCATAAGGAGTGAGAGAAAAAGGAGAGAAAGACGGGGGCCGTTCTGGGCGGGCCACCCTTATTTACCAATAAAGAGCCCTGATGAGAAGATAAACACACAGGAGACAGTCTGGGCAGGAGGGGGAGGGAAGGAGAGAGGGAGGTGGGAAGGAGAGAGAGGATTTGAGCTCTTATCCTCCACTTTGTTCCAGCAATAAATAAGCAGTAGCTGACAGAGAAAAGGTGTGATGGTATAGACTTTTGAAGAGTGAGAAAACACATTCTGAGTCCACAGATCACTTAGAGCCACACACACTGCAGGCATCCATCCTGATGCAGGATAAACCCACTGTGCACCACCTGCCCAGCACCAACTGTACATACACACACAGGTACAGACTAGCCGGTGAATTTAGTGAAATATCCAGCAACTAAAGAACCAGATTACTGCCTCAAGAGCTGGTGGAGAACAAAACCAGAGCTAGAAGGAGAATGAATCTTGTGGACTTGTTACTGTTACATGTTACTCACCTGAGTGTGTACGTGTGCTAGAAAGTTTGCCATATCAACATAATGAGGCTATAATATGCCAACTGCATGTGTCCAGGTTGAGGTTTGGGGGAAATAAAATGATGCATAAGACACATAGAACACATATGAACATCATATAACTCAAGTGAAGAACTGGAGCAAGATGATACATAATAAGTTTTTTCTAAACCCTAAAACTATGAAGGAGAAATCAGAGGAAAGCTGGATTTTAAGTTGTGTCCTGATTTTTGGCTACAAAAATCTATCGATATAAAAGGTTCATTCTAAGATACAAAAACTTAGCAAGTCTTATTTTCAGGTGATTAAACACAAATTAAAACATAGTTTTGAGTATTATTGTCCAATTCTGTCATATTAATGTACATTTAATGGTGAGTTGGGCAACTTTGCCCAGTCCTTTCCTTAAGGTGGAAAGCAAGCTGTAAATGCTGCCTTTATTTTGTTTGCCACTCTGTTCTGCCACTAAGCATCAGACATTCACAAAGTCTGGAGTGCCGTTAAAAACATGTATTATACATGATTACATTTCATTTCTAATTACAACTTGTCTGAGATTGGTACATTCAGACATAACTAGTGAGTAAAATGAGACCAGTCTCATTCAGAACCCCAAATTACTGCTAATTTGGTGATGTGATTAAAGAGCTAGCTTCCCGTAAACATCAACCAGAAGCCTGATGTTGACCCATTAATTGTTTGCAACAGCTACTCAAAAATAGCTTCTTATCAGCTCAGACTTTGGAGTCAGATTATGATTCAGAAGCTTTTGAATTCATATATGAGCAATACTTTCACAACTACTACTACTGCACTTGAGAAAATTGTATCAGTGCTGCAACCATCCCTAAGGATGTGGCTTTTTGTGCTCAAATCCAGTGTGTGTGTGTGTGTGTGTGTACATGTGTGTGTGTGTACATGTGTGTGTGTGTGCATGTGTGCACGTGTGTGGTTTTGGTTGCTCATGCAGTGTCAGAAGTCATCAGGGTGAGGCTGAGCGGCGACCCCATGACCCCCATCAGAGATCAGAAGTGAAGCACTTAGTGGTCGCCCCCCCTCCTTCCTTCCTCCACGATCCACGCAGACAGCCTTCTCTGATTCTACCACTGCTGCTAATAAAGGCAGCGGGAGACTAATTCAAGTCAACAGTTGAAGGGGAGTACTTAGGAGGAGAAGAAAAGTTAAAGGCTGAGCTGTCACTCAGCTAGCAGCTCTACCTTCTTTAAACAAAAACTGGAAATTCATCCCAACAGGACAAATATGAAATAGAATCATATAGCAAGACAGCATGAGGAGATTTTGGCATGTTAACAGTCCTTTATATTTCTAGAAATCACATAAGAGTCAACGAAAGTCTATTAAACAATAGAGACAGCAGAAAATCACACTCCAAATATCTGCAGTTTGCAGTTACAATTATTGGCTCAGATACCTGTGTAAAAACTCAAGTAAAAATTAAAGTACTCATTCAACTTCTTTACTCAAGTATAGAAGTCCTACACTCTTGGTCTCTGATGGACGTTTCCTCCAGCTGTTTCTGTGCAAAGCTAATTGAAACTTCAAATAGTCAAGTGGTAGTTGGAATAGTCTCCCTCTCTCGTCTGTTTTGTCTTGCTGCGTCGTTATGTCTTTTACCTCATTTTCATCATGTTTCATGTCATATATAATACACACTGGTCTTGATGTCTTGATGGAAGCATGCAATGAGACAAAAAAAAAATATTTCTCCACAAGTGCATTAAAACTAAAACAGTGAGCCTGTTTGAAGAAAAGTGAAAAAGATGGATACTAAAATGAAGGACAGATACCTGAAAAACTACAGTAACAAAGTATCTGTACTCATTACTTCTCAGATAGATGACTGCATACTGTATGTTGGATTTTTAAATAGATATGGTTGTACAGAAGTGTTTCATCTTTGTTATAGTTCCATTTTTATTTAGAAAGATTTACTTTAAGCTGACAGTTCAAGAGTCACTGTTTATTCATAAGTTTATTGTTCATCTGAGAAATATCCAGCCTCAGAAAATGTTTGTTGTAAGAACACTATTGCCCATAAAGTTGGAATAAATATTTTGACCTCTTCTCATGAAATGATTGTGACAATGTGATTTATTCTTGGTAGATAAAGTGTATCTTCTCTAAACTTTACTGATCGATCTCTTCCAAACATATCACAGTGACAATTAAAGCACAGTTAACCTGATGTGTATAAACAGGAATAAAAAGAGGAATGTGTCTGAAAACAAAATGATTCCAACTTTATGGACAACAGTGTATTTAATAACCAGTTTAGTGCCCATAGCCAAAAATGAGCACTAAGTGAATATCTCCGATATATTCTTATCAGATGTTCTGTTTGCTTTGATAATGGACCGTGTCCTGCAACCCTGATCACTCGCTTTCTGTAACAGAGTTAGAACATATGACTTATATATGTCTTAATTTGTTGGAGAGCTTCTATTCTACAATAAAATATAGAACATGAAGACATTTGTTTATATTCAAACTCTTGTCCTCAGCTCTAAGTCAAACAGTCAGCGGTACAGATCAGCCGCCTACATGCTGAACATTATGATCACTTTGCACCCAGGAAGCAAAAACAGTGACAGTGCTCTGATAGTTTTAGCCACATTACTTAAAGAAGAACAGAAAATGATGAACAACGATGAACAACAGAGTGACAAGTGATAATAACATTGTTAGGATAAACCTATTTGCTGTAGCCTGTCTCCTTCCCGGAGGTTGTTGTCTAGAACCATTAATTGCTGGTGCTGCGTGGGACTGTGGGAGTTGTTGCTCATTTCCCTCCATTGGAATGCCTCCTTCATTAAATTGACTGAGCAGGACGGGTTTTGAGGAGAAAAAGATGATAGTTTCTCAGGGTAATAACAGGCCTCAGGATAAGCTATGTTTAAGAGGCTACCGCAATGGCTACCCTGTCCTGCACCGCAGCACTCTCATGACCCTGGCTGCTGGGGACGGCACTGGCCAGACACAATTAGTGGTCACAGATACCTAGGTGCGTGTGTGTTTGTGTGTGTTTGCATGTGTGGGTGGGTGGATGCTTGCATGCTTGGACGGATGGGCGTGTATGCGTGTGTGTGTGTGTGTGTCTGTGTGCGTGCACGTACACGAGTGCATAGTGTGTGCATTTGTAAGCCCATAAAACCCACATTCCACAGTCAGTATCAGTCTCAGTGGGTGTGTTCTGTCTGTCTGTAGTCGACGACAGCGTCTACTGTCAACGTGTCCCTGAATAACAGCCGGCCATACTGCTGGTCAGTGGAAATCTGCCACCTTTAAAGTCTGAGGCTCAAACATGTGCTGGACAATAGAAGTGAGCTGTGATTTCACACTGAGACATTCTTTACTTGAAAATCATATCAAACACCCAGCACTTACCTCACAGGAAAAAACATGTTCGTTTTCATGATTACTCATCATTGTACATCATTACCTCTAAACACATTTGTCTACTGTCCCCTTTCATCCCTCTGCTTTGCTGAGGATTATTCCAGCGTTCTTTTTTCCCAGAACAACAAAGAGGAACACTTTATAGGAAAAGAACAAGAGGAGACATGGAGCTAAGCGTGTGCAGCGGGGGGTCTGATCTGAACTGGAAAGCGGCATGCGTACCTGTGTGTGTGAGTATGTGTGTGTGTGTGAGTGTGTGTGTGTGTATGTGTGTGTGTGTGTGTGTGTGTGTGTGTGTATGTGTGTATGTGTGTGTGCAAGCATTAGTCTTGATTGACAGACTAACCAGAAACAGGGATGATTAAAGTTTTCTGTTGTCTTTTATGTCTTTTAAGAATTATGAATCCAGTCTATGGCAAATTATGTTTACTGCTTGTTGAAAACTTTGATCTGGATCTGTTTGACTGAAGTGCCGTGAGATATTTGATCACTTTCTGCTTCCAACGTCTATGAAATGGGAACTTGCAGCAGACATGTGCAGTGTTTGCTTGCATCAATCATTATTTTATTGTAAGGTCACTAAACATGGATCGTTTTCATGTTTGTTGTCTATATATTACAGACTCGCACTCTTTAGTTTGTCCTGGAATTTCTTTGACTTTTATGTGAATAACTTTCTTTTATTTTCTTTCATCTGTCCTATATGTACATATGAATACCTCTAACTCTTTGTGAGGCAGCTTGTGCTTGAAGGTTAAAAAAGTCTGTGTGTCCTTCAGGCTCACTTTCAGCAGCTGGAGAATTGCCAATTGCAAATCATTCAACTGACCTGAGTCAGCAACATGTTAATGTCCTCCCTTCATTATGGAATCTGTACAGAACACATCATTTAATTAGAATTTATCTGGATTTTTTTGTAAAAATAAAATGCATTTCAGTCGCTCTGTGAACCGTGTGGAGGCTCATGAGAGCCTCTGGTTAGCTTCACTGTACGTACCTGCTTGGGACCAACAGGCTCACTGAGACTTCATACACACAAACAGTCAGGCTCCACCACGCTCTCTCTCTCTCTCTCTCTCTCTCTCTCTCTCTCTCTCTCTCTCTCTCTCTCTCTCTGTCTCTCTCTCTCACACACACACACACACAAACAGCAGTGTATGGCAGTTCTATTGGGGCTCTTCACATTGTCCAGACGGCCCAGTGTCAGGCAGTGAAATGAATGGCTGTTTATATTAGAAGGCTGGTTTAATGAATTAGACCCACAGCTCCTCTGTGTCAGCGCCAGGCACATACAGACCAGACCTTCTCCTTTCCTCACCCCTCCTTTCCCCTTCCACAAGGTACTGGGGGACACCCTGATTGCGTCCTTCGGGACGGGTGAGTCAGGACGCCCAGCGGCGCCCCTCTAAGGACTCCCTGCTTATTTACAAAGGGCATCTGGCAGAGGCTGCGCATTCACCCTTCCCTTACCATCCCCCTTCTCAAAAACTCACCCATCTCATCTCCCCCATGGTAGATGAGATGGGCAGCGGCCTGCCTGTTTATATACATGTGTGGGAGGGGAAACAGAGTGGGGAGGATTACTGAGCAACTTGCACATGTTTGAACAAATATGTATACAACATGAGGTTTGCCACCCAGCCGTACATATATACAGGCCTCCAACGAGACCCTCCTCTGTTTCTACTCTCCCTGTGTGAGCGGTTCTGTCGAAGAGAGACGGCTGTCATCTCACATCTTCAGGAGAGGAGAGGAGAGGAAAGGAAAGGAAAGGAAAGGAAAGGGAGCACTGCCATGAAGTTTGTAGCGCAGGTGACTCTTGAGAAGAGTTTCAATAATTTCATGAAACTGAGCAGAAATTTTAAAAAAAATCTAAAACACACACACACACCTCTCTGGAAGTCAAACACAATTAGACCAAAAGCAGACAAAGAAGACACACACGACACATTTTATAATCAGCAAAGCTTCTTCTTCTTCATCTACACACTCTAGCTCACACAGGAGCAAATCACCTACTGTTCACACACAGCCATGTGCTATGAAATGATTCCACCTCTTCTTCCCTTCATAAACCAGCAATCATTTTTTGCGCTCATCTCCCCTCATTTTCTTTTGTTGTCTCTCTCGCCTGTTCCCTCTCTCCCTCTCATCCTCATCTCTAATTTACCCAGCATCCTGCAGTGCACAGGAGCCTCTCAAATTGCCTTTGTCCATTTGCGTACGAGGCCCGGGTACAGTGTGTGTGCTGCCTGTTCATGTGTGTGTGTGAAGGGAGTCGCAGTAGCAGCGGGGTGGTGGGTTGAGATTGCTGTAATCATGGAGTGCTACCTGTTCATTAAACACACAGTGGGAACCCTGCTTACAGCATTTAGAAACCAATTAAAGCAGCCCAAGCTATTAACATTAGCAACATTACCTAGAGGAGTGTGTGTGCGTGTGTGTGTGTGTGTGTGTGTGTGTGCGAGTGCCTGTTTGTGGAAAGAAGAGGCGCTACAGTTCAACATATGTGTGTTTCAGTCATTTGCAAAGCAGTCCGTCCAGGACCTGGAGTGATTCAGGGAGTGACTAACTGCTGACTGATAAGTCCAGGAGGGTGCAATCAAGTGAGAAAATGAATGAAAAGCTGAGAGGAGGAGGAGGAGGAGGAGGAGGAGGAGGAGGAGGTGAGTACAGAAAGGTAAATTCAAACTTTAGCAAGTTGTGAATGGCTGTGATTACAATACAATGTGTCTAAGGACGAAGTGTGATTGCTCAGGTAAGGGGGTGGGACTTCTGGGATGGGAGGGCTCAGAGAGGTCCAACAGCGATTCTGGTGAGTGTAATTATCCACACACACACACACACCTCACACAATAGAGTGTGATTTGACAACGAGACAAGCAGCGCTGATGGGACCTCGTTCTCCATCGCAAGTTCATGAGACTGATTTTGGGGATTCATCCAATAAGTGGCTCTCTGCTGTGAAACTTAGTCAGAGAGAATGGATTGACTCGGCTTTGTCATAAGAATCTTCAGCTGTTTGTTAATTAAGACTCTTTTGCTTTTCAAATGAAGTTGCAGTGGTTTTGGTAACTGCCTGTGTCATCCAAAATGGAAAAGGATAAAGAATGAAGGAGGGAAGAAGAGCTAAACTGACAAAGAAGACAATGAAAGAGTCATCAGCCATGTTAGCAGCTGTTTGAAGTTAAACTTACAGTGGCAGTTTGAGCTAAATGCTAACATGCTCACACTGACACTGCTAAAATTGCATGTGTGCATGTTAACCATCTTATTTATCTGCTAATCAGCTACAGACGAGGCTGATGGAAATGTTGAAAGTTTTTGGCAATCTGGAAATGTGCAGATAATTCAAAGGATAAGTGAAAATATTAACCTGCTGGTGGTGATGGGATCACCAAAGTCAACAGGGTTGGTCCTCTGGGTACCATGAATCTCTGAACCACATTTCATGGCAATATATTCAATAACTGTTGAGATATTTAGGTCACAGAACGACCACCAAACATCCCTTGAGCCACACTGCTCGGGTCAGGGTTAGGGTTGTTGATAATCACATTGACTCTCCGGGTGCTGTAGAGTTAGTGCTAGGGTTAACCCTAACCCATGATGTCAAAAAATAGTCAATCTTAAAGTCTGACAGTGAAGGAAGGACAGAGGATGGGTAATAATTGAAAGTCTCCTCCCAGAGATGAAACTAAACTGAAAGGTCTCTTTGTATCCTGCAGGTTAAATCTCATTTCTTTCCTAAAAACTTTTCCATCAGAGCTGAGCTTCACTCTGTCATCTCCCGGGTGCCATTTTTAATACCCATGTAACGATGGACCAGATAATGTCTGAAGTATAATTGTTCACCAGGAGAGGTAGAAACATGCAGTGCCATTGTCTGTCTGCCTTTTGTAGTTAGTTAAAAGGTGGATAAATAAGATGCAATTTAGAGACTTTTAAGACGTGATTTTTTTTTTTGCTTTAATCACAGTGAAATTACCTCTGGGTGAGGGCTGTCATTAAAATAGAAGAGGCACTTGCTTCTTGGAAGCTCGAGGCGAGCATGAAGCTCGCACTAATAGCGCAGTGCCTCAGTGGCGCTAACAGTTTTTTATTATCCTGCTGTGCATGTATTCACATCTACCCACTCACCATGGATGTCTTACGATGGTCTATTTGTAGTTTGTCGCAGCTGTTTACTGTGATAAATACACTGAGAGAGACGGTTCATGATGTCCTCAAAAGCTGCAGAGCCACGTCGTTATTTTCAAACTAAATGGATTTTCCTGCTAGATCCTGAGCCCACAGAACAGAACATGTACATTGATGACCCACTTCCACCAGTTTGGCACTGCAGCTCAGTGAATATTACCCTCAACACAAGCTCAGTTTTTTGCTTTCTCTTCACAGTAGAAGCCAAAGTGACTCCTACTGTACATACATCATGACTGCCGCTGCTTCCTGTTTCTGAGTACTGAGGTTTGGCCCTGGGTATGTGTCCCTCAGGGTGGCTCCTGGCCCCAGGCTACAGGACCCTGCCGGGAGGCACGAAGTGGCATGGCCGACAACCTCCAGATGTTAGCCTGCATTAGCCTGACAGCTTGTCATGTCACCGCCTACACTACCACACAGTTCCATCACCTCCCATCTGCTGCCCAACACCTCCTGAGGGACAGAAGGAGGGGCAGATACAGAAACCATGAGACTTTACTGCCCTTCCACTCAGATAAAGACAATACATCACAACAATAACAGATATGTGATGATGGTCACGTTTGTTCCATTCTTATTTGATGATATGTGAAGTGGAGGACATACATTACAATACGGAATGTCAGCATTTACAGGCAGACAGTCCTTAACCATGTCCACCTCATACGATCCAGTGCAGATCATCTTTTTAATCATTGAAGACAGTGATTCTGAAGAAACTGAAAAGAACACAATAGACACAATAACACAATAATAGCACATTCAGGAGTCAGCTGCTGGTTTCAGTTCAGCTCAGTCTGTTGAATATCTTTTGGTTTTGGACTGTTAGTCTGTTGACTGTTTGCTTTTGAAAAACAATTTTCTGACATATACACAAAGAAACAATCAATCAGTTCATTGAAAAAATAATTAGCAGACCAATCGATAATCAAAATAATCAAGCAAGATATGATGATAGTTAAGAGGGAGGGCAGCATATTTGCACAAATTTAAAAAAAAATTCTCTGACAATTCTCTGACAGATTAACATCACAGATATTGATCCAGATAAATGATATATGCTGAACTAGTGGTTCACCACAAGATACTTTGACATGGACCCAAAAGAAATAGCTTGATGTTTGGCGCCCCCTTCTGACAGTACAGAGTAACATCATCTTCATCATGCCCTGCAGGAACCACCTCAGAAAAACTGATCTGAGTTCATTTGTGATAACAGAGTTTTAACATGTAGTTTGGATCCAGACTAACATCCAGCAACTCCCAAGTTTTTGTCAAAGTCTGATGGCTTTGGAGGGAGGTACAGTATACAATTGCTTCATTTTCCTGGTGAAAGTGGCTGTCTGATGGCTAAAGACATTCTGCACCTCCAGCTGATATTAGAGCTGAAGGTGATTTCTTATTTTCACGTGGACTTGACACAAGTTGGCCTGATGTAAAATTCTGCTGGAAGCTGAATTCTTGGATAACTGATCACCTGAACCTGAAGAGAAGTGAGACTGTATAATATAACATATTTCTGTGTAATAATTTGAGTTCTGGCTTTAATCACAACATTCTGAACTCAGAACTCAAAAACTCTTTTCACATGGTTTTAATCCTCTTCAGCGTAAAAATTACCCGCTGCTGGGAAAATGGCTTTTAATGGAGCCATCTTCTATTATCACAGCTGATTGTTTCAACAGATTGTTTCATTAATCTTCCTGAGATCCTGACAAAGATTTTCATTACATAAAAATAAATTCTAAACACATGTAAATTGTTGAATTTAAAGATGGACACTGGGAGCCAGAAGTCCAGAGGTCAAGCTGATGTTTGTCCTTTGGATATATTCCAAGCCCAGTTTTGCACAAATGGTACACATTTTTATCCTTTAACTATTTTTGCTGTTGATAAAGGTGTATTAGATATAGGTGTCAGTCAGTGGAGTATGTCAAGTGAGTGTGACAGTGCAATTGGAACTGTGTGCCTGAACAAGCAGGATAAAATCTACAGGATAGAGACTACATGTCTTCACAGCTTCAGGACAGAGAGACGGCATAAGATAAAGTAGAGACACCGACAGGGTTTGTTCAGGAAAAGATTACTTTATTTAGTCAGGGATACATACTCTTGTTATATTTGATTACTTGTCAGATAGAAAACACATTAGCTTTTCAAAATAAAAGCAAGGTCCATTTAATTAATTATATTTATTTATGGTTTTTAAAACACACTTCAATAAATATTTTTTCTTCTTTTGGTTTTTTTTTTTTTCTATTTTACAAAAACATACAGTGACTGTAAGAACAGTTGAGGAAACAACACTGGATTAGAGGTCAGCGGCTAACACAGACACTGCAGATGCCACGGGTAATAAAGAACTTAAAATACCTTTACACATTTCCAAGTGTTTTTTTACACAACTTTGTCCACATCACTATGACAGGTATAAAGAACTCTCCAATTATTCAAATGAATGTTAAGCACTATTTGACCACTGGTCTGCAAAGATAGGTAGTATCGCACACACTGAAGAGCACAGAGAGAGCTAGCTCTAGGTTAAGACACATGGGTAACAGAGATACAATGCACCCCAATGCAACACCCTGTGCCTGAGCATGGATCTGTCCATCACTCCTTTATTTCAAACCCAGAACTGAAAATGGTATCACAGTGAGAGACAGACATTTACATCCATCTGTTTCACTTTTAAAAAGCTTTAAAGGGAAGTTCAAAAGTCTAAATTTCAGAGATCAGGGTGAAAGGAGGTACAATATACTGAACATCATAGTAAAACACTACAGCGAGTGGCTGACCACAGTGCCTTTTGCAGAGGTAAACATATCATCAGGTGAGTGCAGTGATGTGACAGAGTGTGTGAGGATGACAAAAGTCTTTGTACCTACAACCCCATGAATTAACATTTAAAGGATCATACTGGTGTTTCTGCAAGTTTAGTTCATTTACTACAAATCATGTCTGTTCTACCTGACTGATGAAACTTTTTGGAGCTTGAAACTTGCTTGAACATCATGCTCATGCTCATCATTCTTATGAAAGTGGTATTATCATTGTGTGCTAATGCAACAGAAAGCACAGGTTCATTTGGGGGAAATCATGAAACTGACAGACTTTGTCACTGTACAGTGTGGCACTGATGAGCTCTTTTCTCAGAAATTCCGACCCAGACAACAAATGATGGAAAAAAAAAAATGTATGCTGTGAGAGAGACAGCTGCTTTTTTTTCAGTGCATGTCATAAAAATCCAGTTGCTTTCATTTGCATTCAGCACAATATGGTGTTGTGACAGAAATAAACATGGCATGATGTTCACTGAGTCTCTGCAAGCTGACTTTACTGACATTGAAAACAATAGCTGCCTCGAAGGTATAAAAGCACATTCAATCTACTGATGTACATTTTAAATATCACGGTATGTTTTGCTATTGTAACCACACAACAAATGATTTGATAGTAAGTTGGATAAATCATGCAAAAACACAGGTATGGTCCTTTTTGGCTCATCCGGCTACAGATTAGTGGCTCAGGCATTGAACCCTCCTGACACGCTGCAAAGGTCTGAACTCAAATAACAAGCTGCCATTTTTCTCATGTTAAGCAGCAGCACAGTCATCACTGTCCACCATATATCTTCTTTGTTACTACAGTATTTACCAAATGAATTATTCTGACAATGAGGTTTAACTTAACTACCAAATATCTAATTACTGACATCCAACCCTTCTACCCCTTATGTCCACCTATGAAGGTGAACCCGGTGACCTCCATCTTCGTTGCATCTCCTCAGGTATTCTAAGTCCCATCGCCTGTCCACTGTATGACCCAGTTGTATTCCCTGTGTCAGCAGGCATGTAAACCGGAACACAGAAAGCTAATACTGTGGTTTGTTTTACTGGAGCTGATGCATCATTAATGCAGAGACATCCTCTCTGCAGGTAAGCAGATCTCTGACAGAAGATGCCTCCTATGCTCCTCCCATGAGAACTGGAGTTTTTTTGTACACTTGAGCGTGCCTCTCGGGGGCAGCACAGATCCTTTAACAAAATCTCCTGATGCTGCTGTCTGCTTCTGGTGCATTCAAGAGTAAATGTGTTAAATAATTTGGCAACGGCTGTGGAAGTAGGAGAAGCATCATCAGGCCAGGAATTAGGGCACCATGGTATCATGACAAGCACACCAGCATATACACACATCCCAGGGCCTCCAGTGAGCCACAATGTTATAAATAGACCAAAACAGCAGGTGCTGTCACTCTGTCTATAGCTCACAGCCAATTATGAATCTCTGCAGGTGTGCCCAGCCAACCACACATGCAAGCAAAAGTTAATCCAATATCAGTCCCCTTTTCTTCTTTGCTTCAACCTTTGCTCCCTCTTCAATACATGTCTTCTACTTTTAGAAGCGTATGCCTTCTCTCAGACGCACGTAACACTCGCATGGAAATGTTATTAGGTCAACCTCCTCCTGTGGCTATGAGTCAGTACCTCGGCTCTGTTACTCCCCACCTGGAGCCTCTGGAGGAGCAGCAGGAACTACAGGATGAGAGCAGTGGCGGTATGAAAGAGGATAATAGTATTTAAAACAGAAAGGAATGTGTAGATGAATGAAAGGCAACAAAACAGTGTACAAGAATAAGGGACGTCATTCAGAACATACAGTACTCCTGTACAAGCACTTAAAAGAAGCTGAGCGAGAGAGTAAAGCTGTGTCATCCACGCGTTTCACTGTTTCTCATCGCATCCTGTCTACTGCAAAATGCCACCAGCTGGGTTGATCAGCTGGTGCTCCAACATTTAGCTGTGGTCTCTCATCAGTCCACCTTCCTGCCACCCTCAAAGGGCAGAATAAACATTCAAATTGTCTTGAGTAGTTGCCCATTAGCCTCACGCCCGCTCTGTTTGAACTGTCAGACGTCAGCTGCAGCAGGTTTGAGTTACATTTGTTCAGATCCACTCCTACAGCGTACTACAT
The DNA here is from genome assembly GCA_028641955.1 of Protonibea diacanthus. Taxonomy (NCBI): domain Eukaryota; kingdom Metazoa; phylum Chordata; class Actinopteri; family Sciaenidae; genus Protonibea; species Protonibea diacanthus. The sequence continues at coordinate 1,564,544 of CM053986.1, forward strand.
TCTGTATACCAGTCTGTTTCAGTGACATCATCAGTGTCATTGGATGAACACTTCTAATCTCCAAAATGTTCTTTGGGACTGAGAGGACAGCTGTGCAGAAACTGGATGATGATGCATTTTTGGCATTTTCCAGAACGTGTAATCCTTCAACTCCTTATAAAGTCTGAAAATCACCAACATCAAACATGACTTTTGTTCACCACAGAATGTGTGTGTGACAATATTAAAAGGAGGTAAATCTAATCTGGTTAGCTTAGTCCTGTGTGTTGCTTAGCTTTATTATTATTTTTTATTTTTTTCAATTTTTTTTGGTTCAAACGCAGCGTCACAAGATACAAGAATACGAGTACAAAAGCTGAGTTAAAAGAAGAATCCGGTGTTTACCTGTGTTAAGAACAAACACACAGTCACACTCAAAGGCCTAGAGGAACGCCATCACTGACAGGTAAGCACAACTATGAGCCAGGATCAATAGCACCTGCTGGGCACCATGTTTGTTGCTCTTTTCATATTTATAAGCGTCACTGAGCTATAAAGTTAGTCATATTGTTTCCTTCAGTCGGTACACATTGACATACAGCCTCATCTTTCAACTTACCACTATTCTTATTGCTACATCAACAAACTATACTTCATCAGCGCTGCAGGAATCCTCCTACAAACAAACACACATGTACAGACTCATTACCCCACTTGTAGGTATAGTGAGGAGGTTATGTGATCCACACATCCTACAGCAGACACATAGTACTACAGTATCAACACACGTCCACAACTTCTCCAATTACCGGGTCCCTTCTCCTCTACACTTCATTCCTCGTGTTACACCCACCCCCTATCCGAGTGAACATGACAGACTCAAAGGCCATCAGGTGGAGATAACAAGAACTTGTGTGTGCGTGCTTCTGCTGGTTGTTTCACATGGTACATGGATGGAGTGGTTAGATGAGGGTATGAGCGCGTGCTCAGAATAGCAAAGGGATCTTTATGTTGTCTGGTCAAAAGTTTAGAAAGTGTACAAATCCTCAGAGTCTGCTGAATGAGACTAACTCTGATCAGACAAGAGAGACTGAAGTCTGGCCAATTAGATAAATCAGCAAATGTTTAGATGAATGTGATGTTCCACCTCTCCGAGCTCCCAAACATCATTAATAAAATCTTTGTTGATAATTCAAATAAAATCCATTTTTGCAATTGTTTCTGACCACGGCCAAAGACAGCTTAGCAGCAGACGCATTGAGCTGATCAGATCTTGAAAAAGGTTTCACCCTGATACCAAGAAGTGGTATTCATTTACTGCATGTGTGCGTGTGTGTATGTGTCATACTTTTCCATCGTGAATTGATTAAAACCTTTGACTACTGTTTTAGGAGTTTTTTATGTTACACTGCTGCAAAAGTGCGATTGCATGAACTTCAGTTACATCTTAAAACAAAAGCAGAAGTACCACAAAACTTCTGAGTTTTAAAAAAAGTAGTATTACACTAAAAATCTAGGCTGCTTAATTCAGTTACTCACCTCCTATGTTTGTGCAATACTGTAAACACACACACACACACACACACACAGGTAATCTTGTTGCTTTCCTGAGGGACAAGCTAAAATAATGCAGTCCCGTCAGCTCTACGTCCCCTCCACTCTGCATCCTACCTCTGAAATGAAACACCACCACCTCCATCACAGCCCCATTATCACAGATCATTACAGGTGTCTACGAGGAAAACCTGCAGTTACAGTGCTTAGTCACACAGTTTCTCTGAGAAAAATAAGCATGAGCCGTGACAAGTTCAGAGACCGGTGTGGAGTGTCTTTCTTTGCTTTTCCACCACAGAGTCATGACATTCATGAAAAGCCTCTCCTCCTCTCCGCAGGCTGGACCTTCAGTGATAAATTGATGAACTCACCCATAAGGCGTTAACAGATATACTGCTCTGGTCTGGTCTAGGCTAGTCTAGACACTGCACTGGATAAAGGGATAGGAAGTCTTCAGTTTTCTGTGGTGTTTACACACACTCATTTTTTCTGTCTAATATCTCCTCATCTCTGTTATCCTCTGTAATTACTCTGTTCACTCCCTTTTCATCTTTGGCAGCATGCTGGACACGTTGGGGTGGGGGTGTCAGATGCGTCCATTGCCGTGTGTACTGCTTCTGCGGCCAGACAGGGGGTGGGAGGTGTAGTGGAGCTCGGCCGTGGAAAAGGTGGAGGACGAGGAGTCGGAGGAGGAGGATGTGAGTCCACAGGCTTCACAGGCCAAAGCCAGCTGCCTCAGGGCATCCAGGGAATCCATCTTAGCTCCCCGTAACAGATCGCTCTGACCCTGCAGCACAGGGAAACATGACTTATGGAGGCATTGTAATAAATTACAAGTCAAGCAGACACATTTAATTCTGTTTTATGAGCTACTGTTAGCTGGGATTGTTTCCTGAGATGTGTTTAGCAGGAGGCTAATCCTGCAATTGCAAAAATCATTAGCATCTGATTCAAAGCCACATTCATTGATTTTTTTTTTTTTTTGCCATTAGCCGGTGGAGGAACAAGTGTTTCTGTCCACCTGACAAATGTGGCTCTGTTTTTAACTTGATCTGAGTCTTTAGCCACCAGATGCTCCACTTTGTGAAACAGCAGTTACTTTGTAACTTTGTTTGTTTGCTTTTGTTCTGAGCATTTAGTGTGTAAAAATTCATCATCATAGCAGGCTGGAAAACCAAAACGATGAGCCAGAAGATGCTACAAGCTCAGAGAGCTGCTGCACACACACAAAACACGTACGCGTACACACACAAACATTTCCTTTTTATGCTTTATTGATTATAGGAGCTGCACAAAGATGCACAAAGCTGAAATGTTGCCTGCTTCTGTGTCATGTCAGCTTGTGCACGAAGTGTAACGAAGTGTCTGATGCAGCAATGAAAAAAATTATTAACAGATTGAATTTACTATGTCAGCCTGCTATAGAAATCTGTAGTTGTGTGTGCTTAAAATAAGACAAATAAGGACAAAACGGTTTTAAAAAAATGAAATCAAAAGAAAATGAATTCTGAATTCTGATCAAGAGAGAAAGTGTAACTTCATTTTTAACTAAATGAACAGATATTCATCAGTGATCAATGAGTTTTGACATTTTGCTTACCTTGAGGACGGTGATGTTCCAGGTGAAACTCTCTACAGCTTTGCTCTGCTTGCGTCCCTTCAGTCCCTCCTTCTCCCCTAACCGAGGAAGTTCCTCATGGAAGTCCATGCCTGCAAAGCAAACAAAGCAGGAGCTCTGCGTGAGTTTAGAGAGGTGAGGAGGTGTAACCATCAAGTGTATTTGCTTGAACTGTTTTTGTGAATAAGACCAAATGTCTAAAGGCACGCGTCAACCTCGTGGCATTTACACTGGCACTTAAAGGTCAGGGTTTTTTTAAGGTAGTGAGAGGGTCTGATGATACACAAGACCATCTTTTCACCACACTGGTTCATTACACATCAAAGAGTTTAGACATTCCAAGCAGAGATACGGAATATTTTTTAGAAAACACCTAATTTTTCTTTCTAATTAGACATCCATGCTGACAAACATTTGGGAGTGTCAGAGCCATCAGAAGGACTGTATCTCCTCTTGAAATGTTGTTCCTGACTCATTCTCTGAGGAGCTCTCCTCATTAAGTTTGGCTGTTTGAAGTCAGACTCGCTCATTTGCTGAATTTATAGGATGTCCTGTCCTGCAGTCGTTTCATTTGTGATTTTCACTCAGTTCATTATCACCTCATGTCATCTCATCCACCCATCATCCATCTGCCACTGCGCCCGTGAACCTTACCTTCTTTCTGCACCTGAGCAATCCTCTCCTGAACACCGTCCGCATTCTCAATCAGCTGTTTCTGGGCAGCAATCATCTAAAGAGACAGGAAGAAAGTCTTTAACTTAGTCAACTGTGAAGCCCAGGGCTGTTCAGACTCAGAGCTTCATTTCAAATAGTACAAAGGAGCTTGACATTTCCAAAAACTTTCCAAGTGTCAGACTGAAAAGCAGGAAATGTGATTTATTTCTGAAATGTTGCATCCATAAAATACATCAGAGCTGAAACAAGTTGTCAGTTACTCAGACTGATAGAAAATATATCAGAAACTATTTTGAAAATTAGTGAGGACCCCATTTCAGTTCACTTATAAATATAACTTTATTGTCATTAACACAACATGTAGGCACAAGTACACATTATCACAGCTCTGTTGTCCAACCTTTGAAACATAAGTAGGAGTCATTGCTTCAAGTACACTCCTCAGTCGTATATGAGCAGACTGTTCTGCCTGTCTGCCTCTCCATGGTCACATAGCAATTGTCTGTGAGTGCTTGTGATACGTTACACTACTGATCTGGCACCCGATGTCTGCCCAGAGTGGCTTAGTCGCAAGCACTTAGCATGTCGGAGTGTTGATCCTCATCATGGCTGCACTTATTGCCTTCCAGCACACAGAGCAGTACGCCTCACAGTCCTCAGCCGTGGTTCAAACTCCTCAACCTTTAACCATTTGTCCAAAAACTTGCATTCCTTCATTAGCAGCTATCTTCATGTAACATTATCAAGCAGCTGTGAGTCGGTGAGTAACTGTTGTCCCTTCCAGTTTTAAATCTAGAAGTATAAGTAAATAAGTAAATTCATTCAAACTTTAGCATACAAATATACAAATATATGGCTGTGGCTCAGTGCGTCGTCAATCAGATGATTGTCGGTTTGATCATTTGAGTTTGCAAGTTGAACTGTCTACTGAACCCCAAATTGCTCCTGAAGACTGTGCCGTGTGTGCCATCACACATACACATACACATATACATACAGGTGGTGTAAAGAGGTGTGACGTGTTAGCCATCTTTTTCAGGAGTGACACATATAGACATTTACACTCACATTCACACCTATGGCACCTAACATCCATATCTTTGAAGCAAAAAATAAGAATAAATATAGCAATGCAGTATATACTGTCTGGTGTTGAAGGTTAAAGTTTTAGAAAACTATTTCTATCAGTTATGATATCACAATGACATCATCACAAAAAAGTCCAACAGGGCAAGCAACACGAGAGAGACGATCAGATGTGTTGTAAACAAGCCAATACTTTGATCCATCCATTATCTGTAACCACTTATCCTCATCAGGGTCTCAGCAATTAAGGCACCCAGCAAAATATTACTTATTAAGTAAAATAATTATAATAGTTAAACTTAATAAAATTAGACCCACACCGTATTATCAGAATTATCAGATTAAGTCTGAGGACAGATGGGATTGACTTAGATGCTCTGAGTTGAAAAATAAAGCATCATGTTTGTTTTATAAGAACAGGAAGTGGAAAGAAGGAAGAAAAGGAAAGAAGACTAGCTGCAGGGTAGCAGAAAAGAGGAGGAGGGGGGGGGGGGACGTGATGACTAAGTCTCGTGTGCGCCCAGAAAGGCTGAAGAGGTGTGATGTACAACTGGAGATCACACCAATTGTGGCTTCATGACACTGACCTGCCGGCCTTGTATTGGCTGTGTTCACACTCAAACATCATCAGCTCCACTCACATGCATAAACACAAAGTGACACTCTGTACTTAGGTGTGTGTGTAGGTGTGTAACGGCTGAGTAATGAAACAAGTGGGAGAGATTCATCCTGCTGATCTGATGCAAGAGGAGATTGAGTAGGAGGCGACACAGCTGGTAGCTGTGTGTGTGTGTGTGTGTGTGTGTGTGTGTGTGTGTGTGTGTGTGTGCGTGTGTGGCTTGAGCAAGAGTGTGGGTAACTATTTCATGCATGTTACCTCAGAGTGTCTTTTCTACATGCCTGGACAGTGTGTTTGTCTGCAGATGTGTGTGTGTGTGTGTGCACACACTGTGTAATGCAGTGTTGGGTATTACAAAAGCAAATGTAAAATACTCTGATGGAATCAGAACAAACCTTTAAAAAGTTAGCAAAAGCGGCTAACCACTGAGTAAGCTCATGAATTTTCATATTGTGTCGAGGGTCTAAGGACAGAGGGTGTCACTCCCTGTACAGATTGTAAAGCCCTCTGAGGCAAACTGTGTTTTGTGACTTTGGGCTATATAAATAAAATTTGATTTGATTTGATTTGATTCACTGACCTGCCCCTAAAAGGTGGTGCTGGCAGTAATGTCCATGTAAAGTAAGAATAAATATGTGTTCTGAGTTTGTGTTATTAACCACCCCAAAATCCCCCACTGTGGGGGAGTGTCCTCTAAAGCCACTGAAGCCCCGCCCGCTTGTGTGAGCAGTCAAGCAGCCATTTTGAAGCGACTATGCGTATGCTCAGGATGGCCTCAGAGTGTCATCGTTTAGGACCGCCCACAAAATCCTGGACTGAAAACTGGTGAAAAACTGTTTGAACCTCTAACTCCATATTTCACTAATATATCATTCCAACTCTTTTCACATGTTTTCGGCAACTATTTTAACATACTATTTCCAACATATTTAATGTATTTCTCAGCTCTTACACAGACTTTAATCTAGATTTTTAGCCATAGCAGCATGTCTGTCAGCATGATAATGTTGATGGAAGTGTTTTATGAGTGCTAAATGTAGGATTTTGCACATGTTAAACATTATCTGCTGCCAGCATGCCTGCAGAGGCCTTATTTAGCTTCAAAATGAACAAGAAGCACAGCTCATCCACCGTGTGATACAATAAGCTATTTTTAAACTTAAACAATTTTAGCCATGCTAGCGGCATGGCAGTAAAAGCAGTTCCGGCTCAGAGGTAGAGCGGGTCGTCCACTAATCAGATGATCGGTGGTTCGAACCCCGGCTCCTCCAGTCTGCATGTCGAAGTGTCCTTGGGCAAGATACTGAACCCCAAATTGGAAGACTAGAAAGGAGCTATATAAGTACAGTCCATTTACCATTTGGTCAGATAGTCCACCACTTTGGTCTACGCTCATTTATGTTGACAACTAGACACTGTACTTTGGTTACATAAGATGGTGAACACGATTATACCTGTTTAACATTATCATGTTAACATTGTCAGTGTGGGCATGTTACCATGCTGTCATTAGCATTTAGCTGAAAGAAACCCCTGTGCTTGAGTAAAGCCTCACAGAGCTGCTAGCATGGCTATGCCAAATAATACATGGAAGTGACCCATGATTGTAATCAAAGAATGTGTGCAGTGCCCGTGCATGTGTCTCATGTGTGTGTTTTAGGACAACAATATGGAGATCTACAGCAGTTTTATCAGGCTTTGCGAATATGCAGACAATTAATATGTCAATATGATTAAATTCGTTATTGGTTTTCTTCTCTTCCACCAGCCTTTTCGTGGCATTCAAAACGTTCTTGGATGGAACTTCCTCCCAACCATTAATAAGACAAAGCAAGAGTGAATACATTTGCAGAAGAGTTTTTTTAATTTAATACTGAAAAGGTCAGATTGTAGTGCCTGTTTGGAAGTGTAGAGATGGATCATCTCTCAAAATATCAAATCCAAATCTCAAAGCTCAAAGAAACATCACCCCCTTAAATGTACAGATGTTTGAGTCAAATCTACTATGCAAACAAAAGGGTGAGAAAGCAGAGGCTGCAGCAGGTTTAGCCTCTACCACGGTGCTCATTCGTCTTACTGACCGTGTCGTAGGCAGTGAGCAGTTTGCGTGTTGGCTCGGAGAGGTTGACCTGAGGTTCCAGACATGGGTAGCCCTCCCTCAGCACCATGGTGGCCCCCACAGTGCCCTCTGGGTTCTGCAGCCTTGTGGCCAGGCTCTGGATGCACTGCTTCAGTTTGGCCACCGTGGGGAGCCCACACTGCTCTTTGAAACTGGCGGTGGTGCTCTGAAAATAGTGCGATGGCAGAAGACACAGAGGAGATAGGGAAGAAGAGAAGGAGGAGAGGGGAAAGAGTATTAGATCAGATGTACAGTTCCGGCTGTAAAACTAAGCTGGGAAAGGTCAAAAAGGGTGACACACACACACACACATACACAAACACACAGACACACTTCCCCTGTCATCTGCTCTCTTGTGAATTAAATCAATATGGCAGTCAGTGCCGCTTTTAATCCAGTGAAATCAGCCTTAGCTTAAGCGCATTTGGCAAAAGAGAAGACAATATGGCATGACAAATGTGGAAAACATCAGAGCATTTAGAGCGTTTTTAACTGCTGCAGGTGTGTCAGGATGCAAAACTGGGTTGATCAGCAGGTCTGATGAGGACAGAAAAAGAATGAAATAAATAAAGACCATTTTGGGTCACTTCATAATGAAGGTAAGGATGTATTTTTGCATGTACAGGCCCGAGAATAGAAACCTTTTTTGTCTAACTGAACTAAATTTACCACCTGGCAGAGCCCAACTGGACTAGTGATTATCACGCCCCACCTGTGTGGAAGTGTGAGTGTGTGTGTGTGTGTGTGTGTGTGTGTGTGTGTGTGTGTGTGTGACAGACATAGAGCCATAGAGGCATGATGAATAATAACTGACTGTGGCAGATGAGCCCACAGCTGGACTCATGGCAGAAAGACAGGGGCCGAGACGAGGACAGGAGTTCAGGCCAAAGGGAAAGGACAATGAGATTGAAGATTAATAAGCGTTTGTGAATGAGCAAGTGTGTGTGGGTGGGTTTGTGTGGGAGGGTGTGTGACGGAGTGACTGGGAAGGATTGTTTCAGGGTTGGGTGATACACGAGGTGATAGGGATTTATTTCCTGATGGAGATTTGAACAAATGATCAGAAACACTTATACACTATCATATCATATCATACCTTGATTTTTCAAGTGACTGAATTTTCCCAAACTAGAGGTTCCTTTTTGGTTATTTAATCCATTAATCTACATGACATGACCAAAGCTACATGGACATCCAAACATTGCACCCACTGTGTATTATGAATATGTGGGTCAGTGGCCATCAAAGGAATACTTCAAAATGTACTTGCTTGCTTTCTTTGTTTGAGAAGAAGATCAATACAACTCGTGTCTGTCCAGTGTGGAAGATTTATGAGGTTCTATTTACAGAATATGGCAGAAATGGAATATAATCTGCTACAAGATGCCATGGGTCCTCTATAACAGACTCTGCCATGTTGATCCATGTTTCTACAGTAGCCCTGAATGGTCAAATGAAACACTGGCTCTAGATAAGGCCTTTCCATTTTGAGTATTTTGTGGCAGCATAGTTTGCTTGGAATGGGAGGGTGAGGTGAGCCAGTTGCAATCAGCAACTACACAGCTAGATGCCACTAAATCACATATATATATATATATATATATATATAGCATATTTATTGTAACATTCTAACATTTATCTCTTAACACAGATGCAGTGACAGAGGATTCTGTGGATTCACATCGCCCACTCCTAGACTGTTTGTATTCAGCGTCAAGCTGGTGGGCGCGGTGTGGCCAGGTTCTATTTTTACTGGTATTTATTATAATCCTCCTCCACTCTTCTTACTGACTCTTCTTTTATTGCTGGCTCTCCTTTTCCCTCACTCTCATATTCACCCTACAGCGACGTCTCAGGTAGAGTCTGATTTCAGCACTGTCATGTAATTCACCCTCATAACAAGACATCTTATCAACAAAGCCTAAAAATACGAATGCTGAGGGACACCATATCTGCTGTAACTCATCTAATAGCATTCATTTTTTAACCTGGGGTTGGGTTTGCTACATAAGCCAATTAAACACAAAGTGCCAGAGAAAGTCTTTCTTTTTATTTTGTTCTCCAAAACTAAAAGTCATGTTCTCACCTCTGGGAGGAGATCGTTTTGGTTGCATGTGTGGGTGCAGGTTTGTGACGATTGTACAGCCTGCCCAGACTGTACAGACATTACCTGTGAGCTAACTAGCAACAGATAAACAGACCGATGATCAGATGCGTGTGTGTGTTTGTGTTTGTGTTTGGAAGCTCACACTGAAGCAAAAACTCTTCCTTGCTCTTTGCTCTGTTGTTTCCCTATAGTCTCTCTCTCTATGTATCAGAGTATTCTGATGATCATAGTAATCTGTAACAGATTTATAAGCTTCATAATTGAAACATTTTGAACTTGTGCTGACACGTCTCTGGCACGTCACTATCCCAAGCAAATTTGTGTCGTATCATGTCTTGACTTCTAATTCGCCCTTAAGAATTAAGTCAAACATCATGTTGGTGTTTAGATAGGGCCACAATACTGGGGTCATGTCATGTCTACTGCAAAGCCCATGCTGTCAGTCTCATGGTATTCCATTGCAATTTATCTGTCGCACACAAGTTTTACAATTCCAACCCACCTGAGCATCCTCCCGCAGGTCCGTCGCCTCTTTGAGGGGGGCAGTTGCCACTTTGAAGGTCTCATCCACCACCTTGATGCCAGTGTGCCTCAGAGTGACGTACTCCCGCCCTCGCCTCCCCACCCTCCTCACAGACAGACCTCGTCGCTGGGCCTTCCCGCCTCCTCGGCGGTTGGTGATCGCCACGTGGACAAACAGGCTGGCGTGGGGTAACAGGTCTCCTGCCAAGCCCAGCAGGGGTACATTACGGTAGCCGGGCTGAAGGCACTCAAAGGCCACGCTGTACTGGCCAATGAAATCATCTCCAATGTAATCATCGTCCAGTACCACAAAGCGCAACAAGGCCAGCTCCGGCATGTTTACCTGGAGCCGAGAAATGAACAATGAGACTGAAATCCATTGAAGCTGCTGTAAACCAGAACAACAATAAAACCATGGCCAACAAACACACACTGTGTTCTCACCCACACTGACACTGCTCACCTCAGCTGCCTCTAAACACAGGGATATATATATATATATATATATATATATATATATATATATCCCTATAGTACAAATGTGTTCTGTGAATTTGGGCTATACTCATGAAGTTCAGCCAGTTAGCATTGAATTGTAGAAATCCAAATGTCACTGCTCAAAAGTTGAGGTTAATTGTCATTAAATGAATTCATCTTTTAATGACACTATAGCAAATGTCTTTCCCAATTAACTCAGACTAGTTATTTAAGTCCCAGAATGCTAAGTCATTCAGAAAGGTCATTTGTTTGATTATCCAGGCTTTTAAAAGTTGAATGTTTTGTCACCTGAGAAGGCACCGAGGCTCAAACAGCATTTAAGTGTTCCTGTACATTATTCATCTGCTCTGGATTCAGAACCATCAAGTCACCTCTTATCAGGAGGAAAACTAATGCACTTCATTAGTTTACACATTTACAACAGCAAAAGATGATCAATTACACAATATATTAATAGTCACAATATTCAGCTGAGAGGCTCAAACACTGTTTCCTGTTAGTAAGTGTCACTCATGAAGCTATTCAAGCACAGTATTCATGTTAATTACACATTGCAGAGACAGGAGAGACCTGCACAGGGGAAATATTACATTTCAGATCACACCTTTACACACACACACACACACACACACAGACACACACACACAAGCAAAAACAAAAAGCACACATGTTCTAAGTGGGAGGACAAATGATGCTAGGAGTGTGTCTCTGCATATTCATTCTGTGCAGAGGAACAGAGAACCCCCCCCACACACACACACACACATACACACACACACACACACAGATGGATATCTGTGTCATAAAGCAGTATTAATCAATCATTTCCGACAGAGAATGAGAATAAACATGCTCCAAGCCTGTGTGTGTGCGTGTGCTCCACTGCATGCGTGCACACTAATAATGAAATATTAAGTCTTCAGGCTCGGAAGACAGGAAAAAAATAACCAAGCAGCACAGTTGAGACACCCACTCATGAATATTGAGATTACAGTTTGCATGTGTCTGAATTTGTGTCTGTGTGTGAGTTCTGTCACATCGCTTGCTCTTCTAAACAAAGAGGGGCAGCAATGAAAATACTCTTTTGTTCCACTGTGATAAAAGACTACTTGTTGAACCTCAAAACAAAAACAGCAGGACAGTTATTCATTCAGTTCGAGTTTTATATTCATAGAATTCAGTAGCTGTGTCCCACTTCAGGGGCCACTGTCTTTGAAGGGCGCTTCCCAAAAAGCTGTACGACTGAGCCTGAGTCTCCTCCCAAAATGAGACTGTGAAAAAATACAGCATTACATTAGCTCAGGCAGAGCACAAGATCAGCTGACAGCATTTCACTGATGTGTCACAATAGTGGTACGCTGACACATTAGCTGATTAGCTGCTACCAGCTAACGAGTAACATCCAGCTGTATTCACACAAGTGGGCCGAGCAGCTCTCAGAACCTGACAGTTCATGCCCACATGTCAACTTTGTTTGCTGGTCCAACTCCGTTCAACACCACAGATTGCTCCAACTTGCCACTGAAGCTTCTAGAATTGTTGTTCCAGGTCATCACAGGGCTGACACGTAGAGACAAACAATCATTCACGCTTACATTCACACCTACTTAGAGTCACCAATTAACCTGCATGTGTTTGGACTGTGGGAAGAAACCGCAGTACCAGTTCATTCATTCATTCTGCTCAATGAGCACTTTTACTGACATCCTACGCCTAAAATGAGGATGAGCGGTTACAGAAAATGGATGGACTTCTGTAACTTTGAATATAATAAAATATTCTACACTGAAGGAGCTCTGTCCCCTTAGGCTTGGACTGCACTGTTTTAAAGAATATAGCCCTGTACATGTGTGGGCGCACGCATATGTGTCCCCACTCCCTTAAGCTGTGAGTGAGGGCTGAGTCACAGGGAAAGAAACTGAAGTTTCATGCATGGGCAAGCCAGACAGATAGCTCCAGCAGACTGTGTGTGTGTGTGTGTGTGTGTGTGTGTGTGTGTGTGTGTGTGTGTGTGTGTGTGTGTGTCTGGCTTTCGGTGTGTGTGTACCGAATGATGACTCCAATCCAATTCTCAATTTTTCAGCACAAGCCCATGGCTGAGCAGAAAAGCTCTGTGACACTTAATTCAATCAGTTTCAAACCAAATGCTCTTGTGAACAGACAGAACACGAGGCACAGCACACACACACACAGCACACACACACACACACACACACACACACACACACACACACACACACACAAACACAAACACAAACACAAACACACTGAATCTGGATTCTTACATTATCCTTAAAGAACATCTGGACCTGTTATGTTACAGTCACAGCTCTGTATTTTTATTTATTTATCACTCACACACAGTGTGGAATGACGAAATCCAAGTTGTAGTCCCTTCATGCTATACACAAAACAAAAATTATATAAATGGATGAATAAATAATAAGTCATAAAAATAACCACTATTCATGGTGGAGTCTGGAGGAAGTCTCACAGCCTGAGGAAAGAAGCCGCTCTGTAGTCTGGTGTTACAGCAGCAGTCGTGTATCACTTACCAGAGGGCAGCAGGGTGAACAGGCTGAGGCTGGACTGGGTATTGTCTTTAAGTATCTATGGGCTCTGTACTAACACCTCACTGACATCAATGATGACGGGTACAAGTGGTGTTCTGGGAGGTTTTAATAGCATAATTAATTAATTTATAACATTTACATTGTATGTGGTATTTGTTTTCTTACAGATCATGACCTCTTCAATATGGCAACACAGGCACAGAGGACATACAGTTATTATATGATATTTAAGTCAGGGACAGCGTACACTAGATGTATTGCACCAGATGCAACAGATGTTCTGCACCTTAACTTCTCGTACTGTGTCTAACTGTAGTGGATCATAGCACATTGGGTATGGAATTATGGTTCGTTTTCATTGATGTCAGTTTTTTAACCTAACGTGTAAAATGCGTGAAACAGACTAGGTAAGCCTTATTTTTAACCTAGCAATGTTGATGACTCGGAGTTCCTACCAGCCCGATCAGAGGAGGGAGGAGTCAGCAGTCAGTATAAAACAGAGCAGTCAAAAACCAGTTGCTATGAAGGTCAATTTCAGCCATGCTAGATTCAATTCACACTTCCATGGCATATTTCATTTTTGGTAACAGGCTCATCGAGGTGAGGAAATAAAGAGGGAGCCAGCAACGAGTCAGAGAGGGAGAGACTAACATGTCAGAATTTTAAAAAAGGAAAAAGAAAAAGCTATTTCTGATGAAGCAATTATGATTAATAAAATATATAACATAATATATGACAGCACACTATTATTTATTTGAATGTTTGAATGAAAGACTTCCGGGGTGAAGATCTTTTTGTGATTCTGATTCACAGGAACCTGAAACTGTTCACTGCTCCTACTTTGCCCTGTTTTCTAAAATCAACAATGTGTTTGTTGGCGCTGAGCAGTAGGTTATTCTCTGTGCATAACCCTGCAAGATTGATGATTTCCTTCTGATATGAACTCTCATCATTGTTTATAATCTTCACGCAGCTCCCTTTGGATTGATACCACATTGTGGTTGGACAGCAGCAGAACAGGCCAGTCCTATAAACATGAAAGTCTGTCCTGACAGACTGAGTCATGAAACCATTGGTTTGTTAAGTGTTGGAGATGCTATTTCAAAATGAATCAGTGCAAACAGTCCTCTCCTATGTCCTATGGCAGTTCCACTCATTGACTGCCATTCTGTATCCAGAAAACCTTTGCCTTGGATTGTGAGCACATAACCCATCAGTCACAGGTTGCATCATAAGGTCTTATTATAATTACATACTTTTTTATCTTGTATGAAGTCTATGATATACTGACTGACCCTATTACACAGAATTAATGAGTCAGCTGAAACTCTTCTGGTTGAATTATCATAAAATATTTGATTGAAGTTGAAGGTACAGAAGTAACTACAACTCCCAAGTTGCAGCATCTCCAACTTAAATCAGTTCACTTTGGATTTTTGGATGAATGTAGTGGCACAGTGTTTGTTTACAACAATGACAACAAAGTGTTTTTCATTTGCTACAACTCTGACTGGCTGTTTTCCATCGCAACTGGGGCCAAGGCTCATGGCTACTGTAAAATTCTGAGAAGTCTGAATGCCAAAATGTCGAATGAAACTCACAAGGAGAGTCCTGTATTTCTAAGATCAGTGCAGTGTGGGAAACAGAATGAGGAAAAACTCCAGACTACTCATCTACCTAAAATGGGTTACTTACAAGTGTGCACACTACCAGTGGCTTCAGTTGAACACACAGATAGAGTTTTATTATTCTTATTATTCTTATGCATTATAATGTATGTTATGTATCATAAATGCAGAAAATGCCCCCCATGACTGTGATACTAGTATATATTATAAGCTTATATATTATAAACTCATCATTAGTGTAAAAACATGATTTTACTTACTTGGAGTTGTTGAGGTGGAGTTCATTTTGAACTATTTTGAATAGAACTGCAACTAATGAATATTTTCATTAAGACTTCAGCTGATTATTTTCACCGTCAATTTATTGAAAATTCTAAAAAATAATAAGAAATGGGTTTTTTTTTTAACCCAGGAGCCCAGAGTGACACAATCTTTGTTTTGTCCAACCAGAGGTCCAAACCTCAAAATAATAACAAAAAAATAAATAAATAAATCAGACTCTTCACATTTGTGAAGCTGGAAGCATGAAATGCTTTTGCATGAATGAGGACTGTCAAAATAATCACAGTGAAATATGACTGTGACCTGTTCTGACATGGCCTGTCAAAGAACTGGGATGAAAATCATTAATTCCAAATGATACCCAATTGAAGGTACTGCATAACTATTTTGTGCACACACATACACACTCTCTCTCTTACACACACACACGACGTTGCCAAAGACAACATGCCTTATCAGCTGTGACAGCTTGTCATTATGCTTTAGCTACACTAATGCAGGTCTCTGTCAGTGTGAGGTAAAACAGCTAGATCAGCAACACCACAGTCATCAAATCTCAAATCAAAGTGTATTCATGGGAGCACCTCATTTAAATCTCCATGGTATTGATCCCTCTTCATCAAGTACTCTGACGCTCGATTTTCATGCAGGTGCAAAGTGACAGAGAAGTGCGTACTGGGTTAAAATAACAGATAATTCTTAATGTTAATGTCTCAGAGACAACACTGAGCTATAGTGAACTGAGTGCACCAACTACAGCGCTTCTTTTCCAGTGAAGTCATTACTGAACTGAACTGGGAAGTAGAATGCATGCTGGGGTCATGTGACAACACAAAATAAACATTTTTCTCTGGAAAATTAAAATAATATTTTTAGTCCTGTAAACAGGATTATTATGAGCGGCTTTCATGCAATTATGTAAATGGCCTAGACAGGATGTGCATGTAAACAACCCAAATATAACAAACTGAATGCAACCTTTTAAACACTTAACCACAAATGAAACCCTAATTTATTTAAAAGGGGACATTCTGTTCTTTTAAGATAATTTGGGATGCTGTATTTATATATTTTAGCTCATACTGTGTATAATAACATTTTGGGGAGCTGTACTGTATGTTTGTGCTTTGGCTGGTAGCCTCCCCTGACCCATTAGGAAAATGTTTGCTCCTTTTAAAGAGGAAGAGAGTGACTCGCCATTACAGAAGCCTCACCCAAATCCACCTCCCAATGATGGATTCCTCCTAAAAGTGGTGCATTAAGGTGGTGTCATGCCCTGCTCAAAACTGTACCGCGCTGTGCCATATTTACGATCACCTTCTACTCTCATTACCCACTGTGCTGAAGCTCACATCAGTGTCTACAGTTATAACACGCCTTACCTGAAACTCAAAGGTCTCATCAAACAGTGGGTCGTCCTGGTTCTGAGCAGCAGTACGAGTCCGCTGTTCAGCACAGTCTGCTGGTACGCCATGCAGCTCCAGAACCACATACGGGTCTATGACCTCTCCCTTAGCTCCAGATCCCAGAGGCTTGGGTAAATTATGAGCACTGATGACCTGCACAATAGAATAAAGCAGTTCAATTCTTCACTTAGTGAAAACACAGAGAAACTCACATTGAAATGAAATAAAGTTACAAAACAGAAATAACATGAACACCTTGATCCGTAGTGTCTGAGGTGGCACTCCTGGCACACAACCCTGTGTATGGGCACTGAAATACGACACCTCATCCCGCATCACAGCGGGTCGGAGAACATAACCACACCCTCCGTTCTGTGAGAAGCGACCTCTGTGAAGGTCCAGCATGGCCCCGGGGGTCTGCTGGTTCAAGGCCACAAGCTGGACCCCTCCTTTCCAGTACCCTTGTGGGTTGGGGTTGCTGGAGTCCAGACGCACTGAGCTGGGCCGTACCCTGGTAAGGGTGCGCTTGGTGAACATTACAAGGTCTTCTGGGCTCTCAGTGGTCAGTCGCCCGGCCTCTCCCTCACCCAGGGAGCACATTGTCCAGTAAGGCGGCTCAGGAGGCATCGGCATGCCAGGAGAGGAGGGAGTGCTGGGTGGTGACTGCTGCTGTTTGTTACTGGCTCTCTGGGCATAAAAGCTGCGGCTACCCACCCGACCAATAGCAACCAGATCTGACAGTTCTTTGTGGAGGCGGAGCTTCCTGGGTTGAGAGGGTGGAGGCACCACCAAGACCACACCCAGGTCTTCCTCACCAGGGATGGTCATTCGTCGTCCTGCCAGAGGGCCCCCTCCTCCTATCTCTTCATCCTCCTCAGATACCTCCCCATCAGACCCGTCCTGGTCTGCAGGGAGCTTCTTCCCCACTATTAGAATGCGTCCCTTTAGCTGCTCAGGAGAGGGTAAGGTTGTGGCTCGCCCCCCCAGGCTGACAGGTAGGGCCTCTGGAGTGTAAAGACGAGTGCCAAACACTTTCTTTAGGTGCTGTGCCATGGTGCGCTGCTGGGCAGGAGAGCAACGCTGGCACAAGTACACCAAGAGTGGATACTGAGAGGTGAGGAAGGCATACTTATTGACCACCTCCAGAGCAGAGCGGATGGTGACAGGCGCATGGTGGTGGTGGTGATGGTGGTGGTGATGGTGGTGGCGTGGGATATCCGGACCATAGTCGACCCCAAGAAGAGGTTCCCCCTCTGGGCCGTCGGTCACTCCCAGCTCCACACATCGACAGCCAGTCTGCAGGGCCTTGATCAACCCTCCTAGGTCTGCTCTTCCGTGGACCTGGTCGTCCAGCAGGTAGGAGCGGTACGAGGTGCTGAGGAGAAAAATGAAAAACATTTACACAAATCCACCACAGTGAAAAGAAAAACGGTTTGATTTGTGAAGCAGCTGAATCACTGAATCTCAATTATAATAATATTACAAACTGTGGTATGAGTAACACTGGTTGTACATGACCTTCCTGTAGTGGTACTTGGAGGAATATCTGAAATATTTTTGATATGAAATTTAAAAATACATTTTGAATAAAACTAAACGATGATATCGATGAAATGCTAAAATGTTTAAAATATGTTTTGCATTTGCTGAAATATTTTGTTTCAATGTCAGCCTGATGCCTCCTCACATGCACGTAGCACACGCGTACATCTGTGATTAGTTACAATATGATAATTATGACAATATGATGTTTAAGGTAATGAGTGGAAATAAAAAGTGTTCAAAGACTGCAATCATGGATCCAAATGGAAAGTTTATGAGGATCAGTGCAGATCAGGAGTATCCCTCTCTGCTTCTTGAACTGGTTTCATTAATGACTCCACAACAGTCAACAATAAATAATCTTATAAACCTGCCTCCTGTGTGAGCTGTACACAGTTGAACAGGGCTGTCTTATGCTGCTGTATTTTAATGAACACTGGTCTAGACTATCGGTGGTGGACTGTCCAAATAAGTGTCCTGTATAATGAAATAAACAATATGTGCAATTTAATGTGTATATTTCTCTCAAATGTTTGTTTTCCTGCTGGCATGCAGAGTGCAGTGAGTGAGTGAGCAGAACCATCTGGCAGATGAGTCACAGTCACTCTTGCAAAAGGAACTGTTGAGTGAAGTCAGCTGTGTATGTGTTTGAACAGTGCACTCATTTGGCTAAAAACTGATCTTCTGTGGCGGTCATATGAATGGCAGTGTTGTGATGGAGGCTTCTGTCCCCTCCCTGTGAAGTGTTTCCTGTTCTTTTCCTCCTCCCTCTTATGTTGCTAGGCGTGGCCTTTGGTCTTCCTCTCACCTGATTGTCACCTCACCACCTGCTGCTCATCATATAATTAACATCTGGTGTATAAAAGACAGGTTCAACTGTCCAGCTTGTTCAGTCTTCTCTGTGGTAACAGCTAACCTTATGTGTGCTCCTGCTTATTCATTTGAGAGTCTTGTTTAACCCTGTCTTCCTGTGCTTCATTCCCCTGCCATGTCCAGCTCTGTCTTATCTTAGCACCAACTCTTGAAGTAATCTGTCACCAACAGTCTGCACTGTTCTGGATCTCCTCCCTTCTTTCCAGTCACCCTCCTCCAGAGTTGCACCTCCACCTGTGTTTTCAATAAACTGAATTTAGTCTCTTGTTGGTGTTTGCATTTTGGGTCTGCTACTGCTTGATAGATAGATATTTTATTTATCTGGAGGGAATTACATTTATTTTATGTATTTAATTTTTCTTTGTTTGAGTAGAGGTTCAAAGCACCCTGATTTAATTCATTTTAAGGGCACTTTAAGATGAACTTTCCATATTTTTGGAAATTACATGAATGTCACTGGAGGTTGTCAGACTGACGTGCACACACACCTGATGTAGTAGTGGGACAAAGGCATGTTCATGTCCTGACAGACTCCCTGGTGCTCCGGGTCGAGCAGCTGACATTCTGGAGATTGCAGGTAGCGGGCGAATCCATCCAGACCCAGCAGCCCCCTCTCCTTGCCCTGGGCCGAGGGCTCACAGCGCCTCAGGAGCTCCCAGCATCCCTCTGTTGTCGCCAGAGATAAACCCTGCTCTGTCTCCAAGAAGAGGCGGAGGTCCTGAGGGTCCAAACACTCACGGTCCTTTGATAGTTGCACCAATAAAAAGTAGACGTCAGGCCGGGTACAGAGCTCACAGTAGGCCTCCTGGAACTCCTCTCGTGTCACATGAGAGGTCAGTTTCTCTTTGCTGCGCTGGATCTCCTTAAAACGTAGACGTACCTGTGGAGAGAGTGATGGGATGAAAGAGGAGGGTCAGGCAGGACTGACGTTTTATTGAACAAGAGATGAATTGAATTGATTAGTTAGCCAATATTAGACCTCATTCTTCAATGAAGCTCACGTGTTTGAAGAAACTTATTTTTTATTACTATATCTATTACTTAGTTATCTTGTTTCAATAAGGATATTAAAGACTCCCATCAAACAGCACAATGTATTAATCACTTCTTCCCTCTAACTCCTCCGTCATCTCTTCATCTCCCCCTTTAATCTCTCTCCTTTTATAGTCTGCTTCCTCTCCTCTCTGTTGTTTTATCTTGATCTGTACTTGTTCAGCCCACGCTTGCAAAAATCTTTCCTCACTGATATCATCTCGGCAAAAATGTGTCTGAGTTCTTGCAGGTACTCGGCAGCCATGTCACCTGTCTGCGCCAATATAGACTTCTGTGCTGTCTACTATATGCTTCCAGGATAATCCTGTCCCTTTGAGTCTGTCTGCTGTTCAGGAATCAGGCGATACAGGAGGAGGTAGAGAGAAGTAACCAACCCGTGTGTAACTGCATATCAGAAATACAAAGTATTTCTGATATGCAGAAAAGCATAAAGCAGAAAAGCAACAAATCTCTCGTCACAATGGATGAAATGTTGTGCTGCTCTAACCATTTGATCAGGAAATGCAGTGCTCTTGCTGTGGCTTAGGTGAGTGGATACTTAGTATTACCTGTTTTAACATATAGCCACAAGTACAAAGATGTCATTACAGCAAATGATGTTAATTTTTTCAGTATAAGACAGCAGGATATTTTAACTTTATTGTAGAGTTATCGTTCAGCTGCAGGAGAGAGAAGGGTGTGTGTGTGTGTGTGTGGAGCAGTGTCAGGTAAGGTGATTGACACAGCTGGAGCTCATTATCTAATCACTCTGTCCTTTTCATGTAGTAATGCTCTGGACCTGTTAATGAGGTGTTGTACCTGATTGGCGTGCGCATGAAGGCACCCAGAAGCTCACATCAGAGAATTATGTACTGTGCTGAAATGCGTGTGTGAAAAAGTTGGAATAACTTATATAATGTGTCCTGTGACTGTGCTGTGAGCCCACAGTGACAGCAAGACCTGCTACACTGATAGAAGTCTAAGTTCTGATCATTGCTCTCTGTTAGATAAACAGAATTGCCCTGTCTGACATTTGAAACCTTAATTGGTGATTTCTGAGGCTGGTGACTAATGAACTTTTGGTCTTCCTTTCCTGGGGCAGAGCTGATGTCATCATAGGATGGATTGACTGACCTTCATGTCTTAAAGTAATGATGGACTGTTGATTCTCTTACTTAGTTAATCAGTTCTTGCCATAATATGGATTACTCCAGTAGTTGGATAGAGCTATTTACCTTTGAACGACACAACTGATGGTCTCAAATACATTAAGAAGACAAAAAATGAATTTTTGACGAGCACACCTGTTCATTGAAAATCGTTTCAGGTGATGACCTCATAAAGCTGACCGATAGAATGCCAATAATTTATATTGGGAATACAGGTCAAATTTGACATATTCTGTTCAAAACGTACAATATGGGCAGCTTTTCTCATGGATTATGCTGCATAATCAGCAGCTCATTTGTCTTTTTCTTTGTCACTTCTATCCAGAGGTATTTTCTTAGCTGTGGTGATCATTTGTATACTGTGGTGCAGTTATCAGCATCTTCCAGCAGCAGAAATCCCCACAAGTTTGAGCTGTGTCAGGACATAACATGGGGAAAATTAGACTGAATTTTCTGTGAAAGTTGGTTAGAACAAAAGTAAACTAAGTGTCCTTAAATGGGGACATATGCAGCATTACAGCCTTCATACAAAGATAAATAAAGAGATTTTCTACCATGCCATTTGGTTCTGATTTCACACTTTACTCTCTGCCAGTTTACATAATGTTCATTTTAAATGCTTCTATAAAGACAAGAAAAGAAAAGAAATAAAGATCTAAGGTCTTTTCTGAACTCTGAACTCTGCTAGCAGGTAGTTCCTATAGGAACTGATTTTTTTTTACCACTTTGGGGCAGCAGAAAGAAGTTGTGAACCCAACATGGACATATCATCACTTCTTACCCCAAAACCCCACCAGGCAGGTCTTTGTCATGTCACAGCTGCGACGCTGTTTTGGTCTGTCCTGCACACGACTTCAAACCCTACCGGGAGCGTTTCAGAAGCGTTTAGCTCACAAGACTTTGTTTAGTTGCTCAGACTTGCTCATTTTCCTGGTTTATGTGCTTCTAAATATGCTTCTACATATGTAAATATGCTTCTACATATGTAAATATGCTTCTACATATGTGAATGTGCTTCTACATATGTAAATATGCTTCTACATATGTGAATATGCTTCTACATATGTGAATATGCCACGTGTTTTTACGACCAGCAGTCTACACAGGGTATTTTATTTTGAAAATCCACTGGATTCTCTGTGCTTTCTCTGTGTCTGACTTCCGCAAGCTTGAGATGCTTTGTGTAAATTGACGCAGGCTGCTCAATTTACACAAAGCGGAGCCGGAGGGGTTTAAAACATTGACTAGAACGGCTGCGTATCACTGCAGCGACCATGGTGCATACTCAACTCTGCACGCCCGTGCCCAGTGGAATTTTGGGGGTTAAGGTTCTGACACTCAAATACAACCAGCAAACATGATCTGTTTGGTCACAAATTTCATTATACCATATACTGTATGTGCAGCATTCATGTCTGCATGACAGGTTAAAATGATTCTACAGTCGTTCAGAGGACCCCACCCTGCTCCCCCTCACCTTGGCCTCCTTGATACCAGGGCACAGTTTACAGATGGTGGCGACCGCCACATCCTCTGACACAATGCCGTAGCCGTCTTCATCCACCTGGGCAAACTCGGCTGCCAGCCACTCGCTCCTCATCTTGCTTCCCAGGCTGCCCTCTACTGCCACACTGCCTGCTTCACCCAGCCCTCCTCCTCCACCAGCTCCCCCAATGATTGAGGGGTGGGCCAACAGGTAGCGAAGGCCAGTCACCCAGATGTTGGCCACATCTGCTGACAACGCCACCAAGTCCAGAGACTGTAGGGAGGGACAGAGAATAAAGATGTATTGGGTGGACGGGAACAGGGTGTAGATCTTGAAGAATAAAACATGTCTCAACATTAACTTGGTACCTGATAGTCGTCCCCATGTATGATAGAGAAGGCTGCTTCCTCAGCCAGGTGTTCAGAGATTGGGCCGTTATGGAGGAATGTCTCAGTGCTCTTCCCGGTGCGAACCTCTCGGATGCTGGAGACGTCCAGCCGAGCCCGGTCCCCATCCTTCTTAGATGGCTCCCAGTGTAAGCAGCTGAGGTCTGTGTCCAGGGTGTAGAAACGGCAGTAAACCCTGGAATTGGGCCGGACCTTCTTCAGTTCACAGCCACCCTGCATGAACGCCAAGCAGTCCGCTGCACTGCTTACCTGGGATAGAAAATCAATTACGTCATGATCTATTTTCAAGTACAGCTAACTGCTTTATCATGTATTTCTATGATAATAACTACCTTCTTCTCAGAGGGCATGCTACTGAAGGACACAGTCTTCTTTCTTCCTCCGCCCACCTTCTGCACTGAAGGATCCTGGGAAAAGACAGATGGCCAATAGGTCAAAATGAGAAGTATTTTAGCCATACAATCAGACTTGCAAGAGTCTAAAAATACACTCAACAGAACATAGTTTGTAGTAGTGTGATTAAAGTATATCATCTTCTGGTTGTGCAATTTAAGCTGTAGGCTCTACATCTCTGTAAAAGGTCAGTGTTTGTTCATGTTGGAGTTTTGAGAACTGTTTTAACAGATCTCAGCCTGTCTTTCATCAGAATCATCAAATAACATTCATGAAGTTCATTTCAGAGTCTCAGATACAGCACAGTTAACACAGCAGCCAGTGGTGTATTCACACATAAATCCCAAGGCCATGAATGACTTTAATACATGGTCATGTGGTTTTTCAACCAATAGGTGGACTGGATGTAGGTGGTGCAGTATTTGGAGCCCAGTCAAGTCAGGGGTGGAGAGCACACGATGTGGTGGGAGGATTTTCCATCTGATGCATGTAAAGTATGTAAAAAACAAAAAGCCCTATAAAAGAAGACTATAAAACTAATCAATCCAGAATAAAAGAAGTCTTGGATGTGGATATTTTTGGGGCTTGCAGGTGCTTTTAGAGCTTTTTCGTTCGCTTTGTTTTGGGTGGTTTTGCACAGACAAGTCGGTCCACTGTGTAAACACTTTCTCTATGTTTGGCCAGAATTGCTTTTATTTTCTCTTCCAGGTGATCACACCCTCATTTAGCCTGGTGAGTTGGCATTCAGAGGGGGTTAGAAGAGAGATGGAAGTTCTGTACATGCAAATGTGGTTTTGTCTGTAGGGTTAAACAGAGCACACAGAAGAACAGAGGCCAAGAAAGAAGAAATCTATATATCTTCTTGTATAAAACTGTACAGTGTGAAACTAGACAACATTCAAATCTAATTAGTCAATCAGTTATTTCAAAAACAGAAAATTCATGTGCCAGCAATTATGATAATCATTTGTGCACTGCATCTGCATTCAACTACTCATGTCGCTGTCACCTCCTGGACTGAACCTGAATTATCAACACTTTAGGAGGCTATAAATACAAAGGAGATGAAGTATGAGACAAATCAAAGACACAACCGGTGAAGGAGGGATCAGCAGAATGGAGCAGGTGGAGGTGTTGTAGATATGGATGTTTATACCGAGGTGAACACAGCCATACAAACACCAAAGAAACAAAGGAAGTTAAGCTGCCACCTGTAGTAATCTTATAGTTCACTGATGATGAAGTTTAATGATGATGAAAACAAACATTATCTGTCCACTGTTCAGACAGTGTGATCATTTTTTAAAAGATGTTTTTGGCCTTTTCAAGCTTTTTTCATTTGACAGAGACAGCTGAAGAGTGGCAGGAATGTGGGGAGAGAGAGAGATGGGGAATGACATGCAGGAAAGGGCCGCAGGTCGGATTCACAGCTTACTGACTTTATATTTTATTCTAATAACCAGTATATAGTTACGTACAACCACAAATACATAATGATTTATTTTCTCATTACAGTCTTCCTCTCTACTGTAAATCCCATCTGCACTCTGTCCTCCATCATAGGTGGAGAGTTTCCCCACAAATATGTCAGTAAATTCAGCAAATACATGATCAACCATGTTAACATGTCACTGTTGAGAGAGGTGCAGGTTACAGACACACACAAATGACACACAAACTGATGATGTAAAGAATTGTTGGTCGCAGCCCTATTCATCCATCATCCGCTGTAACATGTAAACTCTACACAGAAAGGGCCCAGCCAAGGTTCAAACCAGGAACCTTGCTGCCGTGAGGTGACAGTGCTAACCACTGCACCATCGTGTCGCCCCAGCCACATTCATTTTCAGTGAATACTGACAAAATGTGACAGAGGTACAAATCTTATTTCATGTCTTTGTGGTGAAGCTTAGGGAGGGAAATAATTCCCTTTACGGTATAACAAGAAACCATTGTGACTGTTGGTAGGAGTGTCTAGTGTCAGAGTTTAAAGATTACTCATCCATCCAACCACCCCACCCATCCAACCCCACCTTACATTAAGCTGTTTGTGCTGGAGAGCAGGGATGTTGTTTTCTGCAGAGTGAACCTTTCTTCCAGTGCAGCCCAGCTAAGATCTCTGCCTTCTGCCTCAGGCTATCTCCAGCTAGTGACAGATTGATTGACAGCTTGTTCTCTGCTCGCTGAGCAAATGTCAGTGTTAAGTTAACTTTCATTATCACTGCAGCACGTGATTTTTACTGAAGGCTTTGATAATAGCTTTCTCTTCTCCCTGATTTGTAATGAGCTGCTGAAATGACAGCAGTGATTACATGTGGCTGAGTGCAGATAGTTGGCCCCATCTCCTGTGTTCAGACCTGTACGTTCATCAGCGAGCAGTGTTTGGTTTGTACAGATATACTGTGCTGATAGACAGATTTAGGTTGTATTTGCAGTAAAGGCTGCTCCCCTTCAATATCTGAAATGGTTTCAGAGTTAAATGGCCTTGAACATAGAAGATAAAGTGGAGGTGATAAAAACACCTACAATACACAGCCTGCCAGCTAACCACAGAAATCCACTTATAGGCTTTATTTTATTTTATTTATTTTTTGTATTTCATGTGTTGTGAGTGCTGGAATAAAAATACAGCTCTCCCTAACGTGTGGACAGTGGCTGCTTTGAGGAAGTCTGGTATGTGTAAAATAATACTACTAATAATAGTCATAGTGATTATTGTGAAGCATCGTTACAACACCAAATAAGGACATTTCATGTTTTCTATGGTAAGAATAGTAAATGGGCTGTACTTATCATAGCATATTTTACATTACATATCACATTCGTCCATTCACACACTGATGGCATTGGCTGCCATGTTTTTGGGAGTTAACCATTCACACACACCGATTCACACACAGATGGCGCAGCCACTTCAGTGTCTTGCTCAAGGACACTTGTATGCAGACCTGAGGGGGGGATGGAACCACCGACCATCTGATTGGTGGATGACCTCCTGAGCCACAGCTGCATGCTCTACGCTGACAAAGAAATATTACTTTCAGTCGCCACATGGTCATTCACACACACAGAAAAGTAGTGCAGGAAGTGAGTACATTCACTCAAATACTGTACTTACAAGTTTGAGATGCTTCACTCAAGTATCTTCATTTTCTACTATTTTATACTTATAGGCTATAATTCAGAAAACATTAGATTTTTTTTTACCCCACTGCATTTATTTCATATCGTTTACTTGTGACCTTGAGGATTGAAATGATGATGCTAAATCTAATCTAATGCTAAAACAAAATAATAATTACTGTGTATCTTTATAGATGAAGCAAAGACTGTATTGCAGGAAATGTACATGCAGCTGTTAAAATGAACACATTAATACAACATTAACAGTTATATACTGATTATTCTGAAATGCGGTATTCTGCTATGAGGAGTACTTTTGGTACTTTATTTTGTATTTCTACACTGCAGTGCTTCTTTCATTACTATAGAAGTGTTCAGTATGCTATTCTACATCATGGATTTGCTTATTGTATGTTTGGAGTCAGTTATATACCGTACAAATTAAAGTTTAAAATCAAATTGTTGATTGACAGAAACAGTATCAGGAACTAATTTAATAATCATTCATTTCATTTTGTTGCAAACTAAATAACTAAATAGTCCAAGTTTTTAGACTTTTGGCTGAACAAACATCTTTTGATCCATTCTATGATATACTATAATTATATCAACATATGTTTGACAGCAAGCTACTCTATAGAAGCCCTTGACATCAATCCAGAATTAAGGTCAGAAGTAGTTCACATGAAATGAAGACGTATCAGTCATAAATGTTCTGTATGTTTCTGAGCTGATGAAGTGTAGTCAGCGTCTCCACGACGCCAAACACTAAATTAGCGTGAATTGTTTGCATCCTCTCTGTTCTGACCTGTTCCACTGTGTTCTACTCTCTTCCCACCACGCCATGCTAACAGGTTTCATCAACATCCTCTTAAGCGCAAAGAGGATCTGCCCGTGCTAAATCTCCACTACCCACCACAGATAGACAGACTGAGCTGATATGTGATGAAAATGTGTTCAGATTTTTTCAACATCTGTGTTTTTCCAGCTTTGTGTCCTAATACCCCAAACACTTTATCACGCAGCAGTAAAAACATGTCACCATGACTCAAAACACTTTTTCCTCATATTATTCACATGTATAAACCTGACATAGATTTCATACACTTTAAGTAATGCTCATACTGTCTGTGAAACTGAGTATTGTGTTTCTGTGAGCGTGTGAAAGACACAGACCGTCACAGCGGTAACCTGACATCATCATCATCAT
The DNA here is from genome assembly GCA_028641955.1 of Protonibea diacanthus. NCBI lineage: Eukaryota > Metazoa > Chordata > Actinopteri > Sciaenidae > Protonibea > Protonibea diacanthus. The sequence continues at coordinate 1,592,445 of CM053986.1, forward strand.
CAATAATGAACATGAAGGCATTGAGGGCAACCTGAGCTTGTGCAGGAAAAACCAGGTTTACACACTCCCAGTGGAGCTACCTCACTCCGCTCCAAGGCCAACAATCTGTGGTTATATAGTGAGCACTTAATCAATCGTTAATATGATTTTGAGGTAATTCATAGCTTAACAAGCTGTGGCAGCCTGATGTTGTTCACACCTTCTTATCTATTGTCAGCAGTGGATGAATGAACAAGGTCCACTCTGTCCTGAGCTTAAATCTGACAACTTTACATCTTACACTGGCCCACTCCCACACACATACACTGCTCATTGGTTTACAGAAAAGTAATTAAACAACATCCAAACTGTGAAGCAAAGTGATTAGCCGATCATGAGGGAGCTACATTTCAGGCTTTAAATGCTGTGAACACCCAGACCTCGACTCTGCTTCCTCACTCTGAGGAGACTCTGGTACGTCTGGAGCTTCAGGAGACATGAAGCCTCTACACATGAGTGAAGAGAATTCACTTGTCCTTGTGAAAAGGAAAGTTGAAGGTGTGGAACTACTAAGACATCATCAAGTCCTTCAAATGAAACAACAAATACGTCATCTCTCCATTCCCCCGAGAATGACGCAGAGTTTTCTGTCTTCTGTCTGTGCTTTCCAAAACCAAATCACTGACCAGAAATAAATCAGTTTAGTGAGGTAACATCAATGTAGCTGGGTAAGATTTGGTTAAGACTTGGTTAGGTTTAAGGAACAATCGTCATTTGTAATGCATACTCTGTGAAGGTTAGGGGTGAACATGGGGTCATCATGGCTGCAGTGATAAACACTTCACAATCAGTCATGGATGATTGTGTTCTGATTATAAATGATACACGGGCCTCCTCCCCACATGGAACGCTTTATAACAACTTCACTTGATTTCCTCTTTTGTTACCACAGCTCTGTTGCTAGCATGTTAGCCTTGTGTTCTGTGCCAGCACTGGAGGAAGGTCTGGCTGCACACATTATCATTCCCCTGCTCTCATTTGTATTTCTGTAAACCAAATTATAATCACGTCGTGCAGCACTAAGCCCAGGCTGCACTCAGTAGTGGAGCTTTGAGGTGAGCCCTGGCATCAAAATGGTTAAATCCCTGCACAAAACAAATGTAACAGCTTCTAGCTTGTTTACATTAGGGTTCAGAATAACTCACTACTTTCTAGAAGATTCTAAAGATTAGCAGGTAAACAGTATTTGGTTGTAATTGCAAAACACACCATAAAGCAGCTTATGAACAAACCCCTTCATGTGACAGGTGTTTGTGTCGAACATAACAAGGATTCATTATTTTGTACTTATTTTGGATGAAATCCACTCATAAAAATATTTAAAGACTGTGTAAACGACTGTGTAAAGGCAATTCGAAGATTTCTTTCAAACTACTTAAATATGTTGGAAAATAGTTGCTGAAAACATGTGAAAAATGTTTTTGAGGTTTTGAGTTAGAGGTTCAAACAGTTTTTCACTAGTTTTCAGTCCAGGATTTTTTGGGCGGTCCTAAAAGGGTGGCTTGATGATGCATTGAGGCCACCCTGAGCATAATCTCCCCACCTCCTTAACCCACAACCCAAAGCCTTCAGTGTGTTAGCATCTGTGCTTCTCTGTATGCTAGTTATTATTCTTGTTTACACTCAGTTGCTAGCTAGCTCTGCCCTCGAAGTACTGCAGATGCATCTTCCCTGGTTGAAAAGTTTAATTTAACCTTCGCAAACACAAAGAGATGAAGAAGTGGATTTATTTTGAAAAAGATCTGAAGTTTACGTGTGTCGGTAACAGCACCTCCCTGGGCTGCAAGTGCAAAACAATTCCACACAGTGCATTGTTTCACTAAGGTACATGACATATTGGGACAGAGAAAGAAAGACGGACAGACAAACAGCCAAGAGCTCATTTTTACCTTATTTTGACAACTAATTTTATTAACTTGTTGATATTTTTAATCAATCAAATTTGGCTGGATGGGTAATAACACATTCTGCTTTGGTCTGATAAACTCAGTACACATATTTATTTTTACTTTAAAGATTAAGGCTGGAATCTAAAAATGACCAGCAGCGTGAATATTATGCAGTAAGATGGTTTTTAATTATTATTTTGAGGGACTTTATCATCAAGTCATTGATCTTTTCTCTCAACTTTCTATAAAGAAGCATTATCTGTGATGACTGTGTTAGTTCATCTTTTTCTTTTCTTTTTTTGTCCACTGAAAATAAGACAATCAAGTGTTTCAAGTTTATCATGATAAAAACCTGACTAATGTGACTAAAAGGTGGGGACAAAAGTCCAGGTCAACATGTACTTTTTGAACTCGGTAAATTATATGTGCAGTCAGTCGCTTTATTACACTCTTCCCATTCTGTAATGTTCATTCACTTCAACAGAAGTTATTTTCTGAAAAATCTATGTGGAGGAGTGACAGTGTGTGTCTTAGGGTTCAAACATTTTTTTTCTGGATTTGTGAAGGGTTAGGGTTAGGGACATATTCAATGTAAAATGTTGAGAGTAGTTTTGAGAAATAGAAGTTTAATCCAGACAGACTGAGAAAGTTCTGTGTATTTTATGGCAAAAAAAATGTGAAAATCAAACCTCATGAGCCCACTGGTGGTGTTGAGAGGACAAACACAACAGTAAGCTGAAAATCATTGCTGTGTCCCATTCACAACACAAGCATGCATTGATTTCCAATTCCAATATTCCCACAATTCCCAGAACACAGACCGACACAGAGAGACGGCGAGGTCAGAGTTTCCAATAAAGACTGTTTGCTTGTTTGTCTTTGTTCACATAACTGTCCCACAAAATGTCTTTTTTATTAAGTTGGTCAGCGAGGAGGCTGGACAGACGAGCTTAGAGAAAGCAGGTCAGCGGGTATTTAGGTGGACAGAGCCGGGCGGGGGTGGCCGTGGACGTTAGCAATGCTTTGGGCCGGCACAGACATTTGGGAACATTGACGTTGTTGTGACTGTCATTACTAATCTAGTGTGTGCATGTGTGTATATTTCCACTGTCACGTTGACATGGCATGACACACGATGTCATCCAGGAAACTATGGCCACGTCCTCATGAATCCTTTAATGCAGTGCTCCGTTTGGCCTAAAAGGGCATCTATCAGTTATAATCCACTGCCTGCTTTAAGCTCGATCTCCCTCTCCTAAGCTTGTTTTACGTCCCTCTTTACTGTAGCTCACATGATCATTCTCTCCATCACTGAGTTGCTGCCAGGGGAAAAAAATCTCAGCACAGATGGAGAGATGCTGAAGAGAAGTGGGACCAAAAGCTAGAGGGAAGAGAGAGGAGACAGAAGAAAGGTCAGACGAGACAAATGAAGAGAATGGGTTCAAAATGACAGGATGTCTTTAAGTGGAGATGAGGGAGAAAACAAAGGCTTGAAAATTGATACACAAAACAGGAATGATATCCACAGATAGCAGCAAAGGAGGAGATGCAACAAGTGGGGAGAAGAGACGGGAGCAAAGGTAGAATAAATGAATGGAGAACAATAGGTCATTGTATTGAACAGGCCCGGACAGCAGATGAAGTATTTACAGACGCCGGCTTTTCACTCTAACTATTCAACATGTCAGCACAAACGTCCAGTCACGTATCTGACAACATGTCGAAATATATTATAGGAACATGGTTACAGTAGACCCATTAACTCATTCTATTATGTCAAAACATGACACATGTAACGTAGATTTGGGTTGGAGAGACTGTAAGGTGTAGATCACATGCAGTTTCTGGGATTGTCTAAAAAACTGAAGTCATACTGGTTATTATGGAAGCAATCCCCGATGGAGCAATGGAAATGAGGCAGATTTACTTGTTGCATATCCTCTTACTGGTGGTAAACTTTGTCTTGGCTTGATCCACTGCAACCCACTCAGGCCGACTTAGTGGTGACTTTGTCCAAAACTAGTACATGTTTCTTATCAGACCCGTGCAAGTATTGAGTGTTTTTTGTGGCCAGGTGTTGGTCAGTGTTGGTCATAAACAGCAACCCAAGAGCCCTAAAAACTGCAGCACTAACAGAGGATGTGAAACTGAAGGAGTGGAGGTAGAGGGTTGTTAGCAGATTGAGCATCAGATTCGACAGACTGCAGTTGTTTGAGTTGGGAAAACAAAAGCCCAGGTGTGGGATTCTTTGAACGGGGCTGTGGAGGTTGACATTTCAGTCTCAAGAGAAGAGGTTCTGAAAAATAATTCAACAAGTGAAGAGAGGAAGGAAGAAAACGTCTAACAGTTTTCTGTAATGTAAACGGACTGAATCTAAACATGGATGAGTAACGACATTATATGACATGTCTGCAGGACTAAATCATGAGAGGTCTGATCTCTTTTCTTCCACTGTCTAGCCATACATTTCTTGCATTCTCTTGCACTTGAAGATGATGATTAAACATTTCAGGATTGACATGAAAGCAGCTCAGATTAATTGTTCCTTTCCATTGCCATCAGTCAGCACATGTTATAATTGAGTTTAGTCATGATGTTTTCTGAACATTACACCCATACTGTATGAAACTGTTGAACATCTCATTTAAACCACAGTCACCCTGTCCTGCACAGTGACCTTCAGCAGCTGTAACACACACACTGGATACACTTTAATTAAGAGAAAGAGGCAATGGAACATTAATGTGAAAATCCATTTACTGTACACACCCGCTTATTCATCAATCCCTATAGCGTGCCTGCACCGTGCCTCTGTTTCCATCTATTGACAAATTAACTAATGCTTACACACACAGACTGCTGAACGCACCAGACCAGCACCTGGCAGTTGCATAAATCCAGTCCCAATCTGATCCCATGATCTGGCTAATGATCCCTCAGCACATTGGCAAAAGATTACCACAATAGATTATTGTGCTGCCTCCCTCATCCACAGCCTTACAGCCACTAATCCACAGCAAAGGACGGGGCGGTGTGGATCAGCACAATGGTCCACCGCTAAGAAGAACACAAACACACACACGCAGGCATTCACAGCTCGGTACATACTAATAAACTGCAAGTATACAGTATAAACTTTTATTTATTTTTTTTTATTTATTTATTTGACTAAATGACTGTTTGTCTCTTTGTCCCTGTGATGAACTGCCGACTTGTCCAGGGTGTACTCCGCCTCTCACCCAAAGTCAGCTGGGATAGGCTATAGCCCACCATGACCCTGATTAGGATAAGCAGTTACAAATAATGTATGTAAGTTTTAAATATGAGCATTATTTATTGATGCATTTAGTTATATATACCCTTGTCTCGTAAACTTCTTGTAAGTTTTGTGATTCAGTACACATGAGGCTCAAATGGAAGAGTCACTTTTCTCACAATTTGCCTTAGTCATAGCACAAATCTATTTAAGTGTCCCAGTAAGCCCATATAAACATAACCAGAGGCCACTGACTGTATAAAAACATAAAGAACATAGCCACTTCAAAAATGTGAAGACCGATATCAAACCTTCCATTTCTCTCTATATACTTGAGAAAGCTGTAGCTAATCAGCTGTGTGACTTTCTCCATAAGAACAGTTTATTTGAGGATTTTCAGGCAGGATTTAAAGTGCATCATAGCACGGAGACCGCACTAGTCAAAGTCACAAATGACCTCCTAATGGCATCAGACAAAGGACTCATCTCTGTACTTGTCCTGTTAGATCTTAGTGCCGCATTTGACACCATTGACCATCAAATTCTTTTACAGAGACTGGAACATCAAATTGGCATCAAAGGAACCACCCTAAGCTGGTTTAAGTCATATTTCTTAGATCGATCTCAGTTTGTTCACATCAGTGATGAATCCTCCATGCATACCAAAGTTTATCACGGCGTTCCACAAGGTTCTGTACTAGGACCACTTCTATTCAGTTTATATATGTTTCCTCTAGGGAACATTATTGGGAATCACTCCATTAACTTTCATTGTTATGCTGACGACACCCAATTATATTTATCAATCAAGCCTGATGAAACCAGTCAGTTAACTAAATTCCAAGCATGCCTTAAGGATATAAAAAGTTGGATGACCTACAATTTTCTGATGTTAAATTCAGACAAAACTGAAGTTCTTGTAATTGGACCCAAACACCTCAGAAACTCTCTTTCTAGAGACTTAGTTACTTTAGACGGGATTGGAGTCAATGTCCTGCTTTAAACGTTCTATATCGGACCACTGACTATGTTTAGTAAATGTATAAAAAGTTCATTGCTGTATTAAAAATTGAGTATTTCTCAAGTCACAGTCTTGTTCTGGCCTAGTCCCATCAGAAAGTGATACAAAGGAATTCATCAGTGCGTGAAGTACTGTGGCTGTTGAGCCAGTGGCTAACATGCAAGTAAACCAGGAAGCGCTAGTCACAAAAGCTTTCCCTGTCAGTACTGTGCAGTTTCTACTCTGACAGATGAGGCTTAAATTAAAGTGCATGGTGTTACGCAGCTAATGGGCTACGATATCTCCATTTTAGATTCTCCGGCTTTCCATCCCCTGACGGGTCAGCACTGTCAAGACCGCTCGCTCTGGTGTATGTTCACATGTCGAAGTTCATCAATGTTGAACTCAGCACAGAAGGTGACCAAGCCTGGGACAGGAGGAAGAGTTAAGGCTTGGTAGGTAGGCTACTGTATATCATACAACCACAAGTATCAGGAGATCGAGGTGCTTCAGCACCATCCTCAGTTAGAGCATGAGCTGCTAACTCAAACTTAAGATGAAAAAAATGTTTTTTCTTTCTTTCTTTTCTTTACTCTAAAGCATCTTTGACATTTGAAAAGAGTGTTTTCCAACTGGATGAATCTAAATTTTCACTTTTGTATTAACGGTGGGGAGAATAAAGATATTCTAAATCATGATGTAAGCTGACTTTTGCTCTGTGAAGATCAATGAAGCTGAAAACAGCCTCTATGATTCTTTCTGCTTCTTTACACCGACCGAGGATAAAAAATTTTGAGAGTCTTGCAAAACCAGAGTTGATATCTGTGCCTGGAAAGTCTCGTGTACGAGTCTGTGGGTGGGAGTGTGTCTGCAGATATTTCAGTGCATGCCCACTGATTTTATTTTGTTTGAGTCATCCAATTAGAACTCTGATTCCCACACTACCTCTGATATTTATTCTCTGCTGAGTGCAGTGCCAGGTGTGTTTGGGGGCATGTGAGCAGTAGAACAGGGAGGTTGTGTGTCCAGAATGTGTGCATGAGAGTAGCAAAATGAAGGGCAGATGATACACCGGTTACATTATGAAGGTGTACCCACAGTAGACCGGCTATATAGAGACAAGCCTTGGACAATTCTAAAGCAGCAGTGATGTAAAATGTCAATTTCAAAGTGAAAATGTCAGAAGAACACAAACATGACAAACACACACAAACAAAAGCAGGCTTGAACCAGTCGGAGGACTCAGCAGTCAGTGGTGGTATAAAGATCATTTTCAAGGTTTTTTCAAACATTGTGACTCAATGCAACCACAAGAGGATGGGGCATAAAGTGCACAAAAATATTATGTTGATGGGTCCTGTGTGAGATTAGCTGCAAACAGACACAACCAAACATATGATCCCCTGCAGACGTACTGTACGTCCAGTGGTTATAAAAAGAAAAAGAAAAAACAGGCAGTCAGGCCAGCCTCATTCATGCTTATGTTTCTTTTAAACAGAGCCTTTGGAATTTAGAAGGCACAAAAAAAGATCTCAACAACCATCTCAGTGACTACATTATCATCCCATAAGTGATAGAAACAATAGCTTAAGTTATCTAACAAGATCCAGGTTCACAGACCACAAAGCTTTTTGTAGTTTTTAAATTGTGTCTCAGTTTTCTGCCAAAATATGACAGACGACATCTATGTGAAGCCATCATCATTTTAAGACGCTTCATCCATAAATGGATTTTGCAGGTTCCCATGTTAGTACACCTGGGTGCTTTTAATTATGCTAACTTATGCTTCTTCATGTCCTCTCTCTTCCCATAATCCTGAAATCGTACGTGGAATCCTTTTCAAGTGGTGTGACGTATGAATACTGAACCTTCACGTGTCTGATGTGCAGCACATCATAACTGATTGACGTCTCCCCTCACTGACAGTGTGGATTAAGACAGCTTCAGCTCCTTGGTCCTTGTGTCTCTTTGTCACATTTCTCGCACATCCTCACTAGAGGAGCTAAGACCAAGGAAGTGACGTGAGTGAGGGAAGCCAGGAGGCAGATTGCATGAAAAGCCCAAAACAACATGGAAACAGCCAAACTTCTTCTTCTACACCTTCTTTTTAGTTAGCAAACACCAAAACTGCACAGCTGGACTAGTCAGGACGTCGTCTGACAAAATCAACAGAGGTTAATGACACCTCTGTTGTCTGTTCTGCTGGAATGACACAGTGAACAGCAGAGGTGACTGTACACTGTGTTTAGAAATATAAGCGACTTAACGTGGACACGCTCACAGCGGAACGCTCCAAAAGAAGAAGTAAGCGGACCTCGAGCAGAGATTATTGTTGAGTAGTAATAAACACAAATTAAATGTATTCTATTATGAAATGTGTTATCAGGAAGAATGTCATAATGAAATAAAACCAGTAGTTTCTATAATGAAATAAATTAAAATTGGTATCAAATAAAATTCAATTATTACAAAAATGAATCATGAAAAAACATTAAGAGTTCAGTTTTGATCATTTCTCCAATTTTCACACAGCTTATTGGTTCATTTATATCAGTTTATAGTTTTATAACTCTCCACACGAGCAGAAATCTTGAATGTTTCTGCAGTTAACTGAGAACTGTCAAATTCTTTTCCTCCTCAATCAAAAAGCAGCTCGACCTCAAAAACAGAAAGAAGTTTGTGTTTTTAATATGACATATCATATCATCATATCAATTTATTTCATAATTTCATAATGCCTTTTTCCATGCGACTGCATGTCATGTAATCATATTCTGTGATTTACTGCCTTAAACTGCTTCCTCTCAGTAACCTGGACTGTGTGTGTGTGTGTGTGTGTGTGTGTGTGTGAGGTGCTGCTGAAGCTTTGTCCTCATGCTGTGTAGATGATTGTAAAGGACAGCAGAGTTGATGGGGACATTTCAATCAAAGCCCTTTGCACCACAGGCTTGTACACACACACCTACACACACACATACGTGCACACAGTTAACAGGCTGTGGCTACCGTGTGCCTGTCTGCCCTCATGTAATAAAGAGAATCTCTGATGGATTTCAACAAGGCTGTCTGCTTCACCTTGCCTGATTCCCTGCACACATACAAACAAGCCCTCACACACACACACACACACACACACACCACACACACACACACACACCAACACACACACACACACACACACACACACACACACGCACACACACACACACACACACACACAGCTGGAAAACAATGCCACTGGTTAAAAACAAAGACAAGACGTGAATGTCTGAATTTAGTGCACAGGCATGACAACATAGTCATGGAATACATAAAATGACTGGCTTCATCTATCTATTGAAGTCTTTTATCATTCAGACACACGTTACATATGAAATCGCCTGCCACAAAAGCTTGCTTCAGTGCAGTCTGATGGCTGAGTGGACATCAACATAAGTATGAATTATCTTTAGAAAGTCCTCTTTACAAATAATGATGTCAATGCTTTGTACCTGGAGAACAAAACGCTGTACAATGGTTCAACCAGACTGACAAGTGAAGAACCTCTGAACAGCAGTTCAATAAGAATATACTGTAGGTATTCAGCCGTCATTGATAAAAGACACTGCAGATTTAAATCACAACAGCTTCCTGTTTCAGTGCCAAGTGCACAATAATGTTTCTAAGAAGCTGGAATTACACTATGAGATTTCCAACTAAAAACGCAAGGTTATTTTTCGGGGGGACTAGAACTGGATTGGCTGAACATATTCTGAACTGACACAGTTAGATCCATTTGATTATTTAGGCTACAGATGGCCCAAATATTGAAAAAAAAAAACATATTCCTAAAATATTTAGAGCACAGTTGCAACATTGTGGTTCAATAATAGTCCATTTACACTTTTCTGGACTAGAAAACAGATTCAGAATCAGAGAATACTTTAGGGGAAAATGGTTCCAACAGCTTTCTGTCCTATGATGCATGGACGTCGACAAAATGAAAGTTTTAATCATTTTATTCTTTTTCTTTAGGCACAAAATCTATCTAACTGAAATGTAAATGATACATTTGCTGTCTAAATCATTATTTAATGAGTATTTCTGTAGTCCGCACCTGCATGATTGTTAGCTCTGAATTGGTCAGCCAGACTCCTGCCAGATCCTTTGCAGTGCAATGGGGGGTCACAACCACAGACTGTATAAAACCTGGATGTAGTCTCTGTGACATCGATCACGTGTATCTAAAGAACACCACATCTTTGCCAATTTTTGGCAGAGATGTGGTGCGTGGGTGGAGCTGAGGTGCGCTGAATCAAGCGTGGTTGCTCAAAAGCCACCAGTAATGGCACCCACCTGTCCATCAAAGTGGTCACACATTTAATTCTGCATAACTTTAAAGCCTTAATATAATTTGAACAGGTGAGTTGTGAGTTGTCATAAACGGGGAAATTACAGAGATATTGGCTATAGAGACCAAATCACATCTCCTGCCTTAGTCCAGAGTAGCATGTAACGTGTGGCTAAAGCTGTAGTCTTTGTGCTGTGATATAAAACTGAACTTTGCTGCAGACACTATATTGTCTAATAATATACTATTGTCGGCATCTTCCAGACACATTCCAGATTATTGCTGTGGTTGCATGTTTGTTCTTGAATCTCACTGTCTGCACTGCGAGGTGAAGAATGGTTTTTATACAGCGGTCCATATGAAAAGAATCTCTACATAATTCAGACAACATATTGCATTGCCATCACATTTACATTAAGCGCTGCTAAATATTCATATCTATTGTTTCACCAGCAATCCAGGAGCCTGTGCCGACACACATGACTGTCTCTCTGGCAGCTAATAAAGCCCACCACCTCCTGCAACACACAGCACATAAATTCAACTATTGTGACACCTGAGGACAAACCAAACCACCCAGACAGAGGGGACAGCAACCTCTCCTTCACGCCGAGACAAATTCACAGCCTCACCGCTCGCTCTGCCTTTTCTCTCTCTTTCTGTCTGTCTGTGTTGCTCCATCTGCCTTCCTTCTGTTTCTCTTTTTCCTCATAATCCCACAGCGATTGTCCCCTCTGACCCTTGAAACCAGCTCCTCACCTCTCCTTCCTCTCTGACTTTTACCTCCCTGTTGATTACCTCTCCTTCTATCTCTCTGTTCTCCTCCTTGCCCTTTTCTATCTCTCCCATTTCAGTCTGTTGTTTGCCCTTTATCCCCATCCTTTTTTTTCTCCTCCATCCCTCCATGCATTAATGCTATCAAGGGAGGCCTGGAGGGGTCTTTAGGCGGTGGCCACAAGGGGCCTTTAACCAAAGCAATGACATACTTCTAAGTCAAGAGGACATTTGTTACGTAACAGCTTAAAGCTTCCCGGCTTCTCTGGTGGGCCTCTGACTCGGCTGATATCTACAAATGTGCACGCATACACACAGATAAACAAAAACAGACGAATCACACACACATGGGGAGGGAGAGAGGAGGGAGGAAAGATTAAGCTGGAGCTGAGATCAAGAGGAGGGAGAGAAAATGGGAGAAGCCACTGAAGGAAAAAGAAAAGGAGGAGAGAGGACGGAGCGACGGAGATCGGGAAAGGAGAGAGAGGCGGAGAGATGTGAGGAAAAGATGAGCATGGACGGAAGCAGAGGGGAGCGGAGGAGATGAGAGCGAGGAAAAGACAGCTGGTGGAGGAAATAGTTGGAGAAACCAGAGCCGAGCCTTATAGGGAAAAAAAAAATAATGAATTGGTTGTTGGGGGAGGGGGGTGGTGCGGTGGGTAGGTGCTTTAAGGGAGGAATAAGAAGAGAGACAAGCAGAGAGGAAGTCAGGTAGGTATCTTAAAAACACAGAGAGCCAATCAGCTTCAGCTAAAAAAGAAAAAAAAATACCAGGCTGACATCTCAGTGCTCTATTCCTGCTCTCACTGTGAGAAGGAGACATGAAAACAAAGCTGGGGGGGAGGGAGGGGAGACAGTTGGATGGCAGCCCTTTACGCTTCTGAAAAGGAGATGTTTAGTAAATGGCTTGATGAATCTTTCAGAGTGGGGTGGCTGGGGGGGGGGGGTTAGCATGAGGAGAGAGGAAGAAAGAGGAGGAGGAAGAAAAAGCTCATTCTGAATAATAAAAGGACATTAAAGGAAATTAACTGAGATACATAATCAATTTAAACAATATGTGTGGGCCATGTCTGATGAATGGAGAAATGTGCAGTTAGAGTAGGTGAGCGCGTGTGTGTGCACTGGAGAGAGAGATCTTTTCGAAAGCAGCAGCAGTCTCCAGAAGACTCCGGATCCAAACAGTGGCTCTGTCAGACGAGCCCAGCACTGGCCGAGACAGCTGTTACGCAACCCCCTCCAAAAAACCAACATACCCACAGAGACATGTTAGAGCAGCGACTGGGCTGTACAAACACACCGACACACACACACACACACACATACACGATCAGTTTATATGCACAACGTTGCTACTACAGTTCTTTTTCAATATGAGTCGCTGCCTAGCAACCAAAAGTGAAGGACACTAGGTGGGATAATGAAAATGAAATAGTCTCAATCTTCTTTCTTTTATCCTGAACAAACACAGGAGAGGAGAGGAGAGGAGAGGAGAGGAGAGGAGAGGAGAGGAGAGAGAGGAGAGAGAAGAGAGGAGAGAGGAGGAGAGGAGAGAGGAGAGGAGAGGGAGAAGAGAGGAGGAGGAGAGGAGAGGAGAGGAGAGGAGAGGGAGAAGAGAGGAGAGGAGAGGAGAGGAGGAGAAGAGAGGAGAGAGGAGAGGAGAGGAGAGAGGAGAGAGGAGAGGAGAGGAGAGAGGAGAGGAGAGAGGAGAAGAGAGGAGAGGGAGAGGAGAGAGAGAGAGGAGAGGAGAGGAGAGGAGAAGAGAGAGAGAGGAGAGGAGAGGAGGAGAGGGGAGAGGAGAGGAGAGGAGAGAAGAGAGGAGGAGAGGAGAGAGGAGAAGAGAGGAGAGGAGAGGAGAGAGGAGAGAGAGAGGAGAAGAGAGGAGAGGAGAGGAGAGGAGAGGAGAGGAGAGGAGAGGAGAGGAGAGAGCCCAGAGAGGAAAGGGAAAAAAGTCATTTGTGCATGTAAAACCAGCGGCACACCCATTTCCTGTGTGAGCGCCTGAGAGGATTTCTCATAACAAACATGTCTATTTGAACTGCGCCTAATTTGTGCAAAATAGTGTCTACTGTGATACTGCAGGGAAATGTCCATCAGGCTATCTGTAGTCTATAAGATACTTCACTAATGAAGAGACGGTTAGGTTTCTGTATAATCTGCCAGCTGTTAACCTTTTTTTTTTTTTTTTTTTCTTTGCTATTACCCCCTAAATTTCTGTACCAGCATGTGATGTTGTAGGAAATTATACTTTCCACTATGTAAACCATCTCCAGGATTTGTATCAAATTTCTTAGTGTGTTCATTAAATCTGCCAGGTCTACTGTAAAATCGCTCCTAAATATTTCATCCTGCACAGTTTGGCCCTCAGTTGTAACTGGCTGACACATTAGTGTCCCTGATTTCAAAATAAATCACATAATTGTAGTAGTTAGTTGATACTCTGACAGAGAAGGTTAAATTTGACTATTTTAGATATGTATACAAAGTTCAACAAATTGAACTCACTCCAAAAAATTGAAAGCGATTTTATTGGAATGGGTTGAAATGTTTGTTCTATATGCTGGTGTGAGCGGTTCAGAAGACTTTAAACTGAAGTCACAGTGATTATACTCTTCATCAGTGTGGGTGATGTTATGTTATGTTGTTATATAGTACTGTCATAATTGCTACCACATCTCTCCTATAGTTTATGTCTGTTAATGTTTCACTGCTGCTGTGCATCTGTGTCCCTCTAACTCTATCACAAGTTCCACTGCCACTGCAATCATACTATCATTTATTGTATTTCATTGTAATTGTACAATATGTTTGTGTTGATTTGTTCTGTACACGTGATCCATTGCACGCCTGTCCGCCCTGGGAGAGGGATCCTCCTCTGTGGCTCTTCCTGAGGTTTCCTTCCACCTTTTTCCCTGTTAAAAGGGTTTTTGCGGGCAAGTTTTTCCTAACCGAGGGTCTAAGGACAGAGGGTGTCACTCCCTGTACAGATTGTAAAGCCCTCTGAGGCAAACTGTGTTTTGTGACTTTGGGCTATATAAATAAAATTTGATTTGATTTGATTTGTTCTTAACATGACAGCAGCCTGGGACAGCAAGCTAAAGTCCTCGTGCTAAAAGCATCAGAAAATAAAAAAGTCTGAAAATTTGAATGTAAAACCAAAAACAACATCCCATTTCAATAGCAGAGCTGCAATAATCACAGCGCCAGGTGTGCATCATCGGGGCACCAACACAAACAGATCTAGGATTTACAGTCACGTGAATCCAGAGGGGAAAAACACACAAGGTTGAACACCAAGCCAGCTGCCCTCTGTACAGTGTGTGATGCAACATCTGCTGTGAACAAACTGTAACTGTCTTCAAAATAACAGCTCATTATTCAGAGTCAACATAAGCAAACAGGATAGATCTAAGCTTTTGATCAGGTTTGAGTCCTGCTAGATAAGAGCGCCATGCTTTTGAAAAGGTAGTTTTGTAGTTTTTATTCTTTACATGGAAGTCTGCGAGGAAACAGACCTGTGAGGTTTCAAATGTGTGGAAGAATGAGAGCTGAGTGAGATGGGTGAACAGAGAGAAATGAAGTGTGAAGTCAGTAAAGCTAACATCAAATGAATGAAGGAATTTCATAACATCCTATAAACACTGATGTACAGATGCATATTAAACAATAAAGAGGAGAAAAGACAGATGACAGAAACATAACATAATTATTCTAAATTATTATTATTCAATCATCTCTAAGTCTAATTTTTAACTCTTGTTTCATCCAAAGTATTATTTTCTTTAAAATTAAGTGCACCAACTGAACCATAAACATAAAAACAAGAGTGAGTAAAGACATGGGAGAGTGAAGAGTGGATTAGAGAGCTGGCTGCAGGCTGCAGGGAGGATGACCCTTACTATGACAGAGATAGTGAAGAAAAAAAGGAAATGGCCTTGAGATAGACGGAGAGAAACGGGGAGCAGCTGGACTGATAAACAAGAGGAACAACAGTGAGACTGATTAAGGCCTCAGGAGGAAGCAAAGTAATATCAAGCCTTTGCATTCATTCTTAGAAAGCTTAGGGTCCGAGTGCTGAGCCAAATGGTTACGGTGCATGCAACATGGTCACATGGCTTCAGCAACCATTGTTGCATGTCAGAAAAAAAACAATATAGTTACAGGGATAAGCAACAAGCTGTAGGTCCTCACCTGAACTCAACATGTTGTCTGTCAGATCAGTTTGGTTTTAAATGTAACTTCCCATTAAAAGTGGAAAGAGATAAAGTGTTTCCAATCCTTTGCATTAGCCTGGTGAGCTAGTAATCAGCAACAGATGAAAAAAGTTGCAAAAAGGAGTTTCTTAAAATCTTCTATGATTGAGGGAAGGCCATTGCATTGTGGAAACATTATGACCACATTATGATGAAAACCTCATTGCACTGCATACAGATTGCAGTACATATACAAGGACATCACTAAAACTAAGGAGCATTGCAACAGTGCCTGTGCAAAGTTCTGCTCTGGACTCAGAGACAGTTTGGAATGTTTGAGTTGAGTTTACTATCTGTCTGATATTGTGAGACTGTTAAGATCAGTTTTTTAACTAACCAGTGAAGATCATTTATTATTCTGAGATACCTTCATCTTATTCTCTGTGTATTTGTTTTGTGTTGGTCTATTGCCATTGGTAGATTAATTATTTGTTGGCAAACATAATTCGCCTTAAGGTCGGGTTCTCAAAGTCAGCAGCTGAGGTTCAAGTTCTGGTCTTGGTTTTAGACCCATGCAGAAGTATAAATCTCAAGTATCTGCTGAAAACAGACAAATGGTACTGTACGTTCAGACAAGATCCGGTGCTGCAGTGAAAACAGGTTTTTCCATTCATTTGCTGCAGGGGTGTCCACAAGAAAACGCAGCGACCTGCAGCAGAGAAGTTGAGCTGATCCAACTTTTGGAAAAACGCACCCCGACATCAAGGTGCGGCAGCCAATCAGACGCTCATATCGGCAAAAGCCTCCACAGACAGCCTGAAATGTCTCTGAAACTGAGACTATCCAGGTGGATTCATGGACTAAACTACTGTTTGATACTCATATAACAGTTTCTAAATGGTTTGGCTTGCAATGTACACTGCAAAACAGTGACATGAAGAAGTTTCATTTGGTTTGCGTCCAATGCTTTGAGAGAGAGAGAGAGAGAGAGAGAGAGAGAGAGAGAGAGAGAGAGAGAGAGCTATGGTCGAGAGACACAATCAGGAAACTTTTGTTGCTCACTGTCTGTTTCACAGCACTAATAGACACACCCCCAGCACCCTCTCCTCACCCCCGTCCCCCACACACCTCCACGCAAGTCTGCAGCAATTCGCTGCAGCACCTCATCCTGTGTGAACGCTACTAAGGTGTCATTTCATTTCATTTCAAGTGTGACGTGTCTGTTGAAGTTTAAACAATATAAGCAGAAGAACTTCAGCTGAAGTTGTACATGAGAAAAGTGTCTGTGGTTATATAAGCAGCATCAGCAGCCAAAATGTCAGCTGACTCTACTGTATTGTGTATTCACATTGATTTAGAAGGTCAGATCTGCCAGCTGTCAACGAAACCTCAAGCTTTGATTGTGAATCTAAAAACCACACTCCCACCAGCATTCACACTCCCACGCTTCTAACACTGGCTCAAACAAATATATCATTACTTCCTGAAGAGACCCAGTTTCTAAAACACTTCTGTGCATCCAACAAGAACAAATCACATGCACCGTTACAAAACTTTGCATGCATGCAATAAAAATACGGAAAATTTATCTGAACTGGACACTGAAATGCAATAAACCTCTTCACTGTGTTGAGTTTAATGTGGATAAGCAAACTGTGTCACAGTGAGAAACAATTCCTTCAGTTCAAACAAACATTGTCCTTTTAATAAATCTTTAAATATGGCACCGTAAATTGTGTACAATATTTCACTTTATTTCTTTTAATCAAAGCATTTTAAATATTCAGTGTAAACAGTGAGTATGGCACTGAGCTGTCATTGTGTGCAGTTGCTCTGTTCATTTTGCTGCAGATTAAACACTTGGCTTGACTTGGAGATCTGCTTGGATTTTTCTTTTGATGATTTATAAGAGCACACTGACACAGAGCATGTTCGCAGCAGTTTATTTGAACTCATAAACCAGTTTTTCTGTTTTGTTTTCCTTTAATTCAGTTCACATTGCAGTGATCAGATCAATGCCAGGTAGCACCTAATAACCACACAGAAATGGCTAAAAACTGTAGCGTTTGGAAAACTGGGTTTAATGACGAGAGAGAACGTTATCTGAACCGTCCAACAAAAGGACATGACCCTACAGTAAAACACAAGGTTTTATGGGTACAAAAAGTCCAATGCTGATATCTAATAGGCAGCATTTCCTCATGCTTGGAAAGCCAAAGAGAACACAATGAACCACACGCACAGCCTGGCCTGCTGCTCATATTCACTTGGATTTCTTCAAGACATTTTCACCAGCATGACTGGCATGAAACGGGAACCTGAAACCTAACACAAACAAACACTGTGGACAGGATAACCGAGCTAAAGTGGGAAAAGTATTTAAAAGAAAGAGTCCTACATTGGTTCAACTTAAATTAATAAAGTACTAGTATGTACTAAATCACTGAGGGCTCAGAGTGGAGTGGAGCAGCAGGGACAACAGAAGGGAATGAAAAAATAATATGATCCATATCTCCATAAAATATGATCCAGTTCCACCAAAATCGTCAAGGCAAACAAAGTTACATAGTGTGAGAACAGACAGAGACACCATTCACCTGATTAGCAGCCAGTATACAGTAGCATCATCATGATTTAATTTGTTGAAAAGTTACACATTCTGGCTTTAATACTGTTCCTGAACGCAAGCTGTGCAGGAGACACAGGAGGAAGACGGAAGGAGCTCTTGCTCATGCTATGCATGCTGTGTCACGACCACCACCACTAACATCGTGACAATGAATGTGCTTGTATGAACCTTTCATGAAAAATGCCACATAATCGATGAGCGTGGTTATTGTTTAATGTCTTCTAACTCCATGATCATGAGACAAAATGCGTTGTATGTATGAGTATGAAGTCTCCAAAAGAAGGGAATACTTGGGTAAAGTGCAAGTACATCAAAGTACTTTAGGAAGTCTACCTTTCCACATCACTTTTACAGTGACAGGAGCTGGATTAGTGACAATCAAATGCATTACTATCATCTTTCATCAGAAGTCGCACCACTGTATATTCCGATGAAAAAAAAAAAGCTTGTCCTTGAACTTCTGCATGAGAAGAAATTCTCTGTATTGAATGACGCCAGGTGAAAGAGGTGATTTATCCAGAAGTCTTTCAATTAAACACAAACAACTGTTAGAAGATGATGCATTCAGGGACTTTTTCAGTGATTTAACACTCCTGGTCAAGAAGGTTTTGCGTTGCGACTCCATGTGAGCCTTCCCTTTTTAAGATCTGAAGCATGACAGTGCAATTTGTGCTGGACTGGTTTTCATTAAAGAGAGGCAATGCTAATCATCTAGATTGGAGATTATCTTTTCAGTTAATCTCCCTCAGATAGAAGCTGCAGGGATCTGCACCTACATCCACCACAGAGCTTGACAAGTGAAGAGTCAAAATGATGCATGGATGGATGAGTGGATGGATGAGAAAGGGGGGCAGAGGGGAGGTGGTGGTGGACTACCTGACAGCGGGAAAAATAGATGGGTGGCAAACCGAGACAAGAGAGTGAGAGGGAGCAATACAGCGAGCAAGAAACAGATTATGATAAATGTTGTTCTATTATTGCCTGAATAGAATTTAGGACAGCAGGAGGGGGAGGAGGCAGAGAAAGACAGGGAGTAATCGAGAGGCAGGGGCGAGAGGAGGCGGGCATGAGGTTAGTGGAGCGGTACGTTCAGAAAAGTGTTGTGAAATCCTGAAGCACACACAGACACACAACCAGGCTAGACTGTGGGCAAAAGACACTGTTGTCTGAGCGATGCAGACAGGCTGGTCAGCATTGGTCATAGCAGGTCGTGTTGTCTCAGCAGTTGTCTGTGCTGTCACACAAAACAGACCATCATTACTGCTCAACTGTAGATGCTACACAGAGGATCTCAACAAATCAAACAAAGAGACCTTTACTGAGGACACTAGATGTTTCTTGACGTAAGACATTTTTATCCAAAATTAAGACGTACAAGAAACTTATCTCAAACTGGCTTTATGGAGATAATGAACAGACGTCTGATGAAACTCCAACAGTCAATCGAGTTCTCTGACATTTCATGATACAATTACAAGAATCCTAAGAATATGATTGAACATCTGTGGCAAGACATTCCCAGAATCCATAGTGCAGCACTGTTTTACATGGAACCTGATCCAGTTGCAGTTTCAGTTGCTAATCCAGTTGCACTCCTTTTACAGATGCATCCATCCATCTATGACAGGAGTGTATTCCAGACATCCCTCACCCGGGCAACATTTTCCAGCTCCTCCTGGGAGATCCCGAGGTGTTCCCAGGCCAGATGGGATATGTAATCCCTTCAAGCGAGAACTGGGCCTGCCTTGAGGTTTCCTCCCAACTAGACATGCCTGGAAAACCTCCAAAACAAAGCACCCGTCAGATGCCTGAACCACCTGTTGGCCGCTTTTTAAATGCAAAGAGCAGCTCTTCATCCCATCGCTATGGCTGAGCATCACCACCCTGCAAAGGAAATTCATTTCAGCTGCTTTTATTCTCACAGATGCAGCCATCTAAGATTGCTGGCTGGTCTGTGACATGGCCCATTTGGATCTGTGGCAGATCCCCACCAGGTGCCAGCTGGGTCCTTGACATAAATGAGACACCACCCACTCGAAGATGAGAACGCAACAATGCTTCCTAATAACCCTAAGAACCATTTTCAATGCTTTACCTACCCACAAGGAGAGGCAGCGGTTAAGGAATCTCAAAAGGTTTACTGCCATCAGACTAGTGTGACCATTTAAATCCCAGTTAGCCGATTATAGCTGGACATGTTCATTATGGACACCTAATAGAACTGTACTCTGTGATGAGCTTCAGTTGGAGGTAGAGAGGAGAACATATGCAAACATAAAACATATGCAAATATAAAACCCACTCGCTGGCTCACCGTCACACTAGCCTGACTAACAGGAAGTATGTTGGTATAAGTAGGCAGAATGGCAGGCGAGGGCACTGTCACCGCATCCTTTAAAGAAACACAACAAACCAAAGCCTATAGTATGAATGATAACAAATTCAGACCTCTCCATACTTTGCTTTAACACTGGGCCAGCACTGAGGAAAGGTCTGCAACATCATTTTCACACTGTTGTGATTTACTGGGACATTGGAATACAACAGAGCCTTTATTAATGTTATGAGTGACACCTGTGCTTTTCCTCCTGTGGCAGCTCAAAATGTCTGCCACTAGAAAGGCCTATTAACTGGTCTACCAACCACACAACACTTGCATATACGTATATTACAGTGTTCACCAGAAAAAGAATCAACAATTTTAATAAGCAATTAATCTTGCTTGACTCATTTGTCAAGAACATTAGCAAACGTTACCTCCAGATGTGGTCAGATGTTTAATAACAGTTGGTTATGAGAGGTTTAGGCATGCACGAAGAATTCAGACACACCAGTTACATCTGACCTATCTCACAATGTTAACAAAAGTGGAAAATAATATCCGCCCTGTAAACCAGATCCATTCCAAAATGTAATGGGTTCTTTCTTGGCCACCAAGTCTGATGAGAAGCTGGCCAGTGTGTAATTATGCTGACACATTGAAACACTGAAAACATAACCTGCTTGAATGAGAAGAGGATGTAACAGATAACTGGAAAACATGCTGCTGTAATGTTCATAATATTCATCTTGAGAACAACTTGCAGCTCTAATATAATCATCTTCTGTGCAATCACTATGTGGATCGTCCAGGTGGACCAATAGGTTTATTTAAAGACAGCGATTGTAATCACAGGCAGGTGGTGCTGCTGGAATAAGTAATCACTTTTCGTGTTTGTGCTCGGCGTGGAACATTGAACACACACATACACGTTATTTCAGTTTGACTCTATTTGTAATGTTTGTGGACAGACCTGGTTACCAGTTAAGACATTTCAGTTTGAAGAGATGCAAATATGAAATGAAAAGAGGAACTAGTATGCATGTTGACCGACACACAGATTCAAGAGTGTGCGTGTGATAAAATAAAAAGTGAAAAGTGAAAGTAAGAGTGAGAGGAGCAGGAGCAGAGAAAGACAGAGTCCAGCTGTGAGCACCTCACCCTCTCCCAACATGTGCTAACTGCACAGGATAATCTGCATGTGTGTGTGTGTGTGTGTGTGTACCATTGTGTGCACTTGGGTGCAAACTGGGATATGGAAGCAATGGAAAAAACACCCAGGGGTTGTAGGTGGATGCTGGGGGCTTGCCAAATTAAGAGTCAATGCTATGTTAACACACACGCGCACACACACACACACACACACACAAACTATAGAAAACCAGTTTGTTTGGTGTCCTTAAAAAGAAAAAAAAAACATGAGATGTTACATAATATAATCTGCTTATGTAACAAATTGAAGTCATTACACACAGAAATACACACACACATACACACACACAACTGCAGAGACAGGATGCAAGGTCACAGCCATGTAAAGCAGATGTAAACACACACAAACACACATGCATAACACAAACATACAGCGTTGTGACCCCATCATTAGTCCACCGGATGTCTGTGTGTGTGTGTGTGTGTGTGTGTGTGTGTGTGTGTGTGTGTGTGTATGCGTGCACGCTTTGGATAACAACATGGGAACGTGGACATAAACTATGTGAAGTAATTAACAAAAAATGAAATACATAAATATTAAATACAGTGAGCACATACTAAAACTAAACTAATTCATCATCCGCTGCATTTTGGTGTAAATCTTTTGATTTGCACCTTTTGATTGAAATGACTGAAGAGGAAACATCCAGAGGGTCGTCTCAAACAGAGCCAAACTCCTGCCCCCTCTGGCCTTTGTTCCATGAACCTCCTTTGGGACTGTCTAATCCACTGTGTGGAAGACACGATTACTTCCTGGTTATGCGCCCCGCTGAGTATCCACATTAGTGTTTCTCCTGCTGGTCAAGTTCCCGCTCAGCCCAGCGGCTTTACATTGTGATAA
The DNA here is from genome assembly GCA_028641955.1 of Protonibea diacanthus. NCBI lineage: Eukaryota > Metazoa > Chordata > Actinopteri > Sciaenidae > Protonibea > Protonibea diacanthus. The sequence continues at coordinate 1,614,925 of CM053986.1, forward strand.
TGTCACTGATTTTCAAAACAGTTTTCTCGGCTCGAGCAAAGTTTCACAGATCTATCACCTTCATGAATCTAAAGTTCATAGTTGAATCATACATCTGGGGAATTTTTCATGCCCACAATACCACTAGTGGCCACTGGGTAAAACTGGAAGCAAGGCTGAGCGATGGCATTGTATCCTAGTCTTAAAACATGTTTTGGACACAGCCTTTGGTTTTGAGCTCAGCATCTTCTTCGTTGCACTCTGGTGCACAAATGAAGAAGAGGCTCATCACTTCCCTCTGTGGCTTTTGAGGAACAAACTCCTCTTGCACTGCAGTTTAGCCTTCAGACTGAACTGCTATTCTATTTCATTTTATTCATTCAGCCAGACATTGTGTTCCCTGTGAGGACATTATATTCATCTGGCCAATATCTTTTTCAGTGGTTAATAGGCGCAGTTCAAGTTTGTCCTGAAAATATGCACACACACAAAAAAAAACCACTCTACATCAGCACACCAACACTTGGTGTTGTTGTTGTTGTTGTTGTTGTTTTGCATGAATGAAATAGGCTTTGGCAAAGCTCTGATTGGTTTAATCAGGCATCCAAGCGGGTTGGTGAGAACAACAATAAGAAACAAACAAAATGCCCAGGATTTTGGATTCAAGATCGCGGTGTGCATAGACGCAGTGGTTCAGTGCTCGTACACCAGTTAGAGTACAGGGCCAACAGGTCCACTCTCCACACTGCCCTGACCCACCTAGAGCAAAGGGGAAGCTACACCAGGCTGCTGTTTGTGGACTTCAGCTCAGCATTCAATACCATTCTCCCACCAAGAATGGTGACCAAAATGGAGGACTTGGGCCTACCTCATTCACTCTGCCTTTGGATAGAAGACTTTGTGTCTGATAAGCCCCAGAGAGTGAGAGCAGGGCCCCACACCTCATCAACCCTCCACCTCAGCACTGATTACACCCCTGCCCACACCGGCAATAGCATTATCAAATTTGCAGACGATACCACCGTCTTAGGGCTCATCTCTGGGGGGGATGAGTCTGCCTATGGGGGCGAGGTGGAATGGCTGGCTGGATGGTGCAGAGACAATAATCTGGTGCTCAATACCAACAAAACCATGGAGCTGATTTACAAAGGAACTTTGACACATGTACAAACCAGCATGTTTAACAGGATGAAACTCTATGATTCTCTTGAAGCGTATTCTTGTTCATACTCTGAACAACTGTATCTTTGTGGAAATGACAAAAAGCTCAAATATTCCTGCCAGTCAGAGGAAGGTTTCTGAGAAACAGTGATGAAAGAAACCCTAAACCATCTCAGACAAACCCAACTGAGTCACAGAAACTGGTGGAACAGGGAGAAAGCATGGTTTTGGTTCTCCCAAGTGAAAATCATGCCAACAGGAGAAAACCAATTCAACACATTTGTAAATATCAGAATCATGTTTTAATTCAGTGTCAAATCCAACTGAGGTCACGCTACTTTTAGTTTCAGTTCGCAAACTGCCAGGTACAAATAAAAATGAAGGAAGACTTTATGATGGACAAATCTGGTGACATTAAAAATCTATTAAAATCACAACTCTCCTCTGTAACATGTCCAGATAACAGAAACACACTACCCCACCGCCACCGCCTCTCTGTAACAGAACAGTTTAAACTCTGACACACACATAACCAAACCTTCCTGTTCTCACAATCTGACTGTTATTACAGCTGATACAAATTCACTACCACAAAATAAACACACACACACACACACACACACACACACACACGTTTCCAGGCCCTTGCAAACATTAGTCTAAGAAGCAGCCTACTTTTCATGGCGTCCTACATAAGAGCCATTCCCTCATCAGTGCCATTTGTCACTGCAACGACCTCCTATCAGCCTCCAACTCATTAGCAGCATGTAGCACATATTTTGTGTCACACACTTCCATCCATATGCAACACATACTTTCTTTTTTTATGTTCTGACGTATTGTCTCTGCTCTTTCTCACATACACGCACACCCTCACAGATAATGCTATATATAGACAATAATGTTCCATCTCCTTTAACGTGGCCCGGTCTCACAGGAAATTCTTCATAGCCCACTCCGGCTCTCTCAGATTGTGTTGAATTTATATTTGTCAACGAAAACACATTAGTGCACACACACACACACACACACACACACACGCATATTTAGAGAAACAGCCTCCATAATAAGCTGCCTTAATGTCAGTGTCGTAACCCAGCATCACTGCCAGGTGTCATTATCTAACAGCATGCATCTCTCAATGTACTGTGTGTGTGTGTGTGTGTGTGTGTGTGTGTGTGTGTGTGTGTGTGTTTGTGTGTGTGTGTAGAGGTTACAAGTGTTCACATATCTATCTCCATGGAGACCACATGGATTTCTATTTGACAGATTTCTATTGTTGGAATGAGTCCAGAGTCAATCATTTTAGCATGCATTTGAATAGATTTGTTTTTATGATTTCTAAAACACGTCTGAAGCACAGAGCTTAAACAACACTTCAGTTTGCTGAGGAGGATGAGCAGATGGAGTAGAAAATGGAGGATGATATCTGGTTGTAAAGTTCTGCCTGGATGTTGAAAGAAGAAGTAAAGCCTGATCAGCCTGTGTGGAGCACAGAGCTTGGTATTTCCTGAGAATCCTCTGCAAGATGTGCTTTCCCAGGAAGATCTGCATGATCCCAGAATTTGTATGTGTGTGCCTGTGGGTTGGTATCCTAAATAATATTACATGTACTGAAACAACAATCTCCCACAGACCTCATTAAAACCACAAAGCTGCATATAGCCTTAAATGTAGTGTCATAAATGTTTAAACCTTTTCACCTGCTTCCTCTTTAATCTTGGCCAAACACTTGTTAGGTCAAGTGAACAATGCGGAATGGAAAATGTGGAAATGAAGTGGCTTAATCAAATATGCTGGCCTCCATCACCAAGTCAGAACAGGTAGGGCTGAACAGGTGGAGCATCAGAAGATTTACCACTACATGCCCAGGACCAAAAAAAATCCTGTTCCTCAAAGTAGTGAAATAACACCCTGAAATGACTGCATGCACTTGATATTTTTTTCCTGTCACCACATGCAGAAACAGCTCAAATGACATAATATTGTTTTCTTCTGCTCCAGAATGAATGCAATATATCTGTAAATCAAAATGCTATTTAGAATAAACATTCCATTTTATAATAAATTCTCCATGATTCTCTTTTTAAAATCAATCTTTCTTTTGAAATCACAAAAAACATGCCTGTGCACTGTTAAAAAGCAAACAAACAAACAAACAAAGATTAATTTACTGAAAATAACTTCAGATTTTCAAAATTTGTACACTAAATTCTGTAAAATTCTGGACCAAATGATAAGTTTGTTGTTTTAAGTGTCATGTCATTAATGACAAATTACAATTATTTCCTATTTTTGTACAGAAAAATTATGATATTATTTATATAGCAAGCAGCTGCTTTCTTAAATTACATACAAATGCATTTAGAATGACAATAATTCATCAATAATTATAATTAATAATTATAATCTGTGATTAAATATGTTGCTCATATGTTCATGTTAATACTTCCGGTTACGGCCATTTGACTGTTGTTTTTTTCTAATTCTAATCATTCAGAAGTCATTAGTCTGCCCAATAGGGGTGAGGATGAAAATAATTAGATTAGATTTCCATACAAATTTAAACAAAATTTAAATCTGTTTGTACAATAAGAATTCTTGTTCTGATTTCTTTTCCCTGAATACGACATGACAGCTGAGCAGAAATGACAGCAGTCATGTGTGGTGCTAATTTCGATGCCAATGAAGAGTGAAGATTAATTCAGCCAGACCAGTCGTTAACTGATGCAGTGGTTCGGGCGCATTTAGGAGTCAATCTTCTCCATGGAGCTCGAATCATGCAATATGCAGCTTTCAGTGACGTTGTTCTCAGGTTCTTTCCACAGTGCGATAATAACAGGAAGTTAAACTACTGTAAGACGTAAGAGTCACGGTACTAAAAGTCACTGGACTAAAACAATAAGAAATGAGGCAAGGAACAGCAAGTGTCAGTAAAATATGCAGGTTGCTACATATTTACACCACGTCTGATATATTATCACTGACAACATGGATCAAACAAAACACTGAGAAATCACTGACATGAATGAATGCATTCAAAATAAAGCATTGCTCTGAGAGTTATCATCCTGCTCTCAGTATCATAGCTGAGCTGTCTTTTGTTAAATTTAGCTTTTCTTCATCTCTCATCATCAATCTGTCTCTACTGTCATTCCATCAGCGCGCCTCCATTGTGGTGTTTCATGGGAGGCCCTACAGCAGTCTTCACACCACTCTCCATCTCTCCGTCCGTCTTCATTCCCTCGTGCTCCACTTTTTTTGCTGTATTTTTACTCGACTCGCATGCATCTTTTCTCCCACAAGCACTGCACTGTCATCTCTGTCTCTCTCTTTCTCTCTCTCTGTCTCTGTCCCTTTCCATCTCTCACAGCTGGATAGGACACACACAGGGCAGTAATGAGAGCACACAACGATGTCTGCAGGAGGCACGCTTTCATAGGCCATCCTGGATCACCGTAACCATGGAAATAAGTACCACTGTGATGACACACTCACACACACACACACATGTACACACAGACGTGATGCTCTTGACTCTCCAGAAACCAAATGTATTCATTCTGAAAAACCTTTACTGGAATCTTTACTCTCCACACTGCTTCACAGGGGCAGCTCAGACCCCCAAGAACACTGCCACGGGGGGACAAAAACTGCCAACAATACCCTTCATCTTACAGCAACAGATAAAAATATACAGTACACATCACAATACTGGATGACAGGAATAAAAAACTAGTGAAGTCATATATGTAAAAATGACATAGTACGAATAAACATATGAGCAAAAGCTGCCATTGTACACATAGCTCACACACACACACTTTGGACTAACCTAGTGAGCTTTGAGCTCAGAGGCACATACATACATACATACATACATACATAAACCCGAAATCTTGAGTTACTGTTCAACACACATGAAGGTTGGAGTGCAAAGTTGTAATAGGAGGAATGGGGGGGGGGGACAGACAGCTAAGATCTATGAAACTTGGCATTTCTGTTTGGCAGAGGTAAACTGCAGCCAGTGAAGAGAACATGAGGCTGACAGGCACCGCTGCACAGCTAACAGTGTAGTCCGACAATGTTATGGGTCATGCCGCTCCAACCTTCAATTACACCGGCTGAGAACACACACCAGCACACAAACACGCACCCTGGATCTGCCTTATGCATCTCTCAGGTGAGCATTTTCAATCTGCCCTAGTTTCATGCTTCACTGACACACTCAAGACTAAAGTAGCCGTCTAATACAACACTGAGATAAGAGCTGGCTTCTCTCAATGGAAAGGTAACTGCTGAAAACAAATTACAAAATAATCACGACCACGCTGTATTAATTACCAGATACACTCATACGTGATAATCCACAAATTCACATATTGCCACACAGACACAAAGGCCAACAAGGTAAAGGGCTCATAAAGGAGAATGTGCCTCAAGCTCTGCTGCACAGTCTTGACTGGCCGCTACATGTTATTGACTTTAATAAGACGTCTAGACAAGACATCCTCAAGCTAGAAAAAAGGAAACATTGTGACAGAGAGACAAACATGTTGAACAGACAAATCTGAGGACACAGAGACAAAGACTAAAGACAAAGAGAAGGGACAAGGGCGATAAAGCACTAGAACACAGCAATATTCCTTAGATTTGATTCCTAGTTCGAGTCACATTCATTGAGCAAAAAAGAAATTCCAACATATATTGAAAGCAAAAATATATATTTATATGTTTTAGTAGATCATTTCTGCCATAAAGAGCTATTTGTCATGACAGAATGTTTTGTAACCTTTGTTTTATTTTGATTTTTCCTCCACCAAATCTGTACAGGCAACAACACTGAACTGTTTAAGCGGCAGAGCTATGTCATGGTTGTGGTCATCTCGCGATGGGCCTCCCAGCCTGCACAGTGAAACACCTGCAGATGATCCAGAACACGGCAGCACGCCTGGTCTACAACCAACCCAAAAGGTCACGTTACCCCGCTGCTCATCGAGCTCCACTGGCTACCTGTAGCAGCCCACATTAAATTCAGATCTCTAATGCTGACTACAAAGTTGTCTCTGGTTCTTCCCCCACTTACTTGAATGTCCTCATATGGGCATATGTTACCTCCTCTATGAACGTCACCTGGCTCTGCCGTATACTCAGGACAATCCAGACTCTTCTCAATTGTTGTTCCCCATTGGTGGAACATGCTACCAGTTCCTACCAGATCAGTGACGTCCCTCTCTACCTTTAAAAGCCTCCTGAAGACCTCCAGCTCTTCAAGAGGACCTCCTCTCCAACACTACCAACAACTGGACATGATAAATCTATCCCCCTCTGCAACTGGACCTTGATTCTAGAACTTATTGCTGCACTAACATGTCCTTGTTGCTCTGTACCTGTTTCCTGACTGTTTCCCTTTTTGTAAGTCACTTTGTATAAAAGTCAGTTAAATGACTAAATGTAATCCAAAAATCAAGCACATCTTACAGTACACAGCACAGATTGCGTTCAAGCCATGACATGACCAATATACGACCGCGACTCGGTTCTTAGTGGAACGTTTATTCCTGTCCACTGTAAGGTTACAGACGAGTTACTCTAAGGAGTTCCACTCAGTGGAGGTATACAACATCCTAGGCTACGCACGAATTGCCCGGATATGACATCTAATCTTTTTCACTCAAAACAAAGCCAAAAGAAACTGCAGACAGATCCTCCTCACATGGAAAAAAGCTGAAGATTTCTGCTTTTTAAAAGGAAGTTTTTCCTTGCCACTGTCACAGTCTAGATCTGCTCTATAAAGAACATAACTTCTGTTCTGATTTCATCAATTGAATGGAATGGAATGGAATTGAATTGAATTGAATGTTGAAGTGTCCTTGGGAGAGACACTGAACCTGAAGTTGCTCCTGATGGACACACCAGTCCCTTTGTCATTTCAGCTCTGTCACCATCAGTGTGTGTGTGAATGAGTGATTGTAAAGCACTTTGCCCATTAAGGTGAAAAAGCACAATGTAAGTACAGTCCATTTACCATGACTACAGTGATTGTCTACTGAGCGCTGCCAAAATGTGTCTGAGCCTCCAGCAGCGTGTAGACACTGACGGAGGACCGGAGCTGCTGCTTTCTTTACATGATCAATGTCGATGAAGTGTCAGCCTACACTGCTGCACCAGCCAGAGGTGCATTTAGAAGCAGCAGCAAATTGAACTAATTTGTCTGATCACTGAACCGGAAACCTAAAGTAAATTGCAATTGTTGAACACACCGGGGCTTTCTGCAGGTGCCAGTATTTTATGCTCAACTTTTAGTGTTGTGATGATCCAGGTGGAAGAGTTACACGGCCTGATTGATGCATACATTTACAATGTAATACACAACAAAAAGAAGCAGAGAGAAAAATCCAACATGGGTGAATACAAAAGGTAGTATAAAGAGCACAGCATTCATTACTGAGTCCTAATAGCTGAGAGGAAAGTATGATGGACAGAGCAAGAGAGAGAGAACAGAGGCTTCTGATAAGATAAAAGACTGAGGCTAAAAGAGGTGGGACACAATGGTAACAGGACACAAAGGGATGAGGAGAAGATGGAAGAGAGGAGACAAGCATGTGTGTGTGTGTGTGTGTGTGTGTGTGTGTGTGTGTGTGTGTGTGTGTGTGTGTGTGTGTGTGTGTGTGTGTCTGTGTACAGGCATGCTGGAAGGTACTTTAAGCAGAGTGACAGGCACAGACAGAGATGGAGAGGACAGCTTTGTGCGCGGGCAGACATGGAGCAGCGCTAAATAAATCAGCCAGTGCTGTGACTAAAGTGTGACTGAAATGTTTACGATACGACGGCATAATGGAAAGATGGACAGGGCGAGAGAGTGATGCAGGGGGAGAGAGAGCGAGGGGAAGCCCGCCTGCCCGTCATCCGAGAGAGAGAAAAAGAGTTTTAAAAAGAGAGAATAGAGTGTAGGTGGAGCTTTATTAGGCGGCAGACAAAAGAACAGTGCGACTGAGTTAAGTTCTTGTCTGGTTGTTAAAACACCCACGCCTATTATTTTTTGTATAAGCCCACACAACGTCAGCGCCAAGATGATGATGTGTTTCAGCACTTCCGGATACCACACATTCCGATCCCTGGAAGACTCGTTTTTTATAAATACTGTACAGTGAGTGTGTCCACAAAATGGAATCATGCGGAAGCTCGTGCTGATTGACAAAAAGTAGTCCAACTTTTAACTTTTCTTTATGACAGCATTAATATCAGTATAATTCATGAATCTTTTGGATGACATCAAACATTATTGTATTAATGTATCACTTCTATGAACGAATGTGGATTAGGCTATAGCAAATGTTTCATCACAGAGCTATGAACAAATAATAATTTGAAGATTGGAGTGTTACTCCAAGGCCAAGCAGGATTTCATTAGCTTGGCTTTCATTAGCTACCTGATAAAATCAGCTGGCAAGACTTGTCTTTGTCTTTACCAAATTGATGTCAGCCAAAAGAATTTCAGAAAAAAATGGGTTTTTTTGCCTCTGTCTAATATTGTTTTAAAAAAGTTTTTAAGTGCAAACTTGACACTGTAAACTCTGAGGGCAGTGTTGTCAACTCTCTTCCAATGAACGTAGCTAGCACGAGCAATAAAAGTTGCTAAAAAGCTATCTTTAGCCGAATAATTAGGGATGTAACGATACACTCAACTCACAACTCAATACGGTTCACGATGTATTGTTCACGATACGATTTTCTTGCGATTTTTTTTTTATCAAAATGAGTTACAGACAAATTATGACCAAATAAAATTATCTTTTATTCGTAGGAAAAAAAATCTTAGAGGTGCTTTCTTTACAGAAACTGAAACTGTAAAACAGTTTGTGTCCAGTTTGTGTCCTCTTATAAAAATGCATAAAATCCATGTACAGAGGAGAGGAGATGCAAAGCCTCTCATCAGGGTGGTTTGCCCCCTCTGCAATTTTCGCTCACGAGGTGGCGTAACGTCACTTTGCTTCTCACTGTGGTGGCGGCTAATATGCTGCTACATGTTGCTCGTGTTGCTGCTATATGTTAGCAGTCTCTTGCAATATTTACATGCTGTTTTGGTTTTGTCTGTCCATTTCTCACCGGTTGTATTTGTGTATATGGGGAATCCAAAATGCCGCCACACAGGTGATTTAAAACCGCTTCCATCTTCCATTTCAAAGTCGTTGCCTACCGTGGCCATGTTTTCCCTCGTTCTGTGCCTACGTTCTTTGCCTACCTACGTAGTGACGTAAGTCATGTGACTTGACGTCTGACATTGAACAAATGAATCACCAACCAGTGACTTCTTTTTAAAATAACGTAACCTTTTTCTAAAAAAAAAAAAAGAAGAAAAAGAACACGTCCTACGATTTCCTATGATTCATTTTTTCTGTCAACCGGTGCAAATCGTCACGCATTTGTACCATTTTTAAATCGCGTCACGATGCACGAATAATAATAAAAATAATAATAATGAGTCAAACTCACTTCAGGGACAGGTAAAGAGGTATATATCTTTTAAATATAGACTAGGTCAAACAAACCATTTTCATATTTACAAGCTATAGGAGCATCCTAATCCAGAGATCCAGAGAGGACGAGAGGGAGAGGTATCTCTGCCCCACACCATCAACTACTTGCCTGTGAGCACAGCAGAGGAGGGGGAGAGCTCTTATTTCACACTGTTGACACACATTCCAGGTAAGCACATTAACACTGCCTACCTGCACTGACACAACATATGTATCGTATCTTACTACACGCGCTGTATGGTGCATCAGGTGTGTGCCACTTGTGCCACAATTACTTTGAGAGACTCTGGTTCCTCACAGCTGCTTGTTACACTCTCTCTGCATTCATCTTTATCTTCTGTTACTGGAGGCATTCTCTGAGCTGTGCTAGCAGCAGCAAAGGGACTCATTAACTCATACCTGTAGTAAACTCTATCACACACACTTCAAACTAAAGATAAAGATAAAAATCCAGGTGAACATCTGGATGTTTTTAAGGAGGCATTTTTGATGAATGAAACTGAGAATGATAAACATGCATTACCTATGTGTTAGCTACCTGACAGACCGCTGACCTCTCACCCCACATGTATTCTCCAAATAGGAATAATTCTTGGAATAGGAGTAAGCAGGTATAGAAATTGAATGGATTGACAGCTTAACCTGGTCTCCTGGTAATCCTGTCAGAGTTAGCTTCAGTAGATTATAATCCATGAAGTGCTTACTACTCCTCAGGTCAAAATGTCAGAGGGGAAAGGAGACTAATAGGATTGAGGAGTCACAGACCGCTGCCTTGTTTAGCTCGCTGTCACACAAAGACCAACATAGCAGGACGACTCACTAATATAGAAACTCTGCTGACAGAGCCTATTACAATGAGGAGGTGTGAGCTTTTCATGTTACATGATACTAGTGAGATATTTCTGCCTCTCTTTGACTTCATACATGATACAGTTAACAACACACAGGAAATACTGCCCAATTCTGCCCACTGTAAAGACACTGGATCTGTCGCTGTTGGTGGTGGGTCAAATATGCAAAATGTAGACACATCTGTGAGGTCTAGAGCAGGGGGTCAATTCTGATTTGAGGAGGTCTGGATAGAGAAGATTTCCCCATGTTCAGGTCCACAGAATCATCATGTTTAAGTTGCATTACAATTATTTGTTATATATTGAAGCAGCATTGTCATTGTATCAACATCTGCACTGTGTGAAGTCAAAGCTATAATTCAACGTCATGGCAACAATATTTATTTTCAGTGACACCCTGAGAGCTGCATACAATAATAAATAATACATCAAATAAAGAAGAAAAAAGAAAGAAGAAAAGTCAAAGCAAAGTCATTTTGACATTCAACTGAGAATTATAAATAAAAAGTACTTTCATAATAATAATAATAATAATAATAATTTCCTCACTCCTTTATATTTTTTTCTTCGTCACTGTCACTGCTGCTTTATTCAGTGAAGGCCCGCCCTACCCTGCCTGTGATTGGCTGACATTCTTGTCCTCACCTTGACCAGTCTCAGTCCTCATGCCTAAACCCAACCAACTCAAACCCACAAAGGCAGTGAGCACCAGCCAATCACAGACAGGCAGGATGTCCCTTTAGCTGAGTAGCAGCTTAGAAACACTGCCAGAAAAGAAGAGTTGCTTGTCAAAATGTAAACTCCACCAAAACTGAATAAAACACAATGATATGTCGTTCACAGCTCTGGGTCAGGACACAGAATGGGTCTGGACCCGGACTGTGGTCTGCCTATTATGACCTGTGGTCTAGAGGATAAATTTGTCAAGTTTTTTTCCCCCTTGTGTTTGTGTGTTTGTGTGTGTGTGTGTGTGTGTGTGTGTGTGTGTGTGTTGATAGGTGTGGCCTCTGGTTTCCCTCACACCTGCGTCTCATCAACCAATCAACCTCAGCTACATAAAATATCAGCTCAACCTTCCAGTCCAGCCAAATTGTTCCAGTTCCCTCGTGGTAACAAGCATTTACAGCCAACTCTGTGTTTTTGTAACCTTGCTCTATTGTGATTTGCTGACTCTAATCATGATCTCCCTGTGCTTCAGGAAAACCCCTCTTTCATCCACCTGCCATGTCAAGCTATGTTTTGTCTCCACTTCTGCACTCTGGGATTCCACCCAATACCAGCCCTGCACCACCCCGGACACCCCTCCGCTGGTTCCCCCACCTGCACACCTTTGTAACTAATAAACTGTTTAAACGTGATATGTATGAATAAATATGTGTTCTGAGATCGTTCTGCTTAAGTGTTATTAAAATCCTGGACTGAAAAAAGTCTTTTCACATGTTTTCAGCGACTGTTTTCCAACATATTTAATGTTTTTTGAAAGAAATCTCAGAATTGCCTTTATGCAGACTTAAAATACTTCTTTAAACTTAATCATTGATCATTTCAACACTAGATGCAGGTGCAGCACGATATGAACAAAAAATCTGCTCATGATCAGTGTCAAAAAATTCAGACTGTTACATCATTCACATACAAAATCACACAGTGAGAGTTTAACATCATGTGCAGATCATTTCCTCTGAAAAATATTTCATATCTGCAACAGCAGAACTGTAGAAATTGGTAGATCTGTCTGATGACTTCAAATTATTCAGGTTGATCTAGAGGTGAGGTTACATAAACTATTGATTTTTTTTTTATTGAGCTCAGTGATGATTAAATCCATTTCTGACACCTTGAACAAATAATGACAAGAGACCACAAAGGCAATGTCAGCAATGATGACTGAACGTCAGAAAGGGAAAGGCGTGAAAGAAAAAGAAACTTAGAGATGTTCATGTAGAGAGGAGAAGACTATTTTGGTATGAATAGACTCCTAATGATGCCCCCGTTCCTGCAGCGCTAACACTAAACCAAACCAACACTAAACTGCAGAGGGGGGAAAGATGGCGAAGAACATCTCTTCATGCTAGAAAAGCAGTAATTATTTTAATTAGCCCTTGTTTAAATCTGAACAGAGGCCCTAAGCTGGAGTTGCAACACAGAAGTGGGATCCTCATCTGTGTGTGTGCGTGTGTGCTATGGATGTGCCCTATGCTTCTTACTATTCTCAAGTGGAATCACTGTTCTTTTTTCTGCCTGGGTGTCTGTGGATCAGCCGACTCTCTGCCTGCTCATTAATAAACAAACTAGTTTATCAGCTTCTCTGTCCATCACTGCAGAAATGTCACAAGCTAATCAGAGTGGTTAAAGGTACGAAAATAACATCGAGATAAAAAAGAACTGTGATGAGCTCTTTCCTGTCAAATGTGGCACAAAGAGTCAACAAGAGAAAATCTTAATTTATGCATGACCATGAGAGCATTTCATCCACCTGTTTTTAACTACCATTTATGTTTGGACGTTCAACTCCCCGAGTCGAGCTGAAAATGAAAAAATAAACCTGAAATGTCCCAAACGAAAATGTCACGCCTGGCTGAGGTGGGAAAGTTGATCTAGCAACAGTCTGGCTCACAGGAAGTAGGCTGTTTTGCCATTGGCTGGCATGTTCCGTTTCCACTATCTGCGTGTTTTACATGTGTGTTACAATGTTCAAAATCACTGTCGCTATCATAAACAGCAACCGCTGAGCCAGCAGCCTACAGGTTGAAAATAGCAAGTTACCCTGAGCTGGTCACTAACATTATGAACATACAAGTTAGCAGTAGTTATCTTTTCTTGTATGGTCTCCCTGTTTGAGGTGGATCTTGTCAAGCTGCTAAGTTTCAGCCATTTTCATTCTCCCCTCCCCTTGTACAAATGTTTTACCCAAGAGCAAATACAAAGAAGCCTATAGCAGAGTAATGATGGGCTCAGTCAGACGCTAATCTCTGGATCCAGATCAGACCCTGTGTGATGTTTAAGTAACACGGTTCATGTACATCACTCAGGGTTTTTTATGCCCAAATATGCACTTAAAAACAGGTGAATGGAAATGCTTTTATGGCGTCTTCTTTGGAGTCCTCAGCCTTCACTGAGAGCTGTGTGTGCACAGCTGAGACCCTCCAAAAATCTGCCGAGAGAAAAAAAATGGGTGTGTATGAATGAAACAGAGAGCCAGATGGAGAAGTCAGAGAAGCCATTAATTTTTTCCCCTCTCTGTAGCCAAGGAAACAAACCAAAGATGTCCTCATTCAAGGTTACAGGTCACGGGTGAAGTACAGGAAATGGCTGCTCGAGAACAGAGTGGCTGATGGGGAGAGAGATTTGACTTCACCGTTTAAGCTCAAGTGATAGAACAGAGAGTGACAGAGAGAAAGACTAGTGCCTGAATGTTCTTAAAGAGGAGGTTTTTATTGTGTATGTGAAATGTGCCCACTCCACCCAGCATGTCTGGGAGCACAATGACCTCACCATCTAAATTCACAGAACGATATGTGCAGCAGTGACTGGACCGAACTAGTCATACTGTTCACACAAAGTCCCATAAAGTGGCTTTATGCATCCAGATCAGACTTGACCCGGCTGGAAACCAAATCACCAGCAATAATATTTCTGATATACAAACTTCTCTATACAGGAAAAAAATCAGAAAACTGATTCAATGATGAAGCCATTTATCAAGAAAAATTTGTTCCAACTATAAATAACAACTGCTCCTGGTTGTACATTTTGGACTGAGTCAGCGATATCAACATAAGCACATCCGTTCCATTCAGAATGGCATTTCAGCTAATGTGAAGCCTGCTATCAGAATTCTAGGTGTAATTATTCTCAGATCTCAGCTTTGAACCACAGATCAAAAACATTGTGCAGTCTTGTTTCCTTCAGTTAAAAACTGCCTCCAAAATAAAACCCATACACTCACAGTCTGACCTGTAAGAAGTCATCCAAGCATTTATTTTGTCCAGACTCGACTGCTGTAACTTCTTACTCTACGACATTGACCAAAAGTCACTCTCTCACCTCCAACTTGTTCAGAATGCAGCAGCTCGACTTCTTCTACACCACATCCCCCCAATCCTGCCTCTCTCCACTGACTTCTTCATTTTAGCAATGATTTTAGGATTTTACTGATCACCTTTAAAACACATCTGGACTCCGGGCTACACAGCAGTCCCCATGTTGACCCCTTATGAGTCAGCCTTATCCTCAGGTGGAGCCTTTCTGGCTGTTCCAAAGTCAAAGCTTAAATCTGAAGGTGACCATCAGGACCCTTCTCTAGAAAGAAGTAAGAATAAAGTGATAATGTAAACAGCATCACAAAGAAATGACAAAAAAATGAAACCTGCCTCCACAGTGTCCTACGGAGGCTGATCTCATTAAAACTATTTTCTTCTGACAAAATAGCCCCAATTAAAAGTCTTCACAGTGAGATCTGTGCTGTGTCCTGAGCGACGGAAGCATTCCTTCTACAGAGAGATGTTGTAGGGTTTTCAAACATACAGAGATATCTGCATGGCACAGTTTGCCTCTTACTCTTCTTACTGGCTTCAAAAGCAGATTTACCTCTTTTAAAGGTTGTTTCAATTCCTTTCAGACTTTTAATAGCTACTGAAAATGTACCTCATATGTATAAATGATGCTGTGTAAATACATTTGCCTTGCCATTGATTCAGAAAATATTTGTGTGATTTGTGGAGCTCTCGCTGGCTGCCATCCAACATGATGCTCTGACCTGCTCTGAATCTTTGGCACATAACAGGAAAAAAGATTTGTTACTGTTGAAGACAAAAGCAGGTGGGAAACTCCTGTGTTTTCTCTACTATTTTTAACGTTCATTCATCTTCTCCTCCAGTGGGATGGAGAGTTACTCCCTTTCTTTCATACAGCCTGAATCCATCCTCTAACAGGCGATGAGAGAACGGGAACTGTCCATCCCTCGCTTCTTTTGTAATGTTAATCTCTCTCCTTCGTAATGCACGGCTGCTGTGAAGGAACAAGACCTCCAAAGAGGTCTTTGGCTCAAAGCAAAACTCTCAGAAATGTCATTATGTCAACTTGTAACAATGTATTGCTTCTGCACATGAACCCAACACAGAGACATTCTGGGTAAAACTGCATGTGTAAAAATGAGCATTTGACTTGTTTGCGATAGAGAAGCTGTCACTCATGCTGTCAGCTCTCTGCTGGATCTCTCTCCAAACTGCACTGTTTGTGTTGTTCCACAGAGCTTGGCTGTGTGAGAACTTTCCACATACTGTACTGTACATGATGTCATCCAGCTGCATACCACATGAAAGCCATTTCTAAAGAATTCAGTGGAGACTTTGGTTGAAGGTTTTATATAGAAATTATAAATGATGCAGCATAAGCTAAAGCGGAAATGGTGAATTCTTGTACTGGACGTCATGATGGGTGGATTACTGAAGACAGAGCAGCAGACAGCGTAAAGTCCAGCTCCTCGCCCTTTGGTCTCTTGTGACATGAAACACTGGACTGAAACACTCAAAACACTGGATCAAATACAATCCAAAGTGTTTCCTAATTTTCTGGAAAACAAATGCCTTTATTGAACACATCCCATGCAAAATCTGCTCACCTTCAATCTGGGAAAAAAAAAGCTGGTTCCCTTAAGGTTAAGCTTTACTTTAGGCTTAAAGGATAAGACTCATGTGGTTCGGTATTTTCAGATTGTCAGTAAATCCCATGAAAAGATCAAAACCAACAGTGCATTAGCCTGTCTCTTAATACTTTCCAACTTCCCTGCCATGGCTGTGGGACTCAACACAGAATCTATTTGTTCCTATCAATGACAGTATAACCCACCTGTCAGTCAAAGCGTCTACACTGTTAATCCTGCATAACTTTAAGCCTTAATATAATATGAACAGGTGAGTTGTATATAAATTCACCCTCAGTACAGTTGTCATGAACGGGGAAATTAGCTATAGAGACCAAAACTGTTTTTTGTACCAGGCTGTAAACATGTTTATTTCTGCTGTGAAGTTGGACATTTGAACATGGGGACATATGGAGGTTGATATGTTCTGAAGCCAGCCTCAAGTGGACGTTTGTGGAATCATGTTGTTTATAAAAAGGCAGAAAATTGTTTGAAAATTGCAACAAAGCCCAACATGACATCTTCAAATTGCTCATTGATCAGCAAAGAATTCAGTTCACACTCACATATGACAAAGAGCAAGAAACAAGCAGTGGGTGGCAAAGAAATGATTGAGCATTTGTGATTGAAAAAAGCTTTAAGGTATTATCCAATGATCAAAATAGTTAGTTTAATTTTCTGTGGATTAATTGACTTATTGGTTTGGGATTATCACCTGGTTCTTTAAATCGGGTTAAAGGGTAATCAGGCTTAAGGTACGATGGGGTTAAGGGTTGGGTTTAGGCATGTTGTAGCCGTGGTTAGTGTGGAGGTAAACCTTCAGGGAAGTGAACACAATGCCTTTTCAAGTGAGAAACGCAAGTGTGTGGACATGTGTTCTTATCTGTCTTTGTGAAGACCAATGAAAGTTTGACCTTGAGAGTGACGAGATTGCACCCGGTCCTCTGTGGTTTTCCTTGGTTTTAATGTTAAGGGTCAGCCTAAGGTTTGAGCAGAAGATTATTTTGCAGAGCAATAACTTTTTGCTATGCTAAGTGACATCCCTGTCCAAATCCACTAAGTACAGTCATTACGTATCATCACATGATGTTCAGCACTGACTATGACTGTCTTCAGTTCAATGGTACATTCAGTCTGTTCTCCTGAACTGTCTTACACACTAACTGGCACGTACCAAACACAAATGAGTCAGGTCAGTAATCACAAATCAACATCAGGTTGTGGCCATTGCAACATAGCTGCGCATGGCGCACAATGCTCCACTGTTCTGGGGTGCGGTGAGGATGGACAGATGTTTTGTAGGACTTCCTCAGCTGAAGCTCTTCAGTTTATGGAAAAACATGACTCAGAGCATCCATCAGTTTTTGGCAGTCATGGCACCTCTTTCCTTTTCTCCAGCCTCGACAGATTCAGCTGAAGACAGAGGTTTTCCAGTGAAGTGTGTCACTTGTAAGATCTTCTGACTTCTCCAAAGATGGAAATCTGGCCAAGAAAATGACTTTTGCTTATACATCAGCAAGGCTGAGGCAGTTCAGGTAACTGTACAGAAGTTGTCATCGAATTAGACTTGAAACTTGGGACGGTGTCTTTAATTCTATGTCTGTATTCTGGGTCGCTCCAGTAACTCAATTCTTGTTCTGTTGGGCCCTTTGTTGAATGTCATGTCTGCTCTTTCACCTGTCTTTCCAGTATCTTTCTACTGTGATGTTAAATATAACAAATACCATAAGAATTACATAAATATAATCAATGTCCAATCAAGGTCCAGTTGTAGAGGGGGATAAATTTATCATGTCCAGTTGTTGGTAGTGTTGGAGAGGAGGTCCTCTTGAAGAGCTGGAGGTCTTCAGGAGGTTTTTAAAGGTAGAGAGGGACATCACTGATCTGGTAGGAACTGGTAAGATGTTGTCCTGTGTGTACGGGTGGCAGAGCCAGGCGTTTGGGTTGATTAAAAACCAGGTGTGCTGCTGTGTTCTGGATCATCTGAAAGGGTTTCACTGTGCAGGCTGGGAGGCCCGTCAGGAGGCATTACAGTAATCTAGTCATGAGATGACCACAGCCTGTATCAGGAGTTTGGTAGCGTGTTGAGTCATTTAAGGTCTGATATTTCTTATGTGGTAAAGTGTGACGCGACACGACTGTCCAACTGAGGCAACGTGATCGGAGAAGGTAGGTTGGTCAATATTATAGGGCTGTGACAATGTGGATGATGAAAATCAATGTATCCCTGCAATGACTGTTATGTATAACTGAATAAAATGAAAGACAAGCTGTTATATAGTCCCAGGTCACTTAAGACTTGAGTTACACAGTTAAGGGTGGATATATGTACAGTGAATCCCAAATGAGCTGGTGACAGTGCTCTCAGTCATTTCTGAGGAGCTTTATAATGCTGAGTCAATAAAAGTCAGTTGAGATTCACTGTTAAGGATTTGTTCAAACACGTATGAATACCTGGACTACGACTGTGCGTGTGTGTATGCGTATCTCAGGCAGGGTTTTTCATTAAGTCCAGACATGTTTGAGTTTAGACTGATACTGCTCTTTCATTCACTCATAACAAACAGTAATTCATTCTGAAGTGAGCAAAACATTTATGAATCAACGACAGGTGGTTTTCACATCGATCAAGGCGAAGCATTGCATTATTGGATTTTTAGCAAACAATACACTATGTGCTAATACTATTTTCCAGTGCAAGATTTTTAAGAGCTCTATACAGAGCAGAAATTTCAAACTGAGCATTTGTGCACAAATGAAAGGACACACCTTGAACCTAGAATAACACAAAGGGATGAGGAGTCTTATAAACTGTAATGAAAGCACAGAAAAAAAAGACAGCAAAGAGGAAATAAAAGAGCCCTTCAACAGGGGAAGGTTGGTTTATATTGGAATACATTAATATAGTGTCAATATATTACTGTGGGAGGATGCACAAGTGCTGTACCACTTTGTTTGTTTGTCCATTAATATTATTCATGCTTCCATCCTGATGATTCACAGTGATCAGTGCCTTCGAAAACACCTGACTGCTCCTCTCCACATGTCTGAATCCACCACCCTCCGTGTCATTATCATTTTCCTCTTTTGTTTGTCACTGACTGTCACAGAAAGCGTCAGTGTTATAAATGTGATCATTTCTCAAAGATTTCTTCAAAAAGATGTATGACAAATTAAAAACAGCCAGTCGAAGAAAAAACTTTCAAACTTTCTGGGTGAAATTATAAAATGTTGGATCTAAGTGGAAAATAAAAAAAAAAAACGGACAGCTCCGGTGCTTGATCATATATAATTGGCTAAGCCATCTTTGAAACCATTGTAAAATACTATCATGTCAGAACTGGGTGGGATGAGTGTGGATGAGTGGCTGAAAGACGGATAGAGGAGGAAGATAATAAAAGAAAGAAAATGCTGAAAATAGAGAGCAAGAAACAAAGCAGAAAGAAATAATGCATGTAACACGTTCATTCACCAAATGACAAGAGAGAAAGAGTGTGAGGGATTCATAACTGAGCAGTCAGAGGACCTGCTGCGCTGCTGTGTTTGGTCGCTTCATTGGAGAAAAACATCTCATTGCTGCTGCTGAATCCACTGGATTTTATCCTGTCAGTGACAGGCAAGAAATTGAATCATCCCTGAAATCTTACTGACAACCAAACTAGAACGATGCAAGATGTTGGACTGATACACTTGTTTCTGGCACCATTAGAACACACCTGTTCAGAGTCAAACTGCCCTGTACCTGCAAAGAGGAGCACTAACATCACTATACTTCAACTGTACCATTCATGACAAAATCCAGATAAAGGTTAACAATCTCTCCAATCCTTAAGCATGTTTTCCATTATGTGTGTGTGTGTGTGTGTGTGTGTGTGTGTGTGTGTGTGTGTGTGTGTGTGTTACTTGGCTTTGCGTCATGCCTAACAACACCTCTTAGCTGCTCTCACTGTAAACCACGGCCTCTCGGGGCTCATTGCTTGAGAAAAACACTGTACCTAAGGTGCTAATCCAGATTTACCATGAGCTGTGAAGAATGATGAACTTTACATTATTTAATGTACATATATGTATTTTGTCTTAAACTGTCTACTTCATACATTAGCAATGTCAATTTGTATTTAATGTCAACAATGTCTCTACATAGTTTGCACACATGGACATGTTTGGTTTCATGAGACATTTCCCCACAATAAAACGTTAAGTATTTTAAATCAGGAAAAGTTCTACGGTCATTTTAGTGTTTGGAGATGAATGTTTCTATATTCACATTACATGTTGCTCAGCTTGATGACAGTTACCTGACATGCATGAGAAGACAGACACTCCACTGGGGCATTATTATCTGTCAAATATATTGACGTCTGCAGCAACAATTACATATGATTAAAACTTCTCGCTGCGCACTTTGTGAATGTCGCTTAATGTTTAAGAACACAAGTATTGTGTGAGATCCTTCATAGTGAATGCTAAATGACCTATTTTATGTCCAATATGAATCTAATTTACTGTATATAATCTGATCACAAGTGGTAAATGGACAGAGCATACAGTACAGAGATACAGTTCCAGTGTGATTCCAGCATGTGTTTCTCTGAAGAACAGGACCTCACCAATCTGACAGGAACATTTCTTTTGAACCAGAAGGTGAATCATATAGAGCAAAGCATAGTCTGTATAGTCCTCTGGTTAAACTAGCGATTGATTATACATGTCTGCCTTCTGTTAAATCTGTCGGACATCTACATCTACTGTGCCCTGTGCTACTCCTATGCAGATCCAGATTCCTGGTGTGAGTTTCTATGTGTTTTCATCCATGGTCCTCATGCCAGTGAATTTGTTTCTGAGAACCTGAAAGAGTTCCTTCATGTTTTGCTCATAATTTGCAAAGCGATGGCGTTACTTCAGTCCTGTTCTCTTCAGCCAGTATTTTAAAAAGGTACTCTGTCAAGGTTTTGTCCACTAGTAGCACAATGAAGCAACGTGGGTCCTTGTTTTCTTTCTAGTGTATGTGCATGTGGGGTACCTAGAGCATCATCCTTTGATACTTTTTTAATACCATGTGTTTAAACCATAGTCTCACTAATGAAACATTTCTGAAGTACCAAAGTCATCTAAAGTTATTAAAAAAACAGATCAACAATCAGAACAACGCCATCCATCAGCAATTAGCTAATGGACAGTCTCCACCTCTAAGGCTTTAAGGTTATGCAGAATTAAGAGTGTGGCTGCTTTGATTGACAGGCGGGTGTAGTCATAGGTGTCTCATTTGAGCAACCAGGCTTCATTCAGCTCCACCTCAGCTCCACCCACACTCCACACACACCTCATTTTTAGATTAGCCGGGAGGCAGCAGAGGCAGGGCTGCCAAGATGGCGGCGGCCAGAGCCACCACACTGAGCTTCACCATGCCTTCAGGTGATGGGTCATGGGGTTTTATAGATCAGACTATGATAACCATGTGGGCAATCCTCCAGCTGGTGGCAGTAATGTCTAAGAAATGTAGCACTGGCGCTAATAGAGGCAGTGAAGAAGAGGATCAAGCAGGCAAGTGAAAATGTTTCATGAGGAAGGAAACTGAAACATGGTTATCAGACCCAATGATACATGTACAAAAAAATGGGAGTTGCAGCAGTTCCAGACTATTTTAGACATATGCATGCAGCAACATTTTAGCTGAGCAGAGCAGGCAGTAATACTGGTTTCACGCACTTTTCTGCAATAGTTGTGTTCCACGAGTACCACACAGGCAGCTGTTTTCAGCAAACATATTCTGATCCACCCACTCCAAAACCGCCTGCTCAGCACCAAACAGCAGACAGACACAGTTCCGGGTGGAGCATTTGGCAGCGAAGAGCCAGATATTTCCCATCAGGAGTTGGTGGAGAAAGAATATCAGACTTCAATTCATCAGGTAGCCACACTTCATCTAAATGTCTGCTCGATGTGTACACATAAACTGTCTACCAACAAGTTAAAGAGTGATCATTTATCTCATGTTGTGTTTACAGCTGTACAGAGCAGGAGGATGGAAAGGCACGCACACACGCAAGACGCACACAGTACCTTCTTTCCAGTCACCCATATAAATACAACTATAGATAACTAGTATAACACATATATTCAGATTTAGTAAGCTGGGGGGGGGGGGGGTTGTCGTGAGTCCTGTATGTGGTTGCCATGGCAGCAGGTGTGTGTGGTGCCAGGGATCTCCACTGGTCAGAGTGAAGTCACAGCAGCAGACTCTGGCAGCCGCAAAACATTCCTCCACTCTGAAAGGGCTGAAACATGCCCTTCACACACACACACACACACACACACACACACACACAAAAGCTTGTAATTACCTTAAGTGAGTTTATTCTACCAGACTAGAACAACAAACATGTTTAAGTACATAAACAGACGCACACCAGGCTCAACTTTGTGGTCGATCAGGACAGCTATTAGCTTCATGAAGCAAGCAGTGCGCTGCAGTGAACACACTCATCGCCACAGTGCAATTACACAGCACTGCTACAGAACACACACATGTGAGCATGGAGTTGACTTAGGAAAAATAAACATGCTCTCAAACTAGGAGTTTGACTCTGTATCCACCTGAAAGTGTAAACGAGATCACCTGAAGGAGCTGGTCTGAGATCAGTCCCAGTTTAACCACCAAGAAAATTCCAGCCTGCACGTCATGATAGCATCATTAGTGACATTCCTGCACTGCTGGCCAAATAAAACAGGAGAGATTAAATGCCTCACTACCCAAAATGATACTACACAACATTTTTTTTTCTCTCAGCGAGATCACAGTAGACTTCTCTACTTCTTTGTGGCTTTGCGTCACAACACCACTTAAAATGTCAAAGATTGCCAACAAAAGGAGTTCATTTTCTGCAATCTGCAACTATTTCAATAATCAAACAGCTTGTCGTTTAAGCCCCAGAGGGGCTCCAGACAGTTTCAGGAAAGGTTCAGTGAATGGAAGTGCAAAAATATTACATTGCTTAACAAAAGGAGATCACACAGAATAGTCTAAAGAGTTCACAGACACAGTAGATTTGGAGAATTGTACAGTGTAAAAGTAAACTAATAAAGGTCTTAAGGCAGACCTTTAATATGTACGTGTAGTCTGAAATCACATCAAACAGCTCAAGATATGTTTTGGCCTTTTTCAAGCTTTTTTTTTTTTCTTTAAATTGTATAGAGACAGCTGAAGAGTGACAGGAATGTGGGGAGAAAGATGGGGAATGACATGCAGCGAAGGGCCGCAGGATTCGAACCCTGGGCCGCTGCGGCAAGATTGGGATTCAAACTAACAACCTAGTGTAAAAATGGCCTCTGTTACATCACCCAGGATCTGTGTGTGTGTTGCCCTCTAGGTTTAAGCCCAAATCAGAAAAACAACATGCAGTCCCTAGAGTTTTCCCCGATCTGTCCACCCTGAGGTTAACACCACACACTGCTAGGCACACAAACACTCACACACACACACGCTGCAAAGTGCATCTGTCTGAATGACTCTCTCTCTCTCTCTCTTTTTTCCTCTCTCTCCTTCTCTTTCAGGATCTCCCCTCACGTTGACTCTCCTGCACTTTGCTTTCTACAACCTGTCGAGCCACTTCCAGCGTTGCTCTTTATCTGTCTGTGTTCACTCCACTCTGGATATGCTCCCTCTCTGCTTCCAGACATGTCATCCCGCACGTTTGAAGAGAAAACTCAAAAGGACTAACAGCGATTCAGACAGCCGTGCAGAGGAGAGATGTGTTTATCTGTGTGTACGCAGGGTGAGAGGGATGGAGAGAAGCGAGTGATTTGTAGATGTTAACGCTGTGCACTCCTCTCTCGTTGCCTCCTCTGTCCTTGCCACAGTCATCAAAGCAGCCACTCAGCTTTCAACTAGTTTGTGTTAGCAGTTATTCATTCAGAGCTAAAATCCTCTTCATGCTTTGGTGTTTTAATTCCTGCACCGCCTGCAGAGTGAAGGTCACAGTTTAAATCCCACAGCATTCGTATTAACTCCAATGATGGACATGAACACTCTATTAGGTGTATTTAGTGTCCCTCTCTCTCTCTCATTCTATCTGTCACTTATTTCCTACATACTTGACTTTAGGGAGCATAGGCCTTTGACAAATGTCCTCCACGTCACTCGGTGTTTGACGGATCTTTCAAGTTCAGCCCCTTCCCAAACATTTCTATCAGGACACCTCTTCTCTACTTATTCCTGAAGGCCTTTTCCGTGTTCCTTTGAGGTATTTTATCATTCTATGTTACATCATTTCCTCCAAGAAGTCTTGCACAAATGGCCTGCTGGTAAAACTGTTCAACTACAAATACAGCTTACAGGCTGCTTTGTAAATCACACACCCTGTGCTCTTTTGAGAAAGACAATCAGGACCTAAAAGTCTTTATTTGTGGTTTTCAATGTGTCACACCCTGTCTATGCATTTAGCAGTCAGGATGTCACTGTTTCTCTAATGAATAACCTCAGTGAAAATAGTCAGATGATTTCAAATGATAAACTCTGTGTTCTCTTTAACATTCATAACACTAACTCAGAGTGTAAAAAAGGAGAACAGTGTTCTCTAAATGACACTAATCCAGTTTTAAATAAAAAACATTTACATGAAATCACAACTTGTGTGTGCAGATCGCAGAAATCTGCCCCAAGATTCAAAGCAGTTCTTTTTCCAAACACACTGAGGTCCAGCCAGAGTGAATAAGTATGAAATATCAAGAAACTGATAAGATTTCTCACAGTGCTTGGATTGGCTGTCAACAGGTGTAATGTGTAATCAGTAATCATACACTGGTCCAGCGGAGGCACACATGCGTACACAATGACAAATGATAAACACCACTTGTGAATTTCTTAGCTTTAAATAAACCTGGACTCCACGGCATGAACATCACTTTGATGAAGAACACCGTCTACGATGCAGAAAACTCAAGTCAAGTCAAATGGTCTTATCGTCATTTCAACCATATACACAGTACACAGAGAAACAGGTTTCACCAAGGACCATGGTGCTACATGAAACATAAAACATGGTGCAGACAGGACAACAAGAAAGTGCACACACATTACAACACACAATACAAAAGACTACATAATGTGCAGTATGTTCAGACAAAACAGTTTGACAAGAAACAACAGACAGACAGAAGTGGAAGTGTATGTGCATATGCTTCATACGGATATACACAGTACAACTATAGTGGGTGGATACAGTAGATAAATAAATAAACTGGCCAGCAGATATTAGCTTGTAGCAGATATATTTGTATCTATATGTTGGACAGTAAACTGACAAGATGATGTTTGAGCTGTATGTTTGTAACATTAAGTGTCACGGTGCTTTACAAAAAAACAAATCAAAATCTGCCATCAGATGAGCTGTGGGATGCACATCTGCTGTCTGCATCCAAGTCCATTTTGAAGCGTGTCAGGGCCGTAAGAAGACACAGAGAAACTCTGCCACAAAAGCTTCAATCAGTTGATCTGTTTCAACTGGAATCACCAATCACAGGCACATAAAAGTCTGTTTCTTACTTTGAATAATGACAGCAACCTTGACAACACTGTGCTACAGTGCCTATGATCTGCCAAGGATAACCGGAGGATGTTTGTGTTCCATGATTTGAAGATGGTGTCTGTAACCTTCAGCTTCTTCAAAACACTGCAGCGACACATTTATGAAGTTGTTTCACCTCAGCGTTGTGTAATGAAAATAGCATCAAACGGCTGAGAGCCACAGACATATAATCTGCTGAAGTGATGGATGTGGATGGAATTTCCACCGTCGGCGAAGACAAGTGCAACCCAGCAAACCCCAATCAGCATTTCAACAGCAGAGTCGAGACTCAGGCAACAGTGAATGCACCATTTGTACACACTGAAGGAATATAGAACAGAAACTTTGAATAGTTTCAACAAGCCAAAACACTTCCATGACAGTCTGCAGTGTGTTCAGTCATGTAGCACTGAGCGCTTCATCTATTATATCTGTTAAAGTAACTTTTTGATATTCACTCACAGAGTGGATCTGTGTCTGCACAGTATTATTTATTACAGCTGACTCATGATGGATTTTCGAGAACAATCCAGATTTTCAGATTTAGGACTTGTCAATCTCAAACAGACCCCTCATGTTTTTAAAGATGTGTGATCATGATTATAACTAAGCTGGACATTTTACAGTGTATGAACAGGTTTCACAGCGTTTTGTTGAGCAAGCTATATAATGGTGACATGGTTTTATTAAATTACTTCAAACCTACTTTAGTATTTCTGTACTGCAATTTTCGACATACACACAGTACTGATAGTGTACATCTGCAATAAGCTCATTTATTCCAATGTATCAGCCTAGCTCTCATTTGCATTATTATTTATGTGGTGATAGTTATTAATAATAATTCATCCTTAATGGAAACACACACAGACTGATTACACTTTCATTTTGTGTTGGTGTCATTTATGTCCCTGAAGACTGATCATGAATTTAAAAGTAGTTAGTAGTAATTCATGTTTAAATTCATCTTTATTGTGTATGAGGGACAGCAGAGTAATTCATCCAGGAAAGGGGATGAGGGGACAAGAGCGACACGCAGAAAAGAGCCGCAGGTTGGAAGTGAACCCAGGCCGCTGTGGTGAGGACTTTAGTCTTGGTACACTGTGGTTCACATTCTTAACCAAATTTTGGATCCAATGATGTTCCATTGTTACTGAAATCACACAAGGTCTGTCCTCATAAGGTTGCCATGGCAGCTTTTATGGAATGGTGACTCATGAGACATGAGACCAACATGTAAAACTTTGGAGTCTGGTTTGTTCTAAAATGTTTATCAGGTGTGTTTAATACCAAAGTCCTCTTAAATGCCAAAGACATATTCTAATACAGTATATCAGAAGGGCTTTATACAAAACAGACTAAACTTTGGACTTCTGGACTATTACAAACCAGAACTATGTTGGACACACCATCATTATAGATGTGGACAAGAGAGCTTTCACGTTGTTTTGGTCTGCAAAGACTGACTAACGTGACTTGGCAAGCAGAAAGATTTTGTGAGGCTCACGGAATGACACAAACATCATCGGAGATGGAAATGCAGGCTTTATCTGGAAGGAAATTGTAGATAATGAATGAAATATTTCATTTTATTTGTAATCTATCCTATAGGTTGAGTGGTTGTGTGTGCATTTGTAAAAAATATTATATAATACTCTTACAACTGATGTGTAACCAACACATAGATATGAATGCTGCCTCTGTGCTGGAGTGTTAATGCATTACTGTAAGGTGTTTCAGACCTGTTCCTTGTCTCTCTTACACACACACAAACACACACACACACACACACACACTCCTGACCAGCAGCTGTGATGAGGTGGTGTGTGTTCCCGGAGAGATGTGGCACCAGTAGCAGGATGATACTGGGAGACAGAAGGCCCTCAGTGGCTGTAATTGCTTTGCATGTGCACGCAGACAAACACACACACACACACACACAAAATCACAGGGGATACATTGTCATTACTGTTGACCAGTTTCCAGGAGCACGTTGTAAACAAATCATTGTTCACTTCTCAGCACAGCAGGAGGGGGGACAGAGAATTAGAGCGAGTGGAACAAAGTGAGAACAAATACGGCAAGAAAAACACCCGAAATCATCAAAGTGGTGCTGAATGAAGGAGGGAGGAAGAGCTGGGATTAGAAAAGAAAAGGACAAAAGAAAACACAATGTTTCAGATGCAGAGCGAGCAGTCCAGATGGGAGAGGAGGAGGAGAAAGCCGAGTGGACCCACGTGGTACTCTGTCTGAGAAAGGACAAAAATAAACTCAGCTACTCATATCAAACATAAACACGACTCCCACTGAGGCCTTGATATGAAATTCCATGACTTTTCAATGACTTTCCATGATGGTCTGGAGGCACATCTGTGCACTTTCAATTATACACTGGTATAATTAGCCTGCAGCTGTAACAGCTATAGCTGCTATACTCTGTGCACTGTATTCACCCTGTGCAAAATTTAATTTGAATGTCCAACATCTGTGAAATTCATCCAAAATAATTCATCCGAAATAAGCCTGTCTAGCCTCATACCTTACAAATGTAATATGTCCCAACAACTGATTGGCCCACTTGGTGTGGACATGCACTACAATACATCCACGGTCATCTGCTATGTCTACATACAGGAGACGACCTTGGATGTATTGATGCTGCCCAACACGTTCTTGTCTATCCCGTCATCCTTTTGTGTCACTAGCAGACGAGGAAAAACGTAACGAAAAAAAGTGGAAGGTTTCAGTTTCATTCTCCACTGTCTGAAGTACACGAAGAAACTCAACATATATAGAAACCACAACACCAACCAACCTTTCTGCTGTTATTTGAGAGCAACAACTACAAATACAGCCTGTAGTGCCCACTAAAATTCCCACAATGCAACAGAAAAGTGCTGGGCATGCCATGGACGCTACTTTCTTTGTTGAACGGAGGCTTGAAAACACAGATCTGCAAGCACACATTTTCCCATTTGTGACACACTGTAGATTGGCGTTTGAATTATTAGTTATTATATTATTAATAATAACTTGAAATATTATGATATGATTTTATTTTTTTATATTTATGGTGAATACAGGCAGGAGATGTGAGTTTTGGGGTTAGAGTGTTTTTTTTTTTTGCTTGTTAACTTGAGGAATTCTCCACTCTACAAGCACCATGTGGCAGAAAGGGCTACTGGGTTTGACCCACATGAAAACAGCACTTCACATCAGGTCTGCCTGAAAAGGAAGAAGTCAGAGAGTGAAACACCTGCTGTGTTAGCTGGTGAACATGTAAACTGTGACATGGATGCAGGCTTCAAGAAACAAATGGAGAACATGTTCCACACAGCTTACTGTGCAGTAAAGAAAGAAGGCATTAACTGACTTTCCTGACCTGGTGCAGCTCAACAGCAGGACTGGCTCAAACATGCCAAACTGCTACAAGTCAGATAAGGCATGTGCAAGGTGAGAACTACAACTAAATTCCTAACTTAATTACCTTTTTCAATTTCTTCATTATTACTAAGCGCACTTATTTCCCTCCAGATTCACAATTGACATCTACAACATTGAGAGGGAACAACTCCTTACTGACATAAAGAATGCCCATCATCATCAGCGTCATGATTGATGGGGCAACTGGTGCAGCTGTCAATATGGGGAAGAAGACCGGTGTGGCTGCAAAGCTCAAGGAAGAGATTGGACACCTGCTATCCATCCACTGTGTGGCACACAGGCTGGAGCTGGGGATGGTAGACACCATTAAATCACAGCCAGGGTTTAAAAAGCTGCAGGACGTACTGCATTATTTGTATATGCAGTACCACTACTCCCCCAAGGCACTCAGAGAACTGAGGGTGCTGGCAGATGCACTGGAGGACAAGGTCCTCAAGCCTACAAACCTGAAGGGGGCCAGGTAGTTGCCCTACATCTACAAGGCAACACAGGTAGTTGTTCAATTGATACTTTTCAATACTTTTATGTAATTCAGAAAAATTTAAGCAGGTATGAAATTAAAAAAATGTCATGTTGTATTTCTCCTCCAGATCCTGTGTAATAGATTTGCTGTCTTTGTGGCACACTTTGAGAACCAGGACAGTCCAGAGCGGACACCCCAACCATCACCTGCAGTAGTGGGAAGAGCAAAAAACATTCTCTGATACCTCAAAAGCTATGAGAATGTCCAGTTCATGCACTTCCTGCTAGATACACTGGAGTTTCTGAAGACACGATATCTCATGATAATCTGACACCAGATAAATACTGTGTGTTTTATTTTTCTATTTAATATATGCTGAATGTGGTCTTAAAGGGCAAATGCCAATCTGTAGCTATGTTCTTTCTGGGGAGACAGTGCAGTACACTGAGGCCTGCATCAAGTGTCTTACAGAGCTGTCTCTGGAGCCAGGAGAGCAACACAGGAGGATGTTGGCTGCTGCAAAGACTGCCTACAAAGGGGTGGAGCTCACCAAGATCTCAACAGACAACACACTTGCTCCTGAGAGGAAGAGAAATACAGGTTAATAAATAATGACAACCCTTAAATATGGATGCTGACATGAATTGTATTTTCAGAAATTGTCACCAAACATATTGAGAGCCGTCTGGGGCACCTGCTGTCTGCTGACAGTATTGTGGGAAAATTCTCTGCCCTGGATCACCACATGTGGCCAAAACCTGGCAGCACAGATGACTCCAAGGAAGCCTTTGTCCTCCATGGACGAGCAGACATGGAGTCCCTGTGCCACCATTATGACAGCACCCTTGTGTGTGAGGGGACCACAGCCAGTGGGGTACAAAGGACCCCAATGGAAACAAGCCATAGTGATTTCTTGGGTTTTACAGTAATCCTCTTAGTTGGCCGTATTGAATTGTACTTTCCCATGCTTTTTTCCTGCAAACTGCTAATAAAGTGTTCAATCAATCAGGTACTGGGAGAGTACAGACTGTACAAAATCTGGGCAAGAATCCGCACTGGGACCCTCAGAGAGACACTCCTGTTGATGCTCCAGAGACGTATGTAGGGCTAAAGCGCTTGTCATATTTCTATTAACTAAGTTTACTCCCTGCTTTGTCATTAACAGCTATTCTATTTTACAGCTTATCTACAGGAGAAGTTCAGGAACCTCGGCATCTCTGCCCAGATTTATCTCACGATGGCTATCAGCACAGCTGTATGCAAGAGGGGCTTCTCTTGTATGAAGAGAGTGAAAAGCGACTGGTGGTCAAAGCTGTCAACA
This sequence comes from Protonibea diacanthus, assembly GCA_028641955.1. Lineage (NCBI taxonomy): Eukaryota > Metazoa > Chordata > Actinopteri > Sciaenidae > Protonibea > Protonibea diacanthus. The sequence goes on from CM053986.1 coordinate 1,645,894, forward strand.
CAAAGCCTCACTCGTCTCATGTACCTGACCATTGAGGGGCCAAATGTTAACTGCTGGTGGCAGTCAGGGCCCAGAAGTAGACGCCCAGGATACACTACCTGGACATCAGCTCAGCAGGGGGGGTGCAAAAATCAACCAGCTGGGGAGGAGATGGAGGAAGAACTGATTGTGCTTGATTAATGCAGCACTGTTTGCACTTTTGATTTATGTATTTGCACTTTTTGACCTCAGTACTGCACTATTAAAGTAAATGTGTTAAATCAAATTGTTATTTTTCGTTATTATGGGGAAATTTACCTTATTTCCCCTTCCCTTTTAATTTCCCTTATTGTCTACCCCTGACAAGTGTCCACAATCTCAAATTCAGATAATCCAAAATAATACACTGATTCCCATTAAACATTTTTAACATTCAATAAATTGGATGACCACTGGAAGCCCTGCAGTAATACTAAACACAGTCTGGCTGTCACACTCTGAGACGTCAAGGCTCTGCTCTCTAAACACACCGGAAAAGGAGATGCAGAGAGAGAGAGACAGTGTCCTTCAGCACTCTCACAGCGAGCAGCCAGGCAACACACAACCTGTCAGAGAGACGTCCAACCATGCCTTCCCCAGAGCTTCATCCTGGAAAATCTGTGTGTGTGTGTTTCATTCACTTGTGTACAGGCTCGACTGTTAATCCCACACCACTCTCACAGGCCTGACTGGCATGTCTGCCGCTGAGTGCCGTGTTTGCCTTCTGCTTCGTTACACAGTAATGCTGTAAGCTAATTGCTGATGGTTTTACTGGGGAACACTAATATAACAGCCTGAGCTTAATGTGTTTAACTTGATTGAGATTAGCGTCCCTTTAACTCACTCTCAACGCGTGATGAAGGCAGCACTCCGGCAGATGAACCAGCTCGTATGTGACAATGGCATGAAGGAGTGAAACAAGCCTGGATGATGACACACACACACACACAAATATAACAGCATTTATATTACTCTATTAAAATGATACCCAATTTACCCAAGAGAAAATGATAGTTTGAGTTTTTTTTATTACTCAACATTCTCTTTTGCTTTACTCTACTCAAAGTCGAGTCTTCTCAGTGGTCCTGCATCTCTAAGGAGTAGCAGAAGGCTACCAAGCACATTTAATTATTTTCTTATTAAACTAGAGAAGAAGGAAGAGTTATTTCTGGCATTGAGGGTCAAGAGGTAACAGGCTGCTGGAGTCTGTTCAAGGATGGGTGGACACAAAACTCCCCCTGATGAATCATCAGTACAATCATCAGTGGGTCTTTGATAAAAACTCAAAGTATGTGTAATAAAGTTAACCACGACTCCAAAGAGAGCACTGTGGTGCGAAATATCCAACCGCCAGTGCAGTTAACGCAGTCAACGGTTTAATGTTGGCCAGTCAGATCCTGGGTCAGCTTGGAACTAACTTCACAGCTCTGACTGCAGCAGAGCTACTACAGTATTTACTGCACAGACTGTAGAGATTAGCCAGCGAGCAGAAAAAACATAGACACACAAACATTTTGATGCAATCCACCTTGGCCTGTAAGCTGTAGCTAAACAGAACATTTCATCCAGAATTTAGCAGATCGGCCCTCGCAGTGCTTTCCTCACAAATCTACTCCGACCAAACACAGAATCTAGTTAGGGAACATCACCTTGTTTGTCTATTTTGTGTAGTTTCTCCACATTAAGAAAGGGAGGATGAGGCGAGGGGATTGCAACCAGCAAACACACCACTAGATGCCACTAAAAATTACATACTAGTCCTTTATGACTCTCGAATTGTAAGATATTTAACTTAGTGTCATATATACAAAAGAAAAACACTTTTAGAAGCTGGAACCAGTGAATGTTTGGGATTTGGTCTTGATGACATACAATCATGAACTGAATTAACAAAATAGTTATAGTTATAGTAGTAGCAGTTGTAGTAGACTTATTTTTATTTATTTATTTTGTCCCTTTTCCTTTTCAACAAGCTTCTGTCTAAAATAAGTCAGGGACATGTACAGTGCTGCATGTGTGCCAGGTACAGGTGAAGTGTTCAAATGACCTCACATTCCATTTAACACTGAAAATAAAATGTGGTGTGTGTGTGTGTGCGTGTGTGTGTGTGTGTGTGTGTGTGTGTGTATTTCCACACATCTATAGCAATGATATGAACTGAAGACCCAAGAACTTTATCTTCAATTCAAGTGGTGATCGCAAAGTTATAAATATGTCAGGACATCTTTTCATATTTTGTGAAACGCAGAGTCTTAGTTTCTATATTTCATTCAGTGTAAATACCATAAAGACTCAATGAAAAGAGGTGTGTGCATGTGCAATAGTCAACGGTGTACGTAAAGCAAACTGACTCAGTCAAGACAACTCATAAGGTTCTCATTTTCCTTGACTAAGCTATAATAAAAGTCTGTCTGTTGTTACATCATTTAGTCTGATTTAAAGGATTTAATGGCGTATTGCAGTGTAGTTGCTGAGTGCAGCCCCATCTAAATCTTACACACTGGACCTTTAACAGTTCTTAGACAGACCCCACCCACTTGCCACCTTCCCCCCACCTGAAAATGAGCATATCCTGCATTGGTTGTTAAGATAAACTGATCAAGTGCACCCACAGAGTGTGCCTGTAAACATGCACATGACATGTGGTTACTGTCACAGATAACGTGGCCTGGATGCTACACGCAGGGATTCAGTTAAGCAAGGCGGACTGCTGCCAGCATGTATTCACGTTACCAGCAGCACCATGTCCCAGTGCTGGTGAAGAGTTTAAAAATGTCCTGTCACTGAACACACACAAACTCTCACTATGCACATGTATCTATACTCAGATATTGGCGGTATATAGATAAATCTGTTTGTTACTTCAGTTTGAGAGTGTTACCCTCAGAGTGTTAGCGGGCGTTCAGACAGGATCAACCATCGCGGTTTTGCCGCCATTTGCTGTATGTCATCCCCTCTCTCTCTGCTTCACTGTCTATCTTCAGTTATCCTGTATCCTTGATTGACAGGTGGCTTCTTTTAGCAACCAGGCTTCATTCAGCTCCACCTCTTTGTCTATTTTTGGATAAGTGGGGAGGTGGTAAGAAGGCAAGACCACGACACTGGGCTTCACAACGGCTCTTTAGAATCCTGTGTGAGGTCATGGAAGCTACGTCCATGTTTTAGAGGGGGGCTGTTTTGTACCTCCATCCTACATCCTCCATCCTGCAATACTGTGCAGCATCCCTGGTCTCACTACTGCAGCTGTAGCTGCTGCCGCTGATGATGATGGGGATAGAGATGATGTATATTATGTCATTACACACATACATACATACATACATACATACATACAGGATCTTGAGTTTAGCTAAGGGTGCAATTACTACATCCACGCAACAGTTGAGAGCGGATAGAACAAAGACTGCCTTAATTGCCTGCATGTGTGTGTGTGTCTATGTATGTGTCTATGTGTGTGTGTGTGTGTTTTGATGGGGTGAGCTGAACAAACAGGGGTGTGTGCATGCGTGTGTGCAGATCGTAACATGGTACGTGTGGGCATCTGACACACGAGTGTGTGTTGCCGTAGTAATGTGAGCCACTAACCTCACCCTTTCCTTCGCTTCAAAGTGGTAACCTCAAAAAAATGTTCTCAAATGAAGAGTTCTGCTTATCTGAAAGGGAGTGTGTTTGTGTGTGTGTGTGTGTGTTTGTGTGTGTGTGTGTGTGTGTGTGTAGAAACAAAATGAAAATTCACTCCTTACTTTCTTCTTAACTTCCAAACCATCTCGCCCTCCACTGTGCATCCAATTGCTCAACATTTAATAAAAGTCGAAGTGAAATTAAAAGTCATTGGTTATTTTTCTGCCTTGGCAGCAGCCTTCATCATCGTGTTCTCAGAGTGGGCGGTCTTCTTTTTTGAGGGCTTTTTGAGAGAAATACAAGCTTACAGACAGAGACATGAAAAATACAGTTCTATGTCCCTTGCATCTCTATTTGTGGGGGGGTGGGCAGGGATTAGATACATTAGATAGTCATTAGACAGTACATTAGACAGTTACCTTATGGTTATCTGGCAGAGAGCTTTCTTAGCTGGAGGTGCAAGTCTGGATTTTGACTGACAAAACGTTTGTTTACATTCTCAAAGACTGTAGTTGAATTCACTTCATGTTTATCCTCCTCATGATCTGACAGTGTGTGTGCGTGTGTGTGTGAACAGTGTTTTATCTGCAGGATCTCATTTGAATCCAGCTCTGAGCTAAGTTATCTAGTTTCCTTTTCACTGTGTCTTTAATGAACGTTGTGTCATTTCTGCTGCCAGAGTCTCTCATCAAAAGATGTAGTCTGATGATGTTGTGAAGCAGCGTGGGATCCTGATTAACAACTACGACAGCTGATGCAGATCTATCTGTCGTGACTCAGGCAGAAATCGTTTTTACGGACAAGCTTAAAGTTTTATTTGCTTCTCCTTTAGTCACATTTGTGACATTCTTCCTCCCTCTCTGATGTAGATCATGTTTCCCCTTATCTTTCAGCAGCTAGAGGGGTAAAGGGGACGCGATGCCAGTGACAGGTGACCGAATGAAACGCACCTTTACCTTGAACAAAATGTTTTGAACATTGTTGGAAGCATCTGGGATTACACAATTCAATGAAACGATTACATATACATATAACATTGTATACTTTTAACAGCAATACATGTTGTTGTTGGACATAACCAACACTATATGTGATTGTCGGCTACTCAGTGTGACACACACTGCTGATAGCACAGTGAGAGTGAATGGCTTGTTTGAAACATGGAAATGTGCACAGTACCTGCATTCATCATATAAAGCATAGTTACCTAAATAAAAAGTTAAGAGAATTCAAATTGCAGTTTGACTTTCACAGTATTTTCATATTGATTCATCTGATAATTACATGTGAGATTTGGCACCTTTATTTTCAGAATAAGGCAGACATGGAGTATAATGACCTGAAAATAAGTGATGATTATTATTACTTATTTTCTATAGACTAAACTAAATAGTGACTCTAGACAGGGTCTTTAAAATGTTGTTTCTCCTTTACAGTAAGAAGGTGAGGGTGCTGTGAGGAGATTGTAATGCAGCAATTAAACCACTAGATGCAGGCTGCATAACAAACATTAGTATGAACAGTACATATCCTCACATAGTGTGAGCTGGTACAGGAATGACTCAAACGATTACTTAGTTATCAAAATTGTTGCAGATTAATCAACTCACGGTTACAACTCTCACTTCAATTTCCACTCTGACCACCTCTGACAGATTTCAGTGGATGCTGAGAGGTGTCGAGGTTTGACACTGTCACAGCTGACTGTGCCTGTCACTGACATCACTGCTCTCATCTGTCCATCCTTTCATCTACTTCCTCCCCAGCAGCAGTCAAAGGACTCTCTGTTCAGCTGGGTCTCCCAGCACCAATCTATCTCCTCCTCCAACTGCCTTTAACGTCACAGACATCCTCCACCTGCCTGATTTCTGCTCTGCTCAGTGACCTCACCTCCAAACGCATCTGTCACATGACCTGAGGCGCAGAAGAAGAAGAAGCTCCTGCTGAGCTGACATGTTAGACATTAAAGGTAATGATCCCCAAACATGATCCTCACTTCCCACTACGCTCCTTCATGGGACGCAGTGACCTGCAACCTGAGCACAGGTGAGGGTGGAAAATCATGAGGTCACCATGACATCAGCTGGTCAGTAGGTGAGGGGTCTTTCCAGCAGTAAGTACATTTACTCAAGTACTGTACTTAAGTATATATATATAAAGATATATATATATATATATATATATATATATATATATATATATATACACATATATACATATATACACATATATATATATATATATATATATATATATATATATATATATATATACATATACATATATATATATATATATATATATATATACACATACATATACATATATATATATATATATATATATATATATATATATATATACATATACATATATATATATATATATATATATACACATGTGCATATATGAGAAAGAAGACATATACAAAATATTAAGCAATATATATATATACATACATACATACATACATACATACATATACGTATATATATATATATGTATGTATATATATATATATATATATATATATATATATATATATATATATATACATATATATATACACATATATATATATATATATATATATATATATATATATATATATATATATAAGAAGATACATAAGATTAAAGATATATACACACATACATATATATATATATATATATATATATATATATATATATATATATATATATACGTATATGTATGTATGTATGTATGTATGTATATATATATATTGCTTAACATTTACCGCTACACAGGAATATTGCATTTTGCTGAGTTACTTTTTCAGATGAAGACCGAAAACAGCGCGGTGAGATTCAGTTTGTTTCACATGAACTCCAGCGCTTCCAGGCTTGTTTGGTCTTGTGACACTCACAGAAAAGCGGAGTGCACTGGGGCCCTCTGACAACTTTAAGAGACGCCTCTTTGAACTTCTCACATACTGACTCCACACAGACTTCTAACTTCAGATGAAGTCATTTGAATAACTGTTTAAGGCCTAGGAGAAGCAAATGATCCGATGTGTCAGAAATAACTGCAAAAAGAATCAATAGAAACGTTTTGTAGCAGAACTTTTCTTTCCTCCTGCAACAAGAATCAGCTCATGACCCTCAGATCATCCTGCAGAACTGTACTTTTTTGATACTTTAAGAGCATTTTGCTGGTCACAGGGTTTTAAAATGCACTTTACATGTACATTGTTGTATTGGCACTTTTACTTCTTCCGCCAATGTTTCCTGTGCCTAGACTAAGGCTAGTGACCTTACTGTTACTTAATATTTATGCGCTTTTCTTCAGCAGGTCACTCCGATATTCCCAATCATTGTCCCTTTAGACTTTAATCGCACGTCACTGTGTCACACACGCACAGCTCAGAAGCTGTGCCAGTTTTCACGTCGCGCAGCTATCCCAGCATCTGAGAATGTGCTGGTGCGCTACTGAAAGGCATCCAAAAGGAATGTGAAGTTACGCACATGTAACGCGCTTTAAAAGACTCGAAACGTGGATAATCACCGGCAGCCGCGTGCCACACGATCCGCGTCAGAGCCTCCGTGGCCTCGGAGACCGGCGTGTGAACTGTGACCGTGAGGGTTCGAACAGGCGTCACCAACATTTAAACCGACCTGTTACTCCTCCTCTCTGTTTTTTACTCCAGCTTCACTTATTTATGATTTCCCTGAGAGACTGCTGAAACATTTAACAGCAGCATCATCAATATTTTCAGACGCTGTTATTTGCACCACCTTCAAATAAAATAGATCCAGCGCGTTTTTTCCACTCCAGGCTCATATTCACAGGTAAAATGGAGCCAAAACAAACACCACATTTTTTACTTTTTTTTTTTTTTTTTACCTAATGATACTGCCCGGCGAGGTGCCGCCTTCACCGTATCCAGGAGATGGTGTTTGGTGTCCGGCCGCCACCGGGAGGATGACACTACCTGCCGGCCGCGGACGCTCTCGGTGGGATGCAGTCCGGCGTCTGTTGCCGCGTGAATAAGCCCGTCCTCCATATCCATCACGCTCAGACATGTCGATGAGAAGAAGGGCTCGTTTTAAAAACAAGGAGAGGAGAACGAACCGGGCCGTCGGTTCTGACCCAAATAAAGTTTGACTTGGCTGCGCTTTGATGCCATTTAAAAGGAGCTCTGTCACACCGAGAACACCGAGCACCCCAACAAGCAGACTCTCACTGAGCACCGAGCTGATGTTGACTTGAGTCTGCGGGTCTGAGCCGGTCTCCAGGGTCCAGTCCTGCTCCACTAAACGGTCTACTGTTGAACCAAAGCACCACACGCAGGCACAGTATGAAAATTCGACTGGTGCGCCCCGGACAAGTGCAACAAGTCTTCACTGTTCCCGGTTTTCTTTCCTCGACATTTGGCCGAGGCGCGCAGTTTCGTGCGTCAAAATCACCTCAAAACCTGCGCGTGAGACGAAAAGAGATCTCGAGGCTGGGAGGTGGTGGAAATAAAATGTTTGACAAGCAACCAGCGTTTGGCTAAGGCGACCCGAAACCAGTCTCCATCCCACCCACCCCAAAACACATCGATGTCAAAGGCAGAAAGGAGCTGGTTGCGCTGCGGTTGGCGTCAGGCAGAGAGAAGATGCGTTCATGTGCCTCTGTGGAGCGCATTGCTCTGACTAAACACACACACAGCGCGGTCGTCTTGGTTCTAATTCAAACAACAACAGCCGACTTTTTGACGAGAATAGGGAACACAACTGACAGTCGCGCCGCCTCTAGCTCCGCTACCTCCTCTGTCCGTCCACCCGCACCCACGATGTTGCTCGAATCATGATTGACACGCGGAGCGGCCACTGGGATCCGCCTTTGGGAGATTTGGAAGCAGTCAGCGGCTCTGATAGGTTGGATTGTCGAGTCCCAGTGATTGAGAGAGCCTCCCTATCGTTTTTTAAGATCATGGACCACTCGGGAGCAAAGGAGTACAGTGGGAACCTCATGGAGACTGCACTGGAATGGTTCCTTTGCTTGATTTAGGTTTCTGCTGAAACGCAGTCCATAGTTGTTTGTTTTTTATCATTAGTCGTTAGAAATTTACAAGAGCAGAAACAGTTATCCAATAGCCTCATGCTAAAGAAAGTTAACAGGCAACGAGTTTGACTGCTGTCAAGTCCAGAGTGTCTATGTCAGCTCTGCTCTGTAGTGTGTTTTACAGACTGGAACAATGAAAATAATTGTTGTTTTATTTTTTAGTTTCTCAGTTTCTCAATTTACACCACATACCACCTCAGAAAACCTTCATCTTACTTGCTAGCACTACTTGACATTAAAATCCAGCCGTAGGCCGAATTCCTGTTCAACTGTTGTTTAACACTGAGTTTATCTTACAAAAGATTATTTACTGTTGAATGTTGTTGAATCCTGAACAGAACCAGTTCAAGAACTAGAGCTCATTTGGTACAAAAGTGGTACTTGATCTGCACTTCTCTTCATAATATTTCTTCTTCCAGCTGAAGGGTTTTTAAAACATCTATTTTACTCCATCACATTGTCTCATATCATAACCATCAATAGATTTATAGACTAGAATCTCAGTAGTTATACAGTGTTATACAGTGCCTACTCTGAAAGTTTTTCTGCCTTTACCTCTAATCACCTCCAGCATCACTGATGGGTGTGGTCAGAACGACCCAGCTACACACCCTGACAGCAATGTCACCGTCATGGAGTCCACCTGCACTTCACTACAACAAGGTGAGAAGTTAAAACACTAGAGGTCAGCAAAAGATAAGATGTTTTGAGGTGGTGCTAAGTTACTCTTTAAAGGATCAGTGTAGAATTTAGTGACATCTAGTGGTCTAAAGGTAAAAAAAGCACTTTCTTGAGTCAGTGTTTAGTTTGTCCATCCTGGGTTACTGTAGAACATGGTGGTCCATGGTGGTCTGTTGACAAAGGCTCATTTTTAAGGCAACAAAAACATGAATACAAATGAATGAAAATACAGTTATGAATATTATATCCTCCATCTGCCGTGATTCTGTAATGGAGCCTCTAAATCTCGCATATTTTAAATCAAGAAATAAACTAAACACGACTGACTGGATTTGAGAGAGTTACAGAAAGCATTAAACTTTTCGGGCGACAGTGTTTCTTTAAAGAAATACATAAAGACATAGAATCTTTCTTGTAATGAGACCGGCTCTTTCATCTTCAGGGTTCATGAGTAATGCTACTTCGACACACTGACCTCTTCTTATTGTCTAGTTGAGTTGGTTCAGGAATGACAGGTAGACCAGTAAAGATGGGTAGCAGCAGAGGTATAATAAAAGCAGATGCATTATTCAGCACTGGAGCCAATTTTGCTCAGCTCTTCTTGGAACAGGAGGTCAGGAGGTCAGGTTATGACAACAGCACTCTGGAGCGGCAGGGATTTAGTGTCTTGCTCAAGGACACATATCACGGACACTTGAACCCTGGTCACCTTGATAACTCTCACACTCATTCAATTCCAAATCAAATGTTAGGGCTATCTCAACATTTGATTGGGAGCATGTGGAGAGACTGTTGAGATATTTAAAAATGTAGAAATTAGAAAAACATATATATACACACACACACACACATATACAGTGTGTGTTTATGGATATAAATGCTTAGAGAAGACTAAAGACTAAAAACTAAAAACTAGCAGTTAACTCCAGAAAGTGGAGGTAATAAATCAAATAAGAAGTAATGTCAGTTCCTCTAAAGACCCAATACAATCTGATTTCTGTATACAGACAAAGGAGTTGCCATCTGCTGAGTATTAAATACGATGAAGATTAGGCATTTATGCATTCAGGTTCAGACTGTATTATCTTTATAATATTTTACAGAGGACCCAATACTTCCCACCATGAGCAGACACTCTCTTTAAAGGTGCACTGTAAGTTGGCAACCTTGTTTTCAGAATAAGGTAGACATGAAATATAATATTGATAACTGTTTTCATGCTGTATAATCACTAAAATAAGAATGTTTTTTATTTTTAATGTATATCCACAGTGGAGCGGTCCTCTTACGGAGACAACCATTTTGAAACACTGTGTTTCTACAGTAGCCCAGACTGACTCTGTAGACATGGCCTTAAAGAGTTGTTTCTCCTTTACACTAGGAAGGTGAGGGTGATGTGAGGAGATTGCAATGAAGAAATCAATCACTATATGCAACTAAATTCTACACACTGGACCTTAAGAGACTGAAACTGGCAGAACCTGGTGTACATCTCTGGGTTTAGAGACGAGTGCAGGCGGGAGTTCAGCCAGAGACAGACAGATTGACAGACAGTTGCAGCAACAGTAATACAATGATAGAAACTATAATAATAATAATAATAATAATAATACAGATAATGTGCGGTCGGCATCAAGCAGGACCAACCACAACCCCTGATCTCCTAGCCTTATTTTTGTACTGTCTGGATGCCTTTTGGGCAGGTAGAGCCCCACCTATTGTACATACAGCTGAATGACTGAAGGACTCTCTGTTCGGTGCTGTTTGCTCCAGAAAGTGATGTTCCTGTCAGTAGAAATTACTCAGTATTTAAGCATAACCAGATTTCCTCAAGTGTCTGAGCTGAAACAGTCTCTATCTTGCCTTTCGAGTTGTGAAGCAGCAGCAACCAGGTCAGGCCCTCATGATGCTGACAGAAAGGTATTTGGTGCTGTCCACCCTCTGCGCTAAAGATCTGTTGATATCAAGGAGAGCATTGTTCCTTCTCTCTTGATGATGGCGTTGGAGCCAAAAGTGGTTATAGCAGTGGTGTGCACTGGAGTGCAGTTTCAATGTTAAGGACGACGTGTGTCATGATTCATCCTCTGGGGACATTAAATGTTTGTGTACTGATATTTCAGTCTGGACCAAAGTGGTGGATCAACAATGACACTGTCATCTTTATAGCAACACTGTGGCATGGCTAAAGTTTGAATAATGTCCACTACCACTGTTTTGAGCATGAGTAGTGTTGATGATGCAGTACATTAACTCATTTGATAGTGCTGTGGGGATATGTCATGCAAAAGGTTGGAAACCACTGCTCTCAAAACATATTTGTAACTGTAAGAAAGGTCCTACAAAAAATGTTCCTCTGCATTATTCTCATTTGAAATAATAGACTTTTATCCTTTAAGTCCAGGATGGAGACTAATACGTGTCCAGAAAAGCATGCGTCCTTAATCCCAAATGAACTTTGAACAGCCTTTTCATAGTGGAAACATTCTTGAAGGGAGTTGAGACTTGGCTGAAACTCACCAATCTCCCCCCAAATCCTCTGAATTACTTTCTGAAGGTGTTCTGACTGAGCAGATATGAAGGCAGTATGAAGGCAGTATGAATGTGTGTGTGTGTGTGTATACCTTGAGCCACACAGCTGTAATGTGGTCAGCTGGTGAGGCCTATTAGTGCATGAAGCTCACCAGTCGCACCTCACTGTTAGTGGTATGTGTGGAACTAGCACTATCTGCTGAAAGAGAGAATTTGTCATGTATTTCAACAGAAATGCCGAGAATAGAATGTGAAGACTGCACGTCAAAATTACTGTTTTACACACAGACTATATAGCAAATGCTTTATATATATACACACACACACAGACACACACACCACTATGGCATGCCTCAGGAATGACCTTGAATATATTAATGAATGTTGAATATATGGAGAGAAACTTTGAATATTTGGAATGAAACTTCAATATATGGAATGAAACTTGAATACATGGAATGAATCTTGAATATACTGAATGAAACTTTGAGCTGAAAGATAAGCTCTTCATATATTGTTTAGATAATAAGAGCCATACATTCATAGACCAATGCAGGCTGAATGTTTAGTTTAGTATTGAATGGATTTCATGATCGGCTACACATTGTCAGCTTTGGGCACATTAAACACACAGCGGAATGCGGACAGACAGACGAATGCATAATGAGATTATGCCTTATGGAGATAATTACTATGGAATTAAAAATGGTATTAATCAAATCAAATCAAATCAAATTTTATTTATATAGCCCAAAGTCACAAAACACAGTTTGCCTCAGAGGGCTTTACAATCTGCATGTGGGAGTGACACTCCCTGTCCTTAGACCTCAGTTCGGAGTGAGGAAAAAACTTGCCCACCAAAAACCCTTTAACAGGGAAAGGAGTGAAGAAACCTCAGAAGAGCTACAGAGGAGGATCCTCTCCCAGGACGGACAGACGTGCAATGGATGTCACGTGGTACAGAAATGTAAATCAACACAAACATATTGTACAATTACAATGAAATACAATAAATGATAGTATGATTACAGTAGCAGGAATCCTGTGATAGAGTTAGAGGGACACAGATGCACAGCAGCAGTGAAACATTACCAGACTATAAACTATAGGAGAGATGTGGTAGCAATTATGACTGTGATGCTATATATAGTGGACATCAGCAGCAGACCACAGCAGCAGCCACGATCCACAAGAACCTGCTGGACGAGAAAGCACAGAAACTCCGGGGAAGAAGTTTAGTTAGTAACATGCGTTGACGGTAATGGCATGTGAGAGAGAGAGATTGAGAGAGACTTATATAGAGAGAGAGAGAGAGGAGAGAGAGAGAGAGAGAGAGAGAGAGAGAGAGGGTTTTCTAGTAAAGGGAGATGACCTACCCTAACTACCGTGCCTGGCTAGTATAACCCAGAAAGAGACAGGCGGGGGTGGGGAGTCCCGGCAGTCTAGTCCTATGGCAGCATAACTATGGATGACCTGAGTCAGCCCTAACTATGCCGCCCAAAAAGGTGCCCTGTTCACTCTAAGTGCTGACTGTGTCTGCCTCCCCACCCAGAACGGTAGTTTGTTCCACAGTAGGAGAGAGCTTTGATAGCTGAAAGCTCTGGCTCCCAATCTACTTTTTAAAACCTATAGGTCCACAAGAGAATTGCATCTGAGAGCGCAGTGGTCTAGAGGGGTAGTAAGGTACTATGAGTTCTTTAAGATATGATGGTGCCTGGCCATGAAGAGCTTTGTATGTAAGGAGAAGAATTTTAAATTCTATTCTAGACTTAACAGGTAGCCAGAGTGCAAGGAAGCCAAAATGGAGATGGATCTCTGGATCTTGGTTCCTGTCAGAACACAGCAGCATTCTGAACAGCTGCAAAGACCTAAGACTTACTTGAGCAGCCTGATAACAAGAGTTACAATAGTCCAGCTCTCAGAGGTAACAAAATGGCCGGACTAGTTTTTCTGCATCCGCCTGATTCTTGGCAATGTTGGCGTAAGGGAAGAATGCAATTCCCAAATTATTTACAGACGCATTTATAAATCCTGGATCAAAAAACAACCCACACTTTTACGTGTGGAGCTGGAAGCCAGAGTGATCCCCATCTGCTGCAAATTCAATTTCTCCGGGAAGAGAATTTCTGAGGTGTTTAGGGTCCACCATATAAGAATCAGTTTTGTCTGAATTCAGCATCAGAAAATTGTGTCATCCAACTTTTTATCCTTAAGGCATGCTGGAGTTTAGTTAATGGGTTGGTTTCATCAGGCTTGATCGACAAATATAATTGGGTGTCATCAGCATAACAATGAAAAATTAATAGAGTATTCCCAATAATGTTCCCTAGAGGAAGCATATATAAACTGAATAGAAGTGGTCCTATAATAGAACCTTGTGGAACGCTGCGGACAAACTTTAGTGTGCATGGAGGATTCATCATTGACGTGAACAAACTGAGATCGGGTTAAGAAATATGACTTAAACCAGCTTAGGCGGTTCCTTTGATACCAACTTGATGCTCCAGTTCATGTAAAAGAATTTGATGGTCATCGGTGTCAAATGCGCACTAAGATCTAACAGGACAAGTACAGAGATGAGTCCTTTGTCTGATGTGCCATTAGGAGGTCATTTGTAACTTTGATCAGTGCGGTCTCCGTATATGATGCACTCTAAATCCTGACTGAAAACTCACAAACTGTTCTTATGGAGAAAGTCGCACAATGTTTCACATCTGAGAGAAATGGAAGGTTTGATATCGTCTGTAATTACATAAAACCTCTGGGCTCAAAGTGGGCTTTTAAGAAGAGGTTTAATTACGGCTACTTTAAAGGACTGGGTGTACATATCCTGATAATAAAGACAGATTAATCATATCCACAAAGAAGGGCTGACTAGGAGGTGACATCCTTGACCAGCCTGGTTGGGATGGGGGTCTAAGAGACAGGTTGGACGGTTTAGATGAAGAAATTATTGAAGTTATTTGATGAAGGTCAATGAGAAACAGTCTAAATATATATCAGGTTTCTACAGCTGCTCTGCAGGATTGCTGTATCAGACCGCAGATCAGTGCCTGTCACAAGGCGTGATGAATTTGTTCTAATAGTTATAATTTTATTTCGCTAAAGAAGCTCATGGTCATTACTAGTTAGACTCTAAAGGAATAGATGGCCAATAGAGCCATGTCTCTGCTGTTAGCCTGGCTACAGTGCTGAAGAGAAACTGGGGTTGTTCTTATTTTCCTCTATTAATGAAGAGTAATAGGCTGTTCTGGCATCATGAGAGCCTTCCCAGGTTTTGTAAGATTATCCTGCCAGACTAAGCGAGATTCTTCCAGTTTGGTACCATTTACGCTCACACTGATGCCACTTGCTTGACTCATAATCTTGGCTATACCATGCAGCAGTTAACCTCCCTCTGTTTAATTATCTTTTCAGAGTAATAGAGTTCAGAGTTGTCTGCATGAGCCTGCAGTACTACCAACAAGATGATCTATTTCTGTAGGCAAAGAAGCAGACAAGTCCTCTACAAGCATTGAGACATGGCATTGAATTCAATACTGAAGGAATCACTTCCTTAAATTTGCTACAGCATTGTCAGATAAACATCTGCTGTAGGAGTTTCTGCAAAAAGGCTTATAGTCCAGTAATATGAACTCGAAGGTTATTAAGAAATGGTCAGATAGAAGAGGATTCTGTGGAAAGACTATTAGATGATCAATTTCGATACTCATATGAAAGAACAAGATCAAGAGTGTGGTTCAAATAATGAGTCGGTTTATTGACACTCTGACAGAAGCCAATTGAATCTAATAAAGAGATAAACGCAGTACTAAGACTATCATTGTGGTTGTCCACATGAATATTAAAATCACCGCCAATTACTTTATCTGTTGAGGATCAATGATGCAAATTCTGCAACCAGGATAAAAATTCAGAGGTAAGGCCCAGGAGCTCGATATACTGTAACAAATAGAATTGGCTGCAATGTTTTCCTGCTGGGTGAGTGAAGCTAAGAACAAGACTTTCAAATGAATGAGAATTAGCTAGGTTTAGGATTTATTAAAAAGACTTGAGTCAACATGGCTCCGACTCCACCACCCCGACCGGTACTACGAGGAATATGAGTATTACAATGACTGGGAGGAGGGATTCATTTAAGCTAACATATTCATCCTCCTGCAGCCAGTTTCAGTAAGACAAAATAAATCATCACAATTCAGATATTAATTCATTGACTAAAACAGCTTTTAGAGGACAAGGACCTGATATTCAAGAGTCCACATTTAATTTTCTTATTTTGGACTGGTTTGAGATGTTGATTTAATTTTATTAAGTTTTTATGATGAACCTCTTCGTTTGTTTATCTCAAACAATGTAGGTGGACGGGGACAGACACAGTCTCTATACTAAAGGATCAAAAGAGTTGCTCAACGAGGCGCAGAGAAGCGTAAGACGTGCCCGCTCTGGTCCAACTCTAAATATCACGGCTTGGTCGACTAATAAATCCTACACATATTTCTAGATATGAGCTGCTCCATCCAAAGTGGGATGGATGCCGCTTCTCCTAATCTTCACCAGGTTTTCCCCAGAAAGGTGTCCAATTATCTATGAAGCTCCACATCGTTTGCTGACACCACCTCGACAGCCAGCGGTGAAATGACGACATGCGGCTATACATGTCATCACTGGTCACATTGGGCAGGGGTCCAGAGAAAACTACGGAGTCCGACATCGTTTTCTGGCGATGCACACACCGAAGAAACACATTAATTTTAGCACTGACATGAATCGCGTCATTATCACGACGCGGATAACAATCACTGTATCGGGCGCTAGCTTTAGCCAGCAGTTTCAATTTGATTCCGATAAACGGCCCGCCACCCAGGATGCATTTGACTATGACCTCCCGTGTCGCGAATCTTCACGTTTTCAGAAATGGAGCTGCCTATGACCAGAGTTGGCTTCTCAGTGGTGGTGTCTGATGGGGAACATTTGCTTGAACGGAGCGTTAGAAACGTGGTCAGCTCAGCATGTTCTTCGGCAGTCACCCAGCCTCCGCCGTTCGAACTACCGGGACGGTTAGCGAAGTTACCTTCGTGTACCTTCACCATCTGTGTATCATTAACTATAAAGCACAACACTGCTCGGCAGCGGTACCGCGCTCTAACTCACACGAGCCTCGCCTCTCCAAAGTTACAAATAAACTACATTTATTACAAGTACCATTATCGCTTAAAGGAGGACGAGAGCAAACTGTAAACATGAGGCACACAGGGCAGGAGAGAAAGCTATATATGGAGAGACAGAGAAGAGAGAGCAGGAGAGCAGAGAGGCTTTTCATTGCTATAGTTGTGGAAGCAGGTGACTAACAGAAACTGGGAACTATCGGATTGTGGTTGTTAGAGTTAAGAAACTTGTTCAAAACAAACAGAACAAGTGTAAGGATAGTGTAGAGTTATGTAGGTAGTCAATGGATGAAAAAATATACTAAAATCTGTTTAGGAGCAGAGCAGAGAGCAACATACGCAAAACAACTTATAACCGGAAGTGACAGAATTGTACGATCGTAAAGCACGCCGCACGTCACACCCTTTGTCGTGTTTCCGCGACTGACAGGAAACCAAGAGGAACTAAAGGAAGCTTCGTATCGATATTTGGCTGTATTGTAATCGTACCACAGATGGCAGAATATACATATAGTAATGACTTCATGAGCTTCTTTAATGATAAAATTATAACTATTAGAGACAAAATTCATCACCTCTTGCCCTCAACAGGCACTGGTCTGCATTCTGATACAGCAAGTTTGGAAACAGCTGTAAAACCTGGATACAGATTACAGACTTTTTCTCCCATCGACTTTCATCAAATAATTCAACACTTCATCTAAACCATCAACCTGTCTCTAGACCTCATCCCAACCCAGGCTGTGTGACTTTCTCCATAAGAACATTACTTGAGGACACAGTCAGGATTTAGAGTGCATCATAGCACAGAGACCCACTAGACACTCAGTCAAAGTTACAAATGACCTCCTAATGGCACCCAGACAAAGGACTCATCTCTGTACTTGTCCTGTTAGGATCTTAGTGCACGATTTTTTGACACCATTGGATCATCACAATTTTTTACAGAGACTGGAACATCAAATTGGTATCAAAGGAACCGCCTTGGGCTGGTTTAAGTTTATATTTAGATCGATCTCAGCTTTGTTCACGCTAATACGAATCCCATACACCAAGTTTGTCCCAGGGGCTGTCTTGTTCTGCATCACTGTCCAGTTTATATATAAGCCTTCAGGGAACATTATTGGGAATCACTCCATTAATTTTCATTGCTATGCTGACAACACCCAATTATATTTATTGGATCGCTTCCGATGAAATCCAACCCTAACTAAACTCCAAGCATGCCTTAATGATATAAAAGTTGATGACCTACAATTTTCTGATGTTAAAACTGAAGTTCTCGTAATTGGACCCAAATACCCTGGTGAAACTCTCTTTCTAGAGACTTTAGTTACTTTTTAGACGTGGATCACCCTGGCCTCCAGCTCCACCGTAAAGAATCTTGGTGTTTTTTTATCAGATTTGTCTTTAACGCCCACATAAAACAAATTTCAAGGACTGCATTCTTCCACTTACGAATATCGCCGTAAATCAGATGCATCGTGTCTCACAGATGCAGAAAAACTAGTCCATGCATTTGTTACTTCTAGGCTGGACTATTGTAACTCTTTGTTATCAGGCTGCTCCAATAAGTCTTTTAGGTCTTTGCAGCTAATTCAGAATGCTGCTGCACGTGTTCTGACAGGAACCAAGATCAGAGATCACATCTCTCCCATTTTGGCTTCTTGCCCTGGCTACCTGTTAAATCTAGAATAGAATTTAAAATTATCCTCCCATTACAAAGCTCTTCATGGTCAGGCATCACCATATCTAAAAGAACTCATAGTAATCTTTACTACCTCTAGAACACTGGGCGCCTCAGAATGCTGGGTCTCTTGTGGTTGCTGTAGTTTCCAAAGTAGATTGGGAGCCAGAGCTTTCAGCCATCAAGCTTCCTCTGTGGAACAAACTACCATTCTGGGTTCAGAGGCAGACGGTCAACAGTTACAAGAGTAGATAAGACTTTCTTTTGATAGAGCTTATAGTTAGGGCCTCATTGTCATTCCTAGTTATGCTGCTCTGTTGATTTAATTTGCACATCGTGACATCTATTGCACGGAGGCAAAATGTGTTTTGTGAATTTGGGCTATACAAATAAAATTTGATTTGATTTAATTTGATTTGATCAATCAAAATACATACATTAACTACAGTATAAATGAATACGGTGTACAGTGTATTTTTTAAATTTAGACTATGTGTCACTAATCATCATTCTTATTGTATATAAACAATATATGAAGAGTGTTGTGATAAGTAACTACAGGCTGGGCCAGAGCAACAGGATCGCCATCAAGAGGTGTGCTTTAATGAGCACGTTATGTATGTTCCCAAGTTATGCTCAATTAGCTGTAGCAACAAAAAGGTTCGATAATAAACCAGCTTATTCCCAGCAAGACGACTCAGTTCCTCCTTTGTTTTAAATATCGACATTACGACATGGTTTTCCTTGGAGAAGTTACTGAACATGTGTCAGACATAATGGATCAACTTGATTCAGAAAATGAGTGGCTTGTTGACTTACCTGTTAAATGGCAGCACTGCAGAATTTTAAAATAGACACTGGGCATGATCAGTGTAATGTCACAGGTTGCGTTCAAGAGATTCGCCACAGTGGCCCACTGGTCACAAGGAAAGGACCAATCACCAGCCGCAGTGAAGTGAGTACATGGGAAAGTGCCAGATTCTGGATAACTGTACTCAGCGTACTCTCACAATCTCCTGACGGACTGTTGCCACCAGGATGGACTGGTCATGAGAGTTGACGGGATGGACACTAAATACAAGTGATGTGTTTGGGGATATTGGGTTTGTTTATGCGACGCTGTAAAAATCTAATTTAAGGCTGACTGTACTCTACCACTGACAATAATGCCACGTTGCATCCCATTCCCCTCCGCCCAAAGTTGAGGCTGAACCTATGTTGGCTCTGACATTATTGAAGAGGTTAGCAGAAGAAAAACAAAGGGCAAATGCTAGTGTGTGTCGATCTAAAACGCTTGAATACAGCAGTTAAGGTTTAGAGAGGTACATCCGCCAACATTGGAGGATATTTATCCTAAGCCAAGCTAAAGTGTTCTCTACCCTCGATGCCTCTATGATTTTGCAGATCCCTGGATGCTGCCAGCTAAAGCTGACAACCTTCATCATCCCAATGGGGAGATTCTAAGCCCGACGGCTGCTTTTCGCATCAAGTGTCAGCTCCAGAAATCTTCCAGCACAAATGTTAACACTGTTAAAGGATATGAGGAGTTGTCGTAGTAATGGATGACATATTTGTTTATGGAACAACCAGGAAAGAGCACGATACCCATCTTGATGGTGCTATGAACATCCATAAAGACAGTGGTTTAAAGTTGAACAAGGCCACGTGGCTTCGCTTTGACAAACAGAAAAAATACAGTACTTTGGCCACATCATAAGTGCAGAAGGCATGAGACCTGTCACTGACAAAGCTGCCATTACAGGAATGCCAAGCCCAAACCAAAGTTATGGAGCTTAAACAGGTCCTGGGTCTTGTCAACTATGTCGAAAGTTCTTGCCCGCTTCTCTCAGAGCTACATCCCATCACTGCCCTGCCCAGGAAGTAAACTAAATGGGTGTGGAGGATGTACAAGAAGCTGCGCTTTCAGAAAGTAAAAGCTATGCTTGTGTCTGCACCAGCACTTGCATATTATGATGTCTACCGCAAGACTGTCATCAGCACTGATGCAAGCGACTACGGATTAGGAGCAGCATTATTGCAGGAACAGGAGGATGAGTAAAGACAGGCATTCTATTCCCATATGTTGTCTGCGCTGGAGAAGAGATACTCCCAAACTGAAAAGGAGTGTCTTGTGGGTGTGGGCATGAGCGTTTTGTTCACTATGTGCCATCCTGAATGCTTCCTCTTGCCAAACTGACCACAAACCCCTGGTAAATTTCCTCATAAATACATACGACGGACAAGGTCCTCCAAGGTGCCAAAGACTCCTAATGCGCTCTACTGAGATTCAACGTGGTGGCTGGAGCATCCTTGGGAAACAGCTTGTTGTAGCCAACGCGCCTCTAGTAGTCCACTGACTGACAGTGGTGATGAACACAACAGACCAGGAAGCACAAGTATGTTGGAGTCAGTGGTAGCAAATGCGCCTGTTTCATCACAAAAACTTGACAAAATCTGCTCAGCCACACTACAGGATGAAGAGCTGCAAAGATAGTGTAGTTCATATTAGAACGGATAGCCCTCAAAGACATTGCTGTTTCCGGCCCTGCATGGATATTATTCTACAGAGCTCAACTCCTCTCCGAGAGACTGGTGCACTGGTGTTGAACAAGGTAGACTGGCTATCCCAGCTGCACGGATCAGAAGTGCTCAAACAGCTACACGGGACACCAAGGGCCTTACAAGGTGTCGCTAGCTCGAACTAGATGTCAGTATGGTGGTCCCCAAGATCAGTGTGCATAGATCATAAATACAGTGTCAACATACAAGTTCTGTGTTGAAAACAAAACTTCACTAAAGAACCCTCCTCACCACATCTTTACCTGGGGACCCTGGCAGCGCATTGCTGTTGATTTGTGTGAGCTAGAGAGACAGAATTATCTCATTAGACTGATTATTCTAGGGACATTGAAATTGCCCACCTGTCCTCAACATCCAGCCACCAGGTTATTACTTCAGGCCTGTAAAGGCATGCTTGCAAGATGGATGATACCGCTGGAACTGGTGGAGCAACAATGCCACAGTTCAGCTCGAGAGCTCTCAAGACTTCTGCCAGCTATGGGTTTGTGCACACAACCTCCAGCCGCCCTCATTACCCCCAAGCAAATGGTGCTGTCGAGCAAGTCGTGCAGACTGTCGCATCCTAAAGCAGCCAGATTCATATCTTCCTCTGATGTGCTACAGAGCCACCCCTAGTGCTGTTACGGGGGTAAGCCCGGCTTTACTCATGACTGGAAAAGATTTTAGACCACCCTTCCTATGTTGGAAGAAAAACTACAAATTTCTCCTGTGGACAGACATCAAATCCAGCAGAAGGATGCTCAGGCTAAAGCAGCCTACCAGTTCTTCCATGAAATGCCACCTGCTCTGCCACTCCTGGAACTCAATCTGCAGTCTCAGTGAACTGATGGAGAAAAGGGGTGGAAAATGTCTGCAAAGTCACTGGCAAAGCGCAGGAGCCCTCGTCTTACATTGTGAAGACAGACAATGGTGCAGTGCCAAGACACAATAGAGACATCTGCAGGCAGTCTCAGAGCTTGCTGGCCCTCCTCCAGGACCAAGCAGCAGCTGCAGCCTGAGGAATTTCCAGCCGCCCAGCAGCCTCCCTTTGTAAGGGTTAGACTCAGCCACAGATCCTGCTTCTGTCCAGAGACTGAAAAGATCACCTCAGGTGTTGTGTGGACGACCACACCTGTCATCCCTCATAGAGCTATTCCTCCATGACATCCAGAGGGTTGTGGTCAGGTACCTCCAGGTAGAGATACTTGGAACACTTTAATGTCATCTTCACACTGCTTCCTAAGTAATTCTGTTGTGAGATAAGTAAGTAGTGTGCAAGTAAGGGAATTACATTATGTTCTCAGTTAATGTTATGTTCATTGGTGAATAAAGTGTTATGTTTTGGGTGAGATCTGATAATTGATAGGTTAAATCAATTTACAAGTGCCTGGGATCACACAGTAATGCTGATGTAACACAAACACTCCAGACTGTTTTGAAACCGTTCATACACACATAGGAACAGCGCAACTATTGGGGCAGAATAAACCCTACGCCTGTGACCTGGCGGCAAGTCATCCAAACTATGAGACTGTTATGTCCATGTTTATCTTACTTGATGTGCAGTACATCTTGTTAATTTGTCGTGGAGCTTAACCTCTGGTGAGACGCTGATAAGTAACTACAGGTTGTGGAGTTATGTAACGTTATACATATGTGCCTGTGTTATGCTCCGATTAGCTGTAGGAACAAAAAGGTCAGTTAATAAACCAGTTTATTCCCAGCAAGACGATTCCAGTTCTCCTTTGTTTTAAACATCGATTAATACCCATTAAAAGAGCATGACAAAATCCTCTGTATGCTGCATGGCAGCTTCTCTAGTCACGAGAAGTGTCAGAGCGCAGTGCCATATGCACGGCCGCTCACTGTGTTTTACCACTGAATCACCTGAAATGATATCAAGCCAACCCACACAGATCTACATACAGACCTCACACAGTACAGTGTTCCGTTAATAGTTCTGCTTTTTACATGAGACGCCCCTGTTACCAGGGTCACCATATTACCTGAGATCTAGAATAGATCTAGATTTTATATGAGAGCCCCATCTAGTTTAAAATAAAGCCTAGCTATTTACATCTTGGTGTCTTGGGTCCTAGATTGTACACAGGGGCTGTTGTGGACACCTGTGAGGTTGAAGGCTTGCTGAAGTTGGCCTGATAAACAGCTGTCTGGCCTGTTGTAGGAGGTCTGCCACGATTAAAAGGGATGGACTTCTTTCAGAAGAACAGCATGGGCGGTGCATCAGGAGGATTTTAGCCTGTACACACATTCACCAGTGTGTTAATCATGTCTCATTGTTTAATATTGCTGCTAATGACATTTCCATGGACTGACGAACTTTTTTGCTGCAGCATCCACACTTACACAAGGATGGCCGCAGGCATTGCCATGAAAGTCTGATCGCCAGTCAAGTTTGATTCAATATATTCAAATATTCATTCAATATAGTCTTAAAGATTCATTCAATATATTCAAAGATTCATTCAATATATTCAAAGTTTCATTCAATATATTCAAAGATTCATTCAATATATTCAAAGTTTCATTCAATATATTCAAAGGTT
This sequence comes from Protonibea diacanthus, assembly GCA_028641955.1. Lineage (NCBI taxonomy): Eukaryota > Metazoa > Chordata > Actinopteri > Sciaenidae > Protonibea > Protonibea diacanthus. Next base: position 1,669,794 of record CM053986.1, read on the forward strand.
CACCTATTATATTCAAGGTTCATCTAATATATCCATTATATTATTCTGTTTAGCATGTGTCCATAACTATACAAGTTTTTCCATTGTCTTAGAGGTTTTTGTCAAATACATGATGAGATTAGTCTGTGAGACATTTTGGGAAATGTATTAATTCATTATCTTGCCAAAATTTCCATTTCCATTAGATTTAGTCCTTTATCTGACTTTTATACAAAGCTTGCATTTTACAAAAACGGGAACAATCACAGTACAGAGCAACAAGGATGTTAGTGCAGCAATAAGTTTTACTCACATAGAATCAAGGTCCAGTTCATGTATTATGTCCAGTTGTTGGTAGTGTTGGAGAGGACGTCCTCTTGAAGAGCTGGAGGTCTTCAGGAGGTTTTTAAAGGTAGAGAGGGACATCACTGATCTTATAGGAACCATGTTCCTGCTCCACCGAGGAAGTGCTTGATGTCCTGGAGCATACGGGTGGCAGAGAACTGGAAGAGGTAACATATGTCTGTATGAGGGCAGAACCAGAGACAACTTTGTAGTCAGCATTAGAGATTTGAATTTAATGCCGGCTGCCACAGGTAGCTGTAGTGGAGCTCGGCGAGCAGCGGTTAACACGCAACTAACATTGAAAACCAGGCATGCCAGCATGTTCTGGATAATATGAAAGAGTTTACTGTGCAGACTGGGAGGCCCGTCAGGAGGGCGTTACAATATTTGTGTATAGCTCAGATTGCTGGTGTTCCTGACTTTAGAGTGGCTTCTATCCCATCTGGTAGTATATTTTTGGTGCAAACTGCAGAGTGCAGAGGTCATTCAAAGGAAGCAGCACAGAGTCACTTGTTGGTGTTTATGTGGTGGATCAGATTCAATATGATTTTTCTGCCAATCTGATCATTTTATTAACAACAGCTAAGTAAAGAAAATGGAGGCCTAAATGAATTAATAAATTACAACAACGTCAACCAATCATTTATGTATTATGTATGTACATATATATGTATATGTTTCTAAATCACTGCAGTTATCTGGAAGGCAGCAGAACACATGTTGATAAATCTGTTAATGATTTGAGAGGTGCAGCATTACGCACAGTGTAGAGTATGCACTGTGTTTATCTTTGTATTACATCACATGCAAACAACACCAGGCTGCTGCAAAATGACCACACACACCTCCTACATGTATCAGACCAGTCAGCTATAACAGATTACAGCACGCCAATCCTGCAGGTCAATGCCTTTCTTTTCATATTATTCCTTGAAATGCATAGTGGTGCAACCTGTATGTCAGCTGAAATAGTGTCAGATTGAAAATTGCTATTTATTTCTATCATCATTGTACACATTCAATAAAAAACATTTATAGTAGCTTGTCATGTTGTTGCTGTGAACAACAACAAGCACAATTCTTCAGTTGATGAGTTAAGTTGCCGTCATCACCAGCGCCCAGCACAAGACCACAGAGATGTGATTGGCTGATAGCCATTTATTTCACCCTCCATTTAGTCTGTTTGCACTTTGTGCCGTGCACCTACATGGTGTAGAACCAATATAGCAGCTGTACTTGGTGGTGCCTACACAGTCTGTGTGTCTAAGACCAACTGCCTTTCCACTTACACTGATCAACTGTCTGCTGAGAGGACAAATGATTTGTTTCATCAAATTAAATAAATATTCTCAACTTTATTACAGAGGAAGTACTGACAAGCTCAGAGTTTGGATTGTTCATTGCTTCACCACTGGTAGCAACGTGAATCAACAAAGAGAATGTAGCCATAAAAGAAAGGAGGTAAGACAGCAAGGTATAGCAAGCATACACATACACTCATCAGCCATAACATTATGACTAATTGTAAATATTGTGCTGGTTTTCCTTTTACTGCCAAAACAGCCCTGACCATCGAGACATGGTCTCCAGTAGACTCGAAGGTCTGCTGTGGTATCTGACACCAAGACATTAGCAGTAGATCCTGTAAGTTGAAATGTGGGACCTCCATGGGTTGGGCTTGTTTGTCCAGCACATCCACAGATGCTCGATTGGATTGAAATTTGGAGCCAAGTCAACACCTTGAACTTGTTGTGTTCTCAAACCATTCCATACCATAACCATACTATGTTTCCTTGTGGCAGGGCTCATTTATCCTGCTGAAAGAGACCACTGCCATCAGGGAATACAGTTTCCATGAAAGGGTGGACCTGGTCTGCAACAATGCTCAGGTAGGTGGTATGTGTCAGAGTAATATCCACATGAATGACAGGACCCAAGGTTTCCCAGCAGAACATTACATATAAAGTGTCACACTGCCCGGGCTGGCTTGCCTCTTCTTACCATAGTGAATGGACTGTACTTTGTACCACTACAAGGTACCAACTGCTCATCAGTTTTAGGAGCTAACCGTTCATACACATTCACACACAGAATCATGTGCCATCAGAGCAGTCTGGGGTTCAGTATCTTGCCCAAGGACACTTCAGACATGCAGACTGGAGGAGCCAGGGTCAAAACCACCAATCATCAACTGCCAGGTAAGTGACGACACGCCGCTTCTGGCCATCCATGTGTTTGTTAGAATGTAAAAAGACAAACAAAAAAAACTGTGATTCACACTGTGTTCTGACACCTTTTTAGCAGAGCTAGCATTAACTTGTTCAGCAATTTGAGCTACAGGACCTCAAGTGTTTGATCAGATCATACAGGACAGTCTTCGCTTCCCATGTGTATCAATGAGCCTTGGCTGCCCATGACCCTGTCAACAGTCCAACACCTTCCTTGGTCCCCTTTTGATATTTACTGACCACTGCAGACTGGGAACACCGCACAGAGCTGCAGTTTTGGATTCCATCTATTTTTCTTGCTTGTACAATGTTAACTTTGAGGACAACATGTTCATTTGCTGCCTGATATATCCCACTGAACTGACAGGTGCCAAGGTAACGTAGATAATCAGTGTGATCAGTGGCTGACCAGTGTATATAGTGGGAAATATGTCTTTCTGTTGATCCTGTCCATGGCAGTGTTTGTTTTGCTTCTTCACTGTGACTTCTGTCTGCTTCTGTAAATTTGACAAAATTTGAATGTTTTTTTTTTTAATCCCAGGCGGAAAATCAGCAAAGGGTGAAAGAGGAATGCGAGTCCATCTCCAAGTGTCCTTCTGTTGAAACTCGTGCCTTCATGCTATGCTGCCACCATGGTGTGAGAAAGTCAGAGCAAAGGCCTTTTGAAGGTCCAATATGGTGTGTGTGCGTATGTGCGTGTGTTTGTATGCACAAATGTGTTAAATGTTGTCAGTAGACAGGTGCATGCTGTTCTCAGCTGATTTGTCTGGCAGTCTCCTGGACCTTGAAAAGACACTAAAATGAGAGAACAGTCATCCTATTCTACAAGCTCTGTAAACATTCTGTAGATACATTTATACTCAGTTTACTTTGTCTTTTTATTGGACCGTTAAACATATTAGGAGTAGCTACTTTCCTTTGTTTATTTTCCATTAATCATGCAGACAGCTATAGAAACATTTAGCCGTAAAACAGGCTACAGTAAGCCACTACTCCGTGGGCTAATCAACCTTTATCTCCTTGTTTCATATATTTACACCAGCTGAGTGACTGTTGCCGCAATCACTACATTGTTAGGGTTGTAAATCAGCACCATTATCAACAAATTCCACACGTTAGTTTTTCAAATCAAATTCTTGGTGTCTGTTCCCAGCTTGCTGAAAATGTCTCCATATGAGGATCTTTTTTCACTGTTTACTCACTGTTTACTCACTGTTTCACTGTTTACCTGCCCAGGATCTATTTGCAGATCATCACACACCACACAATGCTTCTGTGTGTGTGTGTGTGTGTCCAGACAGAGATGTGTGGAGGAGTGTCGCATTCAAACACCATGGAATAATTGCATGTATAGAAGAACAGGTGTCGTATAGGTTTGCATGAGGTCAGTGTTTGGCCCTCTTTTCTCTCCTGGTTCAAGGTGACAGCAGCATCTCACACTTCTAAAGCACCCTTGTTCACCAAACTATTTTTTAAAACACACAAGATAGAGCACAAATCCTTCATTGTTTTGTCCATGGCTTATTAGGAGATAATAGTTCTCTCATTTATCATTGATCTGAAGGTCACGATGACACTAGCTACAGACATGTTCATACAGCAACATGATGTATTTTAACAAAAGTCTGAATGAGGTCAAATTTATGCAACAGGCTGTATTATACTCAATGTAGCAGTGATGATTTGTGATGTGAAATAGATTCAAATATATGCATAATAAAAGGATTGAGTGCATATTTATTGATATACCAAATGCTCTTTATGACTAAGAGTAAGTAATATGAGTCATATGTCATAAAAACACTACAGACATTCTCTTAACATGAGTTTATTTTTAATTCATTTAAATGTGTCTCAAAGTATTTAGATTAATTTTCTTGATAAAAGTACCACAGTATAAACATACTTTATTAAGGTAAACGTCCTGCATTGAAATAGCGTTAAAGTGGTATTAGAAACATACCTGAGTACCAGAGTAAAAGTACTAACTATAAAAAATATCCCCTGTGAGTTTTATGCTGTATTATTCACCGCAATTCACCGATACAGGAAAGGGTGCATCATATTCTCATAGGTTTAAATGTTTAGAAAAGCAACTAGAGACAATGTTTCCCTCTGAATTATACTGGAATGCAAATATAAAGTATCAACAAATTGAAATATGCACTTGAGTTTTTGTACTTAGCTACATGTGTCTGCTATTAAAATATGTTAAATCCAGACAGAACACAGCACAAACTGAGCTTTTGACTTGAAATTGAGCTTTACCGAGTCTTCCTCAATTATGACACTGGTAAACAGTAGATGGCGCCATCACTAAAACAAACCAACACACAGCCAAGCTCGCCGGCTCGGAGGTGAGCGGGTCGTCTACTGGATCAGATGATCTGTCTGATCCTTCTAGTCTGCATGTTGGTCGGGCATAATGAACTCAGGGTCGGGAAGGCTGTGCCATCGGTGTGAACGGTTAGTTTCTCAAACGGACTACAGAGTAGTAGTAACCAGGTTTAAGCCAATTTGTTTGCCCCAACCCAACAGTGAAAAATGAATGCAGTCATACTGTTACTGTACTATTACACAAATCTATTACTTGCTCTACACATTGTTTGTTACTTAATTTATTATTATTATTTATTATTTAATTGACATGCATTAGTGGTCTAGTTTTAGTGAGTGTGATATATATATATATATATATATATATATATATATATATATACACACCGTTATCTAAACAGTTAACACAGATTCTGTAGAAAGACCCAAAAGCCTGCTGGATTATCGGGATGAAAACATCTATTCACGGCTGATTTTAGAAATGACTTCACACATATGTGTGAAACTCCTCACAGCAGTCCAGCCAAAAGAATGCAATGGACATTTCTGGAGTCTGTGAAATGATTCATTGTTTTTTAGTGAAGAAAGACTGCAGAATAAAAGTTGTACTTATAATGAATGTCTGATTACTTACTGTCTATCTTACATGAGCACAGAAAGACAAGAATAAATGAACAAAGAAATGCCTATTTCTTCTTCAACAAAATGGCTCAGACATATAGCAAGCACAAATGGAAGGCTGAACTCATATTGATAATTGTATTTTGTTATACTGTGTAAAAAGAAAATATTGATTTTGAAGTGCTCTTTGGTGGAAATATTAGCTTTTGCTTCATGTTCCTAATGTTTTATGAAGTTCATTTTGTGTCATTTTTGCCAGTGACTTTCAGATGAAGACTGTGTGAACCGTTTTGTAACTTGTGATTGAGCAAAACTGTAATAATCTTTTTAATTGCCTGGAGTGTGGAGACCATTTAAAAAATCATTAAAATAAAACCTCTGTACATTGCACTGATAGATTGCATCTTGCACATATAGCAGATTGCACTGCAATTGGCCTGTTCATGTATTAAATGTACTCAGCTGTTGCTGTCATGCCTTGTTTTTCATATTTTGTTGGATGTATTTAATAGTTCTTTATCTGCTTTCCATCCTTTTAAGCTGTTTCTCGTAGTCTAATGCTAATTGTGTGCATTTCAACAGTTTAACTTATGAACACCAGATGTCTCCTGCTTGCCTTAAAAGTTTATTTTCGGGATGTTTCCACTTTCCACATCACAGCTGTGTGAGTTGTAAATTGGACCAGATTAGTTTCCAGACTCGTTGTGATCCTGCTCGTACGTACGCATGTTCAACTGAGAGTTAAACTGAGGCAGAGACACTTTCCTCCTTCAGCTGATCAATGTGGAAACAGTCTTCTAGTGTCAGACTCTGCACAGAGTTACCACATTTGCTACATTCTTACCTGTAGAACCTGGGTCATGTGATTTAAAGAGATCATATATTGATATATAGGACAACTCCCATCAGACCAAACAGAGACAGGATCTGGCTCAGTTCTCTTCAAGTCATGACAGTGTGACAGTGAGCCAGCCTGAACAATAGCAGCACCCTGAAAATGAAGCAGCTAAATGGAATTCAGCCTTTGCTCATTTCACACCTGAGCTTTTCCTCCTTTGACATGTTGAAATGATAAAAAATGTGCAGTATATAAATGTGCAAACACTTTGAATACACCAGTATATCATCAATATGTAGCATTTCTATGGAATAAAGTGAAGCTTACACATGGGGTGACAGAGCCTTCTCTGCAGCTGCCCCCTCCCTCTGGAACTCTCTCCCCAACACACATCTGTGACTGTACTGACTTGCCCAGCTTCAAATCTCTAACAAAAACATACCTTTTTCAAATTGCTTTTAATGTTTAGCTCAGCCTAATGTGTTTTTAGTGCACTATTTCATATTGTTTTGCTGATTTGATTTGTAAAGTGTCTTGAAATGTGCTTTTAAATAAAATGTATCATTATTATTATTCTTACATAAAATGTTCAATAACTGAGAATCTTCTCTGAGATGATCATGATGTCATGAATTCAGGCTGAGCGGATGACAGTGGATGGTCAAAACTGTTTAATGTACTGCTGTATAAACTGGCCAGTTCCTTCCCACACCGAGGTCTGTGTTTAATGAAGGAGGGCCCTGGGTTTCCTTTCTCAGAGTCTTGGCCGGGTGGAGCTCCTGAATGATAGTGGTTTCCTGTTGGAGGCTCAGTCAAGTTTAAACCATTTGGAGTTATTTTTGAAGCATTCCCATTGCAAAGCAGCGTGCATATGGACAGAACGTGTCTGTCAGTGTTTATGTCAAAGACTTGAAGTGAAATGGACAAAACAGCTGTAGGTGTTTGATTTTTTTTTTTAGGATTTCCACTGTTTCCTCCTTTCCTTTAATAATGCCTGTCATCCACCCAGCTGTGTCCTCCCCTGCTCTCCTTCCTCTTACTCATTCAGACAAAAGAACAGTTAAAGTGGCAGACAGGAAAACACATAACACAGAGCTGTTGTTTATTAGGTCTGCCTTATATCAATCAATCACACCAGACTAATGAGGTTTATTATTTATCAGAGCCATCCAATATAATGTCACTATTATGTCCATTAAGTACATACAATAACACATGTGTGAAACAGCAAAGGAAAGGAATTATTCAAGAACAGTTCCTACAGTTAACAATGAAAGCAGATGATGTGAGTGATTGGAGTGCTGACATGGATCCAAATGTGTGTGTGCGTGTGTGTGTGTGTGTGTGTGTGTGTTTGACAGACAGCACCTGGCAGTGGTTTTAGCATGAGGGTATCCAGCTGGTGTTACTGGCTTGATGCCTCAGCTGCCACTCTCACTTCAGGTCCCATATCACTATGTGTGTGTGTGTGCGTGTGTGTGTGTGCATCTGTGTGTGTGTGTGCGTGCTTTGGAAATGATTATAGGAGTTTCATTTTTTGAGTTTTTCTATGCATAGTGAAATTTCAGTGTGATGAAACGTGTCCTTCCTTGTTAGTTTGAGCTGTTGGATCATTTTTGGACATTATTGGACATGTTTTAATGACGAGAGAAACGTTGTAGGATGAACCACTGACCAACTAGGTGCATATCAGAGGGTACTGCACGACGCTGTAGTATGCTGTGTTAGCTGACCATCACACTTCCTCCTCCATGTTTGACAGTTGACTGTGATGTCCATGTTTGACACACCGAGGAACCATCCTTTTACTACAAAAATCTTGTGTGATGAACCAAAGACTTCAAATGTTGATTCCATAACAACTTTTTCCAGTTTTCAGTAGTGCATTGGCAGTGTTTTATGACCCCGGCGAGCCTCTTTTTCTAATTCTGATGTCTTAGCAACTGCTTGACACTCAACCTATCAAACCTAAAGCTCAAAGTCTTCTCTTTACAGTTCAAACTGAGACTTGCTTTTTACGCTGCTGTCCTATCACGCAAGCTGTTGACTCTCAGAAACTTCTGTCTTCTGATTCTATTGTGGCTTTGGGTCTGCCAGACCTCTTCCTGTCCCCCAGTTTCTGAATGCCATTTGGTGGCAAAGGAGACTGTACTCACTGACACCTTGACTTTCTCTGCAATTTCTCTGTAGGAGAAATTGCTCTGACTGTTATGATGGTCTGTCTAAAAGAGAGTCAATATTGGACTTTATCATGTGACCTGAAACATGACACCAAATGAGTAATCATGTTATTCTGTTACTGGTGTGTGTGTAAAAAAACAACTGTTTGTTAACAGTGTCACCATATTAACTTCATGCTGATGATATGTCAACTACAGGTGAGCTGGTTTAAACAGAACAGAAGGTTACATGTGTAACTGGTTTCCAGTTCTTTATTTGACAGAACAAATCATACACATCTAATCAAATGAAATATAGAAACGTCTTATGATGCTACAAACAAATGAAACTCTTTAAGACACATGGCACAGTGGCAAAATGTCACATAGCCTCTCTCCTTTACCTCAACTCGAGTGTGTTTAATAAATAGATTTAATCTAAAGAGAGAAAGAGTCTCCATTCAGAGAACTGGGGTTACACAAGTAACCATCCATTCTCTCAGAGTCCTTCATGTTATCACTTTCTGGTGATGTATACCTTATTAAGTGTTTATAATATGCAGTCGTTGATCCATGTTAATGAATGATGTATTAATGCTTTATAGATCAGTTTACATTAGCATGGTGTCTATCCTCCTTAGCATCGTTCTGCCTTTAATCTTTAGTTTGTTTTGATGACTGAAGATGTTAAATACCACAATCAGACATTCAAGTTTTAGTTTTTAATGAAACTCAACTTTTCAATCCATAACTTTTACTTTCAATCAAGAAATATATGGCATGACACCTACATGCTGTTCATCCTGAAAGAAAGTTCCTGTTTCAGATGGAGTGTGTACTTTGTCGCCTGCTGTGCATCAGTCTTCAACTCTGAACTCTTAATGGTCTTAAATGGAAATCAGTGAGTGACAGAGGTCAGAGGTCAGCAGTATTAAGGTGTGTGTGCGTGTGTGTGTGTGTGTGTGTGGGGGGGGGGGGGTGGTCACCACCCTGGCCTCACTGTTTGATGCCACATGTTCTGAGGCCCCTCAGCAGCGCTGGTCCGGATGTCATTACATATTAATTAGAGAACATAAGAACCAGGTTTGAGTTCCAAAGAGCACAAATCAAGAGAGTAAATCCCAAAATCAGTCTAACATGACCACACTGATAACTGCTCAGTGATTGAATTACTGTCTGCTAATTATGTCAGAGAAGAGGAGAGGGGCAGATGGCTGACAGCAGCACATGGGAAGAGAGGACAGGCAGAAAATGAAAGATTAAAACACATCATTTCGTTGTTGAGTTCAGATGCAGAGTTAGCTCTGAGTGATTTATACTTTTGGAGTCCTGATTTATAGGTTGACATTGTGGATTAAAGACTTCCATGACTTTGATAATTTTGACTGATTCATGTTGTGAGATCAAATTATTCAGACACTATAAAGGACTGAATGTTAAACTATGGAAGAGATCAAGGAGTGCAATGAGCAGGTCTGAATGTTATTCTACAATTACAATATAACCAAATTACACTTGGCAGTGCTGGTTGTTATATTTTTAGAATCACTGTCCACAAATCTGACTACTTCAGGCAAATAATAACAGTAATATTTTCCCTACTGAAGTGATCTGTGGAAAAATCTTTGAAAGAACATTGTGGACCAACAAGGTTGGTTTTAAACTGACTTTTTTACACATTTGTAGGCTGATCAAAAATGTCTTGAGGGGAATTTAGATTTGAACCTCTTTTCTTAAGAATTAGCTGTGTTTATGTCGTATTTTGCTCATTAAGTACATCTGAGGCCGAAGGAAGTATCATTATCAGAAGACACCAGAAGATCATCAACGCTTTGAGAATGCATTGTGCTGCAAACATGAATATGTCAAAGGAATCCATCCATCAGGTTCACTGTTGAGACACAAAACAAACCTGAAAGAAACACTTTCATCACTGAAGGATGATGATGATGGTGGCTGCAGCAGCTTCCAATTTACCCATGTTGCTCTTCCTCCCGCCACTGCTGTCCCAGCTACATTCATCTGTCTTCATCTATCTGATGTCTTTCTGTTTACTTTCATTTATCATAAGTCAATAAATACTGGAAGACAACGTATTCTGTATACTGCGCATTTCTCCTCTGAAGATTTCACATAAAGTGAACGAACGTGGCTTCAAAATAAAAGCGGGAAGCTTAAACTGAGGCACAGTTGATAGGATTATCACCTATGAATCAGTCCCTCAACAGAGACACCTTAGTGAAGTGAAAACACTCGACACACCCCGCTGGTCCACTCTCACAATCTGAGGATTTACTGCTTTAATCTACATCATGTCAAATCCCATCAGGCTTTTGGGTGTGTCGGGTTTGTCGTGATTATATCAGGAGAATTAGAACAATCTATAATTTAGATATGATAAGATTTACTTGCAGTATTGTAGGATGAAAAGAAAGAATACATTAATTTATACATAAACGTTATATGAAAAAAATCTGTCAGCACAGTCAAAATAAATACAAAATAAGTGAGACCAAAATTATAAAATATCAATGTAATGTGATCACTAACTTTACAACCCTTTACAATTTCATGAGAGAATCAGTCCAGAATGTAAATATAATTCATTTGCGTCACATATCGATGTTAATAACAGACATTCATCGTTTGGTCAGAAAATGTAAAGATAAAGTGAACATGGCCATCAGAATTTGACATATTTTAATTAGTTGTTTTGTCTAACCAGCAGTCCAATCCCAAAGTTAATGAGCTTTTTATTGGGTTATAAGAAAGGTATATATATATTTACATTTTATATTACAGAACGACTTATGTCTTTTATTGTGAAATCCCTACAGGAAGTTGTGTTGTCTTCGCTAGCTTGATTGTGGGGAAAGTTTTTTCCAGGGAGCGCGCGCTCCTCCTCTCCACGCGCTGACCTGCGGCCGGCCACATCAGCGGGACACCGTAAAGGAACGGTCGCCTCGTGAACTAATCCTCCGCCGTGTTCTCCTCACACTGCCGGTTTCGTTGTTCCAGCTTTAATCTGTGAGCACTCTAAAGAGATTAACGGGCGGCGCGGAGGAGGTGATGGAGCGGTCCCGTCAAAGTTAAAGAGGCACGAGAGAAGCTCAATCTGTCTGTCTGTCTGTCGGCGGCAGACAGAGCGGCTCCTCCCGGTGCTCCCACCGCGCTAAAAGTGAGCGGCTTTCCCCGCCTTGGAGGCCATGGGCTGCGGCTTGCGAAAACTGGAAGACCCGGAGGACAGCAGCCCCGGGAAGATCTACTCCACGCTGAAGAGACCGCAAGTAGAGACCAAGACGGACACTGTGTTCGAGTACGTGCTGCTGGACTTCAGTCTGGAAGGTAAGCTGCTGAGCACAGCACCACACTGTCCACCTCCAGCTCCTTTCTCTGTTTGTGTCTGTCTACATACATACATGTGTGTGCACTGCTGGTCAAACTACTGCATTATCACGAAAAACAACAATATTTCATTTCAGTGACTTTTCAGTCTTGTTGTAAAGTTCAGATGAGGATGTGATGATGAATGTATGCTCATGTTTGAACTGCAGCTCTAGAATCTGATCTGAGATGATTCAACCAGTTGATTATCCAATAATTCCAATATCGGATTTAACTGATGATTCGTGTTTTTATTTCATCTGAAACTCAAACACTCTTCAGTGTGTCGTTGTCAGAACAGTCTTTGTTTTGAGCTGATGACATTTAACAATAAATCATGATGATAATCTGTGGAATCATCAGTAATCAAATTGATCATATTTGTCCTGCATATCTGTACATCCCACATATTTGGACTTACAGGTTCGAGAAGTGAAAATTGTGACCTGAAGGTTGGCTGTTCAATCCCCCAGTCTGGCAGTACTTTACAGTTTGTTACTCCAGACTTCTCTTAAAGGACACTGTGATCACTGATTCATCTAAATGGAGCTAACTGCAGTAGAATGAGGATGGAGGCCCTCTTTAAATATATTATCATGGTATGAATCATTTACCATGCCTCTGTGTGTTCGTTCTTTTGACTCAACATTCCTCCTTGTATATTTGGCTTCCTGTTTCTGGTTTGTTTTGACGAGTATCACTTCTTCACAGAGCATCTGTGTTTTCCTCTGTGCGTGTAAAATAAAATAGAAATGACTCCATAGCCAGACAGTGCTGTATCTGTATCTGTAGTATCTGGATGATAGTTTTAAATATGGACATGACCCGTTAATGTTTTTCATTTGAAGGTGCATTTGTAGGTGATTCAGTGGCATCTAGTGATGTAGTTACTGGTTGCACCCCTGTCGCCTCAACCCCTCTTTGCCTCCAACATTCAATGAAAATGCCTCCAACATTCAATGTCAGATTTGTGTGTGTGTATAAAATTCTTATGTTCAGGTGAAAACACACTAATGAAACAGAGTTCTGAATATTATACTCCAGCCTCTTAAATCTGACACTTCAGATTGTTACTAATGATGTGTGTGTGTGTGTGTGTGTGTGTGTGTGTGTGTGTGTAACCCTTCAGCATCTAACTCTGGACTTCTCCTAGCAACAGGCCCCTTCATTCAGCCTATCTAGAAATAGGTCACACAAGGTTTTTTCCTGCCTTTGCTAATAGCCCTTCTCTTGGCACACACATGGACACACGCATGGACACACACACATTCACACACACACACACACACACACACACACACACACACACACCTTCCCATGTGGTAGGCATGCAGCAAAATTCAATACCCTCTTAGAGACAAACCCACCTGCTGCTATATGGAATCTAATTTGAACATGTGTTGTAATCCAGGACAGCCGAGGTTTGCCATTTTTCAAGGATAATCTGTTCATCTGTCCTCAAAGCGGCTGTTTAGACTCTGACCTATTTGGAAGGAAATGGTGATTAAGTTCTGAATGGGAGCGTAGCATGTAAACAGCAGGCCGACCCCGTAATGAGTCATGGAGGAAAGTGCTGCTTTCCAAATGAGGAGGTTCAGGGAGGTGAAGTGACTGAAAGGTTGTCCAACGTTCAGCGTGATCCAGAGATCTCATCATCTTCAACTTCATCTTCCCATCACATTCTTTGAGCTCATGGTAATGTCTTGCTTTTAATCCGAGCATATTGAATTTACTGCCATACAATCTCCGGACAAGCCACACTTTAGAGATTGTTTTTCACTGACTGGCACAGATGTTTTAGTCCTGAGTCAGTCAGGAAGCAGCATAAAGCTGACAACTGCCTAAGTACACCAGACTACACTCTGAACCTCTGCTCAGTAACGACTGGAGGTCACAACGCCAACTGTGTACTTGTACCAAAACAAACATGGACGGCAACCAGCAGCCTGCGCTGTTCATACACACTGACATGTGTGCTGAAAACAGGGAGGAAACGAGTTTGGATGGTATCCTGGATGAAGAGACGTGAAGGACTGTAGAGCCTGCAGAGTAGTGACATGTCAGTTGCTCTCTAAAGTGAACGATGGGAGCCGGCTCACGTCCGAGAGTTGTTTATTTTTATTGTTAAATTTTTTTTGCTTGCCGGTGCTCCATGCATGCAGTGACTGAATGTCACTTGCATGGTGTGCATCCAACAGTCAATAGCTGTTTTTTTTTTTTTTTTCTAATTTCTATGCTTAAGTATTTATAGGTGTTTCTGTCTGCTTTCTGTAGCTGAGTGGTTATACAATTAAGTTAGTACTTTCATTGGGTGGTTTCAGAGCAGTAAAAACATTTGGCTACAGCAATTTATTGATATTAGAAAATGTAATTTTTACTTTTTGAATACGTAGAAAGGATGTATTGAATAATTTTAATGATATATGTGTACACATACAAATCATAAGTCGCAACAGCACTAAATTTGGCTGAATTATAAAAGGTATAAGTGGTAAAATGAAGAGCCGTTTGGGAGCCGACTCTTCTTGGTGAGCTGAGTTAAATGATCCAATTCCCTAAAAAGAACCGAACTTCCCATCACTACCACAGAGAGAACTGGAAGTTAAAAACATTCAATTTACAATCACATAAACCAGAGAAAAGAATCCTTTTTCTCACATTTGTGATTGCGACCAGAGAATGTCGAACATATTTTTTGATAAATGACTTAAACAGCTACATTTGTCAAAACTGCTGACTAATTTATTGAATAATTTCAGTTGACTAATCCATTAATCCAGTCAGAGAGAGACGTAGTTTTGGGACAAACAGTAATGCATCAATATGAGAACCGTGTAATCCAGTTAAACGTGTATGGATTAGCTACAGTCACATCAGCAAGATGAGTGTAGAAAACCTTCAGGTAGCAGCTTCTCACTGTTTAACTTGGAACCGGTAAGCTGTATCAACTGTCCGTCTGTCATCGACTAAAATGAGTGAAATGACACAGTATTTGTACAGAATTAATTTTCATGTTTTCTTAGTCAGTTAGAGGGGATATTTACCTTCAGTAACAGATGAGGAGCCCTGTGTCAAATACAAGGCCTTCCTGGAATTCAAGGCCACGTTGTGCAGACAGATGTTTCAGCATATTGCTGGTGTTTCCATGTTGAGTCAATCTGATCAATTTACAGACATTACAACGAGCACTGTTGTCATCTTTCTTCATGAAATGAAGCCACACTTTGGACCGTTTCCCCTGGTCCACTGGACTCCTTATTGTCGACCATGACTCCTTATAGTTCCAATGGTGCAGATGCATGAGTAATGTAACGTGTGCAACTGTCCAAAACATGCCATTGATGTGCTCTGAGGCGTAGAGTCTAATGGATCAGACAACTTTAACCAGTTTTCAGTTCCCACCCCTAGTACTATACATATTTATTGGATAGATAGTATTGGATTAGACTAGGCTAGGGATGTAACAATATGGAATATTTGACATCTAGATTATAGTGACCAAATTATCATGGTTAATGATATTATCGCGATATTCTTAATTGCTGTACAAATGTCCAAAAAACATAATTTCACAAAATCTTGTGATTGTCTTATCATACTGAAACATTAGAAGCCAAAACCTCAAAAGGATACAACAACAAAAAGGTAATTTAGAATTCATAACCCTCATAAACTAACAGTAATATCGACATTAACATGCCATCTAATGGTCATCATTACACAAATTCACATAAAATTCACATATAAGAAGTGTGCCTGTGTGAGTGAGCGGAGTGCCTGTATGAGAAAATGAGTGTATGTACAGTTCCGTTTCATGCACTTTCCGCCATGCTTTCATTCTTGATGCCTACGTTACAAGCTACGCAGCGCCTTCATCGCGAGACGTTTGCAAGACTTGGATGAGGCTGTTATATATCCTGATAATCGACCGAGACACGACAATATTTATCACGTAAAATTTCACAGAGATTTACTGTAATACCGGTAATCATTCCATCCCTAGACCAAGCATACTGAATATTGAAGGATATCTCTAACCTTTAAGTCATTGAAAATGTTCTTTGAAGCTCCACTAAGTGCACATCAGAGGCACATGTATTTTCACCACAGTTTCCTCTGTCACCCACCAGCACACAGTTCATGACCTGTGACAGCAGTGAATGCTCGTCTGCTGTGTGCAGTTGTTGTCTGGAAAGTTTTTATTTTGTGCCTGGGAGTCATGGGTTCTGCCCACAGACAGGCTTATAAATGCAGTTCTGTAGAAGTGTGTGTGTGAGTCATACTGTGTTTAGACCCACCTTAGAAAACCTCTTGTTTTACACCAGTAGTCTCAGATGCTTCTCTCTGTGTTCAGACGGCTTCTACTCACACATTAGATCTGTGGCTGTGGTGTAGTGCGACTGCTGCTAAACATTTCTGCCAGAGAGTGAGATTGCAGTGGCTGCTGGGATATAAACTTCAGCATTTAGTCTTTAGTCTTTAGAGTTGTTTGGCAGGTCAGCTGTATCCAGCCATGTTTGGGAGAGTTGTCCTGTTTGAGACTGACAGGCTGACAGGCTTAAAGGTGGTCACTTACATCACTGACCGCTTCCAAACAAGCTTCAATGGTTGATACGGCTGCAAAATTTTGGGAATTTTCCAAGTTGGAAACATTCTGTGGGAATTAACAGGAATTTATGGGAATAAAGTGGGAATTCTCAAAATTGAAGCTTGGCTTAAACTTAATATAGTTGGGGAAAATATATTTTAGCATAATCTTGTACTAAATCAACCAGATTTCATGCAAGTACACTTAAATATCTGCTATTCCTATCACATTTACATAGCACACTGCTTACTGCAGGGCTATTGAGGCCATGCCCCCTACCTGCACAGGTGATTTCTGTACCTGGACCACACTTTAGAGTCCAGAGCACATGTATATGTGTGTGTGTGTCCCATTAAATCCCATTAATTCAATCCATTAATTCAACATACATTTCCAAATTACCATGCAGTTTCCAATTTGGCATATTTCCAAAATTCCCCATCTTAACATCCCTTGGAGACTTTATGGAAATTTACCAGAAACTTTCCACCGCTTTGCAAACCTAGTGGTTGAACACTAGTACATTCTCAGTATACAGCTCTATGTGTTGTTACTGAATCAGCCATGTTGCTTTTTTAGAGGGAAAGAGAAAAACAACACAGTAAAAACATTTTTACCATGTGAGTAAATGGTAAAATGCTGGTTTAATGTGCAGGCTTTGTGGGATCATCACTGACTTGAAACGTCTCTCTCAAAGTGTGACACTCCGTAATTGGCACAGCTAAAGATAAACTGGAGTGATTCCAATCTCTTGTAGTTATGTGCATCTTGTGATGGCTGCCATCCTTACAGGCATTTCTGTCTTTCTCAAATTGTGTTCTTCACTAATCTCATGTTGTGATTTGGTTAAAAAAAAATGTAAGTGTATTGTTTGTCTTGGTTCAGTCAGTCAGGCTTCGTCTTGCCAAATGAAGGATGAGACCCACAAAAAGCCAATCTGTGCAGTCCTGGCTATAAACCAGATTCAAACCAGACTGCTTTCTCACTTCAAGTGTGTCTCTGCAGGGTTCTCTCCAGTTTGTAAGCACTTGCATGATACAGAGGACGAGTAGGGAAAATAAAAATTCCAGTGACTGAACCGTATCAAAGAGGAAAGATGCTGAAGATTCCTGAATTTATGTAGTAGTGGTGTGCGATACTGCATATTTTGGTATCGATCTGATACCAAGTAAATATGGGCCAGTATCGCCGATACCGATACCAATACTTTTCAATAAATAAGGTGGATGCGTCATTGAATTGCTAAATCTCAATTAATTTTCATGACCGAAGTATTTTTTGTGATGTTTCCTTTTTTTTTTATTATATAGTTAAAACCCCGGACAGAATTAGGACAAAGTTTATAATTAAATAGAAAATGCTTTATTATCAATTTTTTTTTCTTGTTTTCGGCTTGAAAATACAGCCACATGGCACTCCTCTTCCTCTCTGCCATTCTTCTGTTGTATTTTCTCTGTGCGTGTGCCGATGAACCTGAGCCAGAAACTTGCTTGTTTGTTTGCTTTGCGTGTCTAAGTCACGTCACGTGACTCACATGATGGTGCAACATCTAAACACAAGGGGAGGGGGAGCTAAGTGTGCCTGCTCTGTGCTGACACAGGAGCGGCGAGTCCGGCGACCTGGCTGTTTCCTCTTTGCCAAAACCGCAGCATTGCAGACAAGAGCGGAACTTACAGTAAAGAATCGATATCACCAGGCTAGTATCGATCCGTTACCAATACCCACTTGGTATCGATACTATCGATATTTGATTCGATCCACCCACCACTATTATGTAGTTAACACTAGGGTTGTAAAGATTTGTGTTGGGTATAATGAATGAGACCATTTGAGGGTCCAATGCCTCCACCTTTGAGGAGCAATGAATGATGATTATTTTTTATTATTCCATTTGTTTTGTATCTTCATTTTTCATTTTTATAGTCCATTGTGAGCTTTACCTCTTCAGAACGTTTGTTCAGTATTCATACAGAAGTGTTAAAAGTCCCCAACAAGGTGATTTTATCTGTCTTTGACACTTGCATTACTAAGCTGAAGAAACAAACTGTATGTTTTGCATTTTGGGGGTTTTCTTCCCACAGACTAGCACCAAACCATGAATCCTTAACCGGAGAATGAACTGCTCTGTCACGTCTGTGTAACGTTACAGCAATGATTAACACTGGATTATGTGTCTTGATTGTCACAGCACCTTGTCAATAAAGCGGTATGCTTAAAAACTATGTATTGTGAATCAGTGCAGTTATTGTTAGTCCACCTTAAGCAAGCAATTATTTCACATTTAGAAATCCCCAGACATCTGTGATCGTCTACTTTGAGGAC
Source organism: Protonibea diacanthus (assembly GCA_028641955.1). Lineage (NCBI taxonomy): Eukaryota > Metazoa > Chordata > Actinopteri > Sciaenidae > Protonibea > Protonibea diacanthus. The sequence goes on from CM053986.1 coordinate 1,688,595, forward strand.
TAACATGATCATACTTGAATACAAAGGGCTCATTGAATCCACAAGAGTCTCTGCCTTCCAGTCACACTCAATTTATACATTTCCAGTATTGTTTGGGGACCCCAGTGTGCAGAAATATTCAAGTACACTGGGTGAAAATGGCACATTTATACTGCAGGTAAAGAAAACTGCATGGGATTAGCCCAAAGTGGGTGGGTATGTTTAGAACCCATTTTCTATACCCAGTCATGTTGTCAGTACCACTGGATCCCTTGGGTTTTCTAGTTTCACATGATACCTGTATCTTCATTGTAGCCCACTACAGCTTCTGAAAGACAGTCAACCGGGCAGACATGGTACAGATCCTGCCTGATTTTAGCCACTAATTGGTTGTTCCAGACTAATTTTAGAATCAGGCTGAATTTCTGACATTCAGTTTGACTGAGGTCACAACGTCTGATTAATTCCCTGAACCTTTAATGATGTAGCTTACAGTTTGAGCGGATCCAAGATCTTCCACCTTGACTGCTGTCAAAAGATCTAAACTGTGATGGGCTTGTTTTAATATTAGTGGAATAGCATTTTTGCAGCTGTGGCTAAATCAGTCTGCATGCTGCTGTAACGTCATCCTGAACCTTGCTGCAGAACAGACATCTATCTAGAGCTACAGCTGCAATTCTTCTTCTTATTTTTTATGAGTAACAGATGTGTAAGTAACACTAACACCTTTCTATCTGTACTGTGTTAACTTCCAGTGTGAAATGGCAGATTAAAACATGCATTGTGAGTGAATTCAGCATACAAGATGAATGGAAGTTGGAATGGAAGAGGACTAAAGAATCAGTCGTCTTCAGCTTTGAGGCTTGTATGTTTTCAAGCATTAGCACATCTGTCAGTACATTCCATTGCTGACAAGCACCTGGACAAAATATGTCTTTCTATCTTCTTGTTGCACCTCCCGTTGGACTACTTTTCGCTAATGTTTTTTGTTCAGGCAGGTTTCATAACCTCCAGCGCTTGTTTGTTCAGCAAATTTAGTCAGTACTCCTGTTGGAGCTCCTTATGAATCTTAGCTTTGTCATTAAAGATACCCCGTGGAGTTTTTACCACTAGTAGTGCTCTGCTGCAATGTTTTTATACATGGAAGTTTTTACGCTGATGACACCCTGTGTTTTATATCAACACAGATACTGTAGATAAGGCTGTTTTTTTTCCAACTGATTTTCATCAGAAAATCACCAAATTTATTAAAAAGTTAAGGTGGGTCATGTGTTTGATCTCTGTAGTTTACAGTAACCAGGAAAGAAATGACCTCACACACTCAAACACACACACACACACACACACACACACACATACACACACACATACATACACACCAGCATTGCACCCCGTCAACTTGGCCTTGTTTTACTCCGACATAGAGGAGACTGGACGAGGGGCCTAGAGCCAGAGGCAGAGCATCAAAGCACCTATTGGCTAATACTTCCCTGAGCTGAGTATTGAGGGCTGCACACAATGTGAGAGTGAGACATCCTGTGGACTATAAAGCAGGTTTTAGAGCTATCAATCTTTACATTGCAAACTGCTCATTGTGCGAGTGTGGCTGTATTAAAACTAGGGTTGCAAAGGGATGGAAAGTTTCTGGAAACTTTACATGGGAAGTTAAGCTGGGGAATTTGGGGAAATATTCAAAATCAGAAACTCCATGGGAATTATAAAAATGTATGGGAATTAACTGGAAATTAGGGTAGTTTAAACAAGCTGTATCATATCAAAACATAAATGTAAAGATTTTGTTTTTCTCATAAGCAGACATGAAAAATAAAACAATTAACATTACATTAACATAAAAACATTTCAAGAGATTTATTTGTAAGGAGAAGTTTATCAAGTTTGAATTATTTTATTGAACAATATTATGTAGTCCACAGGCTCAAATGTGTGTCTTCAATAGTCTCTGTGTGCTCTGGACTCTAAAGTGTGGTCCAGGTACAGAAATCACCTGTGCAGGTAGGGGGCGTGGCCTCAATAGCCCTGCACTAAGCAAGCAGTGTGCTATGTGCATGTGATTGAGGAATAGCATAGATACACTAATATGTATCTGTACTTGCATAAAATTAGATTGTTTTAGTCAAGATTCTGCTAAAACATATTTTTCCCAGTTATATTTAAGTTCCCTGTTATCCTTCAACTTAGTAAATTCCTGGTTTATTCCTGTTAATTCTCATGGAAAGTTTCAAACTTCCTGGAATTTTGCAACCCTAGTTAAAACACACTATAGTTGATGATGCAGAGCAAATGGAAGAGGACATAATCAGAGGAGAGTGTGTGGCTGTGTGTCTTAACCAGAATATAATATAATAATATAAGTTTTTCCTTTGTTTAGGCCTTTCTTAGTTTGGATGGAGATTGACTGCCTTTGCTGGTGTGTGGTGATTTAGTGAGCTGTACTGTCTTTAGAGCTAATCAGCAGATGTTAGCATGCTAACACACTAAAGACTAAATGAAATGAGTCCAACGCAGAACAGCGAAAATGTCCACTTGAGGCTGGCTCCAGAAGTGAGTCAGTCTCCATAAGTTCCCATGTTAAAATGTCCAGCAGAAATAAACATGTTTACAGCCTGGTACAAAAACAGTTTTGGTCTCTATAGCTAATTTCCCCGTTCATGACAACTGTACTGAGGGTGAATTTATATACAACTCACCTGTTCAAATGATATTAAGGCTTAAAGTTATGCAGAAATGAGAGCGTGGCCACTTGGATTGACAGGTGGGTGCTGTCACATGTGTCTGGTTTAGGTAACCAGGCTTCAGTCTGCCTCAGCTCCATCCATGCTCTACGCCTTTGTCCATTTTTGCATTAGCCAAGAGAAGGCTGAATAAAAATAGCACGCTCCTGTAAAGACAACAAAATCCTGATGTCTTAGTGTATGTACCCGGTCCGAGGCGAGAAGTCATCCTCACAGAATATTAGCTTTGGCCTGTACTACACATGGAACAGTGTCATGCAAAGACTTAAAGTGGACTATGACGTGAATTGAGAATGAGAGGATGATGTGAAGGGTGCTTATTGATGGCAGGTCAGGCCTAGATGGATACGAGGATATGCAGGTGGAGAGATGACTTAACCTGATGTGATGTGTGTTCATTGCTGGGTGGATGAACTGCACAAGGGTTGAATAAAGAGACAGTTGAAGAAAATTTGAGATAATCTCACTGTCCTGATGGTGAACGGGTATCTCTCTGCCTGCCAGTACTCTTTGTTATTTCCAGAGATGAGTGCAGTTTTCTCTAATCTCTGTTTAATCTGGGAATCGAATGGTCCACGCTGGATTATTTTGGATTAAAGTCAGTATTATTAAATTTAGAGGAGAGTTAACGGACAGCGTGACGTGGTTCAGACCAGACAACTCACACTCAGTCATCAGTCAGATTGAACAAGATCAGCTCAGATTGAACAACATATGGATGGATTACCTTGAAATGTGGTTCAGACGTGTTCCATACAGGATGGGCTGGAATAACTTTTTTCATCTCTTTAAAAGCAGCATTTTTATATGAATTTATGAAGTGATTAGGGCTGCAATGATGAGTTGAAGTCATCAGTTAGTGAGTTTTTTATACAAAGACATATCATCATTAGTGTGCAACCAAATTAGATTTAATAAAATACAAAATGTGAAGCTCTGCAATTGTTGTGAGCTCATGCTCCCCCGTGTCATCAGACAAGAGGTGCAATGGAGATCTACAGATCAGCTGACACTCTTAATAATCTGAATACTTTCATTTGTTAATTATGTGCACAGACTTGAAGGGTGACCAGTACAATCCTTTATTAAAGTAAGAGGTTTCTGCCCAACAGTAACAATATCAATAATAATTAATAATAATATCCTAATGTGTAGGATATTTAATCAGTACATTTAATTTTGTATTATTAAACAAATGTATTTTCTTATTACAATAACAATTTGTTAAAAAATAAATGTATTGTTATAAATGTAAATATACATGTTCCATGGGTTTTATATTTATTTTTTAAATTTGTTTTGAGAAGATGAGATGAAACCAAAGCTGAAATAGATGCTGCCAAAACAATTGTGACTAATCGACTAATCCAAAAAATAATTGATGGATTAGTCAACAACCAAAATAATCGTTAGTTGCAGCCCTAGAAATGATGATGTGGAAACAATGTGACGATTTGACAGAAGTCGCTGGAGCTGATGACCTTACAAAGAAGCATCATAAGACGACACAGCACTTGTTTTTCCTGCTGGTGTTACTCTTGTTTTCTCTGCTCCTGGTTGCCGGGCAGCTTTTTCCTTTTCACACCTTCTGCAGCTCTCATTCACATACAGGCTCATAAAATCCATCTTGTAAGCCCAGTTTGGCTTCAAACCCTCTACCTCCTTCCCTCCCTCCCTTCCTCCCTCCTTCTCCCTTTTTCTCAGCTCTCTCTGCCTTCAGTTGTTGCTTAACTGCTCTTGACCCCCCTCCCATCCTGCTAGTTCCCACCTCTCTATACTCCTCCACTTCTTTTCCCCCTTTTTTACCCTCTTTGCCTGTCCTCCCTTCTTCCTCTCCTCCTCCTCCGCCTCTTTTATTCCCCCACACAGCAGTGAACAGAGGCCTCAGTGTGCGGGTTGACGGGGCGAGTGGCAGCAGGATGGGAGGGGGTGTGAGGACTGAAAGCAGGGGAGGAGAAGAGCAAATGGCTGCAACAAAAGCCTTGGAGAGGTGTGTGTGTGTGTGTGTGTGTGTGTGTGTGTGTGTGTGTGTGTATGACATCATGGTCCTCCTGGGAGCCATTGACTCCAACGTGGTTGCCTGTTTTTGTTTTTTGTGTGAGACCCTGCAGACACTGCTAGTGATCTATGTTTGACTTGACTGGACCCGGTCTGTCCTCTTAAAGGAAGAAGTTGTCCTAAAAGTTGCGGGTCCACAGTGAAGCATCAACTGTCTCCAGCAGCTGCAATATGTAAGGCCGTGTTAAATTTAAATTCACCTCTAGTGTTTGGAGTGGGGTTCAGACCCACAGGAATGCCTGTAAAGTGTAGCTGTGTTTGCCCGGCCCCTGGTTTAGTGGTTTCATTGAGGTTCTGGTGGTCTTTAGTGTCATAATGGAGCCAGACAGCCCATTCAGAGGCTGCACTGATCTCAGCTGTGTCTCCACGATCTCTGGGGTGTTTGTTCGTGAGAATGTGGGGGGTTGTAGTAAGGAATGCTCTGTCTCTCTCTCACACACACTCACACTCACACACACACACACATACACACACACACATGCACACACACTCTCTCTCTCTCACACTCTCAATTTTTCTTTGTCTTAATCTTGCTGGATCCAAAACGCACAGTTTAGTGTGATTAAAAATCCATTAAATGGACTTTGTGTGTGTGTGTGTGTGTGTGTATGTGTGTGTGTGTGTGTGTGTGCGCGCACATGGGGCACACAGCCAAGTCCCTCTGTGAACAGCCACTCTTTGTGGACACAGGAAGTATGGCGATGGTCACAGGGATTTTCAGCCAGAAAAACAACACAAGACTCAACCAGCAGACAAACAACCTCTCAGCACTGACTGCACTCATCCCACCTGGAACTGCTGAGGAAATATTATTTTATTATATATGATTATTTTTTAAAACGCATTTGGAGAGTTCATACTTCTTTTAAGCCTGCTGCACAATCCACACACTGCTCCACAGGTATGCTGTCAAATCCTGTCAAGATCACAGATTAGTGTTCAAGAACGATTTTGGAAACACACACACACACACACACACACACACACACACACACCTGTGGGCTCTCTGATGTCAGTTTTGGTTAACCAGAATGACACTTGCATAATGCACAATAATTGATAATAACTTTTGAAATGGTGTGATGTGGGCAGGACTCATGACATCCATGTTAAGGGCATTTGAATGAATCATGTTGGTGTGGTGTACAAAAAACAATTTCATCACATCAGACGTCACAGGTGGAGGAGCAACACTAAAAATATGCTTATAGTTTGTGTGTGTGTGTGTGTGTGTGTGTGTGTGTGTGTGTGTGTAGGCATGTTTGGTATATAAATATATTCTGTATGTAAAGGTGTGGTGGGCCTGGTGTGGTGATGTGGTGTTTCCCTCAGCAGTCTGAGTTGGTGGTTGTTCTTTTCATGGGTGTCTCAGCACAGACCTTCCATAGTCTTCCATCAGTCTGTGAGGCTGGGCTCAGGATATCAGAACTTTCAGATGGACTAAAAATAGTTGTTTGCTGTTGAGGTGACCAACTAAAATACAGTTCCTAACTGAAATGAATGAATGGTTTGCATCATTTGTAGTGCTGTCTAGCAGACCCTCTGTGTTTGTGTGTGTACTGTACTGTACGTGGACATTCCTCTCACCAGGAGCACGGCAGGAACAGTGATGTTAAAGTCATTATACAGGAGACGGGGGAGATGGGGAGGGTGGAAAGCAGAGCATCAACAATCTGCTGCAAAAGAGCATTAACCTCAGAAACTAACTGAAGCTTTTCCATGAGTGCATCATAGCACTACACTTTATAACAAATCTGCACTTTTTACTGCATGGCCAGGCTGAACATTAAACTACAAGATCATCTTATTTTGAAAAATAAAAATAATTTCTATTCATGAAAAACATTGTACTGGTATTTGTTTGACTTAGCTACAATATAAAAGTGAATGTAACTGCTTATTTTATGTCAGTACAGCTGATCACATGATACAGGTGTAATCACTGACATATCATAAGAATTATGCTTCAAGACAGTTGTACAAACATAAAACAGAGATTTAGGGTTATTTTCTTGATTTAGTCAAATGGAAATGAAAAGTTCAAGGTTCTGTCTTCAGATTGATTCTTTCATAAATCAAACAATAATCTCATTTTAGTGAAAAATGACTCAAATGACTGACAAAATGTTGATTATTTGTGAATGAAATGAATAAGTTGTTTCGACGATGCAGACAGTCCAATGATCGTAGCATTCCTGAGCCAGGATCATAAATGTAAACTCCTCATCAGATGATGCCTGGATTGCACAACTTTGGTGTTTGGAGGAAGAAAGTATTTAGCACAATGAGCTGCTTTTAGAACAGGAGGCCATTTTCAAATCTGTTCACATTAGGGGGGAGATGCGGGCACAGTCTGAAGTACATGTGGCAGTAACCTTTATAGACCAGCTGGAATGCATTTTGCTGACTTGTTTCCTTCCAATCATCTCTCTGTCCATGCAGGTAGCCGTCCTACGGTGCAGTATGTGGCTTCTCTTTCTGAGCTGCCCCAGGCTCTGCAGCCCTACTACACACAGGGCTATGTCCTGGCCGCCCTGCACCCCATCATCCTTTCTGTGGGCCGAACCCGCTCACTGCCCTTCAGCCTGCTGTACCGCGCCATCCTGGCCCGTCCAAGACCCAGGTACATGATTCCTAACCCTGAAGACTGAAGCTCACATTTAAAATGACCTCCTTTACTTTGAGGGATTTTCCTCTTTTCATTATTTTAAGTGTAGACACACATTTATAAAGTCATCAGCAGCCAGGTTAAAGTTTAGACCTCTTTTTCAAGATCTCCACAAGGAATGAACACATCTTTTGCAGTTCACTCCGTTTAAAAAAAGTAGTAACCAACAAGATTTTTGCCAAGATTTGTGCGTACAACTAGCATATCTAAGGTGAAGTGGTTATTGGAATTTTGTGCAAGTTATAAAACTGAAATGAGGGAAGATATGTGAGGTAGTTTGGAAGCCGTAATGGTGGAACTCTAGAGATAAATATTATCAGATGATTATTTCTTCTTGTCAGCAAGTCCATTTGTGATACATAGAGCAATTAGGAGAAATTTGTCATTAGTGATGGAGCATAAGGAACTGTGCTAAACAGGTACAACAATAGTTGAGCAGTAGTTTAACAACAGTCAGTTTTTCAAAATCAGAATTAGAAGTTTATTGCCAAGGTTTGCACTTACAAGGAATTTGGTGTGGTTGGCACAGAATAAACATTACGTTTGAAAAAATATAAAATATATAGGAAGATTAAAAAAAAAAACCAAATATTAAAATATAAATATATATAGAATCGTTTCTAAAACAAAGGAGCTGTAGTGCAAACTGATGTGCAGATTTTTTATACAGAAAGCCGGTAGTTTGATTTTGAATTTTAAGTCTTAGGTTGAATGATTCTTAAATGACTGACTGCATGATTCAGAAAGAGTGATAAGGAAAGCAATTATTTTTTAATGGCAGGATAGTCAGAGACAGTGCAGGTGGATGTGGATACCACGTACTTAGTGTTGTCAGCATTCAAAACAGGTTAATTAAGAAGTATGATTAACAAGTGGCAGACTGAAGGTAATTCTGAGTTGGGTTGAGCCAGAGTTATATAGAATTATATCATCTGCATAGAAATGGACTTTGAGGTAATGATGGAAGAATAATATTTATGCTAATAATCGACCTCTGTGGCACATCTTTTCTGATAGTAGAAGGGCTTGACTCCTACTACAACAAACAGAGGCCTTCTTGTAAGGTAATCATGGAACCAGTTGAGAAGAGCAACACCATCCATCCACGAGACAAAGACTCGTGGATGGATGGAAAGACTGAAGACTGAAAGACTGAAGTTTGTTAAGTAGGATGTCATGTTCGATCAATAAAGATGATATACAAGCTATGGCTGGGACAACATGCTCATCTCCTGGTTCAATAATACTTGTAATTCTTATTCTACAGTATTCATAATACAAGGTTACATTTTTTTAATGCTAGACCATGGAAAACAGTTGAGTCATACACTTGACGATGTATGAGTCAACACAAAGCACATCATCACATCATTCAGTCTCTAAGTTTTATCTCAGCATCATACTTACTGCATCATGCTGCATATAAAAGTGGTAAACGATCTTTTTTTTCCTTTTCACCGCCCCTAATACAAGCCATGTGTGACCCCTCCACCCTTTTCTCTGTCACACATGCCTCCCCACTGTGCCCACATGTTCATTCACTATCATATTGTCAAGTAAACAGATGAATGATAGATGAAGCCGGCTGCATATTTCATGCAGAGCCATGGTAGGAGGTCAGACTGGCGTGCCTTGAGGAGACTTGGTTTGACTTGCTCCTTGTGTCTGCCAGCATTTCTATTGGCTAGAAATCCACCCAACAACAGGGGTCTCACAGCAGCCAATGGAGATGAAGTGTGTCTAATCTCTGAGGTTTGATTGGTTGGTTTTACCATAACTATGTTGCTAATTTTAATTTCATAAGATGAGTATGGCAGTAGACTGGAATTGGTGATTTATTGATGACATTTTCATGAAAAGATGAGCTAAATACTCAGTTATTTTACAAAAATTCTTTAATGTTGGAAAGGCAGTATGGTGTGTATGAGTCATCACTTCAATTGCTTAAATTGTTGTTTACCCTTTGGGTAATTGTTTTGACAGGAGCTGGTAGCCATCTCCTGCTGAGCGTATAAATGATTTATGTGTTGGTGTCTGCAGTTCTACGAACCCTCCAGCTGGACAGGTTCAATAGGTTTGGTGCCACTAAGCCAGAAACTTCCCACTGACCTGAAGAGAGAAGGGAAAAAAACTTGTCTTGAACTTGTCTCACTGATGTTTTTGTCTGTGTGTTTGTGTGTGTGTGCTTTCAGTAAGCAGACGGCGTCCATGTGTCACAGTGTTCCAATCTTGAAGGTTGAGGAGTGGCCGTTACCAGGAGAGTCGCTAACGGGTGACACAGTCAGAGCGCTCATCGACAGGGTCAGTGATATTTACTGCAGCTTAGTCGCTCCCAAATAAAAGAACACGAGGGAGCTGGATTCTAAATGTTTCTCTGGCACTGGACCAGAGTAGTTCCCAGTATGTTTTCCCCAAGGGGACACAACATAAAAGAATCATCACCAGATGATTAAAGCAATAAAGAACAAACTGTGTAAAATTTTATCTCCTTTATGTCCCTAAGACCTCTCAAACAAGTGAAATACTAGATACTTAAGGTCCTGAAGTAATCAATATTTCCTCACTATGAGGCCTTTTAAAGTCAGAAACATTCATCTTTTCAGGACTGACTGTGCTGAGGATTCATTTTTAAATTTAAAAGTGATTAAATTATTTTAAATCATGTTGCACCAAACTTTAAAACTAGCTTAGAGTCAAGAAAGATTCAATTTAAACATCTCTCGATAACTAAAATAACTTATTTTCTTTTATTTCAAATATATAATTTTCTGTTTATTTTGAGCATACACTAACCCCTTCAGACCTTTAAAGCGATGAAAATGTTGGATATGTTCAGCTCATCAGACCTTTTAAAGATTCTTTAAAGTGAAATGTTGAATATTTTCACCTTTTCAAATATTAAATAATTTCCACTTTAAGAACACTAAGTAGAAGTAAAATACCAGACACTTTCACCAATCTTGGACTTGAGGGATGAAATTACTTTGACTGAATGAGTAAATGAGTGTGCAGAGAATAATTCTCTGTGAACACTGACAAAAGTTTTCTCCACAGAGTTAAAGGTACAGGTTGAATGGAATAATGCATGGAGAGTGGAGTGTCCACATACAGGAAAATAGTAACAATATTTTAACTGCAGTCTCCTGCCAAAAAACATGCACATAAACAGAATCATATTTTTGTAAACATGCTGATTTAGCCATAAGATGTATTTAAATCTGCTATGCGTGATGACTTCAGTTAATGAATCGTTGATGAATCCTGTCTGAGAACTGTAAAACAAACAAACTGGCACATGAGTGGCTTGGATTCTGTTTTCTCTCTTGGAGATTGAGACATCGCACATGTTCTCATTGAAAATGCCAATAAATTCTGTTCAGAACAGTCCCAGCACATTGGAAGCGATGCATCTTGCGCCTACACGTCCAGTTTTTGTCTGGACTCTTGTCTGGAGTCATCCAAGCATCACTACTCGTGTGGTGTTTGGAAAGTACAAAGGTCTTGGTGGGCTACATGGTTACAGTGTGGCTGCTTGTCTTTCTGGCAGGTGAACAGCAGTGCCCGAGGGGGCGTTCGATTCATCGGCTCGGTCCTCCAGCAGGTGAGCGGTATCACCAATGGCAGGGTCCACAGTCCGAAAAGGGGCTGTCGCTCCCCTCCGCGCACCCCTCCTGGTACGCCGCCTGGAGACAGAGAGCTGGAGGAAAACACCTACAGTCCCGGTGAGACACTCACTGCTCCTCTCATCACGCTCATGTCTTTCATCCCAGCAGAGTGTCAGTCTGATTTGGCGAGTGGAGAGAAGGTGCAATGTTTCTCTCATTTTCTGTCCTGAGATTAAAATCTGTCTTTCACATTTATTAATTATGTAAAAGTTTTGTGCCCATGAACCAGCAGGTAATAACCAGTAGAATGTAGGTTAATGTGCTGTCTGTCAAACTCAGTCTTGTTGCTGCTCTCTCTTTCCTCTTCAGACTTGCGGTTGCTGGTGTTTTTTCACTCCTGGGCTCCGGGCTGTGCTCCTCTGGACTCACTGGCTTGTCAGTACCACCAGGGGGCACTCTCCATGCGTGTTTCCAGGAAGGGCCAAGTGGTCAGTGCGCTGGAAGCTGATTGGCTGGAGCTGACCGCCGCCTACTACCGCAAAGGCTGGTCATTGGTGGACTCCTTCGTCTACTGGGACACGCCTAAAGGTTGGTTTGGTGTCTACTGTGAAGATGTTACAAAACAGCCAGCAGTGTGGAAGAATCATATCAGCAGTGCAGCAGTGCTGGTTCCTGATGAGGCTTGGACCCAGCTCAATCACAACAGTTTAGCCATGCTAGCAGCATCTGACTGAAATATTTCCACCGCTATGAGGTGGATTGTCATTAACATTCATGGTTTCCTGAGGATGTAGCCACTCTGCTGATCTTCTCATTCTTGTTGGTTTTGAGTGAAATTAATTGACGTCTGTTTGGTTTTGGGGCACATGTTCATGTCCTTTACTAGCTTTTTATTTGCAACAAACCTTTAATTCAATAAAATAAAGTTTGAGACCAAATGAAATGAAAAGCAAAACATGCCGGATGACTTTGCCTGATTGAAAAATCAAGACAAAGATCACCAAAAATGACTTCAGTTCATCCTGAAGGGAGCATGAATGTACAACAGTAATCCATCTCATAGTCATGGAGATATTTCAGTGTGGAGATGGACAGTTGCTGCTAGGATGGCTAACATGCTGTAATATGAACTGAGTTCATGCCTTCTGATGATCAATGTTCATTTAATGATATAATTATTGATGCTCCACAGAACAGACTAGAGAGTAGAGTGCTCCAATTGACCAGTCAGGGTGTTCTAACACACTTGTTATAACACGAAAATATTATAATATAATATCAATCACCAATGTGCTTCTGTAGTTTATGACCAAATGTTTATGTGTAGTTCTAATTATAAAATGTCATCATGTTCGTTAAAGACAGTGAACATGGTAAACATCATACCTGCTACTTGTTAGCATGCTGATGTTAGAATTGAGCTTTAAATGCAGCTTTACAGAGCTGCTAATTATTCAAATAGTTTCAGTTTCCACAGTTTTCACGCCTTCACTGTGACCGTGAGCTCAGTGAGGGGGTGCTATCTGCAGTACACAACAAAACTGAGAGAATTACCTGGCAACAAAGTGAGTCAAGAAGAGCCGAGCCGAGCAGTGCCATGCAGTGGAGGTGAGGCTATCGTGACCACGTTAGGATGCTGATGTCAGCATTTAGCTTAAAATATCACTGTGAAATGCAGCTTTACCGAGCTGCTAGCATGGCTGTGGACTGGTTAAATCAGTCATCAGACTTTATTTGTATGGCACTGTTCATGCAAAGATAATGTAACATAAAGTCCTTAAGTTAAAACATGATGCATGCATGACGAGGAAACACAGCTGAGGCATTTTAAATGTTCCACACTCTGAATCCTGTCTTCTGTCCAGTCGTCCACTTCCTCCACTCTTTGCACTATTATCTTTCCTCATAAAACACTGATTCACACATACACTCAAAATCAGTCACTTCCTGTTTTGGCTGTGATCCCTCCTCTCTCCCACTGCTATCTATATTTGGAGCCGTTTTCCTGACCTTGGCGACCTCACTTCCTGTTCCTCTGTGTAGTAGCAGACGTCCACATCACCCGTAGACCTCTGAGGCCTGAAATGAGTGGAAATATACACACTCTGACATTCATGCACAGGCAGCAACAAGAAGCCTCCACGCTCCAACAGTCTTTCACTTGAATACACGGGAACTGAAGCAGAGCTCGACCCATTTCTAATAACTGGGTCATTATCAGCCCAATGACACGCTCCCACTGACTCTTTGTTCAACACGCCTTCAGCAGCAGAACCACTTGTTATCTATTGATTATTTAATGTTTGCTACCTGATAGCATGAATGGATGTGGATTATTCTGTGCTTGTATTTGTTCCTGTGAGTCATATAACAACATGATAATACATAAGTGTGTACACATTTTACAGTGTGTGTGTGTGTGTGTGTGTGTGTGTGTGTGTGTCTCAGGTGAGCCAGTGCCCAGGTCTCTGGAGGGATTGTTTGTGTACGAGGAGAGGAGCACCTCGCCTCCTGCCAACGACACCATCGTTGTAGAGCAGTGGACCGTCATCGAGGTCAGCAGAGATTGTGTGTGTGTGAGTGTGTGAGTGTGTGAGAGAGAGAGAGAGAGAGAGAGAGAGAGAGAGAGAGAGAGAGAGAGAGAGAGAGAGAGAGAGAGAGAGAGAGAGAGAGAGAGATCATGCGAGGCAAGTGATTCATGAGAGGGCCAGTAGGTCTATTCATCACAGACAGGTTTTTAACATTTTACTTAAGGTTTATTTCATCCAAATCACAAGAAAATTAGTCCAGTTTTATTTCCCACACCCAAATCATAACAGAAGTTATGTCACGACACTTTACACTCAAACAATTATACCGGGCCAGCGCATGCGGTGGTAGGAGGAACTCCATTTAAGAGGAGTCTTGGGTGTCGTTCTGGCTCTCAGTTGGTAGGCGTCTGCCCCATGTAAAGGTCTTGTACTTGCCGTGGCAGCCCAGGGTTCTTTTCTGTAAGTGGCTCTTGTAGTGCGCTGTGTTGACACAGGGCTCAGTGTGAACAGACTACAGACGCTTCTTCACACTCTGGCTGAAGGATTTGGTTGGCTGCTCACATGTGTGCTGCCAACTCCCATCATCGACACGACAGGTAGATATAACACACACATGCATGATGATGTTCATGCATGTGAAACATGCTCTGTGCTTTCATTATGATTTGAAAGCATGTTCTAAAATCCTCTGTGTGTGTGTGTGTGTGTGTGTGTGTGTGTGTGTGTGTAGTGATGGTAACCTGGCTACCAAGCAGGTTGTGTTTCTCCAGAGGCCGGTCAGAAATCAGGCAGCAGGACAACCGAGGAACCAGGTGAGGAGGAGAGGGTGACAGACTGGTGTGAGGATCTATGAAGCCTTGATTATAATATAATAGATTTGATTCAGTGTGTTACAATGTCACACATCTTTAATATGTTCATATTTTGGATAAAGCTTTGGACACACTCCTAAAACACTGTCACTAATTAGTTCTGTGTATGTAGAGTTATTTAGTCAGAATCATCATCCATCCATGGGGCAGATGAGATGACAGGTGGATGTTTTTAATGAATCAGTCTGTAGCTGCAGAGAAGTCCTGTTTATGTGTCCACACTGCACCCTGCTGCACAAAGCTGAAAGTGCAGTAATTGGTTGAGACAGATTAACATTTTCAGATGTACTTTAAATGTATTCTTTGTGAGTGTTTATTTTAAAACATTGTGTAAATATATTTATATTGTTTATACTTTTAATATTTGATTTTCTTTATCTTTTATATTTAGAGAATGTTTATAGGTACCAGTACACCAAAACACATTCCTTGTATGTGAGAAAAATCGTACTTGGCAATAAACCTTTTTCTGATTCTGATTCTGATGCTGACATGTTATACTGTAACATGTCGATGATGGCACTGATTGTGGGCGACCATTAGGGTCTGTACCACAAAGTAAGCTCTGGTTCTGGGTTACGTGCTAATTACATAAGAGAGACAGTGTTGTTATATGTGTTATAAACATCAACAGAGGGTGTAGTTTTTCTTTTTCTCACATTACTCTGAGGTGCAGGGACGGAGGAAGTCAGGACTCTTTTCTCAATTTAAATAACCTTTATTTTTTTCGACTACTTGTATAGTGTCATGACTATCCCTCTGTTGGTTAGAAGTTCTGTTTAAACATGGTGGAGATGGAAAGCCTGGACCAACAAGTAGTTCCACTAGATACTCTCCACATGTCTGATGCTGTTGCCACTTTTTCTGTAGAAAAAGACCTGTCAGGCTCCTGTAGGGGTGCTAACTGTTTTTGGGAGTCATGAATCTAAACGCCTGTTTCTGTCTCCAGCCTTTGTCCGTGCACAGCGACGTGTCCAATCGCTCTGTGAGCCGTGCAGTCAGCAGCCCCACCTCTCCAGAGGAGCTCTCTTCAACTGCCGGAGGCATCGGGGGCTTCCCGGTGTTTGGAGGGGTGTATCCCAGCGCCCTGTCCCACCTGGAGGAAGGTGGCTTTTGTGAGCAGGAGAGGAGGGGAAAAGCTGAAGTCACCTGCATATAAACCTTGAGGAAACAAGATGGGTGCAGCTTCCAGAATGAACTGAGAAGTTCAAACATTGCTGGATTACTGAAGAGAGTATCTGCATGAACTCTGAGACTGTCCATCACATTTGTGAGCCCTTCCTTTTAAGACTTTAAGTAGGAGAACTTGGCACTTTTTCAAATGTTTGTAATGAAGCCATAATGAGAATGAGGTATTATTTTAGTGGATCTGTCCAAACCTTTATAGATTTGTGTGGAGACACTTTACACATATTTAACAATATTGGGGGATTTTCAGTTTAGTTCAGGTGCTCATAGGAAACGTCCACTAAACTATAAGCACAAAAAACACTTTCTACCACATTATGGAAACAGTACGGTGGTGAATGTGGTCTCAATGCTCCACGTCTTATTTTTTTGATTTGCTGTTCCTTCACAGCCTCACACAGCCTTTCCTTGGTGATGCTCAGACACTCTGAAACCAGCCCTCCTCTGAACTCATCATGTGGCACAGTGACACAGGTCAGGCAGAACTTGTCCTTCAGCTCCTGGCTGAGGCAAGGATGTGAATATTCATTTGGGAGACTGTCACAGTTTCCTGTATGCGTTAGCGCGACATGCAGTCTGATACAGTTAGCTCCGCTGGCCTCAGTGAAGGTGCTGGTTGCTTACACTAGTACTTTTGTGCAGATAACAGTATTATGAGGAGGGTCAGTGTTGTAAGCGGGGAGACAGTACTGTATTTTCAACATTTCATATCCATGTGTTGACCCCAAGTCTACACACATCCTGATCTAACTGGTTGCCATTTTCTATCATTTCTAGGATATATCATATCATGTCTTATTCAATATTTGATCAGTATGCTAGTGTATGTATTCTTTTCTTCAGTCAAAGTTTCAGAGTTGGTGCTTTGCAGCTCATATGGTACTGGCAGTACACCTGCAATTCTCTCTAATGGATGAAGTTCTTCAAAAACAAACGCATTATTTTACTGGGGAAATGATGACTGTATTTTTAAAGAACTGATTTTACATTAGTCAGTTTTGGTATTTATAGGAAGTACTACTGTGTGTGGAGAAAAAGGTTGTATCGAGCTTTTCCTTGTTGACTCCAGTGAAGGCTGTGAAACATCTGGGTCAGCTGGTGCTGAAAACTACAAGTTTGAACATGAAGAAAAATCTAAGTGTGGAGTTATGGGTAATGTAGGCACCGGTTTTGACAAAGGGAAGCAGAGATATGTCTGACTGTATTTTTTAAAATACATAATATCTGTTTCTACTTCAACAGTTTGATACTTTTTAATGTCCATGAGTGACTCAGTGTTCTTCACATGCTAGAAATAGTTGCAGTACTTTTAAGGCTATGAAAGGGACACAGTGCTGTATATAACTATATTTTAGATGTTAGTATTCATAAAAAATGGTTTCTCATGATTGTGATGCATGTTCTTTGCTTTGGGGGAGGAATGGGTTAGCTATTTCAGTGAGGTATACATGGTAACTTTTTACTCGTACAGGTTTTACATGGATGTGTTTATCAGCAGACTCCAGCAGGGTTTACTAAATGTCAGTATTACTCCAGCCTTTCCTTTTTCAAGAGAGTTGGCCATTTTACTATCTCTATCATCTGTGTTTTTATTGTATTAAACACTTTCCCATGGTTTGAGTCGTGTCCCATTATGAGCATCACCTACTGTGTTTGTTATATTATAACTCAGTCATACTTAATCTTGACATAAACATTAAGGGTCCAGTGTCAGGTCAGGTTCTATTCACAGAATAGCGTGGGGTGGAATATAATTATAGCCTTTCATTCGTGTATAACCACTAAAATACTGGGGTTTTAGAATGAGACTTTTATATTCACCGTGTTTCTCTGTTAGCCAAGTGGACAAATTAAACATAGGTGCTGTCGAATAGTCTATTTTTGTTTAGGAAGGTTCTAACTGAGTGAAATGACCCAGATGTAATGGGGTGTGTCCACTGAACCGCTGAAGCTAAATCAAATCCAAATCAAATCAAATTTTATTTATATAGCCCAAAGTCACAAAACATAGTTTGCCTCAGAGGGCTTTACAATCTGTACAGGGAGTGACACCCTCTGTCCTTAGACCCTCAGTTCGAGTGAGGAAAAACTTGCCCACCAAAAAACCCTTTTACCGAGGGAAAAAAGGTGGAAGAAACCTCAGGAAGAGCCACAGAGGAGGGATCCCTCTCCCAGGGCGGACAGACGTGCAATGGATGTCACGTGTACAGAACAAATCAACACAAACATATTGTACAATTACAATGAGAAATACAATAAATGATAGTATGATTGGTATGATGGAACTTGTGATAGAGTTAAGAGGACACAGATGCACAGCAACAGTGAAGACATTAACAGACTATAAACTATAGGAGAGATGTGGTAGCAATTATGACAGTGATGCTATATACTTAGTGGACATCAGCAGCAAGCCACAGCAGCCACGATCCCACGAGAACCTGCTGGGCCGAAAGCACAAGCTCCGAGGAAAGAAGTTTTAGTTAATAACATGCGTTGTGGTAATGGTGATGGGGAGAGAGAGATTGAGAGAGATCGAGAGAGAGGGTTTTCAGTAAAGGAGATGTGACTGCATCTTCCAACCATTACCGTGCCTGGCTAGGCATAACGAAAAGAGACAGGCGCGGGGTGAGATCCCCGACAGTCTAGTCCTATGGCATGGCAGGGATGACCTGAGTCAGCCTAACTATAAGCGCTTTCAAAGGAAGAGTGTAAGTCTACTCTTGAAAGTGTTGACTGTGTCTGCCTCCCGAACCCAGAACAGTAGTTTGTTCCACAGAAGGAGCCTTGATGATAGCTGAAAGCTCTGGCTCCCAATCTACTTTGGAAACTATAGGAACCACAAAGAGACCCAGCATTCTGAGAGCGCCCAGTGGTCTAGAGGGTAATGGAGTACTATGAGTTCTTTTAGATATGATGGTGCCTGGCCATGAAGAGCTTGTATGTAAGAGAAGAATTTTTAAAATTCTATTCTAGATTTAACAATTATGTAGTGCAAAGGAAGCCAAAATGGGAGAGATGCTTGATCTCTGATCTTGGTTCCAGTCAAGAATTTCGATGCAGCAGCATTCTGAATTAGCTGCAAAGACCTAAGAGACTTACTTGAGCAGCCTGATAACAAAAAGTTACAATAGTCCAGCCTAGAGCGTAACAAATGCATGGACTAGTTTTTTCTGCATCCGCTTGAACCGCGATCACGTCTGATTTGGCAATGTTGCGTAAGTGGAAGAATACGGTCCTCGAAATTTGTTTATGCTTGGGGCGATTAAAGGACAGATCCTGATCAAAAAGCAACTCCAAGATTCTTTTATGGTGGAGCTGGAAGCCAAGAGTGATCCCATCTAAGGTAACTAATTCTCCGGGAAGAGAATTTCTACCAAGTGTTTAGGTCAAATTAAGAACTTCAGTTTTGTCTGGAATTCAGCATCAGAAAATTGTAGGTCATCCAACTTTTTATATCCTTAAGGCATGCTTGGAGTTTAGTTAATGGGTTGGTTTCATCGAGCGATCGACAAATATAATTGGGTGTCATCAGCATAACAATGAAAAATTAATAGAGTGATTCCTAATAATGTTCCCTAGAGGAAGCATATATAAACTGAATAGAAGTGGTCCTAGTACAGAACCTTGTGGAGCAGCCGTGACAAACTTTGAGTGTATGGAGGATTATTATTAGCGTGAACAAACCCAGAGATCGATCTAAGAAATATGACTTAAACCAGCTTGAGTAGTTCCTTTGATACCAACTTGATGCTCCAGTCTATGTAAAAAAGAATTTGATGGTCAATGGTGTCAAATGCGGCACTAAGATCTAACAGGACACAAGTACAGAGATGAGTCCTTTGTCTCATGCATTAGGAGGTCATTTGCTTTGGCTAGTGGTCTCCGTGCTATGATGCACTCTAAATCCTGACTGAAAATCCTCAAATAAACTGTTCTTATGGAGAAAGTCGCACAGCTGTTTAGCTACAGCTTTCTCAAGTATCTTAGAGAGAAATGGAAGGTTTGATATCGGTCTGTAATTGGCTAAAACCTCTGGGTCTGAGGTGGGCTTTTTAAAGAAGAGGTTTAATTACGGCTACTTTAAAGGACTGTGGTACATATCCTGATAATAAAGACAGATTAATCATATCCAATAAAGAAAGGGCTGACTAGGTAAGACATCGCCAGCCAGCCTGGTTGGGATAAGGGTCTAAGGGAACAGGTTGGCCAGCTTAGATGAAGAAATTGTGAAGTTATTTGATGAAGTCAATGGGAAAAACAGTCTAAATATATATCAGGTTTACAGCTGTTTCCGGGATTGCTGTATCCAAGTGCGAATCAGTGCCTGTCGAAGCCAAGGCGTGATGAATTTTGTCTCTAATAGTTATATTTTATCATTAAAGCTCATGATCATTTTTAGTTGACCTGAATAGATGGGTCAATAGAGCTGCGGTTCTCTGTTAGCCTGGCTACGAACAGAGAAACCTGAGGTTGTTCTTATTTTCCTCTATTAATGAAGAGTAATAGGCTGTTCTGGCATTACGGAGAGCCTTCCTGCTTAAGATTATCCTGCCAGATAGCGAGATTCTTCCAGTTTGGTGGTGCGCCATTTACATTCAAGTCACGATACTTACTTGCTTTAATTTCGCGAGTCTTTTGGCTATACCATGGTGCTAACCTCCTCTGTTTAATTATCTTCTTTTCCAGAGGTGCAATGAAGTCGAAGTTGTCTGTAATGAGCCTGTAGTACTGTCAACAAGATGATCTATTTGTGAGGGCTGAAGGAAACCCAGACAAGTCCTCTGCTACATTGAGACATGGCATTGAATTCAATACTGAAGATCACTTCCTTAAATTTGGCTACAGCATTGTCAGATAAACATCTGCTGTAGGAGTTTCTGCAAAAAGGCTTATAGTCCAGTAATATGAACTCGAAGATTAATAAATGGTCAGATGAAGAGGATTCTGTGGAAAGACTATTAGATGATCAATTTCAATGCCATATGAAAGAACAAGATCAAGAGTGTGGTTCAGACAATGAGTCGGTTTATTGACACTGACAGAAGCCAATTGAATCTAATAAAGAGATAAGCGCAGTACTAAGACTATCATTGTGGTTGTCCACACAGATATTAAAATCACCTACAATAATTACTTTATCTGTTTTGAGGATCAAGCCTGATGCAAATTCTGCAAATTCAGATAAGAATTCAGAGTAGGGCCAGAACTCGATATACTGTAACAAATAGAATTGGCTGTAATGTTTTCCAAGTTGGGTGAGTGAAGCTAAGAACAAGACTTTCAAATGAATTATAATTTAGTTTAGGTTTAGGATTTATTAAAGACTTGAGTCAATATGTCAACTCCACCACAGACCGGTACTACGAGGAATATAGGTATTACAATGACTGGGAGGAGTGGATTCATTTAAGCTAACATATTCATCCTCCTGCATCAGGTTTCAGTAAGACAAAATAAATCAATATCTGTTACACTTACGCTGGGAGTCTCCCTGAACAGTCAAATGCAATGCTGCGACCTGAGTTCTTCAAAGAAGGTTAAATCTGTGGCAGTTGGACTTGTCGATCCTTGTAGATCTGTGAAGGCTAATTGACTCTCTCACTCCAAAAGCTTCTTGAGTTCATGACTGATCACTAAGAATCTATTTATCTAAACAGGAATCGTTGACCAGCCCATTGTTCCATTTGGTTCGTCAATGCTCAGTGTTGCTGTGACGACTGTCGTCGTCTGAGTTGTTAAGGTCAACTGAGCTCCAGTGTGGATGATGGTTGTTGGAGTCACATGAGGCCAAGTGTAGATTACTGTTCAGTTGGTAGGACTGAAAGGACGGCATTGTAGGTGGAGATAAGGTGGTGTACAAAGAGGCCTCCTCCTCTGTTGAGTGAAGGTTTCTCTACTTTTACATAGATAGCCTCCTTCACTCCTCTTTCAAACCACCTGTCTTCCCTGTCCAGGATGTAGTTTTATCATTGTCACTAAAGTGTCTTTTGTGCTTAAGATGTAGAAAGGTAAATAGTAAGAAATGTGCTCTTATAGCACCTTCTGACCACTGTTGGCATTGACCGTCACGCAAGGTGACAGGTGCTCAGCAGTTTTAGGAGCTAACCATTCATACACATCACATATTGATGGCACAGCCTTCAGGAGCAGTTTGGGGTTTGGTATCTTGCCCAAGGATACTCGACACACACAACATGCAGACTGGGCTCTACCTCCTGAGCCACAGCCACCCCACAGAGTCTAATCCTGCTCATGCGGTTTTTTTGGTTTCCCCGATGTATAGGTCTGTGCACTCCTCACTGCACTGGACAGCATACACCAGGTTGCTTTTCTGGGTGTGAGGCGTACAGTTTTTGGGTTATTAAACTGTAAGCAATAAGATAAAAAGATATGTTTATTTGACATCTGTTCTGAATTTACTACTGACTACACTGTTTCTTTGAGTTGTATTCAATATGTGATAATATTTAGGACTTTGCAGCTAATTCAGAATGCTGCTGCGTATTCTGACAGGAACCAAGATCAGAGATCACATCTCTCCCATTTTGGCTTCCTTGCACTGGCTACCCTGTTAAATCTAGAATAGAATTTAAAATTCTTTCCTTACATACAAAGCTCTTCATGGTCAGGCACCATCATATCTAAAAGAGCTCTCTAGAACTTCCCTCTAGAACACTTTCGCTCTCTGCTGGGTTCCTTGTGGTTTCCTATAGTTTCCAAAGTAGATTGGGAGCCAGAGCTTTCAGCTATCAAGCTCCTCTTCTGTGGAACAAACTACCATTCTGGGTTCAAGAGGCAGACACGGTCAACACTTTTAAGAGTAGACTTAAGACTTTCCTTTTTGATAGAGCTTATAGTTAGGGCTGGCTCAGGTCATCCCTTAGTTATGCTGCCATAGGACTAGACTGCCAGGGGACTCCTCCTCCCCTCTCTCTCTCTTACTCTCTCTCTTTCTCTTCGTCTGTATGTATGTTACTAACTAAACTTCTTCCTAGGTTTCTGTGCTCTCTCATCTAGCAGGTTCTCATGGATCGTGGCTGCTGCTGTGGTCCTGCATGACGTCCACTACATATATTATTACTGTCATTATTGCTACCATATCTCCAGTACAGTTTATAGTTAGTTAATGATTTGCTGCTGCTGTGCATCTGTGTCTCTCTATCTCTATCACAGGTTCCACTGCTACTGTAATCATTCTATCATTCATTGTAATTCATTGTCATTATCATTCATTGTAATTGTACAATATGTCTCTGTTGATTTGTTCTGTACACGTGACATCTATTGCACGTCTGTCCGTCCTGGGAGAGGGATCCCTCCTCTGTGGCTCTTCCTGAGGTTTCTTCCACTTTTTTCGTTTTTTGTGGGCAAGTTTTCCTCACTCAAACCGAGGGTCTAAGGACAGAGGGTGTCACTCCCTGTACAGATTGTAAAGCCCTCAGAGGCAAAATGTTTTTGTGACTTTGGCTATACAAATAAAATTTGATTTGATATGTTATTTATTATATATGTTCATCCAGCAGCCTTGTAGAGCTTCATAAGAATACTAATGGAACAGTCATCTTCTTTGTCCAGTTTTAAGGTCTCTGCAACTGCTTCTCTTATATATAGTTTGGGATGGAGTGGTGCAGACAGTTCACAGAATAAGAGTGAGACTCCACTGAATGTCCCAAGCACTGACATATCTTGCTTGAGAGAAAATTTAATAATTGTTGATAAGATCTCTGAAGGTAGGTATTGAATTTCCAAGCTCAACCATGTCAACCAAAGGTAGCTGCTATAGACTGAACATCAGCATTAGGTAGAAACCCTGGGACAGGCTGAGACAGAAAGCCAGCTTCATTATCAGGCAGGGCAGGTTTGGCAACAGAGCACCAAGTTCAGTGTCATACGGGCAGGTTGGGACACTGCCTCCTGAATGACCTGAATGTAAGCTGGAATAGGTCCATCTACATAATGTTCCACCTGTCCCTCAGCAAAATGTCCAAGAACCAAAAGAGGCAGTCTTTCACCAGATTGTAATATCAGATGGTGACATTACAGAGGTGGTATCCAAATCAAGAGCTGACACAATAAGGAACTGAACATTAAAGATCTGGGATGTTCTCTGGAGAGTTAGGTAGTTGTTGTATGTCCTTGTGCCATCCTCTGTAAATATTGTGCCATCCCCTGTAAATATTCCCCCTTTGTCTTCTTAACATACTCTGAAAGGGGTGTCCCATCCGCTCCATATGATTAAAGGTTGACCACTATTTCTTCATGCAATGTTTCTGCAGAACGGAAAATTCCAATAATGTCCAAATGATCAAAAATAATAGCAAATTGGCAGTTGCCATCAGAGACTGGGTTGAATCTTTGAGTGCTGTCTCACTTGCCACATCAGAACCTGAGAACCACTTTTGTGTTGGAGTGGGGCTATTTGGAATTTGAAACTCAGCCTTGTATTTATGCAACTTAAGGTTTTTTTTGCCACACCTGGTATCACAAATTGTTTCTGTGAGACTCTGTGATGGCCACTCTTGACCCTGACCATCACATTAACATGCAGCCTATACACAGAGAGACTCTGGAATTCCCAGATTGAGTCTGTCATATGCAGTGTTGTGTTGCTTTGTGCTGTTTTCCGGATCCTGTTTCATTCATCCTCTAACAAAAGCCTCTGTTTTCTGGTGCACAGTGTTCAAGATCTTGGGAAGAAGTTAAGCAATTGGATAATGCATGACTTTGTCTTCAATAATAAATCCGAAAAGGAGACATCCAATTCAAAACTTCCTTTGGGTCTTCAATCATTATCTTTGTGTAAATTGGTAAATGCTTAACCCAGTTCACTCCTCCTTGATACTGGACTCAGGCATTTTTTTTTTTAGGACACGATGGCTTCTCTCCACTCTACCCTGGCTCTGGGGATGGTATGGCTTATGGAGCTGGTAACATCTGTCCAAGGTGTCTTTTACACTTGCTCAGCTGATTCCCAAGTACTGTTCCCCAAGATATATGTTTTTTAAATTTTCTTTCAGTATACTGGGCAGTACACATATTTACTGAGTATATGTGCAGGATACTGTGCAGTGCACATAGTTACTGTGTGTATGCACAGGCGCAGTATACTGGGCAGTACACACATTTACTGAGTGTAAGCACAGGCGCAGTATACTGGACAGTACACATAATTACTGTGCGTATGCACAGGCGCAGTATACTGGGAAGTACACGTATTTACCAAGTGTATGCACAGTATACTGGGCAGTACACAAATTTACTGAGTGTACATGCAGGCGCAGTATAATGGGCAGTACACATATTTACTGAGTGTACACGCAGTATACTGGGCAATGCGCATATTTCCTGAGTGTATGCGCAGTATACTGGGCAGTACACATATTTACTGAGTGTATGGCAGTGTACTGGGCAGTACATATAGTTACTGGGTGCATGCATAGGTGCACTATACTGGGCAGTACACACATTTACTGTGCGTACACACAGGTGCTGTATACTGGGCAGTACACATATTTACCGAGTGCATGCACAGTATACTGGGCAGTACACATATTTACTGAGTGTATGCGCAGTATACTGGGCAGTGCACATAGTTACTGTGTGTATGCACAGGCGCAGTATACTGGGCAGTACACACATTTACTGAGTGTACGCACAGGTGCAGTATAATGGACAGTACACATAGTTACTGTGAGTACTGGGCAGTACAAATATTTACAGAATGCATGCAACGTATACTGGGCAGTACACATATTTACTGAGTGTATGTGCAGTATACTGAACAGTAGATATATTTACTGAGTACACACACAGTATACTGGGCACGCACAGGCGCAGTATACTGGGCAGTACACATATTTACTGAGTGCACACACAGTATACTGGGCAGTGCACATATTTACTGAGTGCATGCGCAGTATACTGAGCAGTATGCCTATTTACTGAATGTACACTTAGTAAATAAGAGTATTGTCCAGTATACTGCAGTATACTGGCAGTACACATATTTACTATTTGTATGCACGCGCAGTATACTAGGGAGATCACTGAGTGTACTGATTTACTGAGTGTACACGCAGTATACTGGGCAATACGCATATTTACTGAGTGCACGAGCAGTGTACTGGGCAGTACACAAATTTACTGAGTGTACATGCAGGCGCAGTATACTTGGCAGTACACATATTTACTGAGTATATGGCAGTATACTGGGCAGTACATATAGTTATTGAGTGCATGCACAGGTGCACTATACTGGGCAGTACACACATTTACTGTGCGTACACACAGGTGCTGTATACTGGGCAGTACACATATTTACCGAGTGCATGCACAGTATACTGGGCAGTACACATATTTACTGAGTGTATGCGCAGTATACTGGGCAGTGCACATAGTTACTGTGTGTATGCACAGTGTAAGCTCAGGCACAGTATCCTGGGCAGTAGACATGGTTACTGAGTGCACACGCAGTATACTGGACAGTAGATATATTTACTGAGTACACACGCAGTATACTGGGCAGTACACACATTTACTGAATGTACGCACAGGCGCAGTATAATGGACAGTACATATAGTTACTGTGAGTACGCACAGGTGCAGTTCACTGGGCAGTACAAATATTTACAGAATGCATGCAATGTATACTGGGCAGTACACACATTTACTGAGTGTAAGCACAGGCGCAGTATACTGGGAAGTACATGTATTTACCGGCTGTATGCACAGTATACTGGGCAGTACACAGATTTACTGAGTGTACATGCAGGCGCAGTATACTGGGCAGTACACATATTTACTGAGTGTACACGCAGTATACTGGGCAATGCGCATATTCACTGAGTGTATGCGCAGTATACTGGGCAGTACACACATTTACTGAGTATATGGCAGTATACTGGGCAGTACATATAGTTATTGAGTGCATGCACAGGTGCACTATACTGGGCAGTACACACATTTACTGTGCATACACACAGGTGCTGTATACTGGGCAGTACACATATTTACCGAGTGCATGCACAGTATACTGGGCAGTACACATATTTACTGAGTGTATGCGCAGTATACTGGGCAGTGCACATAGTTACTGTGTGTATGCACAGGCGCAGTATACTGGGCAGTACACACATTTACTGAGTGTAAGCTCAGGCACAGTATCCTGGGCAGTAGACATAGTTACTGAGTGCACACGCAGTATACTGGACAGTAGATATATTTACTGAGTACACACGCAGTATACTGGGCAGTACACACATTTACTACATTTACTATTTAATGTACGCACAGGCGCAGTATAATGGACAGTACACATAGTTACTGTGAGTATGCACAGGTGCAGTACACTGGGCAGTACAAATATTTACAGAATGCATGCAACGTATACTGGGCAGTACACATATTTACTGAGTGTATGTGCAGTATACTGAACAGTAGATATATTTACTGAGTACACACACAGTATACTGGGCACGCACAGGCGCAGTATACTGGGCAGTACACATATTTACTGAGTGCACACACAGTATACTGGGCAGTGCACATATTTACTGAGTGCATGCGCAGTATACTGAGCAGTACGCCTATTTACTGAATGTACACTTAGTAAATAAGAGTATTGTCCACTATACTGCAGTATACTGGGCAGTACACATATTTACTGAGTGTACGCACGCGCAGTATACTGGTGAGATCACTGAGTGTACTGATTTACTGAGTGTACACGCGGTATACTGGGCAATATGCATATTTACTGAGTGCACGAGCAGTGTACTGGGCAGTACACATAGTTACTGAGTGTATGCGCAGTATACTGGGCAGTACACATACTTAATGTATGTACGCACAGGCACAGTATACTTGGCAGTACACATATTTACTGAGTGCACCGCAGTATACTGGGCAGTAGACATATGTACTGAGTGTACGTGCAGTAAACTGGGCAGTACACACAGTTACTGAGTGCATGTGCAGTATACTGGACAGTACACATATTTACTGAGTGCACGGGCAGTATACTGGGCAGTACACATAGTTACTGAGTGCACACGCAGTATACTGGACAGGACACATATTTACTGAGTGCACACGTAGTATACTGGACAGTACACATATTTACTGAGTGTAAGCACAGTATATTGAGCAATACACATATTTACTGAGCACAACTGCAGTATACTAGCCAGTACACATTTATTGAGTGTACGCACAGGGGCAGTATACTGGGCAGTACACATATTTACTGAGTGCATGCGCAGTCTACAGAGCAGTACACCTATTTACTTAATGTACACTTAGTAAATAAAAGTATTGTCCAGTATACTGCACTATACTGGGCAGTACACATTTATTGAGTGTATGCACAGGCGCAGTATACTGGGCAGTACACATACTTACTGAGTGTACGCAAAGGCGCAGTATACTGGGCAGTACACATATTTACTGAGTGCGCGCGCAGTATACTGAGCATTCCGCCTATTTACTGAATGTACACTTAGTAAATAAGTATTGTCCAGTCTACTGCAGTATACTGGGCAATGTGCATATTTACTGAGTGTATGTGCAGTATACTGGGCAGTACATATAGTTACTGTGTGTACACACAGGCACAGTATACTGGGCAGTACACATATTTACTGAGTGCACCACAGTATACTGGGCAGTAAACATATTTACTGAGTGCACGCACAGTATACTGGGCAATACACATATTTACTGAGTACACGCACAGTCGCAGCAAACTGGGCAGTACACATACTTCCTCAGTGTACGCACACATATTTACTGAGTGCACTCGGAATATACTGAACAGTACGTCTATTTACTGAATGTACACTTAGTAAATAAGAGAATTGTCCAGTATACTGCAGTATACTGGGCTGTACACATTTATGGAGTCTACGCACAGGCGCAGTATACTGGGCAGTACACATATTTACTGAGTACACACGCAGTATACTGGGCAGTGCACATATTTACTGTGTGTACGCACAGGTACAGTATACTGGGCAGTACTCATGATTACTGAGTGCACCGCAGTATGCTGGACAGTACTCATATTTACTGAGTGTACGTGCAGTACACTGGGCAGTACACATATTTACTGAGTGTACGCGCAGTACACTGGGCAGTACGCTGGGCAGTACACATATTTACTGAGTGCACTGCAGTATACTGGGCAGTACACATATTTATGGAGTGCACCGCAGTATACTGGGCAGTACACATATTTTCTGAGTGTACGCCCAGGCGCAGTATACTGGGCAATACACATATTTACTGGGTACACATTCAGTACACTGGGCAGTACACAGAGCAGTGCACGTGTAGTATACTGGACAGTACACATAATTACATTTATTTAGTGTTCGCACAGGCGCAGTATACTGGGCAGTATACACACTTACTGGTTGTATACACAGGCGCAGTATACTGGGCAGTACACATAGTTACTGAGTGCACGCATAGTATACTGGACAGTACACATAATTACTGAGTGCACACGTAGTATACTGGGCAGTCCTCATATTTACTGAGTGTACACGCAGTATACTCGGCAGTACACATAGTTACTGAGTGCACGTGCAGTATATTGGACAGTACACATATTTACTGAGTGTACGCACAGGCGCGGTATACTGCGCAATACACATATTTACAGGGTACACACGCAGTACACTGGGCAGTACACATACTTACTGAGTGTACACACAGACGCACACGTATTTACTAAGTGCATGCACAGTATACTGTGCAGTACACATATTTACTGAGTGCAGATGCAGTATAATGGGCAGTACACACATTTACTGAGTGTACGCACAGGTGCAGTATACTGGGCAGTACACATAGTCACTGAGTGTACAGACAATATACTGGGCAGTACACACATTTACGGAGTGCACCTGCAGTATAGTGGGCAGTACACATTTACTGAGTGTACACGCAGTATACTGAGGAGTACACATATTTACTGTATGTACGCCCAGTATACTGGGCAGTACACATTTACTGAGTGTACGCACAGTATACTGGATAGTACACATATTTACTGAGTGTACGCGCAGTATACCGGACAGTACACATTTACTGAGTGTACACACAGGCGCAGTATACTGGGCAGTACACATATTTACTGAATGCTTGTGTAGTTTACTGGGCAGCACACATATTTATTGAGTGTACGCACAGGTGCAGTACACTGTGTACTGACAAGTATACTGTGCCTTTGCGTGCACTCAGTAAATATGAGTACTGCGTGTGGACTCAGTAAATATGTGTATTGCCCAGTATACTGTGCATACACTCAGTAAATATGCGTATTGCCCAGTATACTGCGCGTGAACTCAGTAAATATGTGTATTGATGAGCAGTCATTTCAAACAAAGCTTCTTTCAAAGAAAGAGTGTCTTTGATGAAAATCACGTCATAAACAATAAGAATACAATTTGCTGACCTGTCTGCTGACCTCATTGCTGTGTTATGACACCAGTTGACAAGTTGAGTCTCCTGCATCAAAAGACAAGCAGTTAAACACAGACAGCAGACAACAATCTGATCTTCAGTTGACAGTTAAATATCAGCGCTGAGGAGACCACAGACAATGTCCTGGAACATAGAAACATACAGCCTTCAAATACTGTTGGCACACGTCACATCAGGAAAGCCTTTACACTTCTGTGGACCTACATGCTGACTGGAGCACTGTGCACTAACTGTCTGCAGCACATGTTAAACTGTGAGGAAGTGATCCAAATCATATTCATCTGTATCTTCAGTTTAATGAGCAGAGTGTAGCAGTAATGAGGAACCAAAGAGTTCAAGAGATGAAGCTGTATTCAGTCATATTTAGTTATCTGACATTCAGCATGACTGTCACTGCTCAGTGAGGGAACAATTAGTTATCAGTTAGTTTAAATCCACATAATAACCCTGCTCACAGTCCTGCTTCTGATTATGAAACATATCTTGTTTCTACAATAAAATGTTGTCTGAACAACGAGCCATAACTCTGTCACACTGCATCATATTTTAGTTCTATTAAAAATGGAAAATGGAATAATCCTGCGTAGGTGAACAGGTGGTTCTGACTATGTTTGTTATATGTTGTGTTAACGTTTTCATGTGCACTATGGGTCTCGTTATATACCGGTATTGGCCATAACTGTGAAAGATTCAAATCATATTAATAATACACATCTAATAATGTCTTGTCAGTAATCCAGCTCATCTTGAATGATTTCTGTTTCTCTCTCTACAGTCAGATTTAGAGTGAAATTCAACTGAGAGAAGAAGAGACTACACTAATTAATTATATATCATTATAATAATATCAATATCCTGTGATAACCGTTTAGTTAAAATCTAATATCAGCCCATTATGTACGCCGCCATTACGTTGGCCTACGCTACGTGGGTACGTTGTTGAACTCATGCATAATTAATAACGTCGCTTCTCCGACATAAGCTCAAAACAACGTGTGCTTCTTGACAAATGACAGTCAGATGAAAGCACAGACAAACAACAGTCAGAACAATACTGATCTGTCTGCTGCATCTTCAGCACAGTTAGTTCACATGTGAAACTTTTTCAATGTGCTCTGACTGAACCTGTATGTGTCTATGTGACCATTCAAATCAGCTGAAATTTAAATGATACTTTTTAAAATAAATCATAACATGTTTGCTCCTAAACGTTCCATCTCCATGGTGACAGAGAAAAATAGATTATTGGTCTGATTCGAAATATGGAACGGTCGCCATCTTTTTCCATAAATTTTCATGATAAATGTGTAAATATTGATGCCCTCAAATAAAATGAAAAGTATTTTTACATTACTACACATTTATTGACACATTTTCCAGCTGTCCCGGGACATTCAGTCATTTATACCAGCTAATAATCATTTTACAGAGAAAATGTCGAGTGTCACCAAAAAGTGTTTTCCTATTAAGCCGGTTCAAATCCTGTTGATTTTCTATTTTTATATTCAACAGTTGTCATAAATTTAATATTATTTTTGTCCTGAAACTGATTTGAGACTTTCAGGAAGATGATTTCATAAATTTAAAAGATGTCTTACTTGTCAAATTAAAGATCCACCGCCTGACTCTGCTCAGCAGGGGCTCCGAAACACGGTCTGTGTTAGAGGAAACTTTCCAGCAGTCCATTTTTGTCTCTCGGGGTTTTTATTCAGCTCAATCCAACAGTTTAACTTTCCGGTCCACTTCAACTTTCCGACAGAGACCTTTCTCTGCAGCCTTACTCGTGTCCAGTCCAAGCTCGAATGAGCAGCTGCACAGAACTGCAGCTCCGAAGTCACCCAGGCCACGCCCCTTTTATGTTTCCATGACTACCGATGCACGCGCATTAGTGTGACGGAGATGATACACAGTAAATGATCGTGTGTTTGTGTGTGTGTGTGTGTGTGTGTGTGTGTGTGTGTGCAGTAGGTGTTTCTGTCGATGAGTGATGTGTGTGATCTGTGATTGCTCCACAGACTGACAGAAACTCCACACACACACACACACACACACACACACACACACACACACAGATCAGTCACTACTTTTTGTCCAGATGACTTTTATTTTATTTCAGAGTATTTTCTCCCTCATCCACCTTGTGTACTGTGACCGGTGTAACAAGTGAATGTCCCTGTGTGGGATCAATAAAGTATGTTTAACTTAATGGTAACTAGGAGCTGCTTTAATACCTGACCTGAACAGAGGTCTTATATCAAGATATACTTTAACATCTTTATTACTCGAGCTAACATGTCACTACTTTACTTCACATAATGCTGGGTAGCTTGTTAACTAATTATTATATTATACTACTTATTTTATGTACATATATACAATTATAATTTGTTTGTTTATATCGGTATTCATAAGGTGTCATGATTGAAAGATGACCAGCAGATGTCCTGTATTTATTTCAACTGTTAGTGTAGAGTTTTGTATGTAAATCCAGGTGTGCGGTTACAATTCCCTAACTGGCCCTCAGCGGTGTGGTCGAATTGTCGACGTTTCCTGGAGGCCCGATGAATCCAGATTGGAGCAACACTCGCTCCCGCCAATCCACGGGACCCAATCTGGAGCTGCAAACCTATTTTCTTTCTCGTTTGGTTTTCTTCCAGGTACTACAGGCTCTGTTTTTAGAGACTTCTGAATGTGCTGTAAAACACATTCATTCCTCCTGTTAGATTTCTTTGTTCTTTTGAACAGCATCCCTTCTTATTTAGTTCATAAAGGATATGAAGTCAGTGATGTGGTGCTAATAGAAAATATGTGTAACAGGACCCAGGCGCTGCACAGTCTCCTAAGCGGCCTGGTAACATTGTGAGTATTGGCCAAAGTAAATCTACATTATGCACAAATCCTGCTGCGCTAATTTCTTAAGCCTGCAATGTTATACAGTACTGCGCATGCAGCAATAACATCACAGGCCCTGTCCGGGGAAACCCTCAGGTGGTGCAGGCACTGAAACCAAGATTTCAGAAGGCCGAAGGTCATCTCGATTTGAGCCCTTGTTTTGGTGTGTGCATGGTTGTAGGCCTGCTGTGGTGGGGTTTGGGGGTCCGCAAGGGGAGCAGCACACCAGAGAATTCACCTGATAATACAAAATATAATTTAGAAAACACGGCAGAGTTATACACTCATGATGTCCAAGGTGCTTACACAAATAAAATGTGTGGGGGTTACCTTGTTAAAGTCTCTTGTAAATTGGACTAGCCCGAAAGACTCTAGAGTCATGCACTGAGCCAGGCCACTTTGTCTCTAAATTGCTGCCAAGGCAGTTATCACAGATCATCTGAAATGTTGAGTTGTAACCTATTAAGGTCATTAAATGCACAGAACTAATTTATGTAGGTCATAACCACAAATAACTCTTACCTGAACAGTGATGCTGTGGAAGGGTTTTCTGTTAATGTAATCTCCCTCATGTTCTCCTGAGGGGCATCTGATCCTTATGTGTGTGCAATCCACTGCACCAATGACGTTAGGGCAAGCTGTAACAAAAAATAGTGAGTATCCAACTGTGACTGATCAACTTAGAAGCTAATGGATGCACATTGAAATTGAAGTTACCTGCAATCTTGTAAAACTCCTCCTTGATGTAGAGGGGTCTTCCGTGGCCAGGGAAGGTGATGAATATGTTGCCAAATGACTTCAGTGCCAGAAAAATGCATCTTATTCTGTGGCAAATGGTTCCTTTATTGAGGTTCTCTGCATCCCCAACAGAATAAAAGAAGCTCCCACTTGCAAGACATCTCAATGTAACACAGATCATCTGAGAGCATGGCTTTGCGCTGTCTAGTGCTGTATTTTTGGACCCAGCAGCCTACATAAATATCTTAGTCCATCACCTGAGAATCTGTATCTCTCAGTGAGAGTCATCTCCAAAGGCCAGTGGCTCTGACCTGTCCCGGAAGACTCTTTCATGCCTGAATGCTCGTCTGAGGATTAGGGCTTCCTCATCCAGTACATTCTCCAAAAAGGGCAAGCCGCTATGAAGAGGGAACAGGTGAATGGGAGTTGGACCTATATATACTACATTGCCCTTGTCACAGATTTCATTGAAAACACCTTTTATCTCACATCTCAATTACTGCAATAAAACACTTTATTTATGAAACCTCTGAAGGCAATTTGACAAGCAGTCTTCATTAGCATGGCAATATAATACTTAGCCTGAGTAATAGTACAACTTGAATCAATATAAAAGGACTGTTGCAATTCCAAACAGCCAACAGATTTAAATGAAATGAGAAATGACTATATATGTAATATTTTAATACAGGATAATTAAAATGATGCAACATATGTAGAAAGATCTTGGACATGCTGTAAAACATATTCATTCCTCACAGGATTGATGGTGGAAATACAGGTGAATCACTAGGATTAATCTTAGCCTGGCTGTTAGCCTGGTCTGGAGCAGGCTAGCTGCAGAGAATAAATCATCATAGAAACTTGGCCGGGTTGGATGGATGACTGGATGCCACACTTCCGTTTTGTAAAGCCTTTTGTTTGAGCTTGCAATAGTTTCTTTTGAATAGCACGGGCAGACTGCCAGTTTTGTTGATCTTGTTTTCTCCTGTTTAAAGTAGTTAGGGAGGTAAGTCTATTGTCATTTGTTTTCTTAGGTTAATATCTTATTTCCCAGACAGGATCGTTTTGTTTGTTATTTTGGCCTTGGTCCACCCTGAAGCCTACTACCTTAGTTATATTCAAATGTGAGTGTGTGTGAGTGTTGTAAATAAATAATAATTTAATAATAATTTTCTTCACCTTCAAAAACCAAACTGTTGTACGTGGTTACTTGGGACTTGGGGAAGATGGGGACTATTCATGCTATGCCCTATAGGCAGCCCTAGACTGGGGCGTAACACTATCCTTTTTAGTCTTGAATGTAAAATGAGAATTGCTGGCACAGACTTATATGAACACACATTTAAACAGCTTATTCTGTCTTCATCACAGTCCCAGTCAAAGGCTCCTGCTCCCCACTCCACTTGTGACTCTCCACCTTACAATCCTTGCTCTGACTCAGAGCTGTATCAGTAGATTTTTTTTTTTTTTTTTCAGACTTCAGGGTGTGTACGCTGTATCTTCTAACATTTTTATTGTCTGGCCTTCTGAAACTGTAATTACACAAATTTCAACCATAATCAATTATTCATTGTAATGACTTACAATCTAGAGTGCAGATGTAAAGAATACAACAACAAAAAATAGTATGAGAACTATCATAAAGTAAATTACCCTTGTTTGTCTTGTCACTGTCTGCTGACTGGAATGATCCACATAGAAGTTCACCAGGCTTCTTCCAACAATAAATATGAAATATGAAAGAGCTGGAGCACACTGATACACGCGACAAATCATTTTAGTTACAGTTTTACTTTACTTACTTGTAAAAGCCAGAATATCTTTTGCATGCACATCAACTCCATTAATATTGCACATTACTTTAATTTACTAATTTACTACTTTATTATTTTCCCTTTTTGGTTTGTCTGATTATAAATATTTCTGCAACAAATGACAAATAACAAATAATGACAAATAATGACAAATAATAGTATTTTCTCTCATAATAATATTTTTGTATGTTTTACTTTGTAAAGTTTCCTTTCCAAACCTGCTTAGACAGCTCAACATGAGAACATGTTCAGGCAGGGTGTTTCAGTCTGTTAGCTTTGTTTCTTCACAGTGGACTCACTCACAGTTTACTGATGTTGATGCCACTTGGTGGTTTTGCTGTCTCCTTTTTGAACAACGAAGTGACCTAAGCTAACCTTGTCTGACAGCTATCTCTGCTCAGAGTTGACATTAATGTCAAACTTTTCATCCAGTTGCTCTGTGAGAATACTGACTGCTTAGTTAATATTCATATAGCTGTATCCATAGTTACAGGTGAGTCCGTGGACAGAAAAAGAGCCAAATGTTTGAGAGTTGTGAATTTTTTAGTGGTGGGAAACATCAGCACAGGAAGAAAGAATAATACATTTCATTTGGATTCATTTATGGTCATTAATACACAGTACAATGTGACAAAAGTTTGATGAGCATTCCAATAAAATCATGTTTTATTATAGCTGCTTTTAAATCCTTCATTCACCAGACTTATATTTACATTGTATCAGCACAGGATGAGCTATGATAACTTCTTCACTTTTGTTGCAGGAAGCCATCTTTAAGTTGTTATTGTTATTGTATAGTTGTTATATATACTTCTGTAAAGCTCCATGATGTGACACCTGAGGAAACTCATTCAGGTCTCGGAAAGCTCAAAGCTGTCAGGAGCTGTAAGATCAGAAACAAACTGTAAAGTTCACTCATCCTACACTGAACTTTTATAAACATGAAATACAGGAGACTGTCTTTAATAAGTTCATCTGCACAATAATGTGCAACCATTTTTAATCTACAGCAAAAAGTGTGAGTCACATTATGCTGGTAGATTGAAATGAAATAAAAGTTTTACTTAAATCAAAAGATACATTATTTCAGTTATAGTTGTCAGTATATGATGATGATCTTCTCTTCTACTCTTCACTCAAACTTCTTTTCCTTCTGTTTAGGCCTTTCTTTCTTTCCTCATCACTTCTCTCCCACATCATCATGGTACATTATAGTCATATTATCATGACTGACAGGCTCTGAGCCTTACACAGTCACTGCTGGTTGTTTCAGATTGTTGAGTTCAGGGAACTGATGCTTGTTTCAATTTGAGTTTATGTTTCAAAAAAACATAAACTCAAAGACTAAAATCAAAGTAGGCCTACTTTCCATTTTTCTCTCTCACCTCTCATCTTTTTGTAAATGATGAATCCAGTGACAGCGATGAGAACAAGAGCAGAAACAAGCACTGCGGCAGTGATGGGGACAGTCATGTGAATAGGCTTCTCTGTTAAATAAAAAAAATAAAACTTGTGGAGATAAAGAAGGTTAGAACAGAAGTACACCCATTATTCATACTACATATTACTTTTTTTCACAAGTGCATTTGAACAAACAACACGCAGTCCATTCAGCACCCTCTAATCTCAGTCTTACCCCAGTTGGTCCTGATTTCTGCTTTGTCCAGTCTGGTGACGATGTCGTCCTCTACACCAGAGAGATGAAACACAGTCGTACCTCCTCCAGTCTTCAGGTGTGACTGATGAAAGTTTCAAGCCAACACTCATCTGGAAGGTTCCATCATGGTTGGGGAGGATCTCTCCATGGTCCACGTCCTCATGAACCTCATCTCCATCTTTCCTCCAGAACATCATGGCTCTGTCAGGGTAGAAACCTGTAGCATGGCCGGTGACTGGAGAGGAGGGAGTCTTCTGGAGTAGAGACACTGATGGAAGCTCTGGAGATAAATTTGTAGATTGATATGAGAAACCTTTAAGTTCCACGTACAGTGGATGACGCTATTTGTTTATGTTTATGGTAATGATGATACTCAACATTAGAAGCAATTATAAAACTACACCAGATCATGTGATTCTACCTGTTTCAGTCTGTCTCAGCAGAGAGCGCCTCCCATATTTTAAATGTTTGTGCAGACAGTGAATACAAACATGGATAATGAAGTTTTTCCAAAAGTCATTTTTAGCTCTCTCTCTGTGTCCCATGTGTGTTTGGTGACAACAGGCTGAGGTTTGGGGGTGATCCATGTTTGTGTCTCCAGATGAAATACTAGGAAGTCTTCTCCATTATAACCATACTGATGAAAACCATTAATGTCTCCAGTCTTCTCATCCCACTCACAGCTAGACAATCTCTGTAAAATCTGGACACCTGAAAGAAGAGGGACCACAGAGAACCAGAGTGAGATCCAGCACATTTAGCTTCTACTAGTGTATCACTGAGAAACACTAATCCACCCATCTACCTACTGTTGTGGCTTCATGTAGGGAACACACACACACACACACACACACACAATAATACACAAAAATATCCTCTGTGATAAACAGACTACAGACTAGAAGCTGCTCTGGAAGCTTCCACTGAAGGCCTGAGAAAGGCCTGTTCAGTCGTCTGACACCAGTGTCCTACATGTGTAAAGGTAAAACATATAATCAGGAAGATACCTCCGGTTTGATTCGTCCGCTTCTTCAAGTTGTGGAATTCCTCTCTGTGAAGCTGATGGAGCACCGTACACTCCCTTGTGTACCATTTCCAGTACACTGGATCCTTGTCTCTTTATTTTGCCATCCAGTCTTGTTTTGGTAGTGCTATCTTGATATTGCTGTCATAGTAACCCGCCTGAACATCATTAAGCTGCAGAACAGCCACAACTTCAGGGAAGTTTGATACTCCAGATCAAGTCTTTGAGCACAACATTTTACTTTTTGTTCTTTTAATGGGCCATAAAAAAACACAATAGTAAAGCCTAATCTGTAAACTGAGCTCTCATCGTTCTGGTAAGTTTCTAAAACTCTAACAAGTAAATAACACACCTCATTATGGTGGTGGTGAAACACACTCATACACATGCTTTATTACAAACATATTGTACTTGTATTGGGTTTAAGTGAATCATAGTGAATACATATTTAAGGACTGCCAGTACTAAGAAATTTGATGTATATACAACAATGCTCAACACAGTCGCATGCAGGCCAAATGAAGCTACAAAGAGCTTAAAGCTTTAAAATGTTGTCTTACCAGGTGAAGAAACGTGACAGATGAGCAGCAACAAAAATAACTTCATCTTGGTTTGAAAAAGAAGTCGAGCCGAAGAGTTCAGGAATGAACTGATGTGAACTTTTTCTTTGGTTTCCTGGTTACTGGTCCTTACTGACAGTGTGTTTGGTTTCTGTAATATGAGACTCACAAAAAAATCACTCTTACTTACTTACTAAGAAGAATTCAACTTTATTTTTATTATTGATGTCATTACTGTACAGTTTTGTCCAGTTTTGGTCCAGTTTTGTTCTGGAAGGTTTTTGAAAAAAGTGTGTTTAACTTCAATCTTTTGTCCTGCCTGCCTGCAAGCCTGAAACACACCTCATCATGTCATTAATACCTGCTCAACCAGCTTCTGTTTTTAGTTCACTTTTACTTTTGCTTCAAAAATTAAAGGAGGAGATTGTATATCTTATCATAGATTAAAAAGTGTTTCAAGTTATCATCATCTGACTTCCACCAAAGCTTGACAGTTTAAAATCTTTTCAATAGCCGTAATGCTGACTTTCTCTGACTGATCTCATCTGCATGATTACACAACAAAGACGTGTCTGTTCATACAGAAAGAAACAGTCCATGCATGCTCTGATCCACATCAATGGGACTCCTGTGGAGATGTTCATCACACAAAGTTCCTGGGGGATCATGTGCAACGAATAAAAAAGATCTTAATTTTAGTTGTGTCAAATTATA
The DNA here is from genome assembly GCA_028641955.1 of Protonibea diacanthus. Taxonomy (NCBI): domain Eukaryota; kingdom Metazoa; phylum Chordata; class Actinopteri; family Sciaenidae; genus Protonibea; species Protonibea diacanthus. Next base: position 1,728,141 of record CM053986.1, read on the forward strand.
CTTAGTGAGTTACCGTGAGTAACTCACTCAGTATGTTCATCATTCAGGTGGATGGATCTGGACTCAGTTTATCACAGAGCTCAGAGCTGTCAGGACCTGTAAGATCAGAAACAAACTGTGTAAAGTTCACTCATACTGAACTTTTATAAACATGAAATACAGGAAACAGTCTTTAAAAGGTTCATCTGCACAATAATCTAAAACCTGTTTTAATATAAATAAAATGAAAGTATGTTTTACTTACAAGATGGAGGATGTTTGGCTGAAATAAAAAAAGACCAAAAATTTAGTAACAGTTTTTAATGTGAGATGATCTTCTCTTCTACTCATTCAAACTTCTTTTCCTTCTGTTTAGTCCTTACTTTCTTTCTTTCCTTATCACTTCTCTTCCACATCATTATGGTATAATCATATTATCATGACTGACAGGCTGTGAGTCTGTTGGTAAAGTGCTGAAAAAGTCAATAAAGCAGATAATCGTTTGATTTTTCTCTCTCACCTTTCTTCTTTTGGTAAATGATGAATCCAGTGACAGCAATGAGGACGAGAGCAAGAACAAGCACTGCAGCAGTGATGGGGACAGTCATGTGACTCGGCTTCTCTGTTAAATCAGTACAGATAAAGCAGGTTAGAACAGAAATACATCCATCCAGTGATTTGGGCAAAGCTTCATATTCAACTTTGTTATCTGGATTAACTGCATTTGTTATCTGGTTATATGGAATCATTTGGTAAACAAAAAATGTAAACAAACCAGAATATGTTTTATATTTTAGACTGGATCTTATAGACACATTTTGCTCTGCGCACCCCTGGCATTCTCTCCATCAGCTTCATTAGGTCATCACCTAAAATGGTTTTCAATTAACGTGTGCCTTGTCAAAAGTTTGGTGGTGTTGGCATACAGCTCTATATGACTAGTAATCCATAACATGACTTGAACTGCTCAACTAGGTAAAGTGAAATGACGGTAATGAGCTGAACCCTGTGGTATTGCATCCATGCAGTTATCATCACAATCTGAGCTGTCATACATATGATACATACGCCAATGCAATACCTGTAAACTAGATTCTGCAAAAAAAACAAGTCTTCCTATAACAAATGACAAATTCTCTGACAGAAGTATTTCCACCGTGTACCAAAACATACCAGTTACACTCATTTTTTTTGTTGTAATAGAAATTCACAGGTGAGTCCAACATGCAGACTAGACCTGTTCAAAAAGACTATTTTGATATTTTAAAGCCAATTGCAATGATTCCCATTCTCCAAGCTGTGGAATGACCAGATATAAAATTATTTTGATTTTGGACCATGGGAATGCCTGTCTCATGAGCCATGAAGTTTAAATGTTTATTTTTGTCAAAAATGCCTGACATTTTGCCTCATTTTGTCTCATAACTTCACTACCATTAGTCATAGAGCATTATGAGAGGTACCACATGAAAGCTGATGAAATTTCTTATAAGGTGATACCCAATACATCAGTAATCTAGACAGTCATAGTTGTCTTTAAAGCAAAAATGTGTACATTTTTACCCTCAGGCCCTGATCCATCAGATATACATCACCCTGTCAGTCACCTCCTGCACTTCCAACCAGTATCATCCTCCCAGTTATCTGACATGGTATTACATTTGAATTCCACCTACTGCCCTTCTGATATTCTACCGACACGCCTGTTTAAGGAGGTTTTCATAACGATCTGTCCACTTATTTCAGCCATAGTTAATAGCTCCTTAACAAATGGCGTTGTCCCTTTGTGTTTTAAACTTGCAATTGTGCAACCTCTGTTAAAGAAAAACAACCCTAGACTCCAGTGACATGAATAATTTTAGGCCCATTTCTAAATTACCATTTATTTCTAAACTTTTAGAAAAAGTTGTCTTCATCCAGGTTTCTTCTTATTTAAACACTTTTAACATCCTTGATAAATTTCAATCTGGTTTTAGAGCTCTACACAGTACAGAATCAGCCTTGCTTAAAGTACACAATGACATTCTTCTTTCTGTTGATGCTGGTTCATCTGCCATTTTAGTCCTCCTCGACCTCACCGCAGCATTCGATACAGTTGATCATGCTGTTCTTTTAAAACATCTGGAGGCCAAAGTTGGGCTACAGGGGACAGTCCTAAAATGGTTTACCTCCTACCTTAAAGACAGGACATTCGCAGTTAAAATTGGTAACTGTTCCTCATCCCCTGCTCCTTTTAAATGTGGCATTCCCCAAGGCTCAATTCTAGGTCCTCTTCTATTTTCCTTATACATGCTTCCACTTGGCTCCATTTTTCAAAAACATAACATTCCTTACCATTGTTACACAGATGATACACAGTTCTACTTACCAGTCACACCCAACAGCACCTGCTCCTTAGGAAATCTTTTTAACTATTTAAATGATGTCAAATGTTGGATGGCGAGGAACTTTTTACAATTCAATGAAAGTAAAATGGAAGTCATTATCTTTGGATCACCTGATTCTGTCTCCACTCTCAGCAATGCTCTTGGTCCCCTAGCTCCAAATTGCCATAACGTTGTTAGGAATCTGGGTGTCCTCTTTGACAGTCCCCTCAGTTTTAACAGTCAGGTCAGTAATGTTGTTAAGGGTAGTTTTTATCAGCTCAGATCCATCACTAAACTCAAGTAGTTTTTATCTCTGAAGGACCTGGAGACAGTCATCCATGCTTTTATTACCTCTCGGTTGGATTATTGTAATTCCCTCTACATAGGGCTCCACCCTTTCCAGACTCCAAATGGTGCAAAATGCAGCTGCGAGACTTTTAACTGGTTCAAAGAAGAGACAACACATCACCCCAATCCTGGCACACTTACACTGGTTGCCAGTGAAATTTAGAATCAATTTTAAGATTGTACTATTTATTTACAAAGCCCTAAATGGTTTAGCTCCGCAATATATTTCTGATCTCTTGGTTCCATCCTCTGCCCCCACATCTCTGAGGTCATCATCACACCGGCTCCTCTCAGTCCCCCATTCGCACCTAAAAACTAAAGGTGACCGTGCCTTCTCTGTTGCTGCTCCCAAGCTCTGGAATAGCCTACCCCATCACATGAAATCCTGTCCCACTATTGACAATTTCAAATCCAGTTTAAAATCTTACTTTTATGATCTTGCTTTTAGCTCAGTCTGAGGCTACACCATTAATGATTTTGCCTATTTTTATTATGTATTTTATATTGTTTTGTTGTTTCTTATAATATTAATGTTTTTATCCTTGCTATCTGCTCTGACTGTAAAGCACTTTGGGTCAACTCCTGTTGTTTTTAAATGTGCTATATAAAGAAACTGACTTCACTTGACTTGACTTAATGTTTTAGGTGAATTTTGGAGGTGTCAGGTCAGACATCACACTATTCTACCTCATACCTGTACTGAATCAACAAAATATAATGCCAAATTGAACTTTGTATTGTTCAGTTGGAGCATTGGAACATTGGAACATTGCAAATAACATTTTCTGCACACTAGGAACACAAAACAAGGTTTATTATGTTGAACATGAAACTTGTCATGATCCACTCCTCCGGTTTGTCATTCCTCCTGCTAGTACTTTTCCACTCACCTGCTGGCCACTCCCACCTAATTAGTACAACCACATTCACCTGTGTTCCATCACCTGCCTGTCACTCCCACCTTATCAGTGCAACCCTCACCTGATTTAAACCCACTCCTTCCACTCAGTCTCTGCCAGATTGTCTTCAGCAGCATGCGAAGCTCTCGCGCATTTGTCTTCGGATTGCTTCCCTGGTTTCCACCCTGCCTGTTCCTGACCTGTCCTCGTCGTCCCTGCCCAGGTAACCTGACCAGCCTTCCGTCCCTGACTTCTCTGCCTGCTCGCCCCTTGTCTGTCTCCTGTTTGTTTGGATTCCCTCCCCGGAGGTTTCTGTTGGAGAGTTGGACTATTTTTGCTGGTTCTGTTGGAGATTATTTCCTGAGCACCTGCTGTGGATTTTTGCGACCCTGTTTGGCCAATAAACTGTTGAACTGTCCCAACCCTGGTCTCAGTCTGTGCTGTTCTTGGTCCAACCTCACACCCATTACAGAAACTAATTACATATTATACATAGGAAATAGACAGTCAGTTATTTCAATAACCTAATCATTTGTTCAATGTGGCTGTCAAACTTCTTCCTATAGTACTCCACAACCGGAAGCAGACAACTTCTCTGTTCTAGATTTGTTATCTGAATGGCAAAATCAGACATTATTTTCACCCCTCATTCAGGGACATCATTAATCACTTTGACAGACTTCACAAACTTTTCAGCCATTCAGTACCCGTTATACTCTTTCCAGTTTTCCACTGGTTGAGTTATCCAATCAATCTCAACTCTAAGCACATCAAACAAGAAGTGTGATTCTGGCCCTACCAAATCAGTAAATGTTGTCGATCCATCGATGATGGGGAAACATAATGGTTTACCCATTCTGTAGCTTTCTAGTTTCTCTGTTTCTGAGAGTTTCACCACAATCTCCTCTTTCGCAGATTTAGTCATGCTGGGGTGTGAACTGAACAATGTGAATGTTACCAGTTCTTGTGTCAAGTACCATCGGTGATCGTTTGGTTTCTTTATGACAGCTGTAGCAAGTTCAGAGTCAAACTGTTGGTACCACATGATGGCTTTGAAGAACTGAAGGTCATGAATGGGAGCGTCTGCAGCAGCTGTGGATGTTATCCAGTAGCTAGTGTAAAACGGTGATAGAAATTTGTTCATTCTCTCAAGCTTCACAATGGGTTGCCTGTTGTATCCAAGCTCCTGAGAAAACATTAACATTTTCATGCAATGAATGCCTCTCGGGGGTACCTCACCCAAGAGGATGAGGCACAACTCTGCGACCTCCCTGTAATCTGCCCTTGGATTTGCTTCTTGGAGAAATTTTTTTCAAGACAGCAATGGCCTGCATCCTCTTCTCTTTCAGATTCCCCTAACTGGCTTCAAAACCTTTGGCCTGTCCTTCCTTAAATCATCCCATTTTTCCTTTACTTCTTTAAACAAGGGTTTTCAGGACTTTTCACCTTATCAAACACAATTTCCCATGCAGCACCATCTATCACTTCCAATATATGATGGTGGGATGCAAAGTAAAACACCTTTTTCTCCAGCCTTTCTACCAGCAGCTTTGCAGCACCCCTGTGAATGCTACTGTTACTTGCTGTAGTATCAGATACCAAGGCAACTATGTTTTCTTTGAGGCCCCATGCCGTAAGTAACTCAACTGATGCATTGCTTTGTGAAATGCCTGATGAACTGTCAGTCAAGGGCACACCCAGGAGTTTTCCCTCCTCATACTCAGGTGCCCCAGAAACCAGAACAGCCAAACTTTCCACTGGTAATTTTTCTCCCAAAACAACAACAGTTTTCCATCCCAATGTAAAGCACAATATTTGGGTGGATTTTCCTTAAAAACATTCATGTAAACTTTGGCTCAAGTTATGCCGAGCTTTTATTCTATTTCGTCTTGTTGTGGAAGTTGATATGACAAAGTCATCAAGATCTGCACCACCTGCCTTTAACACAGATGCAACAATTGCTGTGGTCTGGTTATCTGACAGTTTCAAACGATCTTCTGTGCTACATATTTCATCACTGGCCATTATAGCTTGTGGAAAGTTAATTCAGTTGATTTTGATGAGCAACCTGGCATCCGCTCAAGGTATTCTGTGTCACCATCTCGTCATCAGTGTTCCCTGAATCATCATTTGAATAACTCCTAGCTACTTCATTCACTGAACATTCACTATGACTAATCGTAGTGAAGTTATGAGGCAAAATGAGACAAAATGTCAGGCGTTTTTGACTAAAATAAACATTTAAACTTCATGGCTCATGAGGTAGGCATTCCCATGGTCCAAAATCAAAATTTTATATCTGGTCATTCACAGCTTGGAAAATGGGAATCACAGCAATTGGCTTTAAAATAACATTTTTTTTTTTTGAACAGGTCTAGTGCAGACCCATTCAGCACCCTCTAATCTCAGTCTTACCCCAGTTGGTCCTGATTTCTGCTTTGTCCAGTCTGGTGACGATGTCGTCCTCTACACCAGAGAGATGAAACACACAGTCGTACCTCCTCCAGTCTTCAGGTGTGACTGATGAAAGTTTCAAGCCAACACTCATCTGGAAGGTTCCATCATGGTTGGGGAGGATCTCTCCATGGTCCACGTCCTCATGAACCTCATCTCCATCTTTCCTCCAGAACATCATGGCTCTGTCAGGGTAAAAACCTGTAGCATGGCAGGTGACTGGAGAGGAGGGAGTCTTCTGGAGGAGAGACACTGATGGAAGCTCTGGAGAGAGAAAAGGGAACAGGAAAGAAAACAGGAACATCCAAGAGGGAGAAATCAAGATTCAGTCATCATCTTCAGATTTATTGTTTTGTCCAGCTGACAGTCTCAAACCCCTAAAACATTGAATTTAAGATGATATAAAAGAGATAAAAGCAGAATTTTTTTTCCCATTTTGTGATACAGGAAATATATATGGGAAAACTAATTGGAGTGATAATCCAATGGTAGTTCAGGTTATATGAACATCAGGTCATGTGATTCTACCTGTTCTCATCAGAGAGCTCTTGGCAAGGGTCACGTACTTCTTCAGCCACACAGGACAAATCTCAGTGAGGTAATTCTCATTGTATCTGATTCTAGCTTTCTCAGCATCCCATCTCAGTTTGGTGGTGAAGGATTGTAGTTTCGGAGCAATCCATGTCAATGTTTTCAGATCCAATGCTATGAAGTCTTCTCCATCATAACCATACTGCAATACACCAATAACCTCTCCAGTTTCATCATCCCACTCACAGCCCAACACCCTCTGTAAAATGTGGACATCTGATAGAGAGACAGAGACAGACTGCAATTAACAATGATTAATGATCTTTTAAGATATTGTGCATTGTGTGACACGCTACTACCAGTATTCATGATTCAAGGGCAGATAATCAGTGCTCTTTTTCTTTATGACAGTTAAAATCAATTTTGTTATTTTACTTTAAGTTGCACTTGTTTTATTATGGCTGTCTAGAGTAGTATGCAATGTGAACACAGTGCATGTTCAGAATGGAAGCTAAATCTGTTTGACAAACAAAAATAAATTCATGTGAAACAATTCAACATTAAAAGTGAAACATAACATGAATGAATACTTTACCTCCACTTTGGTTGAAGCGCTGCTTCAAATTATTAATCCTCATTTTGAAGAAGTTTGGCTGATAATTGAAACACTCATCAATGTATCGCTCAAAGTGCTGAGGATCGTGTTCTAAAAGTTTCTTCGCCCAGTCCTGTTTTGGCTCTACTGCCTTTTTGTTGCTGTCACAGTAACCTATTGAAACTCCATCAACCAAAGCAACTGCCACAAGCTCTGGGATGTTTGTGACTCCAGTAGATGCAGTTATGAAATACTTAAGGGAGTGTTTCACTGCAAAACAAGCAAGGTTTATAAATTTAGTATAGATACACACATCTTCATAAACATGATGTATTTCAGTGTGATTCAGCTGAAAGACATCAGGCTTATCAAGGTGAGGTTGTTGGGGATTCTAGATGGTTTAAATAGGCACCAAACTGTGTTGGTGCAATCAATTAGCTATGGTTATTAGGATTATCAAGGATAATCATAAATAATAAGTTTAATTATTATGACAGTTCCTTGAGGCACCATGCATAAAGAAGGGAAATGATCACCAATTAATTAATTGATCTCATTCTCTTAAAATACACTAAAACATTCCTTTATTGGAACTATGATTAATATTTAAGTTACTAACGACAACCAAAATTAGCATATCAAGTATAGGTTGAAGGATCTGGAATTTAGTGCAGAAGAGGTTAGCAGCATTCGCTCTTGTGCAACACAAAACACACCAGCACGTATAAACAGTCATGTATTAACAAGATAATGAAAGCATAGATACAAAATATGATCATAGGAGAGAGAGAGTGCACATGTCAGGGTGCACGCCAGAAAGAATGTGTGTGCCTCTGATGTAACACGTTTCATGGTCATGCACACTAAGCACACACGCTAATTTTGGTTGTAGTTATTAACTGAATTATTAATCAGCATTCCAAATGTATTTCATGAACTGAAATCAATCAAAGGAACTTCAATATTAATTAAAGTTATTATTTATGATTATATTTATATTATATAATATATTTTCTGATCACCAAAGCTAAAGCATTCAACCTACACAATTTGGTGCCCATTTAAACCATTTGGAATCACCTACAAGGTGAAAGTAAATTGTGTGTCCTTGGAACAAAATGCAGAGCTGAGTGGAAAATGAAGCAAAGAGCTAAAAGTAAAGATTTAAAATGTGATCTTACCTGCTGATGGAATGTGACAGAAGAGAAGCAACAAAAGTAACGTTTTCATCTTGTTTTGATAAAGACGTGTGCGTACAGGAACTGGTTCAGGTGAATGATCTCAAACTGTTTCCTGGTTTAAAGAGGTGAATGTTTTAACTAAATGTCTGACTTCTGGATCCTCCCTGTTTTTCATATACCATGAACCAAGCTGGCCTGACTCTGGCATGCAGTCCGTCTTGTTCAGGACTGCTCTGTCTTAGACTTCATCTGGATGCTGGTGCATAAATCTGGGTTAGACAGGTAACACAAAAATAACTTACTGCAGTAGACCTGACATTAGCTATACACACAACAGTTGGTTCAGCAAATTCCTCAAAACAATATTTATGTTCAAATAACAAAGCTCTCTAGCAACAGGCGAGATAACTCATGTCTGCAACTTAAACTGTGTGAAACATTTATGTCAGCTCTAATCTTAGGGTGCCATTCATTTTTGACTTCTGAGTCTGGTAACTTCTCTGCAGGGGAATCAGAAAGTAGCAGGAAGATTGAACACTGAAAACTTCCCAGGCAGGGTTAGGGCAATTTCAGGAATTTTTTCCAGCCAGCATTGTTGTCATAACTGGGTCCTCTCCTACATCAAGATCACCATCACATCTTCCCCTTTTTAACATTTGGCTGGTGCTTTGCTTTTTTTTTCTCTATATGACATATGGGCATCACACTTATTTCTGTAACAAATGACAAACAACATAATAATACACTTTTTCTATATTTTACTTAACGTAAGTTTCCTTTCCATGTCTGCTTAGACAGCTCAACATGAGAACATGTTCATGTTTCAGTCTGTTTGCTCTGTGACTCTCACAGTTTACTGTTGTTGATGCCCTCTCGTGGTACATTACTGAAACACACCCTGAAGTCCACTTGGTTTTCAATTCAATTCAATTTTAGTTTATTTATATAGCTCCATATCATAACAAAAATTATCTCATGACACTTTTCATACAGAGCAGGTCTAGACTGTACTCTTTATAATATTATTTGCTTTTAGGTTTTGCTGTCTCCTTTTTGAACAACGAAGTGACCTAAGCTAAGCTTGTCTGACAGCTATCTCTGCTCAGAGTTGACATTAATATCAAACTTTTCATCCAGTTGGTCTGTGAGAATACCGACTGTAAATATTCATATAACTGTATCTATAATCACAGGTGAGTGCGTGGACTTAGAAAAAGAGCCGAATGTTTGAGAGTTGTGAATTTCATTGTGGAGTGAAACATCAGATCAAATCAAATCAAATTTTATTTATATAGCCCAAATTCTCAAAACACATTCAGCCTCTGAGGGCTTTACAATCTGTACAGGGAGTGACACCCTCTGTCCTTAGACAGAGGGTGAGGAAAAACTTGCCTTCCGAGTTGTTCACTTGTTCTTCACTTGTTTCCGAGTGAGGAAAAACTTGCCCACAAAAAAACCCTTTAACAGGGAAAAAAGGTGGAAGAAACCTCAGGAAGAGCCACAGAGGAGGGATCCCTCTCCCAGGACGGACAGACGTGCAATAGATGTCACGTGTACAGAACAAATCAACAATTGTACAATTACAATAAATGATAAATGACAATGAATTACAATGAATGATAGAATGATTACAGTAGCAGTGGAGCCAGATAGAGATAGAGAGACACAGATCCACAGCAGCAGTAAATCATAAACTATAAACTGTAATGAGATAGGTAACAATAATGACAGTAATAATATATGTCGCGGGACGTCGCGGTAGGACCACAGCAGCAGCTACCGCATCCATGAGAACCTGCTGACGAGAGCACAGAAACTCCTAGGAAGAAGTTTAGTTAGTAACACATTAACATGCATTACCGAGACAGGTATGTTTACAGATGGTGAAAGAAAGAGAGAGAGGGTGGAGGGAGGAGGGGCAGTCCCCTGGGCAGTCTAGTCCAGAGCAGCATAACTAAGGGATGACCTGATCCAGCTCTATCTATAAGCTCTATCAAAAGGAAAGTCTTAAGTCTACTTGAAAGTGTTGACTGTGTCTGCCTCTCCCAACTCAGAATGGTAGTTTGTCTCACAGAACAAGAGCTTGATAGCCGAAAGCTCTGGCTCCCAATCTACTTATACTTTATGTATAGATACTCTATACTGACATGATGTTCTTTACAACAACTAGAAAGCAGCCACAGTGCTCAGAACCTCACTGACACATACTGTTCTGGTAATCAGCTCTCAGATTTGACACCTTCAGAATTCTGATAAAATGTATTTTCTGACTTTTTTGCATTAAACCCAAACTGGATATGTAATCTTATCATCTGAAATGCAAGTGTCTTGGTTATTCTGAAAAATTTAAATCTGCACATCTGTCCATATCCAGTATTATTGAACTGCAATGAGACTTTGAGCAGCTGATGAAAGAAAGTAGTACAAAAGACGAAGCAGTAAGAATGTGTTAACACTGTCACATTCACATTACATGATCACATAGGCTGTGATGTTCAAGTGTGTGGGAAAGCCTGCTGGCTGTACTGGAGACAGACGCAAGAAACAGATGAAGAAAAAGATAGTTTAGTTTAAAATATAAACATGGTATGAATACAAAAAAAGCAGTCTACAAAAACATGAACTAAATCTGTGTTCTCTGGACATAGCTAGCATAAGAGCCAGGGTAATACCTAACAATGTAGAGAACCTGTTATGATATGTGATTGTAAAGATTAAATGATTCAACTTGATTTCAGAACTCACCACACGTAGATATTAAATCACCAGAATCATCCCCATACTGTACAATCAATTCTTAATGTGCTTTAATGTTGATGCTCCATGTCTGTTCTTCACGTGAATCAGGCGGCCTATAAACAACGATATCAACTCAACCTCAACGCAGGACAGATGTGTACCATTTGTTGTGTCCAAACTGTCACACATTCACAATCTTTCTATGGGGCCCAGTCCTTGAATATTTGTCACTGCTACTCTGTGGACTATTTCATTCAGGAGATTCTCACTAAAAACTGGAGAAAAAGAACACAAACATTGCATTCCTCAGATTGTTTGTATGCATTTTTATCATTGTTAGCTGAAAGTCTTCACACCTGCTTTAGAGTTGTTTTTCTGTTTGACAGGAATTGTTTAACAAGTACAATGATGGCTTCATCACTGATGTCTCCAAAGACGCTATCTTCATCTTCTATAAAGTGCAAGCATATGTACCAAGCCTGTGAGGATTAAAATTTAAAAAATCTGCATGATGGCTATAGAGGAAGAAAGAAAGTACAAAGCGAATCAGAAGAGGCGCCAGTATGATAGATCTCTGCCAGGCATCGCGATCATCGTATCAAATGATTTCATCATTCAATCTGCTCTCTACCAGTGATCATTGTCTAATTTGATCGGCCATCCAACAGTGACATGATCACAACGACTAGTGCTGGGGAAGTTTTGACTCTTTTTACTGACTCGGATCTTACTCTCGGACAGTTGAACAAATCTTCTTTGGAGTCATTTCGCTCATTTTTACAGCGGTCGGTTTTATAGCCCTTTTTACAAGGTTGTAAAAAAGGCTGCGGTTCTCAAACACTTAGTGTAATATAACAGTATAATAACAGTATAACAGTACAAAACAAATGCCACAAGTAATTCAAACCATATGAAAACCTAGAAAGCAAAGAGACACCACAATAAAGTGATCAGTCCTGTATCCTCCCTGCCATTGTTGTTTAACAGCACGACAGTGAACAGTAGGTGTCAATGCGACAAATGAACGAGAGACTGATCAGAGAACGAACGTACTGCTCGTCACACAGCCTGAGCTGACAGTCACGTGACAAATGAACGATCCAGATGAACGCGAACAAACCGTTGAGCCTGCCTGTCACGTGACAGCTGGAGCGGAGGGAATGTAAAACTCATTTTGACAATTAGTAAGATAATTGGCAAGATGTTAAATAATAAGTTCCCCAAATAAATACATGAAAAAGATTTATTTGTGTCCAAAAGGTGACATAATATTAATAATAATAATAATAATAATAATAAATTTCGTTATTATTATTTGTCATTATTTGTAAGTATATAATGTGCATATATAATGTTGAATTTTCAAAAGTATTTATTTTATTTTTATATTACAATACATTATATACCCACAACACTATACACACTATTTGCAGAACCGAAGACCACTAATTAATTATGATTTCATGAATGAATAATGTATGTCAGACACAAATCCGACATCATTCATTTCTATAGCTGAGCTACAGCTGTCACGCGACAAATGAATGAAAGAACGATCCATATGAACGCATCCGTAGGCCTATGAACAAACCTTGCTGTGCTTATGCAGCCGCTGGTGGTGAGGAAGGTACTCGCATGAAAATGAACGGAATCATTCACTGAAACGAATTCATTACCCCCGAAGCCATATAAAAGATTAGTTCGTGATCGAACAAATCGCTCACGAACTAAACATCACTCACAACGGACAACAAACCAGGACTGCAGAGAAAAAAATTCAGACTGCCCTCCATTCAGGACTTCTACGCATGTCCGGAGTCAGGAAACAGACAGAAAACATGACTGCAGATTCACCCTGACAACCTGTTTCATCTTCTCTCCTCTGAAGGTGCTAAGAACCTGGTTCATCAAAACAACCAGGCTTAAAAACAGTTTCTTCTCACAGGCCATCACTGTTATGATCTAGATGAAATCTAGACAAACAGGTTTATTGTACAGGAAGTATGCCTGCCACTATGTCAACATCAACTGTGCCTGTCGATCGTGAATTATTATTTTCTGCAATGTATTTACTTCTTTAAACATTCATTATGTATACATGTTGCTTTGACTCACTGCGTAATGAAAGAACCTGCCATAAAACAATTTCAGTATCCTTTGGTAGTCTGGGGACATTGCACTGGTATTAAAGAAATTAGTGCTAATTTTTTAAATGTCTTTTTATTTATATATATATATATATATATATATATATATATGGGTGCAAGGACATCAGTCACATACCGTGTTGTTGATTCACCTGTAGATGAGATGACTGGGGATGTGGTAGTTGTGAGGACCGTGATTTGTGGGGCCCACCAGTTGTGCTGGTTGTCGTGGAGGTTGCGGTACTTGGGGCCAAAGTTGTGGTGGCTCCAATTGTAGTAGATGTAGCCTGAGTTGTGGTAAAATGAAGTTGGAGTAGTCATATGGATTTGGGAGCGCGTGCAGTTGTTGAGAATGGGGTTGTGGTTGGAACTAAATGTGGTGGTTGCAGTTGTTGCAGCCAAGGTCACGGTTCTGGAGTGGCAGTCGTGGGTTGTTGGAGACGAGTCGTGGTTGTTGGAGCAGCAGACGTGGCTGTTGGAGGTGCAGTCGTGGTTGTTGCAGCAGCAGTCATGGCTGTTGTAGCTGCAGTTGAGGTTGTTGGAGCCGCAGTTGTGCTTGTTGGAGGTGCAGTCGTGGTTGTTATCTGAGCCATGCTTTTTTATTGGAGTGGCAGCCATGTGTTTGCTGAGCGCGTCGCTGCTGGAGCCGCAGTTGTGCTTGTTGAGCGGCAGTTGCGTTGCTGAGCTTCACAGTCGTGGTTGCTGTAGCCACAGTCGTGGTTGTTGGAGCAGCAGTCGCGGGTTGTTGCAGACGCAGCCGTACGTTGCAGCTGCAGTTGGTGCTGTTGGAGCCGCAGGGTCGGCTTGCTGGAGCGCAGTCGTGATTGCTGGAGCCATGCCGTTTATCGGTTGCTGAGCATCTAGCCAGGCTGTTGAGCCGCAGTCGCGGCTTATTGAGCGCAATTGTGCTTGTTGGAGCCAGAGTTGTGCTTGTTGAGACGTGGTGGTTGTTGAGGTGCAGTCGGTTGTTGGAGACGAGTTGTGGTTGTTGGATGTGCAGTTGTGGTTGTTGGAGCAGCAGTCATGGTTGTTAAAGCCAGAGTCAGGCTTTGTTGGAGCAGCAAACATGGCTGCTGCAGCCGCAGTTGTGGCTGCTGCAGCTGCAGTTGAGGTTGTTGGAGCCGCAGTCGCTTGTTGGAGTGGCGTGTTGTGGTTGCTAGAGCCGCAGTCAGTTGTTGGAGCCAGAGTCACGGTTAGAGACGCCGATGGTAGTTGTTGGAGGTGCAGTCGTGGTTGTTCGGAGCCAGAGTCATGTTTGTTGGAGCCGCAGTCGCGGGTGGTTGGAGCGGCAGTTGTGGTTCTTGGGAGTGGCAATGCTGTTGTTGGAGCGGCAGTCATGTTTGTTGGAGCCACAGTCATGCTTGTTGGAGCCGGGGTCGGGTTTGTTGGAGGTGTTATGGCTGTTGAGCAGCAGTCGGGTTGTTGAGCCACAGTCGTGCTTGTTGAGACGCCGGTGGTGGCTGTTGGAGGTGCAGTCATGGCTGTTGAGCCATATCGTGGCTGCTGGAGGTGCAGTTGTGGTTGCTGGAGCGGGCGGTCGTGCCGTTGAGCCGCAGTCGCATGCTTGTTGGAGCCACAGTTGTGCTTGTTGGAGCCAAGAGTTGTGGTTGTTGGAGCCAGAGTCGGTTGCTGGAGCCGCAGTTGTGGTTGCGCTGAGCCGCAGTCGGGTTGTTGAGCCAGAGTAATGCTTGTTGAGACGCCGGTGGTGATTGCTGGTGCTTGTTGTGGTTGCTGAGCCGCAGTCGCGGCTTGTTGAGACGCAGGTGTCGCTGGAGGCAGCTGTGGTTGTTGGAGCAGCAGTCGGTTAGTCGCGAGCCGCAGCCAGGCGTTGCAGCTGCAGTTGAGGTTGTTGAGCCAGTCGTGGCTTGTTGGAGCCAGAGTCATGCTTTGCTGGAGACGTATCGCCGTTGCTGGAGGTGCAGCGTTGTGGTTGTTGGAGCGCGGTCGTGTGGGTTGTTGGAGCCGCAGTCGGTTGTTGGAGCCGCAGCCACGCAGCGGAGCCGCAGCTGTGGTTGTTGGAGCCGCAGTCGTGGTTGTTGCAGCCGCAGTTGTGGTTGTTGGAGCCGCAATCATTGTGTTGAGCCAGAGTATTGTTGAGACGCGTAGTAGTTGTTGCCGCAGTCGTGGTTGTTGGAGCCATGTCAGAAGGTTGAGGTGCAGTCAGGGGCTATGAGACGCAGGGTTCGTTGGAGGCAGTCGGTTGTTGAGGTGCAGCAGTTGCTGGAGCGTATCGTGGTTGTTGAGGTGCAGTCGCGGGTTGTTGGAGACGCGTGGTTGTTGGAGGTGCAGTCGGTTGTTGGAGCGGCAGTCGCGCTTGTTGGAGCAGCAATGTGCTTGCTGGAGACACGTGGTGGTTGTGTGGGAGGTGCAGTTGTGGTTGTTGAGCCGCGTCGGCTTGTTGAGCGGCAGTCGTGGTTTGTTGGAGCCACAGCCGGCTGTTGGAGACGCGTGGTGGTTGTTGGAGGTGCAGTCGCGGCTTGTTGGAGCCGCAGTCGCTTGTTGAGACGCGGTGGTTGTTGAGGTGCAGTTGTGGCTGTTGGAGCCGCAGTCGCAAGCTTGTTGGAGCGTGCGCAGTCGCGTTTGTTGAGCGAGTCGTGCTTGTTGGAGACGCCGTGGTGGTTGTTGGAGGTGCAGTCATGGTTGTTGGAGCGGCAGTCGGGTTGTTGGAGTGGCAGTCGGCTGTTGAGCCAGAGTCACTTGCTGGAGTGGCAGTCGTGGTTGTTGAGCGGCGTGGTGGTTGTTGGAGGTGCAGTTGTGGTTGTTGAGCGATCTGTAGTTGCTGGAGGTGCAGTCATGGTTGTTGAGGCAGTGGTGGCTGTTGAGGCAGCCGTGGTTGTTGGAGATGAAGTCGTGGTTGTTGGAGATGCAGTCGTGGTTGTTGGAGCGCAGTCATGCTTGTTACCACAGTTGTGGCTGTTGGAGCCAGAGTCGCTTCTGGAGCGGCAGTCGTGGTTGTTGGAGTGGCGGTCGTGGTTGTTGAGCAGTTGTGGTTGTTGGAGCCAATAGCTGCTGTCGAGACACGGTGGTTGCTGGAGGTGCAGTTGTGGTTGTTGGAGCCGCAGTCAGGCTTGTTGGAGCCAGAGTCAGGCTTGCTGAGGTGCAGTTGTGGCTGCTGTTGAGCAGCAGTCAGGTTGTTGGAGCCACAGTTGTGCTTGTTGGAGAAGTGGTGGTGGCTGTTAGGTGCAGTCGAAGGTTGGAGACACGGTCGTGGTTGTTGGAGCCGCAGTCGCGGCTTGTTGAGCCAGAGTCAGGCTTGTTGAGACGAGTGGTGGTTGCTGGAGCCGCAGTTGTGGTTGTTGGAGAAGTGGTGGTGGTTGTTGAGGTGCAGTCGTGGTTGCTGGAGACACGGTCGTGTCTGTTGTCGCAGTCGCGGCTTCGTTGGAGCCAGAGTCAGCGTTTGTTGAGACGCAGTGGTGGTTGTTGAGCCGCAGTTGTGGCTGTTGGAGGTGCAGTTGTGGTTGTTGGAGCGGCAGTCGTGAAAGCCGTTGTAGCCGCAGTTGTGCTTGCTGATGCAACAAGCTGTTGGAGCTTACAGTTGTGGTTGTTGGAGAAGCGGTGGTGGTTGTTGGAGGTGCAATGGCTGTTGGAGCGGCAGTCATGCTTGTTGAGCCCACAGTTGTGGCTGTTGAGCCAGAGTCGTGGCTTGTTGGAGCGGCAGTCAGTTGTTGGAGTGGCGGCCGTGGTTGTTGGAGGTGCAGTTGTGGCTGTTGATTTGGCTAGTCGTGCTTGCTGGAGACACGGTGGTGGTTGTTGGAGGTGCAGTTGTGGTTGTTGGAGCCGCAGTTGTGCTTGTTGGAGCGGCAGTCGTGCTTGTTGGAGCCACAGTCGTGGTTGTTGGAGAAGCGGTGGTGGTTGTTGGAGGTGCAGTCGGTTGTTGGAGACGCGTCGGGTTGTTGAGCCGCAGTCATGCTTGTTGAGCCGCAGTCATGCTTGTTGAGCGTAGTCGTGCTTGTTGAGCTTCACAGTCGTAGCTTGTTGAGACGTGGTGGTTGCTGGAGGTGCAGTCGTATTGTTGGAGACACGGTCGTGCTTGTTGGAGCCGCAGTCGTGCTTGTTGGAGACGCAGTGGTGGTTGTTGGAGCCGCAGTTGTGGTTGTTGGAGGTGCAGTTGTGGTTGTTGGAGCGGCAGTCGTGCTTGTTGTAGCCGCAGTCAGGCTTGCTGGAGCGGCAGTCGGCTTTTGCTGGAGCCAGTCGTGGGCTTGTTGAGCCAGAGTCGTGTTTGTTGGAGCCGCAGTCGTGCTTGTTGGAGCCAGAGTCAGGCTTGTTGAAGCGGCAGTCGCGGCTGTTGGAGTGGCGGTCGGCTGTTGGAGGTGCAGTTGTGGTTGTTGAGCCGTAGTCGTGGTTGTTGGAGCCACAAATGTGCTTGTTGGAGACACTGGGTGCTGTTGAGGCAGTTGTAGCTGTTGGAGCCGCAGTTGTGCTTGTTGGAGCAGCAGTCGTGCTTGTTGAGCAGCAGTCGGCTTGTTGGAGACACGGTGGTGGCTGTGGAGGTGCAGTTGTGGTTGCTGGAGCCGCAGTCGCGGCTTGTTGGAGCGGCAGTCGTGTTTGTTGGAGCCACAGTCGTGGTTGCTGGAGACGCTGTGGTGGCTGAGGCAGTCGGTTGCTGAGCCGCAGTCGCATTGCTGGATCGCGGGTTGCGAGGTGAAGGCCAGGCTGCTGGAGCCGCAGCTCTGCTTGTTGGAGCGCAGTCGCTTGCTGGACAGAGTCGCGGCTTGTTGGAGACGCTGGTGGTGGTTGTTGAGGTGCAGTCATGGTTGTTGGAGCGGCAGTCGTGGTTGCTGGGAGTGGCAGTCGGTTGTTGAGCCAGAGTCGTGCTTGTTGGAGGCAGTCGTGGTTGTTGGAGCGCGGTGGTGGTTGTTGGAGGTGCAGTTGCGGTTGTTGAGCGGCACCGTGGTTGCTGAGGTGCAGTCATGGTTGTTGGAGGCATGGTGGTTGTTGGAGGTGCAGTCGTGGTTGTTGGAGATGCAGTCGTGGTTGTTGGAGATGCAGTCGTGGTTGTTGAGCGGCAGTCATGTTTGTTGAGCCACAGTTGTGGCTGTTGAGCCAGAGTCGGCTTCTGGAGCGGCAGTCGGGTTGTTGGAGTGATGGGTCGTAGTTGGAGGCAGTTGTATAAGGGATACAGTCGTGCTTGTTGGAGACACGGTGGTGGTTGTTGAGGTGCAGTTGTGGTTGTTGGAGTCAAACAGTCGGCTTGCTGGAGCCAGAGTCATGCTTGCTGGAGGTGCAGTTGTGGTTGCTGGAGCAGCAGTCGGCTTGCTGGAGCCACAGCTGTGCTTGTTGATAAGAAGCAGGTTGTTGGAGGTGCAGTCGTGGTTGTTGGAGACACGGTCGTGGCTGTTGGAATGGAGCCGTGGCTGCTGGAGCCAGAGTCAGGCTTGTTGGAGGACGTAGTGGTGGTTGTTGGAGCCGAGCCAGGCTGTTGGAGAAGGGTGGTTGTTGGAGGTGCAGTCGTGGTTGCTGGAGACACGGGGTCGTGCTTGTTGAGCCAGTCGCGGCTTGCTGGAGCCAGAGTCATGCTTGTTGGAGACGAGCAGTGGCTGTTGAGCCGCAGTTGTGGCTGCTGAGTAGTTGTGTTGTTGGAGCCAGTTCAGATGCTTTGTTGTAAATGCAGTTGTGCCTTGTTGAGCGCAGTCGGTTGCTGAGCCCACAGTTGTAGCTGCAGCTGTGGTGGCTGTTGGAGGCAGTCGTGGTTGCTGGAGCGGCAGTCATGCTTGTTGAGCCACAGCGTGGCTGTTGAGCCAGAGTCGGCTTATTGGAGCCGGCAGTCGGGTTGTTGGAGGGCGGCCGGGTTGTTGAGGTGCAGTTGTGGTTGTTGGGAGCCATGGTCTGCTTGTTGGAGACACGGTGGTGGTTGTTGGAGGTGCAGTTGTATTGCTGGAGCCTAGTTGTGCTTGTTGGAGCCGGCAATGGCTTGCTGGTTTCAACAGTCAAGTTGTTGGAGAAGCTGGTGGTGGTTGTTGGAGGCAGTCGTGGCTGTTGGAGACGCGGTCGTGGTTGTTGGAGCCGCAGTCATGCTTGTTGAGCCAGCAGTCATGCTTGTTGAATGCAGTCGCTTTCTGTTGGAGCCACAGTCGCAGTTTGCTGGAGACAGGTTGTTGAGGTCAAGGTTGGAGACATCATCGTGCTTGTTGAGCCGTATCGTGTTTGGAGACGCAGTGGTGGCTGCTGGAGCCCGCAGTTGTGGTTGTTGGAGGTGCAGTTGTGGTTGTTGGAGCGGCAGTCGTGCTTGTTGTAGCCGCAGTCGTGCTTGTTGGAGCGGCAGTCGTGCTTCTTGTTGGTTTCCAGTCGTGTTTGTTGGAGCCAGAGTCGTAGTTTGTTGAGCCGCAGTCGTGGCTTGTTGAGCCAGAGTCGCGCTTGTTGAAGCGGCAGTCGTGGTTGTTGGAGTGGCGGTCGTGGTTGTTGGAGGTGCAGTTGTGGTTGTTGGAGCCGTAGTCGTGGTTGTTGGAGTGCCACAGTCGTGTTTATTGGGAAAGACACGGGGTGGTGGTTGTTGGAGGTGCAGTTGTGGAGCTAAGGAGTTTAGTTGTAGCTTGTTGAGCAGCAGTCGCATGGTTGGAGCCAGTCGCTTGTTGAGACGTAGTGGTGGTTGTTGGAGGCAGTCGTGGCTGTTGGAGCTAATGTTTGTTATAAAACAGTGTGGTTGTTGAGGAGCAGTCGCAGAAGTTGGAGTCATGGTCGGGTTGTTGGAGCCAGTATCGTGGCTTGCTGGTTTCCAGCTGTGGCTGCTGAGTGTGCAGTCGGGTTGCTGGAGTGGCAGTCGTGGTTGTTGGAGCCGCAGTCGCTTGCTGGAGCCAGAGCCTGTGGCTTGCTGGAGACGCCGTGGTGGTTGCTGGAGCCACGCAGTTGAGGCTGCTGGAGGTGCAGTCAGGGCTGCTGAGCCGTGGCGCCTGTTTGCTGAGCCGTAGTCAGGCTTGTTGGTTTTTCACAATGCTTGTTGGAGAGCCAGTTGTGGTTGTTGGAGGTGCAGTCGTGGTTGTTGGAGCCGCAGTCGTGGTTGTTGGAGCAGTCATGCTTGTTGAGCCACACAGTCGTGGTTGTTGAGCCCGAGTCATGCTTGTTGGAGCAGCAGTCGTGGTTGCCGCAGCCGCGGCTGCTGCAGCCGCAGCCGAGGTTGCTGGAGCCGCAGTCGCTTGTTGGAGCCAGAGTCGCGGCTTGTTGAGCCAGCCGTGGTTGAGCGGCGCCGGAAGTTGTTGAGGTGCAGTTGTGGTTGTTGAGCCACAGTCGTGCTTTGTTGAGACACGGTGGTGGTTGTTGAGGTGCAGTTGTGGCTGTTGGAGCCGCAGTTGTGCTTGTTGGAGCGGCAGTCGCGGCTTGTTGAGCCAGTCGTGCTTGCTGGAGGTGGTTGTTGGAGGTGCAGTTGTGGTTGTTGGAGCGGCGGTCGTGGTTGTTGGAGCCGCAGTCGTGCTTGTTGGAGCGGCCATCGTGCTTGTTGGAGCCACAGTTGTGGTTGTTGGAGGTGCAGTCGTGGTTGTTGGAGCCGCAGTCGTGGTTGTTGGAGCAGCAGTCATGCCTGTTGGAGCCACAGTCATGGTTGCTGTAGCCAGAGTCATGCTTGTTGGAGTAGCAGTTGTGGTTGCCGCAGCCGTGGTTGTTGCAGCTGCAGTTGAGGTTGTTGGAGCCGTAGTCGTGCTTGTTGGAGCCAGAGTCATGCTTGTTGGAGACGCGGTGGTGGTTGTTGGAGATGCAGTGGTGGTTGTTGGAGCAGCAGTCGTGGTTGTTGGAGATGCAGTCGTGGTTGTTGGAGCGGCAGTCATGCTTGTTGGAGCCACAGTTGTGGTTGTTGGAGCCAGAGTCGTGCTTCTTGGAGCGGCAGTCGTGGTTGTTGGAGTGGCGGTCGTGGTTGTTGGAGGTGCAGTTGTGGTTGTTGGAGCCACAGTCGTGCTTGTTGGAGACACGGTGGTGGTTGTTGGAGGTGCAGTTGTGGTTGTTGGAGCGGCAGTCGTGCTTGTTGGAGCCACAGTCGTGCTTGTTGGAGAAGCGGTGGTGGTTGTTGGAGGTGCAGTCGTGGTTGTTGGAGACGCGGTCGTGGTTGTTGGAGCCGCAGTCGTGCTTGTTGGAGCCGCAGTTGTGGTTGTTGGAGCCGCAGTCGTGGTTGTTGGAGCTGCAGTTGTGGTTGTTGGAGGTGCAGTTGTGGTTGTTGGAGCCGCAGTCGTGGTTGTTGGAGCCAGAGTCATGCTTGTTGGAGACGTAGTGGTGGTTGTTGGAGGTGCAGTCGTGGTTGTTGGAGCGGCAGTCATGCTTGTTAGAGCCACAGTCGTGGTTGTTGGAGCCAGAGTCGTGCCTGTTGGAGCGGCAGTCGTGCTTGTTGGAGCGGCGGTCGTGGTTGTTGGAGCGGCGGTCATGGTTGTTGGAGCGGCAGTCGTGGTTGTTGGAACGGCAGTCGTGGTTGTTGGAGACGCGGTGGTGGTTGTTGGAGGCGCAGTCGTGGTTGTTGGAGCTGCAGTCATGCTTGTTGGAGCGGCAGTCGTGGTTGTTGGAGCCACAGTCGTGCTTGTTGGAGACGCGGTGGTGGTTGTTGGAGGTGCAGTCGTGGTTGTTGGAGCCACAGTCGTGGTTGTTGGAGCGGCAGTCGTGCTTGTCGGAGCCACAGTTGTGCTTGTTGGAGACGCGGTGGTGGTTGTTGGAGGTGCAGTTGTGGTTGTTGGAGCCGCAGTCGTGCTTATTGGAGCGGCAGTCGTGCTTGTTGGAGCAACAGTCGTGCTTGTTGGAGCCGCAGTCGTGGTTGTTGGAGGTGCAGTCGTGGTTGTTGGAGCTGCAGTTGTGGTTGTTGGAGCAGCAGTCGTGGTTGTTGGAGCCGCGGTCGTGCTTGTTGGAGTGGCAGTCGTGCTTGTTGGAGCCACAGCCGTGCTTGTTGGAGCCGCAGTTGTGGTTGTTGGAGGTGCAGTCGTGGTTGTTGGAGCTGCAGTTGTGGTTGTTGGAGGTGCAGTCGTGGTTGTTGGAGCCGCAGTTGTGGTTGTTGGAGGTGCAGTTGTGGTTGTTGGAGCCGCAGTCGTGGTTGTTGGAGCCAGGGTCATGCTTGTTGGAGACGCGGTGGTGGTTGTTGGAGGTGCAGTCGTGGTTGTTGGAGCGGCAGTCATGCTTGTTGGAGCCACAGTCGTGGTTGTTGGAGCCAGAGTCGTGCTTGTTGGAGCAGCCGTCGTGGTTGTTGGAGCGGCGGTCGTGGTTGTTGGAGGTGCAGTCGTGGTTGTTGGAATGGCAGTCGTGGTTGTTGGAGACGCGGTGGTGGTTGTTGGAGGTGCAGTCGTGGTTGTTGGAGATGCAGTTGTGGTTGTTGGAGGTGCAGTTGTGCTTGTTGGAGGTGCAGTCGTGGTTGTTGGAGCCGCAGTTGTGGTTGTTGGAGCCGCAGTCGTTCTTGTTGGAGCCACAGTCGTGCTTGTTGGACCAGCAGTGGTGGTTGTTGGAGCGGCAGTGGTGGTTGTTGGAGCCGCAGTCGTGGTTGTTGGAGCCGCAGTCATGGTTGTTGCAGCGGAAGTCGTGGTTGTTGGAGCCGCAGTCATGGTCGTTGCAGCAGAAGTCGTGGTTGTTGGAGTCGCAGTCATGGTTGTTGCAGCGGACGTCGTGGTTGTTGGAGTCAGAGTCGTGCTTGTTGGAGTTGCAGTCGTGCTTGTTGGAGCCGGAGTCATTGTTGTTGAAGACTGAGCTGATAGAAACACAACAGAAAGTAATGATTTAGGTGACATCATTCAATATTGACTGTTTGAGTGAGAGAAAGTTTGTCCTTGTCACAGATTGATGAGTCCTCTATCATTCTGCTTAGGCTTATCAGGGTCATGGGGGCTTGAGACTATCCCACTATCGCATTGGGCAAGCAGCAGGTACAACCTGGACAAGTTGCCAGTTTATCACAGGGCTGACACATAGAGACAGACGATCATTCACGCTCACATTTACACCCATGGGCATGTCTTCATGCTGTGGAAGGAAGGCAGAGTATCCAGAGAGAGCCAACAGAAACAGGGAGCACTTCAAGCTGGGGTTACTTACTGTAAGCGACAGTGCTAACAACTGTGCAGTTATGTCACACCAATTGCTGTTTGTACACAAAATAATCCATCAGATATTTTTCTATATTAAATGTTCATTGTCTTACAACAATTAAACTATAACTGCTATGCAGAGCAAATAACTTTTTAAACTTTTTTTGTTTTGAAATTTAACATACTAACTTTACAGAAGTCAAAGAGGCACTTGATGCTTTCTGCCAGCCTAGATTAAAGTTTATCCTCTTGTTCAAGGTTCTTTAATGTCATTGACAGAGGACCAGTTAGGCAGTGAAATGCCTTCTTGCAAATTTAACAGCTCTTTTTCATCCATACAATAAAGTGTATTAGAAATTAAAATACAAACAACCAAGCCATAAACACAAACACTATAATTCAATAATTACCAATAGTTACATGGAAATATCCAAGCAAAAATATCCAACAGAGGATTTTTCTTGCCATGATGAGATCGTACTACTCCAGGTACAGACAAGCATTTAATCAGTCATTGCACTCTGATTTTCTAAATCACTCCTCCCTCAGTGACGGAGGACGTGACAAGTGGGTACTTTCATGTATCCTGAAGCAGGTGAGTCACAACAACACATTGCTTGCGGTTGCTTGGCATGTAGTAGTGGCATTTTCAGAAGTGGTATTTATGAACGTTGATTTGGTGCTTAGTAGTTGCAGGGGTGGATGTGGTTGTTGGGTGAGGGTTAGTCTGTGGTAGTTGAGGGTGTGATTGTGAATTAACATTTATGTGCTTTTTAGAAAGACTTGCCATAAATAATAATAATATTTTTTTTATGTGGGTGTGACTCACCAATCAAATTATTGCATGATTTTATACACACTATACATTGTTGGCATCAGTGAGAACACGATTTTCTCACAAGTTGAGGCAGTGTGGAAAAAGGTTAGCTCAGATCTTCCAAAATTGAACTGAACCGGATTCCCTTCAGCCAGAAAACACATGCTGCATCTCTTTTTATACCATCTTTCTCTTTCTGCTTTATCTAATTTGACATCAGTATAAACCAATTTTATACAGTCTATGACATAAACTCATGTTCCATGTTTCTTGTCAGTCTTTGCTCTTTCATTGTGTGGATCACCTCAGACATGGTCATGATGTGGAAGCTGTGTATAAATACAACAAAGCCTTGTATATCCACACTAAGAAGCGCTGGTGGCATGAGGAACACTGTGAGTTGTTTCCTTGTTTATCTGGTTTTATGTCAATTCAGTTTCATGAGCCATCAACTTTGTGTTGACAGTGCCTTAGGCAAAGAGTATGCAGCAGTTCATTTGGAAGGAAATATGCAGAATAGTGTCAGGTACATACCACACCCATTCCTGTCAGAAAAAATATGCAACAATTAAAAACTGGCTTAGTGTAGAAGTGGTACATACAACAAAAAACACTTCTACATTCAGTCTAGTTGGTGATTACAACCTCCTTCCCTATGTTATACATAGGGCTATTTACAGTCATAACAAAGACAGCGTCATGAAGGCTTTAAGACTTTGACTTGGCCTTGGAGACAGTCTTTGTTTGTTTTGGGATTGTCATTGTCATTAGTCCTAACCTACAAAAGCTAACATTGTGTAGTCTTTGTCAGCATCACTACTCCTCTTTGCTGCTGTTTTTCCAGTGGAATTACATGTTTTATATTATCTGACATCTATCAAAATATGGTATATAGTAAAAAGGAGTTGTGTTGTTCACAGGTAGTTTTTGGTATACAGTAATTAGCTCTATTCAATGACTATGGTAATCCATATAATGACTAGAACTGCTCAACTAAGTAAAAATAATCAATAATCAATCAATAATCAACATTCTATCATTACATTACACAAAGGTGAAACAATCCAGAAAAAGAGCTTTGAACATATCTCAAAGTGCAGTTGCTAAAACCATCACAATGCTACGATGAAACTGGCTCTTACGGTGGCCGGGACCTCCAAATAAAATAACAACGATGCAAATTTTAAAAAGCCACAACGGAAGTGAATTACCGGGGACCATTATTGCCAGTGCACCAGAGAGAGAGAGAGAAAGAGAGAAAGAGAGAAATAAGAAGAAGACGTGAAATATGAAAAGGTTAGTGTTTACTGTACTTGTCAATGTGTTATAGTTAGGCCATGAAGCCCCAGGTTTGATATGAAGCTGAACTGCAGGATGCTGTGTATTGTTAGCTTCAAGCAAGAGAATTACAAGTATAGTCACGTGGCAACAGCAAACACTAACCTTCTCATCTACTTGTTCACTCGTTTTTCTTCTTATTTCTCTCTCTCTCTCTCTCTCTCTCTCTCGGTCTTCTTCTTCTCTCACATAAAACGCCGGGGCACTGGCAATAATAATTCACTTCCATTGTGGCTTTTTTTATTTGCATTGTTGTTGTTTTATTTGCAGCAGCTATTCTTTTTGTTTGCAGCGTTTCTTTTATTTGCAGCAATGGCGGGTCCCGGCCACTGGAAGAGAGAGAGAGAGAGAGTCATGCCCTAAAGTAATGATGGACTAGTTCTAGTGAATCTAATAATATAATAATAATTACTACAGTAGCTGAATAGAGAGCTATTTTACTGTGTACCAGCACTACCTCTTAAGAACACAACTAATGATCTCACACACATTAATAGGGCGTGAAATTCCAAGGCACACCTGTTAATTCCAGGTAAAACCATTCCAGGTGACAACCTCATGAAGCTATGATTATTATTACATTATGGCAATAGGTTTTCTCCTATCCAAGTACAAACCAGACACAGCCTCTGAGACGAGATGAGATCTTGTGCAGGAGCAAAGGTTTCTCTGAGCATTTATCATTGATGCTCCACCTCCACCTGAAATAAAACATACCTCCATAAATGTGAGAAATATTAGATTAATTTTTATGCCCTTTTTATGGCACTGCAGGCAACAATAAACTGCACAACAATTGCAAGCATGGCAGTCCTGTTTCAGTTAAATTGTTTTCTTGATTTTAGCTGATGGTCAGCTAAAGCTTCACCAATGAAACAATTAAAAATATATCGAGGACACATTCCGTAAAGGGTTTGGCTATTTCTTGGCTCAGTCACCATTGAATTCCCGTAGAGATGATATGAATATTAATTATTTTGGTATGTGTGCGTGAGTGTGTGTGTGTGTGTGTGTGTGCGTGCATGCATGTATGTCTAGGCTTGAAGAACAGGACAAACTAGTCACCGTAGAGGAACTGTACAGAAGAGCTGACTTGACAAAAAAGAAAAACAGAAAAACAATCTGATTTAGCAATGAACAAGGACTGTGACTGTGTGATTGTGAGATTGAGTGTTTTTTTTTTTGTTTTGTTTTTTTTATTCTGATCCATTAAAGACATGTTGGCTGACCTGGTTAGGCCTCCTGGCTTGTGTAATGATGCACCTGCTTACACATTGAAATGGCACAATGGTAACCTTCTGGGCACAAGAGAAGTAATTAGTCACAGGCCAGTCATTCCCAGTAGGGGCGTGCGATAGTGATGTGTGGGTCACGAACGAGCCGGTTCAAAGAGCCAGCTCTTTTAAGTGAACGATGGGAGCCGGCTCCTGTCTGTCCGCGAGCCGTTCTTTTTTTTTTTTTTTTTAACTTTTCTCTTTAGGAAAAGTACCTGCAGGTGCTGCAGGCATTGGCTACGGGTGTCACGTGCTGTGCAACCAATCATATGAGGATTGACAAGGATCATACCACGAAGCAGGGAGGGGTGGAGGTAGGAGCGCTGAGACGGTGACAGGAGACAAGAGGAGGAAGACGAGAGAGGAGTGTGGTGCAAAGATTTATTATTTTTTACTCTATACCAAAAACATTTTGGTTTTATTTGTCCAGTTGTCAGTGGTTGGCAATAACAAAGCACATTTACTTGATTGCTGTTATTTAATTTATCTTTTTTCAATACTTCACCTGTTTTGTTAGGTGTGTGTGTTTAAATTTAAAAAAATAATAAAATGTCCTTTTTTAAATTTCTATGCTTAGGTTTTTATAGGCGTTTCTATCTGCTTTGTGTAGCAGAGTGGTTCTTCAAGCAAGTTAGTGCATTCATTGGGTGGTTTCAGGGAGTTACAAGGGATTTCACAACATTTTTTCACAGCAATTTCAAATCAAATCAAATCAAATTTTATTTGTATAGCCCAAAGTCACAAAACACAGTTTGCCTCAGAGGGCTTTACAATCTGTACAGGGAGTGACACCCTCTGTCCTTAGACCCTCGGTTCGAGTGAGGAAAAACTTGCCCACCAAAAAAAGTGGAAGAAAACTCAGGAAGAGCCACAGAGGAGGGATCCCTCTCCCAGGACGGACAGACGTGCAATAGATGTCACATGTACAGAACAAATCAACAGAGACATATTGTACAATTACAATGAATGATAGAATGACAATGAAATACAATGAATGATAAAATGATTACAGTAGCAGTGGAACCTGTGATAGAGTTAGAGGGACACAGATGCACAGCAGCAGTAAATCATTAAATGACTATAAACTGTAGTAGAGATGTGGTAGCAATAATGACAGTGATGCTATATATAGTGGACGTCAGCAGCAGACCACAGCAGCAGCCACGATCCACGAGAACCTGCTGGACGAGAAAGCACAGAAACTCCGGGGAAGAAGTTTAGTTAGTAACATGCATTGACGGTAAAGGTGATAGAGAGAGAGAGAGAGAGAGAATTTTAATTGATATATGTGTTCAAATACAAATCACAAGTCAAAACAGCGCTAAATTTGCCTGAATTATAGAAGTGGTAAAATGAAGAGCTGTTTGGGAGCCAAAAGAGCCGGCTCTTCTTGGTGAGCTAAGCCAAATGATCCGGCTCACTAAAAAGAGAGCTGGAATTCCCATCGCTAGTGTGCGATACTACAGAATTTGGTATCGATCCTATACCAAGTAAATACAGTGCCAGTATAATACCAATACAGATACTTTTTACTTAAAAAGCAGATTATCTACTTTTGTGTAGGAGACTAAATACTTCTATCCCTTCCCCCCACGCCATCTACTGTATACAAAGGGGAATTACACCCGGTGATCACATACCATTTCAGGCACACATACTAATAAACAATATACAGAAATGGTACAACAGTACATTGTGTAAATACATTGTGTTCTAGTGTAAATTTCAGAAACATAATCCAAATGCTATAAAAATATCAACAGCAATTTTACAAGGCAACATAATAATTTTGATTTGTGTTTGATAACAGCAGAACTTCTTCATTAATGTCATTTACACTATAAAAAAGGAACTCTTTGTTTTAACTTAAATACGTTAGTGTCTGGGCTGTTTCAAAATTTTAAGTTAAACAAAGACACCTGATGATCTTTGAATTTCAGCCCCTTCATCAAGGTACCAAAGCAGAAGTATCCTGACTCACTTCTGTAGGGGTGTCTAGATGTAAACAAACGTCTATGTTCATTGATAACATACTTTCTAACTTTGAATGGAAACACACACTGTTCGAAAATTAACATTAATGAAATCATATGAACATGATGTTCCTGAACTTTTTTGATTTTTGAAAATAAAGCTTCTTAAAAAACCTGACTTTAGTTTATATTGGTGTTTTTAAATACTGCAGCTACAATGTCAATATCCTCCTCAGTCCTAGTTGTGCGTTAATATCATACTCTGATGTCTGTGAGTCATGCTGTGAAGGTTCTCAATTATCAAGCTCATTTTTCTTTGAGAAGAGTTACATCTTGTTTTAGATCCACGAAGACGTTTCTTGAACTTCCCAACTGAATCGGAACTGAAGAAGCATCTTGCACGAGAGGTAAAATGTCAAATAAGAACAGACCTGACAGCAGTCATTACCTTGGCCAAGGATCATCTGGCCGTCCCCTGCAAGCCAAAAATGCCTTGGTGTTGAAATAGGGGGCGGCACCCAATTCTCCTTTTGGACTAGAGGCCAAATCTCAGATTCCAAACCCTAATCATCCCCTCCTATGACAAATCCCAGGACAACTTGGACCCTCTCTAGCAAACTCTAAGCATCTCTATATGACATAATTTTCCGGAATGATATTATGTCCCAGGATCTTGGCATGTTCTAAAATGTTATACAATACTTGCATATTGTGGAAAGTTTGCATATTCCTGAATGTTGTGATGGTACAGGTTGTTCTCTGTTTGCATGTTCTTAAATGTTGCCATGTTCCGGAATGTTCCCATAATCCGGAATGTTGTAATGTTCTAGAATGTTGTCATGTTCACAGTGTTAAGATTCCGGAACATGACCCCATGTTCCATGTTCTGGAATGTGGTCACGTTATGGAACGTTTCAGTGTTCAATTTTTCAATGTATCAGATGTGTGAAAGATAACTCCTAGCGTTACTCTCTCTGTGTTTGTGTGTGGCCTGCCAGTGACCAATGGACATACGACAGTTCTTTTAAAAAAAAAAGACAGATTCAGGTTAGAGACTAGGGACAGTCTATAATGACCTGTCTTGTTGTTTTCTTCCCATCACTAGCACTTGATCATGCACAGAGAGCATGACCACCTCCAGAGCCTCCGGTGTGCTGTAATGCCATCTCCAAAATGACTATTCCCACACTTCTGCCATGGCTGCAGTGCACCAGCACAAAGAACCTTGAACGGGAACCAAAACAAGTCCAATTTTGTTTTGGTTCTCCATACCCCTCTATTTTATTATTGAATTGGTTTATAGCACAGAGTGGCCTTCAAAGAGAAAATACTTTTGAAGTTGGATAATTTGGCTTAATTAAAGTACTGAGGTGACAGTTCTAAAGAAGAATTGAACTAAATATCTTCTGGCAAATTTGAGTTATATTCATTCAACACAGCTAAAATGGCTTAAAAATAAACAACAGGATAGCACGAAATGTCCCCAGGATGCTTTAATGATAAAGTTATTTTTCAATAGACATATTTTTTGTTTTAGTGTGAAAAAAGGGTGGGAGGTGGCAGTGGGGCTCATTGGGTGCTCAGCACCCCTAAAGCTGTGACCCTAGAATTGCCCCTGGGTGAAAGTAAGCCAGTAGGGTTTGGTACTGCATACCACCAAAACATTCAGTACGCAGTACCAGGAAGATGGGAGAGCAGCTGCCTGCTATAAAGCCTCATTCAGAACCAGTTACTCTGTCACTCACCAGTGCACTCTGGGTCAGGAAATAGATCCGCTAGCAACATGCAGTCTTGAAAACTACTTCGTTTAAAAATTCCTTTAACTCATTCCGAATAGTTTCTGGACTGCCTGTGCTGTGTTTTAGTCCATGCTGGACGGAGCCTTGGCCGGGCATCTCCCTCTCTCCCCCTCCCCTCGGAGAGAGCAGTGGTCTCCTCTGTGCTCAGCCTTCGAAACGTGTGCCACACATTTAATGTCTTTACGTTGGTTACAAAATGTCCCAATTAAAATCAGTAGGAGAGTAAGCAGCTGTGTTTCGTGTTATTTTGTTCAATGTTAACGATACAGAACAGCTCGGTAAGAAACTGCTGATGAGCTAACAACTAGAGAGTTCACTCAGCCGTACGTGAGTGCGTGTCTACATCCGAAACACAGCGATGCTATGGTGATCGGTGCATGATCAGGACCATGCAGCACCAGAAGTCGCATTAATGTTAAGAAGTATTTTATTTATTATTGGCTAGCTTCAGTATAAAAGTTGTAAAGTATTAAAAAGAATAAATTCAGAGACTTATTATACACTAATATTGTTGGTCTTACTTATAAATGCAAGCATTTATTTGTATTCAGTGTTGAAAAATATAAATTAATATGGGTCTCACGGAAATACATTTAAAATATGTGGCTTTCACGGGTCTCTCAGCCAAAAAGGCTCCCGACACCCGTTCTACAACAAGGAAATTAAACATGCAAGATAAGCACACTTTTCAAAATTGATATCCAACAACCACAATAACCCCAAAATCCTTTTTTTAACTATTGATTGTTTAACCAATCCTGTTTTTATGAAGCCGAGCACTTTGTGTGCGAATATCAGATGTGAGGAATCTGCAGTCCACGTCAGAAACAAAATAGACACAATTAGATTGGATTTATGTCAGTTTCAGCCTTTTGTCAAAGTTGCCATTTTAAGCAAAATTTTAGAGAAGCCTGTTTTTAATCAATTAAATGATTTTATGACTCTAATAACATTTTTGACAAGTTTCTTGACAAGTACTTGACAAGTTTGAGGGCCAATCACAGCACTGAGACAGCACTAGTAAAGGTTGTAAATGATCTCAGATGCAATATGGATATGAAAAAAACCTGTATCCTAGTGTTACTTGATTTAACTGCAGCCTTTCATACAGTAGATCATTCAATTTTTTAGGTAGACTCATAGTTTGATTGGCATCTCTGGTACTGTTTTTAA
Organism: Protonibea diacanthus; assembly: GCA_028641955.1. Classification (NCBI taxonomy): domain Eukaryota; kingdom Metazoa; phylum Chordata; class Actinopteri; family Sciaenidae; genus Protonibea; species Protonibea diacanthus. Next base: position 1,759,731 of record CM053986.1, read on the forward strand.
CTGTTTCAAATCTTACCTCAATGACAGAGATTTTTTTTGTAAGTGTAGGTGACTGTTCATCAAATAGTTATAAAATGAATCATGGTGTTCCCCTACTCTTTTTAACCTTTTGATGCTGCCACTTGGGGACGTCATCAGGAGACATGGCATTAATTTCCATAGCTATGCGTCTCCTGATGACTCAGGGCCAAGGATTGCCCTTTTTAACTGCATTTTAGACATAAAACTATGGGTGGCAGAGATTTTTTTACAGCTCAACCAGGACAAAACTGAAGTTTTAATTATCGGTACTGAAGCACAGGGAGAGAAACTAACTTTGAAACTACAAGCACTGAATTTAAACCCTTGTCAACAAGTTAAAAACCTGGGAGTTATTATTGATTGTGAGCTTAGCTTTGAGCCCCATGTTAAAAATATTATTAAAATTGCCCTTTATCATCTTAAGAACATTACCAAAGTTGGCTGTTTCTCTCTCAAGCCAATACAGAGACATTAATGCATGCTTTTATTACTTGTAGAATTGACTATTGTAACACTGGTCTGGTCTGGTTCTGGTCTGCCTGTGATCAACTACAGTTACTACAAAATTCAGCTGCTCGTCTGTTGATGAAGACCAGAAAGAGAGCACATATTACACCCATTTAAAAAGTCTAAAGTATAAATATAAGTATAAATCTCTTAATGCACTTAGTCCAACCTATTTATCTGATTTACTTTTACCCTATGAACTTATGGGAGTGGCCTTTTAATAATACCAAAAGTTAGAACGAAAACTCACAGTGAAGCGTCATTTTCTCACTGTGGTCCACATCTGTGGAACAGCCTCCCTCCCCTCACTTGAACCATTTTTAAATATTGTTCTCCTTATATATTTGAATGTTACAACATGTTCTCTTTTATTTATTTATTTGCTATTATATATTTGTCAACAACAATATATCTCTCCACTCCGTTACATATTTCATATGTACGGGAAAACTCTTTCAGTCACCCCGCAGGGGAGACGGAGCAGCCCATAAGCCCAAAACATAAACATGCAACAAACAAACTATTTACCCTATTTACATACCAACCAGGTCAAGTTCTGGCAAGACGCAAAGGCCAAGCCTGAGAGGCATAGGGCTGCTCAGGTCGGTCCGCAAGACACAGGATTGACCCAAGAGCACAAGAGAAAGGCCCCACAAGATGTAAAGGCCATTTTCCATGAAATGAGTGACCACTCAGACCAACCTGCAAGGCCCTAAGCTGATCAAGAGCCTTGCAGTAGATAGATGGTGGGACAAGAGGCACAGCCCGGTTGCCCACTAACAAGTCCCACCCAGCACCCTTTCCCCAAAGGAAGGGCTGGCTGCTACGTTTAGCCGTTAAAACCTTGAAAAGGTGGACTGAAATGACCATGTGGCCATGGCACATATGGCAGCCAGAGAGGCTCCTCACTACAAGGCTCACGAGTTGACTGTGCCCGAACCCTGGACCACACTTGACCTGTCTGGTGAAAACCTGCAGCAATCACTGTGAACCGACAGTGCCTGGAGCTCACTTACCCTTCTGGTGGAGGATATGGCCAGCAAAAAGGCAGTCTTAAGGGAAAACCACTTCAAGTCAGCAGCCCCAAGGGGCTCGAAGGGAGGGTGCCTGAGCGCATCAAGAACTACATCCAGATCCCATGGAGGTACTGGAGGTCTAGTCCTGTGAACTGTAAGCTGCAACCTTAAGGAACTGCAAAATCAAGGAGCAGCTGGCCACATTCAGTGCATATTATGCCTTAATGGCCACCACCATACCTCGAAAGTTAACAGCAGACTTGCCTACATCCAGCTGGCCCTGCAAGAACAGTAGGATGTCCTGGGCCATGGCTGAGTAGGGACCCCCCTGGTGGGTCCCACACCAAGTGGAAAACACCTCCCAACGATACGAGTAGGCCATCCTAGTAGATGGTGCCTGTGCTTCCTGTATAGTCCTCACCACTGCCACTGACAGACCTAGAGCTTTTGTTTTGGCAGGAGTTCAGGTAAGTGACAAAATGGAATGAAAGGTTACTTTCCCTTTGAGAAACATTACTCAAATCTGCTTGGTGTTGCTTTGAGAAATTTGATTTAAATTTTATTTATATAGTGCCAAATCATAACAAAAGTTATCTCATGACACTTTTTATACAGAGCAGGTCTAGACCGTACTCTTAGAATATTATTTACAGAGACCAACAGTTCCACCATGAGCAAGCACCTGGCGTTGTTTTAATAGGCAGAACAGGCAGACCCAAGCTCACTGCTAGACAGTCATCCATCATGACCAGTTGAGTTAAAGATAGAGAGGGGCAGATAAGAGAGAGGGAGGGGGGGTAGACAGATAAATAGAGAGAGATAGAGAGACACAGATGCACAGCAGCAGCAAGTCATTAACTACTAAAAACTGTAACAGAGATATGGTAGCAATAATGACACTAATAATATATGTAGTGGACGTCATGCAGGACCACAGCAGCAACCATGAAAACATGATCCACAGAAACTCCAGGGAAGAGGTTTAGTTAGTAACATGCATTAACAGGTATGTTTACAGATTAGATTTAGATTTAGATTTAGGCATTTAGTAGACACTTTTATCCAAAGTGACTTACAGAGAAGGGAACAATCAAGGTACAGTGCAATAAGAAAGCATTAGTGCAACAATAAGTGCTATGACAATTCTTAAAGGGGTAGCTTTCTCATGTCCAGTTGTAGGAGGTGCTAGGAGAGAAGGTAATCTCTGAAGAGCTGGAGGTCTTCAGGAGTTTTTTAAAGGTAGAGAGGGACGCCCCTAATCTGGTAGGAACTGGAAGTGCGTTCCACCAATGGGGAGCAACAGACAAAAAAAGTTTGGATTGTCTTGAGCGAACAGGTGGCATAGCCAGGCGTCGCTCACTGGAGGAGCGTAGCGGTCGTGAGGTAACATATGCCTGTACAATGGTGTTTAGGTAGGTAGGTGCAGAACCGGAGACAACTTTGTAGATGAGCATTAGCACTTTGAATTTAATGCGGGCTGCTACAGGTAGCCAGTGGAGCTCGATGAGCAGCGGGGTGACATGTGACCTTTTGGGTTGGTTGTAGACCAGGCGTGCCGCTGTGTTCTGGATCATCTGTAGAGGTTTCACTATGCAGAAACCTATGGGAGGCCCGTCAGGAGGGCATTACAGTAATCTAGTCTTGAAATGACCACAGCTTGTGTCAGGAGTTGAGTGGCGTGTTGCGTAAAGTAAAAAGATTGTATGTGTCCAGTAAATATGTGTACTGCTCACTATACTGCACTCAGTAAATATGTGTACTGCCCAGTATACTGCACACAACTATATGTGTACTGCCCAGTATAATGTGCCTGTATGTGCACTCAGTAAATGTCTGTACTGCTGTGTATATTGTGTGTGTTTAGTCAATATGTATATTGCTTTGTATACTGTGTATGTGCAGTAAATATGCATACTTCCCAGTAATGGTGCCTGTGCGTACACTCAGTAAATATGTGAACTGCCCAGTATACTGTGTGTACACTCAATATACTGGGCAGTACTCATATTTACTGAGTGCACACGCAGTATACTGGGCAGTACACATAGTTACTGAGTGTACGTGCAGTGTAATGGGCAGTACACATATTTACTGAGCGCACACGCAGGCGCAATATAGTGGGCAATACACATATTACAATACACATATACACATATACAAACATATACAAACTCAGCAGTACACATATTTACTGAGAACACACACAGATGCAGTATACTGCACCTGTGCGTGCACTGAGTACTGGACAGTACACACAGTTACTGAGTGTACGCGCAGTATACTGGGCATATTTACAAATTTACATATTTACATATACTGGGCAGTACACATAGTGACTGCGTGTACGCACAGGCGCAGTATACTGGGCAGTACTCATATTTACCAAGTTTACGTGCAGTATACTGGGCAGTACTGTACACATATGTACTACACACACAGTATGCACAGCGGTACACATATTTACTGAGCGCACACGAAGTATACTGGGCAGCACACATAGTTACTCAGTGTATGCGCAGTACACTGGGCATATTTACAGATTTACATATTTACATATACTGGGCAGTACACATAGTGACTGGGTGTACGCACAGGCGCAGTATACTGGGCAGTACACATATTTACTGAATGCACACCTAGTATACTGGGCAGTACACATAGTTACTGAGTGTATGCGCAGTATACTGGACAGTAAACATGAGTGTATGCGCAGTATACTGGGCATATTTACAAATTTACATATTTACATATACTGGGCAGTACACATAGTGACTGCGTGTACGCACAGGCGCAGTATACTGAGCAGTACACATAGTGACTGCATGTACGCACAGGCACAGTATACTAGGCAGTACACAAATTTACTGAGTGTATGAACAGTATACTGGGCAGTACTTATATTTGCTGAGTCGACATGCAGCATACTGAGCAGTACACATATTTACTGAGTGTACGCATGGGCAGAGTATACTGGGCAGTAATTATACTGCCTGAGTGCACGTGCAGTATATTGATCAGTACACACATTGAGTGCACACAGACAAACTCAGCAGTACATATTTATTGAGTGCACACGCAGTATACTGGGCAGTACACATATTGAGTGCACACACAAACATAGCAGTACACATATTTACTGAGTGTACGCACAGGTGCAGTATACTGGGCAGTACACATATTTACTGAGTGCACGCAAAGGCGCAGCAGTACACATGTTTACTGAGTGCACAGGCAGTATACTGGGCAGTACACATAGTTACTGAGTATATGCACAGCATACTGAGCATATTTACAAGTCTACATATACTGGGCAGTACACATATTTACTGAGTGCACACGCAGTATACTGGGCAGTACACATAGTTACTGTGTATACGTGCAGTATACTGGGCAGTACACATATTTACTGAGTGTACACACAGTATACTGGGCAGTACACATAGTTACTTACATAGTTACTCTGTGTACATGCAGTATATTGGACAGTATACATATTTACTGAGAGTGATACTGAGAGTATACTGACAGTATACTGCGCCTATGCGTGCACTGAGTACTGGACTACACAGTTACTGAGTTACTGTGTATACTGTCCAGTGTACGCAGTGTACACAGTACGTGCACTGAGTACTGTATTGAGTGCACATATAATATATTGGGCAGTACACGTATTTACTGATTGAACGCACAGTATACTGGGACGTACTCATATTTCCTGAGTGTATAGTCAGCAATATACTGAGCATACAGGCAGTACTGCCCAGTATAGTGCACCTGTGCGTGCACTCAGTGATTCCCAATATACTGTGTGTACAGTTACTAAATATGCATACTGCTTGTATACTGTGCTTGTGCATGCACTCGGTAAATATGTGTACTGCCCAGTATACTGCGCGTGCACTTAGTAAATATGTGTTTTGCCCAGTACACTGCGCCTGTGCATACACTACATATTCACTCACTCAGTAAATATGTGTACTGCCCAGTATACTGTGTGTGCGCTCAGTAAATATGTGTACTTCCCAGTATAGTGCGCACACATTCAGTAAATATGTGTACTTCCCAATATACTACGCGTACAGTTAGTAAATATGCGTACTGCTTGCATACTGTGCATGCACTCAGTAAATATGTGTAGTGCCAGTTATACTGCGCATGTGCATACACTGCGTAAATGTGTGTACTGCCCAGTATCCTACACGTGCACTCAATAAATATGTGTACTGCCCAGTATACTGCAGTGCACTCAGTAAATATGTGTACTGCCCAGTACACTGCGCCTGTGCATACACTCAGTAAATATGAGTACTGAACAGTATACTCCTCGTGCACTCAGTAAATATGTGTACTGCCCAGTATGCTGCGCGTGAACTCAGTAAATATGAGTAATGCCCAGTATACTGCATGTGTGCTCAGTAAATATATGTATTTCCCAGTATACTGCACGTACATTCAGTAAATATGTGTACTGCCCAGTATACTGCGTGTGCGCCCAATAAATATGTGTATTGACGAGCAGTCATTTCAAACAAAGCTTCTTTCAAACAGAGAATGTCTTTGATCAAAATCACGTCATAAACAATAAGAATACAATTTGCTGACCTGTCCGCTGACCTCATCGCTGTGCCATGACACCAGTTGACAGGTTGAGTCTCCTGCATCAAAAGACAAGCAGTTAAACACAGACAGCAGACAACAATCTGATCTTCAGTTGACAGTTAAATATCAGCGCTGAGGAGACCACAGACAATGTCCTGGAACATAGAAACATACGTCACATCAGGAAAGCCTTTACGCTTTCTGTGGACCTACATGCTGACTGGAGGACTGTGCACTAACTGTCTGCAGCACATGTTAAACTGTGAGGAAGTGATCCAAATCATATTCATCTGTATCTTCAGTTTAATGAGCAGAGTGTAGCAGTAATGAGGAACCAAAGAGTTCAAGAGATGAAGCTGTATTCAGTCATATTTAGTTATCTGACATTCAGCATGACTGTCACTGCTCAGTGAGGGAACAATCAGTTAGTTTAAATCCACATAATAACCCTGCTCACAGTCCTGCTTCTGATTATGAAACATATCTTGTTTCTACAATAAAATGTTGTTTGAACATCGAATAACTCTGTCACACTGCATCATATTTTAGTTCTATTAAAAATGGAAAATGGAATAATCCTGCGTAGGTGGAACAGGTGGTTCTGACTATGTTTGTAATATGTTGTGTTAACGTTTTCATGTGCACTATGGGTCTCGTTATATACCGGTATTGGCCATAACTGTGAAAGATTCAAATCATATTAATAATACACATCTAATAATGTCTTGTCAGTAATCCAGCTCATCTTGAATGATTTCTGTTTCTCTCTGTACAGTCAGATTTAGAGTGAAATTCAACTGAGAGAAGAAGAGACTAAACACTAATTAATTATATATCAATATAATAATATCAATATCCTGTGATAACCGTTTAGTTAAAATCTAATATCAGCCCATTGTGTACGCCGCCATTACGTAGGCCTACGCTACGTGGGTACGTTGTTGAACTCATGCATAATTAATAACGTCGCTTCTCCGACATAAGCTCAAAACAACGTATGCTTCTTGACAAATGACAGTCAGATGAAAGCACAGACAAACAACAGTCAGAACAATACTGATCTGTCTGCTGCATCTTCAGCACAGTTAGTTCACATGTGAAACTTTTTCAATGTGCTCTGACTGAACCTGTATGTGTCTATGTGACCATTCAAATCAGCTGAAATTTAAATGATACTTAACTTATTTAAATGATTTAAAATAAATCATAACATGTTTGCTCCTAAACGTTCCATCTCCATGGTGACAGAGAAAAATAGATTATTGGTCTGATTCGAAATATGGAACGGTCGCCATCTTTTTCCATAAATTTTCATGATAAATGTGTAAATATTGATGCCCTCAAATAAAATGAAAAGTATTTTTACATTACTACACAGTTGTTGACACGTTTTCCAGCTGTCCCGGGACATTCAGTCATTTCTACCAGCTAATAATCATTTTACAGAGAAAACGTCGAGTGTCACCAAAAAGGGTTGATTTTCTATTTTTATATTCAACAGTTGTCATAAATTTAATATTATTTTGTCCTGAAACTGATTTGAGACTTTCAGGAAGATGATTTCATAAATTTAAAAGATGTCTTACTTGTCAAATTAAAGATCCACCGCCTGACTCTGCTCAGCAGGGGCTCCGAAACACGGTCTGTGTTAGAGGAAACTTTCCAGCAGTCCATTTTTGTCTCTCGGGGTTTTTATTCAGCTCAATCCAACAGTTTAACTTTCCGGTCCACTTCAACTTTCCGACAGAGACCTTTCTCTGCAGCCTTACTCGTGTCCAGTCCAAGCTCGAATGAGCAGCTCCACAGAACTGCAGCTCCGAAGTCACCCAGGCCACGCCCCTTTCTGTCTCCATGACTACCGATGCACGCGCATTGTGTGTGTGTGTGTGTGTGTGTGTGTGTGTGTGTGCAGCAGGTGTTTCTGTCGATGAGTGATGTGTGTGATCTGTGACAGAAAATCCTGATGTGTCACACACACACACACACACACACACACACACACACACACACACACACACAGATCAGTCACTACTTTTTGTCCAGATGACTTTTATTTTATTTCAGAGTATTTTCTCCCTCATCCACCTTGTGTACTGTGACCGGTGTAACAAGTGAATGTCCCTGTGTGGGATCAATAAAGTATGTTTAACTTAATGGTAACTAGGAGCTGCTTTAATACCTGACCTGAACAGAGGTCTTATATCAAGATATACTTTAACATCTTTATTACTCGAGCTAACATGTCACTACTTTACTTCACATAATGCTGGGTAGCTTGTTAACTTATATTAATACATACATTCATCTGAAAAGTATATTGTTGCCATGTCAGAAAAAACAAACAAACAATAGTGCCATGCAACATCACCAAAGTTTCTTTGTTCAATCAGCTTCAGCAGTCTGACTTCACATTATCACGCTCACAAAATGACCTCACCTGACTTTCATTTTAACAGGAGCACGCAAGGTAACTTGGATTTGGTGGACATGTGGCTGGACAGGAGGATGAAGATGGAGGGGAGTGGTAGTAGTGTTTGTTTATGAGTGGACAGGAGGGGGAGCGACCATACCAGCGTAACAAACACTTCATTTGACTTGTGACAGGTTGACAATATTCATTTATTATTTGAATTCTGACATTGATGAAGTCAGATTTTTCACCGGGTTGTCCACGTTTATATTTCCATCATGAAACAACACAGTCAGAGCGCACAGAGAAAAGATCTCAGATGCATGTTTTGCAGTCCATCTCCTGAACTTTGTAGTTTTTAACCACAGCTCATGTCAATCACATCCACTGTCACATGATGACGTAAACACCGCAGTCGTCTTCTCCTTATGAATTCTCCTTCACTTCTTTCCTTGAACTCATAACATTTTCCATCAAGGTCAAGGAAAAAGAAAGGAAAGGAAAGGACAAAGGGGTCATTTTTTGACTATTAGGCTGTACTGGCTCTAGATACAGCCTTTCAGCCACCATGGCTCTGCAGTTCCACCACTAGATGTCACTAAATCTCCACACACTGCTCCTTTAAAGCCCGTGTAAAGGCAATTCCATGTTTTCTTTCAAAAACACAATAAATATGTTGGACAATAGTTTATGAAAACACGTGAAAAGACTTTGAACGATACATTATTGAAATGTGGAGTTAGAGGTTCAAACAGTTTTTCACCAGTTTTCAGTCCAGGATTTTGTGGGCGGTCCTAAAAGGAGGCCACGTGACATCACGACCATTAACATAAAATTAGTATAAAAGGCGCCCCCTAGCAAGGTATAGAAGACTTAACGGTACCTTAACGATAGTTCCTCCACTCAGTTTGCAGAAACTCTGCTACATCCTTGAAGCAATAATCAACAATGTCCACACAGCCAGCTGAATAACAGGTCTTTTTTATTAACAGACATCATGAAAATGTCAACAGTAACAAAATTTTTTAGTCCATTAAAAAAAAAAAAGTGGGCTGGATTGACAAGACTCCTCCCACAAAATAACTTAATGAGGGAGAGGGTAAAAGAAGGAAGGTTGTGCTCCGATGTACTAAAATGTTGCTGATATTCCCGCCGTCCTGTGGTATTGACTCATGTAATGCTTAAAGCGGTAAGAACTGGCTTACAGCAGCTCAGTCTGTGCCCGTACAGTCGTGGTTGTCATGTAAGGAAGGGGGGGGGATATCAGCTACATTATTTACACAGTATTAAAATGGGGGCATGTCACAAAGCAGGATCAGAGTTAGCCAACGAGCCTTCCTAACACTCTGAAGGTTTACCTCAGAGGCCACACGGAAAGAATACCTGACTGCTCGTACACATACAAAGCTAGAGATAAAGTTTGTCTTTGTTCACTACCACACAAGCCACACATACCTAACATTGTGTTTTAATAGCATTATTAAGTCAGCAGGCTAATTTAGTGATCCATTTGATGGGACACCCCCCAAACAGGCTGGTAGGCAACACAAGCAAATAGAGAAACAGAAGCAGACACAAAAGAGTGAAGCACCATCAGAAAAAACATGATAGTGAATTAAGAGAGAGGGAGGAAGGGGGAGTGGGGTTATATACAGGGGGGCGGCTGTCAGTGTGTGCCTTTGTCAACAATACAAGTCACCATGATTACATAGGTTTTTGCAAATCCAGCTGCTTAAAGAGGATTAAGAAGAAGGGCTTCCCTAAAGGAGTAGTGTGAGAGCAGGACTGTATGAGAAACAGCTGAGTCACAGCGTGAGGGGAAACAGGATAGAAAACATCATGTAGTCCTGCAGGCATGGCTGAACTCTGCTCCTGGTATTCTTTACCCTTACTTCCTTTGAGATAGACACAGGTGACGAGGGTGGAGGGACATGGACAGTGTTACTAGACAGGAGCCTTAATACACTGTAGTGTGTACATATATATGTGTGTGTGTGTGTGTGTGTGTGTGTGTGTGTGTGTCTCCTCTGTGATGGTGTGTTTTTACATGGGTCTCCCTTATGGCAGCAGCTGTGTCCTAAGCCTCGCTCTCCCCAGCTGATGAGGTGTTCTGCGCCTCCTCCTCCAGAATGGGCACGATCAGGTTGTCCTTGGACATCAGGTTGTACTTCATGACGAAGCGCGTGAACCGGTGACACAGGAACGTTTCATTCTGTATGTCGCATAAAAATGATTATTATTATACTCATGTCTGTGTTTGACCTAAGAAAGAGTGTGGTAGAGGAACAAACATTGAACTAAGAGCTTCTTAGGTGTAACGCATTGGCAGGATATTTCATACCTCATACTTATCAAATATCTGGCGGTGATGGAAGTAGGCATGAGAGAATATCCTATAGATGCGACGACAGACAGAGCCCAGTTTGGCCACTGATGACTCCTTGATGCTCACCCTGCAGAGACAGACCAGATGATGGATGCAATGTGTAACTACATTCATAGAAATTGAAAGCTCGAGCCACGTTAACAACAGACTCAAACTTTTTTTTATTTATTTCCTGAAACTGACAATGCAACAAGCACACCTACTTCTCCCAACAATGGCCGGCTGTGGGGGTGTAACGTCTCTCAAGAGCTTTTATTTTAACACAACGGTGTCATCACTTTGTGTACACCATGAATGCCTCCACACAGTGCACAGTGCACAGTGCAGAGTTATTTATCTGGTTTCCAGGAGCAAGGCCAAGCAGGGCTTTAAAAGTGAACATTACAAGTTTGATATTAATGTTATACCCAACAGGCATCCAGTGTGTCAGATGACACTCTTTATAGATTAAACATAATGAACCTACAGAATTAGCAGCTGAAGCTGCAGCTCCGCACAGCTTTGCAGAGCTTAATAGTGAGTTACAACTCGTTGTTCAGCTGTTTAGCTCCGTTTCTGGCCTCAGCGGACAGCTGTTTGAGTGTAAAACCTCTAAACACCCACTGTACGCTACCTGCTTATCACCAAACAGCAGACAGACACAGTTAGAGACAAGCTGGTGAACATAAAGGGGCGTTTAGCAGCCAAAGAGTCAGATACTTCCCTGAAGAGTTGGTAAAGAAAAAGGTTCACCAAGCAGCCAGAAACTCAACTCTACTGTTGCTCCCTAACTGCTGGCAACTATTTGCCAACTATTGCAAGTTTGCCGGATCAACTGAAAGGTGGTAAATCAACATCATTTTAACAGCCAAAAACATGGGTTACTGCAGGTTTAAAAGGAAGAGGACTGACCTGCTGGGGAAGTATTTGTTGCTATTAAGAAGACAGGCAGCTCCGTCCAGCGTGTGCCTGGTGTAATCAATGGCAGGGCACTGTAGGACAAAGCACACACACACACACACACACACACACACACACACACACACACACACACACACACACACACACACACACACACACACACACACACACACACACGTCATTAAAACAAAGTTTCTATGTGACTTCAGACAAAGGCAGAGATAAATAAATCATGCTTAGGGCTTCATTAATAAAGTCTTGATTAATTAATAAAGGCTTGATTAATAAAGTATTTCTAATCTAATCATATGTGTGACAAACGTGAGGTTTGAGTGAATCACAGTGTTGACTGACCTCTTTGGGTGTCTTGTGGGCAGCACATAAAAAGATCCACTGCTCTGTGGCTGTCATCTGGGTGCAGGTGTCTGGATGGCACTCGCTCTGAAGGAGGAAAGAAGAACATCACCACAGGTCAGATTTGACCTTTGAAGCAGTCTTTAGAAGAACGTAGCTGTCCACTGACAGCAGCTGTGATTGTGTTTGCACTGAACAAAATGTTGATGAATTTGTTACAATCCTTTAAACCCTTAAAGTGCTCCTAATTTGGATATCTGGACAAAAATCTTTCAGACAGAAGCAGCTCACATCAGAACATTTCAAACTGTTTGTACATCGATTGATCACTGACCTGCAGTTTTACAGCTAATCCATTGAGCTCCAGACAGAACTGCCTACAAACAGGAAACAAGGGCATGGTTAGAACAAAGACACACAAGTGATTTCTGCTTCAGTAACCACGTGTCAGGTTTACAACTTATTTGAGGGCATCAGCATTCAGATCATCTATCCGCCGCTTCTATGGAAACAACATGTTTGACTGCAGCTCTGAAACTTTCCACAACTCAAAGTGTTCTCAGACATGTGACACAAACAACAGACCCAAACTCATTTCTGACAATAACTGGTGCTTAGCATGACTTCAAATCAGCTGAACACTGTAGCATTGGAATCGCTGTTAGCTCAACAATGAGTCCTTTTAAATAGGAAAGCTGCCTGTCTTTTCATTTTAAAATAAAAGTGAATTAAATGTTACTCTGAACATGGGGAGTCTGCACTCATCTATATATCTTTATATTTTAAGAAAACGTACCTGAGGTGCTCGTACTTCCACACCCCCTCATCCTGACCCTCTGGAGGTTCCAGGATTTTGTCGACGTTGGAGCAGTCTGATCTAATGTTCTGCTGAATGTACTGAAAGAGAACATCACACAGATACACACTTCAGTAGAGACCCTCACTCAGCCACAGCAACATGCCCATCACCTCCATATAACCATAACACTGATAATCCACAATGACTGTAATGATCCCAAAGTCAGGGTGCTTCTGGGAAACTAAAATAAAGAATGAAGGCTACACAGCTGGAGGAAGATACATGAATATACCATGTGATGAAACTACATAGTGTCTTTAGTTACAGTTGAAGAACAGTCCACCTTAGTGCATCATTCTCTCATACTGTCTGTAAAGAAATCTTAATGCCATACAAATGTGAAGGTAGGAGTCCACCTTCTGCACATAATGAAACCTAAAGTTCATCTGAGACTTCAACAGTCTGAACCCACTCTGGACACCTTTGTTTGGGGATATGCAGAGAGCACAAGTGCGGTGTGCCACTTCCTGTCAGTACAACGAACATGCTTTAGCATTTACGGTTAACTGAACGTTCAATATGAGAGGGGATCAGTATCTTCTGTAAAAACAGCTGTCATAAGTCAAATAAAAATTCAAGAAAGTCACACACAGTGAAATGTTCAGGTATAACTTTAACTTTCTTTTTTTAATGTCTTTGATAAAAGAATTTGTAATTACCATTAGCGAGGAGACTGCTGACATTAAATATCAGTCAGCTAATAAACTGTCAGAGAATGGTCTGTTTGAAAAAATATGATTGTTCTCATACCTATTTCTATTATTTATTTCAGTCGAGTAAATAATAACTCCACTGAGTAATAACAGGAAGAGTGACTGACTGCTGAAACCTCAAAAAAAAAAAAAAAAGAGAAGAAAAGAAATTTCTCCACTGAGTAAGAACATGGATGTGACGCCCACCACTCACAATGAAATAGTGTTAGTGCGATATCTCTTCGTGGCAAGTGTGGGCAGGAGGAAACATTCCTCCTGTTCTCTCAGTGTGCATGTGAATATTGTGTCAGGACACACCTGACAAAATGTAAACTTGTCATTCGGGTGGTTTGTTTGTCTCACTTTATCTGACCCTTCACAATGAAAGCCTTGAAAGCCTTTGTTTATGCTCAGATAATATTATTATGGTTGATTATATTCAGGACTGTGGAAAAGGACCTTTAGTCGTATTTATCATGGGTGGCTGTGGCTCAGGGGTAGAGCGGGTCGTCCACTAATCACATAATCTAATCAGATTCGATCCCCGGCTCCTCCAGTCTGCATGTGGAAGTGTCCTTGGGCAAGATACTGAACCCCAAATTGCTCCTGAAGGCTGTGCCATCAGCGTGTGAATGTGTGTGAATGGTTAGCTCGTAAAACTGATGAGCAGTTGGCACCTTGCATGGCAGCCAATGCCATCAGTGTATGAATGTGTGTGAATGGGTGAATGAGATACGTACTGTAAAGAGCTTTGAGTGGTCGGAAGACTAGACCATTTACCGTTTATCACAGATATCACATTTATGATTATCAATAAAGTCGTCTTTTCCTTTGTAATTCATTTTTTAGATACACACACACACACACACACACACACACACACACACACACACACACACTCTGTAGGCAAGACTGTGGCAGACATACACATGACTCGACATGACATGACAACACACCTGTTGGACAGCCAGGGTGCTGTCCATCTCCTCAAATGATTCATCCGGCCAGTTGTAGAAATCCTATACATGGAGGGAGGACAGTTTTAGTCTTCAGTCAAAGCGGACAAAGCTGCCATTGTGGCTCAAACATGTCTACACAGCTGTCATCTGACGTTCAACAGCGAGACTGGGGCAACCGTGTCGTTACAACACACATCACACACGGCGTACAATGAGCTAAGGTTCGTTAAGTCTGAAGTGTGGTTCCACTCAGTGTTCTGCTGAGAGGAAATCACCCAGTCACAGTTAGCAGCTTTTCTTTTTCTACATTATTCACAGCTACGAAGCTAACCTAACACCAGCTGACTAGCTAACCCAGATAGCGTCAGCTGGGCTGCGACTGCTTCCTGCAGAGCAAACAGCCGGAGAGCGTTTACGAAACATTCTGAGCGGGTGGTTTGTGTTAGAACATCGTGTGTGAACCTCATTCGGCATACTTGGTTTAGGATTATTGAATCAACAATAATTATCACACGGAGCCCTAAGATATAAAGCAATTCCTGTAGTCATGTAAGTTAACGATACTCCAGGAAATAGACGGAGCAACAGCTAAGGTTAGCTAGCTGGCTATTTCCAGGTCAGGCCCTTCCTACATGTTGTCTGCGACCGAGCTGTCGATGAAATACGCGTAGTAAAACGACGTGACTCAAACGAGCCAGCATCCCGTAGCCACGGAGGCTTTTTTGCGCTGATGTTCGAGTGTTCCTGTCGGGTTAAACGCACCTTTGCCTTGGTTCCAGGCCGATTCCTCCTGAGAACTGCAGTACCCTCCGCCATGACCATCTCGACAGAATACCCGGATGTTCGTCAGCTGCCGTGTCGTAGCGGCGGTCTCGGATGTGACTCGAGCGCGAAGCGGCACACTCAAAAACGCTTCGACGTTAACTGAATACACACTCCCTCATACTCGTGTACTGTACTTAACTACACGAAGTACTTCTACTTTACTCGACTATTTCCATTTAAGTTAATTTATCCTTAATACTCCTTACTCCTCTTTCTGTCCTCAAAGTAATGGACACTGAAAGCAAACCCCTCTGTCATACACAGAATGAAAATGAGAAATGTAGCTAAAGTTAAATGTTTTACTTTAAAACATATATATAAAGAAATAACCATATGTCAGACTAGCCAATAAAAAGTAAAAGAGCTCAAAATTGAGCTGTGCTTTGGGAGCAAAAATTATTTAGGGAAGAAGCAATCAGCTGGTATTCTGTCTGTAATGGAGTGATCTCAACACTATTGAGCTGTTGTGCAAATGGAGGATTCTTTGATTAAAGCCAAGTTTGAAGGAAACAATTATTATTTCAATTAAAAATCATTATTTCTGACCTAGTCAACAGATAAATTTCATATTGATTTTGCAATATGTCCTATTTAAACTAATTTCTTGTATGTTTTCAGTGACCCCAAACTTTTGAACGGTAGTGTATTGCACTAATTCCTTTTGTCATTTATATTATTTATAGAGACCCAATATTTCCTACCATGGGCAAGTACTTTGCAACACTGGAAAAAAAATAAGTAGTGCAAATTAGTGAGAACATTTTCATCACTTAGATCCATGATTAGTCTATCTTGTGCCATAGAAGGACACTGTGTCAACATTAGTTTCATTATTTTAGATTATATTACGTGAATGGAACATATTACTAAAACACTGTGTTGAATTAAAAGTATGTCAAACTAACAGTTCTTACAGTGGAACATTTTTGGATTGCCTTTGTTCTTATTCATAAAACCACTATCCTTTCCTCCTGTATACTAGATAGAGTTCACAGAGAGAGTGAGCTCTGTGTTGAATTCACAAGTTTCTGCTTTGTTATCTGTCACTGACAGAACAAACAACTCCAGGCAGACTCCAGTGTGATGGCCCACTGGCTACATTAACCTTGCTCTCAGTTGCAAAGCAAATAATTAAAATGAGCTCCACCTACAACATTAAATACTGATTAAACATGAATGGTATAGAGTTTAAATACCATTTTATGTTTGAGACTATTTGCTGATAATACTTATATCAAAATGTTGAATGACTTTTTACTCACAAAATGAGACATTAGATTTGCACATCTTGTACAAATGGAGTTCATTGTCTGCCTAAAAATACAGTAGTTTAATTTTGCACCAAATGATTTTACTGGCAAGTCATGTCCATCTCTGGATGAATGTTGAGTGTGGCAGTCATCTTGACTTAACAGTAGTCTACAAGTATATCCAAGCAAGTCACATAAACTTAATGGCCGTAAGATACTGTCAATGGCACAGAAAAGACTTGTGAATAAAACTTAAAACTTGATCTGCTGACTAATGTTTACAGAAGTATGAAACCAGACAAAAGGACAACGATCAACAGCTCACCTTTATTTTAACAAAATGTGATTAGAATTATTTACAATTGTAATAACAAAAAGAAAAAAACAGACATGACAGTTGGAACTTAGTCTCCTCTCTGCAGGGATGACGGGGACTTGACATGATCTACAGCAACAAAAAAGATGACTCAATCGACATATTTTCCGAGGATGTCTCCGTCACGGAACAGGTAGTAATCCTGAAGGTTAGAGTAAGAAAAGAGATTAAATGAGGAAGGTACAGCAAGAACACTGATCTTAACCAATTCAGATGAAAAGCCAACTGTACTGCACCTTATCATCCAGACTGACTTTAGTTCCACCGTACTCTGGAAGGAGTACTTTCTCTCCAACCTTCACGCTGACTGTCTGCAAGTCTCCTTTCTAGAAAAACAAAGATACATCACACCAGAAGTTACACAAGAGTAGAGGCCAGATAGAAACTAGGAAACACCACATGCCTCATAGCAGGAATTCACAGAAAACTGCTCTAGTAGGCTGAGAACAGATTATCACCTGATTGATGGAGCCGGGTCCTACTGCCACCACCGTGGCCTGCAGCACCTTGCCTTGAGACTTCTCTGGCAGCATGATGCCACCCTTTGTTACCGTCTCTGCGGTAAAGCGCTCCACCAGCACACGGTCAAACAGGGGGAGGAATTTTCTGAAGGCCTGCAAGTGAGAACAAAGACAGGAAATGAGCACATAATATTACTATCAAACAATGTTTTACTTTTGTTATTTCACCGGATACAACAGATGGCAGAAGTTTGCCTACAGGGCTTTCTGACTTCTTTGTTCCTCTAAACCTAAAGTAGTGAGGCTTCTCTGGCCCATGTGCACATGCCAATGGACCCCTGACCCACTGACTTACTCTGTAGGGGGTCTATAAACACACACTGATGAGACAGAATCTCTGTGCGATTCGATGCAGTGTAATAGTAAGGCCCGTTGTACGACAACTCAGTGTTTAGTTAAAATGTGTTCAAATGTAAAATTATTCAGATTAATCAGTGACTGTAGCTGTATTGCTGGAGAAGGGGGAGGTGAGAGTGTAAGGCTACAGGGAGATTTAAGTAATGTCAAGAATAAATCAGCTGCTGCTGCTTCACAGAGGTGCCTTTGTGGAGTCAGTTATTACAAAACTCTGTCTAACCAAAGTCAGCCTTTCTCCATTATGTCTGTGTTTCGGGGCAGTGTGTAAAGTTACAAGAAGCAGAGGCGTGAGGAAGGAGGGAGCAGCAGATGTACCGGTGACCTTGGGTGAAGGTTGTTTGTGGTGGGGGGAGAAGTACGCGTCCCAGTTTGTTGACTGATCAAATCCAGTAGACAGCCAATGAGGGACAGGGAGTTAGCTATTCACTGTGACTGTTTAACCCGAGTCACGGAGCAGGAGCAGGAGGTCGGCTGATAAAATACTTTGATGATGAAAAAGAAGAATCTTAGAATTTGATGTTGCAGAGTCACATAACGGCCTTGACGGGGATGAAACGTCCTCCAGCTTTTTAACATTTCAAGATAACACTCAAGGACAGTTTGCCAGAAGTTTTTCATGGAGGTGTCAGGGCACATGAATCTTACATTTTCTAACTGTCAGCTGCATGAACTGGCATTATACTGCAGTGTTTTGAATATTTTATCCTCCTGCTCTAACACAGATACCAAAATACAGTGAAGGACTTTTACATGGTAAATGGAGTGTACTTTTATATCTCCTTTCTAGGAGCTCTTTTACATTACAGATCTCATTCACACATTCACACACTGATGGCACAGCCTTCGGGAGCAATTAGGGGTTCAGTATCTTGCCCAAGGACACTTCCACATGCAGACTGGAGGAGCCGGGGGTCGAACCGCCGATCATCCGATTAGTGAACTAATAGTACTATACTTATTCATGATACTCTGCATTAGCATGTACAGTTAGTCAAACATAAAGAGTCACAGCACTCAGAAGTGACTTATGCTCTGCAGGGATAGGTCACGAGGTCAGCCTACGTAGCGGAAGCAAGGACCGGAACCCGGAAATGATTTAAAGGCGCATGGAAATCGTATTTTTCACCGGCCAAGGGCACGCGCAGTTTAACATGACCGACCGGTGCCGGATAGAAAGAGAAGCTCACCGGACGGATGTGTCTCTGCGCTCACACACACTTTACGTGAACAGCCACACGTGACTGCTGCAGTGATGAACGTCTCATTCATTCATCAGCGCATGGGTCGCGTCATGAACGTCCATCAGATGACAGAAAACACACTCACACATACAGAGTGAGCAGAGGTGTGCTAACACAGTTTGTAGCAGCAGCTGTGTGTTCAACGACAGAGATAACCTCCATGAACACTCTCCTCCTTCTCTAACAGCCTCTGCAGTGTGTCGTGACATAAACATGACCATGTCTCCTTCTCTCCTGGTCTGACCTTGTGACTTGATGTTAGAGAAAGCTAACACGACACTAACTGCTAACGATGATTTAGCAGCCATATGAAGCGCGGTAAAAAAAAAAGCCGCCGGCCACCTACAGAGCTCCGCGGTGTGCATAACGAACACAGACAGCTTCGGACAGAGTGTCTTACCATGTCTGGGCGTGTGAGCGGTCCGACAGTCTGCGTGGAGATGCACCCCGGTTTCTTCGCGAGCGTGGATGTAACACACTGAAGGGGGATAGCTCCACGTGAGGAAATATCCAGAAGGATTCTGCGCATGCGCAATACCTGCCCTGAACTTGAAGACAGATTCGTTGCCTAAACAGAACATTCTAGTACACCTCACGTACAGAGCAAACAAGTCCAAGTTTATTCATATATACATTATCCAGCAAGACAAAAATATGTCCAGGTGATTTCTGAAGTGTGTTTTGGTATTTTCACGGTCATTCACACATTACAAGCTGGAGCAATGTTGCACAATTTCAACTTTGACCTCTGTTTTTTTCCTCCAATGGCACACGCGAAAATTCTAGAAGTGACTGCCCGGGAACGAGCATTGACGTGTATTTCGAATCATAAATCATGAATAAAGAGTCGAATTGTATAACTTACGACACAGTATTATATATCTGTACAATAAGGTGTAGCTAATGGGAATGGTTCTTTAAAAAGAGTCATATAAGACGAGTTTCGAAACTAGTTATCTGTTATTCAGAGTCCGGGGCGTGCCGGTAAAATACCCGGATGTGATGGGCCATGTGCACCGCACCGCTGTCCTCGACTGCCCAGTCGTTATCATTCCGTCTTGCAGACGAGCACCTTGTACCCGCTACAAGCCTTTTACCTCTCAAGTAAGTGCTGATTTTTTCTAAAGTCTTTAAAGCTTCGGAGCTAACACTACAGGCTGTGTACGTTAGACCAGCGCGGGCTTTTTTAGCATAGGTTTTGTGTTAGCCAAGATGTGACAGTCTGTGATGCAACACTTTCCAGAAACGCTAGCTTTAATCAATCCTAGCTAACAGACTTCACAATTAACTGCAAGGACAGACATGCTAACATGTTGCTATGGACTAAAGCTAACAGGCGAAGCTAGTCATCCACTGAGGCGGTTACTGGGTTTGATTTAGTCAGGCGCGCTGCGTGTCGTGTCTGACTGATGAAACATTTTAATGTTGAAGTCACATAAGAGAGGAGTGCTGCGGAGGAAGAGTCTGATCACCAGGAACATGTCGTCGGTCATTGAATTGTTGAGTAACTCCGCTGACAGTGTGATGGTCAGTCATTAGAGGCTGAGCAGAGATGGTGAAGCAGTTCCGCACATGCTTTTTCCAATTTGACCTTGTGACGCACGACCTGAGGAGAACACGTGGGGGGTGGAGGGGGTAACCAGGAACCGGTTTGGGGGGTACATTTTATAATCCCGAGTCACGATCGAGGCCAGCAGGAGTACTAAACGGCTCCTTATTGAATAATCCAGAGATTAAGCTCGATGTTTGCCAAGTAGAAAAAAAGCTGGACTGGATAACTGTCGAAGCTGTTCACTGTTCGTGCTCAAGGGCTGAGTGAGGACACGGCCGAGGGCAGTTTGTCTTCATTGTTAGAATATGTGATTTAGACAGAAGACTTTTTAATGATCATTGAACCCTTTTAGACATTTATCGTACAGAAATGGAAAATATTCTGATTCCAGCCTCAAATGTCTTCAGGATCATGCCTGTTAGACACACACTCATTATGAAGACGACCCCTTGGCGTCAGTCAAAGTTTGATGGCCATTGTCCATATTTTGGTATTTTAATTTACCAATCAGTTCATTGAAAAATTGAGGAAATAACTGACAGAGTAACCATCAGTAGAAATGGCTGTTAGTCGCAGTGTATTTTGGGATGTCTGTGCTCTGCTGTGTCATGTTCTTTAGGTAATAATTGCACCTTTTTGTAGAAGGTGACATGGAGAGCTGAAAATCTTTGCCTGTGGATTGGAGGCTCATTCATTCACTAGCAGCATGTCATACTTCTAGTGGCCACCAGGGGCACAGTTAACCTTTGTAACATCATCTGTCCTCTTGTGGTGGTTGAGGGGGGGGTGGATGAGTTTTGGTGAATTATTATTTAGGTGTACTTTGGCTCCGCTCATCGCAGATTCTACATGTCTGCTTTCCAAAACACATCGGTTCATCATAAATGGATGATGTGATGATGTGGTGTCAGACGTGTGTCTTTTCTCCCCACAGAGATGTTTCGTTTACCAACAGTCATGAAGCAGGTGAGGCCTGTGTGCAGGGCGCTGGCTCCTCACCTCACACGAGCCTACGCCAAGGATGTAAAGTTTGGAGCTGATGCTCGTGCTCTCATGCTGCAGGGAGTGGACCTGCTGGCTGATGCCGTGGCTGTCACCATGGGCCCAAAGGTAATATGAGGTTTGATATTTTGTGTTGAGTCCACTGCTCGGTTCTATTCAAGATGTAATTCATAATTGATTGACTGCTCTTTCTCTGTTCCAGGGTCGCACTGTCATCATCGAGCAGACATGGGGCAGCCCTAAGGTCACCAAGGACGGTGTGACGGTTGCCAAGAGCATCGACCTAAAGGACAAGTACAAGAACATCGGCGCCAAGCTGGTGCAGGACGTGGCCAACAACACCAACGAGGAGGCTGGCGATGGCACCACTACCGCCACAGTGCTGGCTCGTGCCATCGCCAAGGAGGGTTTCGACACCATCAGCAAGGGAGCAAACCCCGTGGAGATCCGCCGGGGAGTCATGATGGCTGTGGAACACGTCATTAACGAGCTGAAGAACCTGTCCAAACCAGTCACAACCCCTGAGGAGATTGCACAGGTTAACATAATAAATAATTTATTCATAGGAATAATGAGTAGCTGCGTGTCTTGAGTTTGTACTGAAGTGCCTCAATGTCGTTGGTCTTTTAAGGTTGCTACAATCTCAGCCAACGGCGACGTGGAGATTGGTAACATCATCTCCAACGCCATGAAGAAAGTCGGCCGCAAAGGAGTCATCACTGTTAAGGTGAGTTTAACAATCTCACAGAACACAGAACAACAAATGTACTGCTCTAGTTGTAAAGTGACGTAATCAGTACATGCTTTATATGTCAGGATGGGAAGACTCTGCATGATGAGCTGGAGATCATTGAGGGCATGAAGTTTGACCGCGGTTACATCTCCCCTTACTTCATCAACACTGCCAAAGGTGAGGCTGCTCATACCGACTACCACACATGAAGCTGAAACACACCCTGTCCTTATATCTGCCTATATGCTAAGTCTTTAATCTCTGTTTCCAGGTCAGAAATGTGAATTCCAGGACGCCTACCTGCTGCTGAGTGAGAAGAAGATCTCCAGCGTCCAGAGCATCGTGCCTGCCCTGGAGATCGCCAACCAGCACCGCAAACCACTGGTCATTGTGGCTGAGGATGTGGACGGAGAGGCCCTCAGCACCTTGGTTCTCAACAGGTACGTTGTATTTGTGTCCTGAACCACTTGAAAAGCTGAAATGTGGCTTGTGTGTAGCTTGAATAGATTAGCTAGATGACAAATTATTATTAAGTGTTTGAATTAAATAAAGTTAATTATTTCAACAAATTGCAGACTGAAGGTCGGCCTTCAGGTGGTCGCTGTTAAAGCTCCAGGCTTCGGAGACAACAGGAAGAATCAGCTGAAGGACATGTCCGTTGCCACCGGAGGAACTGTACGTCTACTTCTCAATATCGAGTAACTTCACAACTTTATCCACCTCAGGTTAAGTTTAAGTTTGTAAATGTGTGCCTGTTCTCTTTCTCCAGGTGTTTGGAGATGAGTCTCTGGGCCTGGCTCTTGAAGACATCCAGGCTCATGACTTTGGCAAGGTGGGCGAGGTGCAGATCACCAAAGATGACACCTTACTGCTGAAGGGAGGCGGCAGCCCAGCTGAAGTCGAGAAGCGGGCGGCAGAGATCGCAGAACAGCTGGAGAACACCACCAGCGACTACGAGAAGGAGAAACTCAACGAGAGGCTGGCCAAGCTCTCTGACGGAGTGGCCGTGCTCAAGGTGCATCTACAGACGATGTTACCTACTGATATTTGTAGTTTTCCTGTTTTGAAAAACAAAGTTGTGATGCATGATCTGTGTTTCAGATTGGAGGAACGAGTGACGTGGAGGTGAACGAGAAGAAGGACCGTGTGACAGACGCTCTGAACGCCACCCGGGCGGCTGTGGAAGAGGGTATCGTACCAGGTGGGGGCTGTGCCCTGCTGCGCTGCATTCCATCCCTTGATACCCTGAAAACTGCCAACGCCGACCAGAAGATTGGTTAGTAAACTCAGCTTTACTGAAACTTTATTATGTAGTAATAATACATGACATCGCGTTTGAGACATGCACCATGTTGATCTGTTCCTCCTCCTTCACAGGTGTGGATATCATCAGACGGGCACTCCGTATCCCTGCCATGACCATCGCTAAGAACGCAGGCGTGGAGGGGTCGCTAGTGGTGGAGAAGATCCTGCAGGGGGCAGCCGAGCTCGGCTACGACGCCATGCAGGGAGAGTACGTCAACATGGTGGAGAAGGGCATCATCGACCCCACCAAGGTACAGTACTCCATCACTGTGGACGCGTAGTTAGACAGGACTCGGCAACCAATCAGATTTTGTGTTTTGAGGTGTGTAATTGGAAAACAACTGTTCTGCACGTGTGGAGGAGACATGAGGAGACTCAGAGTGTAGAGCACTGATGTCCCCTCACAGGTCTGAACCAGCTCAACACTGCCGCACAGTGTTGCAGAGTTAATGAATCTGACTTGACTGAGTATTTTTGATGTCAACTATGAGGAAGATCACGTGTTGCTGCATGTATGAGACGCCAATCCAACCCAAACATTATGCCCTCTTACTCCAGGTGGTGAGGACAGCCCTGTTGGATGCTGCAGGAGTAGCATCTCTGCTCTCCACTGCCGAGGCTGTAGTCACAGAGATACCCAAGGAGGAGAAGGAGATGCCAGGAGGCGGTATGGGAGGCATGGGCGGCATGGGCGGTATGGGAGGTGGCATGGGTTTCTAGGCCAACTATCCTGACTGCTGTACAGACTAACCGGCAGAGTGGTGCTGAAGGTGGCTGAGGAACACAAGAAAATCCTCCAAGAACCTGCACCCACCTCCTGCATCAGACTTTGCCCAAACTGACTGACTGGAGCCCCCCCCCACCCCCACCCCACCCCACATGATTCTGCTTCCTGCCTCTCTGTCTGGGTTTATGGAGGAGCCACAAACTCAGCCAGTTGTCCCACTCAACCGGTCTGAGACCCCATCAAGCCCAGTTAGACCAGGATCCTCCTCAGCACCTCTACTCTAGACTCAGTCCATCATAAAACAGCCCGCAGACATAAAGATGCTTCTATGTTTCATCAGAGAGGTCGTGAAGAAGAAACAGTGTACACGTCGATGCTGCTCTGTGTTACTGCAGAGAGGAGAAAAGATGCCTACCACGAGTCAGTCCTTATTTCTGTCATAGTACTATGTTCATTGTGTTTGTTTTTTATATATCTGTCATTTTTCTTTGACAGTCAAACTAATATTTTGACTTCAAGTCTGTCATTTGATTTAATTAAACTTTCTTCCAGAGCTCGAGGTTGAGTAACATTACATTGTCTGTCTGATGTCACATGACCACAGCTGGATGAGGAGTGCCTAAATGAGCACGTTGAGTGTCACCAGGGCCTGAAAGCATGTTTACTGACATGTCTGCTTTTAAGTCTTTGGAGTCATTTCCATGCAAGAAGCATTGTGAGGTGGTGTGTTGTGTGTTTGTTTGTTTTTTGGTCATTGATCATCAGTCAGACGAATATTGATTTGATGACATATGGCTATATGATGACAGATTGGATATGAGAGGGGAGGAGTCATAAGTCTAAATGTGAAAACCTGCGGTGTCCTCGTGCTGTCAAACATTGATCTTAATCAGTGAGACTCTGCTCATGCGCTCTGCTTTCACTACAGAGAAACCACATCCACATATTACTGCATAAAACACAGCTGTTTCTTTTCCATGTTATTCCTCTGCAAACAGCAGTGATCATTTGACTTGTGTTTTGTACGATGTAGACATGATTAATGGAGATTTTTTTTTTTTTAATTTAATAAAATCAATTGTTCAGATGTGTTGCTTTTTTTATTGAAGTCTTTTTCATATGTATAATTTCACAAACAGACAGGAACAGACATATACAAAATCAGAACCCCTCACCACCCTCCACTGTGGTACAGTAAAAAATAAACAATTGCATAAGTTCACCTCTGGTTACATCTGAAAAGCAAAATAAAATACAATCAAGTGATGTATGAGGTCCCATATAATCATAAAATCACAGAATTTTAGTATACAAAATAGTACTGACGTACTAGTTAAACTGATGTAATGATGGTAGGACAAGAAAGAGCCCCATACCTATTCATATTTAATATTTGGTAAGATTTTTTCAGGTGTGCTATAGGAGGTTAATTCATTTAACCGTTGTCTCTGCAATGGAGCAAATTCTGATTTCCAATTGCAAAATACACTTCTTACCAGCTGTACCTGCAAGTAATATGAAATATTTTTTAGTAAAGCTTGCATCTAGAGTTTGTATATCTCTTATAATCCATATCCTCGGATCAGGGGAATCTTGACATTTGTAGTTTTGAAGCTATACTAATGATGTATTTCCAATAGGTTTCCAAGCTAGGACAAGATGTGCTACTTACTGAGCTCTTTTTCAAACAATACTTTGATTATGAGTCATTAGCTGAGGTTTAAAGTTTTCTCTCTCTCTCTCACACACACACACACAAAGGAGAAATTTTCCACATTTTGTGAACGTCCAATCAGTGTTGATAGTAAATCAACTGAAGCAATAAATTCCTCACTGCATGTTGTATTGACAGTCATGTGCAGACTGCTCGGTAATCATTAAAGAAATGGTCAAACAAACTTAGCAACACTACTTAAGGGATCTGAGAGCAGTGTAGAGCACACGCAGGAATTTATGTCTTCATTTGACTCCATTTACAGAGCTGTTTGGATGTTTACTATCTGGAACTTTCAGTAATGATCACTCGTCTGTGATACATTGACCAGTTGAGTTAAACTGAGTTTAAATTTCTATTTTTCTGAACAATTTAGCCTCAGAGTTCACGTCCATGCTTCATGTTGATAAACAGCAGCTGATGTTGATATTACATCATTTTCTCCAGCAGATGAAAAGCTGCTGATGATCATTTTATCATATCACCCGCAGAACACTGTACGTTCCTTCTTACAGACCATTGCTGTGATGAACACTTAAAACCAGACACTGTGAGGAACATTACCTGTGAAATAACAATAGAATTGATTATTCTCACTGTTTACAATGTTTTTTGTTCTTTTCTTATGTAAATATCACTCACAAACGATCTACTCATGCTGTCATATGTACCTACCTCATGTACATAAATACAAAGCTGCTATATAGGCCATATTTATTTCAACATCCTCCTCCAAAGATCATGTGACATGATGAAAAGCTTCAGAACAGCTTCTGAATGGATGGTGTGGTTTGTTTAGTCTCAGTGTGTGCATGTTCACCTTCACCTGCTGGAATATTTTACTATGGTTGATCAGAACAGGTCCGAGTGCACAGGGAACAGTGCGGAGCCTTCAGATGGTGCCAGCAGTGACATTTCTAAACCTCATGACACGTTCAAATGCAGCCTGCTTCATACCGACGGCAGGTCTATTCTTACCACTCACATGATGACACTATTTCTGTCTGCTCAGTTCAAGTCATGACCTGTCCTGTAGAAGTGTTGAGAAATAAACACACACAAACCTTTTTTTTTTTTTATAAAAAATAGTTTATAAATCATGCAGTCGGTACATCTTTCAACACAAACACCATTTACACAAGTCCTCTTCCCATCCCATCAAACAGACACATCAGTCTTTAAAAGCAGTGTACAGGTCTTTCTTATGTCATCTTCAAACCAATATTTACACTGAGACTAATAAATATGATAAAAGGAGTATACTGTTTAAAAATAAAGATAAATATGCTGCCAGCAGGCTGGGAGGCACTCTGTGAGTGAGTGTGGGTTAGACAGTTGGAATCGTGAAAGGTTTGAGGGTGGCAGACAGCTCACTGTGACAGCATGTGACTGACAGCACAGGTCAAGGTGTGTGACCCAGCCTCTGCCTAGCCAGCCACTTTGGGCCCTTATATACACAGTGAGCATACACGCTCGCTTAACACTTACACCGCTGATATTGCACACTTTGCTGTTTCATTTAGCAACTCTCATGTCCAGCGTCACTCCCTTCATAATGACGAGAGCGCAGCATGTGTAACATTATGAAGAAAAACAGACAGCTCTCCTACTGAAAAATAAAGAACAATAAAAGTTTAGCACCCTTTAAAGGTGTGTGTGTTTACAGTATATTTACTACATCTACCTGCAGGCATAATACATCCTCTGTGACCCACAGTGTCACTGCCTCTGCCCTTTAATCTGATCAGATACTGTCATAATGTACAGTATGTGGTGTGTGGTGAGACGTGGAGGTGCAGAGATACAGCGTGTAATTTAGACGTTCTTTTCTTTAGATGCTTTGTGCCTGATCAAGTCATCACCAAGGTCTTAATACTTTCTGGATCCTGGTCTTAGTGCTGTAACCTCTGGTCGAGCTGAAGCAGTAACATAATCCATGAGTGTTGATCCAGCTCAGCTGTAACCTCCTCCAGTCTACGTCTCCACAAATGACGTTAGTTCTTGTTTTCGATGAACCACAAAGGTTACCAAACAAGCTGCTCTCATTAGGGTGCTGCACTGCTGTAACCAGTGTTTGAATGACAAATGTGGTTTCACAGCCCAACTCTTGTAGAGCTGCAACAAATAATCACTGACACGATCGACAACATTACTGACAAAACTGCCAATATGGTCTGGTTCCAGCTCGTCAAACGGGATCTTTTCCTTTCCTTTTACAACATGACAACATACATCAGGAATCACTGTCATGCTGCAGAGAGGAGTGTGTGACAAGCTGTAGAGCAGAACACACTCCACAACAGTGAGTCCTCTGCCACCAGGTGTTACTTCATGTTGAGCACTTTCTAATTCATCACGGCTGAGTCAAGCTCTCGCCTATAATCCTTTCCCACTCACATCAGATGTGGGTCAGCTGTCACAGGAAGCTGTGGCGACCCGAGTACAGGATCCTTGAGATTACACATGGACCTGTACATGTAATGAGGTCGACCTGAGACGAGCAATTAACTGGCTGACATGTGAAACTCCCTCTGTGCATGGCTCATTGACTTCAGGTGAACACAAAGCATCACCTGAATCGGTTTTCCAACTCTGAATTGCACTCTTTGCACACTTCTCGCATGATGCTTCAAAATAACTCTAATAAAAGGGCAAAGGAACAGAAGATTTACCTTTAAACACCACTCCCTTCTCTCCTACAAAATCATTGATAATATATAACCTGAACTCTGTGCCGCTGAAGAGAAAGAAAATATACAAGGCCGGAATGAAACACACACACTGTATTTTAAGTGTCCAGTGTGATGTGTCACCATGAACTAGAAAAGGCTGAACTACCAGCAAACAGAACAGGAAGGAGAAACCTCTGTCTGTCCGGTGGACCACTGGTCCTCCATTACCCTCAACAAATACTGACTTTCTTGTTACATTCAGGCTCAATGCTGGTTAGAGCAGTGTAGACAACTAGTGAGTGTAGCTAATGATGTGAGGACGTCCTTGGACAATCATGACCAACAGCTTTGCTACACAATGGTTTCACCTCCAACCCGTGAACTTAAACCAGGCACAGAAGCAGCTCTCTGGCATGAAGCATGTCCACACTTGTTGAGCACTGAGGTGAAATGAGCTGGTGGATCCACATCAGGGCTCAAATATGAGAAAGGAAATAGTTGGGAATAAATTTGGTCTTTGTTGTGAGAAAGGCACTGCAGGTTTCAGTTTTCCTCTTCATCCTCTCTAACACTCCTTTTCTCTCCCTCTTGTTTCTGTCTGGCGTTAGGCGTTGATCATCGTGTCTGTCTCGTGGATTTTATGTGCTTGTGCAGCAGTGAGAGACGCTACGTGTGGTGAATCTCGTGGAACATGAGCTCGCGGGGGATGACCGTCTCTGCGCCGTATACCTTGGAGGCACGGCGCTCAAACGCCGAAACCATCTGTTTCACCACCTCGTCGAAGAAGACATGAGCTAGCTGGGAGTGGAGGAGGGACCGGAACTCAAAGGAGATCTGAGGAGGGGGTGAGGGAGAGGATGAAGTTAAATTTCATACTGCGTTACTGTGTGGGTCTCAGTTTGAAATACGACACTTACAACTGCAAACATGACAAGCTCACAAACATGAAAGAACCAACATGATCTTGGACAGAATAGTCAGTGAGCACACTACACACTACTCACAGCAAAGTCCACAGTGCAGGTACGAGGGTAGCCGGGGAGGCCGGGGCTGAAACGCCACACCGTCTCCAGGTGGTTGAACAGTTTGGCCTCTGAACAGGACGCCTGAAGATAAAACACACACACACACACACACACACTAACTGTAAATGGATGGCTGCACAGAATGAGAAACAGTAATGAATTCCTAATTTATTGGTAGTTACTTGTGTCGAGTAACTGATGTCGGTTTTTTTGTATGATCATTGCATTTGCACAAACTCTTGGTTGGTTCACTTTATCATACAATATTACATTATACCATGGTCACTTCACTTACTTTTGAAATACTATTTATATCATGTTACTACTTTTTACAATATTATCTACATCATGGTTACTACTTTTACAATAGTACTTATTTCTTGGTTATTATTTTGGCACTATAATTTATATCATGGTTACTACTCTTACAATATTATTTATTACATGGTCACTTACAGTGCAATATTTTCACATCATGCCACTTTACCTTAAGTACTTTTTTTTGCACATTGTATGTTGTTTGCCATATGTCAGTTTGTTCTTGTTTACCGTTATTTCTGTAGTGTGTACTACACTTTTTCTTCTTGCTCCTGTGATAAGTAAATTTCCCCGCTGTGCGATGAATAAAATCTAATCTAATCAAACATCTTCTAACAAATATATATATAGGTCTATATTTTGTACAGGAAACAGACTTTCCGTTTCTTTTTTTTCCCCTTTGGATGCATTTTCTCCTCCAGTTTAGTTTTATTTTATTTTCACTGCTGTAGTAAGGACTCAGTGGGGTGTATGTGGGGCACCAACTCCCCAGTAGTGAGGCCTGTCATACCAATTATCTACAAACAGTCTGTCTCTCCACAGGAGGAACACACACGTCTGACTGAAGAATTACAACGCTTCAATTTGAATGAATTCATTTGTGCTTAAATAGAAACTTGTGAGTGATTTATAACAGGTTGGTACAGAAGAAGAAGATAGGAGAAGTTTAAGAAAATAATATGAAAATGTTCTGGCATGGCAATCGCTGTGTTTAGCAAACATGGCCTGGGAGGCAGTGCCTTACCTTAACCAGGTGGGGGCGGACTGTACTGACAAGGGAGGTGTAGTTCTCCACCACAGGTGGAAAGCCCACAGTTAGTTTGGCCTTGCAGAATCCAGCTCGCTTAAACACGACATCAGACTTCTTACACCAGGGCACAAAGAGGCGGTAGTCTTCCACCCCGGCCACCACGTCATAGATCTCCTGCATGGAATACCTGAAGAGTGGCGTATGGAGAGCAGAGAGCTGTGAGCTGGCAGTGTGCAAATAGATCTGTGCAGAGCTGCACGTCACGAAGGGCATGAAGGTCAGCTATTGTGACATAACACTAAACACTAAACGAGACTGGCACTGCACAAGACTCGTGACCCAGTAATGTCTTAAAGGTGTGGTAGGAGATGTTTTCTGGAGCATTTTTTACCATATTGCTTGAAAACCTCTTCACGACCCCATTGCAGCCAGTAAAATAGAAGGTTTGTCAAAAAAACTAAATGTTTTAGTTCAGTCTAGAGGGTGAAATCATGGGAAAACACAGTCCAATCACGTTGATGAGGCTGCTTATTACGATTGGATCCTGACACGTCCATCAAACTTCAGTCTGCTTCTCCCTCCCCCCCTCTGC
The DNA here is from genome assembly GCA_028641955.1 of Protonibea diacanthus. Classification (NCBI taxonomy): domain Eukaryota; kingdom Metazoa; phylum Chordata; class Actinopteri; family Sciaenidae; genus Protonibea; species Protonibea diacanthus. The sequence goes on from CM053986.1 coordinate 1,791,395, forward strand.
ACGTTCACCCATTCCTGAACGAATAGAGACCCTTCATTACTTTGAAGGCATGGTTTCGAGGGGAGGTCTGAAGAAAAGGCATGGGTGTGTATTTTCAAAATATAACATGCTGGAACCGTTTTCCCAACATCTCCTACCCCACCTTTATCATTTATTTCAATGAGAAACAGAGAGGGAGAAAGAGAGAGAGAGAGAGAGAGAGAGAGAGAGAGAAAGAGAGGAAAGAAGAGTGCAGGATAAAGAGGAGAAAAGGAGGAATGAGTTAAAGAAAAGTCAAGATGTCGTGAATGAGAGACAGCATCTCACACCACTGTTACATAACGGCATCACTCAAGCTGCTGCCGCTTGCGTCTATTTATACATCCAGATTTAGTGACTGTGACCTCTGTATGGAACACAGGAGGACATTTAGTGCGTCACCAGAAGCATAGTGGAGCCTCAGATAAGGCACCAGCATTCATTATTCATATGTGACATTTATTAAGAAGACTTTAGCTGATTATATTTGCTGAGAGTCATCATTAATTTGACAAGACGTTTGTCTTGTGACATGCTAGTCTCAGACAACATCACATGAAGTGAAAGCATACATGGTAGACTGACCCGATGATGCGCCTCTCTGAATACTCCTTCCTCTTGGAGAACGAATCAGCAAGGTTGAAGAAGCTGCGGGCGGGCAACAGGATGCCACGGCCTGGCATGGCTGCACCCAGCAGGGGAGGTACACGGGTCATCAGGATCCCACATGATGACAGGTATCTGATCACAAAACAAACAGTAATGACACAGACAGCGTGAGAAAACCAAGGTGAGGACTGGAATCAGGACAGAGGGTGGTGTTAATAACCATTAACCAAACAAGCTGCAGTGGACCTTCATTCATGGGGAACACGGTGTTCTACTTGGAAGCCTTCTTGGAACACCTGTCAGGCATTTATCATTCTAATGAAATGGTCACACATGTACAGATGCCTGTAAATCAAAATGGTGCAAGTTCAAGGGCACCAAGTTTACGACTAGCTTTGGAGACCTACAACACTGCACCACCCTGTCTCCACCTGGGCTTGTTCAACCCTGTTCTGGGTTGTTCTGACCGCCTGCATATGTTTCCATATATGTACTTTGTGGGTTTGGCCTGAGGAGGAGAAGTCACAGAATCTGGTTAATGATTAGGATTTGACTGCATCATGAGCAGGTCATACAGGAAGAATTCCATGAATACTGTATAATAAGTTCTAACAGGAGACACACTCAATCTGCCTGATGCTCACTGACCTTCTGATCAATGTCCTGATCATGGTCAAGAACAATAATATTCCAGCACACAACAAGCGCTGAGTATAAATCCAAATGTCCTTAATTAATTAAGGGCTGTTTTTAGTTTAGATAACCAGCTGTGTGATTCTTTGGAGTCCTGCAGCTCACCTCCTGGGCAGATGAGTGCTGTGAATTTGATGTAATACATGTTGAAGTGAAAAAGGATTATTAGTTACACTGGACTGCATTTTTAGAGCTCCTCATACAGTGGTTGCAGTAAAGACAGAGGAAGCAGTAAGGTACTATGAAGAGCCTCATCAGCTGCTTAATCAGTCAACTGTTCAGAATTTACCAAATATGTTCTGGTTATTAAATGAGCAGATTCTGCCTGCTTTGTATCATTATAAACTACAAACATCTGGATTTTGTACAGTTGATCCAACAAAACGAGTCACATAAGAAGGAACTTAACCTGTGATTTGCAAAAATATTAAAAATATTATGTGTTCTTCGCTTTGTAATCAAAATGATCAATTGAACTGATATCAAAATAATACTCTGACTGCAGTTCTAGTTCCATTTTTTTCCATAGTGATGCTTCACTAATCATGAGCCAGCTGGGACCCTGACAGGAGTCCTGATTTAGATCCTCTCTGACACACGCACACACACACACACACACAGTTAATCGTGGATGGGTAAGAGCTGGCCTGTAACCTCCACAGACATTATGAACCTCTCACTAAACTCGGGTTGTGTTACTCTTGCCTTCAGCAGCCTGCAGGGTCGGCCTGACTGACAGTGACCCTGTGACTACTGAGGGATATGTCACACAGTTTGATTTGTCCATTGTGCCTGGCTGTCACCCACACCACCTGTGGCACCCTGTTCCATGGTGTCCTTGGCACCGGATAGTTTGGAACATAAACTATATATCAAAGACTAGCACAGCTCTCAGGGCATATGTTTAGATGTGATTAGCCATTATGTCACCACTTAATGAGATGTAACAATATCAATGTCATCATCAGCTTAAACCTATGAAACCTATTGTGCTCGTCATGACGTGCTGCTTCAAATTCCTGCTTCATTTCTGGCCTTCCAACAGAGTCCACTCACTTGCTACTACCTGAAACGTGATAGAGCTGCCACATGGCACTGACCTCAAACTGCTGGGTGCGTGCATGTGTACAGCTGCAGATATGGAGAGCTCAGAAGGAGGACACAGATGCATGCATCAAAACCCACCAGGGTGCAGGAGCAGGACAAAACCAGAAGATGGTGGATAAAGAGGCAGTTTGCATACTGAACACTGCATGTTGTCACAAGTTTAAAGATGCAATGTTTTGACCATTACAGTGAAGAAACTGAAAGGACTCCCCCTCTTTTTTTCTGAGAAAACACTTCCATGGAATTTGCCGCCTTCCAGAACATTATGTCACGGGCTGACTTGGATTTCAGTCCTCCTCCCAGTTTGGAGAGTAATGGCGGTGGTCTTATCTTACCTTACACCTGTCAGCTGACCTAAAAACTCTTTCCTCTGCATTTTAAAACCCAGATAAAAAATGGATGACAAGACATATTGCAAAACACAGCAGCAGTTGTTCTATCTGTAACTTGTAACATCTGGACGTGTGTTTACGTTGCAGGAGTGGAATGTAAATTATTGCATTTACTTTTAACAAGCACACTGGAGTAGATTTTAGAGATGCCTTTACTGTACTGTGCCCACAGAATTTACATTTTCTGCTACTTTTGCTTTTACTTTCACGCTTCAGAGGAAAATATTGCACATTTTACTGCACTACATTTATCTGACAGTTACAGTTAGTGATTACTTTGTAGTTAAAAAGAACATACAAATCATATTATCAGTTTATATAACCTTAACTTTAATAATAGACATACAACACGTTGACATGTTAAGGAACTTTATGACAGCACTGTGTGCAGTGTTTAAGGACATACTATGAAGGCTCTATCAGGATACTAGGCTCCAACGATTTGTACCTGGACTACATTACCCATGTTGGATAAAGCTTTTTGTGCTTTTTGTCGTGACAACAATGTCCAGGCCATTCGATAAAGTTTCTTATAAGGCAAAAATAAATAAATAAATAAACAAACAAACAAAGTCCACGAATAGATTAAGTCTGTAAACGTTGCTTCCTTGAAGCCTAACGAATGTAACTGAACAAAACAGTCTCGAAGTGGTATTATTCTTGTTCGAGGTGCGTCTTCTCCTACACTTCCCAGGTTTAGTCGAGAGTACAAATTAAATACAGTACCTCACGTTGTTCCTAGTCTGTATTTCCCGGCCAGCTGAAGAAGGGAGTTGTTTAATGCACTCAGCTACTCTCCGCAGACTTCGACCACCTCTCGCCATCGTCCCTTCTTTGACGGATTTCTTCACTCGCTTATATTAATGCCAAGTTGATCAATGCCCACAGTTGTGCCCCGCCCCTAACGCCACGCCCACTCTGAATACAGGTCCATCATTGGAGGAGCTGTACTAACTGGGAGTTTTTAATTGGCCCGAATTGTTGTTTGTCAGCTGAAATGACTTACGTCAGTGTCTCGCGCGGGCACGAACGCGCACACGCAGGAAAGTCACGAGATGTTGGCTCGGGTTACGTCGGCCTGTGCTGCCTTCAAGTACAAGTGAAGTTCAGTTAGTTTGACACGCGCACCGTGTGCTCTTAAACTAAACATTACAGAAACGTTGCTCTATTATTTTCAGTCAGCTAATTTACAGTTAGTATGCATTCCATTTAATTTCGTGCTGTTTCTGAGTGCAAATGTCCTAATTAATAACTAATATCTTGTTACAAAGGGGAACTACACCAAACTACATCTGTTATTCAAACAATCTTTATTTCACAAGTGTATGCACTGTATTCCTGCACAACCTGAACCACAACCTTGTAACAGTCTGACCTATGGATAGAACTTAGTAGTATAGTAGTTTTGTGCAGGTCTTTCCTGTATATAAAAGCTCGATGGTTAAGTTTGTTTAGCTTGTTCTATCTATATAAAAATAAAGGAAAAGGGATGCTTCACAAACTGCTCAGTATTATGGACAAAAGCTCACATCCACTACATGACCTCCTGCTTAAACAACAGAGCAGTTTCAGTCGGAGACTCTTGCAGCTTCACTGTCAAAAGGAACGCTACAGGAGGTCATTCCTACCAACTGTTATATCTTTGTACAATGACCCCCTCTGTGCAGAGAGAGGAGACTCATTCTGGAACAGTTGATCTGACATAATAATGAACGCAAAATTGCACAATGCACATTTGCACAAGTTATTGCACATGAGTCCATATGTATATTTTTCTTATGTATATTTTCATATGTATATTTTTATAGGTAGACCCATATGTTTTTTCTATCTATCTATCTATCTATCTATCTATCTATCTATCTATCTATCTATCTATCTATCTATCTATCTATCTGTTTTTTATTTGTATCATTCTGTAAATTCACACAGCTGCTCTGCAACACTGTGTGTAAACATATAGAGAGCTACTGAAAAGAGACACTCTCTTCTTTTTATCTGTTTATCTGTACATTTCTATTAAAATGATGTTTGCCACATCAATATATAAGTAGTCAACACAGTAGTGCATTTACTGTAGTATGCTAATTAATAAACTCAATCAAATCAATCAAATTAAGCACAATGCATGACTAACCTGTAAGTACTGTTTCCATTTTATATTTCTACTCTACTACACTGTAGTAGAAAGCACTTTTAACTCTTCGAAATCTATGGTTACCTTTTTCAGATTTTAAATACATTCATAACTTTCTCATAAAATGGATCCATTGTTATGAAGCTCCCAACAGTGTGTAAAATAGTTTAAATTAGATATTTGCAGACCATAATAAACATTTTAGCATTTTACATATTGGTGCATGGTACAGGTACTCTACATGATGAGCACGTTGGTACTTTAGATAACTTTATTTTGCCTGTAATATGTTGTGGACAAGTATCGATACTTCGTTCTGCCGTGAAACAAATCCTCACAGCCGGCTCCTGATTGGCTAATTCCCCGAGCCCTCTTTCCAAAACAGTAAACTGGTCTGAGAACAGCTTCACGGAGGCGGAACTGTGCATTAACATACTTCCGGTGTTAGAGTCGAACAACCACCACCAAAATGGCGAAGATCGCCAAAACGCACGAAGGTAAATTATTTGCAGAATAATAGGAAATGGCGTCGATTTAAAATTACTTTTCGCGGTGTTATGTGTCAGAAAATGTTGTAGTAGACACTAGAGTGTTTTGAGGGCATACTTGTATGTTAATTAGTTGTTAATCGGGACACGCAGCAGGCCGCGGAACGACGCAACGCGGACTGCTCAGATAATGGCGCTGAGTGCTAGCTTTTAGCTCGCTAGCTGGCTAACTCCGTCACTGCATTGTTTTGCGTCTTGTGGCTATATATGCATTATGCAGCTTAACCATCAGAGTCACTGATGTGCATTAATTATTTTCTTTGCGTGCTTTATGTTATAATTGTATGCAACCACTACAGTTTATTTATTCAACCGCTAAAACGACTCGCATTTGGCTAATCCAGTTAGCAGCACCTTACAACAGCGCTCGCTTACACGTTACACATACGTTCAGTGTTCTGTTTAGCTCTGTGTCACTAAGCCGTAATACACTCTGTTAAAAACCGTTAACTTTGTATATTACAATGAATTAGTCTTATATTATGTCATGTCGCGATAATTGCGCAGTTTCTTACCCTCTGTTGTGTTCTCGTGTTCCCTTGTAGACATCGAGGCCCAGATCCTGGAGATCCAGGGGATGAAGGCTACCCTGCTGGAGGAAGGAGAGCAGGGAGTGGGCCTGGACTCCACTGGATTTTATGACCAGGAGATCTATGGTGGCAGCGACAGTCGCTTCGCTGGATATGTCACTTCTATTGCTGCCAATGAACAGGAGGATGTGAGTAGATAGATACATTTGGAATGTTTTGTAGATTGTAGATCTCTGATGCTTTTATTTACAATTCCACAGTATGTTTTTGGAGCTTGACTGCTCCCGTTGCCTTGTTGCACATGAGCTGGGAGAGTCTTGCCGTTTTGGTGAGATTTGACCAGACTCTGGTTTTTCTGTCTTTCCTCAGGACGATGAAGAGGATTCATCAACAAGCTTGTTGGGACAAAAGAAGCCAGGGTACCATGCGCCAGTGGCAATACTCAATGCCATTCCTCAGTCAGACGAGCAAGTACGTGGTCATTTGTGGTGTCACGAATATAACCTTTCATCCTGTTGTTATGCCGTCGATTAGATTCTCCGTGTGAGAGCATGTTTTCCATTTAGAAACACACTTACACACCATCTCTCTTTTGCAGTATGACCCATTTGCAGAGCATCGGCCACAGAAGATCGCAGAGCGGGAAGATGAATACAAAGCCCGTCGCAGACAGATGATCATCTCGCCCGAGCGCCTCGACCCTTTTGCAGATGGTAAATTTTGCTCTTTTTTGTCCTCATTACACCTTCCCCATTTCCTCCCCCTTTCACGGTTCACTTTTTGTGACCCCCATGACTACCAATGGTTTTTACACCTGTAGTTTTGCTGTTCAACCCTTCGACCACAACGCAATAGCTTGCTTCCCAGACCCGATGCCTTCCCCGTGGTCGATCCTTTGTGGTCCAACAACGTTTTGTGTCATTGTATGCTTTCTTCCTAATACATGATCTGCATCTCTATCCAACTTTGCAGCACATGTCAGTGTGGGCTTGAAAAATATTATCACCATGATTTTAAAGTGTCAAATGGGACATTTTACCCCGGTGTGTGCAATAAAATCAAGTCAAACCCATCGCAGGGTTACCATGCTTTTCAGTGGGGAGGTGGTTAGGTGTTCAATGTGTAAAGGGGGGCAATTCACCTAACAAACATGGGTGGCAGATGGATTGTCTGTGAGTCGAAGGGTTAACAATCCCATGTGAGAGCCAGCCTAGATTATGACGGCAAAGTGCAGTGTCTTCTTATCATAGGATAGGATGAGACATGTAAGTGTGACGGTTAGTTACACCATAACTAATTCACCTGCCAGTGAACTGTTAGACCACGCTGAGCTCAGTATGGCGAACTATAGTGTGCTCGCTCATAGACAGACGTAAACCCACAGAGCAGGCAGTGGAGAGAAACATCCTGGGCCAATTTGGTGTAGTCAACCAGAATGATTAGGGTTATGTAAGAACTCTAATTTGTTCATCAGGACTCATTTGTCTTCCCATTTTCTCAAAGTCTGGGCTGTAATTTAAATGTCTTTAGGTCACTCAACCACCTCTGTTGGCTTGTCAGATATGTAAACTGCTCTGGCCTCAGCACAGGACCATAGCCTGCTGTTAAGAGAAACCTGTTTTACTTCCTGATCTGAAGATCTTAATATCTAGGCTTATTGAGGTTCAGTTTCTACAGCTTATCATGAATTCATAATTTTTTGAGCCAGCCAGTTTATCTTTCTTTAGATTCTTAAAATCTTTTTGTTGCACCTTCAGCTCCCCCGGCCAGTGTGAGCTTAAATGGCCTGAGAGTTCCAGGTTTGGTGTAGATAGGGCCTGTCTGAAGCCTGCATGTAGAGAGAGCTCTCTGTACAAAGTTGTTGTGTAAATATATTTCTATTTTACAACTCTCTCTGTGAAATAGAAATATGTTATCAAGAAAATTGTGTACCACAATACCACAGGCCCATACTAACTGTCCTTAATTTCTCTCCTACAGCAGTACTGCTTTGCCAGTCCTGTACTGCACTCTGTTAAGGGTGCAGCAACTCATCCTGTGTAGGTTATGGGGGAACACAGAACTATGCACTTGTCAGTTTGGGTCAGGGTCCACTGGCTGCTTGTTTGAGGGGAATCAGATGCAGCCCAGCTACAACAAACCTCAACCCCTGAGAGCCTCTTATATTCTTTTTTTATTTGGCAAACAATTTGGATCAAATTCTCCACGATGGAAAATTACTGCCCAAATATTTGACGTCATATCTTTCCCTTATCTTCAATCAGTTACCTTTTGAGCTGAAATAAAAGTCAAGATATAGATGTATGCTGAGTGAATAATAATCAGTGCTGTTATGAGTGAGTGCGACTCTGACATGATGTCTCATCCTATTTCTCATTATTTTTTTTTGCCTCATTCTTATATTTGAAGTAGATGCTCATATTTTTAAACTGTAGTAATGTCATTCATAGATGTAGCCTCCAAATCTTGACTTCATCTTTATATGCTAGTGTAAATAAATTGGAATCCAGACCACAGGGTCTCAAATGAATCTTTTTTTAGTTTTGTGGTTATTCCCCAAGAAGATTTTTTTTCATTGTTTTGTTTTTTGAGTGCTCTAAATCAATGCAACACAGGTGGTATACTGTTGTGTGTGAGTTCAAACCCTTTTCCAAAGTGTTACTAATGGTAAAGAGAAATTTTCTAGGCTTCTTTTCTGCCGGTTGAAGTCTGACTGCAGAAGGACCCTTGGCACTGAAAGTGTACGTATTCTGAAGAGCACAGCCCAGGACCCCTGCATCAGTGATGGCTATAACTTCTTAATCCACTTAAAGAAAGCACCACAACCTCAGCTCTTCTCTCTATGTATCTGCTTGTTTTTCATTAGAATGCTATGACTGTATGTAAGAGAGACCAATGTATATTTGTATGTAATATTGTAAGACTTTGTTTTTGTGAATCAGCAGTTTATAAAAACAGGAAAGTAAGTTAATGTGTTGGTAAAGAGAGTCAGGGTTAGCTGGCTGTGTTTGTGCTTGCTGTGTTTGTAATCACGCGGGTCCCCGGAGCGTATACTGATGAGTGTCCTTTGTTCTTGTTGGTGCTCTTTCGCGCAGGGGGCAAAACGCCGGACCCCAAGCTGCAAGTCAGGTCTTACGTGGACGTCATGTTGGAGCAGAACCTGTCCAAGGAGGAGGTAAGCTGCCACACGCTGTTCTCTTTGACTCTGTCTCTCTTTGACGTAGAAAATGTCACATAAAGTTGTCCAGTGCTTCGTTGCAGTGCGGTTGTACGGTTTATTCTGACAGTTGTGCCTTTTTATACGTAGAGAGAGATTCGTCTACAGCTGGCAGAGAAGGCCAAGGCAGGGGACCTGAAAGCTGTCAACGGTTCTGCTGCCAGCCAAGCTGCCACAAAGCGTAAGCGTCGCTGGGACCAGACAGCTGACCAAACCCCCTCTAATGCTACACCCAAAAAGATGTCCAGCTGGGACCAGGCTGACTCCTCTGCTGAGGTGAGCCACTCAAGTTTCAGCCTATCACTGCTTGATAGATGACTTAAGAGCCTTAGAGCATCGTGGTCCTAGAAGTAGTCTAATGTAACTTCCAGTAATGTAGGGCTGTTGAAGTTGTTCGGTATCATTTGTATTTCATCTGTTTTCCTGTCCTGTGTAGACTCCAGGACACACTCCTGCACACACACCTTCAAACAGCCGATGGGATGAAACCCCTGGCCGCCCTAAAGGCAGTGAGACCCCCGGGGCCACTCCAAGTACCCGAATGTGGGACCCCACTCCCAGTCACACTCCTGCTGGCGCTGCCACCCCCGGCAGGGACACACCTGGCCACGCCACACCCGGTCACGGTGGAGCAACAGGAAGCGTGCGCAAGAACCGCTGGGACGAAACCCCAAAGACAGAGAGAGAGACCCCGGGACACGGGAGCGGCTGGGCTGAGACGCCACGCACAGACAGGGGAGATGAATCCGTGGGTGAGACTCCAACCCCTGGGGCTAGTAAAAGGAAGTCTCGGTGGGATGAAACCCCTGCCAGTCAGATGGGATCCTCAACACCACTACTCACCCCAGGAAAAACTCCCATTGGAACACCAGCTATGAACATGGCTACCCCAACACCAGGTAAATACACTTTTGGTTTGGCCTATGGTCCTATAAGCAACTAAGTCATCTGTGACATGGATCTACTCATTTGATGGTTGTACTGTGTTTTTAAATGAGTTTGCTCTTCTGTTTTCTCCAGGTCACCTGATGAGCATGACTCCAGAGCAGCTGCAGGCGTGGAGGTGGGAGAGGGAAATCGATGAGAGGAACCGACCCCTCACAGACGAGGAGCTTGATGCCATGTTCCCCGAGGGATACAAGGTCAGTGCCTGTTGATTGCATTTAACTCTACTGATAAAATCATGAGTAAATATTATTTAGAAGTATTGACAGTTTATTTTTCTTCTTCACAGGTCTTGCCTCCACCAGCAGGCTACGTGCCGATCCGTACTCCGGCCCGTAAGCTGTCAGCCACTCCCACCCCCATCGGAGGCATGACGGGCTTCCACATGCAGGCGGAGGACCGCACCACCAAACAGATGAATGACCAGCCCTCAGGGAACCTCCCCTTCCTCAAACCTGATGACATCCAGTATTTCGACAAACTGCTGGTGAGCGTCACATTTGCATCACACGCACATCATACGTAAGCCGTGGTAAAATCAACAGCTGGATGTTTGTCCTGTCTGAAGTTCAGCATGTGTGTTGATGATGAGCTGTGTGTGTTTGTGTTAGGTGGAGGTAGATGAGTCCACGCTGAGTCCTGAAGAGCAGAAAGAACGGAAGATCATGAAGCTGCTGCTGAAGATTAAAAATGGAACACCCCCCATGAGGAAGGTTGGTCCCCATGGTTTTTTTTCCTTCCTTTGAAGCCCCACATGATTTCCAAATATCCCTTTAATTCCCTCAAGTCCCAGAATTCCCTGTTCCCACTGAGGTCCTCCTGTCCATTTCTTCTCACATCATAAATCTTGTCGTAGCATGAAGTGCCACATCGATACCTATTGTAAGATCAACACCCAGCACTGAGCCTGTGTCTGGCTGCAGAAGAGTCTTCTTTGTGATGAGCCGCTGCTCTCTGCAGTGGTCGGAGTGCAGACGATCATGATCTGCTGCAAGCAGCAGACACAGATCATCACATCTGTTGAGACTGGGGCCTGTCTCAGTGACTGAGTGACTGATTGACCCTCTCCACTCTCTCCTTTTAGGCCGCTCTGCGTCAGATCACAGATAAAGCTCGTGAATTTGGAGCAGGCCCCCTGTTCAACCAGATCCTGCCACTACTCATGTCGCCCACCCTGGAGGACCAGGAGCGCCATCTGCTGGTTAAAGTCATCGACCGCATTCTCTACAAACTAGACGACCTGGTTCGACCATACGTACACAAGGTAGGCTGAGTGTGAGACGCCTGTGCTTATATTTAGTAGGTTGTGATTTTTTTTCCGAACTAACTTCCTGTCCTGTCTGTGCACAGATCCTGGTGGTGATTGAGCCCCTGCTGATTGATGAGGACTACTATGCCAGAGTGGAAGGCAGAGAAATCATCTCTAACTTGGCAAAGGTAAAGTGGAGCACACACTCTACTTCCTGCGAACTATTCTCGCCTGTTCGACCAGTCCGTGGTCAGATCAGGGCTAGTCGTTCGCTAGATTAATACCAACATGAGAGCTAGCAGACGTGGCATCAATGCCTCGTGTGTTCTCACCCTGCACCCGTTGGTTACAATCAGATATTCCATTAACAGAATATAGTTATTTAGTATCAGTCCTGAACTGGTGCTGACATTTGTCTTCCTGTCCATTCCAGGCTGCTGGATTAGCGACCATGATCTCCACAATGCGACCTGATATTGACAACATGGATGAGTACGTCAGAAACACGACTGCCCGAGCCTTCGCCGTGGTGGCCTCTGCTCTTGGTATCCCATCTCTCCTACCGTTTCTCAAAGCTGTGTGTAAAAGCAAGAAGTCCTGGCAGGCCCGACACACAGGCATCAAGATCGTGCAGCAGATCGCCATCCTGATGGGCTGCGCCATTCTGCCCCACCTCCGCAGCTTGGTGGAGATTATTGAACATGGTCAGTCATGGTCACATGTAGAGGTGTTGTAGGCTCACACTGTTGATGTCAGATGGAAGTGTGTGCAGAAAAGCAAAGTTTTAAAGTTCTCCTTGTCGCCAGCTGTAATTTCTATTAAATGATGATTTAATTATTGCTTGAACTGTGCCTGAAACTGAGTGAACCAGCAGATACAGCTGCTTGGTCATGAGTTGAAGCTCTGACTGGTTTTGACTGTGATGATGCAGGTCTGGTGGATGAGCAGCAGAAGGTGAGGACCATCAGTGCCCTGGCTATAGCTGCCCTCGCTGAAGCTGCTACACCCTACGGTATCGAATCCTTTGACTCGGTTCTCAAGCCACTGTGGAAGGGTATCAGACAGCACAGAGGAAAGGTGAGCAGGTTTCTTTTTGGAGCAAACAAATCATTTATTGCAAGATCAACACCCAGCACTGAGCCTGCACGTGGCCACAGTGTGAATATTTGCTTGCTATAAAGTCTCCTTTGAGGAGCTGCTGCTGTCAGGAGAGGTCAAATGAATGACAGTGAATACTCTGCTGGGAGCATCAGACAAATCCATTATTATGAAGGTCTTCAAGACACAATCCAGGAGCCATGTTTGTATTTGCAATGCATTTCTTTCTTTGTCGCCAGGGTCTGGCTGCTTTCCTCAAAGCTATTGGTTACCTGATCCCGCTGATGGATGCCGAGTATGCAAACTACTACACCAGAGAAGTGATGTTGATCCTCATCAGAGAGTTCCAGTCCCCCGATGAGGAGATGAAAAAGATTGTACTCAAGGTAAGGGACGAGAAAAATTAAATCTCAGCTAGCTTTTCTGCCACTCATTCTCGCCTGTTCAACCGCTCCATGGTTTCATCAGGGCTAGTAGTTTGCTACATGAATACCAACATGAGAACCATCAGAGTGGACCTCTGCATCCTCTCTGTTCTCACCCTGCACCCCGTTGGTTACATTTAGACACAGTGACATTAGAGGATCTGAAACCTCGCAGTCACAAGTTTCTCTGACCTGCACATGTCTTTCGTCTCATAGGTGGTGAAACAGTGTTGTGGCACTGATGGTGTGGAAGCCAACTACATCAAAACTGAGATCCTGCCCCCCTTCTTCAAGCACTTCTGGCAACACAGGATGGCCCTGGACAGACGTAACTACAGACAGGTTAGCAAACAGACATGCTCATGTTCAGCTTTTTTAAAAAGTCAATTTCAGATGAAATGTTTGGTTTGGTACCTTGTGTGGACTGCATGGTATGGATGCCCGTGTTTATGAACCATCCTCCTCCCCTAACAGTTGGTAGACACCACAGTGGAGTTGGCCAACAAAGTTGGAGCAGCAGAGATCATTTCTCGCATCGTTGATGACCTGAAAGACGAAGCAGAGCAGTACAGAAAGATGGTGATGGAGACCATCGAAAAAATCATGGGCAACCTGGGTGCAGCTGACATCGACCACAAGCTGGAGGAGCAGCTGATCGACGGTATCCTGTATGCCTTCCAGGAGCAGACCACAGAGGTGAGAGGACCACCCTCATCAGTCTGATCAGGAAGAACTCTCTTTACACAACACATTTGTTGACTTGATTTAATCCCTCTTTGTTTTTCTGCAGGACTCTGTGATGCTCAACGGCTTCGGCACTGTGGTGAACGCCCTCGGGAAGCGTGTGAAACCCTACCTGCCTCAGATCTGTGGTACGGTGCTGTGGCGTCTGAACAACAAGTCAGCCAAGGTCCGTCAGCAGGCTGCTGACCTGATCTCCCGCACAGCTGTGGTCATGAAGACCTGCCAGGAGGTACACTATGAAGACCTATATACACATTCAAAGCACAACTGTATAACTTCTGTTAGAAACTAATGCGTGTTGTCTCTGTCACTGCAGGAAAAGCTGATGGGTCACTTGGGTGTTGTGCTGTACGAGTACCTGGGAGAAGAGTATCCTGAGGTGCTGGGTAGCATCCTGGGAGCACTCAAGGCCATTGTCAATGTTATTGGTATGCACAAGATGACTCCACCAATCAAAGACCTGCTTCCTCGTTTGACACCCATCCTGAAGAACAGACACGAGAAGGTGCAGGAGAACTGTATCGACCTGGTGGGCAGGATTGCTGACAGGTTGGTGGAATTAAAACTTGAGATTGAAGTTCTATGTACGTGACTGCAGTGAGCAGCACAGGCCTTTGTATTAACCCCTTGTGTGCATTTCAGGGGTGCTGAATATGTGTCAGCCAGGGAGTGGATGAGGATCTGTTTTGAGCTGCTGGAGCTGCTCAAGGCTCACAAAAAAGCCATCCGTAGAGCGACTGTCAACACGTTTGGTTATATCGCCAAAGCCATCGGGTGAGTGCTGTTCACTTCATCTTTCTGTGTTTAATAGTGTCTGTTCAGGGAATCTACAAACCTAACCAATACTTTGCCTACCTCCTTCCTCTCAGACCCCATGATGTCTTGGCCACTCTACTCAACAACCTGAAAGTCCAGGAGCGTCAGAACAGAGTCTGCACGACTGTGGCCATCGCCATCGTGGCAGAGACCTGTTCACCGTTCACAGTGCTGCCCGCGCTTATGAATGAATACCGCGTGCCTGAGCTCAACGTGCAGAACGGTGTGCTCAAGTCCCTCTCCTTCCTGTTCGAGTACATTGGAGAGATGGGCAAAGACTACATCTACGCTGTCACGCCACTGCTGGAGGACGCACTCATGGACAGGTGAGTCCTGTTGTGTGATAATCTTGACAAAGGTCATAAAAACACAGAATTCCTGAGCTTTGAACTTTAACTGAAGTAAACGTAGCTACTGGCTGCATTCATTTCAAGTTTAGTTATACCAGTGACTGTTGTGCCCTGACCCTGTTCTTGTCATCCTGCAGAGACCTGGTCCACAGACAGACTGCCAGCGCAGTGGTCCAGCACATGTCTTTGGGTGTCTATGGTTTTGGCTGTGAAGACTCCCTCAACCACTTGCTTAACTACGTGTGGCCCAACGTATTCGAGACGTCACCTCATGTAATCCAGGCTGTTATGGGGGCCCTGGAGGGGCTCAGGGTCGCCATCGGGCCCTGCCGCATGCTGCAGTACTGCTTACAGGTAAGAACAACCTGGATCATCCCTCGTAACATGAATGAGGATTCAACATTGGTGATGAGTGTTGAATAAATCATTAATCAATTTTGTGTCTCCAGGGACTGTTCCATCCAGCCAGGAAAGTGAGAGACGTCTACTGGAAGATTTACAACTCCATCTACATCGGCTCACAGGACGCACTGATCGCCCACTACCCAGAAGTCTACAACGACGAGAAAAACACATACGTCCGCTACGAGCTGGACTACGTCTTGTAAATACAGATGTATGTGCTCTTTGCTTTTCCTCCCTAAATTGTCACCCTCCATCGTCATCTCTATCTTGGTCTAGGACTGAGTTGGTTTTTATTTAGAAACTGTCGGTCTGTTGGTGAAACAGCCTAACATGGGTACAGTCAGCTGTTTTTGATGCGCCTGTTGACCCTATAATGAAAATGAGCATGAAGTTGGAGAAATGAAAGAAGGAACTGTAGAGTCTGTATGTATTTTTTTATTTTTTCGTTTTCTTTTGAGTGTTGTAAGAATGGCCGAGGTCAGACGAGCCTTGATTAAAGAATGCAGAGCAGTCATCACAATGTTTTAAATATTTGGACTATGTTTTGTTGGTGTATTGATAGACCTCTGTACACACCCTCTCCTCATTTCACACCTCTGTTCTTACTAGATGGTTGCTTAATTTAACCAAATAAAATGTTTGTGTATAAAATTCATTTTCTTTGTTTGAGTGTTTGTTTCTCTTCAGGCTGAATCCAGTCAGAGAATTTTTATCCCTTTGAACACATATGAACAAAGTTAAATTAATACATGCAACATTGTAAACGAGCTGAAACGCTTAGTCTGACCAAACTTGTCAGACTGACTAATTGGACCTTGCAGATTAGACTGACAGCCACAGCTGGTCTTTCAGTTTGCCCACATTCCTCCCAGTGTTAAAATTGTGAATGTTAGTTGTTGAATGAACTTGTTTTTGCTGAGGTTAAGAGGTACACAGACCGGAACTAAACATGCTATAGACTTTCTGTGTAGTACCTGTGTTGTAGCAAAGCTAATGGCTCAGAAAGCCTATATTATGAGTACTGCTGACACTCCTATGTGTAACTTTTCTTGTAGTGTATGCTAAGTTAGGGGTGTAGTCCTCTATTCCAGATTGGCTCCAGCTGTGGAGGCATGGCCATTACTGTAATGGCTTCCTGATGGAGGATCCTGATTGGACACCCTGTCCCACCTTTCACTCTGCAGGGTGCAATTTAGGGAGCTAACTTTAAAAAGACATTTGTGGTGGGTGTACCTCTTGGTGTCAAATTTTGAATGTTTATTATTGAATTCATTATTTTTCCCCTTTAGTCAGTTTCACCACCCCCCCCTTTTTTTTTTCATTATTAAATCAAGTGCTGAAAATTGCAGTTCCTCAAACGTCCACTTGAGGCTGGCTCCAGAAGTGAGTCAGTCTCCATAAGTCCCCATGTTAAAATGTCCAACTTCACAGCAGAAAAAAACATGTTTACAGGCTGGTACATAAAACATTAACTTGTCTGAACTTCAAATTATATTAAGGTGTAAAGTTATTATAGTTTCTTTAAGGTTCAAGTTTTTTTTTGTTTTCAAGGGTCTATGGTTTTGATCAGTATATGTTTTAGACATGATGTCATGTCTAAAATACTAACATACCATATACTAACATACAACACATCCAGTTTTCCTGTTATCATCCTACTGAGACACAACAACCAGATAAAGCACCAAGAGCGTGGGGGTTGGCTGTGCTGGTGGCCTTGTTTAGGATGAACTCATTCCTCACATCATATGGGCGAATTCAGTCTGACATAATGGAGCCGGTCCAGCGATCCAGTGAGCTGTTATTGCTTTTGGTTACATGCACGTCTCCTTCCACGAGAACTAAACTCTGCTTTCTTGTGTTGTCTAACCTTTGAGAGTACAGGAATACCGTGAGCATTGTGAAAGAGTGAGGTGATGTAATGATCTGAGAAATGTGCTGCATCTCTGTGTACTCCACCAGACTCCACATGAATGTCCACCCCTCTGTCATATAGATGATGACACTAAAAATAAGCAGAGATCAAAACTCGACCCTCCTACGCACACACATGCGTGAACGCTCATAGACACACAATGGAAAAAACCTCCCCCACTCTTCCTCCCTTCCATTCATTTCACCACTGCTGCACAGCCATGCTTGTGTGCTTTGACCCAGATTCCCCTGGCAGACTCTGGGTCTGCTAATCTGAGGAGGAAGGCAATAAGTCTGTGTGTGTGTGTGTGTGTATGTGTGTGGCTGTAGCAGAGGTATATCCCTTAAAAACCAGAGGGGGATTTGTGTGCATGTGCCTGTGTGTTTAATAGAAAGTTTATACTCCAGATCTTTGAGAATTCATAGATCACATTTACTCACATTTGGTTGAGCAGGAACTCAGAGAGCTGATCCAGGTCACATGTTCCCACAGGGCTCCACTGTAAGGCTGCTGTGTGCCATTTGCTTTAAGGCCAATTTGTTGGATATATATATTTATCGTGTGATCCTGAGGCTCTGTGGGGCTGTACTAAATGCTAATGTAGACGTGCTAACATTTGCACAGTGAAAATGTGAACACTTTGGTGTTAAGCTGGTATAATGTTTGTCATGTTCACCTTCATCTCAGCTTTGCATATTAATATTATAAAGTGTTACACAAAGAAAAGCTGAGGCTGATGGGAATGTTGATAATTTGATGGTGGCACCAGATGAAAAGTCAGATCAGCAACATTATTGTAATTCATCCTGAGGGGAGCATGAACATCTGTGTTCAAATTTAAAGGCAATCGTTGTTGAGACATATAACTAAAAAACACAAACGTGGACCCAATGGTGGCACTAAAAGAAAAGGTCCTTCAAACTCAGTTGAATACATCTGCTGGGGACCATGAATGTGTGGTTCTAAATTTCTTGGCAATCCATGCAGTTGTTAAAAAAATGTCATTCTGGGCCAAAGTGATGGACAGACTGAGCTACAGACATGTCTGTGTTGCTATAGCATGTCTAAAAAGCATCTCCCAGACATGGAACAACACTGACCCTCTTCAGTTCCCTTCCCTTGGAACTTTGGAATGCATCTTCATGAGCACAGTGAAGCATGAAAAGGACATGGTGGTGTCTCTAATGCTGCTGCTGCTGCTGTGTGTGTGTGTGTGTGTGTGTGTGTGTGTGTGTGTGTTTGTTGAGTCAACAGTGGGAGGTAACCTGGCAAACTCCATCTGGCTGGTTTATAACGCTCCCCGAGGAGATGTCTGTGATTACAAATGTTTCCACATTGTGTATATGAAGTGACAGCAGCACTGATGTAGCAGATAGTCGATGATGCTCCTCTAATAGAATTTCCAGTCGATGATCATTGACAGAAAACAACAAACTTTAAAAGCTTTTCATTTTTTCTTAAAGGACCACACTCATGTAACTGTGGAACAAACTACGACTGTATGACATGTTTAACCAGCAGCTACTAGTTTCCATTCTTTTCTGTGTGACAATCTTGTGTTGAACAGAACAATTTAAAGTAATAATTCATTCAAGATTTTCTGTCCTGTCACTTTTTGGAGATAATATTTCATTAAATGTAAATGTAGATACAAATCAATCATATCTTATAAACTGTATTACTGCACATTCATGTCCCATTAGTGCATGTTACTTAGCTTCTTCCCTGGAGTTCTTGTGCTTTCTTGCCTTGCAGGGTTCATGAATCAGGGATTGTGGTTACTATTGACATTATTATTACAACTAATAGTCACATTGCCATTAAAATTACAGTTATAGTTGTCATCTGTATTAAGATAAGATAAGATAAGATGAGATAGACTTTAATGATGCCACACCGAGAGTGTGGGATCAGAGTGTGCCAGCTGTCTGAATGAAGGACCTGTGGTAGCTCTCCTTCTTACATGATGGGTGCAGCAGTCTGTAGCGGAAGGAGCTGTTTAAGACCTCCACAGTCTGATGCAGGAGTTGTTCATGATTGCTGCTGTACATCTTTGTCTGTCTGCCTTGTGATCTGATGATGATATGATATGATAAATAACGTTGAATTATGTTTTCGAATGAAATACTGTTTTCTAAATGTACTGAAACTGACATATAAAATGCATTCAAACAATCTGTAACACTGCAGAACAGCCCACGGGTTCATGGAGGAAGAAGTGCTCCTCGGGTACTTCACACATGCTCCAGTGGAGGGCAGCAGCGAGGAGGTGCTGCGTGTTGTTGATGCTGAGGAAGCTTCTCCTCCACTTCTGCATCTGAGAGGAGGAGGAGAGACAGGCACCAACTTCCTGTGCGATCTGTGCTCAGCTGAGTTCAGCCTGGCTGCCTCTCCGGGAGGCTTGTGGCTCTGCAGACCGGGGAAGAAGGACGCTTCTTGTGGGTGTTGTATGGCTCTGAGAGACGCCTGGGACCTCCGTGCAACTGCAGTTGGAAGCCATAAATGTGGATTGTTTACACCGGTGGGTCAATCCGTACCTGCTCTCCCGCCTCCCCGCGACTCCGAGCGGTCGCCTCGGCTCAGCAGCGTCGCCGCAGATAGCGTCAGTGGAGCGGGGCTGATGGCCGCGGTGCTCGCCCCGGCCTTCATCACCATCATCCGCCTGTGTGCTTGCTAGAGAGCTACAAGAAGCCGCGCTGCTACATCTAGTCCCCTAAAGTCCCGCGGGAAGAGCGGAGAAAGGAGGAGGAGGAGGAGGGGGAGGAGGAGCGGCGGCGGCGGCGGCGGCGTTCGGGGCGCAGCATCGCACCGTGCATGGTGCTGCGGTGTCGGAGGGAGTGGATGAGCAGCCGGAGCTGACCCAGAGATGGCTGTTCTTAAACTGGCCGACCAGGTACTGACCTGCTAGCTGCGGTTAGCTTAGCCTCTCACAGACAGCCTCAGTGCTGTGTGTGTATGTGTGTGTGTGTGTGTGTGTGTGTGTGTCTTCTGTCTGCTAGAAATGTATTTTAAATATCGAGTCTTTGTGCTTCCTCTCCGGGGTTTTGTCAAACACAAGAGCGGAAACAGAGCGTGTGTGTCCGGCAAGCTGAGCACCTAAACACGGCCACAGAGCTGCTCCACAGCTGCTCCACAGCTGGACGGTGAACCCTGATTTTTTTTTTTTTTTTTTTTTGGTCTTTTCTGGTTATAATATTGGGTGTTCTGTTCAAATGAGGACAGCCCACTTCTCAGTTCTCCTGCTCTGTTTCCTTCCGTAAGCATCCCCAGCAGGGCTGCGAATGTCCTGCATAAGAGAAGCAGAGAGCTGGAGCCACACTCACCTGTCATATGTGCTGTTTCATGGGAATAAAGATGTGATATCATGTTACAGTCTCACCAGCAGCTCCGTTTAGTAGCTCTGGAGCTTTTGACTCATCACATGATGCTCCTCACTTTGTTTGCCCACTGTCTCTCGCACCAGCAAGAATAAGGTCCTTAAAGAAGAATATGTCAGAAATGGAAAATAATATGTATCATTATGTTTTCATTAGTGTATAATCAATCACTTTAAAATGAACGAGACCTTTAAACAGATACTGTGTGTCTGAACGCTGGCTCTACATCAGGCCTTTCACATGTTTCACACATCCCCCAGCCACAGTAGTTTCTCTTTCATTCTAGGAAGCAGAGGGTGAAGTGAACGGGTTGCAATCAGCAGCTGCACTGCTTAGATGCCACTAAATCCTACATACCGCTCCTTTAAAGTGTTCAGGAACAAACTTTGTCTGCTGAGGAAGACTGTGTGATGACGTTGAGAGGTCCAGAACAGTTACTAAATAGATTGCAAGATCAAGAATCATCTTTGAAGCTCAGATATCTGATGCAGGGATGCAACTTCATTGCTGTATTCAGATTATAACAATCTAAAACTATGAAAAGCAGCAGAAAACAGACAATATTTGATCATTTCAGTTCTAATTTGACGTGTAACTCCATGACTTGGTGGGCCAATGTCTAACCTCCAGTCCCGGGTCCTGTCAGTGGTGTATGGTGAAGCAATCAGAGCTGATTGAACTGAACTTAAGCTCACTTCTGTAAACTCACGTTCAGGTTTCCACCAGCTGGAACCTGAGAAGACTGATATGCAGAATGGTCTGTGATTCTGACGCAGCTTTGTCACTCATATCAGATCCATCGTTCACTTCAAGGGAGTTTTTTTTTCAGTGAAACTCAGAAGTGTGGGGCTTCCTGTTATTTGCAGACAAACATGCTGATGACGGCTGATAAGTGGATGCCTCAGCTCAGAGCACAGCTCTGCGAGCAGCATATAGATTTTTTTTTTTTTTTGGTCATGTGCTGATCAAGAGCGGGTCACATGAAAATCTTGTTTTAAACCTGTGATAGTGAAGTAAGCTCAGCGTGTTCGGCTGTGTTTTAGGAAGTCCTATAACGGGCAGGCTTTGCAGACACTGATGTGGTCCAGAGGTCAAGGTGAAAAGAGATGAGGGTCAAAGTGCAGCTCCTAAGTTGTGTTTCTAAATTTGCACTTTTTTTTATGTACACATGCCTGATGCTGGCGGGCTTAATTTAGGCAGAAGTGTCATATTTCCACCAAACACCATACAAAGGAAACACAGGAAGTTGTTGACTTTTGAATTTCCGCCACAGCAGTCCTGTGTGTGTGTGTGTGTGTGTGTGTGTGGTGGATGTGCACATGTACACTTATCAGATTTCCTGTGTTTTTTCTCGTTTCTCCTTGTTTTTAACGTAGCCTTCCTCTATTGTTTCCTGTGTCCTTTTCAGGCAGGTGAAGTGTTTGTTTCTTTTCAGCTCCTTCCAGACGGAGGCTGATGCAGAATAGAGGGTTTGATTTAACACTTTATTGGTGGGCGACATCAGAAGTGTGCCGTTGACCCTGAGGGGAAGCAGATGAGGCTAGTTTAGAGATGGCCTTTTTTTATGGATGGAGACACAACACAGGTTGTACTGTGTGCGTGTATGTGTGTGTGCGTGCGCTTGAGACATGACGTTTATGTCTTACAGGTCAGCCTGTGTGTCTGTGTGTGTGTGTGTGTCTGCAGAGCTGACTGATTTGATAGCTACATGTCCTGCATGAGTCTGACTAGCTTCTGTAGCTCGGCGCAGTCCTTCATTCAGCATTCCTTTTATCTGTGTGTATTTCTGGTTTGACTTGGGCTCTTTGTTATTGGTCGATAATTGATTGCTGTTGCACAGTTGCAGGTTTACACTCAATACAGTCACAATACAGTGGTTGTCTCATTTTTAGTCACTGCGTGTCGACAGCACAATTGATCATTGGCTTGATAGCTGGCTTATAGCGTTAACTCCATGGGTTAATTATGCTCACAGTATAAGGAATGGACGGCGTATCAGTGACGTCACCTGCAGGTTTCTCAGCCGTTGTGAACCTCAGTCCTGCCTCTTCCCCCTCCCGGCTAATCTAAAAATGGGCAAAGATGTGTATGATTGGCGGACCTGAGGCGGGCTGAATGACATCTGGGTGTTCAAACAAGCTAATTGTAACGGCAGCTTCCTGACAATCAAAGCAGCCATGCTGTTTATTCTGCATAACTTTAAGCATTAATATCATTTGAACAGCTGAGTTGTATATAAATTTACCCTCAGTACAGTTGTCATGAACGGGGAAATTAACTATAGAGACCAAAACTGTTTTTTGTACCAGGCTGTAAACATGTTTATTTCTGCTGTGAAGTTGGGCATTTTAACATGGGGACTTATGGAGACTGACTCACTTCTGGAGCCAGCCTCAAGTGGACGTTTGAGGAACTGCAGTTTTTGGCACTTAGGCCTAAGCTTCACTTCAGAGCCACAGGGTTTGGCGCTTTGATCAGCAGAATTGATCAGTAGCTAGCTAAAAGCATTAGCTCCATGTGTTGATTAGAAACTGTCTTCCACAATGACTTTTTAATGTTTCTAGGTGACACAGATCAAAAGCAAAACCTTGCAAAAGCATCTTAAATATGAGGGCTATGCATGATGTCATGCTAATTCAGTGCTATGTAAAATGAACAGGATCCAAGAAAAGTTTGCATCCGCGCACCCCAGCAAGTCCTTGCTTCAGACACCCTACTTTCCTGCCTGCCTTTGGCTGTCCATCACATAAAATGCCCAAAAAATAATTTAAAAAGTTTGCATCCTCACCAGCTGATGAGCAGTGGCAGAATTATTCTTGTATTATATGATAGCCAGTTAGCCCTAGTATTGTAGTGCAGTATTAGGGACCGTGTAAAAATGGTTAGGGTGCAGGGGTGTCCTGAATTTGTCCCTCCATTCATCTGTTACCGAAAGACTCATTTAGCAGACCAGTGAAGGGTCTGTTCTCATCAACTGCTCTCATTTTGCATTTATTTTCAATTTCACGTTTCCGTTGTAAGTTTATGATAATGAGGTATCAAGAAAAGACCTTTTCTATGTGCCACGGGTCATAAAGTCTCAAGAAAACTAATGTGATGGGTCATTACTAAGTGGTATCACCAAAACAAATATTGGCTGATATATCAGTGTCAGATTTTTATTGCTCTAAAATGTTTATCGGCATCAGATCTCCGGTAGTGGTCTGTGCGTAGGTGCTGGTATGTTCTCATTCATGCTCACACTCCCTAAATCTCTTTGCCTTTCTCGTGCCAGCACCAGTCTCCCTAAGTCCCCATGGCGATTACAGACACAGCAGCGCTGTGACAAGGGACCGCTGCCAGCTGAGTTTTTGTGTGTGTAGACTTGTAAGAATGTGTGCGTGTGTGTGTGTGAGTGCATGTGGAGCACTTAGAAAGAAAGGCATAGCTAAAGAGGCCATATGCTGCCAAGTGTTGGCTGCCTCTTTAAAGGAACAACCCCCCCTCTTCCTTTTCTCTCTCCAGCTGGGACCTCGCTCACTTCTCTCTACCCTAAATGTGTCCTTCCTCCCTCCATCTCTTATCAGTCTGCTCAAGTAAACACTGATTAAACCTCAATCACTACTAATAGCTTTGAACCTGACCAGGACAGAGCGGTGAGGAAAGCAGGACAATCGCTTCCTCAGCCAGTAAGGAACCACGTCCTCTCTCTCCTTTCATTTTCTGTCACCCACATAATTCCTCTTTGGCGATGTGCTTTCTGCTTTGTTAGGTGGCATGAAATTATTGCTTGTTGCGATATTGGGTGGAAGTTTCATAGTAGAAGTGACAGATGTGTCCAAAACACCACCCCCCCACTTCCTCCTATTCAACCTGTGGAGTTTGACCTCCAGGGGATGGACTTGGTCACATTCTTAGTCTTAGTTTATTCATTTTAGTCTAGGTGTTCAACTTAACTTTTTTGAGTCAAACAGTCAAGTACCTGAAGCCAGCTGTCTGGTGTCTATAGCATTCCTGATCTTAGATAAATAATATATATATAATATATATATATTTATATTTTTATATATATATATTTTTTGACTTTGTTTTATTTAAAAGAAATAGTCCAAAGTTTGTGAAACATGCTAATTTACTTTCTTTGAAAATGTTGAGGCGCTCTTGTGTTAAATCACATAGAAGGTTTGCCTAGCTTAGTATAAAGACAGGGGGAAACAGCTAGCCTGGCCCTCTCTGAAGGTCAAAAATACTAGTGCAAAAAAACAGCTAGCCTGACTGTCCAAAATTCACTTGCTAGCAACTCTAAATCTCTGTATGTACTAGCATGTCTTGTTTGTGTAAAAACACGAGGATGGGGGTTACATGTCTGACTGCTTCTTGTCTGGGAGCAGTGACTTTAAGCATTCTTTTATGTTAGATTTTGTGGGAGCAAAGTTAGAAAAAGGTAGAATTGGGTATCAGGTAGCAAAAGTAACATGGTGTGATGATGTGGCATTACAGCAGAATCAAATTAAAGGGGAAAAAACAGGTCAGATGAGGAAGTGGTGTCATTTTGTGCGTGCATGTGTGCTCTGTTTCTGAAGCAGAAGTGAAACGCTCCTCTGTGGTTCCTCTCTCGAGTTTCTGAGAAGGAGAGACTGTGCAACAGGAAGTGAGGCAGGAGCTGGCAGAAACACACAGGAAGTGGATTGAGGCCTGCCTCACTTAGATCTGATGCTTCGGTAACACATCTAACCTGTAGACATGTGGCCTGACAACAGTTGACTTTAATGTTAATTAATCAGTGTCAGATTAAGCTCTTTTCTAACCATTTTCCATCATGTTGCTGAGTTTCAGATTATTAGTTTGAGTCTTTCTGTGGTGCTGGGTTCTATTTAATAAAGAGCTTTTATTGATTAGCAGTATGAGATCTAGAGATTTTAAATATCAAATCAAATGGTTCTCCAACAAAATCACTTATTGTGGATATGAAGTTTGGTCTCATGCAGTGCATGACATGGGAACACAGCTAGTTGTTTTTAACATCACTTAGCTTATTTCTGATATGACTTTAAATAAATTTGCCATATTGTATCATATCACCCAGCACTACTCAGCCAATCATTTCTGTATTAAACAAAAATTAATTACCAGACTCTAGAAATTAGTTTCAACATCAAGATAAAGAGGTGGAACAGGGTGGAGGACAAAACAGTTTTTTGTACCAGGCTGTAAACGTGTTTATTTCTGCTGTGAAGTTGCACATTTTAACATGGGGACTGACTCACTTCTGCAGCCAGCAGCAGCTTATTATTATCATCTTAATTATTTAACATATTAAAGAATCTTTAACTTTAATAAAATTGAACTTTGTTTAAGCGAGCAGCCTCCTGAGTACGTTGTGTAGTCATGTCAGTGCATAGTTCTATCAGTGATATCGGTTGGACTCTAGTGTAGGTTCATCACTGCTAGTGACCCCTTTCATGTTGTCACAATGTCATTTATGTATTATAGCTGCTGCAAAGTCCACATGATGTGTACTTCAGGACAAACAGTTCAACTTACATGAATATTTTTAAGTCACTGCCATGTTGGCCTCCACCGTGCTGACTTCTTTTTGCCCACAACGGCTTCTGTTCTGGAGTGCTGATTGTCACTGATAGCTACTATGTGTGCGTGTGTGTGTATGTCTAGGGCCTCTATTTATCTCATATCTGTGCTCTGGGAAAGAAAATAAGGGTTTCAGAGACATGACCTCCACACAGTGCCCTTCATTAAAGTCTTTTCTCTGCACAGACTTTTTATTTTATGATCTCTATTGACAAAGACTTCTCTACAAGAGTCTCTCTGTATGATGGCAAACACACTGGCCCTGTCTACATATAACACACGCACACACATGTGTATATAAGTCATGTTGGTAATAAAGAATATTTTTGTATACAGTATATAGTAGGACAGCCTCATAGTAGCCCTCTCTGCTCCAGCAGTTGTAAACACAGCAGCTTAAAGTGAAGCAGCTGCCCCTCTACACACACACACACACACAGACATATACCGTGGGAAGGATCATGCTTGGTCTCCTCTTGTCTAACGGCCAGGAAATCTTCTCCCTAACATGTCGTTTGGTCACATTGCCTCACAGACTGTTTCATTGGATCATGTGCACTGTGTCGTACATGTCGCCTCTAGTCATGTGTTGAACGTCTCTCCTCTCCTCTCCACAGCCTCCTCTCATCCAGGCGATCTTCAGTGGAGACCCTGAAGAGATCCGCATGCTCATATACAAGTCTGAAGACATCAATGCCCTGGTGAGGACGTACACACACATACACACACACACACAGTGTTTACATCATGTTAACATCACACAAAGGTGTGTTGGATGTCTAGAATGTCTTAGCCTGCATAAAACCAGTTTGTTCAACTACGAGTTCACCCTTTCTATCAGACTTAAAGGTCCAGTGTGTAGGTTTTGTGAGTTTTCTCATAATTAAGATTTCAGCACCTGGTAATTTTCATTCAATATCTTGTAATTAAAATCTGTGTAATTTATAGCTTTGGAGAAAATATATTTTTTCTAATTACCTGATCAACATCTCCTAACTCTTATCTAATTATGGGAAGCGTTGGAGTGTGATGTCCCTTTGAGCAACCATATTTAGATGACAGGTGCAAAACACTGAGAGGACACAACAGAACAACAACAACAACATATATTTATACCATTTATACGTCCATATCTCAATGTACATGTCTGACTCACTGTTTGCATAATTGTGAATCACAGTCACACAGTGTTGGTGAAAAGTCTTCACATCTATTTCAACTCAAAATCAGCCTTCAGGAAAATGAATATCCGACTCGTCGTCTTCTGTCCTCCTTTCCCTTCTCTCTGCCCCCACTTCCTGTTGTAGCCAGCACCAAGGAGGGCCGCAGGTCAAGAGTCAGTCAGGCCAAAGTTCAGAGCGTGTGTTTATTCACATCATATGGGTGTATATGTATAACACATGTCTGCAGTAGGGCCTGCTCTCCTCTCTTGCTGCACTCAGTCTGGTGATGGCTGCCTGTTTCAGGACACCCACGTCACCGTCATTGTCCACTTTAGATGTGTTTTTGTCAGAGAGGCTGCACTCAGACCAGTCACATGGACACGTGGGGTGGTTATCGCTCTCTGTCTGTGTGTTTGTGTGTGTGTGTGTGTGTGTGTATGAGCTGACTAGAGGAACAATGGATGTATTTGACGGTCCTGACACTGATCCTCAGCTCATCATCTGTGAGCTGATATCACAGCCTCCTCTGTTCAGCCTCAGCATGAACTCATAGCTTACCATCATGTAACATCAGCGCTGCGAGTGAAACGACTCGACTGACGCTGACGAGAGCTGCACATCACAGAGCAGTCAATGACCAGACAATGATACAGATGTGCACTGATGTTATTAACTGATGTAATCAAATTTCATGTATGGCTTTTCTTTGATGTAAAATAATAATAATTACCTTTATTTAAAGAACACTTTTCTTAACAATGTTATTAAGTTCTTTAGATACACTACAATAGAGCAACAATAATAAATAAAATGAAAAATCAAATCAAATTAAAAAAATCTAATGTTTTAAGAAGAGATTTAAAAAGCAGTATGTCTAATCTCTGCAGGTATTCTTTGTCCAGAGTTTTGGGCTACAAGCTGCAAAAGCTTGGTCACCTTTAGTTGCTAGTCGGGGCTCTGGGAAAACCAATAATGTAATAAAGTCCAATAATGTCATACCTGCCGATAACGTAATAATTTGGGCCATTGTAAATGTAATAAAGCCAATAACATAATAACATGCCAATAATGTAATAACATTTCACTAATGTAATAAGTTATTGGCATAGCATTAAAAAATGTTATTCAATAATAATCCATAAATAGGACTGCATTTCTTGGAAATAAAAGATTATTTTGCAGTTTTTGTGCAGTTTGCTCATCAAAAATAGATAGAGTGGATGACATTGTCATCATATTCATTCATCAAGGGCAGCACTCTCCTTAATTATGGCTGTAAGAGCCAATTTGAGAATTATTTTTTATTTTTTATTTAGAATACTGTTTATTTACTTCAATATGTAAATTCATAATTTCATGTATGGAGGAGTATTATTTATTCAGCACTGTGAAGTGCATATGGTAGTTAGATCACTTAGTGGAATGGTGGTCATGTGACCTACATGTGTTTGCTCAGTCTAGTTATTACTAAGTTCTTACATTACTGACTTTATTACATTTAAAATGACCAAAATTATTGCGTTATCGGCAGGTATTACATTATTGGACATTATTATATTATTATTATATTGACTGCTACAGGACCCATAGGGGCTCGGTGCTCTTTATATAAGTAGGGCCTTGGTCATGTAAAGCTACAGTAAACAATCAAACTTTAAAATCAGTGTGAAAATCAACAGGAAGTCAATGCAGGGAGGACAGAATCAGGGTCATGTGATCTGCTTTTCTTGCTGCAGCATTTTGGACCAATTCACAAAGGTGATGGAGGGCAGCCTGTGTAGAAGACAATGTAGTAATCTGACAAGCACAACCCTGTGTCAATCCTCAGAGGACAAGACAGATCTCATATTTGATTGAACAATCTTCATTTGGTCGTCAACAGAGAGCAGAATCAAACAATAAAAATGTACTCAGCTCTAGTTCAGGAGGGAATCTGAACGTGTTGCTCACACAGAATGAATGCAGCTGATGATAAAAGTAGAAACCACACACTGTACTGTCCTGATATTATAAGAATGTGCTAACTGACTGACTTCCTCCCTCAGGATGCAGAGAAGCGCACCCCGCTGCATGCAGCGGCCTTCCTGGGCGATGCTGAGATCACAGAGCTCCTCATCCTCTCTGGTAAAAACATGTTCTGTCTGTTTTCTGCTCTTTGAAAAAAGTTTAGAAAATGTCTGAATGTGTCTTGATATATAAGACACACACACTGCATCTGCAGATCTATCATAACACGCATGATAGTAAATTACCTAAACTCAAGATCTTGATGATTTTGAATGAGTTTGATGGATGATGCTGTCAAATCACATGACAAAGCACTTCAGTAAAGAGCAATCAGCTGGAATAACCGTGAACAACATTTATTAAGGACAAGAGTGAGGCAGATTTATGAAGCACATGAAGATAGAAGTTATGTCTGAAAGACTGATTGGTTTAAGAAATACGGACAGAAAGACCATCGGTCAGATGTCTTTAGGAGTTTGACAGCGTGGGAAAGTGGAAGTGGGAAGATGAGAACATTAAGAAATAGCAGAAACCGACCCACAGAGGAATTAAAGCTGAGACACAGAAGAGAAGAGATCTTTGTTTTTGAGTTCTCTTTTATTGAAGCATCAGTGATCGTCTGTCCCTCTGACCTCTCTACCTGTCTGTACACACATTAAACCAGTCAGTCTTTAAAAAATGAGCAAAGACCACTGAAACAGCTGCAGATTAATTGTGTGATTGTGATTGTGTGATTGTGAACAGTGTTACAGAAAACACCTCGTACCCTCAGTGCACAGCCATCCTGCCATGGTGGGATGATCTGAGGGGTCTGATGGTGCTGCAAGGGGTGAAAAGTTCTGACATACAGTATATGAGAGGGCAAGACTGTGGAGGAGAGACAAGTATTGATCCTGAGGTGAACAGGAAGCCAGAATAGGAATGCTGTGTCTTATTTCTTGGTCCTTGCTTGTCACTGAGCTGCACCGTTTTGAATTGATTGTAAGTGGAAACAGTCGCCTGAGATGTGGCTCAGTAGAGAGAGCAGTCCAGCCTGGGTGATATTAGTGTATGAATGACTCTGTCTTTATGTCAGCAGGTGATAGAAAGTGCCTGATTCTGGAGTTGGCTCTGAGTTGGAAGAAGCTGGCCCTGAACAGAATTTACCTGACTGGTAAAGATTAGATTGCTGTCATATGTGACAGCCAGATGTGGCCTGATGTAAAAGTGTTCTGGGCTGTGACAGGTGTGGAGGGTCGAAAAGTATGAATTCTTTGTGAAGGAAATTTCCAGCAAATCAGTGTTTGATACCTTGAAGACAGTTATGTATGAGTTACATCAGTCTGAAGTTGGGAGCTGAGATGGAGGTAAAGACACGGGAGCTGACAAAAAAGACATTAAACTGAACCCTGCAGAACAATGATCCTCAAGAAGACTCCTTTCATTCAGTTTGGCATGAAAAGGTTCTTTTAAAGGTCTTTGCAGGTCTGTGTGTGTTCTTCTGATGCATGTAGCTGTGAGTGACTTTCCACTGTGGTTGGTAAACTTGACTTCTCATCAGTGCCATATTTATCCCTCCTCTTCCTACCCTTGCAGGGGCCCGGGTCAATGCCAAAGATAACATGTGGCTCACCCCTCTCCATCGCGCTGTGGCATCTCGGAGCGAGGTGAGCACAAACACACACACACTCACACACACTCACACAACTACTGAGTCCCATCCTTTCCTCTTCCCAAAACAACAACTGGTGAGAAATCCTCATGGTGACACAGCAGTTAGACCACACCTCATCGTGTTTACATGAAAACACGCCGACACACACACACACACACACATACTCACACATGCATTCATGTTGTCTGGTTTACCTTTGTGGATGTGGGGCAAAGCAGTCAGGGAGCCGCCTCACTCTCAGCACTCAAGCAGGTAATTCAGCATGGCTGGAATAGCTGCAGGAGGAATGTTAGCAATGTGGCCAAGGGTTTCTATAGATCCAGGACCTGCTACAAGTATCGAGTGTGACTTCCTTCATTCATTCCATAAAGCAGTAATGTTGTGAACAATAATAGTAGTTGTAGTAATTGCAGTGTGTGTTCTCATCAGTATGATCACAGCTTTCTCAGAGTTGATACAGACAGACTCAAACAGTGTGAGCGTAGCTCAGAGAGTCTTCGGGTGGTGCTGAATAGTTTGAGGCTTCATTCATCGTGCCGTTCATTCATAGTTGGCGGTAGCTTTTTTGTCTGTCATTCAGGTTAAACCTGTTTTATCACACCTGCACAGCTTCAGATGAACATTAGGCTGCATTGACATCATTAACATTAGACTGTTTGTAGAATTAGATTCCAGTGTCGGATTTGTAAAGTCCAGAATTTTCAACATGTTTTAATCTAAGCAAATATTCAGCTTCAGTCCATATTTGTCAGGTTTAGCCTTTGAAAAGCGACACAAAGAGAGGCAGCACCTGTAACGACGAGGCAGCACTATGAATAACATCTCTATAATGATAATAACAAGAACCTGTTTTAACACTGTTATGATTCATTATTATTTTCTGCTTTGATTGAATTAGACTGCTGCCTGAATGTATTCATGTTGGCTGAGGAGTTCATTCATTAAAGACTCATTTAATTTGATGAATCACTTTATTCAAATTGAGGATTTTTAAATGTTTTTGGAGGAGATGACATAAA
Organism: Protonibea diacanthus; assembly: GCA_028641955.1. Taxonomy (NCBI): domain Eukaryota; kingdom Metazoa; phylum Chordata; class Actinopteri; family Sciaenidae; genus Protonibea; species Protonibea diacanthus. The sequence goes on from CM053986.1 coordinate 1,823,381, forward strand.
ATATGATGACAGACAAAATATGATCAGTAGAAGCTTCAGTACAGCCCTAATATGATGATGAGTTTTTATATTTTCTCTTCTGTTTATTAGCTGTGTGTGCTTCACACACACACACACACACACACACACACACATATCCTGACATCCTGAGTGTGTGTGGGCGTGTGTTATCTATCTATAAAAGCACTCTGTTTGTTCCTCAGGAGGCAGTGAGAGTCCTGATCCGCCACTCTGCCGACGTGAACGCGCGGGACAAGAACTGGCAAACGCCGCTGCACGTTGCCGCGGCCAATAACGCGCTGCGATGCGCCGAGGTCATCATCCCCCTGCTGAGCAGTGTCAACGTGTCGGATCGTGGCGGACGCACCGCCCTGCATCACGCCGCCCTCAACGGCCACACTGATGTACTGCACAGACTTTTTGCCTATCACACATGTTTTGTCAGTAAAATGAAGGATTTACATGCTGCATGCAGTGCTGCGTCCACTCTGCAGTACTCTGGTGGAGCTCACCAATAAACAGGCTGTGATGTAACCATCCTCTGTGCTATTCTGGTTGAATAGCTTCTTTAAAGGAAACAAGTGGGCATGTGCAGCTGTCACTGGGGTTATTAAGTGGGTTGTTCGTATTGAAACACTCCTTGTCATAGATGGAATCATTCACAAATGTGCTGAATCTAAAATTAACAATGAGAGGCGGCACAGCAAACTGAATGGATGGCTTCTGTTTCAGCACAGCACTCACAGCACAATGTTTATGCAACAGCTGAGCCAAGTGATGAGATGGCTACAATGCTGTTATATAAAGACCCCCCGCCCCCCCACCCCACCCCACCCCACCCCACATACATACACATTGACACACATTTAGACAAATATAAACATGAAAACACAAACATACCTCCTATATCAGCTGCTAACTTGTCCTCCATGTGTTTCCCTCTCTCAGATGGTGAACCTCCTCCTCGCTAAAGGAGCCAACATCAACGCCTTCGATAAGAAGGATGGCCGAGCGCTGCACTGGGCAGCTTTCATGGGTAAGAGACAAAGATGGAGTTTGTTAAAAACGTCGCACGTGATGCCTTTTTGTTTCCTGCAAGTTGGGAGCGAGCCACAGGAGAAGACATTGGGCGACTTTTACAAAGTTAACTCAAGAGAAACGACTTTCCTCCCTCATTGGAGAATTTCTTTTTTCACCCAGTTTTCAGACATATAGGCGTGAAATACACACACACACATGCACACACACGAGAACACACAGGACTTACAGACATGTAAATGTGGAGAGATGGTAGAGTGATGTGCGGTCACGTAACAGTGCCCTGGGGGCAGTTAGGGATTCGGTATTGCCCAGGAGTTGAACTGGCACTTATCCAGCTCCTAGTCCACCCTCCAGACTGCGGTGCAAGCTGGACTTGAACCGGCCACCCACCGGTTCTCCAAGCCAGGGCCCTACAGACGAGCTACTGCTACTGTAATGTACAAATATATGCCTTAAAACAGGCTGTACAAACTAATTGTAGTTCTATTTTGCACATGTCCTTCAATGGATCAGTTGTTTGTTTTTTAATCAGCAATCGTTTTTTTAGAATTTATTAATTAATAAACGAGTCATTTATCACGAAAACTGTAAAACTGTAAGGACATGTTGTCAACAATCGAGTACTGAAAAGGTATATATGGATTACTATTTAAAATAACAGTTATGTCTCTGACCGTTCCTCACCACAAATTGTAATGAGGTGTGTAAGACTTGATGTCTTTCTTTGTAGGTCTCCTATGGGTTAATTGTCTCACAGTAAAATGACCTCAACTAACAGCCGATTTCTTGTTCTTGTCCATGATTGGTGCCCCCTGCAGGCCATTTGGATGTGGTGTGTCTGCTGGTGAGTCAGGGGGCGGAGATCAGCTGTAAGGACAAACGGGGATACACTCCCCTCCACACAGCGGCCTCCAGTGGACAGATCGCTGTGGTCAAACACCTGCTCAACCTGTCTGTGGAGGTCAGGACACACACACACACACACACACACACAGATTCACTGTCTCATTCAAGACACACTCAAGGAAAACCTCCCATACACTAAACACAATGGCACTCCTATAGTCATTGACAAACAAACACACACACAAACACATGAACTAACACATGTTGATTATCTCTAATAACACTGACCCCCACACACACACACCTTCCCTCGGTCATAATATCAGTCTTGTTTTGACTCTGACAACAGATTGATGAGTCCAACGCGTTTGGAAACACGGCGCTCCATCTGGCCTGTTTTAACGGTCAGGACAACGTCGTCAGTGAGCTGATTGATTATGGTGCCAACGTCAGCCAGCCCAACAACAAGGGCTTCACCCCACTGCACTTCGCCGCTGCCTCCACACACGGAGCACTCTGTCTGGAGTTCCTGGTCAACAACGGGGCTGATGTCAACGTACAAGTACGTCTGTTGAGTATAAGCATAGCACTTCCATCTGGTTACGGATGATACATGACACACTTTTAGCAAAAGGAGTCCAACCTGTAGTCCAACCTGGTCCAGAGTGAGGCATATGGGTTGTTTACTTCCATAATTGAGTCAGTTTTTACAATAAATCTTAAAATTTGTCAAATTCAATTTAAATCTGCAATAACTAAATTCATTGGACACCTGGGAGCAGCAAAAACAAGAAATGAGCACAGCATTGACATATCATCACTTTTTAAGTTGATATGACAAACCTCAGCCAATAGTTGCCCATTACACAAACACTATCATTCCTTTGAAGTCACGTTTGTGGTCACCTGATGAATGTAGGTAGGATGTCTACTCTCTTTTAACTCTGAGGGAGATATCTGACTCTTTAGCTGCTAAATGTTCCACTGTGTTTAGCAGCTAGTATCTGTAGTAGTAGTAGTAGTAAATGTGTCTGTCTGCTGTTTGGTGCTGAGCAGGTTGTGTACAGTGTGTTTTTAGAGCATTTTCACTGAAAGCAGTTGCCTGCTGTGGCCAAAACCAACACTAAGGTTGACAGTAACAATGAGCTGAAAGCAAAGTTCTGAGCAGAGGTCTAATTAGCCTGAATAAGTGAAACACCCTGTGTGGATGTGACTTTTTAAAGCTGCACTAATTATTATGTTCACATGAACAATGGGTCAAATGACGTGGAATGATGCATTGTGAAAGGAATTTTCTTGTTAGTCAAATCTACAGAGAAGGGTTGCTGTGGGCGTGTCTATACCTGCTGAGTGTAACTGCTATGAAACAATCAGGAAATAACTTTTTATTTCACTGATTAATAACAGCTTTATCGAGGCTGGCGCTCGCTCTCTGTGTTGTTACTCTATGTCTCTCTACCAAAGTGCTTTCCCTCTCTCTCTCTCTGTCTCTCTCTGTCTCTCTTCATCGGACACAAATCCGTAAATTGCGAGTCAGACTCAGATTTAGAAGCTGGGTACATGAAACAAACAAAGTGAGATCACACACATAGGTATATTATCAGAGTTTAGTCCATGAATCCACCTGGGTAGAGACATTCAGAGACATTTCAGGCTGTCTGTGGAGGTTTGGCCGATCTGAGTGTCTGACTGGCAGCTGGAGCGTGATGTGGGGCTACGTTTTCCCAAAAGTTGAATCTCGCTCAACTTCTCTCCCGCATGCCGCCAACGTTTTTTGCCTGCGTTGCGGGCTACCGGTGCAGAAACGCACAACCCCCACTGAAATAAAGTGAAAAACCCTGCCAGCATCCGGTTTGCCTGTCCCTGTCTGAATGCGCGCTTAGTTTGTTTAGCTGCTATACATTAGCATGTGACCCATGCTAAGGGCAAGCACGCTGACATGGTGATGTTAACAGTGGTTAGTTTTTGGTTGCTCTTGGTTTGGTTGTTCTGTTGCTGCATTCCTATCAAACTTTATACATGTGTCAGTTTTTTTTTCTGGTGTGTAGTTAGCATCGGGGCTGACTAGCAGCATAGCTATAAACTTATAGAAACAGAAAGAAAGTATTTTATATAAATAAAATAATGCAGAGTATTATGGTTATAATGGTTGTTGTTGTTAAAGCTGTTTTATTTCTCCTCCACCTTCTTCAGAGTCGTGATGGGAAGAGTCCTCTTCACATGACGGCAGTTCATGGACGCTTCACTCGCTCCCAGACCCTCATTCAGAATGGTGAGACATGTTCACATCTAACTTAAAGTTCCACTCGTTGCATTTTTTCCCTTTTTAAATGAACGTTTAATTTCAGGTGGGGAGATCGACAGTGTGGACAAGGATGGAAACACCCCTCTGCACATTGCTGCCCGCTATGGTCATGAGCTCCTCATCAACACGCTCATCACCAGTGGAGCAGACTGCACAAGGTTTGTTTGTCAGCTGTTGAGAAATATGTATTAAATTATTACAACGACAACATATCTCATAAAAAGACTAATGTTTCCTTTCTCCACAGGCGAGGAGTTCATGGCATGTTCCCTCTCCACCTGGCTGCCTTGAATGCTCACTCTGACTGCTGCAGGAAGCTGCTGTCATCAGGTAATGCACCATGTTGACCCTGAACCAGTAGAAAGCAGATTCAAGTTTGCTGGGACTGAAGGCAAGTCAGAATCTCAGAGTACTGACCTCTCCTGCCTTACCTTTGAGTGATGTTCAATTCTTCATTGGTTGTCCATTTATCAAGTACACCAAGAGCCACTGATCTAAATCCAACCATCATGAAGATGTTTTTGTTTAATACAGTATTCTTCTTCATGCAGCATTTTTTGGTGGCATCTATCAAATTCTTGGCCATGTATTGGTAAAGAAATGACTTCACTACGTTAAACTCAAAGGAAATATTCTTGCTAAACAGAAAAATACATCCATACACCTTCTGAATTCAACTTCCTCCTTTTATCAAACTAAGATCAGCTTAATGTGACAGAAACAAGATAAAAACTCACCAAAACTGTCTTGGTTAGTCTTTCCACTTCCAACAATGACAAACTCTGGAGGAGTCTGGTCTGGTCTGGTGGTCTGATGAGAGCTGATTATCAGTTTCCTGTTGGAAAGGGCTGTCTGGTGGCATACTATAGCATGCACCTGAATTTATGAACATTTATTTTCACTCAGATTTTTGCAGATGCTGAGAGATGAGACACTCAATTTTGACACCGTATATACATTTTTACTATTTAAAGCCACATCTCCAGATGTCCATAGCCTTCCAGTAAGCTAGCTTTGTAGCTTGCAGCAGCTGATAAACACACTGCTGTCACAAATGTATGTCTACGCCAATTTAAAACTTAAACTTGGTGAAGTTTCTGAGAGCACTTGAATCATTATTTGCCAAGTGAATATTGGGTAACAGTTTATTTGGATAGTCAGCCTACAGGTTTGATTCAACTGTTTCATTTGTCTGTAGACGTTCAACAGATTATCTTTAGCGTGTACCAAACCTGAACCACGGCGGTGTAAATAAAACCAGGAAATAGTTTTATTTGTCAAAGCTGAACTGTTGAATCTCTTTTAATAAGCTGTTGAAATGTTACAAATCCTTCTGTGGGCAGACTGTTCATGTGTTACCAAATCTGGGGCTGGATATGTGCTGATTCAGAGTCTGTTTTACCTTAACATCATCTTTGAGTGTGATTTTCAGGGAGGTTTCAGCCTGCTTGTTTTTCTTGCTCCCAGTGGTGAATTCCTCGACAAGCACACGTATTCAGCTCTGGCCAAATTCAAGTCACAATGTTCCAGAAACAGACAAGGCCTCACTGAGTCTAATTACTCACTGATGGGACCACTCTCCCTTTGGACAAAACTGTATTCTGTTGGATTCTTGTCTTCGAGCGTTGATGCTGCTCCTTAATATCTCGTTTACGTCTGAAAAGTTTCCTTGTTCCTTCTGGCATTGAGGCCATTTGTCTTTCTCATATATGTTGTTGGTTTTCCAACACAGAAGACACTGGTGTATTAAACACATTTGAAGTAGGGACAGGGGAAGGACAATAATCCTCTTTGGTTCCAGACTCCTTTTGGCGATTTAACAAGACTCTGGTACTTGTGTCTGGAGGCATGGAGCAAGATGGGGGCTGGGCTCTTGGGCTCTTCATGTGGCCCTGCCGAGTTGCTGTAGTGAACAACAAAGAAGTCATTTACATGTGCTTGAAGCCCTGTGCAGCTGCAGCGTTGTGTCTAGTGAGGACTGCTGTGGGCAGTAGTGCCCAGTGTTTTTGTATTTGTTGCATTCTAAGCTAAATTAGGAGCTAAAAGTCTCTTTTATACAGCGTGTGAAGAACCGTGGAGATAAGGGTTAAAAAGACACAAGATGACAGCAGTCATGCTGTTGTTCTTTGTAGTTCACCCCTGTGAAACAGTTCTTCATAAGAAATGTTTTTGTATTTTTTATTTATTCATTTTTTGTTTTTGAAAGAACATCAGACACCAGCATAGCATGGCGTGTCGATGTATAGTCTGAGGGCTTGAATGGATGTTTTGTATACAGACAGAGTGAGTGCTCGTACGCAGAGTGTCGAGGATCTGCTGACTGCTTTCTGCTTAATCTCCTGATTCAGCACATAACCACATTGAAACAATTAGCAGATACAGTAGGTGCTTTCTCTGTCTCATGCATTGGCCCGCTCTCTGGTCTGCATCATCTAGTCAGCTCTCCATCTCTAGTCCTAATTCTGGTGACCACCGGCTCTCATTTGCAATGTGGATGAACGAATGCTGTACATGTGTTGTGGCAGCCTCAAGGCTCGTGTTTGCCCACTCAGTTGTGTTTGAGTACAGGCGGCTCCACGCTAATAGTTCCTGGGCCTACCTCAGGAGCCAGGATGATTTGTTAGGGTAGGAACTTTGGTTCTGGAACAGAACCGAAACCAAGATCCTGCAGCTGAAAGGTTTTTCCAACAGTTGAATCACTTGTTGGATGAAAAATGGTATTGTACGGTGTTTTTGCAATAACAATATTTATGACAACAAGAAATAATACTGATAATCTTATCTATTCATTTCAACCATAGACAAACTACAAACCCTGTTCCAAAACCGTTATGACGCAGTGTAAATTGTAAATATAAATTAAATAAATTTTAATTTTTAATTTAATTAACCACAGTACAAAGACAAAATATTTAATGTTCAACACAGATATTTCCTGTTTACACCCCCAGATTATGGGAACTGTAGTTCCAAAGAATTAGAGCCTGACTTCCCCCCAAAAAATGTAAGTCAAAGAAGAATAGTAGGAGTGACAAACCCAATAATGTAATCAGACAGAGTGCTGATATTTGTATCGATTCGTCATATTTGTCATTGCTCTGAGGATCCACATCTTAATTATTATTCAGTAATTTCTCTGGGATTTTTTTGGTGGCCTTTCCTATTGTCCAATGATCATCTTAGCTGAAGAATATCTAAACAATCTTGCATCTTTTGTCTGTGTGCTGTCATTGCCATCTGCACAGCCTTGTCCCTCGCCACACTGGCCTAGGTCCCGTCTACTGTACGGCTCAGATTTACTCCAAAGACTTCATCAGTTAAAACCTCTGTGTCGCCTGAGCTCTCTCCTCTGGCTGCTTTCCTGATTTCTTTCTGTGAACTTGTGTCTTTTTCCTGTTGGTGTCTCACTGTGATTAATGTGGAAAACAAAAGGGATTTTCAGATGGTCTCTTCAGGAAGGCAGACATGGAAAAAAAACTGAGCTTGAGAGGGAAATTCAAACCTGTATATTTACTCATCGAATTGTTTGAAAGCTACCAAAACGAATCAAGCCACCCCACGGCTCTGACGTCAGGAATGATGACACCATTATTATTGTGAAGTGACACACTTTTAGCACATCAAAATTACACGGGTAGGATGATGAATGGTGTGGTTACAGTAGAGTTTCAGAAAAAATGTTTAAGGTTCCTGGAAAAGACCCTGTGCTTGTCGTCAAGGCGTCTTTAATCTGTGATCTGCTTGCTGCACCGTCTCTCTCAGACTCGCTCCTCTGTTGGTCTTCTATACCTTGTGTAGATCTCTCTGTGTGAGCGTACTCTCTGTGTAACATGTAGCTTACAGACCTTTATGTGTTCTCCTGTGTATGCATGGCCAACATCATGCACTCTCACCTAACCTTCTGTTTCCCCCCCACCCATTGCACTTACACCTGTCTTTCTCTCCTACTCTTCCTCCTCTTCTCTCTGTGGTGGCTGCTGCGTGTTGTCTGGCCTTCCTCCGTCTCCCTGCGCTGCCCTCGTCAGGTCGGAGGTTTAGCATAATGTGTAACGACTCGGTCCTGTCTGCAGGCTTCCAGATAGACACTCCGGACAGTCTGGGGAGGACCTGCCTGCACGCTGCTGCTGCCGGAGGGTGAGACACAGCGTTCATTAGAGGACATAGATCTCTTTAAAGAGGAGGAGAAAGGACAGAGGATGAAGCTGGTTCATTACAACATCTCTCAGTCCTCACTTTGAGAATTTAGAGAACTAAACAACAAAGTCTGCTGGGACAACAAACAGTCAGTCACATCTGTTATGAACAAGTCAACAGTTAATTCAGATCATGTAAACATATTTCTTCGGAAGCGTGCTCAGCTGAAGTGTTGATTGGTATTAATTCCTCACTACACAGAAAAAAACAGACACACAACTACAGCAAAGAAGTTAGTCTGTAAACTGTGATCATGACTGCTTGTGTTTCTTGCCCCATGTGACTTCTTAATGTTGCCATATTCACAGATCTCTGCAAACCACCTAGTGAGACCCTAATCAGACCCTAATGTAGTGAAGCAGAATTCTCTTTTAATCATCAGTTTATCAAAATGTAGTCATTTACTTTATGAATGATCAAATGTAGTTTATGTGTCTCAGTGGTCTTCCTGCTGTAACTATCCTCTCTGTGTGCAGTAATGTGGAATGTGTCAAGCTGCTGCTGAGCAGCGGAGGAGACCACAACAGGAGGGACAAGTGTGGCAGGTAAGAGAATACATCACTGTCCAGGTAACACTACATTGTCAGCAGTGTTGAAATGTGAGATGATTAATACATCAACTAAACAATGAACTGGCAATAATAATAATAAAAAAGTCCATGTTCAGCAAATGTGCAGATCATTCTCAGACCTGAGGATTTGTTTCTGTATTTTTGGAAAGATGTTTTGGTTTTGGATTGTTGGATAAACAGACAGACAGTCATTTGAAGACATCATCTTGTGGTCTGGAAAATTTGTTTTGCAAGTTTTCTTTTCAGTATTTTCTGACTTTACTATTTACTTGATGCCCAACTATTTAGCATCTATAAGCAGCATATAAAGTTAATGAATAGTTTATACCACACTATAATGTAGTTTTAACATGAGTAAGAGGATCAAGTTAAGGTAAATGGACTGTACTTATATATCTCCTTTCTAGTCTACCGACCACTCAAAGATCTTTACAGTATGTATCTCATTCACCCATTCACACACATTCATACACTGATGGCACAGCCTTCAGGAGCAATTTGGGGTTCACTATCTTGCCCGAGGACACTTCCACATGCAGACTGGAGGGGATCAAACTGCTGATCTTCTGATCAGTGGACAATCAGATTTCTTATTGAAATTAAGTAAAAGGTTCCAGCTTCCTTTGTTTAAACTCAGACACACAGATGTGTTGTTGATGAAAATAATTTTAATATCCAAAGTGTAGGAGGACTTGGAGACTTGGAGTCCTCATGTCTGTGTGTGAATGGGTGTAGGTGTGTGTAGGTCAGGGTGTGATTGTATGGGATTAGTATTAACAATAGACTTGACACACTGGATTGTAGCACAGCACACCTGCTGCTTTGTACGGATGTGCATGTTGGAACACATCTCCCATCAATTGGTTTCGGTGCTGACATTGATCTTTATAATAGTTTGGGAGTTGGCTAGATGTGACCAATTCACCTTTAGTACAGTCACAACAACAGAATGAACATTTGGTCAAGGACACAGCTCCTGAGGTAGGTCTGCATAGTTCTGGCTTGGCCCTTTAGTTCCAGTCATTGTGAACACACATCATGATACTTTAGACAACAATGTGAAGTCTTCTACTTCAACACGACACGTGTCTTTGTGTTCATCTGACATTCTCTCCTCCTGTTATTTCCCAGAACTCCCCTCCACTACGCGGCTGCCAGCCGTCACTATCAGTGTCTGGAGACTCTGGTTGCTTGTGGAACCGCCATCAATGCCACTGACCAGTGGGGGCGCTCTGCCCTGCACTACGCAGCTGCTTCAGACCTGGACAGGAGGTGAGGGGGTCACACAGATACCCATCACACAGTCACGTCTACAGCTCTTATGTTTTGTGTTTAAATCCTCTCAGTGACGACGTGGCGAGGGGAGAAGGTAGAAATGTGTCTGATGGAACTGCTCCTCTTCACACCACATCTCGAGTGTTGTGCTAAAAATCTGTGTAGCTATCTACTGTTACTACTTATAGAAACCTGACGGTCCACACCTCTGTGTTTCCATGGTAACCGGAGGTGGTATCGAGGTGATAGCCATGCATGGCCTCCAGGATCGGCAATTTACAATGCAGAGCACAGCCAGGCATCTAATAGTACTCTGCTTAGTTGCTTAGTTGTTGTAATAGTACTCTGCTTAGTTGTTGCTTAGTAGTCATTAGTGGGTATCAGAGACTGATGTTGGAGTGTGTTAATGATTTGTCCTCTTTTATCTCACCTGTCTCTCCCCCTCCTCCCTCCCTCCTGTTGTCTCTCTTCTACAGGCGTCGTGTTGCTCTGGAGCCAGAGAGTGAAGGAGTTCAGGCAGAGAGGGAGAAAGAAGCAGCGCTGTATGTTCACCCTGAAAAACAACACAAAGATATAAATATATAACCTTTTAAGAGTGCACATGAAGAAAACAGCTTTATGTTTTCTATAAAATATTAGAGTTTATTTTAGCTTATTTTTAAACTGATGTAACATCATAGATTAAGTTTGTCCATAAAATACTGTACAGTGGAGTCAATTAACTGATCAGCTGATTGACAGAAGATCTGATCATTTATTATTCATCTTTTGTCAAGCCAAACAAATATCTGCTGCTTTCAGATTCAGATGTGACGATGTGATGTTTTTCTTCACATTTATAGATAAAATGATCAAACAGTGGATGACCTCATTGAAGTCCCATAATGCAATGCAGAAAACTGACCCACTGACAGAGAGTGGATTTAAGTGGACTGAGGCAGCTTCCAGGGGTGAACATGATCCTGGAAAACTCTTGAATACATTTTTAACATTATTAAATACATTTTTCAATAGTCGTAAATCTGTATGAAAATATTTAACATTTTTATATTTAATTGGCAGCAGCAAAAAACAATATGCTATTCATTTACAGTATATGCTGCATACAAGTATGGAAATGGGATAAGGGTCTAGACTCTATCTATGATTTTACTTCCTCTCCTAACAAACTGCTACTTTTCCTTTTTGGAGCCAGATATATCAGCTATATGTTTTGTGTCACAGCAAAAAGTTGCGATACATTTGAAAGGAACCATTGTGCTGCAACAAACACTCATGAGAGCATCAAAAGTGAATGAATCCACAGCTGAAAATGGTCCCATACAGATGCCACTTCTTTGAGTAACATTTGAAAGAAACTACAGTGCCCAGCTGCACCTTGTTTAATGTATGAAACTATATATTTATGGGTGCATAAAATGCACTCTAACCTTTACAGGTGGACTTCATTGGCCTTCTCTAAACTTTTGAATGCACAAGACTAGCTATTCAGTGTGTCAGTACTTATTGCAGAACATGCTGCTCTCTAACAAGGTGATTAACCACAAAAAACACAAGTGTCACATTTTGGTGTGTGTTAGATGTGTTGTGTGTTTGGTTCTTTAATGGTAACTAAAATGTTGTGTTTGTGTTCCAGATGTTTAGAGTTCCTGCTTCAGAGCGGAGCGACGGCCTCTCTGAAAGACAAACAAGGCTACAGCCCCGTCCACTACGCTGCAGCCTACGGACACAGGCACTGTCTGGAACTGGTCAGTACACACACACACACACACACACACACACACACACACACACCACATGGAGGAAATAGCTTTATTGCTGGATGGTGACTCCAGGCATTTCTACATCTGTTGGCTGATCATATTCTCACTGCACACCAGGCAGCCACATTCCAGGTTTCTGGTGTCTTCAACATAAATGTACAAAACATGAAAAACATTGACCGTTTGAGTCTGAAACCATCTGATACAGTGTATGCTGGACTGTCAGTAGGTTACATGTTGGTTTTGGACATGTGGACATTACATGTGTTGATGTGTGTCGCTGTGACCTGCAGCTGCTTGACAGAGACGACAGTCACCAAGATGACCCTGAATCTCCAAATGCCAGGAGCCCGCTGCACCTCGCTGTGAGTCTGTCACACACACACACACACACACACACATATATATGTGTGTGTGTATGTATATACACATATATATATATATATATATATATATATATATGCTTGGTACCAACTTAATCATTTTTAATTTTTTAAATATCACAAAACTTTTATTTAATTTAACAAAAGAAAGTCAAGTTCATACTAACACATGATCAGAACCGCTCTAATAAAAGATGTCTCTCTCTGGTCAGGCATATCATGGCCATGCTCAGGCCCTGGAAGTCCTGCAAGGGAGGCAGAGGTGGATCAAGGGGCCGAGGCGGGAAGAGCCCCACTGGCCCTGGCCGCCCTCCCGGGGCCACTGACTGTGTTCCCCCTCCTCAGCCAGGGGCGTCACCGCGTACCACCGACACCCAGCACGGACGAACCCCGGTCCACTTGGCAGGTGGGTTCAGTGCCAGGCTCACAATGTTCAAACAATTTTTATGTGGTTTCCTGTTGGTAACAATCTACTAGATGTATATGGCCAAAAGTATGTGGAGCCTTCTGTATGCGCCCCTGGTCTGGGGCTGTTTTTCATGGAACATACAACAAATGGTGTCAGCTTTTGTGTCAACAGTTCTGTATGACAGCGGTGACCCGAGCAAAACGGCACATCAATAAGAAATAGTTTTCCCAGTTAGCTGTGGAAGAAGTTGACTGGCGTGAACAGGCTCTGACCTCAGCCCCATCCATCACCTTATCACCCAACATCAGTGTTAGCGCTCCGTAATCTTGCTGTTCAGAAGCAGATTAGTGCACAGCCTTGACAATCATATAGTAGTGGAACATTTTGGCATCCACATACTTTTGGCCATGGGTGTATTTCTGTTTCAGCACATCTGAGGATATTTAGATATTCAGGTAAGCTTTTGCTTTAAACTCACCAGGCACAGTGACATCAGGTGGGTTCAAAACTTAGACCAGCACTGGACACCTCAGCCATGTGCAGTAAAAGTCCTATGCGTTGTTGTTAAATCTGTAACACTTTTGTTCGAAGTGCTGCAGCAAATTTGCATTATTAATGCGTGCTTTATAGTAAAGTAACTAATAAAATGTTGTTGCAAAATATGAATTCATATATTTACCTCTGCTGTGGGTTCATGTGTTTGTGGAACAGGAGTGAAACAGTCAGGCCTCGGTTCTTTGGTATCATCGGCCCCTCACTAGATTTCACACAGACTGAGTGATAGTTTGTTGCTCACACGGGCCAAATCTCTGAGGCAGTTCAGATGAATCATCAGATCTCATCAGCTCTGGAGTCATTGATCTCTGCTCCTGTCAGTGTGTTAGAACAGGTTATTAAATAAATTCTTCTGGAGTCAGTTCAGAACACTGCTCACTCTTTTTGAGGATTGTGGTTCTTGTTTCCTGTTGTGACTCTGTAATCATCACAAACTAATCTAAGTAAACTGTTTTTCATGTAACCAGCTGTTAATAAACACCTTTCTCTCTCTCTCTCTCTCTCTCTCTCTCTCTCTCTCTCTCTCTCTCTCTCTCTCTCTCTCTCTATTGGCTTCCTCCAGTGATGAATGGTCATACGACGTGTGTGCGCCTCCTGCTGGACGAATCAGACAGTGCCGACCTCGTAGACGCTGCTGACTCTCAGGGACAGTGAGTCGTCCTGTTTGATTTTTTTCTCCTTTGTTGTTCTCTCTGTGTCTCATCTTGTCTTACGCATGTCTCTCTGCCTCGTCCTTGTCTGCAGGACTCCTCTGATGCTGGCGGTGGCGGGGGGTCACGTCGACGCTGTGTCACTGCTACTGGAGAGAGAAGCCAATGTCAATGTGGCCAATAAACACGGCCTAACTGCCCTGCACCTCGGGGTGAGTGTCACACTGAAAAGCCTTTCAGCATCTAATGACACATTTTATATAGAGCAGGTCTACATCGTACTCTTGATGATGTTCATAATATTACTTACAGAGACCCAACAATTCTAACCATGAGCAAGCACTTATTTACTTTGTATTCTTTATAAAAAGGTGATGATAATGTAAACTACACCTTTAACCTGTGGTTAATGACCTCAAGTCATTCAGCTTGATTCTGATCTAAAACTTTGAATGTTCTGTCTTCAGCTGCTGTGTGGTCAGGAGGAGTGTATCCAGTGTCTGTTGGAGCAGGAAGCCTCGATTTTGCTGGGCGACTCGCGAGGTCGCACCTCCATCCACCTGGCGGCGGCCAGAGGTCACGCCTCCTGGCTGAGCGAGCTGCTGAGCATCGCCTGCTCTGAGCCACCGTCACTGCCCCCGCTGAGAGACCACAGCGGGTACACGCCGCTGCACTGGGCCTGCTACTACGGTCAGCATCGCATTTTGCTCACAGCCTGACACACTCTGAGTCTGTACTGCACTGTTTTGAATCATTCTTTTTATCCACATCTCATGATTTTATATTTCTGTGTGTGTGTGTGTGTGTGTGTGTGTGTGTGTGTGTGTAGGTCATGAGGGGTGTGTGGAGGTTCTGCTGGAGCAAAAGGGTTGTCGCTGTATTGATGGGAACCCATTCACGCCTCTGCACTGTGCAGTGTAAGTCATACAAGCACTGACCCGTACAAACCGACCTCGAAAATCTGTGTTTCACGGCTTGAAAATGTTCGTCCTGGAATCATCCTCATGTCTGTGACTCATTGTCATCATAACATTTCTGTGTGTTTGTGTTGAAACCAACAGAGTGAACGATCACGAGCCCTGTGCATCGCTGCTGCTGGAGGCCATGGGATCAGACATCACCGGCTGCAAAGATGCTAAAGACAGGTAACTGGTGTGTGTGTGTGTGTGTGTGTGTGTGTGTGTCTATATCTCTATCTATTCTCTATTTTCACCCCCCCCCCCCCTCGCCCCTTTCTCCTCTCTCCTTCAGGACTCCTCTTCATGCTGCCGCATTCTCGGGTCACGTCGACTGTGTCCAGCTGCTGCTGTCCCACGATGCACCTGTCGATGCTGTGGACCAATCAGGCCGCACATCACTGATGATGGCAGCCGAGAAGGGTAGAGTTGGAGTCCTCGGTAAACAGATGTTTTATTTAGTTTATGGCTTCAATCCAGCCGTGTGTGTGTTTGTGAACATTTGTCACATTTCATGTGGTGTGTGTGTGTGTGTGTGTGTGTGTGTGTGTGTGGACATGGCTCTGATTCTGTCTTGTGCTCCAGAGTTGCTGTTGACCAGCACCAACGCCGACCTTTGTCTGACTGACAGAGACGGCAACACCGCCCTGCATCTATCCTGCAGTAATGTAAGTGTCCACATGGGGGCTCCATCCTCCATCTTCTTTGTTATTGGTCTGAATCATTCAGGTTCATCACTACAATACCTGGTGAAGATAAAAATATGAATAACCCTTGAAGTCTGTGATACTTGTGTGATGCTTGTGTGATTGTTTCCAGGGGAAGGAAGACTGTGTGTTGCTGATCCTGGAGAAGCTGTCTGACACAGCGCTCATAAATGCCACAAATGCAGCGCTGCAAACGTGAGTCTATAACCTCTGTTCGATGTCGCTCTCATCTGAGGCACTGGACATGATCCATGTGGAGAAATTACTGTATGATTATATGTTTCACTCTCTCCACAGAAAATGTGAGATTTAAGGCACACAAAAAACAGACATCATCTTTGAGAGAGAAAAGAAAAGTGATTAGTGTCAGCTCAACAGGTGGAGGTGGTGGAGTAGATGTTCACTCTTCTGTCTGTTTCTGACAGTCCTCTCCACCTGGCGGCTCGAAGTGGTCTGAAGCAGGCGGTGCAGGAGCTGCTGTCCCGAGGAGCTAACGTTCAGAAGGTGGATGAGAACGGTAGGGTGAAGCTGCTATGGAACAGGTCCTAGCTGCATGCTGTGGTCGTTGTTCAGCATCAAAATTTCCAGCATGGGCTCATTGACTAATTGAACTGTTGTGATATTATTTTCCATACGTGCTGCAAATGAATGTCTTTAATGGGTTCCCACTGCTCGTGTTTGAGCTTGAGGAATATCAGGAAAAAGAAGAAGAAGATATTCAGGCAGGGATTCATTTACAAACGAGACACTTCAGGTTTGTCTCATTTATCACATTAAATGGTGAGTCTTCTCGTCCACTTGAGGCTGGCTCCAGAAGTGAGTCAGTCTCCATAAGTCCCCATGTTCAAATGTCCAACGTTCACAGCAGAAATAAACATGTTTACAGCCTGGTACAAAAAACAGTTTTGGTCTCTATAGCTAATTTCCCCGTTCATGACAACTGTACTGAGGGTGAATTTATATACAACTCCCCTGTTCAAAAGATCAAAAGACTTAAAGTTATGCAGGGTTAACAGCGTGGCTGCTTTGACTGACAGGTGGATGCTGTTACAGATGGCTTGTTTGTGCCCGCCTCAGCTCCACTGATGATCCACGTCTCTGGCGATTTTTAAATTAGATTTAGACTAGTTGGGCAGCCAGAGCCACCACCCTCTGAACTTCTTCAGAAACCTGTTGGTGACGCCACACACATATTGTCATTGGCTAGTAGCTGCTAATGTAGTGTCAGAGGCCTCCGGCCTGCAGCAGAGATGAGACTGCAGAGGTCACTTCTTTTTCAGAGGTGCACTTCATTTTAAACTCTTGTAGTCTTTAAACAGTCAGTCAGGTCTCTGATTGGCCTTGCTGACTGTGGGAACCCTGATTTAAACTGTACATGCTGCCTGTTTGCTTTCCACGCGTCATTCTTTGTTTTTCTTGGATGTGTTTGTTCTGTAGTGATGGTCTCAGCTGTGGTTGTCCCCCCTCGTGCTCTGTGTGCCCCCTCCTTCATATCTGTGTTTGCATACTGTCAGCTGGCTGAACACTAATGGAATGCTGCTCCATCCCTCCTTTGTCCTCTGCTCCTGTTTCTGCTTCGCCTTCCCCGCTTCCTCCACATCCATGTCTTGCTCTCCTCCTCCTTTCTCCCTTTTGTTCCTGTCCCTTCCTCCCCCCTCCTCTCTCTCTCTCTGTCTGTTTTTTCCCCCTCCTCTCTGTCTCTCTACCTCAGGTCTGACCCCTGCTCTGGCTTGCGCTCCTAGCAGAGAGGTGGCTGACTGTCT
Source organism: Protonibea diacanthus (assembly GCA_028641955.1). Taxonomy (NCBI): domain Eukaryota; kingdom Metazoa; phylum Chordata; class Actinopteri; family Sciaenidae; genus Protonibea; species Protonibea diacanthus. The sequence goes on from CM053986.1 coordinate 1,840,800, forward strand.
GGCTCTCATACTGGCTACCATGATGCCTTTCTGCTCCCCTTGCAGCTCCGGGGCTCCCTCCCCAGGCTCCCTGCTGAGGCAGCTGCCCCACCAGGGGGGTAAAGGCCCAGGCATCGGCCCGCGGGGGCCGCGCAGCCCCAGGAACCCCTCCGGACCCTCCAGCGAGGGAACCACTGAGAACGACTCAGAGGACTCGGAAACCTTCTGACCCCTCCAAAGCGACCCTCTACCCTCCTACCTCGAACTGTGCACCCCGACTTTTTACCCCACACCCCTCCACCCCCCAGGAATAATGCAGTGTTTGAGTCTGTAACGTGCACTCTTGAGGAAGAAGGGTAGAAGAAGGGATGTTTGCAGTGGGGATCTAGTACAGTCCGGCCCCCCTTTGACACCCGACTGGAGGCCCTGCAGCTCTTTTTTTTTTTTTTAGTGTCCTTTTCCAGAATTGGTGAGCGGAGCAGCTGCACTGTCAGACTGACTACTGCAGCCGAATCAGTCGCTTCATGAAGCTGTGGCTGAACGGCTCTGGTCTGCATGCTTGTGTTAACTTACACCACGGTTTGTTCTTTCTACTCACGGGTGCTTAAATCCAAACCGACCTCGGTACTTTTAGTCTCTGCATGGCATAGCAGCTCGCCGCCGAGACTCGTTTTGTCTTAAAGAAAAAGAAGAAGCCATTTTTAACTGTTTGTACAAAATGAAGTAGACCATTAAGAAAGCTAAGTGTCATTTTAACCTTTTTATGAGTTTTGCTTGTTGTTGTACCAAATATTTGACTTCCACGCGTAAATAATTAAGAAGAGAAGAAGAGGTACGTAGAGCTCCTTTTCTGTTCATCTGTTGACAACTGAAGCACAAATTTGGATCTTTGCTTTTTAGGTTTTGATGATGAACTGTAGCTGGAATGTGAAGCAGCTTTCGCAGCCTTCAGTAAGATGTTTAAATATTCAACAGGAAAGACGATGTGACTCACTGGATACGTCTCAGTTCCCTTCATTGGATCCATGTTTCCCTCGCTCACAGGAGGAGAGATTCAGGACAAAAGATGGAGCGAGGAAAGACACTTGTAGAGGAACTGAAAGAAAGAAAACATGTTTATTCAGTTTCACACATCTCACAGATAGAACAACAATCCAACCCCACAGTGATTCATGAGTAGAGATCATGAGAAGAAAAGTCTTTGTGATTAGTGATCTTAATTTTTGGCAAATTAACATTAATTATCTAGACCTGATGTTGATGTTTCCAGTCACTCTTTGTTAACGAGAAAGTTAGGAGAGATAAAACAATGAAGGATTATATATGAGATGTCTTAGTGTTGAATCCTCATGCATCCGGGATCATGATCCAAAATGGAATCGGCTATCAGAACCATCCCGTCATAGGAGTTCTGTCACATCCAGGTTCTACTGTTTGTCCCAGTAACAAAGCTAGGTGACTTCCTGAAGGTTGTTCTCGTGTATCCTTGGTAAGTTGGAGAGACCTCCATGATGATACCTCCAGTTGACCCGAGGACAGAGGAACTAATCAAATGAGAGAATTGGGACGTACCCATTGAAGAACACAGGGTTTGTGCAGGTGTGAATTCAGACTGAGGTTCTGACTTAAGATTTATGCATTTGATCCTCCGGCCTTAAAGGGCCTCCTGTTCATCCCTGCCTGTAAGTCCATGGTTACTCTCTGTAGACCAGGACAGCCAACGAGGCCAGGTGAGACCTCTTTCACACCTGGGTGGCTCCAAATGTCTCATCGCGCAAATCTCCAAATTTTCTGAAGTGATGAGAAGCTCTTTGGGTCTCCTCAGTTCATTGTAGTATTTATTATCTATTACATGATGGTACAAATACTGCCAGCACTTAATGTAAAGTAACACAGGGCCTTGACCACTTTCCCCTCCTCCCCTTCCTCCCCCGTCTGTCTACCTACCAGCTATGTGCCATTGTCTCAAACGTGTCCAGTGCCTTGATGTCTGTTCAGTTTTGTTCTCTTTTACAACAAATCTTCTGTTGGTAGATTCTGATATTCTAACAATTAAAGGATCAGTTCATCAAAAATCAGAAAATCATTATCTGTGGGTCGCTGAACCTGAGCAGTATGAAGCTGTGCAGCTCTGTCAAGGTCCGATGAATCAGTCTGGACGCAGGAATCCGTGATGTAAACAACATTTCAAGAAATGATCAAAAGCTCCACAAGAGCAACTAAATGGACCTCACAGTGACTGTGGCAATGGAAGAAGAGACTTTGACGAGAAGTCTAAAACTAAACGCGACTTTAAAAATCTCCAGTTTCATGATGGTTGGGAAAAATCTGCTAAAGTAGCTCATGTGATGTGACTGAAAGCTCCAGAACAGCTACTAAATGGACCTCAAAGTGCACAGAGCCCTCTGTGAACACGTCTCTTGGAAGTATTTCGGTATATGTATGTATTCGTGGACAGTTGGTTAGCCAATCAGAACATTTTTATTTAAAAGTCCAGTGTGTAGGATTCAGTGTCATCTAGTGGTGAGGTTACTGACTGCCTCACTCTCCCCTTTCATAATATTATATTCAAATGAGGATGAGAGCTTCCTGAATCTTATACATTGGACCTTTAAATAAAAATACTAATATTCACTGGTTTCCACTTTTCAAATATGAATATCTCTTGGTTTCTTTAATCTTCTGTGTTTTTAGACTTTTTTTTTGTTAATTTAATTATTAATGGTTGAATAATCAAGAGGTTCTTCTTTTTTTTCTTTAATGGCTCCAGTGAAATCTGTTTTCAGTCCGGTCTGTGGAGAATCCAGAGGAATCAGGACGTTGTTTTGACTTTTAAATAATAGTTCTGCTCTCTCCAGTGTGTTAACACAGACCTGGAGTAATCTAAACTATCTGCATGAGCAGCTGCCACAAGAAACCAAATGTTTTTCTGCAGTTTGGGTGAACTAATCCTTTAATATGTCAAGCATATTGTGGATGTTGCAACGAATGACAAAGTTTAAGAGGATTTTGCTCTGCGTGAGGGACCTTTCTGGTTTTTAGTGAAATGGTTTCTCGCGCACTTTCCTCTCCTTTAAGGCTGGTGATATTCTTATTTTTACTGTCAACAAATCACTTGAAAAGACCAAAACCTGCAATGTTAGTCGGGAAGCCTCTCGTTGCTTCCTGAGCCGGTGAAGACACAGATCTTTACATTTGATGGTTTTATTTATTATATGTTTTTAGAAAAACAGTTGAGCGATGTAGTTTGTAGCAAATGTTACTCAACCTGGAGTAAATGGCATTTGTTGGGACTATTTTCAGCAGTGGATTAATCCACATTTGGTGCTCTAGTGAGTGCGTGCACCACCAGTGTGTGTGATCAATCTACAATACAGTGTGACAACAAACTGAGCTCTGCAGCAGAGAGGAGTACGTTCTATCGGGATTTGTTGATTTTGGTCTTTTCATGCGTTTTGTAGTGTCTGATGAAAAAATGACTCTCTCCAGACTGATCCTTTAAGTTGGCTGTGTGTGTGAGAGTGTGTTAGCTTAGGTACTGATGAAATTGAACTTTTCTATATAATGTTGACGTAAACCTCCATCACAGAGGACTTTGAGCACGGGTTGACGTCTCCTTCCTAAATGGTTGAATCAGAAACAAAGTGTTTTATCTGAGCTGTCTTTAAAAAGGTGTGTATGTGTGTGTGTGTCTGTCTGTGTGTGTGTGTGTGTTTTCATGGATCGATTTGAAGTTGAACCCTGTTAGCTGCAGTTCGACTAAAATGGAGACGACTCTGGTGTCTGATAAGCACACGTTAACAACAAGCACAGTCTTTTTTTGTGTCCCTGAGCTGAAGTTCTGCTGAGAGACTGAATGTGTCTGCCAGTATTATTCTTCTACCAGAAAATGATCTTCACCAGTCCTGACAATCGCTATCGTCATGTGTCTGATGATTTTCATACCAGTTCCTGATGCAGTACGACATGCTGAGGGCTGTTTGTCAGCTACCCTTTGTTTTATATAAATTGTACAATTAAAAAAAAATCTGTTTGAAAGTATTGCTGCGCTGTTTTTTTCACCTTTCAGCTGAATCAGAAAAAAAAAGAGATGACAGAGCTGATATCTTTGCCTTTTGTTTTTGCTGATGCTGATGGTTGGCTTTTAAAAAGATCTATGATATTTAGTCAGACCAACATTTTCAGCAAAAATTACTAGTTTATCTGCACCAGTATTTCTCCCCAATGTAATTTGACAAATTATCAAATTATCATCAAATACACTACTCACAAAAAGTTAGGGATATTACTTTTGGGTAAAACTTATAGAACATGGAAAAAGTTCATGCTACAGTGATATTATATCACGGAAGTAGGGCATTTAACTAGAAGTGTGCAATGGTAATTTTGTCATCTCAAACAATTTATTGAAACAAAAGTGGTGGGTATACCACCGAAAGACGGATATCCCTAACTTTTTGTGAGTAGTGTATATAAAAACCAGTTGATAAATAAATCAGCAATGCTTGCTTGACAAATACATGTTTGAACTGATTATTTCTTTGGCCTCTTGGTGGCAGCAGAAACATTGACATCAGTTTATGAGGTGATCTGATGAATCAAACTTGAACTCAAGGATAAACTTTTTGAGATGCATCATCTTTTTTTCTGGCACAAAAATTAAACAAAAAATGAAATATTAAACGTATCTTATTACATTTACATATCCAACATTTACAGAGCAACATTATCATTCATTTAGAGTCATGTCTCTGTCCACATGAAGTCCTAGTTTGAACCCCGGCTGGAGCCTTTCTGTGTGGAGGTAGCATGTTCTCCCTGTGTCCGTGTGAGTTCTCTCCTCCCACAGTCCAAAGACATGAACCTTAACAGGATAACTGGTGACTTAAAACTGTCTGTATTTGTATGAATAATTTCTTTTAAAAAGGCTAATTTTATTTTACAAGGATTTTAATTAGCGTTATTTGTGTTTTTATTCATTTATTCAGGAACAGGCTCTTTGGTGGAGCTCTGCTTTGAGTGATGTTCCATCGTTGATCGGTGAGCGGTGACAGCAGTCATGTTTACCCCCCCGCGAAAAAAAAAAAAAAGATTTGCATGATTTACGAGACACTCATTTTCAGGTCGGAAAAGCTGGATTTCCGGAATTATGCGGAAGAATCACACCCCTGATCGACTCATTAATCTTGTTTGTTTTGTGATTAATTGTTTCACATGAGAGAAAATAGTGGAATAAAAATCACAGACTCTCAAAGTTGACCTCTTTGCATATTTCCTCCATCAAGCAATGACGTTCAAACATTTGAGCTTTTTGTTCAATAACATAAATCATAAATTGATCGTCAGAATAGTGTTGGTTAAGTTTAATATATGATATGCACTTTAGTTCCACCCCCTTCATAATGAAATAAAACAAATGATAGCTGTGTCAATCAGTGTTAATAATCTTTTAATAGTTACATAATCTCTGTACATTTACAAACTTTAAATTACATAAATGAGTTTGTTTAACAAACTACAAGCACAGACTGAATGTTTCAGTGGGTCCTCTTCATGGCACTAATAAAATAATGAACCCTCCATGAAACACATCAGAGGGATAAATTAGAATGTGATAATACTGCAGTACGACCCAGTGATAAAAACAGACCTAAAGAGTCTCAATAATGAGTGGCAGAGCGGCTCTGCTCCTGTGGAATGATACTGTGCTGTATACTGGTCAGGCTTCAGTCTGCACGATACTCAAACATTTACAGTCCAGTGTGCTTGTGGCTCTCAGCGCTCACATACAGGTCTGAGGCCTCGGTCCAGGGAACTGGTTTTTGTGCATAGAGAATCAGAGAGGGAGCGCCTGTGCGAGTTTCTGTTCTGTTACTGCACGTGGACATGTGTGCACCGCTCAGCAGTTGATGCCCAGGCCAGTCCAGTGGTCAGGTACCATCAGGAAGTATTTGTCCATGGCCTCGCAGAAACGAGCTCTGTACAGCTCCGGAGAGACCACAGTGGGCATCTTCCCTGAATCACATGACACAGCAGGAGTTAGAGACAGGAAATGACATCCACAGAGACCAGAGTCATGAATCAGCACAAGATGTCAGCAGGTGTACTTTACTGGCAGTGCATTGTGGTTTTTGAAGGCTGATGAAGAGTTTAAATATCCACTACTTGACATGTACTGCCTGTGACCCTTTCTGATGAACTAAGTGGAACTAGGTTAGAGTTTCTAAAACAAATCATTACTGAAACCTTTGGAGGCAGTTCATTTGCCATCAGGTGACCTTGTATGGAACATTGGTCACATCATCATTTTGTTTGTGATGTATTTTTCAGAATGATTCTATTTCCATCCATGCTGCTCATCAAGCTCCACTGGGTACCTGTAGCAGCCCACATTAAATTCAAATCTGTCTGCTTTATAAGAGACCACCTCTTTATTTCTGCATCATATTTGTTTATATATGGAGCATGAAAACAGACAGGATGGCTGCTGTAAAGCTGTAAACAGGATGTGGAGAACACATCTAAACCTACCTTGCCCTCCCAGGATTCCAGTGGATTTGACAACCATTTCCAGTCTCTTGTCCCAGGTAAATGTCCTGATATAATCTGCAGGAAAGAGAGTTTGAACATGAAAAACAAACAGCAGGGGGGCAGGGTGGGTGCAGAGAGGTCGTGCAGTACATGAATGGGATGAAAAAAATCCCAGCAGTTAGGTGAAGATCTGGACGACAAACATTATGTCACATGATGTCTCCTCACCTATAATCCCGACCACCAGCTGATCAGTGGCATCGTCCCGCCCCACCAGCAGGGAGTAGTCGATGATGAGGTGGCTGGAGAGGAAGTAGGCGTCGCTGTGTATGGCAGCTCTCAGGATGGCCTTGCAGTGGGAGCGGATGTACAGTGGGTTGTCGTGGATCAGCTTCAGGAGGTTCTCGTCCAGCAGAACCACCTCGCAGCTTTCTTTACCTGAGTCGGTCTTCACGTTACGGTTTCTCAGGGAGCCTTTGAGGTCAAACACCTGCAGAGGAGAAGTCACAGCTTGAGATGCTGCTGCAAGTGTGATTCAACTTTAAGTTTTCTCATACGTCGTCCTGGCTGTGACTCTTACCTGAGCCATCTTGCGACCATAGAAAAGATTCTCCATCACAAGCAGGTCCAGTTTCTTCTCTGTGTTGTTCTGCGAGTTCTTGTAACCAATCCTGTAAACACCCAGGATCTTTGCCAGTGCCGTCGGCCGCTGTGGTACAAAACAGGTTGTTATTTCATTTAAGGTCAGACAGTCAACTCCAGATAGAAACTTTGTGTTATGATGCATACTTTCTGCTGCACAGCTCCAGTGATGTAGGTGAAGTAGTTTGGAGCAAAGTCCAGGAAGGACTGGACCTCCAGTCTGGGCATCTGCTTCAGGATGAACCGGTCATCTGACAGGACGCAGAGGAGGAGATGACTCGACAGGTTGTTATGGATGAACACATTATTATTGAGGCGAGATGTTTTCTTTGTTCTAACACAGTGTGCTGTTGAAAAGATATTTTACTGTTCACTTGTTAAAACGATATCTGAATGAATCCTGATAAATAAAAAGTAAAATTGTTGTCAAACTCTAACTTGCTTACAGATTCTGTACACATATCTGTTTATATAGATTAGTTTTGGGGTAATGGCTAGTAGAGTAATATCATCATCTGTTTGGGTGTCAATAAAATCTGAATCCCTCTCCCCACGTTTCATTTATCTGTCACATGAAGCTAAAGACGCTCTGACTGCTGTATCACTCTAACATTTGTATTGTCTGCAGCAGCAGCAGTGACATTTCTCTGTGAGATCTTAGATCCAACCTTCTGTTGCGTAGAAAACGGCTCCAGATTTTCCACCACGGGCCTGCCAGTTAACGCAGTGGGACAGCGAGCGGACAAAATCCTCCTCCGGGCTCTCCATGATCTCCTCACGCATTTTATGAAACTCCTCGGCGTAGTAGATCCGACAGTAAAACTTGGCGTTGGCATCAGAGAATTCTACAAATTCAACGTTGGCATAGCTTTGATACATTTACTGTATTTAGGGATGACACTGAGGAGAGCTCATTCCAAGTCAAGAGTCTCTGATGGTACATAAATGTTAGAAATATGAATACTCACGTAGCTCAATGTGTGGATTCAGGGTCTGTTTCTTCTGTTTATCTGTCAAGTCTGCATCCTCTGCACAAAACATTGAGAAAAGTGAAGCATGTCACCTCTAATATAACATCAAAATCTTAGAAATGTTCCACGAATAATGTTGTTATTCGAGCAGTGGAGCTGAACACTTACTGAGGGGATCAGCCTCCATGCTGCTGCGGCTCTGCTGAGAGGAGGCCGACTCACTGGGCCTGGCAGGGCTGCTCTTAGCCCGGCTCTCCCCTGAACTGAAGAGAAAAAATTAAATCTTTTACATAACAGAAGTGATTTCAGTTGCGGGCGGCTGAGGCTCGGGAGGTAGAGCGGCAACATTTTAATGTCAGATTTTAGCAGGACTCGTGCGTACCTGATGGTCTGTGGAGTTTCGTCCCCGCCTGCGTTTGATGCCTTGGACAGATCATCCAGTGCTGTTTTATATTTCTTGCAGCTGGAAGGCCACAAATAACAACAAACGTCATGTTTTTTTTTACTTAATCCAACATTTATAAATCAACATTATGAGGATTTTCTTTAATTTACTGAAGCTCTGAGCTGAGACAGACAGAGGAAGCAGTTTCAGTCACCTGAGAGCGAAGGCTATGATGGAGCTCGGCTCTCTCTCACACACTGCAATGGGAACCCGCTCATGTTCGTCCATCAGGTAGTGCTTGTCTGGGTCACTGTCAACACAGACAAACCATTAAAGACAGAGAGAGTTATGAGCACAGTAGAGTGCATACAAGTAGCACAGGATGTCAAAAAGCTTTTCTACTGTCTTCAACCAGATACATCATAATCTAACAGTTATATTTAGCTATTAAGTTTGTTTGCAGGTAACATTTCACATTTGAGAATGTTAAATTAAAAAATAATGTAGAGATGTGAGATATCAAACAAAAGAAACTGTCTCTGTGCATCAGACAATGTCTCATTTGAAGTAAGACAACAACAAAGTATCATTTTTATCAATACTAACACTGAGATAGCAACTAACAGTTATTTTCATCATCGTGAATCTGTTGATCATTTTGTTGATTCATTGATTTTTTTTTTTTCGAGAATGTTGATCAGTGTTTCCCAAAGCTTGAGATGACATCCTCAAATATCTTGTTTTGTTCACAACAAGACATTCAGTTAACTGTCACTAGAGAAACCAGAAAAAAGAAATGAATAGTCGACAACTAACTGATTAATCGACTATTGTAGTCTTGCAGCCCTGAACAAATATGTCCAAAATGACAGCAGTGCTTTTATAGTTATCATCCTATTTTCAACACCCACATTTCAGTATTGAAACTATCCTCATTTGTTTCATACTACTGTGAGTATGAACACCACTTTGCCATTTGTCATATACTAATTTGATTAATCAGCCAAAATCTGGTCAGAGAAAAAGTGAACAGAAGTGAACAAAGCGCTCCGACTCTGCTGTAGTTCCTTCAGTTTTTTTACTTACAACGGGAACGGGATGGGGTTGTAGCTGTTGCCGGGGAGGAAGTTGGCGAGGATGGCTTTCATAGTGGACTTCTCCTTCACCTGGCTGTCAGTGGAGCCCAGCAAGTGTCCATCAAACACATCTGACAACAAGCAAACACACAATTCAAACAGCAGGCATCGGACTGCAGAGATACTCTAAGTGACTGTGAGTGTGTGTTGGTGTGTACCTTCTGGGATGCTGACAGAGTCCTGCTCGATGAAGGAGGGGATCGGGTCAGCTGCAGCGTCTCCTGGTGACGGAAGCAGGGAGGAGGAGCCTGAAGGAAGCGTGCTGAGGTGACGGTCCTCTGTCAGTGAAAACATGTCAACTCATCAGTGAGGACCAACAATCGGCTTCGCTCAGGAACAACAAACCAAGAACGGCCAACTCACCTTTCTCACCATTCTGGACCACGGGAGAGGGGTTACGGGGGGAGGAGTCCAGTGTGCTCTGTGAAACAAAGACAAAAAGAAATGATGAAGATAATGAAACCTGAATGAACTGGTCTGTTAGAAGAGTTGGAAAATGTGTGTGACTCGGTGAAGGCTGCAAAAAGACTTTATGTATTGTTTAATCTGCTGATTATTTTCTGGACGACTCCAAAGCTCACTTTCCTGTCTGTCCTGCACATCCACACATGTAAAAGCTAATTCAGAGTATAAATGATGACGAAACTGTCTCTCTATAGAAACGATCTAGACATACTGTATAGAACTCTCCATGACTGAAGCTGTCACATGGTGACAGAGACTCAGTACACAGAGTAAATAATGTTACCTTGCTGTCATCAGCGTTGGTCTGTCTGTGCCTGCCCGGGCTGGGAGGGACAGACAGACGCTTCCTGCCTTTCTCCTGCTGGAACAAGTCCTGAAGCCTGGGAGGGAGACAGACAACAGATCAGCAAGTCTAACAGAGAAGTGCACTTCTAATATATTCAAAAACAGATTCAACAATGCCTTGTACATGGAAGGTTCCTGCCAATAAGTTCATTCCAATTAAAGTCATTATACTGAATACCATTTTTTTCTGAATACCAAGTCTTGGTGATTCTGACCTTCCATTCCAGTACTGTAACATCTCACACAGACTCTGTTTCTTCATCACCAGAGACTCCAGAACTATGTGGAGCTGCTGAGGAGAATCCAGACAGCAGGCCTGTAGTCGCGCCTGAAGCTTTTCAATCCAGTTCCGCAGCTCTGCCTCTTCCATCTAAACACACAGAATCGCTGTTATAAGCCTCGGAGTACACTTTACACAGAGACGAGACAGACGCACAAACTGTGGGAAAATCCTACGTCTTTCTGAGCAAAGAGGTCCTCCATCTTTTCCTCTCGCGTCTTACTGAAGGTGTCGGTCTTGAGGGAGGTAAGGCGGTCATCTATGGCCAGGTACACCTGAGTCACTCTGAGGAGAGAGCAGAGAGCACAGTGTGCATGGTCAGGTGATATGCAAAGACACAAAAACAGTGAATGAAGTTAGCCTTTGGAGCACGCTGAACTACCCATGGACCCCAAACAATTTTAGACTGCAGAGCATTCAAATCTCTTCAGATCAAAATCTACTGACTTCTCATTTCTGTGGTTCTTTACTTGTTGTATTTCTTTCTTTCTTTCTTTCTTGAAGAAAGAATTTGCATGAACTGAAACGTACTGTAAGAAGAGCAAAGTCTTATTGTAGAACACTGATGTTTTAATTAGATGTAAAATGCTACAGTTACAAAGAACTAAGAACAAAATGACATGTATATTAAATAATTATGATTCTATATATTTAGCGAGCACAAAAAACAAAACAGCATAACCAGTGATTCATATTCTGATTTGCTTTATTACTTTCTATTTTTTTCCAATCTCACTGTTGGCCATCTTTGGCCCAAGGACCACAACTGTTTTAAACTTTTACTTTGGCCTGCGAATGAATGAAAAGCAACTCAGCAAGACCATCTTAGTCCACCCATGTAATCATCCAACACTAAAGTTGCAAGACCAATTCAACGATGAGTAGGACATGCCAAACAGCAAGCCCAATACCAAACTACGCCTTGAGCAACACAGAGGACACATGTTAAAATCCGGGCCATCTGCTTTGGCACCCTCTACTGGCTCTCAGAGACAGACACAAAAGGTGGACGTGTCCCAAGTGGTCAGACGAATAGATTTGGCATGAAGAACTTTACACAGTGTGTCTTATGCTAGAGCTGATTTCAAATTGAGGTGCTCAGAGTTTGCTTGAGAGGGTCCCAGTTGTCCTGGGATGTGTCATAGGAGGGGATGATTAGGGCCCTGAGGTTTGGCCTCCAGCCCAAAAGGAGAACTGGGTACCAATTCTTCTCTGTTTTATGTCACTGAACTGAATGTAAATCTATCAGGATTTGTAGTTTTGATCTGACAAAATTAGACCACAGACATGGAAAACAACAATAGACATCTTCAGACAATTTAGTAAGTAAAGTATTAAGTATTATAAAGCTGCTCAACATATTGCCCTGAGCACATTCACACTTATGTCACACTTGTGTCACTTGTGTCATTGTCACTGTGATAGTACAGCTCATATCTTCAGTCTTTTACTGCGGGTCAAAATTCATTATTCTCTGCTGTTGTTCCGTGTGTTTGACGTGCATGCAGGCTGATGAGCCTGATCAAATGTAGAACTTACTTTTGAGAGAAGTCTTTCAGGTCCTGCTGCAGGTTGGTTTTAGCAGGCCCCAGGTTCCTGATGAAGATCTTGGGACGAGGAAGACAAATCTCCAACAGCCTTACAGAAGTGTAGCTGAGGAGCAGAAAGAGGGACAACTGTGTCAAGACTACTTCAAGGTTTCCAGGTCCTGAACAGGTGCTTTTTCTGTTTTTACACTAACACACACTACACTTATATCTATGGGACGATTCTCTCAGTATAAATGCTCTAAAATGTTTATTCTTTCATCCTAAATGCGTCGTTTGTCTAACTCAGTTGTGAATGAAGGACAGAGTGACAGCTGACCAACCTGAAGGAAGCCACCATCTGGTTGTATGAGAAGTACTGGTGGTAGTCTTTGTGGATGGAGTGTCCGCAGGGCTCTGCATTAGCCCTCCTCGTGTACTGGTGGCCGTAGAAACGAAGCTCCAGGTATTTGGCAAAAGACATGGACCACGAGTCATTGGACAGAGGCACCACCGGCGTCACCTTAAAAACAAGGCAGCAGTTAGTGTAGCCTGATAATCAGAGTGATTCATAACCATTTAGTTTTGTTTGACTTCATTCACTTATTACCACAGTTGCCAAATGACGTGTATACATTGCTCTTACAAATGGCTTATTATAAGATCACTGGCTGAACAGTTCACAATCAGCACATGGACTTAAAAGTAGTTCAAACAACAAACAACAGGTTTGCTGTGAAAGCAGCAGGGACCTGGAAGAAATCCACCACTTACTGAATATCTATAAAACTTTAAGACTATGAATCAAATGTAATACAACCACCAAAGTACCACCAGAGCTGCGTTTCTATTATAAAGAGTTGTAAGTACCACAAACAGTCACACAAATGTGTTCTCCAATGTGTTCCCTACATTAAAAAGTACATTTTGTCTATTTGTTATGGTAAGGTGTCTGATCTAAAACTCAATAATGTTTATTCTCAGGATAAATGATCAAACAAACATTACATTTGGTAGATGTGGTGTGTGTTTTAATGCGATATGTCACATTAATTATTACTGACCTGTTTGCAGATACGGCACCAGGAGTAGTTGAGAATTGTGTGCTGATAACCGGGCACAGGGGAGTCTAGCTCCTTTAACACAATCTGCACACAGCCGCTGCCGTGCACGAACCGACGGATGTGGTGCACCATGGGAGTCTCACAGAACATGCTGGGACACTGGTAAGAGGGCCTGGAGAGAACACACATGCTTACTTGCTGCTAAACTTAGAATGTGTGTCAAAGAATATTACATCAAAATATTCAAATGTCTCATTAAAAAGTAGTTTCATAAAAATACACTATTATTTCCTCTTACCTGAAACAGTATCGCTCCAAGAATACACCGAGGGAAAGGTCATTCTTGCCATAGAACTCCATCGTGACAATCCTGTTGACAACAAAGGCGATGACTACAAATTCATTCAAGCAAGGTGTGTGGTTTTGTATTAATCTGTTTGAACAGTTCACCATGGGCTGACGCAGGGGTTGGGCGCGTTGTTGGACTCAGCTGATGAACTGCTGAAGAGCACACACAGTCTCTGATGGTTGACAGGGTTCAGACAGTCCAGCTGAGAGAGAAACAAACACAAACAGGTCAAAAATAACGTAGAAGTTGCGCAACGGACATCCATGATTGTCTCCACAGTGGTCACCTTAGGGGCCCAGCTCATGTCATTCTTGTTGCTTGGCTTCTCCTCTTCGCTGTCTGTCTTCACTGGCTTGATCGTAGTGTCCACCGGCCTCGCGGGAGCTGCAGTACTGGCAGTGTTGAAAGGGTCGGTGGTTTGACTGGCTTCCCTCTGCCGGATACGACCTCCCGTTGCTCTGTAGTCTGCCAGCATCTTGGCCAGATCCTGGCTGCTGCTCAGCTGCTCCACAATGCGAGTGCTGGTAAGACTGTGGGAGGGCAGGACATCGATGGGCTTGGGTTGGGGGCCACCATTGATCTGTCCGCTCGACAGAGAGGACGGGGCAGAGTCTTTAAGGAGCTGCCGCTTTCTGCGCCCGTCCAGTTCCTTAAAGTCCTTGTTGAGAAGAGGGGATAGGTAGACCTACAGGACAGGGGAAACACAGCTGAGCACGGTAGATGACGACAACGACGACAACAGCAACAACAATAATAAGTACCTGTTCAGGGAAATAGTCCCTGCTGGGGCAGTGCATGCCAGCAGGCGTGAGAAGGAATGGTTTCTTAAATGTGATGAACGGGGAAATGCACAGGATGATGTCCTTCAGTTCCTGCTTGAAGACAGCAGAGATAGACTTCAGGTGGTCGTCAGATGAAGTCACCTGCTCGGCCACAAACATCCCCGTATCATCCTGCAGAGGGTCTCGGAACAACCTGGGAGTAGGCGTCTCTGAACCTTCCCCATCCTCCATGACCTCTTCCTTCACTAAGCTTCCCTCTTCCCTGGTCTCCCCCTCAGATGCCCTGATGAGAGTGTCTGAGTCCATCTCCGGGTCTTCTTCCATAAGGAACGGAGGACAGACAGAGAGTGATGGTGCAGGGGGGCTGAGAAAAGATGAGGAGGTGCTTGTGTCTGTGATACCAGACTCCTCCTCAATTGAGGAGGGCAATTTTGGGTTCTGTTTGTCTTGGAGAGTGTCTGTATCTCCATTTTTGGATGAAGACTCAGAGGAAAGCCATTCCTCCTCAGGCTGTCCTCCCAGTGCAGAGTCTTCAGCCCCTGCAGTTTTCTCCTGGCTCTCTCCATTTGTCTCTCTCCCTCTCTTCTCTCCGTCTGCCTCCTCCTCTGCAGAGGCACCCTCCAGCAAGCAGGGAAACGAGGTGCTTTGGGATAAACTGGGAGGCATGGCAAACTCATCCATGAGGAACGAGATCTCCAGCTGGGAGTGGTAGGCCACACACACCATCAGCATAATGATCTCCTTCACCCTGGCCAGCTCGTACTCTGAAGCACCGCGCAGCTTGATGGAGCATCCAAGATGAGGAGGACAGCCCTCAAAGAACATCAGAGTCTTCACTTCATCTGGAAGGACAGAACAAAAATCAGGATTTCCTCTGCAGGCTATAGTAACCTCACAGCAGTGTTTAGTGACAGTGTGTGGAGAGTGGAGGTCGACTTCTTACTGTTAGCCAGGGTGAAGGGCTGCATGTAGAACTTGTGGCACGTTCCCAGACGAGGTTTGGTGAGGAGCTGGTCCATGGACATCACCAGGTCTCCCTGGGTCATACGACTCACCCTGTCCAGCACTTGCTGGAGTAACAAAGAAGAAAAATAAAAAATAAATTAACAGTGGTGAAGGCGACATGGGCAGGACCTCTACAGAAATTATGTAATGTTAATACACTGTGTAATTATAAAGCTTAACGGGATTTAGTGGCATCTAGCGGTTGCTCATTGCAACCACGCTGCTTCACCCTTTCCTTCCTGGCATGAAGGAGAAACTACAGTAGCTGCGAAATACGTGAAAAACACATAAGGCCCTGTCTGGAGCCCGGTTTAGTTTGTCTGTTCTGGGCTACCATAGAAACATGGCAGACTCTGGAAGAGGACCTGCAACATCTGTGGACTGACTCATTCTAAAGTAGCAAAAACGATTCTTATTTTCTGATGATTATACACAAATACAAACAGAGTTATGAATAATATATTTTATTTCTGTCACATTCTGTAAAGAGACACACACTGGACCTTAGTGTGTCTTTCTTTAATTTTACTTCTTTTAAATGCTGTTTAGAATTATTAGTTTTATGTTTTTAGTTTCTGCATATCAGAGCCTGATGTCGTTTTGAATGTGTGTTTTTGTATTGTTTTTTTGGTGAACATTGGTGTGTTATGTGTAGGCTGTTTTATGACATAAAACAAAAACAAGATGATGTGATCAGCCAGTCTTAGAGAACAGACCCGTTCATGTATGTCCTGTCACTATTTTTATTTTTTACACATGTATAGTCTTAGTATGTGAAAAAACAATGCAAGAAAAATGTGTTAGACATGTATTAAAATGTTTATCATCTCAACACTGAATAACAATGGTACACATGCTTGACTGGTGGGAGCAAGGATTTATAGATTAGTTAGATTAGAATGTGATCCATGAACAATTAAAAAAAAAAAACAACAACCTATATATAAAATCAAATAATAAAATCTAATACTACACGATTCATTTAAATGAAACTTTTCAGGGACCCCCTTGCAGAGCCACAGACCCTCATGGATGTCTAAATAATAACTGTTATGTTTTATGCAATAACTAATTAACTAACTAACTAATAGCTAATTATAAGATTTATGTAACACTCATACTATACTGACCGGTTTGACGTTAATGACCAGCGTGATGCCGTGCTCTAGCAGCATGTCCTGAGCAATACGAGACACTGTCTTCTCCACTAATACCAGGTTTGGACGGACGTCTACAATGCGCTGCACATAGTTCTTCAAAAACTCTCGTTCCTGAGAGGGAAGAAAGAAGCAAGGTCTTTACTTAGTTTCAGAATCTAGAGCAGATGCAAACCAGGCCATACAGGTTGTTTCCTCTGTCGTCATTATTCACTGTAGTTAAGAGACGTACTGACCTGTAGCACAATTGGGTCAATGCAGGTAAACTTGGTCTCCTCCCTGTACAGATATTCTATGGAGCACTTCAGCAGCAGAATTTTGGGGTTCTTGATGTATGGGTTCATCTGATTACAGGTCAGACACGTATCAGTTCATTAGTAATCTACTCATTCTTTTCATTTCTGGACAAAAAAACGGATCAGAAAGTTGGATCTGTGCATGACAGAAGAACCTACCTTTTTGTGGGCGATGCTCTTGGTGCATACGAAGCCGTTCACCACGGTCGAGTCAAACTTTCTTCCTCCAGAAATCTGAGGCAGAAACAAATATTCAGTTCATCAGCTAGTCAGCTAACTTTCTGTTGCCTGTGCACAGTTAAAAGAATGTGAATCATTTCCAGAGTGATATATGACTACAGTGTGACTGATTTGATGAGATGGTGTCTGACCTTCTTGATGTGGACCAGCTGCCGGATGTCCATGTCGTCATCACAGTTGCGGACGTCAGGCCGTACAGTCTGTACCACCTGCCGTACCACAGGGACGATGATATCCCGCCAGGACAGAGACAGAGACTCACTATAGAGCAGCTGCTGCAGCAGCGCCATCATGTGGCTGTGGTTGGCCGAGCTGAAAGAGGTAGAGCGCCACATGGTTAAATAATAAAAAAAAAACTTTGGCATGACTCAACCAGTCGCTCCTGTGCAGAAATTTCACAAAAACATTTCTCAAGTTTTATTTTGTTAGTTGCTCTATAGCTTCCCTTTTAATATGGTCATACCAAATGTGCAACACATTTTGGGTCTTGACCATAAGTTTTGGGACAGTTTGGCTCTACAGAGACTACATTATTCAAAGTGCTAATCACTTAACATGACATAAATCAACTCGAGATATTTCACATAATGCTTTATCCTGTCCTCACAAATATCAGTGTGTTCATCTCAAGGAAGGTAAATGCGAGTTGGCTAACCAGTCCATTAACACAAAATTAATCAGAAACACTAAATACAAATACAAAAAAAGCAAATGTTGAGATGACCATTACTTGCATTGGACTGCTAACACGAATGGGAGAGCTGGTTCCAAACTGTCTCATCATAGCTGATCACATCCTTTTATTGATCCCGGCACAGCTGCGCATTGCAAAACAATGATGTCAAACTTGTGCATCTACGCTGCTGGAAACTTGCAACAAGTACATGCCATGGTGGAGAGGAAGAAACCGTCCAAAGTAAGATGTTGACGGTTCTTGTACTAAACGATAATTTCAAGTCAGGATGGAAACATCAGCAATATTCTGAAACATCTGTCTGTACAACATGGACTTCATTTCCAGGACTGGTATTTGACACTCTGCATGATTACTGCTTCCTAAGTGAGCAGTTTGTCTGTTATAGAGGGTAAATATCCTCTCAGGCAGGATTAGTCGAGTCTTTGACGATGAAAACCTAAATGAAAGTGAATTCTGCACAAATATTTAAGAAAGAGGATTTTGCACATCTGTGTCACATGCATATGAGTTCAGACTCAGAGACAGTAAAACAGTTGTGTTGAAGCTGAAAAACTTGTGTAGGCCTCCTTCTTTTTCATACCATAATGGTGGCTCAATGAAATCTTAGCAATTTTCATCCCTAATAACATAGATGTACAAACTAGACACAAACAGCGGTTTCTCCACTCACAGCAACCTCTCCATGGCTTTCTTCTCCCCGTTCTCCTCTCTGAGCTGGTCCAGGGAGCTGTGGTGCCAACCCAGTGGGGTAAACAGCATCTCCTTAGCCTTCTCCTCCACACGACGGTTAAACAGAGACTCTGCAGGAACATCAGGTCAGGAGGAGAGAGCAGGTTAGCTTAGCTGTAGTTAGAAAATTCAGTATGCTGTCTGATTAAATTAAAGAAAAGCTCTTACCCTTGATGAAGGCATCACTTATGACAATGTTCTGTCCTCCATCCTCAGACACAAGAAACTCAGCTAAAAGGAGGAGAAAGAGGAAGTTAGTCCACTGTGTCTTTAGTTATGAGAACTTTGTTTCACAGATTGCAACACTGAATGTTTACAACAGAATGATAATTGCAGTAATGTGCTGTTCACTATACAACCAACTGCTTGTGTTCACTTGTTAGTTCCATTTTTAACAATCTGCCTCGTTCTGTGGTCTCAGCTATTAAAAGGTCCAGTGTGTTAGATTTAGGGGACTCTATTTACAGAATATAATTTATATCTTTGTTTTTGCATTGTGTTTAATCACCTAAAATAAGAATCATTTTGTTTTTGTTACCTTAAAATGATCCTACAGATGCCATGGGTCCACAATGTTTCTACAGTAAACCAGACTGGACAAACTGAATACTTAAAAGTTTTTCACGTGTTTTGAGGCCAACATCGTTTCTCCTTCACGCAGGAAGAGGGTGAGAATAGGTGGTTGCAAAAAATTATACTGCTAGATGCAACTAAAACCAAGACACCGGACCTTTAATTTAGTGACATTCAGTAACATTATCGATACAATCAATGGATAGAGACATAAAATAAAACCCAAAAATACTAAAAAGCATAGTTTTCCTTTAAAGAATCTCTGTTGACCAACTGCGGTGAAACTCTTTAGAAGTACCGGTAACCAGAATCACTTAGCCAACAAACTGTATTGAAAAACAATATTTACATTTCTGCTCAGTGGTTGGAGGCACGTGTGGATACTTGGACTGTTTCTTAATGTGGAAATTCACATTGTTTTGCTCCATGTTGAGGTTGATGGAAGCAGCTGAGTCACTGTCCACTACTGACTGGAAACTGCTGACCGATGTCCTCTTGCTGGGCCCAGCAGAGTCTGGACAGAGAGATGGGTCAGGAAGTGGCACCAAATTCAACAAATCAAAGATCTAAGACAACAAGGTATGGCTGCAGGTGTGACACAAACAAAAAGGTGCAATACATACTGGGCGTGGTGTACTCTGTCTCATCTGCGAGCTGTTCTGTGTCGCTGTCATCAAACTTGATGTCCTTGAACCAGGATGGCTCCGAATGTCCCTCCAGGGAGTTGACGCTATCGCTGTCTGGAGACGGCGTTTCTGAGAACTCTGTACTCTAGAGACCAGACAGAGAGACGTCATCAGCACATTTCCCCTCAGCCGCTAGAGATATGTCCTCTAGTGTTATCAGAAGACCCTCATGAATCAATCAATATCAACATGTGATGTCTCCAAGTATGTTGTTACTTACAAGTATGTTAAACAATTTGGAGTGCATCATTTCATGAACTCTTTTCCTGCACAAGCAGTATTTACTAATCAAATATGGGCTGTTACCTGTAGGGGGCGGTAGAGAGCATACTCATCCCTGAACAGCTGGTCATGGTGAGTAACACAGTCCAGCCAGCGACCGTCCACTAACGCCTGGCCAATGGCGATAGCCTGGGCCCTGCAACACAGAGACAACAGAGTGAGTAAAACACAAGATCAAGAGCAGCTTTCAACTTTTAAATTAATTGGATATGTAATAATAATAATAATAATAAAAAACATAGCTGCAAGCAGCAATGGGGTGCCTTGCACCATAGCAGCATAGCAGGTAAGCCAATGCCTGCTCAGGAAGGTGTCATGAGTCCATACACCAAGTTTCATGTCGATACATCAATGCATCACAGAGATATTGGCCTACTCCATGTTTTGATTTGGATTGGTTGTTACAGCAAAAGAGTTTAGAGTTCAGACATGAAACTTAAACCATGAGCCAGCCATAGTGATGACCATATCCATCAAGTTTCATGTAAATCGGACAAAGTGTGCGCCCTCTGTAATCATCATAAGCGTGTTTTTGACTAAATTCAAAATGGCCGCCAAATTTTTATGCATGTATTACACAGTCCTTTAGCAAATGTACTGGGATGTCTGAGAGTGTCAGTCAACACTGGAATCAAGGTTAAAGTCCAAAGCAATATGAAGATATGAGTCGAAACGCAATTTTGTGAATTATAGCACACCCCAAAGGTCAAAGGTCACCAAAGTTCTTGGGCCTCTCAACGAAGCGGTCACGAGTCTGTGTAAGAAGTTTGAAGTCAAAACATCAAACGGTTGCCGAGATATAACCTTACTTCCTGTTCGGCACCTTGCCGGCAAGCACCATGCGTTGAACTCGTTGTGATCCAAGGATTCCAGCGGTACCTCATTTGTGACCAACAAGTTCAAAGTTATGAAGCTGAATGCACTTCAGACTTTGACATGTTGGTGGCGCTAGAGAGTTGTATGCAATGTATGGGTATGAAAATTCTTGAGGTTGACCATGGGACTATCCTGAATGAGTGTGCCAACTTTCAAAACTTTTTGCCATAGTGTTCTAGGGGCTGCCACAGACTTCAGTTGCAGCGGAAAGTAGATCAATAATAATATTAATAACAGGAAAAACTACAAACACTATGGGTGCCTTCACACAGCTTTGCTGCAAGGCCCCCAATAACCAATAAATGACTCGTAAGTGTTTCTGTTTTCACTCTTCAAAAAGGGACAACAACAGCTGTAGAGTGAGGTAAAGGGAACAAATGCAGATGGCTGCTGATGTAGGCCACAGGGGGCAATGAAAACAAACTTGGAACACCAACCACACAGCAGTGCAGCAACAAGGTAACTAAGCAAAGTTAGCTCCCATCATTTATGACTGGGAAGGCTACATTAGCTAAACAATGGCAGAGGGAGCACTGAAGCAACATTGAAGCACTGTTTGCAGCAAAAACCACCATAAGTCAGAACAGAATGAACATGGAAGGAATATTAAAAAATAACAAAGCATAAAACACAAAATGCCATGTTAGATAAAATAAGGATAACTATGGTACATATAGTGCGGAGTATATAGTGCAGCCTGTCCTGGAACATGAGAGCAAACCATCAAGGAAAAGTCAAAGACAGATCTCCAACCAGTCAGAGGACTTAATGTTACTAACATCATGTTATTGTTTCAACGTTATAGTATAGGATTGTGGAAGGAGTGTAATTTAACTGAAGGCAGGTACTCATACCTGACGCCATGAGAGCAACCTTCTTTAGAACACTAGAGAGACATTTTGTCCAGCACAAGTCAACCCTAACCTCTGGTGATCATTATGTTGCAGCCAGAAATTATATTTCCTCGGTCTCATTCAATTTTATTCAATAAAACAATTTAGGTAAGGAAGTGGAATCATTCATTTCATATCTGTACACTAAATTCTATTTAATTCTACTTTTATGAAGCTTATAATTCAGTTTTTGGTGACAATATCAGAGAGCTTAGTATGTTTTGTAAAAGTGGAATTTATGGCAGAGGTGTTGTATTGTATCACAATGTAAGCGGCTGATTGGTGACTGGTACCACGTTCATATGTTTTATCAGTCAGTGAGTTGAGTGTTACCTGGTGGAGATGGTGCCATTCCTCAGCAGCCAGTTGACAAGCTCTTTTCCCACGATGCAGTTGGGGTAGGTCCTCAGCCAGTATCTGTGGTCCTGGAACTCCATCCCCGTGCTGTTGTGGCAGATTTTCTTCCACAAGTCCTTCAGCTGGGAGGAGTCCTGCAGGATGTACAGCATCCAGTATGAGGATTCAACTGATAAGACGTGTACTGCGGGTTCATCACTACAAGTAACTCCTTTCACATTGTCACGTTTTGTCATTTGATACATTGTCACTATTGAAATATTGCTTAGGAGAGGCTAAACCAGGCACCAGTAGGATCTTCCTCTCCTCCTCACTGTGGTCCAGCTTGTTGCCACTCTTGGTGCCTGACATGGCTCGGCTGGTTGGTGGGCTGACTGAGCTGTCGTAGGAAGGCACCATGGAGGATCCGGATCGGTCCAGAGACAGGTTGGTCACACTGGCAGACCTGTGGTAGAGATGAACAGGGAGCGTTTGCACCGAAGCTCAGACACAATGAACTTTATGAGCAAACGTCAAGCAGGGACTGACCTCTTCCTAGCGGGCGATTTGCCTACGTCTTCTTGTAGCGTTGTCAGTCTGGAACTGAGGCCACTGTTCTGAGGTTCCTGGTGAATCATACTAATGAACAAACACAGACAAAGTTTAATTTATATCCTTCTGTGATTTGTTCACACTTCTTCTATGTCAGCAGGTTTAATTTATGATCTTAATTTATGATATGTGAATCTGTGAGCATGCAGAAAACTATCTTTATAGAGCTAGAAAGCTTTTACTTGCAGACAGCTAAAGCTCAGACAGATGTGAAAAATGAATAAAACAAACAGCAAGACTCACTTCTTTCTCATCCCAATAGGAGTTTTTCTATGCCAGGAGAGAGAGAGAGAGAGAGAGAGAGAGAGAGAGAGAGAGAGAGAGAGAGAGAGAGAGAGAGGGAGAGAGGGAGGGAGAGAGAGAGAGAGAGAGAGAGAGAGAGAGAGAGAGAGAGAGAGAGAGAGAAAGAAAGAAAGAAAGAGAGAAAGAAAGAAAGAGAGAGAGAGAGGAAACAGATTTTCTTTGAGCCAGGTAGAGAGAATAAGCAAGGAGCACACCAATTCTAAACAACAGCAGCAAAACAAGCACAGCATTATAAAGTGCATGCATCGCTGGACAATCCTAAAGATGCCCTTGAATGTCCATTTAACTATCTGCCTGTTGGGTGTCTATACAACCATACTGTCAGGCTTCTAAAAGACAGATGCTTCTTCTTTTCAGTTATTCAATAACTGATCCAGTTTTTCACACTGATCACACGCTGCAAAGCTTGCCCTGTTCATGTTTTCTTTACATCTTACTTCATTGTTGTTGCAGGCATACAGTTAATTCCTCTTTATGACAAAGGTCATACAGAGTCAAGCCCAAGTCAAATATTACATATTTAACATGATTCTGTTTTATGACCATGCACAGGGTACAGTAAATACAAAGCACACACAGAAAAATCAGCTGAAAACCAAGGCAGAAAAAGCGCAAGCTCAGATGGAAAAAAAAAAAAAACTAGGGTGGTGTTTCAATCATGAGTAGAATCATCACATGAGCAAAGCAAAAAGCAAATGACACATCTGATCAACAGCAAACAGTGTCAAACACAGACAGCTATGGCATTAAGAGTTCATTTGTGTTATGGGTGGAGGTGCAGTACATTACAGGCGTAGACAAATTCAAAATCAGGTCTGATTCAAACTCAATCTGAATATATAAGGATGAACCTGTGTCTTTGTGGGTAGATAAACTGATGTCCCTGACTTCATTTGGCCCCTGTGTGTGTGTGTACCTCTGCCAGGTCAGATCTTCCTCGAGGAAGATGTTCCTGCTCGCCTTACGTCCGCCCACCGGTGTCCGAGGCTCGCTGGGCTCCAGCACACACACAGAGCAGGGCGAGTCAGACAGGGCGCTCAGGTCCTCTCCGATGGAGCCCGAATCAGCTGAGTGAGCATAGCTGAGCGCGAGCTTACGGCAGTACGTACAGGCTCGCAGGTCTCCTACAGAGAGAAGAGGAAGGAAACTCATACTCATGTTGAAGTTCCTTTCCACTGGACAACGACATGAATCAGACCATGTTGTGATAAAGTCATTACTAACTTATCTTCAGCCTGTCACTTACCCGTGTAGCCCATGAATTTTCCAGGGATTTCCTGGTTGCAGCAGCGGCTGCAGAAGATCTGGCCGCACAGTCGGCAGTGGTGACGGCGGCGGAAGGTTGTGAACTTCTCATTGCAGTCATAGCACTCTTTACACTGGCTATCCGGCATCCAGTACTGCTTCAGATCGCTGTCCTGAAAGGGGACAATAGCCATAGTACACTGCTTTTAGCCACAGAGGGGAGTGGGCTCAGCTTATGGCTCAAAATATATTCCCAGCACAAGTGTGTTCACTTGCTCAAATGGGCCTGACGGTGAAGGGCAGTCATGGCAGACCTCATGGCATCCCTATGAGACCGCAGATTAGCTGCATGCAGTCTGTTCTGGATTGTGTGGGCAGAGAGCCATATCGTCCTGCAAACCTTAACTGCCAGTCTGGAGCAGACTGCCTAAGTGCTGACAGGATGAGGAAACGGTTTTCCTCATCCTCCTGTTTGTTTCATGGACGCAACAAACATACTCAGTTTTGCTGCTCATCCCACAAATGCATGTTCCTTACAAATGTGGCACCATTTAAAAGGGAAATAATCTACCAAATACAAATTTCCTTATTTTTTTGTCCCTAGTTTATATATTTAAATAATTACAAATGCTTTGGTATTCTCATGTTTATTGCCTTTGTTTGCATTGGAACAAGAAAATAATCTAAGACAAGATTGGAAAAAGCCAAATCTAAGATATTACACATGGAATTCCAAAAATGGACAAAATTATTGATACCTTTTCAAAACCTTCAGAAATCTGAGGAAAATGGGGCTTTAGGCTTTAGGCCTGACATTATGAAATCATTACCATAGATGGTGGTGGCAATGTAGAGACCAGTGTCAGAAACCTTGGTCTCCATCAGAGGTCATGAGCTTTTCAGCAGGACAATATTTCAAAAAGCACCAAAGGTGTGGTGTCGATTAGCTCAGTTGGTAGAGCAGACGCCGCATGTACAAAGGCTCAGTCCTTGCCGCAGCGGCCCAGGTTTCGAATCCAACCTGCGACCCTTTGCTGCATGTCATTCCCCATCTCTCTCTCCCCACATTCCTGTCACCCTTCAACTGTCTCTATCGAAAATATAAGAGAAATCCGATCTAAATCCCATAGAGCGTTTGGGGGAAGCAACCCATCAAACCTAAAAGATCCGGAGCAGTTAGCAAAAGAAGAGTCCAAAATTCCAGCATGGAGGTATAAGACACTCCCTGATGAGTTTTGAGTAAAATATCTTTTTGTGTGTTCTTTCAATGCAAACAAACAAAAAAACATGAGAATAACAAATAATTTGTAATTGCAACAACTTCCAGGGAGAAGTCGTGCATCATATGACAGAATTGCAGCGGTGCCAGTATTTTTGGCCATGATAGTGAACAAGACAACATGCACAATGCACATGTTGAACTGGATACCTGGCTCTTTCCCTCCATGATTTCCTTCAGCCTCTTCAGTGCAGTGCGGAGTTGCACGGCTGTGCGAGGGTCATGATTGCTTAGAGGGGTGTCTGATTTCCTGCTGCCGTCTACAATCACGCATGTGGACACAAACACAGACACAAAGAGCACAACTGAACAAAACGACAGAAAAATCTTCACTTGTTATTTAAAAATGCATTCTGCTGCATTGTCAAATATGTCTTTTGAAAAATTAGATTGAATGTAAGCTCATAATATATGAATTCCTCCTCGGGGTGCATTTAAACGTGAGTGCTGAATGACCAACATTTGACAATGCACAACACCTTATGAAGAACTCCCTTACAGGTTGCAAATGTGTAGAAAAGAACACATGGCACAATCAATAAAAGAACTGGGCAAGAAAACAAAACCATGTCGAATAGAAATGTTAGCTTTCAAATCATTCATGACAATCATTCCAATTATTAGTACCTGAGAGGCAAACATTAGGGCAAACCAAAGGCTAAGAGAAAGCGCTTCATTGAAAATGCAGATATCAAACACACGCACACATGCACTCAGACACACAAACAGTTTATGTAAGGCCATTCTCTCAGGCCGATGTGTTACAGTCAAGCTAAAAGCATCTTTAGTAAAAACCACACAGTGCAGAAGACCTCTCACCTGGCCAATCCACTGGAATCAGAAAAGACATGAGAATGGATGTTACAGCCTGTACGTGCATTCATCTTTCTGATGTTCACAACAATGAATATTTGACATACACAGGACACATGGAAAACACAAGGCAGCTCTTCTGTTCTACAAAACTAAAAATACTAAACAGATCACCACAGCTACACTAAATGGGAACAAAGGATGACAGTAAGTGCTACTGAAGGAACTCTGCTCCATCTGCTGCTCAATAAAATAGAAGATCTTTAGTGTGACATAAAGCGTACGATGATCCACACTAATACAGACATTCCACTCATACCACAATCATATACAGTATAGAGCTTACTAACTTCACCAGCTCTTTCTAAGAAGAAAACCATCTTTCTCTCGTTATGTATGGTCACAAAAATGATAATCATGAATAACTGGATTGTTTTAAATACACCAACTGGCAAATGATTCAGCTGGAGAAGGATGAAGAATGACAACTGACAGTGATAATGTTGGATATTGATACTGATATTGTTTTGCCTACATTTCTCAAAACTGGTTTGGAGGGGATAAAAATGGTGGGGCTCGTTTGTTGATTAATTGTCAGTGCTGTGTATGTTCTGTTTTTCTGTTTGTATTACGTGAATTAAAAAAAACTAAACATACATCATATTTATCTTGTATTCAAGGGTTTCTTTTGCGGATTCTTCTGGAAAGTAACATGAACAAACATTTTCCAGGCTGCTTCATTCTCTTTCAGAGAGGAGGATTTATTCCAATTCCAAAATAAGAAACAAAAATAATAAATAATTTTCTCAAAACAGATGAATCCTTTGACAGCTGGAATAAAATGCTACAAAACCTTGACCTTGAGTTAAACAGAAGCTCTCTTATAACTAATTAACGTTATGGAATGTATGAAATTCATTTTTCACACATTTTTGCATCTCTGCCTCAACATGAATGTGACTTCCACAGAACATTGCTTCTGTGAGTAATGCAATTCTCACTCTTTACATGAAAATGAATGTTCACAGTGACAAAGTTTAACAGTTTATAGTTCAACATTCAACAAAAAAGGTTTCTAGGAGATATTGAACACTGAACTCCAGGATAAAATGTTTCTCTTCTGTTGTTTCTACCACGCAGTTCTAAAACTGGTAGCATTCAACAAAAACAGCAAAGTGTGAAAACATTCTGTTTTTTCTCAGTTTCAGGAGTGTGTGTGTGTGTGTGAATCTAAGAGCTTCAAGAGCACATCTGCAAACTGAAAATGTATGTAAGACAAGGACTTTTGTGTTATCAGTGGCCTCTGATTGGTTTATTCATTAAAAGACAGATGATTTAATTTCAGATAATGCAATCAACAGTATCACAATATCAAGTTCAAGAAAAGCATTAATGCCAGATGGGATCAAATAAATATCTTACCACTTTAATCCCTGTATATAAGGTGTTTCCTCATTTTAAAAGACTGAGACACATGAAGCCTACTTCTGCAAACTACTGCAAATATTCTGAAAGATGGACTAATCATTACTTTTGGAGGATCTCTTACCCAAACAGCTGAACACGTTGCTGAAGACCAAAAATCAAGCATTAAGAGTTTCTTATCCATTGCGAGCATGTTTCCTACAGGAGACAACTTTTCTACCTGATCAAACTCACATCAGCGTAGCTCTAATAGCAACATCTGTACTGTGTGTGTGTGTGTTTTACCAGAGGCAGTGGAGGTACGCCGGAGGTGTTCTGGGTGCTGTTTCCGGTGTGTCCTTGAACCATATAAGGAGTGGGAAGGACTGGAGGACCAGCTCCTCCTCTCTGATTGAGGAGAAGGGGATGGCACGTCTGGCTTCTCTGAGACTGCTGAGGGAGGACGTCCCTCCTCTACACACACAGAATAAACATAGTTTATGGCGTTAGGGCTGCATGATAACATTATTGGGGCTGATAATGCAAAATGATAATTATTCTTTTAATAAATAGAATTTATTTTGAATTCTTATGTTCTTTGAATTCAATGTTTGATGGGCTTTGCGTTCTCTGAAAGTCAAAGTATGTTTGTGAAGTTTATTGATGAACTACAAGAAAAAGAAGTGCTCTTTGTTTTTTTTTGTTAACAGCAATGATGTCGGTTAGATTTGGTTAGATCAGAGATAAATCATCTGTTTTTGCTCACCACATCTTGGCCTGTCTTACCTTATAGTGTGCTTGTTACAGCCAGCTATTTCTGTTTAACGTGTTTGTTCTTTTATTGACATGTCTATTCTTTTTTTTTTTTTTTTTGACCCAGAGTGTGATTTCCTGTTTGTTTGAGGATCTGACCAAATCAAGCTGCTGTCAATCTACCTGCCTGTGCCAGAGACTCCCGTTGTGTTCACTTGTTACCGTTGGTTATTGTCACTTTGCACTCATGTGAATATTCACTGTTTAAATGGACGCAGTAAGAGTGAACTGCCTTTAGGTTTTATACATTTTTTCTCATGATTTTTGTTAGTTTAGGAGTCATGGATTAGCACTTGTCTTTTTGTTTGTTTGCTTTTGGTGTAGAGTTTAGGTAGCTCCTCTTAAAAGCTTGTTATTGTGGCCTGAGTTCACTCTGAAGAGAAGCGCCATTTTTAGTTTGTTATTGTATTTCAAAGTGGCAATAAAATACCGGCAATTGTGATTCTTAAGTGTTGGTCCACTCCTTATGTTACACTCCCCACACCCTTGACAGGGATGTAACACAACTTCTATACAACAGACATATACTTACTTTTGAAAATACAAAAAAGTGAAATCATCAGTTATCTTATCAGTATCAGGCATGAGGTCATTACAGACCTTTTTCACAGCAGCCATTTTGACATGACATAGTAGATAAATACAAGTGTTACCAATGCTGCTGTGTGTGTTGAGTCACTGGTAAGTCTCTGCTATTATTTCATGTCAGAATGGCTGCTGTGGAAAAGGTTTATTAGAAGTTATCATATTATGTCCCTTAGTTATTTACATTTAGTCATTTACTACACTTTTATCCAAAGTGGCTTTCAGAGAATATGCGATGGCTGCAGTGGAAGTTTGACTGGTGATGGGACTGATATTAATTCCTGCTCTCCCATCAAGTTGTCAGTCAACTGAACACTGTACATAGATCCAACTACATAATTTGAGTTACGCTACTTGACATCGGCTAAAGAAATGACACAATGCCTAAGGGGTCCTGTCCGACATGTCCCTGTCCTGGACAGAATGGGTGTATACAAACATGTAATTTTGATACACTTTGTCAGTTTCTATTCCTCTTGTAATGTCATCTGTATGAAAGGTCAGCGTGAGGCCCAGGCTGCCACAGTGAGGGGAGGAGTGTTATCCAGAGAGCAGGACTTCAGGGGAAGGAGTCATGTGGCTCACTGGTTCCTGGCACTGATCCAGGCAGGCAATTTCTATCACATGACCTCACAAGACTATGGTTAATTACCCAGATGAGAGTAAACTGCTGCAAAGTACTGTTCAGAATAGGTTTCAGCATGTTTATGTCATGTCATATGTGTTTTTATGTTTTAGATTAGATTAACAGATTGAGATGATATAACACCAAAAAAAGATTTGACCTTTGTAAACAGATCATACATCTGTGCCTCATCTCATAGCAAGACTTGTAAATACAGCACTGCACATCACTTAAATTCAATTAAAAGACACTCATGCTCACTTTTTTGATAACTTTCAAGCAATAGAAAAAAGTATTTCTTTGTTTATTTATATGTGGAGTTTATGATATACAGTGCATATGGAAAGTATTCACAGCGCTTCACTTTTTCCACATTTTGTTATGTTACAGCCTTATTCCAAAATAGATTCAATTTATTTGTTTCCTCAAAATTCTACACATAATACCCCTTAATGAGAACTTTAAAAAAGTTTGTTTGAGATTTTTGCAAATTTATTAAAAATAAAAAACAAAGAAATCACTTGTACATAAGTATTCACAGCCTTTGCGATCAAGCTCAAAATTGATCTCAGGGGCATCCTGTTTCCACTGAACATCCTTGAGATGTTTCTACAGCTTAACTGGAGACCACCTGTGGTAAATTCAGTTGATTGAACATGATTTGGAAAGGCACACGCCTATCTATATAAGGTCCCACAGTTAACAGTACACGTCAGACCGAGACAGGTCAGTCTCGAGCCACAGATCTGGGGAAGAGTAGAGAAAAAAAACTTCTGCTGCTTTAAAGGTCCCAATGAGCACAGTGTGTAAATGGAAGAAGTTTAGAACCACCATGACTCTTCCTAGAGCTGGCCGTCTCTCTAAACTGAGTGATCGGGGCAGAAAGGCTCTAGTTAGGGAGGTGACCAATAACCCGATGGTCACTGACAGAGCTCCAGAGTTCCTCTGTGGAGAGAGGAGAACCTTCCAGAAGAACAACCATCGCTGCAGCATTCCACCAATCAGGCCTGTATGGTAGAGTGGCCAGACGGAAGCCACTCCTTAGTAAAAGGCACATGGTAGGATTGAGGGAAAGATGAATGCAGCAATGTACAGAGACATCCTGGAAGAAAACCTGCTCCAGAGCGCTCTTGACCTCAGACTGGGGCGACGGTTCATCTTTCAACAGGACAACAACACACAGCCTAAGCACACAGCCAAGATATCGAAGGATTGGCTTCAGGACAACTCTGTGAATGTCCTAGAATGGCCCAGCCAGAGCCCAGACTTGAATCCCATTGAACATCTCTGGAGATGGGATCTGAAAATGGCTGTGCACCGATACTCTGCATCCAACCTGATGTAGCTTGAGAAGTTCTGTAAAGAGGAATTGGTGAAACTGGCCAAAGATGGGTGTGCCAAGCTTGTGGCTTCATATCCCAAAACTTGAGGCTGTAATTGCTGCCAAAGGTGCCACAACAAAGTATTGAGTAAAGGCTGTGAATACTTGTGTACATATTATATTTTCATTCTTTATTTCTAATACATTTGCAAACATTTCTAAACTTTTCGTGTTGTCATTATGGGGTATTGTGTGTAGAATATAGGCTATAACATAACAAGTGCTGTGAATACTTTCCATATGCACTTTATATTCCTCATTTCTATTATTTACCAAACACATTCAAACAACAACAAAGCAGCCCTTAAGCGCTCAACCCTCGGAGGTGGATGATACACGATGATGATACAAAATGTCAACTTCTGTACCACTTCAGCTTTGTATAAAGAAGGATGAAGTAACTTGATTCTTGAACTGCACTCACTCATTAATGATGTAAGTTCAGATGTTAAGTTATATTTACACAAAGTGTCTATCTTTGAGCACTGAATCAGTCAACAGTGAGGTTAAGTGTGATTAAAGGAGAGATTCACATTTCTTGTCTGGTCACTCTCTTACAACGATGAAGTTAATGGTGGCTATAATCATCCCTCCTGTCCACACTTTATTTCATTTCAAGTGATGAGGGACAATGTGAAGTCCTTGTTCTGAACAAAACCACATTCTTAAAGTTCAGCTCAGGTGAACATGGCTGAACTTTATGCAGTTTTGTAGTTTCATAAACTTCTGTGTTGTGTTTCAGTGCAGCAATGGCCCAATGATTTAACCATATAAACCACACTCTCCATCTCTTGTTCTGTCTTCTTTGCGGCATGCCTTTGTTTCTTTCATTCATGCACACACTACACATTCTCATACACACACCCTTGCTACTGATATTACTAATACACACCTCACCTCATACCTCATCTTTTCCTTAGTTTAGTTTAGTTTTCATGTATTCATTTTTTTTAAGTGTTGAACAATAATTACTTTTATTCTGCGTCTCCCTTGTTTTTGTCACAGCTTAAGAGCCAAGTCATGACACACATGATACAGCTTCAATAATTCAGCTTCCACTTTTTCACAAGTCCAGGTCAACTTCCTGTTTACATCCACCAAAGCACCAAAATGACAGAAAATGCAGCTGCAGTTGTCTCAACTTTGTCTGATGGGGGGTCAACAGTGTCAGAGTTTGAAGACCTCTGGACTATATGGTACATCATCTTCCAATCAACCATACCAATAGACTGTATTCATAGAGTCAGGTCCATAAATACTGGGACATCGACACAATTCTAATCTTTTAGATTAGAATTGCACCAACAGACTTACTTTTTAAGGGACCAAAAGTAATCGGACAATTGGCTGCTCAGCTGTTCCATGACCAGGTGTGTGTTATTCCCTCATTATCCCATTTACAAGGAGCAGATAAAAGGTCTAGGTCAAGCGTGCTATTTGCATTTGGAATCTGTTGCTCTCAACTCTCAATATGAGATCTAAAGAGCTGTCAGTGAAGCAAGCCATCATTAGGCTGCAAAATCAAAACAAACCCATCAGAGAGATAGCAAAAACATTAGGTGTGACCAAATCAACTGTTTGGAACATTCTTAAAAAGAAAAAACGCACTGGTGAGCTCAGCAACACCAAAAGACCCGGAAGACCACAGAAAACAACTGTGGTGGATGACCGAAGAAATCTTTTCCTGGTGAAGAAAACACCCTTCACAACAGTTGACCAGATCAAGAACACTCTACAGGAGGTAGGTGTATGTGTGTCAAAGTCAGCAATCAAGAGAACACTTCACCAGAGTGAATACAGAGGGTTCACCACAACATGTAAACCATTGGTGAGCCTCAAAAACAGGATGGTGAGATTAAAGTTTGCCAAACAACATCTAAAAAAAGCCTTCACAGTTCTGGAACAACATCCTATGGACAGATGAGACAAAGATCATCTTGTACCAGAGTGATGGGAAGAGAAGAGTATGGGGAAGGAAACGAACTCATGATCCGAAGCATACCACCTCATCAGTGAAGCATGGTGGTGGTGGTAGTGTCATTGCGTGGGCATGTATGGCTGCCAATGGAACTGGTTCCCTTGTATTTATTGATGATGTGACTGCTGACTAAAGCAGCAGGATGAATTCTGAGGTGTTTCAGGCAATATTATCTGCTCATATTCAGCCAAATGCTTCAGAACAGTGCCGTCATTGGACGGCACTTCACAGTGCAGATAGACAATGACCTGAAGCATACTCTGAAAGTTTTTTTAAGGCAAAGAAGTGGAAAGTTATGCAATGGCCAAGTCAATCACCTGACCTGAATCCGGTTTAGCATGCATTTCACTTGCTGAAGACAAAACTGAAGGGAAAATGCCCCAATAACAAGCAAGAACTGAAGACAGTTGCAGTAGAGGCCTGGCAGAGCATCACCAGTAATGAAACCCAGCGTCTGGTGATGTCTATACGTTCCAGAATTCAGGCTGCAATTGACTGCAAAGGATTTGCAACCAAGTATTAAAAAGTGAAAGTTTGATTTATGATTGTTAATTTGTCCCATTACTTTTGGTCCCTTAAAAAGTGGGAGGCACGGGGCAGCGTTTAGCTCAGTCGGTAGAGCGGCCGCCCCATATGCAAAGGCACGCTGTGGCCGGCCCGGGTTCGTGTCCCGACCTGTGGCCCCTTTGCCACATGTCATTCCCCATTTCTCTCCCCACATTTCCTGTCACTCTTCAGCTCTCCTACTATCAATAAAAGCTTGGAAAAAGGCCAAAAAATAATCTTTAAAAAAAAAAAAAGTGGGAGGCACATATACAAACTGTTGTAATTCCTACACCGTTCACCTGATTTGGATGTAAATACCCTCAAATTGAAGCTGAAAGTCTGCAGTTAAGGCACATCTTGTTCAGTTCATTTCAAATCCATGGTGGTGGTGTATAGAGCCAAGAAGATTAGAATTGTGTCAATGTCCCAATATTTATGGACCTGACTGTATGTAATAACGTGACTTCATCTGCATGCCTGTGTGGTTTGGAGCCCTGACCTTTGCTGTTGAATCGAAACAGGTTGACGAATGAGCTGTATGCCGAGCGGAGGGGAGGCTCATCCTGCTCCGGAGTCAGCGGTTTGAAGTGGGTCAGGTGGGAGGGGCTGGTGGGCGAGATGACAGGCGGCTCGGCGCTCCAGTCGGTTGAGGATGAAGACGAGGACTTGTCATCAGCAGCCATGTCACTGCGAGTCCTGCTATAGAGGCAAAAAAATATGATAAGCATATGTGACCGATCAGCTGACATGGTGTTAGGACTCTTAATCAAACTGTGACATCTCAACAGCTTTCAGATGCCCATTTTCACACTAGCAGCATGAAGATTCTTTCATCCGGCCTGCTCACATAGAAACTACTCGCCATAACCAACATCTCACAACAACTCAATCATAAAACTGGAACTACACTCAGGTGCATCAAAGTCAGCACTGTGAGGAACCACTAACACAAAGCACTCTGCACTGCTGTGGACCACTGACCTGACACTACGTGAGGTCAAATATAAGCCAGATTCAACCCATGCATATTCTTAATGGTCAACTACTACTGCCATTAAACCTGGATGTACATCACTGCTTTTAAAGTCAATACAGCCAATGTGGAAATAAATAATAAATCAAAAAGGGGTATGTGTGGTTGCTGCAAAGCAAGAGAATGGCCTCACTCCAACTACAGGAAGCTTAATCACGAAACAGAACTGAGTGTTTCAGCTTTAGAGGCTCTCTCATGTGGAACACATGTGACCTCATACAAACTAAAATGAACTGGAGTAATCATGTGACACAATACCACAACTTAAAATGAGGAAGTCACACATTTCAACAACCTGCTGAATAAATATGAATATGTTTGATAAAGATCACAGGAGAATTTTAAAACAGATTTGTCTGCCTCTGGTTCTTATTAGAAGAAATTTGTTTGATTTGAAATGTCAGTTTTCCCTCAACAGGAAACACACTTTAGTCAGCCAACAGGAAACAGACTTTAGTCAGCCAGCAGCAAACAATGATGACATGTTTTATAGTTCGTTTGTTTTCTATCCACACACTACAGCTTCAGTCTAAATCTGAAGCACATCACACAGCAGACCTGTCACTGGATCGCTCGACAGATCGACCATATCAACCGCTTGACTCGAGCTCAGGAGAGAGAGCGGCTGATTGGTCGGTTTCACTCAGCTGACGAGTCTCCCCTTCTACAGCTGTAAAAATCTACCATCCTGGTTCACTTACTGACTGTGTGTGAGGCAGGAACACCCTCTTCAGATCTCCCACAGACTCACCCTTTAAAGAAAGCCACAGACTTTGAGTTTGCGACGCATGCCATGTCAGATAATGTGCGGAGGAAATAGCAGAAGCGGCATCAGTAGCATCACATTCTCCTCCTCATCATGTGACCATAACAGGCCGGAGCATGACTGCTGTGCCTGATCATTTAACAACCAGGGACCAAGCCCTGCTTATCACATAGTGCATACACAGCTCATGCACACAGAATATGTAATACTGAACTCTTGAATGGGCTGACAGTCCGCAGACAGACAATCTAACTTGGCAGCTGTCTTGTAAGCTAACTAGCTATCAAGTGTAGCTAATTGAATTACACTGTATAACTGAGCGTCAGTGTATTTACTGTATGTGGCATTCAACCACATTAATACAGCCTTTAAAACATCGGCCTTTCATTAGCAGCAACTACGTCTAACACGAAATAACAACTAATATATATGGTTACCTAACGTTAGCCAGCTAGCTTAGCACAACACTAGTACTAGTACTTAGTACAGTACTAATCAACAGTTAGCCCCCGATGCTAACTAGCCGGTGGGCTGCAATAATCTTATTCTCGGACCAGCTGGCTCATGACATATGAACTGCCATAGCAGCAAAAAATGCTAATTACCTGTCCTCTATATGAATTTGACATCAATGTATGAAGCGCTCCGACTCCGCAGACATATGTTAATGTTAAACACCTGAAAAGCCGACTCCCGTACACGAGCAGGCCCGACGAATGGAAACCTGCACCGCTGTTGTGATCGAGAGAACAGGCAGTACAAGTCACACTCAGAAATATCGATTGTTGTGGCGTCATAACAGACACATTTGCAATTTCCTGCAGGCAAGCCTGTTACAGCGTAGCATTAGATTTGTTCTGATAGTACTTGTACAGACACATACAGATGAAACAGAACTGTGTCAGCTCTATCAGCAAGAAACAGAGCAGCTCTGTAGCCTGTGATGCACACTGTATACACACTGTATACACACTGCATGCACAAATTCTTCAGTAAATGCCAAGAATTTGACACACTCTTAGACCAGAACAAAATTCTGTTTTCTTGGGGAAAACCTGACATCGTCATGGTATCAGGCAAATATTTCAGAGCACGTCACAGATGGAAAACCAGCCAAACTTATACTATACTATACTGTTCTGAACTCCTTCAGAAGAGAGTCCACTTTTTCATGTTTTTCCTTATAGATATATAAGTACATAAACGTATATAAATACAACCCTATACAGTATATGCAGCTTGCAGGATTTATATTTGACAATGATGGATGATATGTGCATGTTAAAGTACAGTTTGTATATTAAACTGTAAATAATTTGTACTGATGTTTGAAGAGACAATAAGTTAACATAAGATAACATAACATAAGATAACATAACATAACATAACATAACATAACATAATAATGTAAGAGACTTAAATGATCCCACACTGGGGAAATTCACTTGTCACAGCAGCTCATATACACAAGGATGATGAGAAATTACTGATAAGTGAGTAAGAAATATATATATAAAAAAAGTCAAGCTGAAAAAAGTCCTGAAGTCATGCTGGTGTTAAAGAGTGTGACAGCTGTCTGAATGAAGGACCTGTGCTAGATTTCCTTCTTACATGGTGGGAGTAGCAGTCTGTTACTGAAGGAGCTGTTTAACTGTATTGGCCTTAATTTTATATGGTCAGACGAGTATTAACAGTTTTAAGAGCCTTTGGATTTATAGAAAAATAGACTGAGTCAATGTAGTTTGATATCCTTTGTGAAAGGCTTTTTACTTGTAAATTTGCATTTACCAATCTGATATTTAGCTGAGAAATTTGAAAGATTATACAGCTGAGAATCAAATCTTGAAGTAAGACATACATTAATACATCAATACATCCATCCATATATACATGCTTCCAAAATAACAATATATAATAATATACAAAAAATAGTTCATCAGTAAGTCTGTTGGTGCAATAATTGTTCCAAAAAATCTTCACAAAAATGTACTACAAAGACTTTCTGGTAGTTTGAAGAGTTTATTTTCAGCAACTTGATTAAGGGCCTGGGCGTGGATGTGCCTGAAGAGACAAGCTCGGGGGAACAAAGCGCTCTGTTTTTCATTTTCTGATTGGTCCTCAGCTCTTTGGACACGCCTTTACAGCGCTTGCGCGGAAACACGGCGCTCTTTTTTGTTTACGTTCAAAATGCAGTCCGCTTCGGTTTTCATGATATTTCTTAAAGTTCTGACGGAATTTTTCTGAAGAGTTCACGGACGTCACCAAGGATCTATACACACATAGTGCAAGAGGTAAATCTGCTTCTGCATCATGTTCAATAAAGGTGACGTCAAGTTCTGCCGGTTACAGCAGTTAGCACAGCGAACACGCCATACAAATGAGTTGATTAATGCTAACGTCGGCTAAGTAACGTTTGGAGTCTGTCCGCTCGTTCTTTGTCAGACATGTTCAGTTTGTAAGTTGATAAAGTGTTGGCTGGGTGTTTTCTTTAGGTTGTTGATTTCTTCAGTCCCGCAGCGGTTCGTGTTCATCACGTCGTGTTAGCTGCGAGGACAATGACGCACATGACGGCGTCCAAGAAGGCTGCAGCTGCAGCGAAGATCAAGAACAAGATCCTCAGTGAGTCTGTCATTCATCTGAACACACCCCAAAGCAGTTCTGTGTGCTCAGACTTTTTCTGATGGAAGAGAAAATGTGATTCTGTTGTGTTAATAATGTGATGCTTCTTCATGACCACACCAGACACCTCCTCCTTCTTCAAGGTCTCTTTGAAGACCAACAACGAGGCCTTAGCGAGAGCA
This sequence comes from Protonibea diacanthus, assembly GCA_028641955.1. Taxonomy (NCBI): domain Eukaryota; kingdom Metazoa; phylum Chordata; class Actinopteri; family Sciaenidae; genus Protonibea; species Protonibea diacanthus. The sequence goes on from CM053986.1 coordinate 1,879,209, forward strand.
CTGGAGGCGCAGAAGGAGAGGAGCAGCCTGCTGGAGAAGGAGATCGTGTACCTTCACAAACAAGTGGAGGCTCTGTGCTTCGAGCTGGCAACAAGGAAGTACAAGCACAGGAAACTGGTCAGTTTGTTGTTTGCTCACACATTTTGGATATAATGCACAGACCACCAGAAAGTTTGATTTGATTGTACTGACTGCAGTCCATCCTGTTTTTCTCTCACAGCTCCTCATCTTGAAGAATCTCCATAGCAACACTCTGGAGCACTTGGACATGGTGGCTGACCTCTTCTCTGACAGTGTAAGGATTCCACCCACTAAGTATTGATGACTAACTAACAGTAGCTGTTCTTGTGTAACAGGTGTGTAGCCTAGCAAGATAATAAGCAAGGTAAAAGAATGGTTCAAAAACGGTCAACACAGGAAAGATTAGGAGGAGAAGTGCAGATCAGGAGTCCCCGTTTTTCCACCAAATGAGCTCTGCTTTGTGAGCCACTTCTGTTCAGGATTCAACAGCAGTCATAAAATAATAATAATTCTGTGTACAGAGCAGCGTACACTGCTGTATTTTAATGTCTGTCATAATGGTGAATGTGGTTTGAGAAACACTGTTACCCCTTGACAAAAGATTAAATGTGTAATAGCAAGTAATGTTTGTCTCAATGAGACAAGTCACTTCCACACTTCCAGCCACATTGTTATATATTACACAGTGATGAGTACAATATATATCTCCTGAAATGAGATAGAATTTCTTTATTGTTGACTCGATTTCACATATTTACAAGATTAAATGAGCAGCAAGTCAAACGATACCATCTTTGATTGTGACTGCTTGTTTTCTCACACAGGATCTTCCTAAACTACGTGATGAAGTCACAACCTTATGTGGTGACCCTAAAGAAGAAAATCTTGTAGTGAGGAGGTGAGCAAATACTTTATTCAGATTGATCTGGACTTTGAACCATTTTTTGATTTATGCAGCTATGAATGACATCTGTGTTTCTTTCTCTTTGTCTCCCTCCCTCTCTCTCTCTTCTCCCCCCTCACTCCCATTATTAGTCTCACAGATCAGTTACCTCCTCAGCCACAAGTTTCAGGGGCTTTGTTGTGTCCCCTCCAAAAAGTAACTGTGGACTTACCTGATAAAAACATCGGCGCAAATGTCCTCAATATCCAGAATCAACCCAGAAACTCCACTGATGCCTGCAATGGTACAGAGCTTTAAATATATATTTTGTTGGTGTTAATCATCTTAAGTTGCTGTGAACTGACCTGAGATATTGATGTAGAGTTCCCTGGAAAAGTAATTGCTTCATTTCTTTCTCACAGATAACAGAGATGCTGAGAAAAGGCGTTCAAGCCAGTGTACACAGACAGGAACACTGTCAAGCACCCTAAGAGATGAAGTAGAGAGGCTGTCAATGTTATTTTCTCAGCCAAGGGTTGATATGACTTCAGTCCCATGTCCTCGGAACAGTCAGACCTCCTCCTCATGTGAAAAACCCAAGTCAGCTCTCTCTGATGTTCACCTTCCAAGTAGCTCAGTCATGGAAACGGAACCAACACACAGTAACAAAGAAGAGAAGACTGTGCTTCTAAATACAACAATGGAGATGACTCTAAGTAATCCTGCTGAAATAGTCTTTGTGGAAACTAAGGCCAACAGAACAGGCCGTGCCGGCAAGCTGAAAGGCAAGAAGAAGAAGGAGAAGGCCTGTGGGTCCAGTGAGGCTGACAATCCACAAGTGAAGAACTCTGAAGATTCTACGTTCAGTGAGGCTCCCACTGGCACTTTGTTACAGGCAGATGACTATGCACCAGAGAACATTAGAGGCTCAGAGGTTATTGAGCTTCAGTCACACAAAACACAGAGTGTCTCTACCTCTCGTATTCCCAAATGGAGCAAGTCTGAAGCTGCAACCATCAGAGAACGATCACATACCAAACCAAGTCAAAAAGCAGAGTCCTGTGACGTTATCTTACCAGACCTGGATGATTATTTCACGGATCCTGAAATTCAAATGTCAAAAGCCAGAGAAAGCGTTACCGTGAATACTGCAGAAGAATCAAGGTCCAAAATCACCTGCAAGAGGTCCAGGACGAAAGGAAGGAGGTTGTCCTCGTTTACCAGGACATCTTTTATCGCTTTCCCTTTACCGCTGCATGAAAGTGAGAGCAGACTGTCCAAACTGGAACATATCTGTAACGAGGTGGAAGAGGAACGCATGGACCGTAAACTCCAGGGCAAAATGAAGACAGCTTCAAGATGCAGAGGGACATTTGTTATCTCCATGGACTGCGATGACACGACATCAAACAGAACATCAGCAGAAGTGTGCGCTGTAGAACAGGACTTAACACCTTCTGCAGCTTCCTCCTACTGTGAGGCAAACAGACTGTCAACAGTAATGAATAAAAGTGTCATCTGCCAACAGTCAGACTCAAACACACCCAGGTGCAGTGATGGACCCTTTGTTGAGGAAACGCAGAGCTCCTGTAAGCGTCCTTGGCTGGCCACGCAGGATTCTGAAAGCCCTCGAGACGATTTGAGTAGCGGTGATCACCATGAAGTCCTCCCGCTGGACCCCGGCTGCACTTCAGGAACAGAGTTTCAGAAACCTAAAAAAGCCAGGAGAGAGGAAAAGAGTCGATCCAGTAAGAAGAAAGCTGCACAGAGGGAGGACTGTGTCGATCAAGTAAATGAGAGGAAGAAGAAGACGAAAAGTAACCATAGCAACAACAGGTTGAGATCTGCGGAGGATGAAGCACACTGTCTTGGAGACCGCATTGATTCTCCTGAAAGAAATAAAGATCAGTTAGATGACACAATGGTACAAGTGGTTGACTCACACTCTGAAATCAGTGAAAAGGATGACATCTCTGGATGTTCACGTGATTTAAAACCCAACAAGTCAAACTCCAGGATGGAGTCAAATCCAAAGCTGTGCAGAAGAGCAACCAAGCTGCAACTGCCCGCAGAAAGCAGAAATCTGAGGGAGACATTTGTTGTCTGTCAGCGTAAAACTCAAGACGGTGTTTCACTAAACAACCCAAGGACGCCTGATGTGTTCCACGCCTACAGTCACACAATGGACACCAGTGATGAGGCAGTTCATCAGAATCTGGGAGACCTGCTGACGGACGAGATGCCACCGTGGCTGGCCATGGACGTCAGCGCTGTTGATAATGAGGTGGACACTTTTTTCGCCACTCCCAGCAGGGAGACATCACACAGGCCAACAATGCTGGACGAGTCTCCTGCTGTCACAACTGAAGCCTCTCCAGGTGTGTTTCAGATTTCCTCAGTAGTTCAGAATGATGTTCTGTTTTGTGTTTCACCGAATTCCATTGATGGATGTAAAGATGTCAGCGCGTGGACCACAGTAGGAAGACGATGCCTCACCGTGGGTTTTAGTTCTGACTTCGGGTGTGGTGAGAAGACCTGAGGGTCTTGAGTGTTCATAGGTAAAAAAAAAATAAAAATAAATAAATAATAAAGAAATAAGTAGGACTAAGACCACTAAGAGATTTAAATACCAATAAAAGAATCTTTACGATATGACAAGCTGCTGAAAATTATGTAGCTTCCAATAGCTGAATCTCATTTTCTTGCACTCAACCAGGAGGTGATAAAAATGTATTACTGTTGTTTGTTGTACATCTGATCTTTTGTAAACCTAAACACAGGACGGAAGATGCTCCTCTTTTTTTGGAATAAACTCCTCCATCGTGGAGTCAGCAGCATTGTTACTTTCAGCCATGCATGTTGTTGCTGTGTGTATCAGTATGACATTATGTCAACAAGTTAGAATATTGCCATTATAACGAAAACTAAAAATCAAGCTTCACTCCATTTACCTCCACTGCATTATGAGATCTGAGAAAATCAAAGTAAAACTATCTTCAAGGCTAGAAAACCAAATTTGTTGGGGAAAAACGGTTTTAACTTCATTCTGATTTTTGTGTTCCAGCAGGAAGAGTCTTAACATCACTGACCAACACCATTGCAAACCCTGACAGTGAAAAAGGAGGGAGACTCAGGAACCGAGGTGGTGTGGTCAGTTATAAGGAGCCGGCCCTCAACAGGTGAGGACATCTTAACGCTTCTCTACTTTAATATTAATTCTGTCAGAACAGCAGTGAGTAATAATTGTATTTCTTTTTTTTGTGACAGCAAAATCAGGCGTGGAGATAAGTTTACCGACAGCATGTTTCTGAGCTCGCCGGTGTTCAAGGACGGCAAGAAGAAGAAACAGAAGAAGACAGGAACCAACCCAAAGATGAAAAGTTCCATTTTGACGGACTGATTATCTTTATCTTTCTTTCATTTTAAATGTTGGTTTTCTTTTAAAGAATCTTTTTAGTCAAAGTTCAAACAGACCAGATGGAATAAATGTTAAATGTGTTCGTGCAGTATTTAATTGCAAACACTGAAACCAGTCAATATGTTCTGATAACTGCTGCACTGCGTGTTCCCAGTGATGTGTGCACGGTAATTGTCTTAGAGATTGACAGGAGGGTTGGTCATCCATCTGGTCATTCAATCCAGGCTGTTCACCTGAGAAGTCTGTTCCACGTCGCTCTGAAAGGTTACCAGATACAGTGTAGCATGACTCCAGCCAACTCCTTTTTTGTCCCATCATGTAAACTGAAGGTCTGTAAGCTGTTTTTGCTCTTCAACAGTTAACAGTCGTGCAGAATTGTGTGGTGAGTACAGATGTTAGCATGTCAAAGTTGTTTTAGATATTCCATTGTTGTTGTTTTGTTCATTAAAGTGTTATTGCACAGGACAGCTGGATTCAGTTTTGGATTTTTTGCACTCAGCTGTTTTACCATTACATATGGAGTATGTCTTTTTTTTAAGGTGGACTAGAACTACTGGACAGCTGTCTTATTGTATTTGTTGGTAGCTCTCCGTGGAGGCTCAACAAGGTGTCATGTTCCTGACTGTGCTGCACTGCATCCTCAGCTGTGAATTAACCCTTTGTTATAGCCTCTCTTGCCACCAGTACGTCTGTTATCTTCACTGGATTTCCTCCTCCCTCGGTTCAAATCATCTTCCTGGTAATGAAGATGAAACTGCATTCAGGGAGTTAGAAAACTTTGACATGTTTTACTGTTTTTGCAGGATTCCTACATTCAGAAAATGGAAGCAAGGCAGCTGAAAAGAAATGTGGAGGCTCTGATGTGAGTGGATGTTTGAAGCCCACAGATGGCTGAAAGGAACAATCTGAAGCAGATTTAAAAATGACAACTGATTCATTCATTTTCTAATCTGAACAGTGGCGATTACATCGGGCAGAAGCTCAGAGAAAAGTCTTTTGATCCAAAGGGAAGGGGGACCTCCATACTGGACGACCTGGTAAAAATGTTAGAGACAGCTGATCACTGTGATTCCAAAAGATACAAAAATGAGTAAAAACACTCATGAAATAATAGTTGCAGCAAGAACTTCCATGTGGCATTGGTATGTATTTGTATGTTACAGGCTCACTATGACCTGGCCATTAGTGTTGCTCTCTGGTGGTTGGACAGAGAAGAGGGACGGGATGTACTTGACAGAGACATCATGTAAGCTGCTTGTGTTTTTACACACTATGATGGCAGTTATAACTTATTTAATATTTGAACCTTTATCAGTTTACATTAAAAGCACTGACCTGTTTTTACAAATGTGCAGCCAGGAACGTTTCAATCCCACAGAGTCTTATTTCAAATGACTGCTGAACTGCAGAGAAATGTGTCTGATGCTGCACTTAATCATTGCATTTAGTGTGTAATATTTCTTTGAATCTCAGTCTTGTATAACTGGTGTTGAAACATACTGCGTGAGAAACAAGTGGAAATAAAAAAAGTGTAAGCGGTTAAATTGTTGAAAGAATTACATAAATATGACATTATTTAGACACAGAGAGATCAGAGCTGGCCTGTGACAGAAGTGACTCCTAACCCCTACAGGGATTCTGTCTCCTGACCCAGTGGGTAACAATCCTGGACCAAAGAGCTACAATAAGTGTTTAATCTTTTTAGTTTTTATCGCATTTTGAGTTTAACAAGCAGGGGTGTATAACAAACATGAGGTCAGTAAATATCACAGACTGATGTACAGGTATGGTTTATTATGCAGTGATCTGGAAAACAAAGAACAACCAGTGTCATATTTCGGCCAGTGTTATTTTTTTCCTGTCTTTATGTAGATGGAGGGAGTAAGTCAGTGTAGATAGTTGACAGTGGCTACAAAAAGGCTCATAGTGGGAGTGTCTCTCTGAAGCCAGCATGGTAAGAGAAGTTTAGACAGATTGTTACACAAACCTTCAGAAATAATTGTCAAAATGCAGAGATTGTGTGATAATATGTGGGCCTGCTCCATCCTGCCACGAAGAAGTGGGAGCCAGTTCCCTTGGGGTTCTTCTTGGGGGTTAAAAGAACTGAATCAGTGTCAAAGTCGTTGATGTTTCACCTCGTCTGGTATTTCCCAGCACTGTCTTACATCATTTGAGTTATTTTTAATGGAGGTGACACCCTCCTATGGTTCGATCCACATACTTAGAAGAATAGTGCTCTTTATAGGCGCGTGGCAAAAACCCAACACATTAGCCCAAGAGAGCAGCTGAAACGGAACCAGAATGAAATACATCATAGTACACTGTTCTGTCTAAAAATAAAAGCACAAGCTGGCCCAGAGAAGGACAACCTGTTAACACTACTTCACTACATTCACATTCAGTTTCCAAAAAAAGCTACTGTATGTTTTAAATGAAACTTTCTTCTGTTCCAGTGGAGCAACAAGCTGCTCAGGCACTGCCCAGTACCCAAATCGCTTAGAACGGGAGGCTATGATCCTGTCGTCCTTTGCTGGAATTATTATGGTGAGTGCAGCTTCTTGATTTACAGTAAAGTTAAATATGGGTATCATCTTAGCTGGACTTAGAGTTTTTCTTGACCAGGTGTTCATTTTCCTTTTCTTTATTGAGAAGCTGCATTTTGGGGTGTTAAATCTGAAGTACCTTTATGTCCTCAGCAGTAATTGCAATCCTAGCTCAAGCAGTAAGGTGCAGTTTGAATTCAGACAAATGACAGAGACATGACAAAATCTTGGTCCAATCACGCTCCTGAGGTTTGCTTCATACAGGGAGCATAATGTGTTTACTGTGACAGTTAAACTGCTACGAAGTATTTGTTTTTGATTTGCTCGTTGCTGACCTTTGCACAACCTTCCTGCTTCAGAATAGCCTCCCAGTGGAGGAGATCTTGGCTCTATACAGGTGTAAACCAGCTGCCTCATACCCCAACCATCAGTCCAAGGTACAAACGTCCAGGCTAATATTTCACACTCCTGTTTAAAACAAACAGATTCAGTATGTGTCTCATTTTTTTGAGTCAACTGTCTTTGGTCTTGTATCCTTCTTCTCTTAATAATAATAGTAATATAATACAGAAAAGTTTAATCTACTGTTTTTCGACCCTAGACTGCAATCGTCTACCCCTTCACTCTATCCTACCATCCATTCGCCATGCTTGGCTCTTACAAGGCTGTGTACCACTCCAAGAAGCACAGTAAGTGTGTGCAAAATGTATCTGGTATTTATTATCTGGCATTTTTAACACAGTGCTTTCCAAGCTGTATTGGCTTCTGACCCTTAGTAGCCAAACAATGCCTATTTATGAGCCACAGGCTGCAAACTCGCTGCCATCTCATCTTCATTTAAACTGTTTTTTGGAGTTAAAAGTAAAAGTCTCCGATAGTTCTCAAGAAAATGAAGCAAAGTTTTGAGAAAAGACAGAATAAATAAATGAATTATTAATTAATTAATTAATATTAATTAATTGCTTTTAGCTTAATTTTCATTTCATTCAGAATCTTGATTTTAAAAAGTTCTCAAAGACCACCATGACAGCTGAACAACACATGATGTGTTTGAACAGTAAAGAAATGATGATCATTATTATTATTTTGCTTTTTTATGTATTCATGTTCAGATCTTAGTTTAGTAAAAGCACCAATACAAAATTACAAAATTACTCCAATGTACCCGCTATTTGGGAATCAGACGTGTTGATTATTCTAATATACTTAAACATCTCTCGTAGATCTAAAGTTGAAACGATGGCTGTCTGAGAGGACAAAATCTAATGCCCCACCTGGACGAGCCTCAGTGCAATCTTCATCATCGTCCTCCTCGTCTCACTCCTTCCTGAGTGTGAGTAGCTACAGCATCCTAATTTCTGCAGTATTTGTCATTATTTAAACCCATAATGCTGAAGAGGAAAAGAAAATCTGAAAATGATGGGACAACAGGTCTTGTAAAAAGAGTTATTTGTCTTGTTTCAGGTTATTATGATAAAAACTGTAGATTTAAAAAGAAGTTTCCAGAACAGTTCCTTTGGCCTCTACTGCCACCCTGTGGATCTAAACAGACATAATCTGCATCTAATGCTATCTTCTCTATCACTGTCAGGACAGCAATGATGGCCACGAGGAAAGAACTACGCGTTACGAGGGTTCACAAGAGTCTCTGCAGGACTGAAGACACCTCCTGCACTCATATATACAGTTTCTCACTTCTGCTGTCTTTACTTTTGTTGTTCACTTCATTCTGTCACACTGACTGAGAGTTGTTGCAATTTTCTGTATTTGGAGGCTGAGAGGTGATGAAGATAAATCTTCATTAACACATGTGATAATGACATTAAATGGTGGTTGTGGCTGATAACCTGTTGTACTGTTGTGTAGCCAACTGAACCAAGTGACAAAACTAATGTTAACTTGCTCTGAACAGTAAAGAGGAAACTGATTTAGAGTACGGGTAGGGATGGGTATTGTTTAACAAATAGCACTACCTTTGAAGTCATACTGATGCCAATAGAGTACTTCATTCATTACCTGCATTGGTGGCATCTCATTATGCTGGACTGCCAATACACCTTGCTCAACTCGAACACCACAGACTGTATGTGGCTGCCAATGGGGGACAATCATACGTTGCATTAACCTGAACACAGCGATTGGCTACAAATGAAACCATGCAAATAGTCATTATTTTTCTAGATCTTGGTACAAACATGATCTAATGCATGTGTTGTTTGAGAATCTTGATACCACTTGGTACTGGCTTATTTTTTGCTTGATACCTTAAAGGCATCAAGTACTCATACCTATCCTCATAACTGACCTGAAACTGGATAAATGCTGTTTAATAATGACAAAAGTCTTGAAGATTTTAAATTATATTAAAAAACAAACAAACAAACAAAAACAAAACAATCTCATCACTCTACTTAAAACTTTCAAAATGTCTTGCCAATAGAGGTCATCTAAAGCAAGTTGGATATTTTTGGAGTATACCAACTGTGAACTTTACATCATCACTGTCTAGGTGACTAACTAGGTAGTCTCGACCCATTTAACTTGGTGTAACTCAGTCAAACTTAACTCTGGGGGTAGATAAACACCAGCCAAATGCTGGTAAAATATGTCTTTCACATGCACTTTATGATGAACATTTGACAGATGACGGGCAGCTGTGGCTTGGAGGTAGAGCGGGTCATCCACTTATCAGATGATCAGTGGTTCGATCCCGAAGCAGAAAGCTGTGCCATCAGTGTGTGAATGTGTGTGAATGGGTGAATGAGATATGTAGTGTAAAAGCGCTTTGAGTAGTCAGAAGACTAGAAAAGAGATATATAAGTACAGTCCATTTACCATGACAGATGACTGATGATATTGACAGATAATGACAGTTAAATTTACAATAGGTGGCACACTTGGACACTGAAAAGGGACTTCCATCCACAATGTTTCCTAGCATCTGATTTACACATTACTTGTCTAGTCTTTACTAATGAACACATTTTAACAAGTTTTAATGGTGTAACCTGATTTAGTAAACTAGCCAGTAGTTAGTTATTTACAGCCTAATCTAGATGACTAATCATAATAATGCATTTAATGGTATCACTAACAGTACAGTAGGACTTTTTGCCTGTACTGATACAATGATATTAGACATTTTTTTGTTATTTTCAGCATTGTCAGTTGCCACTGTTTCCAATTCAACAAAAGGTTGACAGCTGTGTTGTTTTGTGATGACCTTTGACATTCTGCATGGACCAGTTCAGCCACTTGATGATGGATTAGCGAGTAAAACACCTCTCTGATGTGCATATCAATAAAGAGGGCACAGTGTGGGTCGGTAATCTGCCTGGTAGGACGTTTTGCATTGATGATTCAGGGATTTTTGCTGTATGCCCAGGATCAAGACTCTTGGCAACGATGCCAGCACGTTAAATCCCCGCTCATTGAACAAACAACCAATGTGGGATCTGCCCACCCTTTGATTGAGGTTTATATAGCGGCACTCTGGTCGTGTTTTCACCATTTTCAGTAGGGAACTGGCTCTAGCACACTTTCCAGGATGAGTAAGGTAAGAGCGTGTTTTCTGTCTGTAATGGTCTTCACAAACCTGATATTAAACATATAACTTGTAATGTGAACAAACTGATAAATAAAGATATATTCAGGTCCTCTGGAAAAGGTACCAGCATTGATTGGAGAAACTAACTGCCATAGCCTGATTGAAATGTAATACAGACTAAGCCACAGGTAAAACTTTGGTCTTTGGCTTATACTGGTTTTATGTTATAAAAAAACTGTAATTGGGTAGTTCTTACAACAGGGATATGATTAATACTATATATCTTTTTTTTTTATTGGTATGACCATAATGAAGCATAAAATTGCCAAAACAGGTTGTGCAAGCTTTATACTGAACTTTTTATTGTGACAGACCGAGCTCTGATTCATCCCTGCTTTCTCTCCTGGACTCAGATCACCTTCTATGAGGACAGAAACTTCCAGGGTCGCTCCTATGAGTGCGACACCGACTGCCCTGACATGCACCCCCACTTCAGCCGCTGCAATTCCATCAAGGTGGACAGCGGCTGCTGGGTGCTGTACGAGAAGCCCAATTACACCGGCTTCCAGTATGTTCTGACCAGAGGAGAGTACCCAGACTACCAGCGTTGGATGGGCTACAATGACACCATACGCTCCTGCCGCACATACTCTTATGTGAGTAAATGTTTTGCTTCATTTAATGCTTGTGAAGTGTGTGAACTAAAGACAATGAAGGAGAGAAATGGGTGCAAAACCCTGTTTTCTATGAGCCATATGTTCTATGTTTTTTTTTATTTGGTGAAGATAAAAAGCATGCATGAAATTCCAAATTGACATGTCAGTCTTGCAGAAGAATTGTGTGTAATCATCAGGAGATTTAGGACAAAGCTGAGCATGAAGAACCACAGGGACACACTCTGTTGTACAGTTCCTGTTCTGATTTGGTATTGTCCTTCACTGTGCATCTCACAGACCAGTCAGGGCCCCTACCGCATCCGCATCTATGAGCGTCCCAACTTCCAGGGTCAGATGGTGGAGTTCAGCGAGGACTGCGAGTCAGTGCAGGAACACTTCCACAGCCGTGACATCTACTCCTGCAACGTCATGGAGGGCTACTGGACCTTCTACGAGCACCCGAACTACCGTGGTCGTCAGTACTTCCTGAGGCCTGGAGAGTACCGCAAGTTCGGTGACTGGGGGGCCACCTGTGCCACCACTGGGTCCTTCCGCAGAATCACCGATTTTTAATCAGGAACCTGGCTTGATTTTAATTACATTTCAGTTTCATCAAAAATACACTTTTTCCTGTGGACTTCCTCCTTTAAAAGACAGTTATTTGTGGAAACTGGTAATGTTAATAAAATGATGTGTCTCATACAGTAAGGAGTAGGATGTTTGATTTGGTTATTAGTAATGAAATGACCCGGCATATCAATATGATGTTAAATAAATGAATCTATTATAAACTACTTACTCTGTGCTTCTCTCTCAATACATATTTTGTTATTGACTGTTTTAAGGAATTGATTCTTAAAATAATATTTATTTTAAGTTTTTTTTTACACAAGCCCCTGCTTTCCACACTTCATAATTACTTCCACTTTTCATCTGATCACGAGTCATAAGTTGGACTTAAGCGTGATCTCTAACATTAATACAAGCTCCACACTCTCACACATACTTTTAATAACAATATAAGAAGATTTAGAATCTCTACTTAGAAAAAGAAGCATGAAGTGATGTCAATGACATTCACAGACAGAAAACATCAATAGTGACGAAAGGGTTACTATGCGCACCAATCATCTGTTACTATCTACAATACAGAGCATATTTCATCATTTATTTAAATACCTATCAAATTCATTTCAGTTTCATATTTTGTATATGAATCCATCCCATTTAAAAAGAACTGAAGATGGGTAAAAGAGCTCAGCATTGACTGTTCCAGTGCATGTCCATGTGGCTCTTGCTAGAAGCTGCACAGTGTCAGTTTACTCTGACAGAGGACGTGACAAACAGAGTGTGAAGACTCCTGAGTTTCTGCTGACACCGGGCTTCATTTGAATAACAACACACACGGCAGCACCTACTCCCACAGGGTAAGGTATATAAAGATGGGCTGTACCTTTGTGGTCAAAAAGCAAGAAGTGGTTTGACCGACAGCAGCAGCTATGATGGGAAAGGTTTGTGTCCAATTTTACATTACAAACGAAGACAATGACAAGTGTAGCCTGCTTCATACTGATTAAACAAGTGTCAAAGATGAGCTGAACGTGACAAGCTGGCGTGTTTTTGCTCCATCAGATCATCTTCTACGAGGACAGAAACTTTGGAGGCCGTTACTATGAGTGCATGAGCGACTGTGCTGACCTGCACTCAATGTTTGAGCGCTGCCGCTCCATCAGGGTAGAGAGCGGCATGTTCATGATCTACGACCGCCCAGGCTTCATGGGAAACCAGTACTTCATGAGGAGGGGAGAGTACTCTGACTACATGGGCATGGCTGGCCTGAATGACTGTGTCAGGTCCTGTCGCATGATCCCCATGGTAAGGCCCTCAGTAAAACTACATACTTACCTTGATATGTGTCACTATAATCCAAACATCACATCAGTGAACCTCTTAACTGTATATCCTAAAGTGCCTCTAAACCTTTTTAGCAGGAAATGTAGGTGAACAAAATAAATAAATTTAACCTAAAGGCAATTCATTGTAAACAGATCAAATTCAAGGTCCAATTTTTTTTTGCTCCTGCATAAATAATTAACTGGTTTCACCACTTCATTTAAGGAGTATTGAAGCAGCCCCAATGAAATGTATGTATAAAATGAGACATTGACATGACATTTACATTTACATTCAGTCATTTAGCAGACACTTTTATCCAAAGCGACTTACAGAGAAGGGAACAATCAAGGTACAGTGCGATAAGAAAGCGTTAGTGCAACAATAAGTGCTATGACAATTCTTGAAGAGGTAGCTTTCTCATGTCCAGTTGTAGGTAGTGCTAGGAGAGAAGGTAATCTCTGAAGAGCTGGAGGTCTTCAGGAGTTTTTTAAAGGTAGAGAGGGACACCCCTAATCTGGTAGGAACTGGAAGTGCGTTCCACCAATGGGGAACAACAAATGAGAAAAGTTTGGATTGTCTTGAGCGGACAGGTGGCAGAGTCAGGTGTCTCTCATTGGAGGAGTGCAGTGGTTGTGAGGTCTTTAAGCCTGGGAGTTGTCAGGTAATTACAGGGCTTGAAGGGCTTTCCAGCCTTTATGCTAAGCTAACTAGCTAACTAGCTACTCACAGCAGTTTATTCTTTACCATACAGACGTGTGGTATCAGTATTCTCAACTCTTGACAAAGCAAATAAACGCAAAATATCAAACTATTCCTAAAACCAAGCAAAGCTGACTTTTAATGAGGCATGATGATCTTTGACATTAAAATTTATGATACGAAAAGAAAATATGACTTATATTGTCATACAAATATGACAAATATGGCTTCCCTCATTTGACTTGTCAAGATGTGACCCTTTGACCTTCCTGCCCTCTGTAGCACAGTGGTAGCTTCAGGATGAGGCTCTACGAGCATTTTGACATGGGAGGTGAGATGATGGAGCTGATGGACGACTGCCCCAACATCACGGACCGTTTCCACATGTCCAACTTCAACTCCTGCAACGTGATGGACGGCCACTGGCTCATATACGAGCATTCCAACTACAGAGGACGTCACTACTACCTGAGGCCTGGCCAGTACAGGAGCTTCAGCGACTGGAGAGGCAACAACTCCAGGATCGGCTCCATCAGGCGACTCATGGATCTCTAAAGACAGAAGAACGGTTCTTGTGAAATGTCTGCTGTTTGCCTTGTTTCACACGCTGAATAAAATGGCATCAGTGCTCAAGTGTTTTCAGTTTTGTTCTTGCTCTCTGCATTTGGAGGGCATGTTTCCTCATGAGGATGTGATGGGGTCATGGCCTGACATCCTGACTCTCATCAGAGGCTTGAATAAAATTCTGCAATCGCTGAGACATACCACACCGAGACTCAAGCGTTATCTCTTGTGGAGCTAATCCTAACCCTAACCCCTAACCCTCTCACTCACAGTTCCTTCCATTGACACTTTAGAGAATATCACTACAAGGTCCATTTACCATACTTTTGATCATATCACATGCTCTTCTTCAGCCAATGGAGTTCACCCAGTTGTGTTTCTAAGGTCAGGAGTGAACTTTGCTCCTCAGCTTTTAAGACAACAAGGGTGAGAAATCCTCTAACTGCTGCAGAATAGATAAGAAATGACTTATCTACCTTTGGGTATGTTTGAATGTGTGTTTGAATAAATACAGAGTTAAATAAACACAGGAAAAACTGATTTTCAAGCAGTTTTTCACTGGTTAAGCAGTGTGTAGTTGCTGCGTATGGACCTCCACCAGAGGTCAGCAGTGGAGAGTTGAAATTATACACACCGCAAGGACAAACTAACATTCTCTTGACAAATACAATCATTTATATTGGATAATATCATACAATACACAGCTAGCAAATGCTATGTAACTGTCAATTCCTTTGGTACTAATAACCTTGTTATCTGGGAAGTCTACATTTTACAATACATGAAATCTAAAACATAATTTAGACATAAGTGAACACAATGGTAATGTGCCATTAACATTAACATAAATCTAGAAGTGTAGGTCTCTGCTTATAGTAAGAGAGATGAAAAAAAAAATCCATACCAAGAACTCCACTGATGGCAGAAATCATCCATAAGTAGAATCCATCAGCAGACTGGGGTCTAATTTTAGAAATACAAAATCCACCACCCATTCAGTGACGACAAAGAGTTCAGCACTGTTTCATACAAAAACCTCATGCCGCAACACCAACACCAAACAGGCTGTCCGCTGTCACCTTACAAACATAACCACTGAGCATCTCTTCAGGATAACACAGAGGGACACATGCCAAAGATTCCAGGCTATTACAATATGAATGACTTGTGCAGAGTCTGCATTCTCCATTCACTATATATGTGACAGGTGGGAGTCTTCAAAGAGCTGGATGGATCACGTAGGGCAAGGCACAGGGCAGGCAAACCGGCCAACATGGGGAAGGTAAACATCACAGCTCCTAGCACACACTCTCAGGAAGGCAGCGGGGATGACAGTATGCTGTTCATGTTGGTACACAACGAGAAAAATGCTCTTATTGCAAATTAAACAATATTCTGACAGGCCTCCAGTTTTTTGTTACTTTTTTTTATTAAAAGGGGAGAAAGTGGATTGATAGTGGATTACCAGAAAAAGGTCAATTGCATTTTGCTGCCATCATAGTTTTTTCTTTACACTAGGAGGGGAGGGGAGGCGACAGGGAGACGGCAATCTGCAACTGAATCACTAGATGTCACTAAATCCTACATACTGGTGCTGCAGAAATATGTACTGTATATTTCTATTGGTGAACAGGGTTTGCTGTCTGCTGATCAGTATGAATAAAGTAAAAAATCAATTTCAAAGCAAAGCCATTACAATTTCCATTGTCCAGATCACCTTCTATGAGCACAAGAACTTCTCTGGGCGTGATTATGAGTGCACCTGTGACTGTGCTGACCTGACTTGTCACCTGAACTCCTGCAACTCCATCCGGGTGGAGAGCGGCAGCTTCATGATCTATGAAAAGCCCAACTACAGTGGTGACCAGTACTACCTGAGGAGAGGAGATTATCCCGACTTGGGTGACTGGAAGGGTGTCATCGACTGTGTCAGCTCCTGTCGACTCATTTCCATGGTGAGCTATGCCAAAAACTTGAAAACCAATGATATCAATTCTCTGACCAGAACAATAGACCTTTTTTCACAGCAGCCAGGTGTTATTCAGGTCAAACAGAGTCAGGGTACTGCTGTGATGCATGTCGGCTCACTAGAAAGTCTCCTTTGCACTAAATGGAACAAAACCATTTAATATTTTTTTCAGAAATTCACAACATGACTTTAGTCTGAAAAACGACAGTGTCTACAGCACTACATTGGAGCCAAATGTTAACATTAGCATGCTAACACATTAATATATCTAATATATGTATGTTTACCATGGCCATCATCTTAATGTAGTGTGCTAATATTAGCAGTAACCACATAGTACAGCTGAGGCTGATTGGAATGTTGTTGGTTTTTTGGGCATCAAAAATGGATGCATTAAAATGTTGACCTGATGGTGGCGCTTAATAATACTGTCAAGTCACAAGTATTAACCTCATGGTTAGAAAAGTATCTTGGTTTCATCCTCTCAGGACTATGGAGCCATGCTCTTAGCTTGTATGAGCGTTTAAACTCTCAAACTTGGCTTTTAAAATGATTCATCATCTGTTGTGTAGCCTAATGCAAAATTATATATAATTCTGTTCTGTTTCTTGCTTTAGTAATGTTCCCCCTTTCATTCAAAACCAGGAGTCTGGGTTGTTCAGCATGCGCCTGTATGAGCGCATTGAGTTTGGAGGTCAGATGATGGACCTGGTGGATGACTGTCCCAGTGTCCCAGACCGCTTCCACTTGGACAACATCTTCTCCTGCCATGTGTTCAAAGGCAACTGGCTCTTCTATGAGCACCCAAACTATCACGGCAGGATGTACCTGATGAGACCTGGAGATTACAAGAGGTTCAGCGAGTGGGGCAGCAGGTCCGCAAGGGTCGGCTCCATCAGACGTGTCATGGACTACTGATTCTATTTTGAAGAATCTCTGAGTTGCAAGCAGGTTTTGGACAGTCTTTATGCTCAGATACTAGTCTACACGACTATAAAATGTGTAACATTCTGTGGCTCAGTGGTGATATTTGCTTTGGTTTATTCAAGGATTAAGACTAAATCTGAAGAGCACACACAACAACCAAACGTTTTTGGACCTATTCTTGATCAAACACTCACCACCATAATAAAGCAATTACACAATGAGCCTTCATAACCCATTCAATTTTGAGGAGGACCTCAGGCATTTAAAAACACACCATTATTGGGTGGGACTTTTGTAGCTATTGTAGAACTGCAATGATTAGAAGTGATGTACGATGAGTGAGAGTACATCCTTCACATAAATCTTAACATCTTATTCTGCCTCTGACATTATTATTATGTCTTTAGATTGCACAGGTTATCATGTCTCGACTGTGAATCATCAATTTGATCTTGCTGATGCTTTGTAGTACATTCTATCAATCTGTTGTACAGTGGCATTTTCTGGTGGGGAATTGTGATGAACATGGAGGAAAGAACAATAACTCATTACACATCAAGAGTCATCCATACATAAACAGATTTTTTCCACCCATACACCCCTGATACTCCTGATCCACCATCGCTGTGACTGATATATTTGAATGACAATTCTTTATGCTGTGCAATCACACAGCTGGCCTTTCTTTCTTTTTTTTATAAAGTGCAGTGGCTTGGCTCAGGAGCAACAATAACCAGTAATACAGTCTGATACCAACATGGGGAAGGTAAAGAACATGAAATGTTATGGTTCAGTGCTGACTTTGTATTTTACAGAATAATTTTTTATTTTGTTTATTTTTAGAAGTTTTTGTATCTCTGCTAGACATTCATGGCTCTGTGTGAAAATGGAAACCATCTGTATGAGTGTGTGTGTGTAATGATTAGTTCTGCAGATCATATTTTACAAAGACAGAAACTCCCAAGGGCACTCTCATGAGTGCAGCAGCGACTGTGCAGATCTTCACCCCTACTTCAACAGATGTAACTCCATCAGGGTGGAAAATGGCTGCTTCATGATCTATGAGAGGCCAAACTATATGGGCAACCAGTATTACCTAAGGAGAGGAGAGTACGCTGACAACCAGCGTTTGATTGGAATGAACGACTATGTTGGATCTTGCCGTATGATCCCCCAGGTAGGTCATAAGGGTGCAGACAGGCTGTTTGTGGTAAACACCTACCTTAGTAAACTAAAATATCTCTATACGTCAAGGTATGTATGAGTTAGATATATTATTATACTGGACATTTTAATAGCAGTTTTCTATCCTGTTCCAGCACCGTGGCTCCTATAAGATGAGGCTTTATGAACTGTTCGACATGTCCGGCCAGATGCACGAGCTGGCGGACGACTGTCCAAATGTCCAGGACCGCTTCAGCATGTCTGACTTCAACTCCTGTAAGCAGCCACTGGCTGCTGTATGACCCACCCAACTACAACGGCAGAGTGTACTACCTGAGGCCTGGAGAGTACAGGGGATACGGTGACTGGGGAGGTGCCAACCCAAGAGACAAGCTTCATCTTTCCCCAAGTTGAATTCACTATTTTCCCAATAAACTTGAACTGCTGAATGAAACATTATGTTTTACTGTGTGTATCTGCAAGCTGGGGTTGTTGACTCTGGTCACTAGAAAGAATAATTACTACAAAATTGTATCACCATTTTGTAAAATGCTATCACAAAGTTGTGAAACAATGCCAAAGTTGCCCCCTCTAGACTTTGTGCAACCTGATTGGATTAGCTAGTCTCTAGTTTATTCATATGATTAACATTAAAGGACCATTATAGGACCTGAATGTCACAAATACAATGATTGTGAACAGAGCCAAGAGCAAATGACAGAATAACAGAAAAACAATAAACAATCTAGCAAAGCAGGACACAGTACAAACACATATTAGTACAAAGCGTAAAAACAGTTTCAAGCAAATCAAAAATAAAGAAAAGATCAAAAATAAACTGAGTTGACAGAATGTACCTCTCACACCTTTTCATTTATCTTAAAATACACGTATAGATTATGAGAATCATGCACAACCTGTTAGTTAGTAGTAGTCATAGTCTGTCTTCATATTTAGAAAAAAAAGATTAGGAAAACACTTAAAATACAGAATTTTGACCAAAATTGTCAAAACAAAATGTACCTTCAATACACCAGAGATAAACGTTTAACATTCAAAACAAAATGACTGTAATCATAACTATTTTATAACTATATAATATCAAACATCAGTAACAACCATAACACCATTACATGAAACAATAACAGTTAAACATAAATAAAAGTTTACATTTTAAGATGTAACTAACACTACAATTAAAGTATGTATGTTCATATACAGGAAGATTAGGTTTGCTACATATACTCTATTGTACATATCTATCACTGGTCTATCACTCAACTTGAAATCTGACATTTGTTGTTTTTGTCTGGATATGACTAATTAATTAAACATACAATACACACGAAAGATGATGAAGTCATAGTCATAAACTAAGAGTCATTATTAGCTAGAGCTGTATAGCTGGATGAAATACGTGTCCACCACTCATTTTGCAGTCTAATATTACAGCAGGAGTCTTCAAAAAGTCAAATATGGCAGTAGTACATCAAGGGAATTGTAGTTCATTAAGTCAAAGAAAGATAGTTGCACAAAATGCTGTACCACACCTGACCCTGGGAGTAAATGTGGCGTTAGTAGATGAAGCAAAGCATCCCCCGCACAGCTAACATACAGTACACTGTAAAAATATACAAATCCAAATAAAATCTTTATGTCCAGTGTAGCATACAGCCAAAGCATGGTATACACTTACTTATTTGCATACAGTGTAGTGCGCAGGTAGAGCTTTAGAGAGAGTGAATGGCTTCCTGGTCTGTTACACAACATATTTAATGCGAAAGGGCTGTTCTATATTGTTCTGTAGCCATTGTCCACTGGATGTGTGGATACCATACTAGTCTTTTCCCTTGTCCATGCATGTCAAAACACCAAACCAGTTAATTATTTATCCTTTTTTTCAAATACAAATCCATATTTCTGACCCAATGTTGTGCTCTAACAAAAAGGTAAACATGTGCCAGTAGCCTTCAATAATAACTACGAGAGAATTTGAATAACAATGCTTTGTTTGTCAAGGGGTAGTATAAAAAGCCCTGAAAACATGGGGAATCTCTCCAACGGAGACCATGGGCAAGGTAAGTACTGTTTTTCCTCTCTGCTCAGATTAAATGTAAGTTGTTACAAAGCTATTCAATTTTTTCTATAGTATGTTTTCATGTTGAGCAAAGAGCTGAATTCCTCTTTGCTGAACCACGGTCACAGCTTATGACATTAATAATTTTATGTTCTACCAGATTATCTTTTACGAGGACAAGAACTTCCAGGGTCGGAGCTATGAGTGCAGCAATGACTGCACGGACCTTCACTCATACTTCAGCCGCTGTAACTCCATCAGGGTGGAGAGTGGCTGCTTCATGATCTATGAACGACCCAACTTCATGGGCCACCAGTATTTCATGAGGAGGGGAGAGTATTCTGACTACCAAAGGTGGATGGGCTTCAGCAGCTGTATCCGTTCATGCCGAATGATCCCTGCGGTATGTGGGTTTTATTTGTAAAGATGGAGAAGAGAAATGAAAGATTGAAAAAGAGGAATTTCAGCAAGTTAGTATGATTTAATATAGAGTAAGGACACATATTTTTGTTGTAACATTCTCCATGTTTGATTAACTTGTGGTTACAAAAGATATAGTATATCATCTTTTGATCAAACCTGTTTTCTTTTGGTCCTACAGTATCGAGGCTCCTACAGAATGCGTATCTATGAAAAGCCCGACTTCAGTGGTCACATGATGGAGTTCATGGATGACTGCCCATGTGTGTCTGACCGTTTCCATCACCGCCATGTCTACTCATGTAATGTTATGAATGGCTACTGGATCTTCTATGAGTACCCCAACTACCGAGGCAGACAGTACTTCCTGAGGAATGGGGAGTACAGGAGGTACCGTGACTGGTGTGCCACCTGCGCCATCGTCGGCTCCTTCAGGAGGGTCACCGAATTTTAGCCATGAAACGAAACCTTGCTGTAAATATCAAACACTTAGTTTATTAAAGACGTTGAATTTTTAACCTCCTTTGTATATGTGTTTTCATTGGTTTGTCAAAGATTGGATTTGGTAGGCATTTCAAAGTGTGATTGAACTGAGTAAGTAAAAGGAGCCAATAAAGACAATAAAAGACACTTTTACTGTGCGGTAACTTTGTGGATTCTGTACTTCGTTACTTTAAATAAGAGGGTTAAAGATGTTTTTTTTTCACTGTACTTAGATCCTAACTGTCAAGAACAAGAGGGGTAAACAGCCTTAACTGTACTGTAGCTGGTTCAAAACAAATAAACCAGCCGTCAAATGGAGAGCAACTTTTAAATCTTTTTCACTGAGATTCTTTAATTCAATTTATCTCACTCTTGTCCAGAAAAAAAGTCGCACTGTCCAATATTTCATTGGACGGTCTTTAACTTAGAGAACGGCACACATTCGTTGTGTCATTGTTTTAATAAGCTTCTGCAATGTCACAACATTTATTTCCATCCAGAGTTGCATTAATTTTCTGCCAAGATCTTATATTGATGATGGGAGAGTCGCACCACTGAGCAAAGTTTTCTCCAGCACATTCCAAAGATTCTCAATGGGGCTGAGGTCAGGTCTGGACTGTGGTGGCCAATCCATGTGTGTACAGGATGTGTCATACTCCCTGAACTACTCATTTACAATGTGAGCCAGATGAACCCTGGCATTGTCATCTTGGAATATGTCCGTGCCATCAGTGGTCCGTGAAATCAGTGGTCATCCAGTATATTTAGGTAGTCACCTGACCTCATTCTTTGGGGACATAACTTTGTTGAACCTGACCTGACCACCTGCAGCAACCCCAGATCATAAAACCAGCCCCGCAGACTTGTACGGTGATCACTTCATCCACCTCTCTTCTTACAGTAATGTGCCCAAGACGATGGTTCACCTCCATCCTTCCAGGTTTTAATAATGCGTTGGACAGTTCTTAATCTGATTTGAGTCGTTTTAGAGATCCCTTTAGTTGTTTTCTTTGCTTGATGCAGGCCAATAATTTGACCCTTCTGAAACTGATTTACATACTTTCCACGACCACAGGATACGTCTTCAGTTGTTTAAGAAAGGAGAAGCTACTCACAGCATCAGCTAGGGTTAAATAGCTTGTTGCTAGCTGAAACATATTAATTACTGCAGTAATTATCTAATGGAAAACTCTTGATGAAGGTGATGACTTTTTTTTTTGGACGGGCAGTGTATTTTCAGTGAGAGGTGTGTGAATAGAAACGTTTCCTTTGAAATTTATTGCAAATTTCAAAATATATTTATTTCATAACTACTGTTGTATGAATGGCTTCAGTTGGGTATATCAAGATAAATAGTTAGTGGTGTTAGTTTTCCAGGTCAGGTGCCCTTAAACTACAGCAGAACAGGATGCAATAAAATTACATCAATGGTGACACCGTGTATGAAAAAAAAGCCTATAGTGTATTCACACTATAACATAAATTATAAACATAAATTATAATTTGATTTGAATTTTTTCATCCTGCCAAGCAAGACATTTAAGCTGCAATAAAATAAAAACAGAGCTACATCATCACAGCCTGGTTACTTTCTGTGCAAAAGCAATGCTATTTTCCTTAAGACAACAAATAAACCCGTGGACTTCTTTCAAAAATGTCTTAATATGATTTTCTTTATTTATAGAATGTGCCCATGAGCATAAGCTGCACAGCCAGAATTTAGCTGCCTATTTTTTAATAATTAAAACATAATGAATGCTACTCTGAAAGAATTTATAGTGTGACTAAATTGTTTGTTTCCTTCATAAAGTATGTGAATAAGGGGTAGTGGGGTAGAAATTAGCGATTATTTCTTTTTATAGTTTCAGTTTACATACGCTAGATTGCAACAGAAATTTTATTTACAAAGCAGGATTTGGTAAAAAAAAAAAACATAGTCAGCGTGTCTAATTCTTTTCATACTAAATATTTGTACTGGTTCTAGGCTTCTCATGTGTTTGTCAGAGATGTGGCCTGATGTCATGTTCTTTCCATCAGTGATGATTACAGCGATGATGTGGACCACCTTCTGACTCAGAATGGAACACACACAAAGCGTACGCTTATAATAGACAATACAGATGCCAGAAATGTATGGATAGACAACCATTGTTTTACACTTATAGTCCCCGTTCAGCAAAAGTCATACTGCCAATTCATCAGCTTTGCACATGGCCTTGAATAACCACGTGGTCCCTGTGGTTTTATATAAAAAGGCACTGGAGATATGGAGCTGGCAGAGCAAGTTGAACCATCCACTGGCTACAACCTAAACCACTATCATCATGGGCAAGGTTAAAGGATATCTAATTTAAAAACAACATTTTTACACAGCAAAATATATTCAAATTTTAAGGTGAGCAATGACATGAACACTATTTAAATCCTGGTCTTCCCTATGTTTTCTGTTACAGGTCATCTTCTACGAGGACAGGAACTTCCAGGGTCGCTCCTGGGAGTGCATGAGCGACTGCGCTGACTTTTCCTCCTACCTGAGCAGATGCCACTCCTGCAGGGTGGAGAGCGGCTGCTTCATGGTCTATGACCGTCCCAACTACATGGGAAACCAGTACTTCATGAGGAGGGGCGACTATGCTGACTACATGAGCATGTGGGGATGGAACAGTGGTATCAGGTCTTGCCGTATGATCCCCATGGTAGGTATAAAACAAACATCTGTTATACAACAGTTCTATTATGGGTGACACCCACCACAAAACGTGATATTAAGACATTAATTTCTTTTTGTTTTACAGTACAGAGGCCAGTACAGGATGAGGATCTACGAGAGGGAGAACTTCGGTGGTCAGATGTATGAGCTGATGGATGACTGTGACAACATCATGGACCGTTACCGTATGAATGACTGCATGTCCTGCAACGTGATGGACGGCCACTGGCTGATGTACGAGCAGCCCCACTACAGAGGCAGGATGATGTACTTCAGGCCCGGAGAGTACAGGAACTTCAGGGATATGGGCTGGAGCGGCTCCAGGTTCATGAGCATGAGGCGTATCATGGACATGTGCTAGATGTCTGTATTTGATTTAAGCAAATAAAATGTGGAATTCATAAATATGTTTGTGTTTTTTTGTGTGGCTTCTCCTTAGTAGTTAAAATAACTATATATATATACACAGGGCTGACATTTGCTGTTTCTCACAACGTCCTAAAAGTTTACTTAAAAATATCACAAGTTTCTCATCATGTTCCTTTATATAAAATAAAGGACGTCTTTAGTCAAAATATAATTCAAGTTTAATCTAACTGGACTCTTTTTGTGTTATAATTGCTCACATTTCTATTGTTATGATAAGATTGTTACTCACCAAAATCATTGCAGATATCCTACACAACAAAGGCTGGCAATTGGACAGGTTGTAAGCAGGCCAATAGTTTGGCTATATTATCTACTTTTTTATTTGGAGGTCAACCCAAAAGGCCAGATGGACTATATAGTCCCTCCAGTCAGTTCTGGTTTCTGCCCTGAGGTCTTATGACAGGCTTGGAATGCCTCCAAGGGAAGGTGATCAGATGTCTGAATCACTTAAGCTGGTTCCTTTTGACATGAAAGAGCAGTGGCTCTACTCTGAGCTGGATGTCTAAGCTCCTCACTCTATCTGTATGGCTGAGCCCAGACACTCCATGGAGGAAACTTATTGGTGGTCACTACCCACAGCTCATAAGGTAAGGTTTGGAATGTAGATAGATTAGAGAATCAGGATCTTTTGGCTCCCTCTTCCTCAAAAGAGTCCAGGAAAAATCTGCAATGCTGCAGATGCTGCTCCAATCCATCAGTCCATCTGTCCATTTTTGTCATGACCCTGAGATACTTGAACTCCTTCACTCAGGGCAATAACTTACTCAAAACCCATAACCATTGTTAAATGATATATAGTATTTGTATCTATATGTATCTGCAACTTATCTCACTCAGTTCTGGTTTGAATATTGCATGTTTAATGGCACCTCAGATAAATGCAGACATAAAAGCTTCACAGAGTTTAAGTGGCAGGTAGATCTCAACATCACCTTTTTGGAGAACTGTGTGAATTAGGCTTTCATGGTCAAATTGCTGCAAAGAAAGCACAACTAAGGGAAATCAGCAAAGAAACACAAGGAATGTTAGACCAGTGGAAATCTGTACTTTGGTCTGAGGAGTCATTTTTAACATATGCTTGCATATATGCTTCTAAGGAAGGAAGGTAAAGCGGCCAATAAGTGCTTAGCATATATGGGCACTTCTTCAACACTGTTGGAAAAGCATTCCAGGTTATGATCTTATGAATCTGATTGAGAGAATGTCAAGAGTGTGGAAAGCTGTCATCAAAGCAAATGGTGGTTGAACTATTAATATATATCTGTAAATAAACTCCATCCATCCATCCATCCATTTTCTGTAACTTCTTATCCTCCTGGAGCTGACCCCAGTTTTAGTAAACTCAACATTCCAAATTCCATCTGTGCAACATTATTCATAGTTATAAAATACTCACAATTCAGTTGCAGCCACCAGAAAACTGCTTTATCTGGCCACCAAAGTCTTTGCATCTAAACATCACTTGCTTTGTCAAGTTCGAAAAAAAAAGCCAGTGTATACGCGACACATTTTCAACCTGTGAAAAGACAAGAAGCTCAGCTATTAATAATTCAGAATCTATCATGGTTTTTGTCTACTCAAAGATCATCCATCCACTTTGAGGGCGACGAGAGAGTTTAGTTTAACTGTTGCGCAGCCACAACAACAGAAACTATTTTTCACTAAATTAAATGGTTTGGAAACTTCTTGTGATTGCCACAGAATAGCTTTTGTTCTATTTACTAAACTCTGATGAATGACAAGGTCTACTAGCAAAACAAAATGCCGTACCTCCCATTGTGTGTCACAATACGGTTCTGATGGGCAAGCGTGGCTCTGCTACATTCTCTTAGAGTGTAAACACTGTATTGTTAATCAGTTGTTTTGAATGTCAGCCTTTTTGAAATTCTAGTATGGTCTCCAAATTGATTAAAACATTGATATTTTTTCATGTTTCAGCAGGGTGATAGACTTCAGAACAAAATGGTTATTTTGTTGTAAAAAGTACAATTAAAGCTGATTTTTTTTTCCTCTTAAGAGCATAAACTGTATGGACTGCACTGGGTGTAAATCATGTGATATAAATGATTCTGTACAGTTCATATCTACTAATATGATAAACACCCAGTGATTAGAAACATAATGTCTTAAACATTATGTTTCACCCAGTTTCACCCAGGAGAAAGGGGTTCTTGTCCCATGTGAAACTAAAAGTATTTTAAGATTGAAGTTAAATGTTGTATGTGTCACCACACACTGTGGTGTTCTTATGTTATGCAATGTGATTTATATAACATCACATAATTATTTTAGCCATTTTTTTCCTAAACGTAACCAAACTATCAGCATTCCAAAACATTAACCATGTGTTAAAAAGACTTTTTGGCAGAAATCCCTGCTCAGAGGGTTGTCACACCCCTCTTAAAACAGGGCAAAACAACAAAAACTAAATCAAGGATACAAAAAGGCAGCATAAAAATGATAAATGTTTTTCTTATTTGCATTTTCTCATTTAAGTACACAAACATACTACCATGACCACAATGACCCAATCCTCCTGACAATGACCACCACAACTTCAATGACCCAAACCTCCGGACCTTGGCCACCATTTTACCAATTCAAGTTACTCACCTAGAAACCTTTTTAAGGGTGAGAAAATGGCTAGGAAGAGAAGCCAGAGATTCGTCAAGTACCAAGTCATTACAAAACTAGAGGACAGTTAGAAAGTTACATGGCATTTCCTGTATGAATTTCTATTGGAGACAATGTAACAGTACCCAGAAACTAAAAATTCCAGCTACCAAATGCACATATAACTGCAACTAATGTCCTAAACCAATAGTAGCATATTTGAATTTATCATCAGCTGGTCTTTACCAACTTACCATCACCAAGCACAAAGATCCAATCCCTACAACCCTTGTTAAAGCATTTGGTGTCA
This sequence comes from Protonibea diacanthus, assembly GCA_028641955.1. Classification (NCBI taxonomy): domain Eukaryota; kingdom Metazoa; phylum Chordata; class Actinopteri; family Sciaenidae; genus Protonibea; species Protonibea diacanthus. The sequence continues at coordinate 1,906,538 of CM053986.1, forward strand.
ATTATTTCTCCGATAACTTCTCTGTCTACTGATATAGCTTCTCCCTCTCTGAAAGTTACTATAATATAGTACATTTTGGATTTCTAAATGAAATGCAAAATTTACTTTCATCTGAAAAGAGGGCTTTGGACCACTGAGCAACAGTCCAGTCCTTTTTCTCTTTAGCCCAGGTACGACGCTTCTGACGTTGTTGCGTCTGACGTCCAGGAGTAGCTTGACACGAGGAATGCAACAGTTGTAGGCCATTCCTGGATACATCTGTGTGTGGCTCTTGATGCACTGACTCCAGCCTCAGTCTGCTCCTTGTGAATCTCCTCCAAATTATTGAATGGCTTTTCTCTCAAGGCTACAGTTATCCCTGTCCATCTTTTTCTACCACACATTCCATCCCCTCAACTTTCTATGAATATGCTTGGATACAGTAATACAGTGATACAGTAACTATGTGGACAACCAGCTTCTTTAGCAATTAACTTTTGTGGCATACCCTGCTTGTGGAGGATGGTAATGTCTGTCTTATGGACAACTGTCAAGTCAGCAGTCTTCCCCATGATTGTGTAGCCTAGACTTAGAACTAGACTTAGAGACCATGTAAAGGCTCAGGAAACCTTTGCATGTGTTTTCAGTTAATTAGCTGATTAGAGTGGGACATTGTGAGTCTACAATATTGAACTTTTTCACAATATTCTAATTTTCAGAGATACTGAATTTTGGTTTTCATTAGCTGTAAGTGATAATCATTAAAATTAAAAGAATGAATTGAAATAATTAATAATTAAAATAATTAATAATAATAAAGAACTTTTCCATGATATTCTAATTTATTGAGATACACCTGTATGATGGATGACTTCAAGCCTAATCAGAATCAGAATGATTTTAGATAATAATGTAATGTAATAATGTAATAAATAATGTAAATATATAAATACTGTAAGCAGTAGAAGCATTGTTCATGAATTCATGTAAGATTTATTTGCACTATACAAACATTTGAATATAATGAAGAAATGGAAAGAACTGAATTTGTCTAAACATCATCAAGCAACAATGATTGTAATGGATCTATAATATATGTATCTTGTGGTGCATGGTGGCTGATACAGTGAGTGATGCTGTAGCAATCATGTTCCAGATTTAAGGCCTTTTTTAGACTTTTTTTGACTGACAATGCAAACTATTTCCAGCAAAAATATCCCTCAAGTCTAAAGAACTATAACTGATCTCAAGTGTACATACAAAGTGCTATTTTGAAAGTGTGCATGAATCATCACCTTTGCTTTATGACAACCTTCATTATTTGTTTTATTACAGCTGGCTCTGGGTGGGGTGACATGTTGAGTTAAACCACTGTAGCAGTTCAGGAATTTAGTTGGAAATTTGGAGTGTTTATTGAAGAGAAGGTGACATAACAGATAACTGAGCCAGAAAGCTAGAAAGGTTAGAGAAAAAGGAGGCATTTATGTACCAAATGAGTGGGATGAGCTGTGAGAACTAAGGAAAAGGAGATACAGTCGATGCATGTTGCGGGAGGACCAGATGAATCAGATCGGGGTGTGCAGTTGTAGGTGAAATAGTCCAGTTTCTCTGAGGATGTCCATGCACTCTGGAAACAGGTAATTGTTGAGTGAGCAGAGATCGGAGGTAGAGTACCGCAGGACATGGTCTTTTACACAAAACAAAGTAAGCAGTGCAGTGCTTGGTTTGGACACCTCTTTTGATGCTCTTGAGTAATCTACATTGTTTATTCAATGTATTACATTAAATATTTCTGTAATGATGGAAGAAAAGAAAATACACACAGGCTCACATTTCTGTTTTATCTTTCTTTTTTATTTCAGAATGAAAATGTCTACCACATGTCCATGATACGCCTCATGCTCATGAACCTGGAGCCGCTCCAGCCCATGTTCATGAAGTTCCTGTACTCTCCAGGCCTGAAGTACATCATCCTGCCTCTGTAGTGGGGCTGCTCGTACATCAGCCAGTGGCCGTCCATCACGTGGCAGGACATGCAGTTGTTCATACGATAACGGTCCATGATGTTGTCACAGTCATCCATCATCTCATACATCTGACCACCGAAGTTCTCCCTCTCATAGATCCTCATCCTGTACTGGCCTCTGTACTGTTTTGAAAAAAAGAAAAGAAATGAATGTCTGTATCTCAAGTTTTGTAAAGGATGTCAACTGTAATAGGCAGATGTCTGTTTTATACCTACCATGGGGATCATACGGCAAGACCTGATACCACTGTTCCATCCCCACATGCTCATGTAGTCAGCATAGTCACCCCTCCTCATGAAGTACTGGTTTCCCATGTAGTTGGGACGGTCGTAGACCATGAAGCAGCCACTCTGCACCCTGCAGGAGTGGCATCTGCTCAGGTAGGAGGAAAAGTCAGAGCAGTCGCTCATGCACTCCCAGGAGCGACCCTGGAAGTTCCTGTCCTCGTAGAAGATGACCTGAAAAATGAGGGACATTTTAATTGACTGTAGAAGCACTGACAAAATTTGATGTTCTCTATAAATAAACAGTCATGATATTTGTAATTTGTTTGTAAAATTACAAGCTTACCTTGCCCATGCTCATTTCAGTGGTGGTCATGCTTGTGCTGTAGGTGAGCTGCTGCTGTTGGTGTTGTTACTGCTGCACTGCTGTCCTGTTTGGTGTAACCCCTGCTTTTATACCTGACCAAACCCTACAGAGTCAGTGGGCCCCCATTGTTAAAACTCCTATGTGATATAAAGGCTCTGTCATTGACTGTAGTCAGCGCACACATAGACACATAAACAAAGCACAGATGGACATATATAGCCTTCCCCTTTTCTCTAAACAGTTAATAAAAATTGCACACATCCCTCTTCCCTTCACCATTTAGTAGGGCCACCAAGGGTGCACACTTGGTAGCTCTTCTATCTATTTTTACTTCTATATATATTGTAATTTACCTTCTATCTGTTCAAAATTTGTCCTGCCACACAAGAGTAATTCTGTCATCTCACTTCTTGAATTCAGGTGACAAAATGGGGGCATAACCATTGTCATGGTGTGATGTGTGCTTTTATTGGACATATGAGTGATATAATTATATGTATGGTGTATGGTCATAATATTATTTTGTGACATCACAAATGTGTTTACAATGATAAAAATAGTGAAAAAATATGATATGGTATTATGGTAGTGGTAAAAGTCTTACATATTATGAAAAATATGTGAGAGTACCTGGATAAATAAATCTCACTTCTAACAAAGTATAGTGATATAGTGTAGTATAATATTGTAGATTATAGTATAGCATAGTATTAGTATAGCATAGTATTAGTATAGTATAGTATTAGTATAGTATATTATAGCATAGTATAATGTAATAGTCTCTGCTATTGTATAGCATGGTATGGTATAGTATAGCCATCCATTTTCTTCCACATTCAAATCTACAGACAATTTCCAGTTACCAATATACTTTTGTTAAGTGCTAGTGTTTGGAAGTTCAAGTCTTTTAACTGACTCGGATCACTAAAATGAACCAATCTTTCTTTGAGTCAGTTTTTTCATTCACCAGTGCAGTAGCCCTATAGTATAGTATAGTATAGTATAGTATAGTATAGTATAGTATAGCATAGCACAGTGTAGTATAGTATAGTATAATATAGTATAGTATAGTACATAATAGACTGTAGCATTGTGTAAGTATTGTGGAGAAATGCGTAAGAAGTGCCTGAGTCGGTCTCACATTTTGCCGAACACATGCTGGTGGATAGAATATACGCCCAGAATTAGCCAAAGAGAATGTTTTTACCAAGAACAGCGTTATTGTCAGAATATTCTAGTCTGGAGACACAGATGTCTGTTTACACAGATTGGAATGTCAACGGCCAGCTATCTATTATGTCCAAGTTTGCAGCACTAGATTTCTTCGATCCTGACTCCCACAGTGTTGAGCTAGACTGGCACATACTATTCCCAGTCAAAGCCAAACAATTAATATTGGCGAGGATGTCAAGGCCCACACGTGACCTTGTGTAACCTAAGAATTCCACAACAGTAAGTTTTCTTGTATATGTTTGTATAGAGTAGTCTCAGTTTACTTTAAGATTCTTCAGGATAGTGCAATGGTACAACAGGACAATAAGTCCAAACTTTGGAGGGCTTTGTATATGAGGAGGAGGAATTTAAACTGGATCTGCTGTGGGACCAGAACCTAGTGGAGGTTCTGGAGGACGTGGGTGATGTAGTCATGAGTCCAGGTGTGTGTTAAAAGGCAAGCAGCAGATTTCTGGATGTATTGGAGTTTGTTTAAGGTTTTGGATGGTGTGGCGTAGAGGATGCTGTTGTAATAGTGTATTATGGAGGTGATGAAGGCGTAGACGAGGGTTTTTGGAGCAGAGAAGAAGAGTGATGGGCAGAGTTGGGCTAAGTTTTGGGTTTGGAAAAAGGCAGTTCTCATGATATAATTGATGTATTATTCAAAGGAGGGGTCATTGTCAGAGATGAGCATGATGAGAGATGATCGTTGGAGATGAGATAAGTTTTGAGTTGTGTGGCAACAGTACATGTCAGGATTTTTAACAGAAAAGGGAAATTAGACATTGGCTGAAAATCTGTCATGATATCAGGGTTTATGGTGTTTGTTGAGTAGATGTGGTGTTCAGGTGAAAGGAACAGTGGGAGACACTGGTAATGCTCAATTCTAGGAACTTTACTTGGCTTAATTCTGTATCACAACAACAGGTGTAAGTGACCTAATCTTCCTACACTACATTCCTCCCTTATTTCAAAATAAAAACTGACGTAGTTATTAATCAATATGGCAATTGTAATACTGTAAAACAAAAGGAAAGAGTTGAAAGTCTTTTATCACTAGAAATGATAAAAGGGACATGGGATGGGCATGCCTCAGTGGTAGAGTGGGTCGTCCAATAACTCAAAGGTTGGCGGTTCGATTCCTGCTCACTGCTTGAAGATTGGAAAGGTGAAATGCCATGACCGAGGTGCCCTTGAGCAAGGCACTGTACTCCCCCAACATCTGCTTCCCGGGCACATCGAATCGCGGCCCACCGCTCCAGTCTGTGTGTATTAGGTATCTGCCACTATGTGTGTGATCCTGTGCATGTGTGTTCCGACAGGTGCTAACTGGATGGGATAAATGCGGAGAATAATTTCACGGAGCGTGTTGTGTGATTATTAAGTTTCAAAATTAAAAAATTAAATTAAAAAAGCAACACAAGCAGTAAATCCTTTCATATTAACAATGTTACTTGCTTTATAATTATTTAACTATTCAGTCTCTTGATTTGTCAAAATCACATCTCAGTAATGAGATACTGAGATTGTCTCCTGTGCGTTCTCATTGAGTATCGGGGCTGAACAGGATCATCAAAGTTGATGTTTTTCTCATGATGACGATTCTCTGGTGGGTCTGGATGATGATTCTAGTGGGTGTCTGGCGGTAATAGATCCAGATCATCTTCTTCATCAGACGCCTCAGAATCAGGTCCAGCTGAAACTGAAGATGGGAGCAGTTTGAAATGTGAGGCGTTTCTGGTGATCTCATGTCCAGAGCGAGAGCTTGCCTTTGATGAGCTGGCAGCAAAACACAGGGTCCCCTGGTTTGAGGATGGAAGTGCTCTATGATGGTGGTCAGCATTCTGTTTCATACATTGCTTGGCACGCTGATCCATGTCACTGTCAAGTCATAGAGTAAGTGGGGAGAGTGCTGTATAGTTTTCTTCCAAAAAGTACTCAGCTGGAGTCTGTTCAGTCGTTCCGTGATGAGTTGCTCTGTAATTTCAAATGAAACTGTAGAGATTCTGCTTCCAAGGTCTTCTTTCTGAGTGAGTGGATGTAATAGTCTTGTAATAGTCAATGTTATCATGAATCTTTCTGCTTCTGCGTTTGCTCTTGGCCAATATGGTGTTATTTTTCTGTGTTTGAAACCAAGGTAGAGGCTGACGTCTTTGAAGGTTTGGCCATTGAATGGTGGTCCATTGTCTATTTTCACAACATGCGGTATCCCAAATGATGCAAAGATCTTGTCTAGTGTGGGAATCACTGTAGTGGCTGATGTGGACTTGACTATCTGCACTTTCGGATACCTGGAATACTCAACTAGAATACAATACTCAACAACAAATCAACAAAAAAAAACAACAACCACAAGTAAGTAATCACCTGATGCAAAGGGACCTGTGAAATCAATGGAAATCAATGGTGTGAGCAACATGTTGTGGTTCCAAGCAGACTGCAAACTTCCGATGTGTTTTGGGGAGGAGGAAGGTTCTCAATGGCTGTGATCTTTTTAGGATCTGCAGAGATGCCTTTTGCTGAGAAAACATATCCAAAAAACTCTAGCTGAGGTTTACTGCACTCACACTTTTCGCCATTCAGTGTTATGTTTTTCTCTCTTAGTCTCTGGAAAACAGCTTTGTGGCGATCATTGTGTTCTTCTTGTGTTTTCCCATACACTATAATGTCATCACTCATGTTTCTGACATTGGGATTGCCATGGAGTGCTTATTGGATGACATTTTGGAACACTTCTGCAGCAGAGTTTATGTTGAAGCTGAGTCTGGTATATCTCCAGAGGCCACAGGCGCGGTACTGAAATGAAATCTGGAGATAAGTCTGCAATGTGAGGTTACGGCTTGATAACAATTTTTTAGAAATGAATAACGATTTTTTAAAGTAACTGGGTAAGTTGCATATGAAGAGTCAACGGTGACTACACACAATCATTACGGAGCAAAGCACTGTCTTTATTTATATGCATGTGTGTGCGTGCTTGAGTGCGTGCGAACGTGTTAGTTTTACTGTTATGAACGAGTTAGCAGTTTAGCGTGTTTCAGCACTGAGAGACGGGTTAGCAGCTCAGGTTGCCTGATACTCGAGCCTAAAAGTATTAGAAAGTCGTGTCTGTGTTCGTTTGGGTAGGTTTCTTTGACACAGGCATGGTACTAAGTGTGGAGATAAGTCTGCAAAGTGAGGTGACAGTTTGATCACGTTTTGAAGGTAACTGGGTAAATTGCATCAACGATGACTTGACTTTACAGAGCAAAGCACTTCCTCTAATTACATGTGCGCGCGTGTATGAGTGCGTGCGCACGTACGTGGGTGGTTTATTCAATCAGTTACATAAAACATTTTTGTGACAATGGAAGAAAAGGAAACAGTCACAGGCTCAAGTTTTTGTTTTATCTTTCTGTTTTATTTCAGAATGAAAATGTCTACCACATGTCCATGATACGCCTCATGCTCATGAACCTGGAGCCGCTCCAGCCCATGTTCATGAAGTTCCTGTACTCTCCAGGCCTGAAGTACATCATCCTGCCTCTGTAGTGGGGCTGCTCGTACATCAGCCAGTGGCCGTCCATCACGTGGCAGGACATGCAGTTGTTCATACGATAACGGTCCATGATGTTGTCACAGTCATCCATCATCTCATACATCTGACCACCGAAGTTCTCCCTCTCATAGATCCTCATCCTGTACTGGCCTCTGTACTGTTTTGAAAAAAAGAAAAGAAATGAATGTCTGTATCTCAAGTTTTGTAAAGGATGTCAACTGTAATAGGCAGATGTCTGTTTTATACCTACCATGGGGATCATACGGCAAGACCTGATACCACTGTTCCATCCCCACATGCTCATGTAGTCAGCATAGTCACCCCTCCTCATGAAGTACTGGTTTCCCATGTAGTTGGGACGGTCGTAGACCATGAAGCAGCCACTCTGCACCCTGCAGGAGTGGCATCTGCTCAGGTAGGAGGAAAAGTCAGAGCAGTCGCTCATGCACTCCCAGGAGCGACCCTGGAAGTTCCTGTCCTCGTAGAAGATGACCTGAAAAATGAGGGACATTTTAATTGACTGTAGAAGCACTGACAAAATTTGATGTTCTCTATAAATAAACAGTCATGATATTTGTAATTTGTTTGTAAAATTACAAGCTTACCTTGCCCATGCTCATTTCAGTGGTGGTCATGCTTGTGCTGTAGGTGAGCTGCTGCTGTTGGTGTTGTTACTGCTGCACTGCTGTCCTGTTTGGTGTAACCCCTGCTTTTATACCTGACCAAACCCTACAGAGTCAGTGGGCCCCCATTGTTAAAACTCCTATGTGATATAAAGGCTCTGTCATTGACTGTAGTCAGCGCACACATAGACACATAAACAAAGCACAGATGGACATATATAGCCTTCCCCTTTTCTCTAAACAGTTAATAAAAATTGCACACATCCCTCTTCCCTTCACCATTTAGTAGGGCCACCAAGGGTGCACACTTGGTAGCTCTTCTATCTATTTTTACTTCTATATATATTGTAATTTACCTTCTATCTGTTCAAAATTTGTCCTGCCACACAAGAGTAATTCTGTCATCTCACTTCTTGAATTCAGGTGACAAAATGGGGGCATAACCATTGTCATGGTGTGATGTGTGCTTTTATTGGACATATGAGTGATATAATTATATGTATGGTGTATGGTCATAATATTATTTTGTGACATCACAAATGTGTTTACAATGATAAAAATAGTGAAAAAATATGATATGGTATTATGGTAGTGGTAAAAGTCTTACATATTATGAAAAATATGTGAGAGTACCTGGATAAATAAATCTCACTTCTAACAAAGTATAGTGATATAGTGTAGTATAATATTGTAGATTATAGTATAGCATAGTATTAGTATAGCATAGTATTAGTATAGTATAGTATTAGTATAGTATATTATAGCATAGTATAATGTAATAGTCTCTGCTATTGTATAGCATGGTATGGTATAGTATAGCCATCCATTTTCTTCCACATTCAAATCTACAGACAATTTCCAGTTACCAATATACTTTTGTTAAGTGCTAGTGTTTGGAAGTTCAAGTCTTTTAACTGACTCGGATCACTAAAATGAACCAATCTTTCTTTGAGTCAGTTTTTTCATTCACCAGTGCAGTAGCCCTATAGTATAGTATAGTATAGTATAGTATAGTATAGTATAGTATAGCATAGCACAGTGTAGTATAGTATAGTATAATATAGTATAGTATAGTACATAATAGACTGTAGCATTGTGTAAGTATTGTGGAGAAATGCGTAAGAAGTGCCTGAGTCGGTCTCACATTTTGCCGAACACATGCTGGTGGATAGAATATACGCCCAGAATTAGCCAAAGAGAATGTTTTTACCAAGAACAGCGTTATTGTCAGAATATTCTAGTCTGGAGACACAGATGTCTGTTTACACAGATTGGAATGTCAACGGCCAGCTATCTATTATGTCCAAGTTTGCAGCACTAGATTTCTTCGATCCTGACTCCCACAGTGTTGAGCTAGACTGGCACATACTATTCCCAGTCAAAGCCAAACAATTAATATTGGCGAGGATGTCAAGGCCCACACGTGACCTTGTGTAACCTAAGAATTCCACAACAGTAAGTTTTCTTGTATATGTTTGTATAGAGTAGTCTCAGTTTACTTTAAGATTCTTCAGGATAGTGCAATGGTACAACAGGACAATAAGTCCAAACTTTGGAGGGCTTTGTATATGAGGAGGAGGAATTTAAACTGGATCTGCTGTGGGACCAGAACCTAGTGGAGGTTCTGGAGGACGTGGGTGATGTAGTCATGAGTCCAGGTGTGTGTTAAAAGGCAAGCAGCAGATTTCTGGATGTATTGGAGTTTGTTTAAGGTTTTGGATGGTGTGGCGTAGAGGATGCTGTTGTAATAGTGTATTATGGAGGTGATGAAGGCGTAGACGAGGGTTTTTGGAGCAGAGAAGAAGAGTGATGGGCAGAGTTGGGCTAAGTTTTGGGTTTGGAAAAAGGCAGTTCTCATGATATAATTGATGTATTATTCAAAGGAGGGGTCATTGTCAGAGATGAGCATGATGAGAGATGATCGTTGGAGATGAGATAAGTTTTGAGTTGTGTGGCAACAGTACATGTCAGGATTTTTAACAGAAAAGGGAAATTAGACATTGGCTGAAAATCTGTCATGATATCAGGGTTTATGGTGTTTGTTGAGTAGATGTGGTGTTCAGGTGAAAGGAACAGTGGGAGACACTGGTAATGCTCAATTCTAGGAACTTTACTTGGCTTAATTCTGTATCACAACAACAGGTGTAAGTGACCTAATCTTCCTACACTACATTCCTCCCTTATTTCAAAATAAAAACTGACGTAGTTATTAATCAATATGGCAATTGTAATACTGTAAAACAAAAGGAAAGAGTTGAAAGTCTTTTATCACTAGAAATGATAAAAGGGACATGGGATGGGCATGCCTCAGTGGTAGAGTGGGTCGTCCAATAACTCAAAGGTTGGCGGTTCGATTCCTGCTCACTGCTTGAAGATTGGAAAGGTGAAATGCCATGACCGAGGTGCCCTTGAGCAAGGCACTGTACTCCCCCAACATCTGCTTCCCGGGCACATCGAATCGCGGCCCACCGCTCCAGTCTGTGTGTATTAGGTATCTGCCACTATGTGTGTGATCCTGTGCATGTGTGTTCCGACAGGTGCTAACTGGATGGGATAAATGCGGAGAATAATTTCACGGAGCGTGTTGTGTGATTATTAAGTTTCAAAATTAAAAAATTAAATTAAAAAAGCAACACAAGCAGTAAATCCTTTCATATTAACAATGTTACTTGCTTTATAATTATTTAACTATTCAGTCTCTTGATTTGTCAAAATCACATCTCAGTAATGAGATACTGAGATTGTCTCCTGTGCGTTCTCATTGAGTATCGGGGCTGAACAGGATCATCAAAGTTGATGTTTTTCTCATGATGACGATTCTCTGGTGGGTCTGGATGATGATTCTAGTGGGTGTCTGGCGGTAATAGATCCAGATCATCTTCTTCATCAGACGCCTCAGAATCAGGTCCAGCTGAAACTGAAGATGGGAGCAGTTTGAAATGTGAGGCGTTTCTGGTGATCTCATGTCCAGAGCGAGAGCTTGCCTTTGATGAGCTGGCAGCAAAACACAGGGTCCCCTGGTTTGAGGATGGAAGTGCTCTATGATGGTGGTCAGCATTCTGTTTCATACATTGCTTGGCACGCTGATCCATGTCACTGTCAAGTCATAGAGTAAGTGGGGAGAGTGCTGTATAGTTTTCTTCCAAAAAGTACTCAGCTGGAGTCTGTTCAGTCGTTCCGTGATGAGTTGCTCTGTAATTTCAAATGAAACTGTAGAGATTCTGCTTCCAAGGTCTTCTTTCTGAGTGAGTGGATGTAATAGTCTTGTAATAGTCAATGTTATCATGAATCTTTCTGCTTCTGCGTTTGCTCTTGGCCAATATGGTGTTATTTTTCTGTGTTTGAAACCAAGGTAGAGGCTGACGTCTTTGAAGGTTTGGCCATTGAATGGTGGTCCATTGTCTATTTTCACAACATGCGGTATCCCAAATGATGCAAAGATCTTGTCTAGTGTGGGAATCACTGTAGTGGCTGATGTGGACTTGACTATCTGCACTTTCGGATACCTGGAATACTCAACTAGAATACAATACTCAACAACAAATCAACAAAAAAAAACAACAACCACAAGTAAGTAATCACCTGATGCAAAGGGACCTGTGAAATCAATGGAAATCAATGGTGTGAGCAACATGTTGTGGTTCCAAGCAGACTGCAAACTTCCGATGTGTTTTGGGGAGGAGGAAGGTTCTCAATGGCTGTGATCTTTTTAGGATCTGCAGAGATGCCTTTTGCTGAGAAAACATATCCAAAAAACTCTAGCTGAGGTTTACTGCACTCACACTTTTCGCCATTCAGTGTTATGTTTTTCTCTCTTAGTCTCTGGAAAACAGCTTTGTGGCGATCATTGTGTTCTTCTTGTGTTTTCCCATACACTATAATGTCATCACTCATGTTTCTGACATTGGGATTGCCATGGAGTGCTTATTGGATGACATTTTGGAACACTTCTGCAGCAGAGTTTATGTTGAAGCTGAGTCTGGTATATCTCCAGAGGCCACAGGCGCGGTACTGAAATGAAATCTGGAGATAAGTCTGCAATGTGAGGTTACGGCTTGATAACAATTTTTTAGAAATGAATAACGATTTTTTAAAGTAACTGGGTAAGTTGCATATGAAGAGTCAACGGTGACTACACACAATCATTACGGAGCAAAGCACTGTCTTTATTTATATGCATGTGTGTGCGTGCTTGAGTGCGTGCGAACGTGTTAGTTTTACTGTTATGAACGAGTTAGCAGTTTAGCGTGTTTCAGCACTGAGAGACGGGTTAGCAGCTCAGGTTGCCTGATACTCGAGCCTAAAAGTATTAGAAAGTCGTGTCTGTGTTCGTTTGGGTAGGTTTCTTTGACACAGGCATGGTACTAAGTGTGGAGATAAGTCTGCAAAGTGAGGTGACAGTTTGATCACGTTTTGAAGGTAACTGGGTAAATTGCATCAACGATGACTTGACTTTACAGAGCAAAGCACTTCCTCTAATTACATGTGCGCGCGTGTATGAGTGCGTGCGCACGTACGTGGGTGGTTTATTCAATCAGTTACATAAAACATTTTTGTGACAATGGAAGAAAAGGAAACAGTCACAGGCTCAAGTTTTTGTTTTATCTTTCTGTTTTATTTCAGAATGAAAATGTCTACCACATGTCCATGATACGCCTCATGCTCATGAACCTGGAGCCGCTCCAGCCCATGTTCATGAAGTTCCTGTACTCTCCAGGCCTGAAGTACATCATCCTGCCTCTGTAGTGGGGCTGCTCGTACATCAGCCAGTGGCCGTCCATCACGTGGCAGGACATGCAGTTGTTCATACGATAACGGTCCATGATGTTGTCACAGTCATCCATCATCTCATACATCTGACCACCGAAGTTCTCCCTCTCATAGATCCTCATCCTGTACTGGCCTCTGTACTGTTTTGAAAAAAAGAAAAGAAATGAATGTCTGTATCTCAAGTTTTGTAAAGGATGTCAACTGTAATAGGCAGATGTCTGTTTTATACCTACCATGGGGATCATACGGCAAGACCTGATACCACTGTTCCATCCCCACATGCTCATGTAGTCAGCATAGTCACCCCTCCTCATGAAGTACTGGTTTCCCATGTAGTTGGGACGGTCGTAGACCATGAAGCAGCCACTCTGCACCCTGCAGGAGTGGCATCTGCTCAGGTAGGAGGAAAAGTCAGAGCAGTCGCTCATGCACTCCCAGGAGCGACCCTGGAAGTTCCTGTCCTCGTAGAAGATGACCTGAAAAATGAGGGACATTTTAATTGACTGTAGAAGCACTGACAAAATTTGATGTTCTCTATAAATAAACAGTCATGATATTTGTAATTTGTTTGTAAAATTACAAGCTTACCTTGCCCATGCTCATTTCAGTGGTGGTCATGCTTGTGCTGTAGGTGAGCTGCTGCTGTTGGTGTTGTTACTGCTGCACTGCTGTCCTGTTTGGTGTAACCCCTGCTTTTATACCTGACCAAACCCTACAGAGTCAGTGGGCCCCCATTGTTAAAACTCCTATGTGATATAAAGGCTCTGTCATTGACTGTAGTCAGCGCACACATAGACACATAAACAAAGCACAGATGGACATATATAGCCTTCCCCTTTTCTCTAAACAGTTAATAAAAATTGCACACATCCCTCTTCCCTTCACCATTTAGTAGGGCCACCAAGGGTGCACACTTGGTAGCTCTTCTATCTATTTTTACTTCTATATATATTGTAATTTACCTTCTATCTGTTCAAAATTTGTCCTGCCACACAAGAGTAATTCTGTCATCTCACTTCTTGAATTCAGGTGACAAAATGGGGGCATAACCATTGTCATGGTGTGATGTGTGCTTTTATTGGACATATGAGTGATATAATTATATGTATGGTGTATGGTCATAATATTATTTTGTGACATCACAAATGTGTTTACAATGATAAAAATAGTGAAAAAATATGATATGGTATTATGGTAGTGGTAAAAGTCTTACATATTATGAAAAATATGTGAGAGTACCTGGATAAATAAATCTCACTTCTAACAAAGTATAGTGATATAGTGTAGTATAATATTGTAGATTATAGTATAGCATAGTATTAGTATAGCATAGTATTAGTATAGTATAGTATTAGTATAGTATATTATAGCATAGTATAATGTAATAGTCTCTGCTATTGTATAGCATGGTATGGTATAGTATAGCCATCCATTTTCTTCCACATTCAAATCTACAGACAATTTCCAGTTACCAATATACTTTTGTTAAGTGCTAGTGTTTGGAAGTTCAAGTCTTTTAACTGACTCGGATCACTAAAATGAACCAATCTTTCTTTGAGTCAGTTTTTTCATTCACCAGTGCAGTAGCCCTATAGTATAGTATAGTATAGTATAGTATAGTATAGTATAGTATAGCATAGCACAGTGTAGTATAGTATAGTATAATATAGTATAGTATAGTACATAATAGACTGTAGCATTGTGTAAGTATTGTGGAGAAATGCGTAAGAAGTGCCTGAGTCGGTCTCACATTTTGCCGAACACATGCTGGTGGATAGAATATACGCCCAGAATTAGCCAAAGAGAATGTTTTTACCAAGAACAGCGTTATTGTCAGAATATTCTAGTCTGGAGACACAGATGTCTGTTTACACAGATTGGAATGTCAACGGCCAGCTATCTATTATGTCCAAGTTTGCAGCACTAGATTTCTTCGATCCTGACTCCCACAGTGTTGAGCTAGACTGGCACATACTATTCCCAGTCAAAGCCAAACAATTAATATTGGCGAGGATGTCAAGGCCCACACGTGACCTTGTGTAACCTAAGAATTCCACAACAGTAAGTTTTCTTGTATATGTTTGTATAGAGTAGTCTCAGTTTACTTTAAGATTCTTCAGGATAGTGCAATGGTACAACAGGACAATAAGTCCAAACTTTGGAGGGCTTTGTATATGAGGAGGAGGAATTTAAACTGGATCTGCTGTGGGACCAGAACCTAGTGGAGGTTCTGGAGGACGTGGGTGATGTAGTCATGAGTCCAGGTGTGTGTTAAAAGGCAAGCAGCAGATTTCTGGATGTATTGGAGTTTGTTTAAGGTTTTGGATGGTGTGGCGTAGAGGATGCTGTTGTAATAGTGTATTATGGAGGTGATGAAGGCGTAGACGAGGGTTTTTGGAGCAGAGAAGAAGAGTGATGGGCAGAGTTGGGCTAAGTTTTGGGTTTGGAAAAAGGCAGTTCTCATGATATAATTGATGTATTATTCAAAGGAGGGGTCATTGTCAGAGATGAGCATGATGAGAGATGATCGTTGGAGATGAGATAAGTTTTGAGTTGTGTGGCAACAGTACATGTCAGGATTTTTAACAGAAAAGGGAAATTAGACATTGGCTGAAAATCTGTCATGATATCAGGGTTTATGGTGTTTGTTGAGTAGATGTGGTGTTCAGGTGAAAGGAACAGTGGGAGACACTGGTAATGCTCAATTCTAGGAACTTTACTTGGCTTAATTCTGTATCACAACAACAGGTGTAAGTGACCTAATCTTCCTACACTACATTCCTCCCTTATTTCAAAATAAAAACTGACGTAGTTATTAATCAATATGGCAATTGTAATACTGTAAAACAAAAGGAAAGAGTTGAAAGTCTTTTATCACTAGAAATGATAAAAGGGACATGGGATGGGCATGCCTCAGTGGTAGAGTGGGTCGTCCAATAACTCAAAGGTTGGCGGTTCGATTCCTGCTCACTGCTTGAAGATTGGAAAGGTGAAATGCCATGACCGAGGTGCCCTTGAGCAAGGCACTGTACTCCCCCAACATCTGCTTCCCGGGCACATCGAATCGCGGCCCACCGCTCCAGTCTGTGTGTATTAGGTATCTGCCACTATGTGTGTGATCCTGTGCATGTGTGTTCCGACAGGTGCTAACTGGATGGGATAAATGCGGAGAATAATTTCACGGAGCGTGTTGTGTGATTATTAAGTTTCAAAATTAAAAAATTAAATTAAAAAAGCAACACAAGCAGTAAATCCTTTCATATTAACAATGTTACTTGCTTTATAATTATTTAACTATTCAGTCTCTTGATTTGTCAAAATCACATCTCAGTAATGAGATACTGAGATTGTCTCCTGTGCGTTCTCATTGAGTATCGGGGCTGAACAGGATCATCAAAGTTGATGTTTTTCTCATGATGACGATTCTCTGGTGGGTCTGGATGATGATTCTAGTGGGTGTCTGGCGGTAATAGATCCAGATCATCTTCTTCATCAGACGCCTCAGAATCAGGTCCAGCTGAAACTGAAGATGGGAGCAGTTTGAAATGTGAGGCGTTTCTGGTGATCTCATGTCCAGAGCGAGAGCTTGCCTTTGATGAGCTGGCAGCAAAACACAGGGTCCCCTGGTTTGAGGATGGAAGTGCTCTATGATGGTGGTCAGCATTCTGTTTCATACATTGCTTGGCACGCTGATCCATGTCACTGTCAAGTCATAGAGTAAGTGGGGAGAGTGCTGTATAGTTTTCTTCCAAAAAGTACTCAGCTGGAGTCTGTTCAGTCGTTCCGTGATGAGTTGCTCTGTAATTTCAAATGAAACTGTAGAGATTCTGCTTCCAAGGTCTTCTTTCTGAGTGAGTGGATGTAATAGTCTTGTAATAGTCAATGTTATCATGAATCTTTCTGCTTCTGCGTTTGCTCTTGGCCAATATGGTGTTATTTTTCTGTGTTTGAAACCAAGGTAGAGGCTGACGTCTTTGAAGGTTTGGCCATTGAATGGTGGTCCATTGTCTATTTTCACAACATGCGGTATCCCAAATGATGCAAAGATCTTGTCTAGTGTGGGAATCACTGTAGTGGCTGATGTGGACTTGACTATCTGCACTTTCGGATACCTGGAATACTCAACTAGAATACAATACTCAACAACAAATCAACAAAAAAAAACAACAACCACAAGTAAGTAATCACCTGATGCAAAGGGACCTGTGAAATCAATGGAAATCAATGGTGTGAGCAACATGTTGTGGTTCCAAGCAGACTGCAAACTTCCGATGTGTTTTGGGGAGGAGGAAGGTTCTCAATGGCTGTGATCTTTTTAGGATCTGCAGAGATGCCTTTTGCTGAGAAAACATATCCAAAAAACTCTAGCTGAGGTTTACTGCACTCACACTTTTCGCCATTCAGTGTTATGTTTTTCTCTCTTAGTCTCTGGAAAACAGCTTTGTGGCGATCATTGTGTTCTTCTTGTGTTTTCCCATACACTATAATGTCATCACTCATGTTTCTGACATTGGGATTGCCATGGAGTGCTTATTGGATGACATTTTGGAACACTTCTGCAGCAGAGTTTATGTTGAAGCTGAGTCTGGTATATCTCCAGAGGCCACAGGCGCGGTACTGAAATGAAATCTGGAGATAAGTCTGCAATGTGAGGTTACGGCTTGATAACAATTTTTTAGAAATGAATAACGATTTTTTAAAGTAACTGGGTAAGTTGCATATGAAGAGTCAACGGTGACTACACACAATCATTACGGAGCAAAGCACTGTCTTTATTTATATGCATGTGTGTGCGTGCTTGAGTGCGTGCGAACGTGTTAGTTTTACTGTTATGAACGAGTTAGCAGTTTAGCGTGTTTCAGCACTGAGAGACGGGTTAGCAGCTCAGGTTGCCTGATACTCGAGCCTAAAAGTATTAGAAAGTCGTGTCTGTGTTCGTTTGGGTAGGTTTCTTTGACACAGGCATGGTACTAAGTGTGGAGATAAGTCTGCAAAGTGAGGTGACAGTTTGATCACGTTTTGAAGGTAACTGGGTAAATTGCATCAACGATGACTTGACTTTACAGAGCAAAGCACTTCCTCTAATTACATGTGCGCGCGTGTATGAGTGCGTGCGCACGTACGTGGGTGGTTTATTCAATCAGTTACATAAAACATTTTTGTGACAATGGAAGAAAAGGAAACAGTCACAGGCTCAAGTTTTTGTTTTATCTTTCTGTTTTATTTCAGAATGAAAATGTCTACCACATGTCCATGATACGCCTCATGCTCATGAACCTGGAGCCGCTCCAGCCCATGTTCATGAAGTTCCTGTACTCTCCAGGCCTGAAGTACATCATCCTGCCTCTGTAGTGGGGCTGCTCGTACATCAGCCAGTGGCCGTCCATCACGTGGCAGGACATGCAGTTGTTCATACGATAACGGTCCATGATGTTGTCACAGTCATCCATCATCTCATACATCTGACCACCGAAGTTCTCCCTCTCATAGATCCTCATCCTGTACTGGCCTCTGTACTGTTTTGAAAAAAAGAAAAGAAATGAATGTCTGTATCTCAAGTTTTGTAAAGGATGTCAACTGTAATAGGCAGATGTCTGTTTTATACCTACCATGGGGATCATACGGCAAGACCTGATACCACTGTTCCATCCCCACATGCTCATGTAGTCAGCATAGTCACCCCTCCTCATGAAGTACTGGTTTCCCATGTAGTTGGGACGGTCGTAGACCATGAAGCAGCCACTCTGCACCCTGCAGGAGTGGCATCTGCTCAGGTAGGAGGAAAAGTCAGAGCAGTCGCTCATGCACTCCCAGGAGCGACCCTGGAAGTTCCTGTCCTCGTAGAAGATGACCTGAAAAATGAGGGACATTTTAATTGACTGTAGAAGCACTGACAAAATTTGATGTTCTCTATAAATAAACAGTCATGATATTTGTAATTTGTTTGTAAAATTACAAGCTTACCTTGCCCATGCTCATTTCAGTGGTGGTCATGCTTGTGCTGTAGGTGAGCTGCTGCTGTTGGTGTTGTTACTGCTGCACTGCTGTCCTGTTTGGTGTAACCCCTGCTTTTATACCTGACCAAACCCTACAGAGTCAGTGGGCCCCCATTGTTAAAACTCCTATGTGATATAAAGGCTCTGTCATTGACTGTAGTCAGCGCACACATAGACACATAAACAAAGCACAGATGGACATATATAGCCTTCCCCTTTTCTCTAAACAGTTAATAAAAATTGCACACATCCCTCTTCCCTTCACCATTTAGTAGGGCCACCAAGGGTGCACACTTGGTAGCTCTTCTATCTATTTTTACTTCTATATATATTGTAATTTACCTTCTATCTGTTCAAAATTTGTCCTGCCACACAAGAGTAATTCTGTCATCTCACTTCTTGAATTCAGGTGACAAAATGGGGGCATAACCATTGTCATGGTGTGATGTGTGCTTTTATTGGACATATGAGTGATATAATTATATGTATGGTGTATGGTCATAATATTATTTTGTGACATCACAAATGTGTTTACAATGATAAAAATAGTGAAAAAATATGATATGGTATTATGGTAGTGGTAAAAGTCTTACATATTATGAAAAATATGTGAGAGTACCTGGATAAATAAATCTCACTTCTAACAAAGTATAGTGATATAGTGTAGTATAATATTGTAGATTATAGTATAGCATAGTATTAGTATAGCATAGTATTAGTATAGTATAGTATTAGTATAGTATATTATAGCATAGTATAATGTAATAGTCTCTGCTATTGTATAGCATGGTATGGTATAGTATAGCCATCCATTTTCTTCCACATTCAAATCTACAGACAATTTCCAGTTACCAATATACTTTTGTTAAGTGCTAGTGTTTGGAAGTTCAAGTCTTTTAACTGACTCGGATCACTAAAATGAACCAATCTTTCTTTGAGTCAGTTTTTTCATTCACCAGTGCAGTAGCCCTATAGTATAGTATAGTATAGTATAGTATAGTATAGTATAGTATAGCATAGCACAGTGTAGTATAGTATAGTATAATATAGTATAGTATAGTACATAATAGACTGTAGCATTGTGTAAGTATTGTGGAGAAATGCGTAAGAAGTGCCTGAGTCGGTCTCACATTTTGCCGAACACATGCTGGTGGATAGAATATACGCCCAGAATTAGCCAAAGAGAATGTTTTTACCAAGAACAGCGTTATTGTCAGAATATTCTAGTCTGGAGACACAGATGTCTGTTTACACAGATTGGAATGTCAACGGCCAGCTATCTATTATGTCCAAGTTTGCAGCACTAGATTTCTTCGATCCTGACTCCCACAGTGTTGAGCTAGACTGGCACATACTATTCCCAGTCAAAGCCAAACAATTAATATTGGCGAGGATGTCAAGGCCCACACGTGACCTTGTGTAACCTAAGAATTCCACAACAGTAAGTTTTCTTGTATATGTTTGTATAGAGTAGTCTCAGTTTACTTTAAGATTCTTCAGGATAGTGCAATGGTACAACAGGACAATAAGTCCAAACTTTGGAGGGCTTTGTATATGAGGAGGAGGAATTTAAACTGGATCTGCTGTGGGACCAGAACCTAGTGGAGGTTCTGGAGGACGTGGGTGATGTAGTCATGAGTCCAGGTGTGTGTTAAAAGGCAAGCAGCAGATTTCTGGATGTATTGGAGTTTGTTTAAGGTTTTGGATGGTGTGGCGTAGAGGATGCTGTTGTAATAGTGTATTATGGAGGTGATGAAGGCGTAGACGAGGGTTTTTGGAGCAGAGAAGAAGAGTGATGGGCAGAGTTGGGCTAAGTTTTGGGTTTGGAAAAAGGCAGTTCTCATGATATAATTGATGTATTATTCAAAGGAGGGGTCATTGTCAGAGATGAGCATGATGAGAGATGATCGTTGGAGATGAGATAAGTTTTGAGTTGTGTGGCAACAGTACATGTCAGGATTTTTAACAGAAAAGGGAAATTAGACATTGGCTGAAAATCTGTCATGATATCAGGGTTTATGGTGTTTGTTGAGTAGATGTGGTGTTCAGGTGAAAGGAACAGTGGGAGACACTGGTAATGCTCAATTCTAGGAACTTTACTTGGCTTAATTCTGTATCACAACAACAGGTGTAAGTGACCTAATCTTCCTACACTACATTCCTCCCTTATTTCAAAATAAAAACTGACGTAGTTATTAATCAATATGGCAATTGTAATACTGTAAAACAAAAGGAAAGAGTTGAAAGTCTTTTATCACTAGAAATGATAAAAGGGACATGGGATGGGCATGCCTCAGTGGTAGAGTGGGTCGTCCAATAACTCAAAGGTTGGCGGTTCGATTCCTGCTCACTGCTTGAAGATTGGAAAGGTGAAATGCCATGACCGAGGTGCCCTTGAGCAAGGCACTGTACTCCCCCAACATCTGCTTCCCGGGCACATCGAATCGCGGCCCACCGCTCCAGTCTGTGTGTATTAGGTATCTGCCACTATGTGTGTGATCCTGTGCATGTGTGTTCCGACAGGTGCTAACTGGATGGGATAAATGCGGAGAATAATTTCACGGAGCGTGTTGTGTGATTATTAAGTTTCAAAATTAAAAAATTAAATTAAAAAAGCAACACAAGCAGTAAATCCTTTCATATTAACAATGTTACTTGCTTTATAATTATTTAACTATTCAGTCTCTTGATTTGTCAAAATCACATCTCAGTAATGAGATACTGAGATTGTCTCCTGTGCGTTCTCATTGAGTATCGGGGCTGAACAGGATCATCAAAGTTGATGTTTTTCTCATGATGACGATTCTCTGGTGGGTCTGGATGATGATTCTAGTGGGTGTCTGGCGGTAATAGATCCAGATCATCTTCTTCATCAGACGCCTCAGAATCAGGTCCAGCTGAAACTGAAGATGGGAGCAGTTTGAAATGTGAGGCGTTTCTGGTGATCTCATGTCCAGAGCGAGAGCTTGCCTTTGATGAGCTGGCAGCAAAACACAGGGTCCCCTGGTTTGAGGATGGAAGTGCTCTATGATGGTGGTCAGCATTCTGTTTCATACATTGCTTGGCACGCTGATCCATGTCACTGTCAAGTCATAGAGTAAGTGGGGAGAGTGCTGTATAGTTTTCTTCCAAAAAGTACTCAGCTGGAGTCTGTTCAGTCGTTCCGTGATGAGTTGCTCTGTAATTTCAAATGAAACTGTAGAGATTCTGCTTCCAAGGTCTTCTTTCTGAGTGAGTGGATGTAATAGTCTTGTAATAGTCAATGTTATCATGAATCTTTCTGCTTCTGCGTTTGCTCTTGGCCAATATGGTGTTATTTTTCTGTGTTTGAAACCAAGGTAGAGGCTGACGTCTTTGAAGGTTTGGCCATTGAATGGTGGTCCATTGTCTATTTTCACAACATGCGGTATCCCAAATGATGCAAAGATCTTGTCTAGTGTGGGAATCACTGTAGTGGCTGATGTGGACTTGACTATCTGCACTTTCGGATACCTGGAATACTCAACTAGAATACAATACTCAACAACAAATCAACAAAAAAAAACAACAACCACAAGTAAGTAATCACCTGATGCAAAGGGACCTGTGAAATCAATGGAAATCAATGGTGTGAGCAACATGTTGTGGTTCCAAGCAGACTGCAAACTTCCGATGTGTTTTGGGGAGGAGGAAGGTTCTCAATGGCTGTGATCTTTTTAGGATCTGCAGAGATGCCTTTTGCTGAGAAAACATATCCAAAAAACTCTAGCTGAGGTTTACTGCACTCACACTTTTCGCCATTCAGTGTTATGTTTTTCTCTCTTAGTCTCTGGAAAACAGCTTTGTGGCGATCATTGTGTTCTTCTTGTGTTTTCCCATACACTATAATGTCATCACTCATGTTTCTGACATTGGGATTGCCATGGAGTGCTTATTGGATGACATTTTGGAACACTTCTGCAGCAGAGTTTATGTTGAAGCTGAGTCTGGTATATCTCCAGAGGCCACAGGCGCGGTACTGAAATGAAATCTGGAGATAAGTCTGCAATGTGAGGTTACGGCTTGATAACAATTTTTTAGAAATGAATAACGATTTTTTAAAGTAACTGGGTAAGTTGCATATGAAGAGTCAACGGTGACTACACACAATCATTACGGAGCAAAGCACTGTCTTTATTTATATGCATGTGTGTGCGTGCTTGAGTGCGTGCGAACGTGTTAGTTTTACTGTTATGAACGAGTTAGCAGTTTAGCGTGTTTCAGCACTGAGAGACGGGTTAGCAGCTCAGGTTGCCTGATACTCGAGCCTAAAAGTATTAGAAAGTCGTGTCTGTGTTCGTTTGGGTAGGTTTCTTTGACACAGGCATGGTACTAAGTGTGGAGATAAGTCTGCAAAGTGAGGTGACAGTTTGATCACGTTTTGAAGGTAACTGGGTAAATTGCATCAACGATGACTTGACTTTACAGAGCAAAGCACTTCCTCTAATTACATGTGCGCGCGTGTATGAGTGCGTGCGCACGTACGTGGGTGGTTTATTCAATCAGTTACATAAAACATTTTTGTGACAATGGAAGAAAAGGAAACAGTCACAGGCTCAAGTTTTTGTTTTATCTTTCTGTTTTATTTCAGAATGAAAATGTCTACCACATGTCCATGATACGCCTCATGCTCATGAACCTGGAGCCGCTCCAGCCCATGTTCATGAAGTTCCTGTACTCTCCAGGCCTGAAGTACATCATCCTGCCTCTGTAGTGGGGCTGCTCGTACATCAGCCAGTGGCCGTCCATCACGTGGCAGGACATGCAGTTGTTCATACGATAACGGTCCATGATGTTGTCACAGTCATCCATCATCTCATACATCTGACCACCGAAGTTCTCCCTCTCATAGATCCTCATCCTGTACTGGCCTCTGTACTGTTTTGAAAAAAAGAAAAGAAATGAATGTCTGTATCTCAAGTTTTGTAAAGGATGTCAACTGTAATAGGCAGATGTCTGTTTTATACCTACCATGGGGATCATACGGCAAGACCTGATACCACTGTTCCATCCCCACATGCTCATGTAGTCAGCATAGTCACCCCTCCTCATGAAGTACTGGTTTCCCATGTAGTTGGGACGGTCGTAGACCATGAAGCAGCCACTCTGCACCCTGCAGGAGTGGCATCTGCTCAGGTAGGAGGAAAAGTCAGAGCAGTCGCTCATGCACTCCCAGGAGCGACCCTGGAAGTTCCTGTCCTCGTAGAAGATGACCTGAAAAATGAGGGACATTTTAATTGACTGTAGAAGCACTGACAAAATTTGATGTTCTCTATAAATAAACAGTCATGATATTTGTAATTTGTTTGTAAAATTACAAGCTTACCTTGCCCATGCTCATTTCAGTGGTGGTCATGCTTGTGCTGTAGGTGAGCTGCTGCTGTTGGTGTTGTTACTGCTGCACTGCTGTCCTGTTTGGTGTAACCCCTGCTTTTATACCTGACCAAACCCTACAGAGTCAGTGGGCCCCCATTGTTAAAACTCCTATGTGATATAAAGGCTCTGTCATTGACTGTAGTCAGCGCACACATAGACACATAAACAAAGCACAGATGGACATATATAGCCTTCCCCTTTTCTCTAAACAGTTAATAAAAATTGCACACATCCCTCTTCCCTTCACCATTTAGTAGGGCCACCAAGGGTGCACACTTGGTAGCTCTTCTATCTATTTTTACTTCTATATATATTGTAATTTACCTTCTATCTGTTCAAAATTTGTCCTGCCACACAAGAGTAATTCTGTCATCTCACTTCTTGAATTCAGGTGACAAAATGGGGGCATAACCATTGTCATGGTGTGATGTGTGCTTTTATTGGACATATGAGTGATATAATTATATGTATGGTGTATGGTCATAATATTATTTTGTGACATCACAAATGTGTTTACAATGATAAAAATAGTGAAAAAATATGATATGGTATTATGGTAGTGGTAAAAGTCTTACATATTATGAAAAATATGTGAGAGTACCTGGATAAATAAATCTCACTTCTAACAAAGTATAGTGATATAGTGTAGTATAATATTGTAGATTATAGTATAGCATAGTATTAGTATAGCATAGTATTAGTATAGTATAGTATTAGTATAGTATATTATAGCATAGTATAATGTAATAGTCTCTGCTATTGTATAGCATGGTATGGTATAGTATAGCCATCCATTTTCTTCCACATTCAAATCTACAGACAATTTCCAGTTACCAATATACTTTTGTTAAGTGCTAGTGTTTGGAAGTTCAAGTCTTTTAACTGACTCGGATCACTAAAATGAACCAATCTTTCTTTGAGTCAGTTTTTTCATTCACCAGTGCAGTAGCCCTATAGTATAGTATAGTATAGTATAGTATAGTATAGTATAGTATAGCATAGCACAGTGTAGTATAGTATAGTATAATATAGTATAGTATAGTACATAATAGACTGTAGCATTGTGTAAGTATTGTGGAGAAATGCGTAAGAAGTGCCTGAGTCGGTCTCACATTTTGCCGAACACATGCTGGTGGATAGAATATACGCCCAGAATTAGCCAAAGAGAATGTTTTTACCAAGAACAGCGTTATTGTCAGAATATTCTAGTCTGGAGACACAGATGTCTGTTTACACAGATTGGAATGTCAACGGCCAGCTATCTATTATGTCCAAGTTTGCAGCACTAGATTTCTTCGATCCTGACTCCCACAGTGTTGAGCTAGACTGGCACATACTATTCCCAGTCAAAGCCAAACAATTAATATTGGCGAGGATGTCAAGGCCCACACGTGACCTTGTGTAACCTAAGAATTCCACAACAGTAAGTTTTCTTGTATATGTTTGTATAGAGTAGTCTCAGTTTACTTTAAGATTCTTCAGGATAGTGCAATGGTACAACAGGACAATAAGTCCAAACTTTGGAGGGCTTTGTATATGAGGAGGAGGAATTTAAACTGGATCTGCTGTGGGACCAGAACCTAGTGGAGGTTCTGGAGGACGTGGGTGATGTAGTCATGAGTCCAGGTGTGTGTTAAAAGGCAAGCAGCAGATTTCTGGATGTATTGGAGTTTGTTTAAGGTTTTGGATGGTGTGGCGTAGAGGATGCTGTTGTAATAGTGTATTATGGAGGTGATGAAGGCGTAGACGAGGGTTTTTGGAGCAGAGAAGAAGAGTGATGGGCAGAGTTGGGCTAAGTTTTGGGTTTGGAAAAAGGCAGTTCTCATGATATAATTGATGTATTATTCAAAGGAGGGGTCATTGTCAGAGATGAGCATGATGAGAGATGATCGTTGGAGATGAGATAAGTTTTGAGTTGTGTGGCAACAGTACATGTCAGGATTTTTAACAGAAAAGGGAAATTAGACATTGGCTGAAAATCTGTCATGATATCAGGGTTTATGGTGTTTGTTGAGTAGATGTGGTGTTCAGGTGAAAGGAACAGTGGGAGACACTGGTAATGCTCAATTCTAGGAACTTTACTTGGCTTAATTCTGTATCACAACAACAGGTGTAAGTGACCTAATCTTCCTACACTACATTCCTCCCTTATTTCAAAATAAAAACTGACGTAGTTATTAATCAATATGGCAATTGTAATACTGTAAAACAAAAGGAAAGAGTTGAAAGTCTTTTATCACTAGAAATGATAAAAGGGACATGGGATGGGCATGCCTCAGTGGTAGAGTGGGTCGTCCAATAACTCAAAGGTTGGCGGTTCGATTCCTGCTCACTGCTTGAAGATTGGAAAGGTGAAATGCCATGACCGAGGTGCCCTTGAGCAAGGCACTGTACTCCCCCAACATCTGCTTCCCGGGCACATCGAATCGCGGCCCACCGCTCCAGTCTGTGTGTATTAGGTATCTGCCACTATGTGTGTGATCCTGTGCATGTGTGTTCCGACAGGTGCTAACTGGATGGGATAAATGCGGAGAATAATTTCACGGAGCGTGTTGTGTGATTATTAAGTTTCAAAATTAAAAAATTAAATTAAAAAAGCAACACAAGCAGTAAATCCTTTCATATTAACAATGTTACTTGCTTTATAATTATTTAACTATTCAGTCTCTTGATTTGTCAAAATCACATCTCAGTAATGAGATACTGAGATTGTCTCCTGTGCGTTCTCATTGAGTATCGGGGCTGAACAGGATCATCAAAGTTGATGTTTTTCTCATGATGACGATTCTCTGGTGGGTCTGGATGATGATTCTAGTGGGTGTCTGGCGGTAATAGATCCAGATCATCTTCTTCATCAGACGCCTCAGAATCAGGTCCAGCTGAAACTGAAGATGGGAGCAGTTTGAAATGTGAGGCGTTTCTGGTGATCTCATGTCCAGAGCGAGAGCTTGCCTTTGATGAGCTGGCAGCAAAACACAGGGTCCCCTGGTTTGAGGATGGAAGTGCTCTATGATGGTGGTCAGCATTCTGTTTCATACATTGCTTGGCACGCTGATCCATGTCACTGTCAAGTCATAGAGTAAGTGGGGAGAGTGCTGTATAGTTTTCTTCCAAAAAGTACTCAGCTGGAGTCTGTTCAGTCGTTCCGTGATGAGTTGCTCTGTAATTTCAAATGAAACTGTAGAGATTCTGCTTCCAAGGTCTTCTTTCTGAGTGAGTGGATGTAATAGTCTTGTAATAGTCAATGTTATCATGAATCTTTCTGCTTCTGCGTTTGCTCTTGGCCAATATGGTGTTATTTTTCTGTGTTTGAAACCAAGGTAGAGGCTGACGTCTTTGAAGGTTTGGCCATTGAATGGTGGTCCATTGTCTATTTTCACAACATGCGGTATCCCAAATGATGCAAAGATCTTGTCTAGTGTGGGAATCACTGTAGTGGCTGATGTGGACTTGACTATCTGCACTTTCGGATACCTGGAATACTCAACTAGAATACAATACTCAACAACAAATCAACAAAAAAAAACAACAACCACAAGTAAGTAATCACCTGATGCAAAGGGACCTGTGAAATCAATGGAAATCAATGGTGTGAGCAACATGTTGTGGTTCCAAGCAGACTGCAAACTTCCGATGTGTTTTGGGGAGGAGGAAGGTTCTCAATGGCTGTGATCTTTTTAGGATCTGCAGAGATGCCTTTTGCTGAGAAAACATATCCAAAAAACTCTAGCTGAGGTTTACTGCACTCACACTTTTCGCCATTCAGTGTTATGTTTTTCTCTCTTAGTCTCTGGAAAACAGCTTTGTGGCGATCATTGTGTTCTTCTTGTGTTTTCCCATACACTATAATGTCATCACTCATGTTTCTGACATTGGGATTGCCATGGAGTGCTTATTGGATGACATTTTGGAACACTTCTGCAGCAGAGTTTATGTTGAAGCTGAGTCTGGTATATCTCCAGAGGCCACAGGCGCGGTACTGAAATGAAATCTGGAGATAAGTCTGCAATGTGAGGTTACGGCTTGATAACAATTTTTTAGAAATGAATAACGATTTTTTAAAGTAACTGGGTAAGTTGCATATGAAGAGTCAACGGTGACTACACACAATCATTACGGAGCAAAGCACTGTCTTTATTTATATGCATGTGTGTGCGTGCTTGAGTGCGTGCGAACGTGTTAGTTTTACTGTTATGAACGAGTTAGCAGTTTAGCGTGTTTCAGCACTGAGAGACGGGTTAGCAGCTCAGGTTGCCTGATACTCGAGCCTAAAAGTATTAGAAAGTCGTGTCTGTGTTCGTTTGGGTAGGTTTCTTTGACACAGGCATGGTACTAAGTGTGGAGATAAGTCTGCAAAGTGAGGTGACAGTTTGATCACGTTTTGAAGGTAACTGGGTAAATTGCATCAACGATGACTTGACTTTACAGAGCAAAGCACTTCCTCTAATTACATGTGCGCGCGTGTATGAGTGCGTGCGCACGTACGTGGGTGGTTTATTCAATCAGTTACATAAAACATTTTTGTGACAATGGAAGAAAAGGAAACAGTCACAGGCTCAAGTTTTTGTTTTATCTTTCTGTTTTATTTCAGAATGAAAATGTCTACCACATGTCCATGATACGCCTCATGCTCATGAACCTGGAGCCGCTCCAGCCCATGTTCATGAAGTTCCTGTACTCTCCAGGCCTGAAGTACATCATCCTGCCTCTGTAGTGGGGCTGCTCGTACATCAGCCAGTGGCCGTCCATCACGTGGCAGGACATGCAGTTGTTCATACGATAACGGTCCATGATGTTGTCACAGTCATCCATCATCTCATACATCTGACCACCGAAGTTCTCCCTCTCATAGATCCTCATCCTGTACTGGCCTCTGTACTGTTTTGAAAAAAAGAAAAGAAATGAATGTCTGTATCTCAAGTTTTGTAAAGGATGTCAACTGTAATAGGCAGATGTCTGTTTTATACCTACCATGGGGATCATACGGCAAGACCTGATACCACTGTTCCATCCCCACATGCTCATGTAGTCAGCATAGTCACCCCTCCTCATGAAGTACTGGTTTCCCATGTAGTTGGGACGGTCGTAGACCATGAAGCAGCCACTCTGCACCCTGCAGGAGTGGCATCTGCTCAGGTAGGAGGAAAAGTCAGAGCAGTCGCTCATGCACTCCCAGGAGCGACCCTGGAAGTTCCTGTCCTCGTAGAAGATGACCTGAAAAATGAGGGACATTTTAATTGACTGTAGAAGCACTGACAAAATTTGATGTTCTCTATAAATAAACAGTCATGATATTTGTAATTTGTTTGTAAAATTACAAGCTTACCTTGCCCATGCTCATTTCAGTGGTGGTCATGCTTGTGCTGTAGGTGAGCTGCTGCTGTTGGTGTTGTTACTGCTGCACTGCTGTCCTGTTTGGTGTAACCCCTGCTTTTATACCTGACCAAACCCTACAGAGTCAGTGGGCCCCCATTGTTAAAACTCCTATGTGATATAAAGGCTCTGTCATTGACTGTAGTCAGCGCACACATAGACACATAAACAAAGCACAGATGGACATATATAGCCTTCCCCTTTTCTCTAAACAGTTAATAAAAATTGCACACATCCCTCTTCCCTTCACCATTTAGTAGGGCCACCAAGGGTGCACACTTGGTAGCTCTTCTATCTATTTTTACTTCTATATATATTGTAATTTACCTTCTATCTGTTCAAAATTTGTCCTGCCACACAAGAGTAATTCTGTCATCTCACTTCTTGAATTCAGGTGACAAAATGGGGGCATAACCATTGTCATGGTGTGATGTGTGCTTTTATTGGACATATGAGTGATATAATTATATGTATGGTGTATGGTCATAATATTATTTTGTGACATCACAAATGTGTTTACAATGATAAAAATAGTGAAAAAATATGATATGGTATTATGGTAGTGGTAAAAGTCTTACATATTATGAAAAATATGTGAGAGTACCTGGATAAATAAATCTCACTTCTAACAAAGTATAGTGATATAGTGTAGTATAATATTGTAGATTATAGTATAGCATAGTATTAGTATAGCATAGTATTAGTATAGTATAGTATTAGTATAGTATATTATAGCATAGTATAATGTAATAGTCTCTGCTATTGTATAGCATGGTATGGTATAGTATAGCCATCCATTTTCTTCCACATTCAAATCTACAGACAATTTCCAGTTACCAATATACTTTTGTTAAGTGCTAGTGTTTGGAAGTTCAAGTCTTTTAACTGACTCGGATCACTAAAATGAACCAATCTTTCTTTGAGTCAGTTTTTTCATTCACCAGTGCAGTAGCCCTATAGTATAGTATAGTATAGTATAGTATAGTATAGTATAGTATAGCATAGCACAGTGTAGTATAGTATAGTATAATATAGTATAGTATAGTACATAATAGACTGTAGCATTGTGTAAGTATTGTGGAGAAATGCGTAAGAAGTGCCTGAGTCGGTCTCACATTTTGCCGAACACATGCTGGTGGATAGAATATACGCCCAGAATTAGCCAAAGAGAATGTTTTTACCAAGAACAGCGTTATTGTCAGAATATTCTAGTCTGGAGACACAGATGTCTGTTTACACAGATTGGAATGTCAACGGCCAGCTATCTATTATGTCCAAGTTTGCAGCACTAGATTTCTTCGATCCTGACTCCCACAGTGTTGAGCTAGACTGGCACATACTATTCCCAGTCAAAGCCAAACAATTAATATTGGCGAGGATGTCAAGGCCCACACGTGACCTTGTGTAACCTAAGAATTCCACAACAGTAAGTTTTCTTGTATATGTTTGTATAGAGTAGTCTCAGTTTACTTTAAGATTCTTCAGGATAGTGCAATGGTACAACAGGACAATAAGTCCAAACTTTGGAGGGCTTTGTATATGAGGAGGAGGAATTTAAACTGGATCTGCTGTGGGACCAGAACCTAGTGGAGGTTCTGGAGGACGTGGGTGATGTAGTCATGAGTCCAGGTGTGTGTTAAAAGGCAAGCAGCAGATTTCTGGATGTATTGGAGTTTGTTTAAGGTTTTGGATGGTGTGGCGTAGAGGATGCTGTTGTAATAGTGTATTATGGAGGTGATGAAGGCGTAGACGAGGGTTTTTGGAGCAGAGAAGAAGAGTGATGGGCAGAGTTGGGCTAAGTTTTGGGTTTGGAAAAAGGCAGTTCTCATGATATAATTGATGTATTATTCAAAGGAGGGGTCATTGTCAGAGATGAGCATGATGAGAGATGATCGTTGGAGATGAGATAAGTTTTGAGTTGTGTGGCAACAGTACATGTCAGGATTTTTAACAGAAAAGGGAAATTAGACATTGGCTGAAAATCTGTCATGATATCAGGGTTTATGGTGTTTGTTGAGTAGATGTGGTGTTCAGGTGAAAGGAACAGTGGGAGACACTGGTAATGCTCAATTCTAGGAACTTTACTTGGCTTAATTCTGTATCACAACAACAGGTGTAAGTGACCTAATCTTCCTACACTACATTCCTCCCTTATTTCAAAATAAAAACTGACGTAGTTATTAATCAATATGGCAATTGTAATACTGTAAAACAAAAGGAAAGAGTTGAAAGTCTTTTATCACTAGAAATGATAAAAGGGACATGGGATGGGCATGCCTCAGTGGTAGAGTGGGTCGTCCAATAACTCAAAGGTTGGCGGTTCGATTCCTGCTCACTGCTTGAAGATTGGAAAGGTGAAATGCCATGACCGAGGTGCCCTTGAGCAAGGCACTGTACTCCCCCAACATCTGCTTCCCGGGCACATCGAATCGCGGCCCACCGCTCCAGTCTGTGTGTATTAGGTATCTGCCACTATGTGTGTGATCCTGTGCATGTGTGTTCCGACAGGTGCTAACTGGATGGGATAAATGCGGAGAATAATTTCACGGAGCGTGTTGTGTGATTATTAAGTTTCAAAATTAAAAAATTAAATTAAAAAAGCAACACAAGCAGTAAATCCTTTCATATTAACAATGTTACTTGCTTTATAATTATTTAACTATTCAGTCTCTTGATTTGTCAAAATCACATCTCAGTAATGAGATACTGAGATTGTCTCCTGTGCGTTCTCATTGAGTATCGGGGCTGAACAGGATCATCAAAGTTGATGTTTTTCTCATGATGACGATTCTCTGGTGGGTCTGGATGATGATTCTAGTGGGTGTCTGGCGGTAATAGATCCAGATCATCTTCTTCATCAGACGCCTCAGAATCAGGTCCAGCTGAAACTGAAGATGGGAGCAGTTTGAAATGTGAGGCGTTTCTGGTGATCTCATGTCCAGAGCGAGAGCTTGCCTTTGATGAGCTGGCAGCAAAACACAGGGTCCCCTGGTTTGAGGATGGAAGTGCTCTATGATGGTGGTCAGCATTCTGTTTCATACATTGCTTGGCACGCTGATCCATGTCACTGTCAAGTCATAGAGTAAGTGGGGAGAGTGCTGTATAGTTTTCTTCCAAAAAGTACTCAGCTGGAGTCTGTTCAGTCGTTCCGTGATGAGTTGCTCTGTAATTTCAAATGAAACTGTAGAGATTCTGCTTCCAAGGTCTTCTTTCTGAGTGAGTGGATGTAATAGTCTTGTAATAGTCAATGTTATCATGAATCTTTCTGCTTCTGCGTTTGCTCTTGGCCAATATGGTGTTATTTTTCTGTGTTTGAAACCAAGGTAGAGGCTGACGTCTTTGAAGGTTTGGCCATTGAATGGTGGTCCATTGTCTATTTTCACAACATGCGGTATCCCAAATGATGCAAAGATCTTGTCTAGTGTGGGAATCACTGTAGTGGCTGATGTGGACTTGACTATCTGCACTTTCGGATACCTGGAATACTCAACTAGAATACAATACTCAACAACAAATCAACAAAAAAAAACAACAACCACAAGTAAGTAATCACCTGATGCAAAGGGACCTGTGAAATCAATGGAAATCAATGGTGTGAGCAACATGTTGTGGTTCCAAGCAGACTGCAAACTTCCGATGTGTTTTGGGGAGGAGGAAGGTTCTCAATGGCTGTGATCTTTTTAGGATCTGCAGAGATGCCTTTTGCTGAGAAAACATATCCAAAAAACTCTAGCTGAGGTTTACTGCACTCACACTTTTCGCCATTCAGTGTTATGTTTTTCTCTCTTAGTCTCTGGAAAACAGCTTTGTGGCGATCATTGTGTTCTTCTTGTGTTTTCCCATACACTATAATGTCATCACTCATGTTTCTGACATTGGGATTGCCATGGAGTGCTTATTGGATGACATTTTGGAACACTTCTGCAGCAGAGTTTATGTTGAAGCTGAGTCTGGTATATCTCCAGAGGCCACAGGCGCGGTACTGAAATGAAATCTGGAGATAAGTCTGCAATGTGAGGTTACGGCTTGATAACAATTTTTTAGAAATGAATAACGATTTTTTAAAGTAACTGGGTAAGTTGCATATGAAGAGTCAACGGTGACTACACACAATCATTACGGAGCAAAGCACTGTCTTTATTTATATGCATGTGTGTGCGTGCTTGAGTGCGTGCGAACGTGTTAGTTTTACTGTTATGAACGAGTTAGCAGTTTAGCGTGTTTCAGCACTGAGAGACGGGTTAGCAGCTCAGGTTGCCTGATACTCGAGCCTAAAAGTATTAGAAAGTCGTGTCTGTGTTCGTTTGGGTAGGTTTCTTTGACACAGGCATGGTACTAAGTGTGGAGATAAGTCTGCAAAGTGAGGTGACAGTTTGATCACGTTTTGAAGGTAACTGGGTAAATTGCATCAACGATGACTTGACTTTACAGAGCAAAGCACTTCCTCTAATTACATGTGCGCGCGTGTATGAGTGCGTGCGCACGTACGTGGGTGGTTTATTCAATCAGTTACATAAAACATTTTTGTGACAATGGAAGAAAAGGAAACAGTCACAGGCTCAAGTTTTTGTTTTATCTTTCTGTTTTATTTCAGAATGAAAATGTCTACCACATGTCCATGATACGCCTCATGCTCATGAACCTGGAGCCGCTCCAGCCCATGTTCATGAAGTTCCTGTACTCTCCAGGCCTGAAGTACATCATCCTGCCTCTGTAGTGGGGCTGCTCGTACATCAGCCAGTGGCCGTCCATCACGTGGCAGGACATGCAGTTGTTCATACGATAACGGTCCATGATGTTGTCACAGTCATCCATCATCTCATACATCTGACCACCGAAGTTCTCCCTCTCATAGATCCTCATCCTGTACTGGCCTCTGTACTGTTTTGAAAAAAAGAAAAGAAATGAATGTCTGTATCTCAAGTTTTGTAAAGGATGTCAACTGTAATAGGCAGATGTCTGTTTTATACCTACCATGGGGATCATACGGCAAGACCTGATACCACTGTTCCATCCCCACATGCTCATGTAGTCAGCATAGTCACCCCTCCTCATGAAGTACTGGTTTCCCATGTAGTTGGGACGGTCGTAGACCATGAAGCAGCCACTCTGCACCCTGCAGGAGTGGCATCTGCTCAGGTAGGAGGAAAAGTCAGAGCAGTCGCTCATGCACTCCCAGGAGCGACCCTGGAAGTTCCTGTCCTCGTAGAAGATGACCTGAAAAATGAGGGACATTTTAATTGACTGTAGAAGCACTGACAAAATTTGATGTTCTCTATAAATAAACAGTCATGATATTTGTAATTTGTTTGTAAAATTACAAGCTTACCTTGCCCATGCTCATTTCAGTGGTGGTCATGCTTGTGCTGTAGGTGAGCTGCTGCTGTTGGTGTTGTTACTGCTGCACTGCTGTCCTGTTTGGTGTAACCCCTGCTTTTATACCTGACCAAACCCTACAGAGTCAGTGGGCCCCCATTGTTAAAACTCCTATGTGATATAAAGGCTCTGTCATTGACTGTAGTCAGCGCACACATAGACACATAAACAAAGCACAGATGGACATATATAGCCTTCCCCTTTTCTCTAAACAGTTAATAAAAATTGCACACATCCCTCTTCCCTTCACCATTTAGTAGGGCCACCAAGGGTGCACACTTGGTAGCTCTTCTATCTATTTTTACTTCTATATATATTGTAATTTACCTTCTATCTGTTCAAAATTTGTCCTGCCACACAAGAGTAATTCTGTCATCTCACTTCTTGAATTCAGGTGACAAAATGGGGGCATAACCATTGTCATGGTGTGATGTGTGCTTTTATTGGACATATGAGTGATATAATTATATGTATGGTGTATGGTCATAATATTATTTTGTGACATCACAAATGTGTTTACAATGATAAAAATAGTGAAAAAATATGATATGGTATTATGGTAGTGGTAAAAGTCTTACATATTATGAAAAATATGTGAGAGTACCTGGATAAATAAATCTCACTTCTAACAAAGTATAGTGATATAGTGTAGTATAATATTGTAGATTATAGTATAGCATAGTATTAGTATAGCATAGTATTAGTATAGTATAGTATTAGTATAGTATATTATAGCATAGTATAATGTAATAGTCTCTGCTATTGTATAGCATGGTATGGTATAGTATAGCCATCCATTTTCTTCCACATTCAAATCTACAGACAATTTCCAGTTACCAATATACTTTTGTTAAGTGCTAGTGTTTGGAAGTTCAAGTCTTTTAACTGACTCGGATCACTAAAATGAACCAATCTTTCTTTGAGTCAGTTTTTTCATTCACCAGTGCAGTAGCCCTATAGTATAGTATAGTATAGTATAGTATAGTATAGTATAGTATAGCATAGCACAGTGTAGTATAGTATAGTATAATATAGTATAGTATAGTACATAATAGACTGTAGCATTGTGTAAGTATTGTGGAGAAATGCGTAAGAAGTGCCTGAGTCGGTCTCACATTTTGCCGAACACATGCTGGTGGATAGAATATACGCCCAGAATTAGCCAAAGAGAATGTTTTTACCAAGAACAGCGTTATTGTCAGAATATTCTAGTCTGGAGACACAGATGTCTGTTTACACAGATTGGAATGTCAACGGCCAGCTATCTATTATGTCCAAGTTTGCAGCACTAGATTTCTTCGATCCTGACTCCCACAGTGTTGAGCTAGACTGGCACATACTATTCCCAGTCAAAGCCAAACAATTAATATTGGCGAGGATGTCAAGGCCCACACGTGACCTTGTGTAACCTAAGAATTCCACAACAGTAAGTTTTCTTGTATATGTTTGTATAGAGTAGTCTCAGTTTACTTTAAGATTCTTCAGGATAGTGCAATGGTACAACAGGACAATAAGTCCAAACTTTGGAGGGCTTTGTATATGAGGAGGAGGAATTTAAACTGGATCTGCTGTGGGACCAGAACCTAGTGGAGGTTCTGGAGGACGTGGGTGATGTAGTCATGAGTCCAGGTGTGTGTTAAAAGGCAAGCAGCAGATTTCTGGATGTATTGGAGTTTGTTTAAGGTTTTGGATGGTGTGGCGTAGAGGATGCTGTTGTAATAGTGTATTATGGAGGTGATGAAGGCGTAGACGAGGGTTTTTGGAGCAGAGAAGAAGAGTGATGGGCAGAGTTGGGCTAAGTTTTGGGTTTGGAAAAAGGCAGTTCTCATGATATAATTGATGTATTATTCAAAGGAGGGGTCATTGTCAGAGATGAGCATGATGAGAGATGATCGTTGGAGATGAGATAAGTTTTGAGTTGTGTGGCAACAGTACATGTCAGGATTTTTAACAGAAAAGGGAAATTAGACATTGGCTGAAAATCTGTCATGATATCAGGGTTTATGGTGTTTGTTGAGTAGATGTGGTGTTCAGGTGAAAGGAACAGTGGGAGACACTGGTAATGCTCAATTCTAGGAACTTTACTTGGCTTAATTCTGTATCACAACAACAGGTGTAAGTGACCTAATCTTCCTACACTACATTCCTCCCTTATTTCAAAATAAAAACTGACGTAGTTATTAATCAATATGGCAATTGTAATACTGTAAAACAAAAGGAAAGAGTTGAAAGTCTTTTATCACTAGAAATGATAAAAGGGACATGGGATGGGCATGCCTCAGTGGTAGAGTGGGTCGTCCAATAACTCAAAGGTTGGCGGTTCGATTCCTGCTCACTGCTTGAAGATTGGAAAGGTGAAATGCCATGACCGAGGTGCCCTTGAGCAAGGCACTGTACTCCCCCAACATCTGCTTCCCGGGCACATCGAATCGCGGCCCACCGCTCCAGTCTGTGTGTATTAGGTATCTGCCACTATGTGTGTGATCCTGTGCATGTGTGTTCCGACAGGTGCTAACTGGATGGGATAAATGCGGAGAATAATTTCACGGAGCGTGTTGTGTGATTATTAAGTTTCAAAATTAAAAAATTAAATTAAAAAAGCAACACAAGCAGTAAATCCTTTCATATTAACAATGTTACTTGCTTTATAATTATTTAACTATTCAGTCTCTTGATTTGTCAAAATCACATCTCAGTAATGAGATACTGAGATTGTCTCCTGTGCGTTCTCATTGAGTATCGGGGCTGAACAGGATCATCAAAGTTGATGTTTTTCTCATGATGACGATTCTCTGGTGGGTCTGGATGATGATTCTAGTGGGTGTCTGGCGGTAATAGATCCAGATCATCTTCTTCATCAGACGCCTCAGAATCAGGTCCAGCTGAAACTGAAGATGGGAGCAGTTTGAAATGTGAGGCGTTTCTGGTGATCTCATGTCCAGAGCGAGAGCTTGCCTTTGATGAGCTGGCAGCAAAACACAGGGTCCCCTGGTTTGAGGATGGAAGTGCTCTATGATGGTGGTCAGCATTCTGTTTCATACATTGCTTGGCACGCTGATCCATGTCACTGTCAAGTCATAGAGTAAGTGGGGAGAGTGCTGTATAGTTTTCTTCCAAAAAGTACTCAGCTGGAGTCTGTTCAGTCGTTCCGTGATGAGTTGCTCTGTAATTTCAAATGAAACTGTAGAGATTCTGCTTCCAAGGTCTTCTTTCTGAGTGAGTGGATGTAATAGTCTTGTAATAGTCAATGTTATCATGAATCTTTCTGCTTCTGCGTTTGCTCTTGGCCAATATGGTGTTATTTTTCTGTGTTTGAAACCAAGGTAGAGGCTGACGTCTTTGAAGGTTTGGCCATTGAATGGTGGTCCATTGTCTATTTTCACAACATGCGGTATCCCAAATGATGCAAAGATCTTGTCTAGTGTGGGAATCACTGTAGTGGCTGATGTGGACTTGACTATCTGCACTTTCGGATACCTGGAATACTCAACTAGAATACAATACTCAACAACAAATCAACAAAAAAAAACAACAACCACAAGTAAGTAATCACCTGATGCAAAGGGACCTGTGAAATCAATGGAAATCAATGGTGTGAGCAACATGTTGTGGTTCCAAGCAGACTGCAAACTTCCGATGTGTTTTGGGGAGGAGGAAGGTTCTCAATGGCTGTGATCTTTTTAGGATCTGCAGAGATGCCTTTTGCTGAGAAAACATATCCAAAAAACTCTAGCTGAGGTTTACTGCACTCACACTTTTCGCCATTCAGTGTTATGTTTTTCTCTCTTAGTCTCTGGAAAACAGCTTTGTGGCGATCATTGTGTTCTTCTTGTGTTTTCCCATACACTATAATGTCATCACTCATGTTTCTGACATTGGGATTGCCATGGAGTGCTTATTGGATGACATTTTGGAACACTTCTGCAGCAGAGTTTATGTTGAAGCTGAGTCTGGTATATCTCCAGAGGCCACAGGCGCGGTACTGAAATGAAATCTGGAGATAAGTCTGCAATGTGAGGTTACGGCTTGATAACAATTTTTTAGAAATGAATAACGATTTTTTAAAGTAACTGGGTAAGTTGCATATGAAGAGTCAACGGTGACTACACACAATCATTACGGAGCAAAGCACTGTCTTTATTTATATGCATGTGTGTGCGTGCTTGAGTGCGTGCGAACGTGTTA
The DNA here is from genome assembly GCA_028641955.1 of Protonibea diacanthus. Lineage (NCBI taxonomy): Eukaryota > Metazoa > Chordata > Actinopteri > Sciaenidae > Protonibea > Protonibea diacanthus. The sequence goes on from CM053986.1 coordinate 1,945,602, forward strand.
GTTTTACTGTTATGAACGAGTTAGCAGTTTAGCGTGTTTCAGCACTGAGAGACGGGTTAGCAGCTCAGGTTGCCTGATACTCGAGCCTAAAAGTATTAGAAAGTCGTGTCTGTGTTCGTTTGGGTAGGTTTCTTTGACACAGGCATGGTACTAAGTGTGGAGATAAGTCTGCAAAGTGAGGTGACAGTTTGATCACGTTTTGAAGGTAACTGGGTAAATTGCATCAACGATGACTTGACTTTACAGAGCAAAGCACTTCCTCTAATTACATGTGCGCGCGTGTATGAGTGCGTGCGCACGTACGTGGGTGGTTTATTCAATCAGTTACATAAAACATTTTTGTGACAATGGAAGAAAAGGAAACAGTCACAGGCTCAAGTTTTTGTTTTATCTTTCTTTTTTATTTCAGAATGAAAATGTCTACCACATGTCCATGATACGCCTCATGCTCATGAACCTGGAGCCGCTCCAGCCCATGTTCATGAAGTTCCTGTACTCTCCAGGCCTGAAGTACATCATCCTGCCTCTGTAGTGGGGCTGCTCGTACATCAGCCAGTGGCCGTCCATCACGTTGCAGGACATGCAGTTGTTCATACGGTAACGGTCCATGATGTTGTCACAGTCATCCATCAGCTCATACATCTGACCACCGAAGTTCTCCCTCTCGTAGATCCTCATCCTGTACTGGCCTCTGTACTGTTTTGAAAAAAAGAAAAGAAATGAATGTCTGTATATCAAGTGTTGTGTTGGGTGTCACCCATAATAGAGTTATAGTATGACAGATGTCTGTTTTATACCTACCATGGGGATCATACGGCAAGACCTGATACCACTGTTCCATCCCCACATGCTCATGTAGTCAGCATAGTCGCCCCTCCTCATGAAGTACTGGTTTCCCATGTAGTTGGGACGGTCGTAGGCCATGAAGCAGCCGCTCTCCACCCTGAAGGAGTGGCATCTGCTCAGGTAGGAGGAAAAATCAGCGCAGTCGCTCATGCACTCCCAGGAGCGACCCTGGAAGTTCCTGTCCTCGTAGAAGATGACCTGAAAAATGATGGATACTTTAATTGACTTTAGAAGCACTGACAAAATTTGATGTTGTAAATCTGCAGGATATTTTCTATAACTAAACAGTCATGATATTTGTAATTTGTTTAAAATTACAAGCTTACCCTGCCCATGCTCATTTCAGTGGTGGTCATGCTTGTGCTGTAGGTGAGCTGCTGCTGTTGGTGTTGTTACTGCTGCACTGCTGTCCTGTTTGGTGTAACCCCTGCTTTTATACCTGACCAAACACTACAGAGTCAGTGGACCCCCATTGTTAAAACCGCTATGTGATGGAGAAGCTTCTTCACTGACAGCGCATACATGCACAAAGCACATGCAGACACACATACCAACCTTCTGTTTCTCACCAAACAGTTATTAATACCAACACACATCCATGTTCAGGTCACAAAACAGGTTTGTAACTACTGTCTGTCTTTAAATGGTATGATAATCTATGCTTATATTGGTCATGTGACTGATATATTCACGTTTTTGTTCATAAGGTTACTTTGCACTGTAAGTAACATGTTTTCATTTGTGTTAAAGGAGTGGCAAATGCTTCTCTCTTCTATATAGTCATTGTCTCCTGATAACTCAGGGTCAATAGATTACCTTTTTAACTGCATTTTAGACACAGAGATTATGGATGGCAGAACATTTTCTCCAACTGAATAACAACAAAACTGAAGTTTTAAATATTGGTACTGAAGAAACTAATTATAAAACAACAAGAAATGAAAAGAAAACCTTGTCAACAAATGAAAATCTTGAGTTATCATTGATTCTAACTTGGAATTGGTAAAATATAAGATGCAGTGTTATTCACTCAAGTTAATGCAGAGTCCCAGTCACTGTCGTCTATATCTCTGCCAAGTTCTTCTTCCCAGTCTTTTCTGATTTTATCAAGAGATGTCTCTTTAAGATCGAAGATTGAGGTGTCAATTGTTGAGATAAGGCTTTTCTGATTTGTGGGAATGTCCAAAATTGAGTCAATTGAGTTAGTTGGAATACTGGGGAAAGAGGTACTGTTTGATTTAACAAAGTTATGGACCCTGAAAGTCAGAATAGGTGAGGAAAGGTTACATTTTTCACATAGTTCACTGAAGTTAGTGAAGACATTGCTAGTATAGAGGTCCCTTAGCCTGACAAAGCCTGATCTCTGCCACAGAGAAAAAGCTGTATCTGTACATTTTTTCCACATGCACAGGGGTCCGGTCACACAGAAAAGAGCTTCACCCATGGCGGGTTCTGAAACTGGAGTAAAGGAGCAGAGAAACTTGCACAGCACAAACTAGCTATGGAAAGCTGGTGTGAGTTTAAGAAGAGGGTGAAAAGTGGTTTGAGGATTGAAAAAACTTGATGCTGGACATGACAAGACTGTGCAAGAAAACAGGCAGTACATGCAAACAGTAGTTGAGTCACTGCGGTTTACAGTGTGTCAAACAATTGGACAGAGAGGACACAGAGAAGATGAACCGTCCACCAACAGAGGTAACTTCCTTGAACTGTTAAATCTGCTGGGAAAGTTTGACAGTACTGTCTCAAAGATATTATCCAGTGGACCTGGGAATGCCAAATACGTGCATCATGATATCCAAAATGAGCTGGTTGATGTTATGGCTAGCATGGTGAGGGAACAAGTGAGCAACAAGGCTGCTTTAATGGTGGATGAAACAAAGGATGTGAGCAAAAAAAGAGCAGATATCTGTTGTTCTGCATTACCTAAACAATGTTAGCATTCAAGAAAAGTTTCTGGACTTTATTTATGCAAATGGCTTGGATGCAGACTCTTTACACAAGTCAGTTAAACAAACACTGGCTAAGTGTAACATAGACAAATATGCATGCATTGCACAGTGCTATGATGGGGCATCTGTTATGTCCGGGTGCAAGAACAGTGTCCAGGAAAAATTTCGCCACGAAGTGCCACATGTGCTTTACTTTTGATTTTAGTTGACTGTGTACATAATGTTGTAAAACAGCCCTGCTACCTGCAGGAGTTTGTGGCGAACAGCCAAACAGGATCAAAAGAGCCACTGGAAACCTCAGAAGACTATCAGAAACACTGCTTTTTTCAAATCAGTGAATTGGACAGGCGTTTTTCTTCTGAAAGCTGCCATGTTCTAAAAGGAGCAGCAGCTCTTAACCCCAAACACGAGACATTCTTGGACAAAGACACCCTTTTGCCCATGGCTAAACACTATGGCATATTGGAAGAAAAACTCTCAGCAGAACTTCACCAGTTAAAAAGACTTAGTGAGAGGAAAAAACAAAGGGGGGACATTGTCAGCACCACCCATGATGTGCTGGTGCTATTGAGGCCATCTCAATGACACTGCCCATCACATCAGCAGCATGTGAGAGGAGGTTTTCTTGCTTACACTATTTGAAAACCTACATGAGGATCAAAAATGGAGATGCTCGAACCAGCAATCTCCGTGTGCTGGCAATCTGTTCAAGTAGGGCCAAAGAACTGGATGTCGATGCAGTGATTAACCGCTTTGCAGCCAATCATAACAACAGGTGGCTCGTTCTTTTCTGACAGTGAGTACACAATTCTTTTTTGACAGGTTTGAATTATGCTACTTATTGTTTGCCTAATATTATGTCAATTGTACATGTAGTATTTAGCCTGTGTGTGTGTGGTTGTTTCAGCAGTTTCAGTGGAGCCTAGAGGAGAACAGAGAACAGAGGAGGTGGGAAGAGTAGTTGTGAGGAGAAGAGAAGAAGGGAGGAAGACAGGAGTGGAGAGTGAGTAGATGAGTTTAGAGAAGAAGAGAGGGGAAGAGGAGAGGAAGACAGAAGTGGAGAGTGAGTAGAGAGATACTTAACACTTCTCGTCAAACTGAGATTGACAGGTGACCTTTGACCTTTTAATGAGGTCTATCAATGAGGGGTCAGATGAAAGGGGGTCACAATGGGGGGTCAGGGGAAGTTCCAAGAGAATGCTCTGGAAATGGGGGTGTGTGCATGCGCACACACATACACAGACATAGAGACACACAGACATATTTAATCAGCATTCATGCACAATGGGGGGGTTGTAAAGACAAGATAAGGGAAAAATTGCAAGAGGAAGTTTTGTGTCTGACACACACACACACACACACACACACACACACACACACACACACACACACAGACACATTACTTTAATCAGCATTCCTGGTCTTCTCCCCTTCAGGTCATGGAGTCTTGCGAAACAACCAATGACACGGACACGAACGACACAGATGTGGAGTCTCAACGCTAGCCTAGCATCCTAGCATCTCGACAGCACCCTCTTCACCCATTACCTCTCCTGCAGACAATGAAAACATGGCTGACTTTCGACATGAGCAGTGCTACAGGTGTCAGGTCAACCACCCTGGTCAGAGACAGCACCCATGTGTGGAAGATGTGGAGGATGGCTACTACCAGACCAACTTTCACGGGATAATGAAGATGCTTTTCACCCCTCACTTCATTCTTTCCATCCAACGTCTCCTGACCGTGTGCAACATCCGAGAGGATGACTGCAGAGTCAAAACCATGGCGCAGACTCTATTACACAAGCTCAAATTCATGAGGAACATCCAGCATCTCATCAGCAGCATGTACAATGAGCTGACTGGCCAGGACATACTCAGAATAGGAGAATTGAAACTGGTGACAGTGAGCTGGAAGATGTGGAGGATGGAGAATAAGATTTTTTTTTCCTGTTTTTGTCTTTTAAAATGGGTAATTACTGGAGAAAACTTGTAACCTATGTAGAGGAGCAAATGATCAACACCCATCTGATAGAGATTTTGGTACAGGATCTTTGCAACAGAGTTTAAACAGATAGAGACTGTGTCACAACGATGGCAGAAATCAGACGAGTAAGCAACATTATGGACAGAGTTTGTTCTCACGCTGGACAGCTCGGGAAGTAATGGTACCGTGTACGAGCACATCTGATTTGTCAGAGACCTTTGAGAAAACTGTGCAGGAATGGATTAAGGACTCCTTCGTTATAACATCCTGTCATTAGTTCACCCTGTACACTTTGTTTGTGGATGAGCTGATTTTTCATTTGCAGAATAACATGTCTGTGAATATCCTGAGTGAATTACTCAATTACTCAAGATTACTCAACATTCTTCAGACAAATCTAGATCCCTGTGTTAGTTAAGGCTATAAAGATGATTAAAGACTAGTCATCTCCTTTTGCAACCAATGTATCCTTATCATTTATCATACCCTTATCATTTATGTATCTTAACCCTTGATGTATTTTAATATCAATACAATCAAGTCAATCAAGGAAAAAAGAAATAAAGAAGCAATTCAGAGTTTGTTGCAGGCAGGACGGCAGTGAGACGGGTCATGAAAAGAGTGAAATACAACCCAGCCCATCCAGCTAGTTTTGGAGTAGACCAGCTCAGGGGTGTGCAAGATTAAACAGGAAAAAAAGCCAGTGTGGAAAATGTTAAAGGAGACATATTATGCATTTTTCCACCAGTTCACACAGGTCCCAGGCACCTTAATGACATGTCTGTGAAATCCTTTGGTCAAAATTCCTCACAGATCAAGCACAGCAGCCCTCTCTGTATACCCTGTCTGTGCCGCGTGGCGCTCAGGCAGTCGGTTTTCATGTCTGTTGCTCAAAATGCAAATGAGCTGCTGCTCACTCTGCCCCCTCTTCCGCCACACTACCGCCTAGTGTGCCAAGTTCGGCGTCAGGTTGCCATGACAACAGTTGAACACGAGCACTTGACATGGCTGCCGGTGAACACTTACCGCTGCAACCTTATATGTTCGAGCCAGAGTCAAACCCGGAAAATGAAGAGGCCCCAGAAGAAGTAAGAGAACCGAGGAGAGAACAGGAAGTTTCTGAATGGTAAGTTTATGTAATGTGTTTTTATATCTCTTTGTATGTTTCGGCTAATGGCTAACGCTAGGCTAATGATGCTAGTGTGTATGTAGCGTTTACATGCTATTGGAAAAATGCATACAGTGAACCCTCGCTATAACGCGGTTCACCTTTCGTGGCTTCGCAGATTTTTTTATGCCTTTTTTTTTTTACAGTGCATTGTGTTCTGAATCCTGAATGGCCACTGAACTTCAGCGAGTGGCACAAGAATGGGCCCCTTTGATGTGTCATTCATTACAGTTCTCAAATATAATCGAAGGTGGCATGTCTGTTTATAAGAATCTTCTTGCCCAGAAGAAAAAAAGAGTACCAACAACTGCCCATAACTATGTTCTTCTCTCGGAAAAAGACACCTGCACCACAGCCTTCAGTAGAAAAAGACGCTACAGCGGAGCGGAGTCAGGATGAAGAGGCACAGTCAGAGGGACTGTGAAATACGCGTGAGTCACAATGTGTCCAACCTTGTATTCATTATTAAAATTATTATTTTACAGTATTTTTAAAAACTATCATAGTTATTTGTAAGAAAACGTTTATATTTTTATTTCTTAAACAAATGCTTGGGCCTGAAAACAGGTTTTGATCTTTGGTTTCATTCTATAGTACAGTTGCATTGTATAATAATTGTAAAAAATAAAGCTGACTACTTCACGGATTTTGCCTATCGCGGGTTCTTTTTGGAACGTAACCCCCGCGATAAACGAGGGTTCACTGTATATGAATTGAGGCAGCACTTTCTCCAAAATCACCAGCCACTCAATAGTCACGCTTTAGTCTGAACTCTATTAATCACGTTACTTTTTTACCTACATTTAGGTGGTGTCTGGAGCGAACTTTGCCAGAGCAGGCACTGTAGGTCTTTCTGGAACCTCATAACAAGTATGTTTATCAGATATTGAAGCATAGATGTGTACTTTTTGCAATGAAAAACTTTGAGAATTGTTGAATTGCAATGTTGTCACTTATTGAATTTCTTTCTTATTACAGGTGTACTTGAAATTGTGCCACAATGCCCACAGAGCCAGAGAATGTCTGCTGCAAGGAGATACCACAGGAATATCATTACGTAGTCATAATTTCTATAATGTAATGTGACTTACCATTTCTAATTTACTAGGTAACAAGAAGACTACAGCAGGTTCCTTTCAGCCAACTTGCATGGTGGACCACCCTGGCCTTGAACCTGTATGTTTAAATGCGTATGCCCTGCAGAATGCATTTAATATCTACAGAGCAGACATGGGTCCTTATGTTTGAGAGGAAGAGAGCACTACGTTATTTTATGCATAGAAGTAGTCTGTTACTATTGTAACATAAATGAGTAAGGATAAGTACAATAAAATACTGTCCCCTCTATCTTACATTGCTTACTGTTAATCTGTCATGTTTGTTACTTGTTATGTTACATATCGAACACTGAAAGCACACAAAAGAGTTCAGATAGATTTAACCTTTATTGTCATGATTCCTTCATACATCACAACTTTTGAAAACAAACTTGTTCAATATACTACCTAGAACAGCAGTCTGAAAAAGTTTTGGTCAGCACTTAGGTTTCATAGAATTTCAGCAGAAAAGATGGACTCGTTATGAAAGCATGTCACTGTGTAGTTTAGACTAACATTATGTACACTGTTTTAGTTGTTACAGATACTAGGCCTACGGGAGCTCTGTAAGCTGGTGTTGGGGATTTCTCGGCCAGAGAATCAGGGTGGTACTGCGCAGCTGTGTGATGTGACAGAGACAACCCAGACAGTCAAGGAAGCTACGTGGGGTCAGACCGGTCCTTGATTGAACATCAACACATAGCGGTTACAACCTTTTGCTTCCCTGGTCTTGCAAACTGGACTGTGAGACCCTCAGGGATGGGGATCTTCACCTCATCCATATATGGGCCAGAGTCTAGGAAAACCTCAAAGATGAGGTCCAACACAACCTATGAGACAATATAGGAGATAAAAAAATATATACTTAATTATCCAATTTACATAAGTTAAGAGCCCTGCTTTATGTTATTTATTTTTCACTTGAATAACAGATGTTTGCACATTCTTTGATTCATTGCCATTTTTAATAAAAGGTTGTAAAACTTACTGATGGTTTGTTCTACTTTCACTGTCTTAGCTGATGCGGTTGTTGGGAAGTTCAATCTGAACAGCAGCTCACCAGCTGATGTTGTAGCTTAGGGACACCCAGCACTTTCATTGAAGTGGACGGCTGCCAGGTAGATTCTAGGGAAGAAAAAAATAACAGAAATATGATTGAGAGCACAAATATAAATATACGTTGTACTCATTCATTAAGTATCATAATCACCTTTATTTGCCAGGTGTGTACACACACCCAAACTGTCCATACATACATTGAGAGCAACATGTAAACAGAGTCATATTCCTTGTGTGTACACACATCTGGCCAATAAAGTGATTCTGAAAGCTACTACTTGTTAATTCTTTCAGTCCAGAAGCCTGCATGAACAGGCAGCCTGACAAGCCACTAAAACCAGACAATATCTAGGTGGAGCTCATGGACTGAACTGATACTGTCCTTATTGCACTGTATCTTTGTTTACTTTATGTACCCAGCTCCCTAAGACTGGATCTAGCTTCAGACTGTGCTGTAAAAAACAGTTTACAGAGATATCTATTTACCTCTGTAAACTGAGCAGGAACAAAAAGTGACATTCAACTAAAAAACTACTGGCGTCATGTTAGTGTGTATCACAACCAAGTACAGCTTTTCACAATTTCACTTTATCACTTTATTTAGTTTGTACTTATTTTACTATTTGTACTTATTTTATTCCAATTTATGCCAAATCGTACAGTGTGTATAGTTGTATATTGTATATTGTTGTATATCGTATATATCTACGTATCAACTGTCATTTTGTGCATTTAGTTAGTTACTTATTTATTTTATGTTAGTCTAGCTATTTTATCTCTCTCTCGAATTATTTCACCACTTTGTATTGCAACTGTTGCACAGCAGTTTCCCTCGGGATAATTAAAGCTTCTTGAATCTTGATACGAGACAGTTAGCGTTGATTAGCACCTTACCTTGGCATGCAGTGGTATCCTTGAGTTTGCTAGTGAAGAGTTTGCCCAGGCTTTTCACTGGCTTTTCTGACACAGACCGAATTTGTCCCCCAGGGTGAAGCGGAACTGGTCAGCCACTTTTCCTTTCCTCAAGACTAAGGACCTAGACTTTGCAGCCTTGAAGCTCATTCTTGCCCATGTAATAAGCCGATCTAGATCTTGGAGAAGCCACCTGCACCCTGGCACTGATGTTGTAGTTACTGTGAGGTCGTCCATAAATGCTGTAATTGGGGGTTGCCGGGTGCCAGATCTGGACAGCGGACCTCTGCACTCAACTTCCGCCGACTTCATGAACATATTCATGGCCAATGCAAACAGGGACACAGATTGTGCAGCTGGTGATGATGCCCTTCTCTACGCGATGCCACTCCGATGTTGAGGTCCTGGAGGACACCCTTAGATTAAAGTTGTTATAATAGTTGGATGAGATTCTGTATCTTCTCCGGGATGTGGAATCTGCTCCACCAGCTTGTGTGGTATTGATCCATATGCATTGGCAAAGTCAAGCCACAGCACTGCCAGGACCCCCTTGCTCTCCCGTGCCGCCCGGATCAGTTGAGTCACCACCCCTGCGCGCACAATGCACCCTGGGATGCCTGGAACTCCTCCCTTCTGCATCGAGGTGTCGATGTAGGTACTCTTCAGGAGAAATCCCATAAGGTGATTGGCGACGATCTTGAAGAAAGTCTTACACTCAACACTAAGGAGGGAGATTATCCTGAACTGCTCGATGTTGCTAGCGTTCTCCTCCTTGGGAATCTACACACCTTCCGCATATCTCCACTGCTGAGGTACCTTCCCTTTCCTCCAGATGACTCTGTAGATCTTCCAAAGATGTTCCACAAGTCTGGGGCAGTTCTTGAAGACCCTGTAGGGTACTCCACTGGGGCCTGGTGCTGTTCTGGCTGATTTGATGACCTCTCTGACAATTAAAGAAGTTATTGAAAAATATCATTTTATATTTAGAAAACACTGCCTACCTTGATGGCGGATGCAAGGTTTTTTTGGTCTAGGTGGCCCTGTCACAGGTCTCCCGAGAGGAGACACTGAAGACCCAGACTCTGTATAGAGAAAATATACATGATTACACTTTGCTATTCTCCAATTGTCACCGTTTCTGTCATCGAAAATAGTACATAACATAATACAAACACTTGAAACAGTTTTACTTTTTTGCGACTTATCTGATGCTCCACTTCTAGAGCTGACAGATTCTCTCAATGAAAGTTCAGTGATGGGGGTTTCTGAGTAGATATTCCGATTGCGACGTCCTAACCACAAGCAGTTTGCACGAGGACGACTTGTTGATGGGGGAGTGCTCGGAGTGGCTGACTCTGGTGTCTGATTCAACTAGGTCTAAGGAGCATTTTATATGCCCAGAAAAGAGGCAGACAACATTTAACAAAAAAAAAAAAAGGCTTTGAAGGTCAAATTTAGGGTGATAGTCAGCCATTTCCAGAACATTCTCTTGGAAACTTTACCTACATTAAGCACAACCAATAGCAACACCTCTTGGAGGGGAGAAGACCAGAATGCACATCATCAGCACAATGCACATTCATGGACAAAGGGGGTGTCTTTACGACCCCCTATTGTTGGATGAGTACACAAAGGATCAGATGATTAAAATAGCGGGCAATTATAATGTTGCTGTTGCTGATAAACGGGTGAAAGAGACAGTGAAGGCAAATTTAATGTTCAAGTTATTAAAAATGAATGTGTTAGGTGTGGGCGAGGCTGTGTCCATCTCTGTAGGTGCTGAGGGCACCTCTCCGCTGTTAGTAGCAGGTCCGGGTACTGGGCTGTCTTTTGAGCAGCAAGAGTTGCTATTGTTGCAGATGAAGCTAGAGACTGAGAAGGACATTGCTGTAGAAAGGGTGCAACAGAGCATTGATCTGGAGAAAGGCCTAGGTTTGGTGTAGTGTTGATTTATTATAGTTTATTTGTTGGTGTTTGTTGTGTCAGAATTCACTAGCACCTCCTATAAACAATCAGACCCCACAATTAGCCACCCCCTCCAATAATAATTTTCTGGTGCCGCCGCTGGATTGACTAGAGTAGCAGACAGGAAAAATGTGAGAGAGATTAGATGCACAAGCACTAATTGTCTGGATTAAGGAGTATCTCAAAAGGATTCAGCATAGGTTAGACTTTGAAGAGAAGTCGAATGTAAACTGACTGTATTAATGGTTTAGTATAATGACACTTTAAGTACTATGGTGTCATCAGAGAAATGAGATATGTAAGAAATTCAGTAGGTAGGGGGCGCTAGTGAGCTGTAGAACAAGAATGCAGTTGAGTTTGCTGAAAACAATTTGATATTTTTTTAATGAATTTTAAAAATCTGCTTGCGTAGCCATACATTGTGAATTGAGTATGAATTTAGCATGGGATTATTAGAAAATGGTACAGTCAAAGGACTTCAAAATATACACAGAGGTACCTGGGGAGATGTAGAACAAGAATGCAGTGGAGTTTGCTGAAAAAAATTTGATTTGTGTTGTTAATGATTTTCCTATAATCTGACTATGCAGAATGGAATCTGGATGGGCAATTGGTTTTGCTTCAATAATGTTATCATTTTGTTTTGATAATTAAATGGCATGTAGTATACAGCAAAACAAAGTAATGACAGATGTATGTATTACAACAAATGAAAGTAAGAACAATAAGCAACTTCGATTGATTTCCGAGTTTACGAGATGCACTTAAATGCACCAAGAAGCGGCACGCGCTTTACCGTAAAAGCGATGTAGACGGGCACTTGAGTTTCGATGTGTAGATAGCGTGACCGCAGTCAGCTTTTACAGTGACACAATGGTGTTGTTTATGTTAACTAGCTTGCAGAAAATAACGATTTTCTATTATACCACAAATATGTTGGCTTGCTGTACCAGTTAACATAAGAAACACCACTGTTTCACTGTAAAAGCTGCTGGCTACTTTTGCTAATTCATTAAGCTATTCAACAGCTCCCTCCTCTGGCCAACGCTGGCTATAGGTCTATGAGAACTTTGTATGAACCCATAAAGGGTTCATACGAAAAGATAAATGTTTTTTCATTCGAAATTATTAAATAAATTATTTAGTATTTATTTTGGTCTGTTTATTTAGCCTAAACAGCAACAATATTGTAGCTATTCTCAGCAATCCATGTAAATTTTCCTATTTACTAGGAACCAGCTATGATTTTGTGAGTTAAGTTGACTGACGAGACGTGTGGTTTCGGTTTCGCATTCGTTTCTTGGTTCATGCAAGGATGAGGCCGTTTTCTCTGAGAATGAGGCCGTTTTCTCTGAGGGTGATGTCTGAGGATGAGGCTGTTTTCTCTGAGGGTGATGCCATTTTTCTCTTCATTTATCTCTTCTTTGTTATTTGGTTATTTTCTTTGACTTAAAGATCAACGGTACAGATGAATCCTCAGTTAAGTGGCACCTATGGATATCTTTGTTCAGATATATGTACATAGAGACATAGGTTTATTTATTTATGATTTATAATCTTTTAATATTGGATTTTTTTTTACTTACTCATCTATTTTATTTTTATTTTATTAAATGAAATATTGCTCCACAGGCATTAATAATCGCTTAAAGACTTGTTGCACTTTTTGGTTCTATTTCTGAGTATGAGCTTGGGCAGGAGCCAGTCTGCTTGACACTAAGTTGTTCCCCATTACCATCACTTAATGTGTGGTTGTGTTTACGAAGGGTATTGCAGCTGCCATATTCAGTTAGGTGGCAGGGGTTGGGAACCTACCAGACCTACTTTGCTTGGTTGTATTTTTGACTGTCTTCCATGTTTTAAACTCCGTCTCGTTGAGGTTTTGGAGTACATTTACAGAATATTGACCATCATGACTCCTAATGGCTAATACAAGTAATTTAGGAATGATTTCAGGGTGCATAGTTAACTTTGTAAGTTGGAATGTGAAGTCTCTGAACCATCCTGTTAAACGCAGGAGGGTATTAACACATCTTAATTATCTTAAAGCTGATATTGCATTCCTCCAGGAGACTCATCTCTGCACTACTGACCAACATAGATTGAGAGGTGGATGGATAGGACAATCCTATCACTCCAACTTTGGTTCTGAAGCAAGGGGAGCACCAATCCTAATTAGTAAGAATATTCCTTTTGTAATGTCTGGCCCTGTATCAGACCCTATGGGGCGATATATTATAGTAGTGGGTCGACTGTACGGATTCCCAGTTATTTTAGCTAACATTTATGCCCCTAATTGGGATAATCATACAGATGTAGCAACTCAAAAGTTCCCGTGTTTCCGTGATGGGTCCCTGGCTGGTCCTTGACCGGTCCTTCACAGGTCCTTCGCAGGTCCGTGACGGGAATGTAATCCCCCACGATGATGTAGTCAGTGAAGCCCCGACGGGAAACGCCCCCAAGCAGCCTGGGTGAAAATCAGCTGCAATGCCTCATTTGTCCACGGGGAGAAGCAGTGATTTTAATGTTCTGCTCTCACCGTAGACTGTATGGAGACACATCCGAACAGATACGCCGGGGTGAGCGTGTGAGCCGATCAGCTGAGACAGAGCACAATCATAGATGCGGCTAGTGGTGCAACGGATCATCATGATCTGTTCAGATCGCTCCCCACAGACCGGCACCAAGTGATCCGCGGATCGTTTGATGTAAAAAATAAGTCGTGATAAGATAACACTGAGGCACCGCTGCAGCCTCGGATCTGCAACTCTATGTCGCGCACATCATCAACATGCCCCCCCCATTTAATTTTTTTTTTTCATTTACTGTATTTTAATTTTTGTCCTGATGGGGGTCAGGTGTTGAAGGTGGCAGGCTGAGGTGTGGAGGGGGAGGGGAGAATGACACTCCATGCAGCAAAAACTTTTTTAAAATTTATATGCAGACCAATACACACTCAGCAAAGGCAAGCAAATCAAACAAAAAATAGTATAAAAAATAAATAAATACGTTGTCGTTTAGCAACAGTAGCGATGCCACTGTGACTCAGGGTCAGTCTTCCGGGGACAAGTCTTTCATTTATGAAAATACAGTAAATAAGTCATCCTCCTGTTCATGAACACACTCAAATCACAAGGCTACTGTATAGTATACAGTAGTCAAACCAGCTGCAATCTGTGATCTGTGTGACACTGGGAGACCAAAAAGCCCACTAAGTGCAAACAAAAGGTTGAGCAATGAGAATGCTAATGAGGTGTTTGTACGGGCTCACCTGGCCTGAAGCTGAATACCTGCACAACTACAAAAGTATTCCAAAAGGCTGATAATCACCTGTAATTCTTCCTCTTTAAAAAAAAAAAAAAAAAAGTTCTTGCTGCATGGAGTTTCATTTATGGTTCAATTTATATATGCAGGATTAGGGCTATGGGATGGACAAAAATAAAAATACAGTAAATGAAAAAAAAAACATAAATTACAAAAAAAAAAAAAAGAAATAGCAAACAGCCTTCTGATGTCTATATCTATCATGTCACTGTTTACTAAATCAACAACATCTAGGCTATCCTTACATAATTACTAATGCTTCCCTTCTCTCGTGCTCGCGCACTCTATACTGTATAGTATACGGTAGTCAAACCAGCTGCATTTTCCGCTCTGTGATCTGTGTGACACTGGGAGACCAAAAAGCCCAGTAAGTGCAAACAAAAGGTTGAGCAATGAGAATGCTAATGAGGTGGTGTAAGCTACATCATCTCCAGGTAGAACAACTGTAAAAAGATTTTGTTAGAGACGCGCCATCTTCTGGTCATACCCTGTAATTAAACAAATAGGTGGAGTTACAGTAAAAAACAGACACGCCCAGGAGAAGGAGGGGGGTCATTCCAGCCGCTGGAACTTGGTAGGCAGTTGGCTGGAAGTCGGCTGGAAGACGGCTGCCATTCAGCTGGCTTTCGGCTTGGAGGGGAACTTTTGAGTTGCTACTACTGTACCTTTTTTATTAACACCTTCCCTCAAATTCATAACATGGATTCACATCACCTCATTCTATGGGGATACAAATTGTGTACTTTCCCCAAATTTAGACTGTAGGTCCTCTAAAACCTCATCCAAATCAAAGTCAGCACAAATGATCCAACTCTTTCTTCGGGCTTATGGTGTAGCTGATGTCTGGCGTTTCCTCAGCCCTACATCTAGGGGCTATTCCTTTTTTTCCCCGGTCCATAAAACGTTCTCACAGATTGATTATTTCTTTATTGATAAGAAACTCCTTCCAATGGTAACTGCAGGTGAATATCAGTCTGAAATTACATTCTTTCTCGCCCACAATCAGACACCGGGAAAGTCATTCTCCACAGTGTGGGAATCGCTGAAGGTATACTTAAGGGGATAGGTTATCTCTTACTGTGCAATGCGGAAGAAAGCCAACACCGAGCACCTTAAGCAGCTGACAGACAATATTCTTAAATCGGATATGAAGTATAGCCCCCCTCCTAGAGCTGCCACCTTATTGTGGTGGAGGAGTTTGCGTGTTTCAGTGATCCCAGGAGCTATGTTGTTGGAGGCTTCATGCCCTGGTAGGGTGACCCATGGCAATCAGGTCCTAGGTGAGGGACCAGACAAAGCGCAGCTCAACCCACCCTGATGAGTACAAATAACAATGGAGCCGAGTCTCCCCTTCCTGAGTGCTGGAGAGCGCTCCCTCTGGGGACTCCCTTGTCCTCCTGGGGGACTTCAATGCTCTCGTGGGCAGTGACAGTGAGACCTGGAGGGGCGTGATTGGGAGGAACGGCCCCCCTGATCTGAACTCAAGTGGTGTTCTGTTATTGGACTTCTGTGCTCGCCATGGATTGTCCATAACGAGTGTCCATATGTGCACTTGGCACCAGGACGCCCTTGGCTGCAGTTCAATGATCGACTTTGTGGTCGTGTTGTCAGACTTGCGGCCACATGTTTTGGACACTCGGGTGAAGAGAGTGGCAGAGCTGTCAACTGATCACCACCTGGTGGTGAGTTGGCTCCAAAGGTGGGGGAGGAAGGCAGTCAGACCTGGCAGGCCCAAATGTTCTGTGCGGGTTTGCTGGGAACGTCTGGCTGAATCTCCTGTCAGAAAGAGCTTCAACTCACACCTCCGGGAGAGCTTCACTCACGCCCTGGGGGAGGTGGGGGACATTGAGTCCGAGTGGACCTTGTTCCATGTCTCCATTGTCGAGGCAGCTAACCGGAGCTGTGGCCGTAAGGTGGTTGGTGCCTGTCGTGGCGGCAACCCCTGAACCCGCTGGTGGACACCCCGGCGGTGAGGGATGCCGTCAAGAAGGAGTCCTACAGAACCTTTTTGGCCTGTGGGACTCCTGAAGCAGCTGATGGGTATCGACGTGCCAAGCGGAGTGCGGCCTCTGTGGTTGCGGTAGGCAAAAACTCGGGCATGGGAGGAGTTCGGTGAGGCCATGGAGAACGACTTTCGAATGGCTTCGAGGAGGTTCTGGACCACCATCCGGCGGTTCAGGTGGGGGAAGCAGTGCACTGTCAACACTGTGTTCAGTGGGGATGGGGTGCTGCTGATCTCGACTGGGGATGTCTTTGGTCGGTGGAGAGAATACTTCGAAGACCTCCTCAATCCCACCAGCATGTCTTCCACTGAGGAAGCAGAGTCTGGGGACCCCGTGGTGGGCTCGCCTATCTCTGTGGCTGAGTTCGCCGAGGTAGTCAAAAAGCTCCTCGGTGGCAAGGCCCCGGGGGTGGATGAGGTCGGCCAGAGTTCCTCAAGGCTCTGGATGTTGTGGGGCTGTCTTGGTTGACACGTCTCTGCAACATCGCGACATCGGGGGCAGTGCCTCTGGACTGGCAGGACGGGGTGGGGGTTCCCCTCTTCAAAAAGGGGGACTGGAGAGTGTGCTCCAACTATAGGCGGATCACACTCCTCAGCCTCCCTGAGAAGTACTTTTCGGGGGTCCTGGAGAGGAGGGTCCGCAAGATTGTCGAACCTCGGATTCAGAAGGAGCAGTGTGGTTTTTGTCCTGGTCGTGGAACTGTGGACCAGCTCCCTTAGCGCGGTCCTGGAGGGTGCATGGGAATTCGCCCAACCAGTCTACATGTGCTTTGTGGACTTGGAGAAGGTGTTCGACCATGTCCCTTGGGGAGTCCTGTGGGGGGTGCTCCGGGAGTATGGGGTTCCGGACCGACTAATACGGGCCATCTGGTCCCTGTACTCCCGGTGTCAGAGCTTGGTCCGCATTGCCGGCAGTAAGTTTGACTTGTTTCCAGTGGGAGTTGGACTCCGCCAAGGCTGCCCGGTCACCAATTCTGTTCATAACCTTTATGGACAGAATTTCTAGGCGCAGCCAGGGCATTGAGGGGCTGCGGTTCGGTGGCCTCAGGATTGGGTCACTGGTCTTTGCAGACGATCTGGTCTTGTTGGCTTCATCGGAGCGTGACCTCCAGCTCTCTCTGGAGCGGTTCGCAGCCGAGTGTGAAGCGGCTGGGATGAGAATCAGCACCTCCAAATCTGAGGCCATGGTTCTCAGCCGGAAAAGGGTGGAGTGCAGCCTCCAGGTCAGGGGCGACATCCTGCCTCAAGTGGAGTTCAGGTATCTCGGGGTCTTGTTCACGAGTGAGGGAAGGATGGAGCGGGAGATTGACCAGCTGATTGATGCAGCTTTTGCAGTGATGTGGACCCTGCGCCGGTCCGTTGTGGTGATGAAGGAGCTGAGCCGAAAGGCGAACCTCTTGATTTACCAGTCAATCTACTTTTCTACCCTCACCTATGGTCACTAGCTTTGGGTAGTGACCGAAACAATGAGATCGCAAATACAATCGGCTAAAAAATTAGCTCGGAGTAGAAGTGCTACTCCTCCGCATCGAGAGGAGCCAGTTGAGGTGGCTCGGGCATCTGTTGAGGATGCCTCCTGGACGCCTCCCTGGTGAGGTGTTCCGGGCGCGGAAAACACAGGACACACTGTAGCGACTATGTCTCTCGGCTGGCCTGGGAGCGCCTTGGGGTTCCCCTGGAAGAGCTGGACGAAGTGGCCGGGGAGAGGGAAGTCTGGGCTTCCCTGCTGAAGCTGCTGCCCCCGCGACCCAACTCCGGATAAGCGGGAGAAGATAGATGGATGGATGGATTGTATTGTCGCTTGCCCTCAGATGATATACTCAAACAACGCCTATTGCTTAAAACAGAGTTTGACCTCCCTCCACGCACCAAGCAGAGAACCTTAATTTTCAGTCCAGACATAGTTCATACGAGCATGGAGAAAAGGCAAGTAAAATTTTAGCGCATCAGTTACGTTAGAAGACTGCCAATCACTATATATCTGAGATAAGTGTTGAAAAAGATCTAAAACATACAGAACATTTGGAAATAAATTTTTTCACTGTTATTCCTGCCTCTACACCTCTGAATCGCCAGAGAATGTGCGCATTAAATGAGTTCTTTTGTAATTTCGATTAACCAGAATAGATCCTGAGCTAGCCAATGTGCTAGAGGATCATATCTCTTTCGAAGAGGTCACAGAGGTGATTGGGAAGATGCAAAGTGGCAAATCTCCAGGGCCTGGCTACCCATCAGAGTTTTTGATGCTTGCCCCTCTCCTTCTATCTGTCTTCAAGGAAACACTCTCGTCAAATTCTCTCCCCCCAACAATGCGAGAGGCAGCCATTTCCATTATTTTAAAGAAAGATAAAAATCCCCTTCACTGTAGTTCATACTCACTACGTTTCCTAGGTCATACTATTACTGCAGATTCTTCCTGACCAAGAGCATATTAATGCCATCCTGAAACCCCTCCCCATCAGATTCTGTAGCCCTGAGATCACTTCTGGCCTTAGTATCCCGGTACTCAAAGTTTTCCCTAACTTTGCGACGGTTGTGGCTCCTATGCATGCCTGCGCCAGTGTCAAAGACAAATTTACATGGACCCCTGAAGCACAAAGCAGTTTTGAGGAAGTCAAGCAACTTCTTGAGACATCAGAATACAATGCAGCATTACACCCATGCCAAATGTAACACACGCATGCCTTCTTTCCGACAAGGAGAGAGAGTGAGGATAAGGAAGCCTCATCATGTCCCCAAAGCTCACTCTCCCTGTAACCGTGAGGAAGAGAATAAGTCCAAACTCTTTCTTACTGAGTGATGGAAAGACTTGGAATGCCTCCCATGTTGCCCCTACACCTCCTGTGGCTGGACAAGACTCTGACACATCTGGACTGCTACACACAGGTGTTAGTCACTCCCCCTCTCCCAGACCGCCATGTGCTAGATACAAGCCCAAGTGGCATAAGGACTATGTTACGTTATAGGTTGACCAAAAGAAAGCTGAGATGATTGCAATAACCTCATTATTACAGCTAAGACAGTTTACAAGGTTCAAAGTATTCACTTTGTATTGAGAGTATATTCTTTTACAGAGAGTGGAGATGTTGTGTTGTTGTACTGTTAGTCTGTTAAGTGAACAGTATTTTTTGCTCTACACCCTGGCCTTGTTATTCGTGTGCCAACATACAGCCAGCCCTCTGCTCGAGGCATCAGTCTGCAGGACAAAAGGGAAAGTAAAGTTGGGTGTGTAGAGAAGAGGCTCCCCACAGAGGGTCTACTTTACCCTCTCAAGTGACACCTGGCACTACTTCGACCACTGGACTGGCTCTGAAGCACCCTTTCGGGCAAGTTCGGTCAAGGGGCTGGTCAGCTCTGTGAAGTCGAGAATAAGACACTGCCTTATCTACCTGTGGACACACCTGCCTGCCGCCCAAGTGGTACCCCAGATACTGTACCTCCCTCCATCCAACTGCACACTTCTTCAAGTTGGCCATGAGCCCCACCTCCCTCAGTGACTCCGCTGCATATACTCCGCCCAGGTGAAAATGTGGATGATCACGTCATCCATATGCAGTATCAGGGTGCACTGGGTGAATATTAATTTTCATCACTTGATCAAAGGCAAAGTGAGTACTGTCACAAGATTGCCCAAGTGGAAAATCTTCCATAGAGTTAAACACAGGTACCTGCTGAGCCTCCTGCTAAGGCACTGCTGGTTCCCCCTCCCCGTCTGCAGTGTCAGACAACCTTGCGTCACAGCTGAGCACAGCGCACATATCCCATGCCTCTATTGGCCGTGACCACACCAAACACACTGCTCCACTAGTCTATCGAACCTGGACAATGCGTACCCAAAATAAGGGGGTGCGACAGGTGGGACCTAGAACCTAACCGCAGCCTTCACACTATGCTTTTTTTTTTTTTTTTTACCTTGTATCAAATCATACTACAGGGTATCTGTGAATATCCCCATGAACACACCTAATATCCACCCACCCTGCCTCTATCAAAGCCCCAGGTCAAACCAGGTTCTAGTGAATTATGGACTGCATGCAGACACCATTGCCACTCCCCCAAATTCCTTACTGAAACACTATACATCCCTCATGGACTGGGGGAGGGTACTGGAGGGCCAACAAAATGAATCACTTAGGCGCTTAGCTCAGTCAGTAGAGCGGCCACCCCATATGCAAAGGCTCGCTGTGGCTGGCCCGGGTTCAAGTCCCGACCTGTGGCCCTTTCCTGCACGTCATTCCCCATCCCTCTCCCCACATTTCCCGTCACTCTTCAGCTGTCTCTATCAATAAAAGCTTGGAAAGGCCAAAAAATAAATAAATAATTTTTAAAAAATGAATCACTTGACTGACCTCTGCCCTGCCACCTGAGGGACCCCTGTAAGACAAGAGAGCGCCTGTACCAGCTGGAACCTGTGGCAGAAGGAAAACAGAGGGAGAGTTAGTGTGGGGAAGAGGAGAGGGTTGAGCTGGTGTGTGGTACAGTGTGTGGGAACCGCCGGTCAGTGGGACCCAGCTTGGTCCCCTGGAACCTGCGGCGGTGGTCCGCGGTCAAGTGACCTAAACGGTCAGGGACAGCCCCCTTAATGTCCCTGTATTGTCCTCAAGAGAAGGCAGGCAGGCCGAGTTTTCCTTGCTGAGGTAGGTTGGGCACCAGTGTGGCAAATCTGCTGCCACTGTGGGTTCTTCAGCACAAAGACAGCACAAAGCAAAGACAAATAATGCAGTTTCGACTACTGTTTAGGTAGGTTTGTCCATCACAAGCATGGTACTAAAATGAATGAAGTGTGGAAACAAGTCTGTAATGTAAATTATGATTGATATCAGCCTTTGAATAGAGAAAGGTGAGTTGACCTCTAACAGTGGCAGAATGTGTGAATGAAGTAACCCGGGACGTGGGGTGTTGATGGAACTGGGACCGTGATAGGCTAAGTATTAAAGGTTTTGATTGCTGTCGCCAGGTGTTTCGTTGGATGTTTCGTCTCTCATTCTTAAGACGAAGGTGGGCTGGGAGGTCTGACAAATTCAACAGATTGATTAAAGTTGTCTTGCATATTGAAGAGAAATGAACCCGGCGGGAAGCGGACCGTGGAAGAGACTGTGTGGAGTGAAGTTACTTGTGGACGATTTAGTAGCTCACTTTCCTGAGAGTATTGGAGTCAGTGTTGCATGTTTCCGGGTCGTGTGCGGAATACGGGAGCAAAGGGGAAAAGAGGGTCAGGAGGGTATAGGACTGTGGGAGGTGGCAAGTGGCTGGTTCAGGTGTGGTCCAGCTTGTGAAAGTCTGCTTAAAGCTCCAAGTCTTGACCAGGTTCGTCTTGAAAAAAGATTTCAATAACACTGAGACTACTGAAGTTAAATAAAATGAAAGAGTGCACTTAGTAGAGTGTAAATCAACACCATGCAACATGCAACAAGATTTACAAAGTTTTGAATAAATGTATTTTATACTGTATAGATTAGTATAGCTTTGTGTTTTCTTGTATATGTGTGTGTTTGTATAGTGTAGTCTCATGCATCAGGGTAGTGTATAAGAAGGCCATAAGTCAAAACTTTGGAGGGCTTTGTATGTGAGGAGGACGATTTTGAACTGGATCTGCTGTGGGACTAGGACACAGTGGAGGTTCTGGAGGACATGGGTGATGTAGTCATGGGTGTGTCAAAAGGCAAGCAGCACAGTTGGAGTTTGA
The DNA here is from genome assembly GCA_028641955.1 of Protonibea diacanthus. NCBI lineage: Eukaryota > Metazoa > Chordata > Actinopteri > Sciaenidae > Protonibea > Protonibea diacanthus. Next base: position 1,967,600 of record CM053986.1, read on the forward strand.
TCAAGGTTTTGGATCATGTGCTGCAGTGGATGCTGTTACAATAGTCTATCACGGGGTGATGAAGACATAAATGAGGGTTTTTGGAGCCAGTATTTCATGTCAGTGAGGCAGTTGGAGAGAGTGGAGTGAATAGCAGTTGTTACGTCCAACTCAAGGGGGTATAGGAGTAACATAAATCCAAAGGTTTACAAACAAAGATATTTATTAAATGGAAATTCAAACTGTTTTGAACAAAAGGAGGTGAGGCGCAAGAGAACAAACTGTCAGCAAGTGCTGTTTAAAAGAACAAAGAAATATATCAAAAAGAGAAGTCCAAACAGAGCCTGTCCTAGGTTGATCTATCTAAGTTGAATCTAAAACCAGAAACGAAAACTGTCTCACTGTCTAACTTACCTAAGCAAAACAAATAACACATCAAAACAAAGCATCTCTGTGAGTGTAATCAGTGCTAATTAAACTAATCCCTTGCCCAGTCCCAAATGAGGATACCTTCCACACTCATAAACGATTCTAGCCAATATTCACAATTTATCCATAACAAGGCAAGCTTACGAACACAATGGACAAACAAGCTGCCCTGAAGCTTAGGTATTCCCAGTTTAAATAACTGGGATGCTGATGGTAGAGCCTTCTGATTGGCAGTGCGGGGAATCATACAAATGATGCCGTGCCAACCTGAACCTGCACAACCCAGTGGCGTGCCGCCAAATGTGACTCCGCCTCCTCCAATTGGATCCAATCAGGGGATGGCGGCCACATCCCTGTATTTGCATAACACACCACACACGAGGTGTACTGGGGCGAGACGGCGACAGCTGTAACACAGTAATGATGGACTTGGTGAAGCTGTAGAGCTGGATGTCATCAGGGTAGCAGTGGAAACAGAAACTATGGCAGCCACTGATGTTGCCAAGGGGAAGCATGGAGAGGATGGATTGGAGACGACTAAGCACTGAACCCTAGGGGATGCCTTGGGACAGAGGAGTGGTGAAGGAAGTACAGTTGTTGATGTGAAACTGCTTCCTGTGTTTGAGGTAGGGATAGGGGTGTCAGTGTCCATGGTGATTACCATGTGGTTGGAGATGTTGAGGTTTAGGCTGGAGAGGTGAAGTACAATAAGACCAGTGGAGCAGACCAGATCAAGGCAGTGACCAGAGGAGTGGGACCTGAGAAACCAGTTTCAGGTGATGTTCCTTCATAAATTGTAAGGATTAAGGAAGTGGTTGAGATTTGACAATAATATAATACAAAACTATAATAACTCTGGGACACATGCAACAAAATCCTCAAGAGGTCACAAATTTGTTCCAATGTGCAATTGGAACACATTGGAACAAAGGTAAGAATATGACATTCAATTTCTTATAAGCAAAACAAAGTAAGCAGTGTAGTGCTTGGTTTGGACAACTCTTGATCCTCGAGTAATCTACCTTGTTCATTCAATGTATTACATTAAATATTTTTTGTAAGCATGGAAGAACAGAAAAAAGTCAGTTTTTGTTTTTTCTTTCATTTTTTATTTCAAAATGAAAATGTCTACCACATGTCCATGATACGCCTCATGCTCATGAACCTGGAGCCGCTCCAGCCCATGTTCATGAAGTTCCTGTACTCTCCAGGCCTGAAGTACATCATCCTGCCTCTGTAGTGGGGCTGCTCGTACATCAGCCAGTGGCCGTCCATCACGTGGCAGGACATGCAGTTGTTCATACGATAACGGTCCATGATGTTGTCACAGTCATCCATCATCTCATACATCTGACCACCGAAGTTCTCCCTCTCATAGATCCTCATCCTGTACTGGCCTCTGTACTGTTTTGAAAAAAAGAAAAGAAATGAATGTCTGTATCTCAAGTTTTGTAAAGGATGTCAACTGTAATAGGCAGATGTCTGTTTTATACCTACCATGGGGATCATACGGCAAGACCTGATACCACTGTTCCATCCCCACATGCTCATGTAGTCAGCATAGTCACCCCTCCTCATGAAGTACTGGTTTCCCATGTAGTTGGGACGGTCGTAGACCATGAAGCAGCCACTCTGCACCCTGCAGGAGTGGCATCTGCTCAGGTAGGAGGAAAAGTCAGAGCAGTCGCTCATGCACTCCCAGGAGCGACCCTGGAAGTTCCTGTCCTCGTAGAAGATGACCTGAAAAATGAGGGACATTTTAATTGACTGTAGAAGCACTGACAAAATTTGATGTTCTCTATAAATAAACAGTCATGATATTTGTAATTTGTTTGTAAAATTACAAGCTTACCTTGCCCATGCTCATTTCAGTGGTGGTCATGCTTGTGCTGTAGGTGAGCTGCTGCTGTTGGTGTTGTTACTGCTGCACTGCTGTCCTGTTTGGTGTAACCCCTGCTTTTATACCTGACCAAACCCTACAGAGTCAGTGGGCCCCCATTGTTAAAACTCCTATGTGATATAAAGGCTCTGTCATTGACTGTAGTCAGCGCACACATAGACACATAAACAAAGCACAGATGGACATATATAGCCTTCCCCTTTTCTCTAAACAGTTAATAAAAATTGCACACATCCCTCTTCCCTTCACCATTTAGTAGGGCCACCAAGGGTGCACACTTGGTAGCTCTTCTATCTATTTTTACTTCTATATATATTGTAATTTACCTTCTATCTGTTCAAAATTTGTCCTGCCACACAAGAGTAATTCTGTCATCTCACTTCTTGAATTCAGGTGACAAAATGGGGGCATAACCATTGTCATGGTGTGATGTGTGCTTTTATTGGACATATGAGTGATATAATTATATGTATGGTGTATGGTCATAATATTATTTTGTGACATCACAAATGTGTTTACAATGATAAAAATAGTGAAAAAATATGATATGGTATTATGGTAGTGGTAAAAGTCTTACATATTATGAAAAATATGTGAGAGTACCTGGATAAATAAATCTCACTTCTAACAAAGTATAGTGATATAGTGTAGTATAATATTGTAGATTATAGTATAGCATAGTATTAGTATAGCATAGTATTAGTATAGTATAGTATTAGTATAGTATATTATAGCATAGTATAATGTAATAGTCTCTGCTATTGTATAGCATGGTATGGTATAGTATAGCCATCCATTTTCTTCCACATTCAAATCTACAGACAATTTCCAGTTACCAATATACTTTTGTTAAGTGCTAGTGTTTGGAAGTTCAAGTCTTTTAACTGACTCGGATCACTAAAATGAACCAATCTTTCTTTGAGTCAGTTTTTTCATTCACCAGTGCAGTAGCCCTATAGTATAGTATAGTATAGTATAGTATAGTATAGTATAGTATAGCATAGCACAGTGTAGTATAGTATAGTATAATATAGTATAGTATAGTACATAATAGACTGTAGCATTGTGTAAGTATTGTGGAGAAATGCGTAAGAAGTGCCTGAGTCGGTCTCACATTTTGCCGAACACATGCTGGTGGATAGAATATACGCCCAGAATTAGCCAAAGAGAATGTTTTTACCAAGAACAGCGTTATTGTCAGAATATTCTAGTCTGGAGACACAGATGTCTGTTTACACAGATTGGAATGTCAACGGCCAGCTATCTATTATGTCCAAGTTTGCAGCACTAGATTTCTTCGATCCTGACTCCCACAGTGTTGAGCTAGACTGGCACATACTATTCCCAGTCAAAGCCAAACAATTAATATTGGCGAGGATGTCAAGGCCCACACGTGACCTTGTGTAACCTAAGAATTCCACAACAGTAAGTTTTCTTGTATATGTTTGTATAGAGTAGTCTCAGTTTACTTTAAGATTCTTCAGGATAGTGCAATGGTACAACAGGACAATAAGTCCAAACTTTGGAGGGCTTTGTATATGAGGAGGAGGAATTTAAACTGGATCTGCTGTGGGACCAGAACCTAGTGGAGGTTCTGGAGGACGTGGGTGATGTAGTCATGAGTCCAGGTGTGTGTTAAAAGGCAAGCAGCAGATTTCTGGATGTATTGGAGTTTGTTTAAGGTTTTGGATGGTGTGGCGTAGAGGATGCTGTTGTAATAGTGTATTATGGAGGTGATGAAGGCGTAGACGAGGGTTTTTGGAGCAGAGAAGAAGAGTGATGGGCAGAGTTGGGCTAAGTTTTGGGTTTGGAAAAAGGCAGTTCTCATGATATAATTGATGTATTATTCAAAGGAGGGGTCATTGTCAGAGATGAGCATGATGAGAGATGATCGTTGGAGATGAGATAAGTTTTGAGTTGTGTGGCAACAGTACATGTCAGGATTTTTAACAGAAAAGGGAAATTAGACATTGGCTGAAAATCTGTCATGATATCAGGGTTTATGGTGTTTGTTGAGTAGATGTGGTGTTCAGGTGAAAGGAACAGTGGGAGACACTGGTAATGCTCAATTCTAGGAACTTTACTTGGCTTAATTCTGTATCACAACAACAGGTGTAAGTGACCTAATCTTCCTACACTACATTCCTCCCTTATTTCAAAATAAAAACTGACGTAGTTATTAATCAATATGGCAATTGTAATACTGTAAAACAAAAGGAAAGAGTTGAAAGTCTTTTATCACTAGAAATGATAAAAGGGACATGGGATGGGCATGCCTCAGTGGTAGAGTGGGTCGTCCAATAACTCAAAGGTTGGCGGTTCGATTCCTGCTCACTGCTTGAAGATTGGAAAGGTGAAATGCCATGACCGAGGTGCCCTTGAGCAAGGCACTGTACTCCCCCAACATCTGCTTCCCGGGCACATCGAATCGCGGCCCACCGCTCCAGTCTGTGTGTATTAGGTATCTGCCACTATGTGTGTGATCCTGTGCATGTGTGTTCCGACAGGTGCTAACTGGATGGGATAAATGCGGAGAATAATTTCACGGAGCGTGTTGTGTGATTATTAAGTTTCAAAATTAAAAAATTAAATTAAAAAAGCAACACAAGCAGTAAATCCTTTCATATTAACAATGTTACTTGCTTTATAATTATTTAACTATTCAGTCTCTTGATTTGTCAAAATCACATCTCAGTAATGAGATACTGAGATTGTCTCCTGTGCGTTCTCATTGAGTATCGGGGCTGAACAGGATCATCAAAGTTGATGTTTTTCTCATGATGACGATTCTCTGGTGGGTCTGGATGATGATTCTAGTGGGTGTCTGGCGGTAATAGATCCAGATCATCTTCTTCATCAGACGCCTCAGAATCAGGTCCAGCTGAAACTGAAGATGGGAGCAGTTTGAAATGTGAGGCGTTTCTGGTGATCTCATGTCCAGAGCGAGAGCTTGCCTTTGATGAGCTGGCAGCAAAACACAGGGTCCCCTGGTTTGAGGATGGAAGTGCTCTATGATGGTGGTCAGCATTCTGTTTCATACATTGCTTGGCACGCTGATCCATGTCACTGTCAAGTCATAGAGTAAGTGGGGAGAGTGCTGTATAGTTTTCTTCCAAAAAGTACTCAGCTGGAGTCTGTTCAGTCGTTCCGTGATGAGTTGCTCTGTAATTTCAAATGAAACTGTAGAGATTCTGCTTCCAAGGTCTTCTTTCTGAGTGAGTGGATGTAATAGTCTTGTAATAGTCAATGTTATCATGAATCTTTCTGCTTCTGCGTTTGCTCTTGGCCAATATGGTGTTATTTTTCTGTGTTTGAAACCAAGGTAGAGGCTGACGTCTTTGAAGGTTTGGCCATTGAATGGTGGTCCATTGTCTATTTTCACAACATGCGGTATCCCAAATGATGCAAAGATCTTGTCTAGTGTGGGAATCACTGTAGTGGCTGATGTGGACTTGACTATCTGCACTTTCGGATACCTGGAATACTCAACTAGAATACAATACTCAACAACAAATCAACAAAAAAAAACAACAACCACAAGTAAGTAATCACCTGATGCAAAGGGACCTGTGAAATCAATGGAAATCAATGGTGTGAGCAACATGTTGTGGTTCCAAGCAGACTGCAAACTTCCGATGTGTTTTGGGGAGGAGGAAGGTTCTCAATGGCTGTGATCTTTTTAGGATCTGCAGAGATGCCTTTTGCTGAGAAAACATATCCAAAAAACTCTAGCTGAGGTTTACTGCACTCACACTTTTCGCCATTCAGTGTTATGTTTTTCTCTCTTAGTCTCTGGAAAACAGCTTTGTGGCGATCATTGTGTTCTTCTTGTGTTTTCCCATACACTATAATGTCATCACTCATGTTTCTGACATTGGGATTGCCATGGAGTGCTTATTGGATGACATTTTGGAACACTTCTGCAGCAGAGTTTATGTTGAAGCTGAGTCTGGTATATCTCCAGAGGCCACAGGCGCGGTACTGAAATGAAATCTGGAGATAAGTCTGCAATGTGAGGTTACGGCTTGATAACAATTTTTTAGAAATGAATAACGATTTTTTAAAGTAACTGGGTAAGTTGCATATGAAGAGTCAACGGTGACTACACACAATCATTACGGAGCAAAGCACTGTCTTTATTTATATGCATGTGTGTGCGTGCTTGAGTGCGTGCGAACGTGTTAGTTTTACTGTTATGAACGAGTTAGCAGTTTAGCGTGTTTCAGCACTGAGAGACGGGTTAGCAGCTCAGGTTGCCTGATACTCGAGCCTAAAAGTATTAGAAAGTCGTGTCTGTGTTCGTTTGGGTAGGTTTCTTTGACACAGGCATGGTACTAAGTGTGGAGATAAGTCTGCAAAGTGAGGTGACAGTTTGATCACGTTTTGAAGGTAACTGGGTAAATTGCATCAACGATGACTTGACTTTACAGAGCAAAGCACTTCCTCTAATTACATGTGCGCGCGTGTATGAGTGCGTGCGCACGTACGTGGGTGGTTTATTCAATCAGTTACATAAAACATTTTTGTGACAATGGAAGAAAAGGAAACAGTCACAGGCTCAAGTTTTTGTTTTATCTTTCTGTTTTATTTCAGAATGAAAATGTCTACCACATGTCCATGATACGCCTCATGCTCATGAACCTGGAGCCGCTCCAGCCCATGTTCATGAAGTTCCTGTACTCTCCAGGCCTGAAGTACATCATCCTGCCTCTGTAGTGGGGCTGCTCGTACATCAGCCAGTGGCCGTCCATCACGTGGCAGGACATGCAGTTGTTCATACGATAACGGTCCATGATGTTGTCACAGTCATCCATCATCTCATACATCTGACCACCGAAGTTCTCCCTCTCATAGATCCTCATCCTGTACTGGCCTCTGTACTGTTTTGAAAAAAAGAAAAGAAATGAATGTCTGTATCTCAAGTTTTGTAAAGGATGTCAACTGTAATAGGCAGATGTCTGTTTTATACCTACCATGGGGATCATACGGCAAGACCTGATACCACTGTTCCATCCCCACATGCTCATGTAGTCAGCATAGTCACCCCTCCTCATGAAGTACTGGTTTCCCATGTAGTTGGGACGGTCGTAGACCATGAAGCAGCCACTCTGCACCCTGCAGGAGTGGCATCTGCTCAGGTAGGAGGAAAAGTCAGAGCAGTCGCTCATGCACTCCCAGGAGCGACCCTGGAAGTTCCTGTCCTCGTAGAAGATGACCTGAAAAATGAGGGACATTTTAATTGACTGTAGAAGCACTGACAAAATTTGATGTTCTCTATAAATAAACAGTCATGATATTTGTAATTTGTTTGTAAAATTACAAGCTTACCTTGCCCATGCTCATTTCAGTGGTGGTCATGCTTGTGCTGTAGGTGAGCTGCTGCTGTTGGTGTTGTTACTGCTGCACTGCTGTCCTGTTTGGTGTAACCCCTGCTTTTATACCTGACCAAACCCTACAGAGTCAGTGGGCCCCCATTGTTAAAACTCCTATGTGATATAAAGGCTCTGTCATTGACTGTAGTCAGCGCACACATAGACACATAAACAAAGCACAGATGGACATATATAGCCTTCCCCTTTTCTCTAAACAGTTAATAAAAATTGCACACATCCCTCTTCCCTTCACCATTTAGTAGGGCCACCAAGGGTGCACACTTGGTAGCTCTTCTATCTATTTTTACTTCTATATATATTGTAATTTACCTTCTATCTGTTCAAAATTTGTCCTGCCACACAAGAGTAATTCTGTCATCTCACTTCTTGAATTCAGGTGACAAAATGGGGGCATAACCATTGTCATGGTGTGATGTGTGCTTTTATTGGACATATGAGTGATATAATTATATGTATGGTGTATGGTCATAATATTATTTTGTGACATCACAAATGTGTTTACAATGATAAAAATAGTGAAAAAATATGATATGGTATTATGGTAGTGGTAAAAGTCTTACATATTATGAAAAATATGTGAGAGTACCTGGATAAATAAATCTCACTTCTAACAAAGTATAGTGATATAGTGTAGTATAATATTGTAGATTATAGTATAGCATAGTATTAGTATAGCATAGTATTAGTATAGTATAGTATTAGTATAGTATATTATAGCATAGTATAATGTAATAGTCTCTGCTATTGTATAGCATGGTATGGTATAGTATAGCCATCCATTTTCTTCCACATTCAAATCTACAGACAATTTCCAGTTACCAATATACTTTTGTTAAGTGCTAGTGTTTGGAAGTTCAAGTCTTTTAACTGACTCGGATCACTAAAATGAACCAATCTTTCTTTGAGTCAGTTTTTTCATTCACCAGTGCAGTAGCCCTATAGTATAGTATAGTATAGTATAGTATAGTATAGTATAGTATAGCATAGCACAGTGTAGTATAGTATAGTATAATATAGTATAGTATAGTACATAATAGACTGTAGCATTGTGTAAGTATTGTGGAGAAATGCGTAAGAAGTGCCTGAGTCGGTCTCACATTTTGCCGAACACATGCTGGTGGATAGAATATACGCCCAGAATTAGCCAAAGAGAATGTTTTTACCAAGAACAGCGTTATTGTCAGAATATTCTAGTCTGGAGACACAGATGTCTGTTTACACAGATTGGAATGTCAACGGCCAGCTATCTATTATGTCCAAGTTTGCAGCACTAGATTTCTTCGATCCTGACTCCCACAGTGTTGAGCTAGACTGGCACATACTATTCCCAGTCAAAGCCAAACAATTAATATTGGCGAGGATGTCAAGGCCCACACGTGACCTTGTGTAACCTAAGAATTCCACAACAGTAAGTTTTCTTGTATATGTTTGTATAGAGTAGTCTCAGTTTACTTTAAGATTCTTCAGGATAGTGCAATGGTACAACAGGACAATAAGTCCAAACTTTGGAGGGCTTTGTATATGAGGAGGAGGAATTTAAACTGGATCTGCTGTGGGACCAGAACCTAGTGGAGGTTCTGGAGGACGTGGGTGATGTAGTCATGAGTCCAGGTGTGTGTTAAAAGGCAAGCAGCAGATTTCTGGATGTATTGGAGTTTGTTTAAGGTTTTGGATGGTGTGGCGTAGAGGATGCTGTTGTAATAGTGTATTATGGAGGTGATGAAGGCGTAGACGAGGGTTTTTGGAGCAGAGAAGAAGAGTGATGGGCAGAGTTGGGCTAAGTTTTGGGTTTGGAAAAAGGCAGTTCTCATGATATAATTGATGTATTATTCAAAGGAGGGGTCATTGTCAGAGATGAGCATGATGAGAGATGATCGTTGGAGATGAGATAAGTTTTGAGTTGTGTGGCAACAGTACATGTCAGGATTTTTAACAGAAAAGGGAAATTAGACATTGGCTGAAAATCTGTCATGATATCAGGGTTTATGGTGTTTGTTGAGTAGATGTGGTGTTCAGGTGAAAGGAACAGTGGGAGACACTGGTAATGCTCAATTCTAGGAACTTTACTTGGCTTAATTCTGTATCACAACAACAGGTGTAAGTGACCTAATCTTCCTACACTACATTCCTCCCTTATTTCAAAATAAAAACTGACGTAGTTATTAATCAATATGGCAATTGTAATACTGTAAAACAAAAGGAAAGAGTTGAAAGTCTTTTATCACTAGAAATGATAAAAGGGACATGGGATGGGCATGCCTCAGTGGTAGAGTGGGTCGTCCAATAACTCAAAGGTTGGCGGTTCGATTCCTGCTCACTGCTTGAAGATTGGAAAGGTGAAATGCCATGACCGAGGTGCCCTTGAGCAAGGCACTGTACTCCCCCAACATCTGCTTCCCGGGCACATCGAATCGCGGCCCACCGCTCCAGTCTGTGTGTATTAGGTATCTGCCACTATGTGTGTGATCCTGTGCATGTGTGTTCCGACAGGTGCTAACTGGATGGGATAAATGCGGAGAATAATTTCACGGAGCGTGTTGTGTGATTATTAAGTTTCAAAATTAAAAAATTAAATTAAAAAAGCAACACAAGCAGTAAATCCTTTCATATTAACAATGTTACTTGCTTTATAATTATTTAACTATTCAGTCTCTTGATTTGTCAAAATCACATCTCAGTAATGAGATACTGAGATTGTCTCCTGTGCGTTCTCATTGAGTATCGGGGCTGAACAGGATCATCAAAGTTGATGTTTTTCTCATGATGACGATTCTCTGGTGGGTCTGGATGATGATTCTAGTGGGTGTCTGGCGGTAATAGATCCAGATCATCTTCTTCATCAGACGCCTCAGAATCAGGTCCAGCTGAAACTGAAGATGGGAGCAGTTTGAAATGTGAGGCGTTTCTGGTGATCTCATGTCCAGAGCGAGAGCTTGCCTTTGATGAGCTGGCAGCAAAACACAGGGTCCCCTGGTTTGAGGATGGAAGTGCTCTATGATGGTGGTCAGCATTCTGTTTCATACATTGCTTGGCACGCTGATCCATGTCACTGTCAAGTCATAGAGTAAGTGGGGAGAGTGCTGTATAGTTTTCTTCCAAAAAGTACTCAGCTGGAGTCTGTTCAGTCGTTCCGTGATGAGTTGCTCTGTAATTTCAAATGAAACTGTAGAGATTCTGCTTCCAAGGTCTTCTTTCTGAGTGAGTGGATGTAATAGTCTTGTAATAGTCAATGTTATCATGAATCTTTCTGCTTCTGCGTTTGCTCTTGGCCAATATGGTGTTATTTTTCTGTGTTTGAAACCAAGGTAGAGGCTGACGTCTTTGAAGGTTTGGCCATTGAATGGTGGTCCATTGTCTATTTTCACAACATGCGGTATCCCAAATGATGCAAAGATCTTGTCTAGTGTGGGAATCACTGTAGTGGCTGATGTGGACTTGACTATCTGCACTTTCGGATACCTGGAATACTCAACTAGAATACAATACTCAACAACAAATCAACAAAAAAAAACAACAACCACAAGTAAGTAATCACCTGATGCAAAGGGACCTGTGAAATCAATGGAAATCAATGGTGTGAGCAACATGTTGTGGTTCCAAGCAGACTGCAAACTTCCGATGTGTTTTGGGGAGGAGGAAGGTTCTCAATGGCTGTGATCTTTTTAGGATCTGCAGAGATGCCTTTTGCTGAGAAAACATATCCAAAAAACTCTAGCTGAGGTTTACTGCACTCACACTTTTCGCCATTCAGTGTTATGTTTTTCTCTCTTAGTCTCTGGAAAACAGCTTTGTGGCGATCATTGTGTTCTTCTTGTGTTTTCCCATACACTATAATGTCATCACTCATGTTTCTGACATTGGGATTGCCATGGAGTGCTTATTGGATGACATTTTGGAACACTTCTGCAGCAGAGTTTATGTTGAAGCTGAGTCTGGTATATCTCCAGAGGCCACAGGCGCGGTACTGAAATGAAATCTGGAGATAAGTCTGCAATGTGAGGTTACGGCTTGATAACAATTTTTTAGAAATGAATAACGATTTTTTAAAGTAACTGGGTAAGTTGCATATGAAGAGTCAACGGTGACTACACACAATCATTACGGAGCAAAGCACTGTCTTTATTTATATGCATGTGTGTGCGTGCTTGAGTGCGTGCGAACGTGTTAGTTTTACTGTTATGAACGAGTTAGCAGTTTAGCGTGTTTCAGCACTGAGAGACGGGTTAGCAGCTCAGGTTGCCTGATACTCGAGCCTAAAAGTATTAGAAAGTCGTGTCTGTGTTCGTTTGGGTAGGTTTCTTTGACACAGGCATGGTACTAAGTGTGGAGATAAGTCTGCAAAGTGAGGTGACAGTTTGATCACGTTTTGAAGGTAACTGGGTAAATTGCATCAACGATGACTTGACTTTACAGAGCAAAGCACTTCCTCTAATTACATGTGCGCGCGTGTATGAGTGCGTGCGCACGTACGTGGGTGGTTTATTCAATCAGTTACATAAAACATTTTTGTGACAATGGAAGAAAAGGAAACAGTCACAGGCTCAAGTTTTTGTTTTATCTTTCTTTTTTATTTCAGAATGAAAATGTCTACCACATGTCCATGATACGCCTCATGCTCATGAACCTGGAGCCGCTCCAGCCCATGTTCATGAAGTTCCTGTACTCTCCAGGCCTGAAGTACATCATCCTGCCTCTGTAGTGGGGCTGCTCGTACATCAGCCAGTGGCCGTCCATCACGTTGCAGGACATGCAGTTGTTCATACGGTAACGGTCCATGATGTTGTCACAGTCATCCATCAGCTCATACATCTGACCACCGAAGTTCTCCCTCTCGTAGATCCTCATCCTGTACTGGCCTCTGTACTGTTTTGAAAAAAAGAAAAGAAATGAATATCTGTATATCAAGTTTTGTAAGGGATGTCAACTTTAATAGGTAGATGTCTGTTTTATACCTACCATGGGGATCATACGGCAAGACCTGATACCACTGTTCCATCCCCACATGCTCATGTAGTCAGCATAGTCGCCCCTCCTCATGAAGTACTGGTTTCCCATGTAGTTGGGACGGTCGTAGGCCATGAAGCAGCCGCTCTCCACCCTGAAGGAGTGGCATCTGCTCAGGTAGGAAGAAAAGTCAGCGCAGTCGCTCATGCACTCCCAGGAGCGACCCTGGAAGTTCCTGTCCTCGTAGAAAATGACCTGAAAAATGAGGGATACTTTAACTGACTGAACAAGCACTGACATCATTTGATGTTGTAAATCTGCAGAATGGTCTCTATAAATAAATAAATTACCTTGCCCATGCTCATTTCAGTGGTCATAGTTGTGTGAAGGGTGAGCTGCTGCTGTTGCTACTGCTGTCCTGTTTGGTGTAACCCCTGCTTTTATACCTGACCAAACCCTACAGAGTCAGTGGGCCCCCATTGTTTAAATCCCTGACCGAGCAACATATAGAGTGCTGTACAAGCCGGTGTTACTGTGTTATATAATCATATGACTGGGCCCTCAAAGACTAAAGTACGCTATTGACCTGTAATGGTAATTTCAATTTCTTTGTTTCAGCCACTTGAGATGCCTCTTTTGTGTTTGTAAACTGTGATGTCTAGACTCAGCTTTGCACCTAAACACAAAATCCTGCAGGACACCTGCAGGGGTTGGTGCAGATACCTGCAACAGACAATGCTTGTAGCACAGACTAAGCGATCAGGTCTTTTCACTTGTCTCCTTAAAAGAAGTGACCAGGATCTTGAATTACTTGTATCCTTAAATGAAGTGATCCTTACAGAGACGTCTGTATTGTTATAATTGTGCATGACCTCCATTTTGAATGGGGATTTGCGTCGAGGTTGGACCTCCGGAGGGGCTGATTGTGGATGTTATGAGAAGGAAATATGGGGATAAAGTTTAAAATATTTAAATGTCTGGACAGCTGAGTTTGTATTCCCGATAGGGGATCCCTCACTTTTAAAAAAACACATTTGTGACCCGGGTGGATGGAACACATTTCCACGGAAACTCCTCTTTGCAGACCAACACCAGTGACTCACACCGAACTGCCATGGTGTGCTGATAGGTCGACAATGAGGCATTTCTTTCCAGAGTATTTCCTGGTTGCGATCCCGAATGGGCTGATACGGAACTTAGGGAATGGAGGATGGACGAATGGGCTGATCATAAAGCCTTCTTTGACCTCTTTGGCTATTAGACTGTCGACGGACTCTTGCTCTTTGATAGCAGATAAGAGATTTTTACATGTATGGGTGATTGACGGTTCAGTGGCTATCGCTGGGTGGAAGCCTTCTCTGAAGCCCTTGATAAGAAACTGAATGAAGGCTGGATCTGGATGGTTTTGCAGGGCTGCTGCTAGGGCTGAGATGTTGATGGGTGTTGAGAGGGGCTTACCTGAGGAATGTGAATTGGGGGGATGCGGGCAGGCAGGATGGGCAAGGCCTCCACCGCAGAAGGAGCAGACATGGAGGAAGCGACACGGGGACATGTTGCACCCAGTTTCATTGAAATTATTGCATATGGATTTCCCGCCATGGCACATGATGGGTCTGCCCTTTTTGTCTATCCCGTTAGTTGTTAGTAAGTTAGAAAGTTAGTAAGTTGTTGAGCCGTGCAGTGGCTTCAGAAGCGAAATGAATGTGGCAATGGCAAAAACCATTGCCACCGAACCGGAGGGCAGATGACATCTCTGAAGAGGGAAAATGCGTAGGCGAACTCTGTGGGTGTGAGTTCCTTAGACTGATATGGTGTGTGACTTGATTTGTTTTGAGTTTCAAGAAGACGGTCGGCAGATGGTTGATGGAGAGAGGGCATTAAGAGGAGGGCAAGATCTACATATTTACCATCTAATATTTGTTTGCGGAGCCTGGAAGGTACCAGGGAGGGACGGGAGATATGAGCGTTAGGGTCGCGGATGGGAGGATTTGCTGTTGCAACTGCTGCCAGTGGGCGGCAGGAGGTGCTGGCGTCCCAGGTACCAGGAGTCTCCGCCGTGGTCGGCTGCTGTGATGGCTGCAAGGGGGCAGCAGGTGGTGCTGGCATCCTGGGCCTGACGCCGCTGCAATCAGCTGCTGCCAGTGGCGGCGGGAAGTGCTGGCATCCCGGTGCCAGAAACCCCAGTCAACTGTCGCCATTGATCATGGTGGGTGGGTGGCACCAGAATCCACACGCTGGAAACCCCTGCAGTAGACGACTGCTGTAATTGCTGCGGGTGGCCAGCAGGTGGGGCAGGAGCGATGAAGTCGCCTGCCATGGGGCGGGTAGACTGATGGAGGTGATTTGCCGTTTGGGAGGAAGTGGAGGAACCTTGGGCGGGGTGCTGACGGGAAATTGTATTTCTGGCAGGTTTTCTTTTGGCAGCAGAAGCAGCTGGAGTGATGACGTCACGTCGACTGGGAGTGGCTCAGCACTGCGTGATGACGTCACCTGTAAAAGGAGTGTTGTTGCCGCAACTGCTCATGCAGGTTGCTGTCATGAGGGTATTGAAAAGTTTAGCCTTGTTGTCTGTTCTATGGAAGGGGATACCTCTATCCCTCAGTGTTTTTTGCAGAGGCCCTACGGTCCAGGCGGAGATGTTTGTAGGATGATGGCCGGGAGACCTGGCTGGAGCATGGTGGCGTTGTGTCCGGCCACGTGTGTTGGGGCCAAGGTGGTGAGTGGGATGGCGTGGAGTTGAGGTCGGTCTGGAAGGCGAAGGTGTCGGGAGAGATTGATGGCGGCTGCTACCTGATCTTGAGGATGTTCTTCCCTGACTCTCTGGAGGAGGAGGACTGAGAGATACAGAGGAATCGTCAGATGAAAGATACTGGCTTTGGATGTTGAGGAGTGATGAACCGTGAGGGATGTGGACTACAGACGGGACGGCGTGCCACTTGCTGGGCTGCTCGATTAAGGAGAGCGGGGTCTCGGGCACAGATGCATCGGAGAAATCGACTCGTGCCAGTGTCGGTTGGATAATGTGTGGATAATTTAAAGGACCGACCTGGTTCGGCGAGTACAGTTTGTCATCCAAAGGAGACAGCAAGATGGAGTCCATGTTGGGACAGGTGAGTAGGGTAGGCGTTTCGGAAAGCTTTTAAACTTTTAATTATGGTGATCAATAATGCTGTCGGGTCTGAAACCGGATGCAGAATGCGAGAGCCAAACGGAGCAGTGCAACTGCCACACTGTAACTGAGCTGGTGATGATGCTCTTGACTGTACATCTGTAGAAGCTGAGGATTTTGGTTGACATGCCAAATTTCCTCAGCCTTCTAAAGAAGTACAGTATCTACGGGACTTTATGCAGGAGCTGGTGGTGAGGCCAGCTGAGATCTTCGCCGATGTAAGTTCTGAGGAATTTAAAGGTTTTTACCCTCTCTACCACTGATATACACCAATGTATAGTACATTAGTGAGACAGAGGCAGAGAAGGGAAAAAAAAAACTTTAAGTTTGCTGCTCCCTCTTCCCCCTCCTAGGATCAATAATCATCTCCTTGGTTCAGGGAGAGATTATTTTCCTGACACCAGGCAATCAATCCACCTCTCTTCAGTGATGAATGTGGTGTCGTCTGCAAACTTTACATAGCAAGCATAGAAGTCACTGAGCTCATCAGGTAGCATGTCTCTGCCTGCTGTGGCCCCCAAACCTCTGCTTTTAGTCTGTAATGTGTTGCATACCTTCCCACATGCTCCAGGGATTAGCAGTGGTGTAGGATCCCTCCAGTATCCCTCCAGCTTCACACTGTATTGTCTCTTGGCTGGTCTTGATTGATCTAGGCAGGTCATATCTGACCTCTTTGTAGTCCTCAGTGTTGCCTGAGACAAATGCAGTGGAGTGCGCACTTAGCATGGGCCGCGCTTCACAGTTAATCTAGGGTTTGTTGCTTGGATAGGTCTTGCAGTGTTTTGTGAGAATAATGAGACAAATGCAGTGGAGCAGCTGTAGCACAGTGCATGTGCTACAGCTGCAGCATACTCCTCTGGGTCCACAATAGTGTCCCCTCTCAGAACAGCAGTTTTAAACACACTCAGGTATGAACTGTGTGGGTAAGATACACAATGACATGAATAAACAAACTAAGTGATGTCAGTTTTGGGAGAGAGACGCAAACACATTAACCACGGTGGGTGCCATCTTAAAGGAAGCTGTATCCCTCGAAAAACGTCTGCTTCCCTCTATCATATAATTTTCTCTATTGTCATTAATAAATGAACACACTTAATACATACAGTCTCTTAGTCTTGGAATTACAACATCATAAACACATTATGCTTTGTTTGTTCTAATGAACTCTCCTCATCCAAATTTTTTACATTTTGTAATTAAGACAGGGTGATAGTAATTATTGTATCATATTTATCATTTTAATAAGTGAATCAATATTTAATCCTGTTTTTGCATTGGTTGATGACTTAAGTTTAATGTAGTTGTTTGTATACATATTATTATTTTTATTGCTATTACACATGTTGTAAGGAGGCAACAGCACTGTGTTAGTTCTTTTTTTTATTTTATAAACTCACATAACAACACAGCCATCTTCATTATCAAACTGTACCTCTAGTTACCTCTAGTTAGCACTTCTTTATTGGATATGACTAATCTTTGTAATCTGTCTATATTATCAGGATATGTACCACAGTCATTTAAAATAGCTGCACTGCTTATTGTATCTCTTCTTAAAAAGCCCACTCTAGATCCAGAGGTTTTAGCCAATTACAGACCGATATCAAACCTTCCCTTTCTCTCTAAGATACTTGAGAAAGTTCTAGCAATCACTTGTGACTTTTATGGGCTGAAATATGTGCCACCAGAAAGTGAATTAGAATCACATAATTTGAATTTGTATTGTTCAATTTTAATCATTGCATTGAAAAACTGAATCTGAATTGTAATTTGAAATTGAATTTATTAGTTTGAAACTGAACATTCAGTTCTTACAATTCAATTTCAATTTTCTGTGACAAACATCCAGGTAGTTGAGGCAGAGCAATCGAGCACAGAATGCCTCTTCTGAGCACACCGTTTCTGAGCACGTAACATAGTGGTTATTTGTTGCAACTTGCCACACGCCATGAAACGGAGGAAGAACTGCTTTATGCCGTTATATTTGAGTCTAGTGTTGCCACCCATCCCATTTTTCCCAGAATTGTTCTCTTTTTCTTTGTTCCGTTTTATGGGGGGAAATGTCAAAACTATATTTATTTTCCTTCGTTCTATAGTCCAGAAAGGTTCCCATGCTTCTGTAGCTATTTAACCATCTGGGGACGGATTGGGGCATCCGCCTAATCTGCCTCGTAAGTTTTACATATCTGTGAATATCTCCAAAACGGTTTATGATAGAGAGATGTAAGAGAGATGATTTTTTGCATGGTTTTCCTGAGATTCTGCTGAAGAGGGAGATGTGCGGTTTGTGTCTATCCGACACTTCCTTGTTGTTCTGTGCCACCGCATAAAAGACCAATTGAAAAATAGATGTTCGGCAGACTGAAAGCACAGTCAACGGATCAACAAACCTTACTAGGTGGAATATTTTCATCAGCCCCTCACATGGGTGCTTTTTCAGTTTACTGCTGATAACAGCTTCCAGAAATGTGTAGCATGTGGGTTGTTTTGAATATATTGAAGTTTGTCAAAATGTATTTATTCATTCAGATTCATTTTATTTAGTCAGTACATTATTTTGCTGGTTTTTATTTTCATTTTATGCAAGGCTTCTTTGTTTTTTATTTTGACGGGTGGTAGTTTCCATAGCGACTGCAAGCATCAGCTCATCCCCTTCTCCTGTACTGTGGTACATATTCACACAGCTCCAACTATCACATTGTAAGATTAATTTCAATTAAATCAAAAATGTACAATCAGTTTCATGAGTTGTTTTGTCACGTTTTGTAATGGTTGTTAAATGTTACCGTATGTAATATTGTGTATTTTAACCAAATGAAACTGTGTTTATAGTTTATTCTTCTTCTTCCTCTTCCAATTTGCCGTCGCTACCACTTACTTACTGGAAAATGACTAATCATAAGAGGGCCGGGGTCAGCCTTGGTCATTATTATTACTAGTTCAGACTGACCAATGAACATGAAATCCGGACATAGGAGACAAATACAAAGTAAAGTTAATACATTTATTCATTCAGGGGTCTCACACACACACAGTCTGACCTCTGAGGGTTTGATGAGTTTAACTCTCTGGGGACTAAGCCATTTTCAGCTTGTTTTTATTTCTTTAACATTTGGGCTTATAAACAGTACTTAATGTATACTGAACACAATGTGTTTGGTATATATAGATTCAGGAGAACCTAGGCTATCATAAGCATTCATGTAATGTGCTTATAAGGAAAGCATGAATGAAAAACCTACAATACACTAAAGAATTTCAAAAACAAAAAGTAGATTTTTGTCGTTTTTTAACTCAAATTCACAACTTAAACAGTACTAGTGAAGAGTTTTTGAATCAAAATATTATTTTTCAATCCCTTTGCCTGACATACATATGCAATTTTTCAATCAAACATGTGAAGAACAATAAAATAATGCCCATTCAATAAAAAAGGTCCAATGCGTTTTTGCCTTATTTTCCTCAGGCATGCCACTTATGCCACTTCGAGGAACCAACCACTGGTTCCTCGAACGCTATTGACAATGCTATTATTAGCATTGTCATTATTGCTACCATATCTCCTAATAACTATAGTTAGTTATTGTTTTGCTGCTGCTGTGCATCTGTGTCTCTCTGTCTCTCTATCTCTCTATTCATCTATGCTGAGTGCTTGCTCATGATGGCAATGTTGGGTCTCTGTGAATAATATCTTTTAAAAAAGGGCGGACTAGACCTGATCTATATAAGTACCTTAGGGCAAGAGGTGGGGTACACCCTGGACAGGTCACCAAATGAGTACCCAGAGAACATGCAAAGAAAAGCCCCAGCTGAGGATCAAACCAGTGACTTTATTGCTGTGAGGCTAAGAGGTTACTGACCATGGCACCATTGCCCTGCCCATGTTTGAACAAATTCATTTTCTTTGTAATATTTATTTACTTTTACTGATATCATCAGCATATGATCTGCATGGAACAACACCATCTCAAGGGTATTTTTTTCATTTTATTTATGTATCTATTCTCACCTGTAATTCTTGCCATATTTCTCACTTTATGTGTCTACCTTCATTCTCAAAAATCAAATACTGAATTGAATTGATAACAGTCAAAAGGTAGTGCAGTAATTACTTTATTTGGTGGTATTTGGTAGAGTGAGAACATTTAATACCAAGAGTCCATCACGCGCCTCATGCTCATGAACCTCATGCCACTCCAGCCCATGTTCATGAAGTTCCTGTACTCTCCAGGCCTGAAGTACATCATCCTGCCTCTGTAGTGGGGCTGCTCGTACATCAGCCAGTGGCCGTCCATCACGTTGCAGGACATGCAGTTGTTCATACGGTAACGGTCCATGATGTTGTCACAGTCATCCATCATCTCATACATCTGACCACCGAAGTTCTCCCTCTCGTAGATCCTCATCCTGTACTGGCCTCTGTACTGTTTTTTTTGGAGAAAATAAAAACAAATTAATCTCATTATATCATGTTTTGTAGTGGCTGACATGGAAGAAAACTATAAAGTATATGGATGCTGTTTTATACCTACCATGGGGACCATACGGCAAGACCTGATGCAGTCAGACCATCCCCACATGCTCATGTAGTCAGCATAGTCGCCCCTCCTCATGAAGTACTGGTGGCCCATGTAGTTGGGACGGTTGTAGACCATGAAGCAGCCGCTCTCCACTCTGCAGGAGTGGCATCTGCTCATGTAGGAGGACATGTCAGAGCAGTCGCTCATGCACTCCCAGGAGCGACCCTGGAAGTTCCTGTCCTCGTAGAAGATGACCTGTAAAGAGATAATTGTAATGGTTAGAAAACAAAACGTGAGATAAATAAGCTGAATTAATTTTCTAAAGAATAAATTATGCTTATTACAAAAACATTTTTAAAATTACCTTGCCCCTCATGTTCATGTCGGTGTTGCTCATGGCTACAGATGTGCTGTTGCTCTTGTTCCTGAACTGTATGCCTACCTGGTTTAACTCTTTCCTTTTATACCTGACCAAACGCAAAGAATCAGTCCACGCCCCCCCACAGAGAACACCTTACGTGGCAAATATCTATTGAAGCTATAGAATGCAGAGGTTATGACCATTTTCAGTCTTTAGAAAGGTCTCCTCTGTCATTATAGAAAGCATTCCCAACAATGCTCACAACATATGAATAGGCTAGCTCACGTGACCGGTTAAAAGTATTTGTATGACCTGTATGTGGCATGTTTCTGTGGTTATATTTGATTTAATGGTGTAAAACATTTCCCATACACAAAATACAATACATAGTACCTTTCTGTTCTCATTTAAAAGATTGGATTGTTTGTTATTATTTAATGAAATTCAAATTACAGCATATCCCTCTGGCTGCAAATTTAAAAAAAAAATGTCAAAAGACATCATATAAAATAACACATGGACCAACAACATGGAATTATGTGACAAACAAGTGTAAACAAAGTGGAAAAATGTTTCATATTTTAGATTTCTTTTGCTTTGATGACAGCTTTGCTCACTCATGGCATTCAGTCAGCTTCATGAGGTTGCCACCTGGAAGGATTTTCAGTTAAAAGTTAATTAATGGGATTTCTTGCCTTCTTAATGTGTTTGAACATCATTTGTGTTCTTCAGAGGTGCTGTTGGCATACAATAACTAGATCTATTCAACTGTTGTAGTTCTTGGGAGACCAAGAACAAGAAGAAGACTTAGAGAGACATAGAGACTTAGACTGCACTTTATTGATCCCTTTGGGATGACTCCCTCAAGGAAATTGAATTTCCAGTAGCATACAGACACTTGTATACAAAATAAAGGAGGTAGGAAAAAAATGAAACAGCTTGGACTAAGAAACACAAGGGAATGGAAATATGGACTTTGATCTGATAAGATTTTTGATGTTTTTTGAAATGCAGAGGTGAAAGCAAAGTAGCTAAGTGTGGTTTGCACCATGAAGTATGGTGACACTGTTGCCGATTTAGTCACATTTCAAGAGACACTTCACAGCATGGCCACCATAGCACTCTGCAGTAACATGCCATCCCATCCCATTTGTACTTGTCTGTGCTTGTTTGGGAGCATCATTTGGTGAACCATTATACGTTGTTTGCTTTATGTAATACAAGACAGGCTATGCCAAAGTCACAAAATAAATTTGCCTCGGAGGGCTTTACAGTCATTAGAGGGAGTGACACCATCTGTCCTTAGACCCACCCAGACCCAATGACACCTAAGTGTGGCAGAGTGACTACTGTCATCAAGCTGTGAACAATTGTGGTGATCACGGGGCGGTGCCGTAATCCTGATAGGTGAGAGTGGATTAGCTGCGCCAGGTGTGTGGCTGTCGGCTTCTGCTCGGCCGTGCTGGCAGGGCATGGCTTGGCGTGGCGAAGGTATCGTCCAGCACAACGCCTTCATATCCGCTACAGGTAAATCGTAGTAATGTTGTTAGCGGCACCGTAGCTGTCGGTGGTAACTGATGTGCTTTGCTTTTGCTTGTGGCAGAGGCCGGCCAGCGTCTGGAGCGTGTGTTATACTGCATGCCTGCACGGGCGTGTCTGCGCGCTTGGTAATGGCGTAGGTCCAGTGACTCTCGCTTCGTGATCGTGAAGGTAATGCTGTTCAATTATGTTGGTAAGGACCGCAAATCGTCATGCAGAAGCGCGGCTTATTTATGCTTGGCGCAGGAGCCGTGTCGGCTTGCTTGCCGGGGTTGAAGGGTGGAGCGTGCTCTTTTGGGCCTGTGGCACTCTTTCACGCATTATGCGGCATTCAACTCAAGGTAGGCTGGCTCATCTGCTTACCGCGCAGTATGTACCTGTGTTTCCTAGCTGTTGTAAATGACTTGCTTTCTGATTCAATGCTAAGGCTGCATAGTTGTGGTGCGCCACCATTCGAGTGCTGACGCCCCATCCGCCAGCGTTATCTGGCGGCGGCCTCCACGCTGCAGGCCTCTACTGCTGTTCTGTTTGGGCTGATTTTAGTTGAAGCTCTGTCACGATTTTGTCATTTAACCATTTCTTTGTGTGTGTGTGTGTGTGGTTCTCCCGGGCCATACAGCACCAAGCGTTTAATATTGCGAATTGCGCAGTAACATGTTGAGGGCATGTGGTTCCTTTGTCTGCACCCTAAATTGATTAACTTCCTGTCAAGTGTGGAAAATATTTATAACCCGTGATTCTGGTGTGGTCGGGGTCAGGTCCAATATATCGTGCTAGACCGCACTAGGTGTAACTCACCCCGATTAGTGCGTTGTCTAACTGTGCTTCTTTTCTTTCTTTGATAGAGCTGCGGCAGTACGCTGGCGCGAGTGACTGGCTGGTCCCGTGGTGGTCGCCTCCCACTTCCGTCTAGTAGTGCACTTGGGTGTCAATCATTTGTGCAGTTTTTTCACGTAGGGTTTATCATAAGGACTTCCTTTCCCTGTCAGGCGCAGTCATTCCGCTGCAGCCTCAGCCCTGCACGCTGCACTTTAGAAGCAAATCGATCCAACGCCAGGACACCCCCACTGCACAATGTTACGCTCAGTGCAGCTTTTATTGAAAATTCTTAGTGTATGTTAGAAACAAACTAATTTTTTTTGTAATAATAAACTTTGTATTTTGGTTGGAATCACGCCAAGTGCCAGTGTCTTCAGACTCCAGCGCCCTTGAAACATAAACTGACTCCTGTAATAATTTCTTGGGGGTGCAATCCCAGTGGCGCGCAGGTCGGTCTGTAAAACACAGCTTAAAACCAGATTACCTCGCTGCCTTGCCAAACTTCGGCGTTGTCGGCAGGATGACATTTCGAGCCAGACGCACTTCTTTTTTTTTTCTTTTCCCTTTCTTTTCCTTTCTTTTTTGGTTCATTTTGGTTGTTTCTTGTATTTGGGTGCCACACCTGTTGACATCCAGTGAGAGGTGTTTTGTGTGCTCGAACGTTAGGGCTGTAGAGACAGAACAGCAGTAGGGTAACTGCTTCTCTGTCGCCGGATCTTCACTTCAGCTTTGCAGGTTTTTATGTAGTTTGCCCTCTGTGTCATGGAGGAAGAACTGCACAGCTCAGAGACCTGGTCATGCAGCTGAGGCAGATAATGAGCAGCTTCGCTGAAGGGATGCTTCGTGTCCAGGTAACAGCTGTCTTTAACCCTTTCGCCCCCGTGAGTACTGCTCCACTGGCCGCAGGCTACGCTAAAATAACAGAGCGATTGGTGGTTGTGCAGAGACCGTGAGGCAGTCCAGTTTTTAATGGAAAGATCGGCATATGCAACGACTGGGCCGCAGGAAGTTCAGGGCTTGTATGCGCGCACTCCGCCGCTTGACAGCGTCGCATCAGGCCCCTTTATGTTTGATCATTTAGAGGGGGAGGCGAGGGACGAGATCAAATATCGACCAGCTGAACAAGCAGACCCAGCCCAGATCCTTGCCACCTGGAAAGACTCCAGCGGTTGTTCTCGCTCATATATAGCCCTGCAGCAACCTTCTTGCTAGGACGCAGCAGTATGGGCACCTTACAGGAGTTCTCCTGGCCTACACCAGAGCAGGTGAAGAGCGGCACCTGATGGTCTCTAAATTCAAAGGCAAGCATTCGTGACTAATCGAACATGTTCTTTGACGGTGCATCGTAGGGAGTTGAAACAGCTAGCGTCTGTCAGTCAGCCCTGTGCCACTCTCTGATGGAGGTGCGCAGAAGCTATTCGTTGGGAGAGAGGGGCTCCCAGGTGGGGTCAGAGAGCTGAGGTCATTCTCTTCCAGTCATGTACGGTGGCAGTAAGGGGGTGCAGAGCAATCCTTGCCTCTTGCGACTGCACAGAGTTCAGAACTAGGTGAGCTGAAGGAACTTTTGAACAGCAGCAAGAACAACTCAACCAGCTCACTCTCCGGACGGCTCCTGCAGGCCTCCACTTTTTCACCATCTGGAGTCGTGCTGGTCCCGCAATGGCGTCGAGGTGTCATCAACCGGCCACCTTGCCAGGGGAGTGTCAGGTCGGGCGAGTCCGGCCCCTCATGGCTGCTAGTCCTGCACTTGGCTTAGCTGCCAGTGTGACCAGACCCTTACCTTCTCTTTCAGCCGGAAAAACTGAAACTCCACTGAGCTGCTGAGCCACAGCTCAGGTGGGGAGTCGATGGGCTCACAGGGGAGGGGCTGCAAATTAATGTCATCTTGTCCATATTGATCTCTTTGATGGGTGGGGGTTACGGTTCATGCTTGGTGGATACGGGTCCATGGTATCCACTATAACAGAGCTTCTTTGAGCATTTGCACCCTGGGGCCCCGACCGGCTTCAGTCTTGCCATTGGCTCCAACTTCGAGCGGCTAACGGCTTAGCAATCCCATATATTGGTTATCTTGAGCTTGATGTGACCCTGTGGCAAAGTCTTTCAGGGTGTGGATATTGGTGGTGCGACCCCCTGGTGCGCCATCTTCCGTCTCCGGATCTTAGGGATGAATGCCATCCAACGGAGCAGTTACTGAGCTCTTTGGGGCACATGGTGCTGGATTGTTCAATGGCCTGTAGTCAATCAGGCTCCCTGGTTCAGTGCTCTGGCCCTGCAAATGTCACAAGTCTACCATTCAACAGTCAACGGACTGCCACGGTCCATGAGAGGGTTCGCTCACAGGCAGCGTATGCCTGGGTGGAGTCATGCAGTTTTATTACGAGCACTTGCCCAGAACAGACCTCCAGTTCAGTCGTGTTTTTGAGCCTCTGGCATCTGGGCTCCAGCAGCTCTTGCTTCTCCTGCCTTTGTCCAAATTGTCCGGGCACGGGCGCGACATCCCTGTAGTCAACGAGGGGACTACGGAAGTCCTCCTCATCCACGCACTACTCTTGCACCTCCCAGCCACGCCCAAGTCGTGAGTCTACCCACTGGGGTCACAGAAGTGAGGTCAACCACGGCTACGATCTCTTCTTGCATGGCTGCTGGCCCTGGGCAGAGTGGCATAGAGGGAGTAGACTTGGCAGCTTTGGCTTAGTTCAGACCGCTGAGGTGCGGTCCGTACTGGGCGCAAGTATAGCTCTGTCTTTTCTCCGCCAAGATGGCGACTTGGGTGCACCAAGCTCATTGCCCATGACATACCAGTGCTTGATGACAGAGCCCCTGTGCGACAAAGGTACAGGCGCATCCCTCCATCGAGTACGAGGAGTGCCAAGGCCCACATCAATCAGCTTTGGGCCAAAGATCAGGGAGAGCAGTAGCCCGTACACTTCCCATTGTTCTGGCTGGGGAAAAAGATAGCAGCCACGATGCGTAAAGGACTATCGTGCTCCTCAATAGTAAGACAAGCAAAGACGCTTTTCCTTCTCGTATATAGAGGAGAGTCTTGATGCCTCTCTGGTGCCTGCTGGTTTTCCACCTTGGATTTGGCTAGCTGGTATAATCAGTCCCGTGGCAGAGCAGATAAGTCAAGACGGCTTTCTGCACGCCTTGGTCTCTTTGAGGAATCGATGCCATTTGGGTTGTGTGGTAATGCCCCGGCACATTTCAACGGGCTAATGCAGAGGATGTCTGCCACCAGCAGTGTTGGGTCTCTTCTTTATATCTTGATGACATCGTGGTGTTCTCATGGCCCCTTACTCAACATCTGCAGCGCCTGAAATTGTCTGAGTCGTCTGCAGAACGGCTTAAAGGTTAACTTGGGAAATGTGTCGTCTTCAGAAAGAGGTCAGCTACCTTGGGCATGTGATCTCTGGGGGAGGTGTTTCCACCGATCCCACAAAACTGAGGCCGTTGCCAAGTGGCAACGCCCGGGCCATGTTTCGAGCTATGTCACTGGTTTTGGTAAGCTACTATGTGCACTTTGTGTGAGGGGTTTGCTGTGTTGGCAGCCCCTCTGCATAAGCTGGTGGCAGAGGTAGCTGCAGCACTATCCAAACCCAGCCGGGAACAAGATCTTGTCTAGCTTGGACACCCTGTGAAGAAAGCTTTGAGGTTTAAGGTGTGTTGGTTTCAGCTCAGTCTTGGCATACGATTTCTCCTGCCCTTTCATTTTGGAGATTGACGCAAGTCATAGTGGCTGGTATTGTCTTGTCCCAAGAGCTGGAGGCAGATCAGGTCTGCAGGGCCTATGCTAGCCGAGGACTCGCCTACTGAACGAAATATGTCTAACTATAGCTCCATGAAATTGGAGTTTCTGGCCCTTAAATGGGCTATGACTGAAAAATTTCGTGGAATATCTGTTGGGCCACAAATGCTGGCCGCTTACTGATAAACAACCCATTAAGTCATTTGCTAGTCTGCCAAACTGGGGCTACTGAACAACGGGGTGGCTGCACAACTTGCTGCTTTTGTGGACTTTGAGATCAAATATCGATCTGTCAGAAAGGGGGTCAAAAATGCTGATGCCTCTCGGCAGTACACTCTCAGGCCCCAGCCTAGTTGAACAGGCCCTACCTGGCACATCAGTCCCAGCTGCATTTCAGCAAGCTGCCCATTCAGACCCAGTAGCCCCAGCAACCCAGGCGGTGATATCTGCCTCACTGCTGCTCAGACCTTCATTCCATGCAGAAGTCTGATCCCCTCTAGAGGAAGTCTTGGTCTTTTGAAGCGTGCAGGTCTGCCGACTTTGAGGGAAAGGCGCTAAGGCTGTCCAAGCCAGCCTTAGGCCTTGTTGCGACAGTGGGACCCTGGGCTCAGGAGAGAGATGGCGTCTTTACCGCAGAGCTCCGCTTCAGATGGTGGAGAAGAAAATCTCCAGCTGATTTTGCCAGCTCAGCTGAAACAGGAGACACTGAGAAGCCTATCAAGAACATGGATACCAGGGGGTTGATCGAACCACGAACTGGCGAGAGCGCTGCTATTGGCCGATGTGCTCTTGATATAAAGCAGTGGGTCCGGGAGTGTGAGCGGTGTCAGGTCGCGAAGGATTCTAAATAGTTGCATACAGCTTTATGGGGGCACTGCTGGCATCCCGCCAACCAGATCGGCCATTGACTTTACACTCTGGAGCCTTCCAGCACTGGCTTTGAGAATGTTCTTATAATGACAGATGTATTTAGCAAATATACAGGTTATCTCCAACTCGACCAGCGTAAGCTCCACTGTGGCCCAAGTCTTGTTGAATGAATGGTTCTTCAAGTTTGTGTGCCAGATCATGATTCACTCCACTCAAGGTCGAGCTTTGAGAGCGCCTGATCCAGCAGCTCTGTTGTTTGTATGGGGTGGAGAAATCCCGCACCACCCCATATCATCCCACAGGGAATGGACAGTGTGAGCGGTTCAATCGAACCCTACACACCCTCCGCGCACTTGCCAAAGTCTCACGGAAACAGGACTGGGGCCTCCTGCCTCC
The DNA here is from genome assembly GCA_028641955.1 of Protonibea diacanthus. NCBI lineage: Eukaryota > Metazoa > Chordata > Actinopteri > Sciaenidae > Protonibea > Protonibea diacanthus. The sequence continues at coordinate 1,995,670 of CM053986.1, forward strand.
CACAAGTCCTTCTGCTACAACACCACACCTCATCAGGTCACAAGAGGACCTCCTTTCTTTCTGATGTTCGGGTCGCGGAACTCGCTTCCTGTCGCATTTCTTGTTGGGTCGAAACCGCGGATCCTGTTCCTGGAAAGTACAAGACTGTGCCGAAACATCAGACGCAGAATGGTTGGCTTTGAGGGGCGAACGACGGTTGTTGGCAGCTGCCGTCGCCGTATGAGCGGTATGACCAGCGGTCCATGATGAGCCTGTGTGGGACAACTGGTTTATATTCGAGATCATAGAAAGGGAGGCTGTCATAAAATCCATGATATTTGGAGTTCTGTGGTACACCAGGTGCTCAGAGTGCCCGTGGCGTGCAGGGTTCTGCTTACACCATTGCCCCAGTAGGCGATTTGGGGAGAGTGAAGACTGTGCATCGCAACATGTTGAAGGCCCAAGTGGAGCCTACCATGGTTGCTCCTCCTCCGGTTCTTCACGCCACCGCAGCAGTGTTGCAGGTAACTCTTCTAGCGATGATGACCTATGGTTGCTGGTCCCGAAACCCCATTGCCATCTGCCGCAGTTGTAACGGGCAGTCTGGCTCTATGGAGCCCGCTATAACTCCAATGAGGGACCCACTGCCTGCATACGCCATTGGCACAAGGGCTGGCTAACACAGCAGTTCATTCTCCACCTCCAGCAGATTCGTGAGTGCTGGTCAGCCAGCCGGACAGGTCGATCCACGGCTGGCCAACACTCTAATGTCTACCATCTTCCACGGCCTGTTGGTCGACATTAATGTTGTTGAACCGCTTGTGGCGTAATCCAATGTACGCCCTGCTTTCCATCGCCATGTGTTAGCCTCCAGGTCTCCCCAAGTTCATCACCGCGGCGGCAAAAACTGAGGGGTAGATGTGGTGCAGAGTGACTACTGTCATCAAGCTGTGAACAATTGTGGTGACTGACGGGGCGTGCTGCATCCTGATAGGTGAGGAGTGATTGAGCCGCCAGGTGTGGCCGTCGGCTTCTGCCTCGGGGCTGGTGTTGGCAGGTGGCATGGTTTGGCGCACGTTGCACGTCCAGCAAGGCACAACGCCTTCACTCACAGGTAAATTTAGTAATGTTATAGCTAAGCAACCGTAGCCGTCGGTGGTAACTGATGTGCTTTGCTTTTGCTTGTGGCAGACGGGCCAGCCGGTCTGGAGCGGTGTTAGTACTCGCATGCCTGCACGGGCGTGTCTATGCGCGCTGTACGGCGTGTCCAGTGACTCCCGCTTCGCATCGTAAGGTAATGCTGTTCAATTGGCGTTATATGACCGCAAATCAATACGTTGGTGCAGAAGGTGGCTTATTTGGCGTCATGCTGCAGCGTGTCGGCTTGCTTTGCCGGGTTGAAGGGTGAGCGCGGCCCTTTGGGCCTGTAAGGTAATTTTTCCACGTACCGCGTGGGCATCCAACCCGAAGGTAGGCTGGCCCATCTGTTTACTGGGCGTATGTACCTGTGTTTTTCCTAGCTGTTGTAAATGACTTCTGCTTTCTCCGATCCAACAGTTAAGGCTGCATAGTTGTGGTGCTGTTCATTCGGAGCGTTGACGCCTCCAATGCCCGCCAGCGGCCATTTCCGCTAAGCGGCCCTCCACGCTGCAGTGGCCTCTACCGTTCTGTTTGGGCTGATTTTTATTAGTGCCTGTCACGCATTTTGGTTAATATTTAACCATTTCTTTTGTGTGTAACCACCCCAGATTATATGCTGCCTAACTGTGCTTCTCTCTTTTCTTTCTTTTTGATAGGAGCTGTGGTACGGGGCTGGCGTGAGGATCATTATCCCGTGGTGGCCGCCCCTCACTTCCTTGTCTAGTAGTGCACTTGGGTGTCAATCATTTGTGTGTAGGTTTTCACGTGTGGTTTATCATAAGGACTCCCCTTCCTTGTCACGAGTCATCTCCCGCCGTGAGCCCTCAGTCTCTGCACGTTGCACCTTAGAAGCAACTAATCAACGCTAGACAAAAAGCCCTCAATTGCACAATGTTGGAATCACGCCAAGTGCCAGTGTTCGCACTCCGCGCCCTGAACATAAACTGACTCCTGTAATAATTTCTGGGGGTAACCCCAGTGGCGCTGTCTGTCTGTAAAACACAGCTAAAACCAGATTACATCTTCGCCAGTTCTGCCACATAAGGCTAAGTAACTATTCTCGACTGAGTTGACAGCAGCTGTCATGAATTGGACTTCCAGGTGGGAGGATTCAGTTCCTTGGATGGACAGCACTTCTGTGTTGAAATATCTAAACGAGGACAGATACTTTCACATCTAGGCCACAGAATTCCACCATCAGAGAAACATCTCCGAACTCCGCACGGAGGCCGTTACAGAATGGACTCTGAGGAGACGGAGGAAGATTGAGAGGAGCAATGCTGGAGGAAGCTACATCCACTCACTCTCTGCATTTCCAAGATCAACACATTCTATATGCTCATTCTTAGACATGTATACCAGAATCTGGGCCATAGTGGGCAGACGCACACACTGTTGAAGGTTAGGAAGAAATTTTGGATCACAAACACCAATTCTGCTGTCAGGAAGATCATGCGTCTTTTGTAGTCCCTACAATGGAAGAGCAGGGAACAAAAAAATCAAATACAGGAGTAGATTACTTTGAACCAGTTGAAGTTAGGAGAAGAAGGTCAACCTGCAAGCGGTACAGAGTTATATTCACTTGTATGGCAGGGCCACCCACCTGAGGTGGCTAATTCACTGCATGCATCAATGCTCTGCGCTCTCACATCAGACAATGGTTCAACTTCATTGGGGAAGACAGAGAACTGAACAGGCTCTAACTCCTTTGAATTGTGACGTGATTCATGAGATTCACAGATTGAAATCCACTGAGTTTTAATCAATCGCACACCATGGTGCTGTGTGGGAAAGGATGATCCGCCTCTGGTGAGAAGAGTTCTGCTCCTGTCTTCTACATCAGCAGTAGTTGATGATGATGGACTTCATACAGTGTCCTGTGAAGTGGAGGCCATTTTGAATGACTGCCCAATCACCAAGCTTTCAGATGATGTCAACGCACTGGAACCTCTCAGTGCTGAAAACCCACCTATTTCTAAAGGGTGTAAGTCAGCTTTGCTAGCTGGAGTGTTTGAACCACATGACCTGTATGTGAAAAGGCTACCTGGAGAGTACAGTAATTTCTCAGATCTTTTCTGGAAGAGATGGATACGGAGTACTTTCTCTCTTGCTCCAAGAGAGACAAAAGGGAAACAAGAAGAAAAGACGTTTTGACAGCTGGAGATATTGTGGTAATAATGCATTCTTCAGCTCCACATGGTTCCTGGCCACTTGGCAAGGTTCTGGAGGTTTTTCCGGACAAACAAGGACTTGTACATTCTGTGAGGTTGCAGACAAAGACCAACATTATTGAAAGACCTGTGACAAAACTCTGTTTGGTACATGAAATATAAATTTGTCTATACTGTATTATCATAACATTTTGGCTCCTTTTCTTCTTTATTTTTTTGTTATGTTTTGAATTATGTCGGTCTGCCATTGACAATTAGGGGCCGCTGTATAGGAGCCAAATATGTTGTAATAGGTGTCAGTTTTAAAGTGTAGTTCACGCTGTGTGTGTGTGGTGTCGCTGTGCTGTCACCTAGGGGCTCAGGTGTATATAGGAAGAAACGTCATTATTGTTGTCAGGTGTTTGACCCGGAAGGGCAAATGGTCTTTGACCGTTGTGGCGCTAAGATGCTTGTCATGCTGGAGTTGTAATAAACAATGATTAATCTAAAGAAGATCGTCTGGAGTATTACTCAACCGCCACAAGCAAACGAACAATAGCGAGTGGTGCGTCAACCAGGCTACTCCATGTTAAATATCTTAGTAGCTTCAGTAATGGACTAAGCTCCTTTAAGAGACACCTCATCTAAGCTTTTTTTCTGGTGTAAATTATTTAGTATGCATAGTAACATAGTAACAGTCACAGCCCTATAACAACTTTAGTTGTAGCAAACTTTTAAACTACCATAATATTTACAGTTGATTTAATTTTCCCCTTGCAAAAGAGCCTTGAGATCTGATGTAGACAGTACTGTGTTCCTCTTTCTCTTTCGGTTGCTCCTCTACCCTACCTTTAACACTTAATCAACGCTTTGTTTTTCTCTGCAGCACATTTCAGTTCCAAGCTGTCAGCAGCTTTGCTGTGTTAAGAATTGCAATGGTCTTCTCTCATTTTACACTTGACAACTATGTTCTTGTAATTTTTGTCCTGACAAAATCAAAGTAATGGGAATATTTTCAGCTAATCAATGTAAGTGTTTCCATCTTCCAGGCTAATTTGCTGCTTGGTGAATTACACATGCAATGAGAATCGCTATTTTTATTGGCCAATATATTTTTATTGGTTTATTGGCCAGGTGTGTGTACACACGCGAGGAATTTGACTCTGGTTCACTATGCTCTCAATTGTACATACAGGTATAGACATAAGTACAGTTTAAAAGACAAGGGACATGACAGGTAGAAGCAAACATAACATAAAAAACATAACATAACATAAAAATAACTATATACATATTTAAAAGGTATATATATATATATGCATAAATATAGACATATATGGGCATGACTATCTATCTACAGTATAGGCATTTGTAGACTGGGTAAATGACTGGTGCAATGGTGCAAGTGGTAGAATAAATCTGGTTTCTACAAACGGATAAATATGGTTTCTACAAACAGTTGTGTTTTGTACATGAGGTGGATATGACAGAATATACATATCTATGTACAACAGACTAAATGTAAACACTGGATAAATAAATAAATTATAATGTACAGGTATTGCAGGGTGATTATGAAAATGAATTTTTGGATGTGATTGGATAATTGTATTTCAAATCAGTAGGGGCATGACAACAAAAGTAAAGTTGTAACAAGTTACAAGGGATGAATGCAATATTTTGTATATATTTTGTATATATTATTTATGAAATTTTATCAGACTACATGTTACTGGTGACAGTAATTTTATTACTGTAATACATTACTGCCCCGCCGCACTGGGGCAGAGTAGGACCAAGACTTTGAAAAAAAACAAATTGCATGTACGTTTGCAAATGAACTCTCCATAATATTTCAAAATATGTAAGAGGTAATATTTCTATTTATTTACACAGTGGTTTAAATTTACAAATCATTTCCAGGGTTTCAACTTTCCATTTATGTACAGTATGACAGATGGGTCAACATTCGGGTCAAAGTTCCATCCATTTAGAAAGTGGTGTACATGGTGTCTTGTTGGACCTCATTTATTTCCTGGGTAACTAACCTGCTTACTTATAAGGCCCACATTTGCATTTTGAAATTGCAAAAAACTGTATTGCATTGAAATGGAAATTAAAATGTACCATCGCAGTTGGAATATGGCTCTACAAAGTCAGTGGCTGAGTTGTAGTGATGTTTGCAGCTGTTGTCCTGCTGCAGAATACATTTGGGGCCAATCATACACCTCTCTGATGGTATTACATGATGGATGAGTAACTCCCTGTATTTCTGTATTCCTGACCAAATCTCCAACTCCATTTGCAGAAATCCAGCCCCACACTTGCAAGGAACCTCCACCATGCTTCACTGTTGCCTGCGGACACTAGTGCACCATTCTCTCCAACCATTCTGCAAACAAACTGTCTTCTGCTATGTCCAAATATTTCTGATTTTCATGAAGTGTTCTGGACTGATGGTATGCATTTGTGCATAGCTGAGTCCATTGGCCTTGTTCCCATGTCAGAGTAGACGGGTGTACCTTTCGGTTTCTGCTAGTTTTGAGCTGATGGCACTGCTGGAAACCTTCCGATAATAAACTTTATGTGTGATGCGTTTCCTTGGTCAGCCACTGCGTCTACAATTCTCAACATGCCCATTTCTTTATGCTTCTTCAAAAGAGCTTGAACGGCACATCTTGAAACCCCAGTCTGCTTTGAAACGTGTGTCTGAGAGAGAACTTCCTGATGCAGTATGTGTCCTTGTTTGCCCTTGTGTCTTGTTCCTGTGCAGTCTTGTCTATGATCTGTGACATGAAACTGTTTCTCATCCATTTTTTAGCCTCCTACACAGCTGTTTCTGTTACTTTACTGTTCTGTTCTTTACTCACTTTGGATTTTGTGAATTGATTCATATCTTCACTGCCTAAAATTGGCAGATGATCAACAGACACACCAAGTGTATGTGGAAGACGCCAAAGGCAGCTAGAAGTGAAGTACACTTAGTGAAGTAGCCGCCTCCTCAAAGAAGCCTGTCAAGTAAGTTGAGATCCCTACACCGCTAACGAGGCTAAAGAGTTATTATTAACAACCTGGGAAATTAGGGAACCAAGGGACTTTTCATAATTGCCAGCAATGGCATAAACCTTTGGACAATTGGAGACTCTCCTTCTGAGTATGTGAGTAATGCACAAAGATAAAAATGAGCTAAAGCTAAAAATGTGATTAATAATGATTCTGTATTAAATCATGTGAAATGAAATGTTGAAATGAATGTAACCAAGAGATAAGAGTGTGATTGTAACTAAAGAATCTGACTACTGAAATTGTGTAATCATTACATTAAGTTGGTAGCCAAGGTGAAATAACAATAGATGAGATCATGCTGAGTGGCTGGGCAACGACTTGAGTCACCAAACCGGAGGAGAGAGGCCAATAAGGGGAAGGGTTGCATGAGACAAACAGGATACATCTGGATGAACGAAGAGGATGGTAAACTATGTAATGAATGACTCATGATCGCATGATATGGTTGAGATCAGGCGATCTGGGGGTATAAAAGATACAGCACATCAGAGATCAGGGCTTGTTCCTCGTTGATCTTGGCCAGCTGCGGTTCAAGACGTGCTTGATGATCGACCACATTGGAGCATCGAGACTTCGGACTCAGACTTGGACTCCAGGGATGGAATAGATGAACCAGCTTAACAACGCAAAGAGAGAGAATCCAACAATCTACAGGCGACAGCAGAGAGCCGGGCCGAGGAGGATCAGCCATCCCCGATCGGCTGTGGGACTTCAACCCAGCCACCAAGGATTTTCCTCTGGTTCATCCTGCTACAGAAGCTGTGGACCTTGAGGGCTTTTCTGGGCTTTGGATTCTGTTTTCAACAGAATCCAACAGTTTCGCAGTTGTGAAGGGATTGGAACGACTGATCATTGCTTCACCCTTTCCCTTCCTCTCCTCAAATCGGACACTCTCATCAACTCAGCAACAGCCTTTGTATCAGGTTTTTTGAAATTTATTAAAATTAAGTTAGATGATTTTTAATGTTAGGTTTAATCAGACTTGAATTAATTCAGCTGTATGCTTGCCCAATCTCTGCAATAAATCTAACCACTGTAGTTAAAGTATTTTGTGGACAATGAGTTTATGGTATCTTCTTAGGCTGTAATCATCAGGTATAGTGTGTTCACAATCTTAAAGGTTCTAAAAGGTTACTCTAGCCCAAGAAATTAACGAACCCTTGGGGCTTATTATCCAAGCCACTAAAACTTTCCTAGCAACCACACCAAGAGCCCAGATCAATAAGAGGGGAGCTGCCGTGAATGTACGCGGCTAGTATAGTACTTGACTCAAAGGGCTATTCAGTAAGGTGCTGTGCTAGAGTAAGCAGGGTATACGTGCGGATGAAGGCAGTTAGAAGCTAGACGCATCTCCTCGCCACCAGCTTAAACAATCCTCTAGACTTCCCCGTTAGGGTAAGACCATCTAACGGGATCGGACCCGTTAGACGGAGAACTGGTCCAGTACCACCTGTACAGGGGTAACTCGGGATCTGACAAGCCCTATAGCCCGTTGTTACTGATGGGTCTTTTTTTTTTACCTACATAATATTACAAAACACAATAAAAGGTAGCATTGCTTCTAGGCTGGATTTCTGCAACTCCTTATAACCGGGTTGTCCCAGTAACTCCCTTAGGACTTTGCAGTTGATTCATGCTGCAGCATGTGTATCGATACCATCAGCATTCTCTCATTTTCGCTTATTTGCATTGGTTACCTGTAAAATAAAGAACAGAATTTCCCTTACTTATAAAGCTCTTCATGGTCAGGCACCATCATATCTTAAAGAGCTCACCTGGTCTCCTGGTCTCCAGAGGTAGACTGGGCCATCAAGCCATCAAACTCCTCTTCTGTGGAACAAGCTCCAAATTAGGGTTTGACAGGTAATCTCAATCAATATCCATCTTACCATTCGTGAGTAAAGAATATTCTTTGGATGTAATAACATGTCAAGTATGTAGAAGATGTGCACTAACAGCTCCCACAATCAAGTACTGTAATAAATGAAGCAACAAGTAAAAACGTTTTGTCAAAAAAGTTTTATTATTTTCTTAGTGCAGCAATTACTTATTTTGGTAGTATTTCACAGAGTCAGAGAGCATTTAGTACCAAGAGTCCATCACGCGTCTCATGCTCATGAACCTGGAGCCGCTCCAGCCCATGTTCATGAAGTTCCTGTACTCTCCAGGCCTGAAGTACATCATCCTGCCTCTGTAGTGGGGCTGCTCGTACATCAGCCAGTGGCCGTCCATCACGTTGCAGGACATGCAGTTGTTCATACGGTAACGGTCCATGATGTTGTCACAGTCATCCATCATCTCATACATCTGACCACCGAAGTTCTCCCTCTCGTAGATCCTCATCCTGTACTGGCCTCTGTGCTGTAGAGAAAATATATGAAAAAACAAAACAAAAGATCAGACAACTGTTCAAAGATATGTGAAGGAAATACTATCAAGAGAATGAAAATACTGGCGTACCATGGGAATCATACGGCAAGACCTGATGCAGTCAGACCATCCCCACATGTTCATGTAGTCAGAGTACTCGCCCCTCCTCATGAAGTACTGGTTTCCCATGTAGTTGGGACGGTCGTAGGCCATGAAGCAGCCGCTCTCCACCCTGAAGGAGTGGCATCTGCTCAGGTAGGAGGAAAAGTCAGAGCAGTCGCTCATGCACTCCCAGGAGCGACCCTGGAAGTTCCTGTCCTCGTAGAAGATGACCTGAAAAAAGCAAAAATATAAGGAATTATATTGATGTAATTGATTAATCAATCAAAAACATTTGGTGAGATGAGTGTGCTTACCTTGCCCATGGTTATGGATGTTGTGTTAGTTCCTCAGAGAACTGCGATGCTGATGCACTGATGGTGGTCCTGTTTTTACTGTTACTTTTATACCTGACCAAACCCAAAGAATCTGTGGCTCCAATTGTGTAAAATCCTGAACCAGCAACATGGTGTAGAGGCCTACAGAGGGCTGAGGGGTATTTGTTACATTTACAACTGGGTCCCCTAAAACACTTTAGAATGGATTTTTCCACAGGGAAGTCAATACAATGAGCATTTTTGAAGCTTCAAAAAAAGAGTAACAAACAATGGTCTCTTTTAAACATTTCAAACACTGCGGCCATCGTATTGGTGAGTGGATTTAGAGACTGACCAAAACACACAACATACATTCCTATGTATACAATGTAGTTGTACACAGCTATAAATACACTTCTATGTAATTTTATGTAATGTACATTTATTTGTGAACAACCTTTTCTGTGAAGACTCATTTTATGTTGTTACGGCAAACAGGTGCCCACAACCATGTAACCAAAGTATGGTTTTCATAATATTTATTAATAAATACTTATATCTGCTTGCAACTACTTTATAGTGTGTTATAAACCACTGATTAACTGTGGTGCTCATAAATGTAAATAAGGGGGACGTAGGGGTGTTGTTTAACTCAGTTGGTAGAGCATCTGCCCCATGTACAAAGGCTCAGTCCTAGCTGCAGTGGCCCAGGGTTCGAATCTGACCTGTGGCCCTCTCTCTCTCCCCACATTCCTGTCCCTCTTCAGCTGTCTCTATCAAAATAAAGCTTGAAAAGGCCAAAAAAAATATCTAAAACAAAAAGAATAATATGGGGGATGTAGATACCCCAAACATTCCAAAGCACTCAAATCTCTGATTAAATTTTGAAGTATGTTAGAAATGTGAGAGAGAGAAGGGTGCATTGGTTAACTGTGTCAAAGGTAGCTGATGAAGCAGAATAAGGACAGAGGAGGTTTCTGTTTCTTTAGGCCAAATGACAAAATAATTTCCTCTACCTTATTGGAGACAGTTGCTTTGTTAATCATGGCCTCAGTGTGTGCAAATGTGGCTCCTGAACAGTCCACCTGAAAATTACTACTCTTGAAAGGCAGAAATTTGGCCAGTTTTGAGTCCCTGATAATGACTCCAATAGAGACCCTAATCCTGCATTTTTCTAGCTGTGTTAACATGTCCAGTGGGTCTGCCATTTTGAGTTTGTGGACCCTGGCTGGGGTGACATCCACATTTCTATCTCCAGAGATGTTGGGATGAGTCGAAGGCACCACATCTGGATCATTCTGTAACAGATCACTCAGCTATGTGGTTGTCCAGGATGGAATCATCTCGCTTCACCGCACACAGATTAGGTGGAGGAGGTGGTAAGGAAGAGGAAGATGAAGGTAAGGGGGTGAGGCAGGGGAGGGCGGTGAGTCTGGGGGAATAGTATGTGGTGTCTTCTGTGGTTTTGGGAGGAAGGATGAAATTGCATTAGGAGGAGGAAGAAGTGATAGGAACAATAATATCAATAAAGTCATCCTGTGTAAAGGGTGATTGGTTACTTGTTGCGTACTTACTTACATACCATGGTGGCTGTTGTAACTGCGTAGGCTCCCTGAGGTGCTTTGGGGTGCAAAATAAGTAATTTTAGAGATGAGGGCCCTGAGACTGTGTCTTTGTGTAGCAACATTTGGTGGTTGGGGTAGCTGGCTGTGACCCTCCATCTCACTGTCCACTGATGTCGCAATGTTCCAACTGTGCAATAACCAGGGTGTCTGCCTGCTCCAATGTTTCATCCTAGAGGCACCTCCACAGATGATGCCTGTCCCAGGATGAAGCCACTTTAAACAGGCTCATGGCAGTCCTGAGTAGACAGCTATGACAAAGCTTCTAACTCTGTCTCCAACACCTCCATGTAGTATACTCCATTTTTTTTTTTTTTTGCATTGCCCTCAATTATAAGCTGTTGGTGAGAAATTGCCGAAATCAGTGGTACCAGGTCAGGAAGGAATAAAGTGTCCAGGAGCCTCTAATGTCTTATGCTGTAATATTTACTGAAGCTTGATCAAGGAGAATCAAAGACATCCTCACGTACAATCAGGTATGCATATGAGTCGATCTCTATTCTGTCCAACTCATGCTGGTGGTCAGACTTACTTACAAATGACGGCACAAATACTATATGCCCAAAAATAGTCAAAGGGAATGTTTTTACCCATGTTAGTGTTCACCTTCAGCACATGCTAGTCTGAAGCCACGATTGTGTGTTCATGTTAACACAACGTCAACAGTCAGCTATCTATTATATCTAGGAGGCCAACATTCAGTTTCTTCGACCCTGGTGACCAGACAACTTTGAGATATAGGCTGGCATACACAAACTAATTTTAGTTTTCTTAATTTCTACCATTACATTTTAAAAATGGAACATTTCAACATGAAAGACAAAAAACAAACAAACAAACAGAAACATTTAACCCAATGTGCTTCACAATAATATTGAAATTTTGATTATATGACTGTAAATTAGTTTTATTCTGCAATTTGATGCACAATATTGTAAATTCTGTATAGAGGCATGTTTGACCTGAAATTGTGTATTCTATATACAGTATATTGTGGTACCAGTAAGTTTGCTATGAAGTGCTCCCATGTGTAATGGGAGTGTGCTAGTGTTCTGTATGACAGAAATGAAAGAATTAACTGTGACTATGATTTAAGTGGACATTAGCACTTAAATGGATTTCAATGTTACAGGCATCTAATGGTGTTTGTAATTAGTGAACATTTTCTTTGCTAAAAAGGTTATACAAATTAAATAAAAAACTATGACACCAGAATATATAAAGGTATATCATTTATTGAATTTACAATGTACAATTAGCACATAATGATACGCCATAATTTAGTTAACTGGAGAATTAATAACAGGAATCCATGATACGCCTCATGCTCATGAACCTGGAGCCACTCCAGCCCATATCCCTGAAGTTCCTGTACTCTCCAGGCCTGAAGTACATCATCCTGCCTCTGTAGTGGGGCTGCTCGTACATCAGCCAGTGGCCGTCCATCACGTTGCAGGACATGCAGTCGTTCATACGGTAACGGTCCATGATGTTGTCACAGTCATCCATCAGCTCATACATCTGACCACCGAAGTTCTCCCTCTCGTAGATCCTCATCCTGTACTGGCCTCTGTACTGTTTTGGAAAAAAGAAAAGAAATGAATATCTGTATATCAAGTTTTGTAAGGGATGTCAACTTTAATAGGTAGATGTCTGTTTTATACCTACCATGGGGATCATACGGCAAGACCTGATACCACTGTTCCATCCCCACATGCTCATGTAGTCAGCATAGTCGCCCCTCCTCATGAAGTACTGGTTTCCCATGTAGTTGGGACGGTCGTAGGCCATGAAGCAGCCGCTCTCCACCCTGAAGGAGTGGCATCTGCTCAGGTAGGAGGAAAAGTCAGCGCAGTCGCTCATGCACTCCCAGGAGCGACCCTGGAAGTTCCTGTCCTCGTAGAAGATGACCTGAAAAAAGATAATTGTAATGGTTAGAAAACAAAAAGTGAGATGAATAAGGTGAATTAATTTTGTCATCAATCCTTACATTGTCCCCTTACATATTTAGACTTAGATACAGACAGACTTTAATGTCATCCAACTGCACATTTCCTATGTACTTTTAAGTGAAATTTCGTTGCAAAGGCTCAGAATAAAAACAAGAGACACAGTAATAACAGTATAAATATAAAAGTATATGAAATATAAAATAGAATAAAATATAAAAAGAAACAATAAAATTGTGACTTTTAGTCAATATGAATAGTGCAAAATTAAATATTTCAGACTTTTAACAGTTGTTTACCTTGCCCATGTTAACTTCAGTGGTTTCCCAGATCTCTCAGAGAACTGTGTGAACTGATGCCCTGTCTGTCTGAACATGGTACATTTATACCTGGTAAGAGACAAAGGCTGTGTGTGGCGTTCTTTTGTTTAAAATCCTGACCCAGCAATGTACTACAGAAGCTATAGAGTTTCGACTCGCTTACCCACACTGTATACCAACAGGGTCACAAACAAACAGAATGTTCCTTCATATTTTTTTTTTATTTTTTATTTTTATTTTTTTTTACATTTTAAACATGAATTATAATTCTCTTTTGCATATAGGTGAATTTCTATTTTAGTCATTCAGATATGTCAAGGGGCGGTTTCCATTACCATCACCATTCCATTACCATTTCATGGTTTCATTTACTTTGCAGCATTTATGGCCTATGCTCATTGTGCAACACCTGTGTGTAGATGTTTGTTCTTGTCACCATTTTAAACCTACCTCATGACAAGAGTTGAACAAACCAAACAACTTGATGCCACCATACACCATTTACTTGAGATTTGAGTGTTAGATCTGTATGGGTCCTCTGACAGCTTGCGGTTACCCATAACACCATTCTCTGCAGGTTTGCAGAGATGTTTGACTCTTAAGAAGAGCATAATACCAGCTTTAGTTTTTAACTTCATCTTCAACAGCAACAGCAAGAGACCAATGAAATGATGTTAGAAGTCATTATTAATATAGTCACAGGATTACTGACACTTTATTTACCAGTCTGCACAACTGCAAAATACATTTAGCAGCATAAGACTGATGTACAGACTTTTTACAGCACTGCCACTGCTGTTTAGTGTTCACACATAATGTTACACATTCACACATTCAATTCAAATATATTTATACACACACACATAGCTAAGGAATTTATCGATAAAGTATACCGTGTACTGTAGATAGGGTCATTTATCTGATCACATTCAGACATATTAACATGAAGGTCAGTCAATCCAGAAAATATCAAGAACTTTGATCAACATTTGTATCATTATGTGCAGTCACAAAAACCATCAAATGATATGATGAAGCTGACTGTGCCCTAGGAAAGGAAGACCAACAGTTACTTCTGCTGTAAAGGACAGGTTCATAACAGTTACCAGTCTCTGAATTCTCAGATTAGAGCCCACATAAATGCTGCACAGAGTTCAAGTAGCAGACACATCTTTGCATCAACCGTGTGGAGACTGTGTGAATCACACCTTCATGGTCAAAATTGCTGCAAAGAAAGTACAAGTTAGGGAGACCAAGAAGAAGAACAACAGAACTGCTTGGGAACACAAGGAATGGACATTAGACTAGTGGAAGACTAGACTTTGGTGTGAAGAGTCAAATCTTTTGGTTACATCAACTGTGTCTTTGTGAGAAGCAGAAAAGGTGAACGGATGGTATCTGCATGTGTGGTTCCCATTATGAAGCATGGAGGTGTGATGGTGTGCGGGTGCTTTGCTGGTGATACTGCAGGTGATTTATTCAAAATTCAAGACACACCTAACCAACATAGCTACCATAGCACTCTGCACTAAGCATCTGGTTTGTGCTTAGTGGGACCATCACTTGCTTTTCAACATGACGGTGACCCTCCACAATCACAGGACCAAAAGAATGTAATCAGTGCACCTCATCGCAGCACCTACCTGTAGACTCCACTAGATCCCTGGACTGAATTTTTTGGTGTCCGTCCTCAGAGTCTGTGCAGTAAATTCACAAACAATGGATTGTGGCCATTTATAGCACTATGAATTAACTAAACATCACTTGCAACCATTATCTGCACCATCTCAAGGTTGTATTCACAAGATGATGCACAAATGACATTGCAACTCAAACACACTAATAAAGCTTTGCAGCTGTGCACAGTTTGACCTTGATTAAATCCATCTGGAATTTTCTGTAAAGGTCTCAGTAATATTTGTTCTTAAGATGTATGACATGACAAGGTGAAGGTGCGCTCAAACTCTTGTTACAAGAGCAATGCTATCCACTCATATTCTAAAATGTTTCATTTGAAAGAGATTTGATTGTTTTTGATTGTCTGAAATAACAATAATAATAATAATAATAATAATAACAATAATAATACCACAAACCACAAGTTAAAGCATTTTTCATTTGAGTTGTTGGTTGTGACAGAAAAACTGAATCATATCCATTTTTTCTGTTTGTGTTTGTATGTAACTTTGGTGCTTTAGCTGTCTGTACTGTCAAAATAGAAAACCAACAATTTAGAAATGTGCTTTAAATAGACTGAGACTCTTTTCTGACAATACATAATGAATTGAATTGAAATGTATTCAAAACCACTTGTCACATTACATTAAATAATGATAATCTCCACCATTGTCTCCAAAGTCAAAATTTAAGGTTAAATGAAAACAAATGTAAAGCAGTTATTAAAGGATCAATGTGTAGGGTTTGCAGGATCTGTAGATATAAAAGGCTTATTATAATTTTCTGGTGATTGTACACTGACAACATAGTTATGAATATTACATAATAGTTCTTATCAGTATGAAAGTCTGTCACATGAATCAATGTGCTTAATTTCATCTCTCTTGACATCTGCTTCTGTGCTGTCCAAGCCACAAAACAGTGAGGTAAAAAGTCAAAACAGAAGAGTTGATTTTTTATTTCATTTTATTGAAAAGTTTGTTTTTAGGTTAGTTCACTGGTGCTCTAATAACAAGAATCCATGATACGCCTCATGCTCATGAACCTGGAGCCGCTCCAGCCCATGTTCATGAAGTTCCTGTACTCTCCAGGCCTGAAGTACATCATCCTGCCTCTGTAGTGGGGCTGCTCGTACATCAGCCAGTGGCCGTCCATCACGTTGCAGGACATGCAGTTGTTCATACGGTAACGGTCCATCATGTTGTCACAGTCGTCCATCAGCTCATACATCTGACCACTGAAGTTCTCCCTCTCGTAGATCCTCATCCTGAACTGACCTCTGTGCTGTAGAGAAAAAATAAAACAAGAAAAATTAGATCAACTGTTCAAATTTACACGAAGGAAATACTATCTAAGGACTAAAAATCCTGGCGTACCATGGGGATCATACGGCAAGACCTGATGCAGTCAGACCATCCCCACATGCTCATGTAGTCAGAGTACTCGCCCCTCCTCATGAAGTACTGGTTTCCCATGTAGTTGGGACGGTCGTAGGCCATGAAGCAGCCGCTCTCCACCCTGAAGGAGTGGCATCTGCTCAGGTAGGAGGACATGTCAGCGAAGTCGCCCATGCACTCATAGGAACGACCCTGGAAGTTCCTGTCCTCGTAGAAGATGATCTGAAAGCACAACAGTGTTTCATTATTACCATTTTCACTTTGTTCCAAGAAGCTTTTTAATCCAGTGTTAAATAATTACAAGCTTGATAAATATGAAATCAAAGTGGACTTTTTTTTCAGATGGATTATACGCAGTACCTACCCTGCCCATCATGGTTGTTTGGTTGTCACTCAGGAGTGAACTGTGACTGCTGCGTGTCTCTGTCAGTGGTAACCGTTACTTTTATACTTGCTCATTGTAAAAAATGTATGTATGGCTGCTATTGTGCAAATCCCTGATGCAGCAACATGCCATAGAACCTATACTGAGCAGTCAGGTTGTTATGTAACACCATACCACTCTGGTGGAAATGCATGTACTCTGTACACGCAGCATTGTTGTCCAACATAAAGAAAAAGAAATAGAAGTTTCCAATCGTAACATGGCTGCCATCTGTATGTTTCATGCTATGAATATTTGTTCATCTAAAAATATCAGTTCTTCAACAATCTTGATTTATATGGTATCTTGTACAGTTTAACTCAGACCACAGAGGTATATTTTGTCATATCTTCCACGTGCTTTATTCTATTATTCCAATCTTCTGTAACTGTCCAGTAATTTGTTCCTAAAATAAAGACTTCATATCATTATTATTTTTTTTTTTTAATAATACCAGTGTATTGGGGTTCTGGGGGACCCTGATCAAAAGTGGATACGGGTGTGGATAGTTGCAGTTTATACAGAACTTTTATGGTTGTGATTCAGCCCAGTGAGTTTGCCTTGGGCACAAGCATGACGAGTGGCATACTCGATGCATCACAAGCCATTTGAAATAATGTAAAACAAATAATGTAAAGTGTTTCAGAGTGCAGTGTCAAAAAGGCTTTAGACTGTGAACTTAATGAATCTGTGTATTATTATATTGGAACCAGATAATGGAACCCAGACTTAGTCTGACACTCAGTAGACTTATTCTGAATTTTATGTAGGACATACAATTTTGTTTCCTCTAACACAAAGAGCCGCTAGCTTAGATGTTACAGCATGTACATTTCACAAGTTCAGTGTTCCAGAGTTTGAATACACTTTTTTGTGTGTGATTTTAAATCGAATATGGATGCTGGTAGGTTTAATAAGGGACAAATATATGAATGTTTAAATGTGTTTGAACTGTTTGGATATGGTCTCTAAATCCATGTGTACACTGACTTTGACACAAAAATTACATCATTGTCACCTAACTGGACCTCTTTATTTTATTTGATTTATTTATTTTTATTTAATTATTTATTTGGCCTTTCTAAGCTTCATTTCCGATAGAGACAGCTGAAGAGAGAGAGAGACAGGGAACGGCACACAGGAAAGAGTCACAGGTTGGATTTGAACCCCGGGCCTCCGCAGTGAGGACTGAGCCCCCGCACATGGGGCGGCCGCTCCACCAACTGAGGCAGGGCTCATTCATGTTGCCAACACAAGTAGAATGATTGAACCTGCACCAGAACACAATAGTAGTCTAAAGATTCTTCTGATTTTATTACATTCCCCTTTTTATTATTCTTCATGTGGATCCTCATTGAAATGAAAACATTTATTGTTGTGTCTGGGCTCTCTTTATGAAAGACTCAGTACTAAGAACTCTACCTCAATGACGTAATGGCACATACCTGTCAATCAAAGCAGTCATGCTGTTAATTCTGCCTAACTTTAAGCCTTAATATAATTTGAAACATGTATATCATTTGTAAACATGACTCACTTTGTAGCAAGCTTCTAGTGGGCATTTGTGGAACTGCAGTTTTTAGCACTTGAGTGTTGGCTTCACTTCATATCCACAGGGGTTGCCCCGAGGTTCACATCTGTCAATATTCACATGTCCATTTGTATGTTGAAACATTTTGCTTGTTGCAATCATTCTATCTGTTCTAACTGACCATTAAGAGAGTGAAAATACTGTGTGAAAAATAATAATAATAACAAGAACAGCAGCAACAAGAACAACAACAGTAATAATAATAATAATAATAATAATAATAATAATAATAATAGTGTTTATGTGAGCTAGAAGTCCCACAGCCTTTACTGGCATCATTAATAACATTATTAGTTCCACCTGGGATTTTCCTGCTATGACAGGTTAATAATGTGTCCTGTGAGGATACACAAGTATTAGTGGGATTTTGACATATTAACTGAAGCTATATTTCTATTTATTTAGATGTACTGGGTTTTACATGCAAATAAACTATAATGTATATATTAATTGAATTGAATTGAATTGAATTGAATTGAATTGAATTTAATTTAAAGGAAACGTCTGGAAAAACATGCACAGCCTCAGAGGTACCATTTTCATCCTTTGAAATTCATCATGAAGTTTTGTGATAGTATCCAAAGTCAATGATTGATGTTTTGGAAAATCAATGGGAATGATCAATGTAAAAATTCTTTATTAATATTTGTTGATTACATTATCATATCTGGAGCCTGTTCGGTTTTCTAACAGGAGTCTGTGATATGACGGATGGATCCAGTACTCATGTTGAAGGGACCCATCCCCATGTCTTTGAAGTTCCTGTACTCTCCGGGCCTCAGGTACATCATCCTGCCTCTGTAGTGGGGCTGCTCGTACATCAGCCAGTGGCCGTCCATCACTTGAGCAGACTGGCAGTCGGACATACGGTAACGATCTTGGATTGAGTCGCAGTCGTCCATCAGCTCATGCATCTGACCTCCAAAGTTTTCCTTCTCATAGATTCTCATCCTGAACTGGCCTCTGTGCTGTAAAACAACACACAAGCAGACAGAAAATGACTTTCTAATCAGAAATTCTGTGCTGTGATGTGAATGAATGATGAATTAATCTGTTTGTATCTTTAACCCTTTTAATCTTATCGATGCCAGTCAACACAAAACTGCATACCATAGGAATCATGCGGCAGGACCGGATGCAGTCACTTGTGCTCACTCCCATCAGGCGCTGATTGTCAGGGTATTCACCCCTCTTGACCAGCATCTGGTTTCCCATGTAGTTGGGTCGTTCGTAGAGCATGAAGTAGCCATTCTCCACCCTGCAGGAGTTGCAGCGACTCAGATAGGAGGTCAGCTCAGAACAGTCGGTGCTGGTCTCATAGGAGCGACCCTGGAAGTTCTTGTCCTCGTAGAAGATGATCTGAAAACAAAACATTTTAAAACCCTTTTTCTTTATATCACATTATATAAAGTGTTATGTTAACATATGTATCTTTATATTTATCAACCTAATTTACAGTAAAAATGGTCTCTTACTTTGCTCATTTTGATGTTCAGTCCTGTCCCTGATGCCACTGGTACTTTGCCCAGTCAAACTCTCTTTCACTTTTATACCCATCATTGTGGCTAAATGATCTGTGCAGCCATTGTTTTAAATATCTTGCTCAGCATACATGGCTATAATGTTTGTTTAATCATTCTGTAAATGGTTATTATTCTAGAGCGCATGCATCTGGTGCTCTGCCAGCTGTAGTGACTCTCCTGGGTATACAGGTGGGTAACAGCAGCTAACTCATCAGCTGGGACTATTTGTGTCGTCACTGCTGCCAAATACTTTGTTCTATTCCTATCATGAGTTCATCAATTGAGTATTAAATGATGACTTTGTTTTATGATGCACTTCATGTCACTGAAGAGAAGCATGAAAAATGTGCTGAAGGGAAGGGGAGGACCAGAAGGTTTGTTTTTAATACTTTAAGTTAAGCCTATTTTGATAATCATACCTATTTTTTTCTCACATTACATTTACATTGCAGGATTTTTACTTGTCCTGACTCTTAGTCTCTATGTCCCTAATATCCCAAATTTACAGTGGTCGACAAGGACAAACGCGCCGCAAATGGCCAAACAAACACAAACCCTGCCAGCGAGTCTAATACAACACTGACGACTGTTTTATAAAATAAAAACAAATGCCCATAACAGCAGCAGTTGCTGTGGCAGGTCAGTGGTAACTGCCTCAGAATACGGGAACTGCCGTGGCAGGTCAGTAGCAGAAAGTGCCACTACGAGCTGCCGCTGCCACAAATTGAGCCAGCCCTTTCTCCAGAAGTTTGCCAGCTTTCTTCTGGGCATCCCAACATTTTAAAGAGGGACCAGGTCCCACCAGACTGGTCCATCTCTCAGGTTGGGTCCCTTAGTGGCCTGGTGTGCTTCCGTGAATTTGCAGCGTTTCTCTCTTGCACTTGTTTTGGGGTTTTGTGTGTTTTTGCTTCTGCTTCGTTTCTGTGATTGCAGCATTTTTCTCTTGCAGCATTTTTCTCTTGCATTTGTTTTTGGTTTTGCATCATTCCTATGTTTGCAGCGTTTGGCCGTTTGCGGCGCGTTTGCCCTTGTCGGCCACTGTACAAATTGCTTCAGATTGTGCCATCTACATGTGGGAATGAATTAGTGCCTTTCTGATGAGGAGTTAGCACCTTGCATGGTAGCCTATGCCTTCACTGTATGCATGTATGCAGTGTAAAAACACCTTTAGTGGTCAGAAGACTAGAAAAGCACTATATACTGTAAGTACAGGTCATTTATTGCACCATTTTATGTCCCGAGTTACTTTTTCATGTCACAAAACTCTTCCAGGGCCACAAAAGAGAATGAAGGCTGGGTGCTCAAACAAGCCTCCTGTAATGGCACCCACCTGTCAGTAAAAGTAGCACGATCTTAATTCTGCATAAGTTTGAACAGGTGAGTTCTATAAAAACTCACCCTCAGTACAGTTGTCATGAACGGGGAAATTAGCTACTGATGCTACTGTGACACTGTGGTGTTAATAAGTCTGATAGAACCTGCTTTAAGTTTAAGGCCCCCACAGTCTCATACAGGGGTTGTGTGGAGTTGGTCATGATGCTAGTCCAGGACAGAGCTGGACCTCCTGACCAGATCCTCCAGACTACGTTCAGTGATATTTGAATCACCCACTTGTGTATTGCTATATAATGTATACAGCTACAACAAATTTTCAACAGAAAATGTTTTGAGGGAAATGTAATATGATTGGACCACATTTGATAATAATAAGGAAGTGTTGTTAATGTATCTGGCAAGTCACAAAAACGTATCAGTGAAATATACACTAACAACATATATATAACCAGAGACCCCCCCTTACTCTCCTGTCTGCTCTCACAAGTTGAAAGCAGAGTTACCAGCGAGTCCTCAGTGAGTTAATATAGTCACGTCTCTGTGATGCTACACTCTTCATACTCCCTCTGTAGCCTGGTTAGTGGCATTAGCTTCTCCATCTTATTGGGGGGAAATCTTACATTCCCCATGGTAACAGACAGTACACATGGACTGTACCGTCTTTAGATCCAGTTCTGCATCCCTGTCTTCTTCTCCTCACTCCAGCAGGGATCTTTCCACTGAGAGTATACTAATGCTGCCTAGGCAAATCACTAATCTTCTTACTTCAAGTCCATGTTTGCACAAAATGGATGAAGTCTAAAAAAACATGAGAAAAACAAAAACATAAAAACTAATAATAAGAAGTACTAAAACCACAGACCATCTGTAACTGGCAGCCAAGCCAACTTTATGGTGCATTGGCAACAGAAACACCATAATACTGCCATACAATGTGTGCCTACTCTGGATAAACACGTTCCTGTTATGTTAGACTAGGTATGTCAGATTTGACCCTTACAGACACAAAAAGATGTCTGCTTTTATATATAAAATGATATGATGACATGTTGACATTGATTCTTCCCTCCTCTTTGACTCTGCTTCTTAGAAATCATCGCCTCACGGTCCAGACTCTTGCTGTCCCATACAGAGTAAACTGACAATACATAATGAATTAAATGTATTCAAAACTGCTTATCACATTAAAAATTAAACAAAACTAATCATCACCATTGTCTCCAAAGCTAAAATGTAAGGTTAAATGAAAACAAATGTAAGTGGGATTAGTGTGTAGGCTTTAGATATAAAAGTCTATTGATTTTCACTTGTGGACATATTTGTATCATGTTATCATCAGTTATTAGTCTACCGCATCAGTGATGTACCTGCTGATGCCCATTTCATCCCGACATCTGCTTCATTGCTGTCCAGGCCACAAAACAAAGCAGCACAACAAAAGTAAAACAGAAGAACGGGTTTTGTTACTTCATGGAATTTATTGAACTTTCTGGTTAGTTCACTGCTGAACTAATAACGGAATCAGTGATACGCCTCATGCTCATGAACCTGGAGCCACTCCAGCCCATGTCTCTGGAAGTTCCTGTACTCTCTCGGAGCTGATGCATCATCCTGCCTCTGTAGTGGGGCTGCTCGTACATCAGCCAGTGGCCGTCCATTACGTTACGGGACTGGCAGTCAGACATCTGGTGGCGGTCCTGGAAGTTGTCGCGGTCGTCATCAGCTCATGGCTCTGGCCTGGAAGTTCTCCCTCTCATAGAGCCTAATCCTGAACTGCCACTCTGTGCTGTTGATGTATTCAAGAGGGGACAGATCAGCACAAACTCTAAAGTCTGTCAACATTGTAAAATGTGCTTATTGTAAGGTGTGCAATGCTCTTTTTTTTTCATTTTAAGAGCACTGAAGGAAAATCTATTCATTCAAAATTAGACCTGACTATTTTGAATTAATATTTTACGATAAGAGTACCTTCACATATTACATACCTACTGAGATCATGCGGCAAGACTTGATGTAGTCAGACCAACCCATGTTCATGTAGTCAGCATGATAAGCCCCTCCTCATGAGTACTGGTTTCCCATGTAGTTGGGACGATTAAGTAGGCCATGAAGCAGCCACTCTCCACCCTGAAGGAGTGGCATCTGCTCAGGTAGGAGGAAAAGTCAGCACAGTCGCTCATGCACTCATAGTAACGGCCTCCAAAGTTTCTGTCCTCGTAGAAGATGATCTAGAAAGATGAAAATGAAGAAGATAGAAAATAAGAATAAAAATACTTTCAAACTGATTTGGAATAGTCCAATAGTCCATTTGAGGTGCTCCTACCCTGCTCTCTGTACCTTGCCCATGTTGGTGATCTGCGTTTGTGGGAATCTGTCCAACAACCAGTGGCTGCCAGGCGGCTTTTATACATTATGCGTGCTGTAACGGGGCTTTGTTATTCAAATTTTCTGAAGCTGATGAATAAGCAACTCTGTGATCACTGTTAATTTCATTTGTTGCCATCATGATCTAGGACAAAGAGCAGGAGAGATGGGTGGACACAAGGCAGCACAAGGCAGGAGAGACCAAATTGGGTGCAGTTTTTACATTTCTCAGACTCGAGGAAGATTAGAGTGGCAAGGCGAGCTTAAGTGATCACAGTTTAATCAGTCACTGTCTCAATGAACTGTCATTCTTTGTTTGACTAGTTTAGTTTGGATGAAGAACAGGGATAGCACATTCCAAATCTGAATCTGTAATCTGGCTGCTATGTCTTGTGTTGTTGAACTTGCTTGATGCAAATCTAGCTGATACATATTTCTATGCAATGTTTGCTTTAAGCTTCAGGCTTTAGATGAGAATACTGTTCCTGTCTGATGATTTAATATGAACTCTTATCCAGAAAGCATCTGGATGCCTGGCTTGCTGATCCACAAAATCACTGTTGCTCTAGAGGTCCTGAGTTTGCTGAGTTTTTGTCAGTGTAGTGACTAAAAACAAAGCAGTCGCTGAGAGGCTAAGCGTGGGGTGTTTGCTGATTGTCTGACCTGCAGCTGTGCTAACAAAATATTCGCTGAGATCAAGAGTGAGATTAAGGATTTTATTAAAAAGAAGGAAAAAACGTTTTATAACATGCTTAAAATGAGAAAAAATCAATCACAGCGATCAAAAGAAAAAACAGCCCGGTCAACAAAAATATGGCCTCCCAATCCACTCACCCTCTCTCTCTTTGTTACTACTCCTTTGTGCCAAAAGCACAGGTGAATATATTAACTTATATGTTACAGCCCATATTCCGTGACCCAATTACTGTGATGTCAAAATCAAACAACAACAAAACAAACGAAATATAACAACCAAAATAACCCAAATATAAACTACAAAATTATCTATGTACACATCATATACACAGTCATGGCTCCTACACACCAGTCCCCAATTATTGAACTATCACCCCCTTCGTTTTGATGCGCTTCCCTGATGGCCTGTCCGGAAAGGTTTGTAGGACTCGATCCTATGACCAGGAGTTACGAGGTACTGTGTTATCGCTATAAGCACCAGGGCCTCATATCGTGCTCCACATTGGAACAGCGTACAAAACGAAGTAATCGCACAAAAAAATCAGATGTATCAAAGTGTGCGACGCATGGATCTGGGTCTTTTGTACATCCCAATCAACGTGAGATTGACGCACATGCAGATATTATGACTCACTCCCTGTCCACGACCCCCATTTAAATATGCAAATCAAGTTAAATAGGCCCTGGACCTGAGATTCACCTCCCTGTCCGATCAAACAACACGATGAACAAAGGTAAGAAGAGGAATTTTACAAGTCTCTGTTCGAGATTCTTGTAAATGGCGTGGAGGCAGCTGAGAGATCCTCTTTGGTACCCTGTCAACAGGAATATATATGAAAAAAAGCGTGTGAGTGGAGCGTGTGTGAGGCTGTAAATGCCGTGAGGTTCTGAGCAGCGCACATACACACACAGATCAAAAAGAAGTGGTCAGATCTAAAGGTGGAGGTGAAGTGGAGGGTTTATGCCCACTGCCAAAGTGTGACCGCAACAGGCAGGGGGACGGGAGTGGAGGAACTCTCCCCCTTCGACAGGAGAGTGGCCTCTTTGGTTGGTGACACAGCTCTCTCTGGAGTGGTGGGAGCCCATGAAGGTGACACAGATCATCCCTAAGGTAAATATGCTGAACTCTTAAATGTTGTAATTATGCTGGTCATACAATTGGCTGCTCATGACATGGCACAAATGCGTAAAAATGCCGGGATATTAAAACACTTTGGCTAGGTGTACTGTATGTTTAATACTTTTATTTAGCCGAAGGATACTCCAGTGGCCACGGTGGCTCCACCAGCCTAGCATCTCCGCCGGCTCCGGCCACGGCGTCTCCACTCAGCTGCTGACGTCGTCCACTGGCCGTGTCTCACCGAGCTGTGCTGGAGTCACAGGAGGAAATCAAAGTTAAAACCATCGGTGACATCAATGTCGTCTGGATCAATTAATTAATGTACTTAGTGATATGAGCAAATCAATAAATGTACTTGTGTACAAGTAAATTCTGTCCTTGCCTCTTTACATGCTTGAAATCACATTGCCGGGCCCGTGATGGATGTTTTTCAATTCCGTTCTGCTCCTTTGAAATCTGTCCATTATCGAGTACAGTTCACGTGCCCAGCTCGTCTACTTCTCGTTGTCTAAGAGCATTTTATGAAGGCGTCTGTGTGAGTGAAAGGTGCCACTTCAATGTGGTTGCTCTTATAGTCATCAGGTAAAAATGACTCCATACCTCTTCACAACACTCCTTCTGCTTCTCACCTTGAAAGGTCCAAAATAGTCCACTCCAATCCGAGTAAACGGAGGTTCATCTGGAGTAATCCTTTCAGAAAATGCGTCTGCCATCTGCTGAGGCACTGGCTGAGCATTCAATCGTCGACAGGTCACACACTTTGATAAAACACTCCTGCCATTTCTTTTAGCTCCCATGATGCAGTATCTCTCACGCAGCTTGGATAACATGTGGTTCCACCCGCTATGTCCTACCTCTTGATGACCGTGTCTCAGAAGAAGGGTTGAGATATGTAAATCCTTTGCCAGTATTATGGAATGTTTAGCTTCGGCTGGCATCCTCTCCATTAGTGGTAGTGTGTGTGGATATGATGTTGCTGACACTTTGCCTTTCCAGCATGGAAATTCCTCTGGAAACCTATTCCTTTTGACTGTGCTTGATGATCTCAGCTCTGTTGATTTCTGCAGCTTCTCCACTGATAGACAACTTGAAGCTATATTTCTCTTGAATGTTTCCATATCCTTCTTCAGTGAACATTGTCGTTGTTCCGCATCCAAGCCAGACTGTGCAAGAGACCTGTTCAGTTGTCTCTATCTTCTGACTGAGAGATAAGAGCCAAGTTTTAAATCTCAAGATCCAAGCTACAGACTTTCTCAAATGGAACCAAGAGCTGTAGTGGTGGATCATGTGAGACACTGCATCAATCTCCTCACTGGCTTCTCCAGCATTCACTGCTTGACTGCTTTCTTGACCTCAGGGTCATCTGCTGGAAGCCGGTGAATATCCTCTGGACTGACATGCCACTCATTCTCAGGTTGAAGAAAACAGGGGCCCTGACACCCATGTTGCATTCTTCAAATGCAGTGACTCCCTTTTTCCTCAATGGCAAGTTAATCTGATAATGACCATTGACCTGCTATGCTGGACAGCGACCAGCTCCATGAACTTCTGATCTTCTCTTGACATGCCAGGCTGTTCATCCATGCTACATTCGGGAGTCTGTCTTAAACTTCTGCTGCCAAAATTCGTCAAATTCACAGCAGAAACACTGTTCACTGTCAGCAGACTGCTCCATCCACTGCATCTTCACTGTCTCCTTTCGTGGACCATTCACAGTCCACCCAGCATTGTTCTGATTGCATAGGGTCCATTTTCAACACTGTGTGGAATGACACAGGGGTTCAAGACTTTAGAAACATTTGTCCCAATCAATAGCTCGATACCTACTGCGTCAATCTTAGGCAAATAGACATGCTTTAGATGAGGCCATTTCTGAATATCACTCTGTTTTGGAATGTTTCCCTTGTGAACAGGCATATATGCTTGTGTGTAAGCCTTAGGCAGCTCACAGAAGTAACTCCTCAGTCAAACCAGCCACTTCAGTCAGTCCTGGCACAATGTGGCTGGTCACCACTCTCTTGGCCCATCGTCCGTAGCAGAATATGGACTTTCTTTCCTGCAAGATCAAGCTTTTCCATTTCCATCTGTACAGAATCTGCAGCTGCTCCTGGGTCCAAAAAGCATAGGTGGTGATAATTTGCCCCTCTTGGACTTAATCTGCACTGGAACTATGGGAAGTTTGCAGTTGTGATCACCAGCCCCTGTGGCCCATTTGACATCAGGCACTGTGTTTTCTGCAAACTTGCTGATATGTCCAATACACAAACAACCAAAACAGACCCCATTTTCTCTTAACGAGAAAAGATCTCTGAAAGAGCTTGGTGTCTATTTTTTATCCAGTGAATGCAATTGATCCATTTGATCCCTTGAATGGCTTGTTGTTTTCCTTAATGCCGTTTTGTTGACAAAAATGACTAAAAATAAAGCAGTCGCTGAGAGGCTCAGCATGGGGTGTTTGCTGATTGTCTGACACGCTGTACTAAAATAACAAATACAAATACAATAAAAAAACAGCGGTCAACAAAAATATGGCCTCCCAATCACTCACCTCTCTTTGTTACTACTCATGCGTGCCAAAGCACAATTGAATATAAACTAACTATATATTTTGTATATTCCCGTGACCACGTTACTGTGATCAAAAACAATCAACAACAACAAAACTAACAAAATATAACAACCAAAATAGCAAATATAAACTACAAAATTATCTATGTACACATCATATACACCATCAAGGCTCCTACAATCAAACATTCAGCAATATATGATGCCATACTCACTAAGCTGGACATCTCTCCCCTCTCTGTTTCCTATTACTGTGTATTGTCAGTTATCTAAAAGCAAAAATATCACTTTGTGTGTGTTGGTGTACAGAATATATGACTACATACAGACAGACTCTTTTGAGTCTGTGATTTTGAGTACTGGATTCTTATACTATGTCTCTTACTGTATGACACTGTGGTGTTAATAAGTCTGATAGAACCTGCTGCTTTAAGTTTAAGGCCCCCCCACAGTCTCGTACAGGGTTGTGAGGAGTTGGTCATGATGCTAACATCTGCTGTTTGTTAGACTAGGTATGTCAGATTTGACCCTTAGACACAAAAGATTGTCTCTTTTATATATAAAATGATATGATGACATGGTGACATTCGATTCTTCCTCCTCTTTGACTCTGCTTTAACAGAAATCATAAACCTCATGGTCAGACCTCTTGCTGCCCATACAGAGTAAATGACAATACATAATGAATTAGAAATGTATTCAAAACTGCTTATCATTAAAAATTAAAACAAACAAATCATCACCATTGTCTCCAAAGCTAAAATGTAGGTTAAATGAAAGACAAATGTAAAACAGGATTAGTGTGTAGGCTGCAGATATAAAAGTCTATTATTTTCACTTGTGGACATATTTGTATCATGTTATATCATCAGTTATCAGTCTACCACATCTGGTGATGTACCTACTGATGCCCATTTCATCCCTGTTGACATCTGCTTCATTGCTGTCAGGCCACAAAACAAGCAGCACAACAAAAGTAAAAACAGAAGAGCGGGTTTTGTTGCTTCATGGAATTTATTGAACTTTCACTGGTTAGTTCACTGTTGAACTAATAACGGGAATCAGTGATACGCCTCGTGCTCATGAACCTGGAGCACTCCAGCCCATGTCTCTGAAGTTCCTGTACTCTCCAGGCCTGAAGTACATCATCCTGCCTCTGTAGTGGGGCTGCTCGTACATCAGCCAGTGGCCGTCCATTACGTTGCAGGACTGGCAGTCAGACATACGGTAGCGGTCCTGGAAGTTGTGCTTGATGATCCATCAGCTCATGGCTCTGGCCCTGGAAGTTCTCCTCTCTCATAGACCTAATCCTGAACTGCCTCTGTGCTGTTGATGTATTCAAAGAGAGGACAGATCAACACAAAACTCTGAAGTCTACTGTCAACACATTGTAAAATATTGCTTATTGTAAGGTGTGCAATGCTCTTTTTTTCATTTTAAGAGCACTGAAGAAAATCTATTCATTCAAATTAGACCTGACTGTTTTGAATTAATGTTTTACATTAAAGAGTACCTTCACATATTACATACCTGAGGAATCATACGGCAAGACTTGATGTAGTCAGACCAACCCCACATGTTCATGTAGTCAGCATAGTCGCGCCTATAAAGCGGAAGTACTGGTTTCCCATGTAGTTGGGACGGTGCGTGAGCCATGAAGCAGCC
The DNA here is from genome assembly GCA_028641955.1 of Protonibea diacanthus. NCBI lineage: Eukaryota > Metazoa > Chordata > Actinopteri > Sciaenidae > Protonibea > Protonibea diacanthus. The sequence continues at coordinate 2,025,042 of CM053986.1, forward strand.
ACTCTCCACCCTGGAAGGGTGGCATCTGCTCAGGTAGGAGGAAAAGTCAGAACAAGTCGCTCATGCACTCCTTAGGAGGCGACCTGGAAGTTCCTGTCATAAGTGAAGATAATCTAGAAAAGATGAAAATAAGAAGAAGATAGAAAATAAGAATAAAAATAGCACAAACTGATTTGGAATAGTCCAATAGTCCATTTGAGTGCTCTACCCTGCTCTCTACATACCTTGCATGTTGGTGATGATCTGGTTGTGGGAATCTGTCCAACAACCAGTGGCTGCCAGCGGCTGCCATTATGCGTGCTGTAACGGGGCTTTGTTATTCAAATTTTCTGGAAGCTGATGAATAAGCAGCTCTGTGATCACTGTTAATTTCATTTGTGCCATCATGATCTAGGACAAAGGCAGGAGAGATGGGTGGACACAAGGCAGCACAAGGCAGGAGGAGACCAAATTAGGTGCAGTTTTACATTTCTCAGACTCGAGGAAGATTAGGTGTAAGACGAAGCTTAGAGTGATCTGGTTTAATCAGTCACTGTCTCAATGAACTTGTCATTCTTTGTTTGACTAGTTTAGTTTGGATGAAGAACAGGATAACACATTCCCAGTGTTTCAGTGTTGATTGAACTTACTTGATGCAAATCACAACTGATACTATATTTCTATCAATGTTGCTTTAAGCTTCAGGCTAGATGAGAATACTGTTCTGCATGTCTGATGATTTAATCCAAAAAGCATCTGGATGCCTGGCTTGCTGATTCACAAACATCAGTGTTGCTCTAGAGGTCCTGAGTTTGCTGAGTTTTTGTCAGCAAACATTCAGCATGTAAATATGATGCCATATAAGCTAAGCTGGACATCTCTCCTCTCTGTTTCCTATTACTGTGTATTGTCAGTTATCTAAAAGCAAAAATATCACTTTGTGTGTGTTGGTGTACAAGAACATATATGAAACTATATACATACAGACTCTTTTTAAGTCTGTGATTTTGGGAACCTTTAGTTCTTATACTATGTCTCTTACTGTGACACTGTGGTGTGTAAGTCTGATAGAACCTGCTTTTAAGTTTAAAGGCCCCCCACAGTCTCATTACAGGGTTGTGTGGAGTTGTTCATGATGCTAACATCCTCCTCTCCTCAACTTCCTCTCTAGGTCTAGGGGACAGTCCAGGACAGAGCTGGACCTCCTGACCAGATCCTCCAGACTACGTTCAGTGATATTTGAATCACCCACTTGTGTATTTCTGTATAATGTATGACCAAACAACACATCCTTGCTGTTCGAATTTTAAAGGAAATGTGTGGCAGGCTACAACAAACTTTCAACAGCAAATATGTTTTGAGGGAAATGTAATATGATCGAACCACATTTGATAATAATAAGGAACTGTCAAGTCACAAAAACGTATCAGTGTACACAGCCCTGTAATGGAATTTCTAGGAGACATAGTTGCGAAAACACATGCACTGCAATGAGTGAATCGCACTGTCAACCATGCTAAAAGTCCATAGAAACCATACAGCATTTTTTAGATTTGTCTCAAATAGATTTTTCTTACTGGACTTGTCAAACACAGGTGTGACTAATAACATAAATCATGGCAGCACCCCACTTATCAAGGCCATGATTCATGTTGTCAGTCACATCTGTACTTTGACAACTGAATATCTGTGAATTCCTCACTGAGGAGTGGGCACTCACTGTCAACATGGAGACAGCTGTACAGCTGAATGAAATAGATATAAATTTAATATGTTCGATATGTGTCCATAATGTGTCATATAGAGGTGAAAGAGCCAAAACGACAAATCTGGTCTAACATGTTTGGTTGTTGGAGTTCTGTAATCTCTCAGGTTCATCATATTCTCTTGTATAACTACCAATCTGCAACCAACTGGTCTCTCTAGCACAAGCAAGATGTTTAAGTATGAAATATGGCATTTAAGGTAAGATCACAGTTCCAACCATCGTCCAAGAGTAAAAGGCTGCATTGGCCCCTCCCTCATGATGATATTGTCTTATTCTCTTGTAAAAAAGCAAAATGAAGACACTTAATAATTGACTCTCCTTGATGATAGAGACCACATAACATACAACAAATAATCATCTGATAGGTCAGAACTCAGTGTAAACAATACATACATTTATCATTAGGTGTGGCTGTGGCTGTTGGTCTTATAAGTTTTTTTTTTGGGGGGGGGGGGGTGGGCAGTTCTTTGATATGAGGCCATGTGTGGACAAAGGGAAATCAAACTTGACCAAACTATTTTTCTGATATGCAAATCAAGCTAATTTGGATGACAATAGCTTTCCCCAGTGTGCACATTCTGCATTTCGATATAAACCACATCACAGTTGCAGCTGGGCAGAGGCAAGCAAAATCATTAGTAATGGGGAAGGTAAGGAGCAAATGCTATTCTCTAAAGCTTTTTAATATCTTTGAGGCACTAACTGTAGTGCATATAAAATGTTTTTGTCATTTTAATGGCAGTTAGACCCAAGAACATGCGTGTTGTATTTATTACAGTGCTGGGATAAAAGTTTGACTTTTTGTTTCCTTCCATTCAGATTGTTTTCTTCGAGGATAAAAATTTCCAAGGTCAGTGCTATGAGTGCAGCACTGACTGCCCTGACCTAAGTGCTTACTTCAACCGCTGTAACTCCATTAAGGTGGAGAGTGGCTGCTGGGTCCTGTATGAGCGTCCCAACTTTACTGGGTATCAGTACGTCCTGAATCCTGGGGAATACCCTGATTACCAACAGTGGATGGGATTCAATGATAGCATCAAGTCATGTCGCTCTATCAAAAATGTAAGCTCAATAATAACTAGATGCTTTTTAACATAACCAACCAGTAACAAAGCTTTAAAAATCATTCTTAGTAATGATTGTCTTATTTATGTCAAACTATTGTTAAAGCAGCAGTTTCATTAAGCCGGGATAAGCTATGGATCGCCAAACACAATAAATCAAATTTGGGTAGTAGTCTACATAAAATCAGGGACACAGCATGATTCTGTTTTACAGTTCTGGGTTAAGTTTTTGCAAGAGAGTGTTCAGCTCCTATGAAATACCACAGAGTGCCCCAACCAAGCAGTAATCAGTCAAAGACCAACAGACAAAAAGGAGAGATAAAAGGCTCACGATTTGGCAGCAGGGTGCACATCAAGTATTAAAGGAAACTAGGAAAAGAGCCAAGAAAGCCATTTGAAATCTCAAAGTAAATGAGAGAACAAAAATAGGTCAGTCAATAAATTATTCAGATACTAAATGCAAACATAATTTCATTAATTTAAATTCTCTATCTCTTTAAAGGTATATGGAAAGTTCTGGAAGATCCGATTCTACGACAAGCAGGATTTTGGAGGCCAAATGATAGAGTGCATTGCGGATTGCCCATCGGTTTATGAAGCCCTCAAGTTCAGAGAGTTCCACTCATGTATGGTCATGGATGGAGCGTGGGTCCTCTACGAGCTGCCCAACTACCAGGGACAACAGCACTTCCTGGAACGTGGCGAGTACCACAACTATACAGACTGGGGTGCTACCTCACCTGCTGTGGGATCCTTCTGCATGATCACAGAGTTCTAGAACAGCAGTGGCCATGCAGGGCTCTGCAGTTGTTTGAATGCTAAAAGAACAAAAGTTATAGAATTCTAAAGATTATCAAGATCCAGAAAACCAACTTACCTAGAACATAAGTGCTGGCAGCAGACAACACGAGTTCTAGAACCCCATAGTTCCAAATCTCTAACACAACTAAAAAGTTTCAAAGAATTCCAGGGGCCTCCTGTCACAGAAGTTCCAGGATCTTAAGTAAATTCTTGAGTCACTCAAAATGTCCAGAGCTCAAAAAGGCTAATGGTCAAGAACCCTTGAGCCTCCCACCTGCTTTTTCCCCAGAGCCATGTGTTGCATTCAAATAAAAAGAAAGGTTTCTTACACATAATATTGTTGTCTCTATTCTTTCTTTGTAATTTACCTGAAACTTCAGTGGCTTTGTTTGTTTATTTGGTCACTTAAGGAGGGGCAATGCACATTTATTAACACGAGCACTTGTCCAACATGTAAATGTACCAGATTTAGCCATACAGGCTATAACATTTTCATCTGCAGACCCTGGCAGGTTGATGGACTTTAAGAAAACATTATAAAAATGTACAAACAAAATAACCATATATATATATAACACAAAGGTATCTAAGCACAGACAAACAGCAAAATGATATAATCACTACTGTGGATTACATTTCATTGCCCAGTAACCACTGTTTTATAGATCTCCTATATTCAGTGGGTCAGTATTCCGGGTACGTGCTGCTAGCAAAAGGATAATTGCCCAAAGGTGTTTTTTCTATATGGTATTTTACAATTCCCTCTGTAGTAGCTTTGGTGAAAGAGTTTTGTCAGTAAAATATCTGCAAATTTGATCATGTTTTCTCATTTTATTAGTAGAAAAACATACAAACATACTTTATGTACTATATAGTATAAATTTGTGAAATGTACAATGATACATTTTTTTTTTTTACATTTTTTTAATAAAGTATTTTAACTGATTGTAATGTGGTCCTACCTGTCTGTGACAAGCTGGTAAGACAGTACGACTTGTACTTGGATACATGCTTTTCTTCTAATGTCCACCAGTAAAACTGTTCAACACAAATTAGATCTCAATACAGACTGACGCCAGGCCATACAAAATGTTAACAGTAGACATTAAGAGCTAAAAACATAAACATATTGCCAGTCAGTGAGCCATAATGATGTCTGGACAGATTTAACATTGATTGTGATATAGGTAAACTTTATATATGTTTATATTTAAAGTTATTATCATGAACAAAATAAACTTGAAGTATAAATCTAATATCAAAATAAATAAATAACTTGTTATAAATATAAATAAATATATTTATTTATATTTGTTATAAATATAAATATATTATATTAAAGTATACTAACTTTTTAATTTTATATGTAAATAGTGTAAAGTAGTCGTAAGTAAGCTGGTACACATGTTAAATGCTTGTTTACTTGCTAATCATATTTTATTTAAAATACCATCATAAGATTTAAGCACAGTTGATGGTAATACTGATTTTAACTATTCACTTCTATAATAATAGAAATAAAAAAGAAATAAAATAGTCTTTTGCAAAAACTCATATTTCATGGTGGTGTACATTGTGTTGCTAAACGATGTCAAATCTAGACTGACAAACAACAGACAATTATGGTCTGCTTAATGGTGACTAAGAATATTTAATCATAACAATATCAATAGCATTCAGACATTTTTTTTTGGTAGTCCATATAGGTGGATTTCATTTATTATAGTGCAAATTATTATTATTACATTATGATCATCACTTTTCTACATTTTTCTGGAGTCAAAACTTAACTTTAAACATAAACACAGAGTTTAAATTTAGAAATCAGAGCATGTGCCTCATGTCATGGCTGTGTGTATATTGTACATAAGTATTGTAATACTTGAATGGGACGATCCACAGACAGTAGAGCTAAAGTGGTTGTGCAAAACATTACAAAATGTAGTGATAAAACAATATAGGTTATTCAGGTATTTTTCCAGTAAGTTCAATATAACCAGAAGGATATAATAAAACCAAATGCAATAAATGGGAAATTATATGTTTTGTCTTACATAAGTTTGCATTACAATGTCATTTTATAGCCTACATGAAACTGCATTAACACACATTCATTGCAGCAGTTCACCTCTGTTTGGATCGAGCAGTGAAGTTTCGATACTTGGCACTGCTAAACAACCATTGTGTGTTGAATAGCAATTCAGTGAGTAAGAACAATGGGCAGACTCTAGATGAATATTTGAATTGTAATAACTTACATGCACTGCTAAGCATGCATTTGGTTGTATTGTCTCTGCCATGTATAAAGAGTAGTGTGTTTGATACGGTGTCTGGTACTTTAAACGCCACAGATGGAGAAGGTGAGAATTATCAGTAGTTTCACTGTGTTCTTGCGCAAGCTGATTCTGTATGCAGGAAATAGAGATGTCGGATGTTTTGTCAGTGTAAATGTGCAAACATAGTTGCAGATAGTGTATAATCCTGTTTTTCTCTAATATCTCTCCAGATTGTGTTCTACGAGGACCGGGACTTCCAGGGGAAGTCCTACGACTGCAAAGGGGACTCAGCTAACCTGGATGGTTACATCCACCGTTGCAACTCAGTCAAGGTAGAAGGTGGCTGGTGGGTTCTGTACGAGCGCAACAACTATTCAGGCTACCAGTATGTCATTGGTCCAGGGGAGTACGATGACTACCGCCACTGGATGGGCTTCAATGACTGTGTCAGATCCTGCAGGATCATCAAAAATGTAAGTTGGCACACAAAAAGTAGCAAGAAAAAAATAAATATTTCTCATCCATCACATTTGTTTGACTGCTTTGGTTTCAGGCCAAAGGCCCATGCAAGCTGCAGTTGTTTGACCGGCCAAACTTTGATGGCAAATCTTTGGAGGCGACAGACAGCATGAAGTCTTTCCAAGAGAAGTGGCCCAGGCATGAAGTCCAGTCCTGCAAGGTTCTGGAGGGCTCTTGGATTTTCTTTGAACATCCCAACTTCTCTGGTCGTCAGTACCTGCTGGAGAAAGGAGAATACCGACACCACTTAGAGTGGGGAGCTCTGAAAGCAACTGTGGCCTCCATCAAAAAAATCATGGAGCTGTGAAACTCAACCAGTTAAAGTTTCTTTTGATGTAATACATTGCAATAAATTGATTTGATGCTAATATTTGTTTGTGTCTGTGTCAACTGTAATTCAAACCTTCTCTTGTTATAATATAAAGAGAACTGAATGCAACTAAATATCACAGGAAAATTACCTAAATCAGCTGTTTTTAAGTCCTCTCTACAAATATGCATCCAGTTATCAGTTTATTAAGCAGAGCTAAGCCAAGAACAAACAGTCTAGAACCCTGCAATAAATCCTTCTGATATCCAGGTTATGATGTTGAATTTTTGTTGAAACTGCTTCAGAGTATAATGTTGATCTGTTTTACGGAGGCTGTAGCTTGTGATGCTATTGGACTATACTGCATTATACTCCACTCTGATGTACTGTAAACTCTGTAATAATTGCAGGTTGCCATCATCAATCATTGGTCATTAGAAGCTCTTGTATGGCCATAGTTTTTATTACAGTACAGTTCAGAGACGATGATGGTATTTGGTATTTGAGAAACAAATAACTATTGCTTTTCAAAAAACAGACAATAATATGCCTATTATTATTATTATTATTATTACTATTATTGTTATTATTATTATTATTATTATTATTATTATTACATCTTAAAACTTATAGGAAGGCTCTCCGTAATGCCAGAACAGCCTATTACTCTTCATTAATAGAGGAAAATAAGAACAACCCCAGGTTTCTCTTCAGCACTGTAGCCAGGCTAACAGAGAACCACAGCTATACTGAGTCATCTATTCCTTTAGGTCTAACTAGTAATGACTTCATGAGCTTCTTTAATGATAAAATTATTAGAGACAAAATTCATCACCTCTTGCCCTCAACAGGCACTGATCTGCATTCTGATACAGCAAGTTTGGAAACAGCTGTAAAACCTGATATATATTTATTTACTGTTTTTCTCCCATCGACCTTCATCAAGTGACTTCAATAATTTCTTCATCTAAGCAGTTAACCTGTCTCTTAGACCCCCAACCAGACTGCTCAAGGATGTTTTACCTCTAGTTAGCGCTTCTTTATTGGATATGATTAATCTGTCTTTATTATCAGGATATGTACCACAGTCCTTTAAAGTAGCTTTAAAGTAGCTGTAATTAAACCTCTTCTTAAAAAGCCCACTTTAGATCTAGAGGTTTTAGCCAATTACAGACCGATATCAAACCTTCCCTTTCTCTCTAAGATACTTGAGAAAGCTGTAGCTAATCAGCTGTGTGACTTTCTCCATAAGAACAGTTTATTTGAGGATTTTCAGTCAGGATTTAGAGTGCATCATAGCACGGAGACCGCACTAGTCAAAGTTACAAACGACCTCCTAATGGCATCAGCCAAAGGAATCAAATTGGAATCAAAGGAACTGCCCTAAGCTAAGTTGTATTTCTTAGATCGATCTCAGTTTATTCATGTCAATGATGAATCCCACAAGGTTCTGTACTAGGACCACTTCTATTCAGTTTATATATGCTTCCTTTAGGGAAAATTATTAGGAGTCACTCCATTAATTTTCATTGTTATGCCGATAACACCCAATTATATTTATCGATCAAGCCTGATGAAACCAACCCGTTACCTAAACTCCAAGCATGCCTTAAGGATATAAAAAGTTGGATGATCTACAATTTTCTGATGTTGAATTCAGACAAAACTGAAGTTCTCGTAATTGGACCCAAACACCTCAGAAACTCTCTTTCTAGAGACTTAGTTACTTTAGACGGGATCACCCTGGCCTCCAGCTCTACCATAAAGAATCTTGGAGTTGTTTTTGATCAGGATTTGTCCTTTAATGTCCACATAAAACAAATTTCAAGGACTGCATTCTTCCACTTACACAACATTGCCAAAATCAGACGCATCGTGTCTCAGGCGGATGCAGAAAAACTAGTCCATGCATTTGTTACTTCTAGGCTGGACTATTGTAACTCTTTGTTATCAGGCTGCTCCAATAAGTCTCTGAGGTCTCTGTGTCTCTCTATCACAGGTTCCACTGCTACTGTAATCATTTTATCATTCATTGTAATTCATTGTCATTTTATCATTCATTGTAATTGTACAATATGTTTGTGTTGATTTGTTCTGACATCCATTGCACGTCTGTCCGTCCTGGGAGAGGGATCCCTCCTCTGTGGCTCTTCCTGAGGTTTCTTCCACCTTTTTTCCCTGTTAAAAGGGTTTTTTGTGGGCAAGTTTTTTCTCACTCGAACCGAGGGTCTAAGGACAGAGGGTGTCACTCCCTGTACAGATTGTAAAGCCCTCTGAGGCAAACTGTGTTTTGTGACTTTGGGCTATATAAATAAAATTTGATTTGATTATTACTATTATTATTACTATTATTATTATTATTAGTAGTAGTAGTAGTAGTATTGAATGTGCTTGACAAAGCACACTATATGCTATTCACCATACTTACTATTGAGTGTGCCTGCAAGGAGTGGGAGGGGGTAGCAGTTCTTAACGGTAATATCATTAAGCCCATGACAGTCTATACAGGGCCGAAGAGATTTATCCTTCTTCTCCACAAAGAAAAACCCTGCACCAGCAGGTGAAGAGGAAGGGCGTATGATCCCCGCTGCTAAGGAGTCTTTTATGTACTCCTCCATGGCCTGTCTCTCAGGGGCAGAGAGTACAATCGTCCCTTGTGGGGAGAAGTGCCAGGGAGTAGGTCTATGGCACAATCATAGGGGCGATGAGGTGGCAGGGAGTTGGCCTTAACCTTGTTGAAGACCTCTTTCAGGTCATGGTAAACAGCTGGAAGTCTGGTGAGATCTGGGCCTGGAGCAGGAGAAGCTGGTGACAGTGACAGCGTCCTGAGGCAGGTCTGCTGGCAGGTCTTTCCCCACTCCCGGACAGAGTAGGTTGTCCAATCAATGTTGGGATTGTGCAGGCAAAGCCAGGACTACCCCAGGATGACAGGCTGGCTTGGTGTAGACAGGAGCAGAAAATGGATGGTTTCACTGTGGCCCCCTATGGCAGGAGCACGCACACAGGGTTGGTTTTGCATGTCACCCTCCCCAGCACATGTCCATTAAGGGTGCTGGCTGAGATGGGCGATGGCAGTTTCTCTGGACGGAGTCCATAATGTTCCCATCAGCCCCTGAATCAGTGAGGATGTTGATGGAGCCAGCAGGCAGTAGAAACTCACCGGTGAGGCTGGATCTTTTAGGGGGGGCAGGACCAACGATGGAGCTCACCAGTATGCCTCCATTCACTGGTGAGCTCTGGCTTTTACTGGACACTGGCTGACAAAGTTTCCTGTCTGGCCACAGTACATACAAAGGTTCAGTTTCTGCCTTCTCTCCCTCTCTTCAGGTGAGAGGCTGGTGCATCTTAGCTGCATTGGCTCCGGATCTTCCACACTTACAGCAGGAGTTGAGGCTAACGAGGAGGAGGCAGGAGCTACTGGAGTCTTGGAGTGAGGGAAACTGTGTGGCCAGGTGGAACATAACTGGAACTCCGAGCATCTCTCCCTCCTGCAAGCCTGGATGCGCAGGTCAAGACGGGTGGCGAGCTCAATTAGACCCTCCAGTGTAGACGGCAGTTCGTAAGCTACCAGTTCCTCTTTAATGTTCCCAGCCAGCCCCTGCATAAAGACATCATGGAAAGCGGCCGGGTTCCAGTCACACATGGGGGCCTGGGTGCGAAAGTCTATGGCATAGTCCGTGACTAAACGGCTCCCCTAGACAAGATCCAACAACTCTCGTCCAGCGTCGGCCCCCAGAGGTCCGGTACCAAAGACCCTCCTGAGCTCATTGGCAAAGGACTGGAAAGAGTGGCAGGCAGTCAGCTGTGCCCCAAAGATGCACCCTCTCAGTTAGATGGTTAATAGTATAAGCTACCCTGGCTTCCTCAGAGGAAAAGGTGAGCAGCTGCAGGGAAGAGATGATAGAGCAGTTACAGAGAAAGGTGTTACAGGTGACAGGATCGCTATCATATCACTCAGGTGCTCCCACATCAGGCTCATGGGGCGAAGGGAGAGGAGCATCGACTCCTGCTGAGACAGGCGGTGGAGCAGCAGCGTTGGCCAATGATGAAGATCTGGCCCCCAGCGAAGCAGGTGATTGCTCCAGAGACTGGATGTGGGCATTGAAGCTCGCCATTTCCTGCCACACTTGTACCAGGCCCTGCTGATTCTCCACCGAGGATAAGCTGCAACCAACTGGTTTAGCAAGTCCTCCATCTGGGACATCCGGTCATCAATCTGAGCTGGGTCCATTTCTGGCCAGATTGTACTGAAATTTGAAACTGAAAGGAGCAGGGAGCAGCTGTTCTTTCTCTAACTCCCGAGATTAGAGTTTTTAACATTTAGCTCTCAAACTTGACAGAGAACTGGTCCACAAGATGAGGATGGTCATGGTCGATACGCCACACCGTTTGGAATTTTTGGCCACCTGTTCGAGGGCTTCATTTAGAGATTTTCTGTGTGTCTCGAGGGGCTTCATTTAGAGATTTTCTGTGTGGAGAGACACAGAGTGCATGCAGCACCTGTACCTAATTACTCTGGCCTGCAGCTGAGCCTGATTGCTTGGCAACTTCAAGCCTGCCTTTCACTAACTTTGTTGAAGTCTCTGTGCTACTGTAGTGTCAATAATAATGTATGGGGGTGACGGGGCCAGAGTCAGGCACACTCAAAATTTCTTTAGAAATTTTTCTAGTTATTGAGTCTGTGCCTGAAAGCACACTCTTTACTATTCGCCATACTTATCATTCTTATTGAGTGTGCCTGCAAGGCACTATTTACTCTCCACCCAGGCACGGCTTATTAGGCACTCTGGGCATCCATGTGACGTCAGAGCTAGAGTGAAGGAACAGCTAACAAGTCCATCAATAAACAAAACAGACAAGCCTCTCCTGGCCGCACAACTCTCTTCAACTTCAGACTTTTCAGCTCATCAAGTCTTTCAGAGCTTGTCTGAGAGCAGTCTGCTGACTGTGTATTACAGTGTAGATGTAGGCAGTGGGTGGAGCATGATAGTCTGAATGCACCTGTGCCTGCACCACAGACATTACAGTGCATCACAGCACTACGTGGCCATTAGCCAACTTCACCACATCAGCATCAGGGCCAGCTGCAGAGGAGACAATTTAATTGAATCTATAATCAGTGCCTGACTTTCTGGAATCAGGCCTGCAGGTAGTACTGTCTGTGTAAACGTTGGCATTTACAAACTGTTATCAAAAGTCAGTGTATGGCCTAAACATGGACCGTGTGGGAAAGGTAGGCAGACAAGCAGATGATGCTTGTGATCAAGTGTCTACATTATTTGATTTGTTTGAAGAGGTCAGAACTCACACATGCATAAAGAGTGACTTTACCCTCTACCGGGTAGCTAGCAAGAAAAGGTTTGGAATCCTGACCCCCTCAAACTCAAGCTGTGCCTGAAATTCTTATGGCTGCTTGATTTGATGGATTTGCATGCTAGGTCACTGTTATTTACCAAGTAGATTCACAGTACTTGACATAGCACATTTCTGAACTGGATTATTCAGAATTGTGCTCGGTGTTAGGACACAGACAGTTTATTATGCTATATATCATGTATTTTAGTTTAGAATATCCACTGAACTTAGACTTAGACTTAGACTTAGACTGCACATTATTGATCCCTTTGGGATGACTCCCTCAAGGAAATTGAATTTCCAGTAGCATACAGACACTTGTATACAAAATAAAGAAGATATGAAATATAAAATACAATATAAGATAAACAACAGACTCTTAGCTAAGTATATAAAGTAAACAGTAGAACAATGAAATTCTTCACAGTAAGCAGTAAACTCTAAGTAAATATATAAAGTAAAATTCAAGTAAAATAGGATCAGATGAAATAAATGTAGAGAACTGTATGGAGAATGAATATAGATAAACTGATAAATATAGAGGACTGTGTATAGCATGTGTTATTGTACAGTGGATAAATTAGTTATGTAGTAAGATTGACTTAAATTAGAAGTTAATTAAAATATTGCACTTAAACGATATGACTAATGGTATATTCCAATATTCTTGGTTGCTAAATGTAGAAGTTGTAGCTAATTTTTAAAATGAATATGTGCATGTCCACCATGTATGGTGCAAGGCGCCAAGAAAAAAAGAAGAGTGTGCAGATTATTATTGCACAGTGAGTAAACTACCACTCCTTCCTTTCTGTCCTCTTTACTCTATTTCCCCCCAAGTGAGGAGTTGTAGAGCCTCAAAGGAGTTTTTTTGACTGTCCTGAGCTCAATGCTCACTTTAGCCGCTGTAACTCTGTTCGTGTGGAGAACAGAGCCTGGGTCCTGTATGAGAGGCCCAAATACCTGGGCTACCAGTACATTTTGACCAGAGGGGAGTACCCTGATTAGCAGCGCTGGATGAGCTACAACGACAGCATCATTAAGCCAGATCATAAGAAACGTGAGTCACTTTCATTTTGTTTTTATGACTATGTTCAGGCATTCAGAACTTGATTTAGGTTTAGGGAAAGTTTCTAGTCTTTGTTAAATATTGATATATTCAGTGTCTTGGAGAATGACACATTTAACTGAAATCTGAGTTTTCTTATTGATGAGTCTCCAACTTGGTAAAAAGTGTTCATGTCAACATCATAATTCTGACTGGGTAAGTGAGAACTTTGGAAAGCTCCAAAATGTCTGAAATGTCCATGCTTCATAACATGGAAACCAAGCAAACACAGAGGCCTCGTATTTGCCAAAGAATCTCAGTCAATGTATTTATAAACCCAAATGTGATGCATGTATTGTAGTGTCACATCAGCAACCCTGAACATTTGCAGGTGCATTCAAGTATGCTGTATATTTTCTCAGATTTTTACTATCGTAGCTGTTGTTCACCCCTTGTGCAGAGATTAACTGAATTCTTCGTCTTGCAGACTTCCAGTGGTGTGTTTAGGGTTCGTGTCTACAAGTGCCTTGACTTCAGTGGTCAGATGATGGAGCACACATTTGAGCAACCTGCTCGACCACTGGCACCTCCACGAGGTTCACTCGGCCCAGGTGCAGGATGGTGCCTGGATCTTCTACGAGCTTTCCAACTACCGTGGACACCAGTACCTGCTGGAAAGAGGAGCGTACCGCTGCTTCGCAGAATGGGCGGCCTCAATCCCCAATGTGGGCTCTTTCTGCCGAGTTACCAACTTTTAGACTGTCACTCTTTTAGTTCTTGTTTTCCATCTCTGTTCTTTGGAAAATCAATAAAAGAAAAAAGGATGGTGCTCAACATGAATATGAAGTCTGAATCTCTTTATTCAATCTCAAATCATTCCTCAGAGAAATAATGTCAGATTTGATCAGTCAAATCAGAAGTCATTCGTGTTTCTCTAACCTGATGTCATGCTTGTAACATATGACTAACGGTATATTCCAATATGCTTGGTTGCTAAATGTAGAAGTTGGAGGTAATTTTTTAAATGAATATGTGCATGTTCACCATGTATGGTGCAAGGCTCCAGTGTTGGAGATACAGCTCTAAATGCAGCATTAACAAGATGTATAGTCAGTAAATATACAGATAACATTTCTGATACAGCTATAAATATTTTAAGCAGTAGTGGTAATAATATAGATATTGCATGTTTGAGAAGATGAAGATAAAGCTCATAATATCATAGAAATTATTATTAGTTGGTATTGTAGTAACAAATGATAGTAGAGGTAACAACTTTAAGTAAAAAATACTAACAAAATAAATGCATCATCTACTTTTATGCTTACACACGCATTTTTAAAACAACAACAACAGAAGCCATTATTTTACAGAATGACTTGAGCATCAACAAAGCTGATAGGAGTGCAGGAAGAAGGTCAAAGAGCTCAGCTAAACCTGTGGACAAAGAGGTGCAGCTTGCTGATGATTCAGTGGGATTTGCCAGTAAGAGCCTGGAGCATGCCAGCTGCTGTTAGTGCTGACGCTCAGCTCACTGGAACAACACTGTGACCCCAACAACACAAAGGGAGTCCAGCCAGCATGTTCTCCCAGCTGCTGTTATTCACCCCTAAAGCCTCTTTGTTTACCCCAACTCGTGATGCTGTTTTTGGGAAATAGGAGAGAGAAAGTGCAGTGCAGCGCTGCTTTTCACATTAAGCTAGTGTGCGCCCTCTTGTGGATGATGTTCAGAGCTGCAGTCCAGACAGTTTTCTGTACTTTTAGTCACATGTGGCTGATTTTAGTGATTTGGATGACATCCCTTAGTTTCAGTCATTTTTTTTAAAGCAATGTGACTTAAACCCATAATTCACAAGGCCAAATCCATAAAGAATTTGTTTCCCACTTTGGTGTGGAGGGACTTGACTGGCCTGCACAGACCTCAACCACATCCAAAACCTTAAGAATAAACTGGAACACAGACTGTAAGCATGACTTTATCACCCAACATCAGTGTTGGACCTCACTTATGTTCCAAATTCTTGTGGGAAATCCGGAGAGATGTGGAGGCAGCAGCTTATTTAGGCTGCATAAGGCTGCAACATCAACATAGTGGAAAAAGCAAACTAAGAGCGGTATTGTCTGACAATTTACTGCAGAAAAGAGATGAATAAAGAAATGAGAGAGACTGGTATGTTTCAAGACATATACAGTACTTTGAATTGTAATTTGTCTGTGGTATAGGTTTTCCAGAAATAAAGTTCAATTAAGTCTTAAAAAGTGAAACAGAAATACCTTTTGCAGTGGACTGGTAAAAATCATTCAGAGGCCTAAGACTTAAGATTAATATTCTACAATCATCTTTAATCCTCTCGGGTCTTATTGATGGCCCTATCCATTCCTTGGACCACAGATTGGTACGGTTAAAGATCTCCTGTAGTTTTGTTTGTGCCCTGAACAGTGTATCGTTTTTACTGCATCATGTAGACGTTTTGCGATTCTCAGCAATTTGCTCCCTTAAACTGCCTTAAATGTTACAGAAGTTTGAGTCCTAAAACATTTCTGCTGTAAGTTTTCCCCAGTTCCCCACATTTCCTGCAGCTCAGTTATTTTTAACTTGTGTGGATATGACTTCTCTCAGCAGCTGAGAGGAACTATGATAATCCCAGGAATGTAGATTCTTGGCTGCATGAGTTACCTTGTAAGGCAGCAATGGATAGATGGGAGAAGAGAGACAGACGTAATGTGAGAGAGAGCGAGAGGGTCAGGAACATCCAGACAAGGCTCATGGGCAGAAACAAAGTTGGCTGTATACAAAACAAAATCTACCGTGGGATTAAAATGCTGTTGAAACACCTTTGTTGGTAACAGCTTGGTCCTGCTGTGTTATGATGAGTAATACCACCATGACGTACACAGATTTCCTGAAAATGTCTCCCAGCAATACTCCTAATGGGTTGCTCAATAAATGATGATTGCTGATGCACCTTAGGGAGCTGATGAAAGGCTGTGATATGACACGGCATACGTTCCAACTTAAACTGATTAAAGATGACAGCGTCCACAAGTGCCACTACTGCTGCATGGAAAATGACATGCTATTATTAGTGTAGGAATGCTGTATGTGGATAGAAAAACAATTCTGTAACTTTATGAAAACTGTTGTTTCCACTTCATGCAGTAATTGTTCAGCCAGGGTTTGAATTTCTCTCAGCTTTACATTTTCGTTCTTGGTCAAACTATTTTAAGAAGCAACTCGGTGCAACACCGTGAATCTCTTCAAGTCAGGTGTGAGGTATAAACACTTTGGATTTCGCTGTAGAAGCTTGGTCTGTTTTGGAGCACAACCCAACCCTTACTCTAAGACTTAGTGAACATTTGTGTTAACAGTGGACCATTTAAGTAAGGCATACTGCACATTAGAGATCTGCGCGGGACAGAATTTTCAGTAGAGTAGTAGTCATGTCAGTAGAGGGCAGGGCTCTACTGCACATGTAACCTGATTTGTTCATCTTGTGGTTAACCAACATTTTAATCGTCTTGCTCCTTATGAGCAAACTGAACTACCATTGGTTTGGACCCACCTCTATGGAATTAGCGGCATAGTTAAAGTATTTTGAGTAATGGTTTGTTGTTGTACCTCAGCAGTCTTTTTTTTCTTGTTCGTAAGTTATTGGTTATGAAGCTGTTGAGTCACCCTGCACTGCATCCAGAGATTCACCTTCGGGTGCATACATTTTGTAACTGTTTTTTTTTTAATGTTCTCATGCATTTAAGCTGCTACTATACAGATTAAATGATTGCTCATTATCTGAAAGAGAAAATGTAAAGTACATTATATTTGAAACAAATAAGACAGATAGAAAAATAATAAAACAGTATAAAATACAATTTTGCCTGAAACTTTTAAGTGCAGACTGTAAAAACTGATGCTGCTGTGCACATATAATGACATTTGTTATTATTACATGATCAAAAAAATACTTATGATCAAGAACTAGCAAACAAACAGCCAAACATCAAGCAAGGTCAACAACACAAGACATAGCAGCCAGCTAATATTACTTACTAGTCCAACAGCAAGAAGCCCAGCTAAAAGTCAGTCCCAGATTGTCTCTGGTCTTGTCGCTTTTCCTACTGACAACAAAATATCTTTAGTGATTACTAAATATTTAGACGTGAGGACCAACTTGAGCAAAATCAGGTTGCATCAGAAAGTTCAGGAAGTTCCAGAGTTATCATTAAGACAGAGATACTGCTATGGGCGGACAAGATACATTTGCTCTCGGTCTCTTGACACCCTCTTGTCCTCTGAGGAGACCCACTGCAGAGAGGTCGTGTCCCTGTGATGTGGCTCTATGCCCACAACACCCTCAGTTAGCCAATATTCTCACAGCCTCCTTCACACACCTGCCACTCAAAACACACACATGCACCTTTTGCTCACACCTTTCACAGCGTGCACCTTGCACACATACGGACCTGCTGGGACCTTAATTTGGACCTGAGGTCTATGCAGGGAAAGCACCCCACTGTGCCAGACCCAAAAAAGAACCCCGATTTGAGGTGTCATGATGAGAGTTTATATGTCATTTGCTGTTATGTAAAAAGTAATATACTGCAATGTGATAAAGTATTGTGTGTTACTTCTACCACCACTACTACTTGTTATAGCAATAATAATAATGATTTAATATATCTATATCTGGTATCAGAACAAATGCAAAGTGCCTTAATAATGCCATAAGTATTACTGTATATTAACAGTGTATCATTTTCTGTGATCTTAAATCATCAGTATGTCATTAAATACACACACAACAGGTGTAGTTTTCACTGGAAACCACAAGATGGCAGAATCGCACACAGAGTACTTACCAGTGTAAGGCTTGGTTCATACAACCGAATAACCTCTGCAAGCTGGTTGATGCATGCATCACTAAAAGAACAGCATCAGTTATCAGCAGCTGTCAATATTTTTCCTGCCTGGTCTGATATTCCAATCACTGTGTGAAACATTAGAGAGTAAAAACAGATTTTTTGTTTTTTTAATTCCATCGCAGGTATGAGTCTTCCAGGGAATTATTTTGCTGCTGTGGCAGTTGTCAAACATGACCGATAAGATAAGACACAGAGTAGCATTAAGCAGGCCAGTATGGAGAAATAGGAGGCAGTGCCTCGACGATCAATAGATGATTCACACTGCATTCACAGTGAATATGGATTGGACAGTGTCTCGCTGTTGCCCATTTTTGTATTCATTCCCTCTTCTGCTCTTCTGTCTGTACATACACACACCTTTGTGATAAAGGTTTACCGGGGAGCCTGATGTGACGTCAAGCTGGAGAGAAGGAAATGAAGCAGTATTGCCATGGAAACCCATCTCCCTCAGTTTCTCTATGATCTCTGATCCATCCCGGATCTGAGCACATGAAGGCTGTATTATTGCACAGACGTGCAGCCCTGCACAAAAGAAAAGCTTTTTGGAAAGCGAGACAAACGTTTTAGGTTACTTGAGGATGACTGCCTGGGAGCGATATTAAAGTGTTTGTGGACACTGACTTCACCTTTATCTTTTATGGCAAACTGCATAAATAGATTTTATTGCCTGCTTAAAGTATGCCAGTCCCATTTATAGACACATGCTATACCCAACATTTGTGGGAGTTGCCTTGTGTTTTTCAGTTATTTAGTTCAGTTGCTTGCACTATGTGTTAAAGTGATTTCTACCTGCTTCAGTCAGATGATGTGTTAAAGGTACAAAATCTTTAGTTATTATGGCTTAAAACAGTGTGTACACATTCCTGAGAAGATGATCCTGAGAAGATCCACATGGTCAGGCAAATTAAGCATGGTAGCACCACCTTCCGTAAAATACAACAATTCTTTCATCTTTGTACGGTTCTGTGGTTTCAGCATCTTGTTGTCAGTTCGCTGTAACATTCGTTTATGCAGACCCAGAGAAAGAAATACACATCTATGGTCGTGTTGAATCGATTCAGAGCAAGTGATGCATATAACACCCCTTTCACACCTCAGGTGTACTGGTCTCATTGATCAGGAGGTATTTATACTCTAAATCAGCTCCCAGCACAAACAAACCAAAGAAGCATGCTCTGCAGTAGTTTTTTGGTTCAGGTTGTTAAAAAAGCTCATCTGGCCCAAACAATTTATACCTCCAGGGGTTCATCATGTCGTCTCCAGGCTGTGGGACACGTTGTCCTCTTCAGTCACGTGGATTTGTCGTTCTTTGGAGAGCTTGTTTGTGTTGTGTGTTTCATTCGCATTCAACACAAACAGCCCTACAGTCCTGATCTGTCTGAAGTCACAAGTCTAACCCTAACAGCCAAAAAGCTTTCATTTTGTATGCGCAGTAGATCATGAGTAACCTATTCACAGATTTGTTTGCACCTTAAATCGATGTCACGATTTTTTCCTCTGCTGTCTTTAATGTTTGTTAGAAAATCAAATCAAATCTTCTACAGTCAGCTGAAAGCATGAGGCTACAGCTTCATAGCATCCTATTTTTATGATGCTGCCTAATTTACTCTGAGATTAGCAGGAAGCTGACCTCACTCTATGTGTGTACAGAGTTTGACATTGTTTGCTTATAGTGTCTAGTGGCCCCCTGTCAGGTAATAACAAACCTTGTGATAAAGGTGACGGTCCTTGAATCACATGTCGCCTGATATCGTGCAGATTTCTACCAATGTGTCATTTCACAATGTGACTGTGAACCGAGCTTTGATTTATCAAGGTGAATGCTTTGTGTTTGCTGCAAAGCAGTGAGGTGGCAACGTTCCCCAGACTTGTTCAAGTAAAAACCCCACAGATGGCTTTAATTGTACAGCAGCTCAATGATGCATGCTCGCCAAACCAAACACTGGTTTATGACTTAGGTGGGGTGTGCAAGGACTGCAATGTGACTAACACACACCAGTTCCTTAGCTGTGTTTGCACATACACACACACACACACACACACAGGCCTAGGCTGGTTGCTGCCTGTCGCTGGCTTTCTGAGTGTTTACAATGCCGTATGAGGGGGGATCCTGGGAGGCAGCTATTTTTAGCTCTGGTTTCATCATTCCTCTCTCTCCGCTCTGCGTGCAGCTGCAGGCTGGTGCTGCATTCTAATGAAAAGACGAGCGGATGGCAGTAAAACACCTTCTGTTTGCCTCATACACGCAGAGAAAAAGGCTCCCACAGCTCACACAGGTTTAAAAATCCAGACAGATAGCTCAGGCATCACAGACTGCTCTCACCTCTTTTATTTATCCAGTGCGATTTCTATTTGGATGTTACTCAGCTGCATGGACATGCTGTTAAATTAAAGGACAATGGTTGTGGAGCAAATTTTAAGTTTATATGAGGTGTGAGCTGAAGCACGTGTTCTTTGATGTGACCAGGCAGCGACCTCAAGCCTCAGCCTGCAGTGTAGTAATGGTGGATAGGAATGTGAACCGTCATATGCTGCAGAACTGCCACTGTTTCCTCCGTGGGTTGCCACAACACACTCAGCATCTCACCCTGTCATGTCTTACATTGCATAACACCCCCACCCCCACCGCGTCCCCCTTCTTACCCTTCAACACTTGGTACAAATGGTACAAACAGATGAAAATGCCACCGTGACAGGAAGGGATCATCATCACCACTTCACCACCGTGTTCTGTACACTTTCTACAATTAAGAACAGCAAGGTCATATCCTCTGTGTTATTGATTCTGATGAAAGACTTGATATCTTTTTGATTAGCTCTGTGCAATGTGAAAGGCTCATAGAGATGAAGCCACATAAAATGATCACCCAACAATGCTGCTGTGAAGCATTTTGGTGTCTTTCAACTCATTGTTTTGACTTTACAGCTTTATTAAATCAAAAATGTTCATAATAATCTTTAATAATCATAATAAGCTTTATTAGTGGCTAGTCAAAAATATCTCAGATTGGGACAATCTGCCAGCCCCATGTAGGCTGAGCCCTTAATGCAATAGCCCAATTCAATTCAATTCAATTTTATTTATATAGTCTCAAATCATAACAAACGTTATCTCATGACACTTTCCATACAGAGCAGGTCTAGACTGTACTCTTTATAATATTATCTACAGAGAACAACAATTCTACCATGAGCAAGCACTTGGCGACAAAGTGGCAAAGAAAAACTTTTAACAGCACATTGGTGGATGGTCAAAAACTGCAACCAGGTTGGATTCCAGGGCTGCAGCACATTGCTGCATGTCATCCCCCCTCTCTATTCAACACTCCTGTCAGCTGTTGATTGTGGGCATCAAATTAAGGCAACAAAAAAGCCCCACCAAAATATATCAAAACAAATAAATATCTTAGTAGGGGCTACCTGAACTCAGTATTTGATCAACTCTGGCAACTTCTCAGTCTACTGGAAGTCCCTGGGACTGAGACAAGGAACAAGGGACAATCCTCAGGAAATGAGGTTTGAACTAGGAGACCTTAGCCTCGTCAGTTCTTTTGGTTCGGGGTGTGTATATCTTTGGAAATTAGCTTGCATTCTCTTTGAAGGGAAATTGTCATGGAGACACAACAGCAAAACAAGCTCATGATGGAATCAGAGGTTCCCAAAGCGAGGTCTATTGATAGCCCACGCAGAATGGAAAACGGACATATCTGGGATGAACTGGTGTGTTTTCCTTTCTTCAACCTTTCATCTCAGCCCCCCACCCCCCACCCCCACCATTCCCGTGTTTGTACGTAACTGCAGGCATCTGTGCTTCTCTTAAACGTCACCAGATTTGTATTACATGGTTGTTACCGTGTCTATTTTTGGAAATATAAACTGAATTTTGCTCCAAAGCAGCACAGTGTGGTTTGTTTAGAGAGACCAGTTGCGTCACATTAATTAAGATCCCAGTGAGAGCGTGCTGTGTTTGAGCTGAGGAGGCACTAGAAGAGGCAGATAGATGGCAGACCCTTGTCCTGCAGTCAAACCTGAAAAGAAGCAGTACGGTATGTCTTTGTTGGAGATTTTCCATCTTGTGAGAAAAAGTCAAGGTTTATTATGCTCCCTCTTGACTAATGCCTGGTGAGTTCAGCAGATGTGCCTCTTGCAATAGAGGATAAAGCAAGAGTTTCTGTATTTTTGTTCAAGCCACTTTTGAATATGGATTTTAGTATATATTGTCAGGCTATTAGGAGATATAAAGACTGACCTTTCTCTTTTCACAAGACGCCATTACGCTTCTGTTCATTGTAATGGTGCACGCATTGCAAGCATGCAAAATGTTGATGTAATACAACTTTACTTCTGCCCCACTACATCACATTACATTCAATATTATACTTTTTACTCCAACTAGTCAGGCATGAGTTAGGTGGAGTCAATCTGGGTATTCATCAAACTCTATATCTTAAAAAAAAAGAACTGTCCCACCTAGAAATATACAGTGTATCTGTAGTGTGTGTGTATGAACTTTGCATACTTTATTGAAAAAAATGATACATTATGATCGATCAATGATCGATTAATATACCAAACACTATAGTAAGTAGTACAATTTATCTGACCACTAATCACTATTATATACACATATATCAGACATTGCATGACATGATGACTACTTAGATAGTTAGATGGCATTTCAGTGATATTTTGAAGGACTCTTACTTATATCAATATTCAGAAATCACAAATCACTTTGCTGGTTTGAATCAGTTCATTCAGCTATGTATAAACACTGCAGTTCATACACCAGTTAAGTAAAGGCATCACCATTCATCACTGATTCAAACTGTTCAGTAGTATATAAGGTGATGCTGGTCATGGCCTCTGGTCCCTATCACCTCACCACTTGGTGCTCATCATCCAATCAGCCCATGTATTATTAGGGTTGCAAATTGTTGGAAAGTTTCTGGAAAGTTTCCAAGGGACGTTAAGCTGGGGGATTTTGGAAATATTCCAAATAGGAAAAATATCCATAGGAATGTCAAAATTTATGGGAATTTATTGGAATTATCTGGACATTGGGGCTAATTTAAATAAACTGTATCTTATCAGAAAGAGAAACATTTTGTTTTGTCATAAGCAGACATCCATGCAAAATAAGACAAAAAAACAGAAACAAACGAAAAAAACAACATGACATTTCAACAGATTTGTAAGTGGAACTTTATCAAGTTTGAATTATTTTATTGAACAATCTGTGTGCTCTGGTCCAGAGTTCTAGAAATCATCTGTGCATGTGATGGAGGAATGCGCAGTGCATGCAAGGGGCGTGGCCTCAATAGCCTTGCAGTAAGCAGTGTGTTATCAGCATGTGATTAGGGAATAAAATAGATCTTCAAGTGTACTTGCATGAAATCTTGAAGTCTTGCATGAAGATTATGCTAAAATACATTTTCCCCAACTATATTTAAGTTCCCTGTAAAGGGCCAACGTTCAATTTTGTAAATTCCTGGTTTATTCCCATTTATTCCCTTAAATTCCTGTCAATTCCCATGAAAAGTTTTCAACTTGGAAAATAACCAGAATTCTGCAATTCTATGTACTATTAAACACAGGTTAGATTTTCCAGCCCAGCTCAGCCAGATCATTCAGTCTCCATTGTTGTAACAACAACACAGTTAACTGTCTGGACATCGCGGCTGTTTTTGGATTCTTTCCACCACGAGCCAGTTTTGGATTTCCCTCACTGACTTCTGTCAACTCCTGTTCAGCTATCCACATATTACAGTTTTCAGAAAACCAACAACAACCTCCAAGGTGGCAACCGACATGTTAATGATGAATAAATAAACAAATGTCAATTTCAAAATTCATGTTATTACAGATTTAATACTTCTTCCTCCACCATGTTTCTGAATCCAACTGTGATGGAAAATCACACCCATCCATCTATCCATGCCTCCATTTTCTAAACCCAGTTATCTTAGAGTAAATAGGTTACAGCTGTTTCTTTTGTTTGCTTTTGCGTCATCTCCTAATCTCCACAATATAGATGAATCTCTTTTTGTATTGTTTTTTTGTTGTCTCGTTATTCTTCTTTTCTTTTTTTCTAACATCAATATTTCAAGATAAGTGTTCTTCAGTATGCCGACTGTCTCGTCACAGCTGAGCTGAAAGGTTGGAGCAGACAGGTTCTGCTTTCTGCCGTCTTGCCTCTGAGATATATCTGGTGCACTCTTCATGTTTGAATGTATATGAAATTGATTTACTGGGTGTAATGATGTGCTCAGTCAGGGCAAATGAGTCAGACAAACCAAAGAGGAGTCCTGTGTGTTTATATAACATTCACAGGAAGATGAATGAGGGCTATTTTACACTGTTCAGATGCTCAGATGCTTTCAGACACTCAACTCGCTGGATTCTTTCAACAAAATGTTAATGAAGGATCAACAGAGATGCTCAGCACTTCAGAGAGCCTCATTTAAATTTCATCCGAGACAAGAGACATGGAGCCACTGGTCTTAAACAATAACCATAACAAGACAATTATGTTCTCTCTCTCTACACACACACACACACACACACACACACACACACACACACACACACACACTTACACACACAGTAGCTGTCAGGTTCCTGTGGAGATAGTAGTAGTTGCAATCGCTTCTAACAAGACTGAGAAGGAGAGGAGCCTGAGACTGAACGAGAGGAGAACACAGCTACGCTGTTTGACTGTGGGAAAAAAAATGAAGAAGCCACATGATACAGTCATGGCTGTCAGTGTACCGGCTCCCTCGAGGAAGGAGGAGCGGACTGCATGTCATCCATCTTAAGACGCTCCTCTGATGGATTTGAGTTAATTCTTTCTGCAAATGGGTTTGAGATTAACCTCCTGAATGTGCACCCAAAATGGCATCAAAATTTAATTTCTAATTGCCAACGCAGTGTCCAAAAATCCTGTACTGTGCAGATTGTAAAGCCCCTTTGTTATTTGTGATAGTGAGCTATACAAATAAAATAAACAGGAGTTGATTTAAGGCATCACACTGCCCCAGTACAGCCTCACAGAGCTGAGTTTCTGTCTTGTTTTGAAGTATATCTGCAGAGATAAGAGAGAGAAAGAGAACATCTGCATATTGTGTGAGTATTGTGTGAATCAGAATTGAACCTGTGAAGCTGTTTTACTCCTGTGGTTACAAACAGTACCATCATAAGTGACATCAGAAAACACAGACAATAGCAGGGTCCAATGTGTTTTGATGGCATTGGCTCTCTTTTTTGCATTTACCTCTAAAATATTGTTAGTTTATGGAATGGTGACCTCTGTATTATGTATCATATTGAATTGGGAGCTAATTGTACTTCACAGTGTCAGAAATATGGCCAGAAACACGTACAGTGGGGTGAAACCCAAAGCAGAGCACATACTTGAGCAAATGACAGCACTTCCTTTCAGTCTGCATGTGAACACAGGCGGCATTGGTGTTATGACTGTTAAATAGCAGAAGTTTTATGTGAACTGCGAGTGGGTGCAACCCTAAAATATGATATTTGAATTTAATATGACTGGGGAATGAAGGAGCATTTCTTGTGCTTACTGTGGATCGAGAGAGATTGGCTTCTCTTTTATAGGCTGCAGTGATCCATCTGAGAGAACATCTTGTTAAAGTAATACCTCAGCTATATTTAGAACTGTTTGCATCCTTTGTGTCCTTTTTGAATTAGGATCTCATCATGGCTTTCAGTAACAGTAAACAAGCCCCCAGATGTTTTAAAAGTGGCATATCAGTCCTAATGAAATGCTGTGAAACAGTAGAGCTTAGCCAGCAGGGATGGATGCAGTAATTTATTCTCTTGTATTTCTTCTCCCAGGCAGCCGGGATAGGTGGCACAAATGCAGCGTTTTAATTAAAAACTGCTGAGACACAGCGATGCTGGAAGACTTGGCAGCTGCTGAGAAGTCTTCCCATTCCTATGGTGTGTAGGCAGCACACTATGGTGCGCCTAATTCAACTGAGGGAAACCAATAACAGGAACCCAATTATTACCTTTACAGGGAGCCAAAATTCTCTCCAAGCTCTCCCATTGTCTGCTGTTCCTGTGAGTTTATTTCAGTCCCTTTTTGTATGATTACAGGACTAACTAAAAAAAAGGTCTCGCAGCAGGTGTGTCACTCCAAATATGACATGCAGGACAACAGCATTTTTATATAAAGAACAATGTGCAATCCCACAAAGATGAGACTTCCAAAAGCTTTGTTTAAGACTATGATTCCATCATTTTGGTTTGTGACCTCTTAAAAGACTTACTGGCAACTCTTCTTGGTTACAGGTTACAATATAAGTAAGGTCATTCATTTAAAGGAAAAATGGCAACGTATGTTAATCAATTCAGGACCCCTCAGATTTATCTTGCAATCCCTTGAGGGGGATTATGTTGGAAAACAATGGTTTGAGAGATTAAGGTGCTGGTATACAGTTAGGGTTAGTTGTAGGGTTAGAGTTAGTGCCTGTCAGATGGTGAAACAGCCTGAAAAATACTCTCCCCCCTAACTTTTCTGATGTTAGAAATGGAGGTGTGGCTTTGTCTGACAATAACTATAATTTTCTTAAACTTACAATCTTAACCTTTAGAGCATGACGTACAAACTACTTTTTTTCCTGCAAGCTAATATCATAGATGCATTCTGAGTGAACTGGATGTAACAATTACAATTCCAGAACAGTTTTTACCCCTCAATAATCTCACACTTTATATGAGGTAAATATTTTAGAAATTTTCAATTGCTTGCGTTATCATTAGTGAAAATGACCTCCATTTTTTTCACTCAGTTCTCATTCTTTTACATTCAGTCTCAGGTTGTCAAAAATACAGATGCTTTTGGGGTGAATGGAAAACAAACAAAGTATCTCAGATACTGGCCTTTACTCATCTTTCACTAGCATGACTGACCCATTTTTTAATATGTCTCAGTGATTTTATAAAGCCAGCCAATTTGTTGTTTAAATGATTCAAAAACAGTAGGAGATCTTTGTTTCATTAAAATAAATGTGTTCTTCCAAATACTTCTTTACTTCCAATACTTCTTTCTTTACAGGGATTGTTTAATGACAATAAAGCTTAAAATAACGTAAATGCACAACTCTCAGACAAAAGTTTCAAAATAAAGTTTTTATTAACAAAATGAAAATCACTCTTGACAGAGAAAATAACTCTACACTAATCTAAGAAACTAAAACTCACTCGACAAAAGCTAGACTAAGAAAGAGCAAATAAACAAACAGAAAATCACTCTTACGAGACTATGCTAGGACTCGCTCTCTCCTCATCAGCACCACCACCTGTAAACATATACGTTTCATTAATGCATGTCAATGCATGTTACTAACTAAACTTCTTCCCCGGAGTGTATGTGCTCTCTCGTCCAGCAGCTTCTCATGGATCGTGGCTGCTGCTGTGGTCCTGCATGACGTCCACGACATATATTATTACTGTCATTATTGCTGCCATATCTCCATTACAGTTTATAGTTAGTTAATGATTTGCTGCTGCTGTGCATCTGTGTCTCTCTATCTCTATCACAGGCTCCACTGCTACTGTAATCATTTTATCATTCATTGTAATTGTACAATATGTCTCTGTTGATTTGTTCTGTACACGTGACATCTATTGCACGTCTGTCCGTCCTGGGAGAGGGATCCCTCCTCTGTGGCTCTTCCTGAGGTTTCTTCCACATTTTTCCCTGTTAAAAGGGTTCTAAGGACAGAGGGTGTTACTCCCTGTACAGATTGTAAAGCCCTCAGAGGCAAATGTATTTTGTGACTTTGGGCTATAAAAAATTTGATTTGATTTGATTTGACCTGACGGTGGTACCGATCAAACTGCAGAATTCCTCCCATAACTGAGAGATGAACTGGGATCCCTGGTCTGACACAATGTCTTTAGGAAAGCTACTGATACGAAACACATTATTCACCATGATTTCTGCCATTTCTTTGGCAGACGGTAGTTTAGGCAAGGCAATAAAATGAACCATCTTAGAAAATCTGTCCACCACTGTAAGAACGGTGATGTTACCTTGGGAGACCGGGAGCCCCGTGACAAAGTCACCCGGTCGACCGGGTACCAGGAGAGGTAGCAGCAGTCCCATCCGAGCATGGGAGGACGTCTTGTTTCTAGCACAGACAGGACATGCCTCCACATACTCTCGGACCTCACGTTCCATGGAGGACCACCAAAACCTTTGCTGGATGGCGTACATGGTTCTCTTGATTCCCGGATGGCAGGTGAGCTTTGAGGTGTGAGCCCAATGAATCACCTGAGGACGCATAGCAACAGGAACAAACAGGCGATTTGCCGAACAACCACTAGGTGTAGGGTTCTCACCATTAGCCTGCTTCACCAGCTGTGTGGGGCGGCTGTGGCTCAGAGGTAGAGCGGGTCGTCCACCCGCTAATCAGATGATCGGTGGTTCGATCCCCGGCTCCTCCAGTCTGCATGTCGAAGATACTGAACCCCAAATTGCTCCCATCCCATGTGTGAATGTGTATGAATGGTTAGCTCCTCGAACTGAGAACTGAGTACTTGGCACCTTGCATGGCAGCCAATGCCATCAGTGTGTGAATGTGTGTGAATGGGTGAATGAGATATGTAGTGTAAAAGCGCTTTGAGTGGTCAGAAGACTAGAAAGGCACTATATAAGTACAGTCCATTTACCATTCACCTCTGATTCTATCTGCCATATTACCGCTCCACGCTACCGTGGCAGGATGGGCTCAGGTTCCTTGGCAGAAGGCTTGGGGTCAAACAGATGAGACCAGGCATCAGGCTTGGTGTTCTGGGACCCCAGCCTGTAAGACAAAGTAAAGTCAGAGTCCATCTGGCTTGGCGCTTAACCTTGCGAATATATTCAAGGTTTTTATGATCGGTTCAGACCACAAATAGATGTTGGGCCTAACCAATGTCTCCACTTTTCCAATGCTATCTTAACAGCGAGTAACTCTTGGTTACCGACATCATAGTTCCGCTCCGCTGGTGAAAGCTTCCTGGAAAGAAGGCACATGGATGCAGCTTGTGGTCCTTGGCAGAGCGCTGCAAGAGAACCGCCCCTACTCCTGGGGTCTGGAACCGTGAGAATGGGAGCAGTGGTGAACATCTTCTTGAGCTGGGTGAAGACCTCCTCAGTTTGAGGAGACCACGGAAATGGAGCTTGAGGAGATGTGAGAGCATGAAGAGGAGAAGGTATTGCGCTGAAGTTTCTGATAAACCACCTGTAGAAGTTAGCAAACCCCAGAAACTCCTGGACCTTCTTGCGGTTATCAGGTGTAGGCCACTGAGCCGCAGCACTAACTTTAGCCGGATCCATTTGTATCTGACCAAGGGCTATGATGAAGCCCAGGAATGACACAGATTCGGCCCTTCCTAGCTGCATGGGCTCCTCCAAGTCGCTGGGCGGTGCTGCTCTCCTCGGGACTGGCGATGATGGACGGAGAGAATCCCTCCAACCACATGAAGCAGGCAAAGGACGATCTCCGATGTGGTCCTGGAAAACTGTAGTTTGTGACTTGTCCCTTCTCCGCTCTGTCAAGTGATGGTCAGTTCTGACTGCTAATGCGATCACGGAGTCAAGATCCTCAGGCAGATCAAGGGGAACCAATAAATCTTGTATGGGATCAGAGAGTCCTTTGATAAAAGCATCATACAGTGCTGTGGAATTCCATCCACTATCTGTGGCTAAGGTGTGGAAGCGGATGGCATAATCAGAAACAGAGTCCATGCCTTGCCTGATGCTGCTTAGCTTGCAACGTAGTAGGGTCGAAAACTCTCCTCAATGCCTCTATGAACCGATCCATGGATTGAAAGACCGGCGATCCATGGGACTATTCCACCTTAGCCCAAGCTAAGTGAGATGGGTATCTCACTGGGAGAGCATGATCGCCACCTTGGATTTTTCTGTGGAGAAGGCTGATGGCAATTGTTCATAGTGCATTTAATAGTCCACAATGAATGAACGGCATTCACCAGACTCATCGGAAAATTTTTCAGGTGGAGCGCCGGGGCGTGTTACCCGGATCTGGTGGTGCTACGGCAGTCGCCGAGGGAGGCATGGCTGAGGGGTCTTTTGTCAGGTGAGAGAGCCTCTTATGAATCTGGGTAGTAGACAGTCACTTGGGCTGTCATTCTGCCAGCCCTTTCACTCCATGTTGGACATCTGCCTCCTGCTGATTAAGGCAGATACCTTGGGAGCAAATGGCTGCTGTCAGGCGGTCTGAGTCGGCTGGGTTCTTGATGACCAGTTCGTTCTGTCACTGAATTATGGACCAGAACCCAAATGCACAACTCTCTTCAAAATAAAGTTTTTATTAACAAAATGCAAATCACTCTTGACAGAGGAAATAACTCTACACTAATCTAAGAAACTAAAACTCACTCAAGAAAAGCTAGACTAAGAAAGAGCAAATAACAAACAGAAAATCACTCTTATGAGACTATGCTAGGACTAAGAAAGCAAACAGAAAATCACTCTTACGAGACTATGCTAGGACTAAGAAAACAAACAGAAAATCACTCTTACGCAAACAAAGTAACAAAACAACAAGACCTGACAATGGCAAAAAAGCACTGGTTAACACACAAGGTAAGGGCACAGGTGGAGACAATCAGGGCGGAGACAGGTAATCCCAAGAACGGTAAAACAGATAAAAGGGAGAAAGTGAAACTGGTGACAATAGACACAGACAGGAAGTGGAACCAAAATAAAACAGGGAATCACAAGACAACATAGACATGAGACAAAACTGAATCAATTAACTTGTTGATTTCTTTTAGTCTACTTTGATCAAACCTAACTAGTAATAATGCTGATGGTATGTGTGTGAGCAACCAACACACACATGAAATATGAGCCTTACACTTCACTAGCTGGGTAACATGATTTCACAAAGTGCTGCCTTCTTCCTCAAACAGCATTTGCACCCTGCTGAGGCACTTACGGCACACTCATATTATACTTCAGTCCTTGCAAATATTCGCCTCACCATTTACTTCAATTGAAGCTTGTATAACTGATGAATTGAAGCATGCATTTCCTGTTTTGATGCATCTTCTTGTTGGCTGTGGCAGACCATCAACCAACTGAAACGCTGATGGACTGTGCTGGAAATGAAGAAATTGTGGTTCTATTGAAGTGCTATTGTACAGTATGACAACCAGACCACAAACTGCAGCATCAATCTTATATAATGTTCATTGTTCGAGACAGTTTTAATAATTTATTACCCTCATCATTTTTCTGTGGTCAAGGCTGCATTGTGTGATGGCCCTCTGCCAGTTTGTGTTTTGTTGCTCTCTGTGCTCCTCCCTTCATAGGTTCTCCTTGCCTGTTTCTCTCCTACCTCGTCAGGGAGATCCACCTCACCTGTGGCCTCATCTATAAATGCGTGGCCTTTCTAAGATGGTGGTGTCTTGCTCTCTCTCCCTCATAGATGGCTGGTGCCTCTGGGCACCCTGCGTAGTTTTGTTTTGCTTGGTTTTGTTGTGTTCTGTTAGCTCTGTTGTTTCCTTGTGATTACACTTCAATTCTGTTCTTTAATAAATTCATGGTTAATTTAACTGGTCACTGTGGTTCACCCTTCTTGGTTGTGCTCTTGAATAAGCTGGACATAACAAGTGGGGGCTCGTCCAGTTTTGAACTTGGGAGTGTCAATGTTGGCACTTGTATGGCAGTAAAAGTGGGAGGCTCACAGTGGTTTGTTTTTTTGTGAGTGTAGTATTAACCAGGGAGTTAAATGGTGTGGTGCTCTTTGTTGACCTGCGTTCAGAGAGTGGTGGCTTTAAGTCATGCTATGTGGCTGTAGGGGGGTTGTGACTGGAGCAGTGTCCCTCATGTAGGCTGTAGTAGCAGTTCTCTCACAAGGAGGGGGTGCACTTTTTTTTTTTTTTTTTTTTGCAGGGCTGTTTGTTGTTTTTGTGTGTTGTCCATGTCATTAGTAGCAGTTGTCTTGGGAGCACCCCAAAGTATTGACTGGGAAAAGTGTCTTTCCAAATACAGATGGTTTTAAGGTGCATAAATACCCGCCGCCAGTACACAAATGAAGACTAGGGTGCAGTTAGTTAGTTTGGGTTACTCCTTGGTCACTCAGTCTCTCTGTGGCTGTGTACTGTGTGACTCGTTTTCTCTTTTGGGTGAGGTCCATGTAATTTGCGCTGGTTGTGGTTTAGGCTGACAGTTATCATGGATACTGAGCACAGTAATACACTGTTTTCTGAGTTCCTCCAGCGACCATCTCGTAGCACTTCAGCTCAGTTTGCTAAATCAGATCTGGTGGACTTGGCAGTACATTTGGGTTGGTCTAAGGCCAAGGGGGTGCCAAAAATGGCTGAGCTACGGGGCATTGTTGAGGGGCTGGCTGTGTCTGCTGAACTTTTGGAGGTGGCTCAGGCTCCAGCAGCTCTTGTGGGTCCAGGTGTTGGGGATGGGGCTTGGTCATTTGAGCAGTGCCTGCAGCTGCAAAGGGAAAAGGCGAAACTGGAGAGGGAGAGATTTCAGTTTGAGTTGGAGCAGGAAAAGCTGAGGGCTGCAGCAGCGTTAGAGAAGGAAAGGGTTAAAGTAGAACGGCTGAGATTGAAGGTAATGAATGAGGGTAGAAGTGGGGCTACAGGGATGCATCATGGCTTCGATGTTGCTGAAGGGTTGTGTTTGTTACCAAAGTTTGATGAAAAAGACCCTGACACGTTTTTTGCATCGTTTGAACGGGTAGCAGGGATTAGGGGCTGGTCGGATGCCCAGCAGACTTTAATTCTGCAGTGTATATTCACAGGCAAGGCCCAGAGAGCTTTCTCTGCTCTTATTTCTGTTGATCAGTGCTAGTTATTGCAAAGTTAAAGCGGCAGTCCTGAAGGCATACGAACTGATGCCCGAAGCTTACAGGCAGATGTTTAGAAGCTGGAAGAGAAGAGACCATCAAATCCATGTTGAGTTCAAGATATTTCAACTCATTTCAGTCAGTAGTATTCAGCATACAGTGTAGAGTCGTATGATGATTTTTTGTGACCTGGTTGTGTTATAACAATTCAAGAGTTCATTGCCTGCCCAGCTGGCCACCTATATTATTGAAAAGAAGGTCAAAACAGCAGCAGCAGCGGCAGTGTTGGCAGATGAATACGTTTTAACACATGGTAGTGGCTCAGGCGATGGCCAGGGCCAGAGAGGACAATGGAGGGACAGTTTTAAGCTTAGACAGGCCTCTAGTAGCTCATGAGGTTTCTCGGGCTGCTGTCAGACATGTACCAGGGACAGATGGGAAGTTTGTCATGGACACTGGAAAGGGGAGTATCCACTTAGTAAATCTGGCCGGAAATCGGCAGATGCCAGTGTGTATGTGAAGCCAGCTGGCCTGGTGACCTCTGTGCTTCATGCTATGTCTGAGTCTGTTCATCCACCAGGGACTGTGTCAGTCTTATCTTGGTAGTATGCTGCCTTTTTCAGCCCATACAACTACTGGTGGGAAACCTCCTATACTGGGTGTTGGGATGGTTACACTCTGGGCTCCTGTTCCTGATTCTGATTTGATCCGTCCTGAGCTGCCGATACAGGGGGTTGATGTCATCCTGGGCAATGATTTGGCAGGGTAAAAGATCTGGAAAGACGGTCCACCACTTGTGTATGTGGGTTCAGTCTTGCAGGTGTCTAAAGAGCCTGAGGGGTGAGCCCTAAAGAGTTTTCCTCCAGTGCTGTGACCCAGGCCAGGAGTAAAGCTCTGTCAGAACAGTCTGAGCTTTCTGAACACGGTCAGTCTTAAGCTGATGTCTCTGAGGGACAGGAATTGTCTACATTTTTTTTCCATTCCTTTGCTTGTATTTTCTAGGGAGGAGTACCTCAAGGAACAGACTGTAGATCTTATACTGAGGCCTTTATTTGAGATGGTTGGTTCAGAGGGTGATCTCAAGACTCTCTAGTGGTTATTTTCTCAGTGATGGGTTGAGGAAGTGGCTTGTGTCGTGAGTGGGGTACAGGTTGACAGTGTGGTCCAGGTCGTGGTTCCTTCCAAGTTCAGAGACATGGTGTTAAGCACTTCACATGATGGGGTGGCAGGCCATCTTGGTGTGAAAAAAAACTCATGATAAAGTGCTTCGTCATTTTTTCTGGCCTCGACTAAAAAGGGATGTTGCTAACTATTGTAAAACCTGCAAAACATGTCAATTAACAGGAAAACCCAATCAGAAGCTGAAGCCAGCTCCCCTGTACCCAATCCCTATTGTGGAGAAGTCTTTTGAGTATCTGTTGCTTGACTTCCAAAGAGCAAGATGGGTAACCAGTATCTATTAACAGTGACGTGTAAGAGTACACGCTATCCTGCTGCTTTCCCGTTGCGCTCTATAAGAGTCAAACCAGTGCTAAAGGCACTTCCTTTATTTCAACTTTTGGTGTTCCAAAGATAGTGCAAACGGACCAAGGCAGTAATTTCATGTCCTCTACTCTTTCGTTTGTTCATTCGTTCGTTTGTTCGTCTTCTCCCACTTATCCGAGGTCGGGTCGCAGGGGCATTAGCTTCAGCAGGGAAACCCAGACTTCCCTCTCCCTGGCAGCTTCGTCCAGCTCTTCCAGGGGAACCCCAAGGCATTCCCAGGCCAGCCGAGAGACATAGTCCCTCCAGCGTGTTCTGGGTCTTCCCCGGGGCTGCCTCCCGGAGGGACGTGCCCAGAACACCTCACCAAGGAGGCGTCTAGGAGGCATCCTCACTAGATGCCTGAGCCACCTCAACTGGCTCCTCTGGATGCGGAGGAGCAGTGCTTCTACTCCGTGCTCCCCGCGAATGGCCGAGCTTCTCACCCTATCTCTAAGGGAGAGTCCAGCCATTCTGCAAAGGAAGCTCATTTTGGCCGCTTGTATTCGCGATCTCATTCTTTTGGTCACAACCCAAAGCTTGTGACCATAGGTGAGCGTAGAAACGTAGACTGACTGGTGAATCGAGAGCTTTGCCTTTCGGCTCAGCTCCTTCTTCACCACGACGGACCAGCGCAGAGTCCGCATCACTGCAGAAGCTGCACCAATTCGCCGGTCAATCTCCCGCTCCATCCTTCCCTCGCTCGTGAACAAGACCCCGAGATACTTGAACTCCTCCACTTAAGGCAGGATCTCGCCCCTGACCCAGAGGCTGCACTCCACCCTTTTCCGGCTGAGAACCATGGCCTCAGATTTGGAGGTGCTGATTCTCATCCCAGCCGCTTCACACTCGGCTGCGAACCGCTCCAGAGAGAGCTGGAGGTGACGCTCCAATGAAGCCAACAAGACCAGATCATCCGCAAAAAGCAGTGACCCAATCCTGAGGCCACCGAACCGCAGCCCCTCAGTGCCCTGGGTGCGTCTAGAAATTCTGTCCATAAAGGTTATGAACAGAATCAGTGACAAAGGGCAGCCCTAGTGAGTCCAACTCCCACCGGAAACAAGTCCGACTTACTGCCGGCAATGTGGACCAAGCTCTGACACCGGGAGTACAGGGACTGGATGGCCCATATTAGTGGGTCCAGAACCCCATACTCCCGGAGCACCCCCCACAGGGCTCCCCGAGGGTCGAAAGCCTTCTCCAAGTCCACAAAGCACATGTAGACTGGTGCACCCTCGAACTCCCATGCACCCTCCAGGACTGCGCTAAGGGTATAGAACTGGTCCACAGTTCCACGACCAGGACAAAAACCACACTGCTCCTCCTGAATCCAAGGTTCAACAATCTTGCGGACCCTCCTCTCCAGGACCCCCGAAAAGACCTTTCCAGGGAGGCTGAGGAGTGTGATCCCCGATAGTTGGAGCACACCCTCCGGTCCCCCTTTTTTGAAGAGGGGAACCACCACCCCGGTCTGCCAGTCCAGAGGCACTGCCCCCAATGTCCACGCAATGTTGCAGAGACATGTCAACCAAGACAGTCCCACAACATCCAGAGCCTTGAGGAACTCCGGGCGGACCTCATCCACCCCCGGGGCCTTGCCACCAAGGAGCTTTTTGACTACCTCTGCGATCTCAGCCCCAGAGATAGGCGAGCCCACCACGGGGTCCCCAGACTCTGCTTCCTCAGTGGAAGACGTGCTGGTGGGATTGAGGAGATCTTCGAAGTATTCCCTCCACCGACCCAAGATGTCCCCAGTCGAGGTCAGCAGCACCCCATCCCCATTGAACACAATGTTGACAGTGCACTGCTTCCCCCGCCTGAGCCGCCAGATGGTGGTCCAGAACCTCCTCGAAGCCGTTTGAATGTCGTTTTTTATGGCCTCACCAAACTCCTCCCATGCCCGCAACCGCAGAGGCCGCGCTCCGCTTGGCACGTCGATATCCATCGGCTGCTTCAGGAGTCCCACAGGCCAAAAAGGCTCTGTAGGACTCCTTCTTCAGCTTGACGGCATCCCTCACCGCCGGTGTCCACCAGTGGGTTCGGGGGTTGCCAGCGCAACAGGCACCGACCACCCTACGGCCACAGCTCTGGTCAGCAATGGAGGCACGGAACAAGGTCCACTCGGACTCAATGTCCCCCGCCTCCCCCAGGACATGAGTGAAGCTCTCCCAGAGGCACGAGTTGAAGCTCTTTCTGACAGGAGATTCAGCCAGACGTTCCCAGCAAACCCACACCCATGAGGCACTCGCCAACGAGCCCCACCCCCAGGCCTGGCTCCGGGGGGGTGGGGGGGTTCATTGTTATTTAAATTCATCAGGGGTCTTGAGCTGCACTTTGTCTGGTCCCTCAGCTAGGACCTGATTGCCATGGGTGGCCCTACCAGGGGCATGAAGCCCCCGACAACACAGCTCCTGGGATCAAGTCAGTAATTTCATGTCCTTTCCCAGGTGTTAAATCAGCTGAGGGTTGAACATCATGTCTCCAGCGCCTATCATCCAGAGTCTCAGGGGGGTTCTGGAACGTTTTCATCAAGCATTAAAATTTATGTTCTTTATCTACTGTACTGAGCTTTCTCAGGATTGGGAAGAAGGCCTGCCATCGTTATTGTTAGCAATACGGGAGGTGTCACAGACCAGTACTGGTTTCAGTCCAAATGAGCTAGTGTTCGGTCACTCTTTCCGGGGGCCACTAGCAGCTCTGGGGGGGTGATTTGAAACCTGCTGAAGACTGCATTAATCAAGTGGATGGTGCCAAATTTGTGTCCAAACTGGATCTTTTGAAAGGTCACTGGCAGGTGCCACTGACAGCCAGGGCCAAGGAAATTTCATCATTTATTACACCATGGGGTTTGTTTTCTTATTCTGTTATGCCATTTGGTCTCCAAAATGTTTCAGCAACCTTTCAGCGTCTCATTAATAAGGTGTTAGCTGGGTTAGCATCAGCTTATTTGGATGATGTTGTGGTGTTTAGTGAGACGTGAGAAACTCATGTTCAGCGTTTATGTGCAGTGCTTGACTGGCTGACCCAGGCAAATTTAACTGTCAATTTAGCAAAGTGTGAGTTTGCAAAGGTGACCATAACCTATCTGGGTAAGGTGGTTGGTCAGGGTGAAGTTCATCCAGTGCAGGCAAAGGTGGAGGCCATCCTCAACTACCCAGTATCTAAAAGAGGATTGATGCGGTTCTTTGGGTTAGTGGTGTATTATCATAGCTTTTGTCCAAACGTCTCCACTGTGGTGGCGCCACTGACAAACCTACTTCAGAAAAAAACGCCTTTGGACTGGTCCTTTCACTGTCATGCTGCATTTGAATGTGTAAAAAGTTTGATGTGCTCAGCTCCAGTCTTCCACAATCCTTTTAAAATCCAGGTGGATACCAGTGCAGTTTGCCCATCTCAGCTGTGCTGAGGAGGGGGGAGTTGACCATCCTGTCTGTTTTTTCTCGCTAAGTTCAACCGTCACCAGCTGAATTATTCAGTAATTGAAAAGAAGACACTAACTTTGATTTGGGCCCTGAAATTTTTTGAAGTATATGTTGGCCCATCTTGGCCTGTGACCATTTATACTGACCATAACCTTCCTGAGCAGGATGTACAATGCCTATGCCTAGGCCTATGAGGTGGCTGCTATTTTTATAGCCTTACACCCTGAATGTATGTCACATTAAGGGTAGTGATAATGTACTGGCTGATGCACTCTCCCGTGCACCCTGTTGATTCTACACAAGACCCTGTTAGTGGGGTCTCATGTTTATGGTGGGGGGTGTGATGGCCCTCTGCCATTTTGTGTTTTGTTGCTCTCTTTGCTCCTGCCTTCATAGGTTCTCCCTGCCTGTTCCCCTCGTACCTCGTTGGGGAGATCCACCTGTGGCCTCATCTATAAAGGCGTGGTCTCTTGCTCTCTCTCCCTCCTGGATGGCTGGTGCCTCCGGGCACCCTGTGTAGTTTTATTTTGCTTGGTTTGGTTGTGTTCTGTTAGCTCTTTTGTTTCCTCATGATTACACTTAAATCTGTTCTTAAATAAATTCATGATTAATTTAACTCGTCGCTGTGATCCTCCCTTCTTGGTTGTGCTCTTGAACGAGCTGGGCATAAAAATTGACATTATATGGGATAGATTGTAGAGATGGAAAAGGTTCAAGGTGGTTGATGCACTCATATGAGATGTCAGTATTAGTTTGCCTTTTCAAACAATTCTATTATTGCATGTCAGATTAAGACTGAGGTTCAAGTCTGAGTGAAGAATTTTCAAACCTGTTCACTAGAAATGACATTTATATACTATCTATTGCATTTGGCACCACAACTTTCAAGTTGTGGTGCCAAATGCAATAGATTCAAGAAAGCAGTTATTTTATCTACTGCAAGAGTGAAGGAAAGAGTTCCAACTGTTATCATTTTTGGAGAACCAAACATAACCATGAACCTTAGACTGAGTTGCTGCCCCAAGTGAAGGAGTTCAAGTATAATTTTCATGAGTGATGGAAAAATAGAGCATGAGATGGACCGGTGGAGTGCTGCAGCATCGGCAGTATTACATTGTATCTGACTGTTGTGTGGAAGAAGGAGCTGAGCCAGAAGGCCAAGCTCTCAATTTTCCAGTCTATCTACATTCCAACCCTCACCTGTGGTCATAAGCTTTGGATAATGACTGAAAGAATGAGATCGCGGTTACAAGCAGCCGAAATGAGTTTCCTCTCCACGTTGGCTGGGCTCAGCCTTAGAGTTAACTTGAGGAGCTTGAACATCTGGAGAGAGCTTGGCGTAGAGCTGCTATTCCATCATGTTGAAAGGAACAAGCTAAGGTAGTTCATATCATCAGGATGCCTCATGGACGCCTTCTTTTGATGGTGTTCTGGGCACATCCAACTCATAGGACACACCGGGGCAGACCAAAACCTCCTCTTTCTGACCACAACTCTGCTTTCTACAGCTGTCTCAACAATTAAGGTTTTGAACATGGCCCACTCAGATTCCATGCCCACCAACCCTGGGATGAAAGAAAAATGATTATGGAAATGTGATTTGAAGATTTCATAGACAGGGGCCAGGCGTTCCCAGTTCACCAGGTTTGGTTTGGCCATCAGACATTCACAATGTCATAGCAAAACACAGTCTAAAATGTGGCTTCATTTCATAAAGAAAGATGACAACAGTACATTTCTTTTCAGCAGCAGAGAGCAACCTTGTGGGTGTTTTTGCCCTTCACATTAAAATTATCATTCATTATCATTCAAATCAATGTGTGACCCTGTTGTCTAAATGAAAACTGTCAATAAATTTAGTACCAGTTAGTTCCATGCATGTTGGCCATAATGTGACTGCACATCATTGTGTTTATACTGATCATATAGGCGATGTGTAGTTTTTTTAAAGCAAGACTACAATCGTTGCATACTTCCATGTATCAGGACCTGGTCAAACAGTGTATTTTGTGGTTTAATTTGGAGGTCTTGT
This sequence comes from Protonibea diacanthus, assembly GCA_028641955.1. Classification (NCBI taxonomy): domain Eukaryota; kingdom Metazoa; phylum Chordata; class Actinopteri; family Sciaenidae; genus Protonibea; species Protonibea diacanthus. The sequence continues at coordinate 2,064,903 of CM053986.1, forward strand.
TGTGTAAAGCTTATGTGAAGGGTGGATATGGAGACACGGCTAGCATCAGAAGATTTACCATGCTTTACCATTACTCGTCTGCTCTAAAATAGATCCATGAACAAAACAAAGCTTTGAATCAGAAGCAAAGAATTGGAATTGTTACACGAGTTCCTCAGGAAATAATTTCAGCCCTACTCGAAATCTTTCTGATTTAAGCATGCATGCCTCATCACATCATCACCAGAGGACTAGCAGAGGCATTTTAATGAAAGTGAGCAGTGTCTCTACTGAAGGGAGGACAGAAAAACAATGTACCATTGTAAGTGTAAAATAAACAGTACGGTTTGTCTTATCAGCAATCATGTAACTCATACTATCACACATTAGGAAAACTTGTCACTGTTTCTCTTCCTCTCTTTTCTCAGTGCTTGATGTTTCTGTAGCGTTGTCTTCCCTTCTCTAATTGGTTATCTCGTCTTCCATAGTGGGCCTTGTACACTTAAGCATGATAATCATATTAGGAGCGCAGCTTTTCGCTGATGGAGAACAGTACATCAATGTGTTTACTCCAGCAGCTGGAATATATCCATGACCAGCAGCGGAAATGAAAGAAAATGATCCAGGATGATCACAAGGCTTAAAGGCCAAACTAATCAGATGACCATTCAGCTGGGGATTCACTAATTCGCTAATTGCCCATTCAGTTTTCTGTTTTTCCTCTCACAACACAGCTTGTGCACTGATGTGAGGAATGTTTGGGTTTACATCAGCCTCATTAATTCTTAATTCTGGTGTGTTGTAAAAAGTGATTTATTGTGATTAAACTAAAATTTGTTTACATAGAAAGGGAATTACAAGGACATGATTTTTTTTTTTTTTTTTTACTTTTCATCAGTTGGATATGGTGGAAGATGGACAGTAATAACTTCAGATGGGAGGAGAACTGGTGACGATATGTAATAATGTAAATGAATTAGTTTAATTTTAGACAAAGATTATTTCATTTAAATCTACACGCACAGACCAGTACCTACTCTTCTACTCTCACCACCCACTAGCTAGGTGTTATCAGAACCTTGCAAAACAGGGTGTGCAGTGCCTACGAGTGCCCAAGCTCAAGAAAAGGACCACTAACATTTAAGGGAGGCACTCAAAGTTTGTGGTTATCCACACTGGACTTGAGGCTAATTGAAAAGTCCTAATTGAAAGTCCTTCCATGGTCAACCCAAACTCCTCCGCAACTACTGAAGCTGCAGCCCTGTTAGCTGCCCAGTACCCATCTGCTGCCTCAGGAGACCCCTGAGCTAGCTACCACAAGATCCAGGAAGGACAAGACAGTTGGTGATGAAGAAAAGAAGGATAGATGGATTAACATCGTCATCCCCTATGTATCTGGCATCGGAAAAACTCAGGAGGATCTTCAACAAACATAATATAAGCCCAGTGTTCTTCAAACCCAGCAACACACTGAGGCAGAAACTAAAGACACCTCTCACCCAGCAAAGCAATCTGGTGTATGCTGTCCAGTGCAGTGAGGAGTGTGCATACCTATACATCGGGGAAACCAGCAAGTGTATAGCTCAACACAGAAGGACCAACTCATCAGGACTAGACTCTGCAGTGTTTTGCACATTTTGGGCATTTTACACTCCGCTTCATGTGACTCCAACAACCATCATACACACCAGAGCTCAGTTGACCTTAGCAACTCTGACAAGAGTCGTCACGCCAACACTGAGCACTAACGAACCAAATGGAACAATGGTCTGGTCGTGGATAGTGGATAAACAGATCTCCCCACGGGTCAGTCAGAACTGAAGAAGCTTCTTGGATGAGAGGTGCAAGTCCAGTTGCCCCTTTTTGCACATTCAATGTTGTTTTTGTGTGTGTATGTATGAATACTTGCGTGATTGTGGGTATCAGTACAGTACACAGGGGAGCAGTTTGGAAAATGGCAAATGACTGATTTGAATATCAAATTGCTGTGAACACAAATGTCTTAGTGACATTTCCATTTGTGAGCAGCGACCTCTCTGCCAAACATTCTGCTGCCGTCATTACAGTCTGCTAATACCACAGCCAAAAAAGCAAACCTCTGCTGCTGCATCATCTCACATAATTTTCACATTAAAGAGAACATGCAGCTTCTGCCTTCACACCTTCTGAGTGGGTGAGGTGAGGAAAGGTGAGATGAGAAACCAATGAAAAAATAGTTCTCAAGTTTCAGGTCTGCAGTTCAATAAAGTGGTTGAATCTCCCACCTTTCTCCTTTGAATTGACAGATTCAGGTTCAACTCAATAATTCACACATCTTATGAAAGGCCTTAAGACAGCGTTTCAGGAGAGCGGAAGAAAAGTTTTTTAAATGCTACAAAGCTTAATAAAAAATACATGACTTGGAAGGAAAGAAGAAAAAGAAACCTGTAGCAGAACATCACGTGTGAAGGTGCTGAGGCAAAGTTGCACCAGAGGCTAGTGAGCAGTGGGAGTTTCCCGGAGGCTGTTTGACCTGCAGAGCTTATTGTGAAATGCAAAGATTGTGGGGGCCTGGAGCCAGTGGAGCTGGCATCGGACCAGTGGCGGGGTATGCCCTGGACAAGATTCAAGTTCATCATAGACTGACACATAGTGGCAAACAACCACACACTCACATTCACACCTATGGACAATTTAGATCCACAAATTAACCTGTGTTTGGACTGTGGGAGAACCCACACAGACACAGGGAGAACATGCAAATTGCAAACCTATATCGCCTATACATCTCCAGCTGTAATGATGCAACAAGATCATTAATGTGGAGTTTCTAATCACCTGATGAATTCAAGTACAGTCATTCCCCTTTCAGCTCTATTTTTGGTTTCTACTGTCTCTTTAGGGAAATATCTGGCTCTTTAGCGGTTAAATGCTCCACTGTGTTCACCAGCTAGCTTCTAACTGCGTCCATCTGTGTTTTTCTTTTGTTCTTGTTGATGAAAACAGCTGCCCACTGTGGCTGGAAACAAGGTTGCTGAGAATGGTGAGTATGAACCAAAACAGTAAAGCTGTGGGCCATAAAGCCAAAATAATGTGCTGCAGAGTCAGATGGTAATTCTCTGTGGGTTCATCTGCACGAAATACTTCACAAAACACATTGTTACTATAAAAATCTGGACAGCTGCAACATATTAGTACATGCACAAATATAATGTATATTATATATTATATGTTTATTGATATCAGGATCAGGAAGAAAATCTATGACTACAAAGGATGGAAAAAGCATCATTAGTAAAATGTTAAACTTTAGAGTGGTTAAGACTCCAGACTTCATTCTCTTTAGCTCTTATTACTGTATTGCACATTCAAGCATAAGTATCTCCAGAGGTCTAATGCATTTGAATATTTTAAATCCAATTTATGCATTTTCTTTTGAATTAAGGATTAAATAATTGAAGTGCATCTTTGAATAATTCAGTAGTTGCTTTGGAAGCTGAGGTCAGCAGCATGAGGCCACAGATCTGTAAGTTGTAGTGCAAATTTCATACATACTGTGGTGAACAAACACAGTGCAGATTCTCCCACACAGAACACTGAATAGTTTTTTTTTTTTTTTTTTTTTGTGAAAAAATGTGAAAAAAGGAAGACATGAATCGAGGCATAAGTGCATAGGTGAATTGAGGGTTAGTTAATGTCCTCCACTGCTAAGCCCGGGATTAGATTTCCCAGTGGTGGTGCTTGGTTGTGCATTCCAACAATGGGTGGAAAATCAAATCTTGGGTTAGGGTTAGGGAAAATAAAACATTAAATGCATTTTATGTACACCTGCAATTTACACCTGGCCATATTAGTCAGCGAAAGAAGTTGTAAACATGACAGAATTGAGGGGCCAACATGATGCCATGACATCAGGACATTTCACTCACCCATCTACAAATCGCCAATAGAACAGTCTGACTGCTGCTGAACACTTGCGAGGGACAAATGTTCATAAAGACATAATATACTTGTTTGTACGTGCACAAGTGGTTTCAGGTCAGCTTACTAAAGAATGAGGTCAACTCATGAATATACACTTTTTTAGCTCTGTTTGTGGTCTCTATCAACTCCTGAGGGAAACATCTGTCTCTTTCGCCACTAAATGTTCCACTACGTTCAGCTGCTAGTCTTCAAGTGTGTCCATCTGTCATTTGGTGCTGCTGTGTCTTAAAATTATGCTGATGAAGGCAATATGAATAAACAACATGTAGAATATGTTGTGACATTGTGGTTTTAGCTGGCTATGTTAGCTTGCTGGCTAATGTGAACAAAGTGTTAGCTAACTAATGTAGCTAAGCTGGGGTTGGCCAGCTGGCTGTGGCTTAGCTGTGCAGCATGGCTCCTGGCATTGGTTGCTGTAGGCTGATGGGGTGATCTGCTAACAGCAGTTCACTTAGTACTATGGAGCCAGGGGTCCAGATCAAATATTAGATACAGTAACATTCATCAAAAATTAATGTTCTTTGACTATGTAGATGTGAGCTCAGTGTTGGTATAGTTACTTTGGAAAGTACTTAGTTAGGTTACAACGCTACCATCAATTAAAAGTAATCTGTTACGTTACAGTGTTACCTATGAATAAAAGTAACGTGTTAGAGTACTCATGCATTACCAAAAATTAAAAGCTGTTTGCAGCCTCGCACATGCTGCAACTTAACTGACACAGACACACAGGCTCCTTTAAAGTCCTGACAATGAATAATGTCAGTCATCCAACCAAATTAACTCTGCAGGACAACAATAACAGGCAAGACAGTCAGCTTGGATATAAGATGTTTTTTTAAAATTGAAATTGGAATATTTTGCGGTCGACAGAAGCTTTTCACCAACGCAGTGTGCATTTTACTGTTATGTTGTTCTCCGATCAAAAGCTGTCCTCTCTGCCATTTTGCCTGCGCTTCTAAAACACTGACACACACACACAGGTAACGTAGGTTAGCAGGGCACAGACGCATCATCATAGCGCTGCGCCTCCGCTGACACATCCGCAGGTGGCACAGTACTGTCTGACAAAAAGCAGGCTGCAGTCGGAATGTTTCTTTCCTTATCCGGAGAAATTCTTAAAGCAACGGATTACTTTTTAAAAAAGATAACGGAGTTACTGATTACTTAACACACATAACTAACGCATTACGTTACACGTTAGACTAAACAAGTAATTAGAGTACTCTGTAGTTACTTTGTAATGCGTTACCCACAACACTGGGGCTAACATGTGTAACACTCATGGCACACCACTACCACACCATGTATTTCAATAATTTGGGGGAAAATTGATCATATTTTATTGAGAAAATGTTTTCTGGTTTTCCCTCTGATGTCTGTCTCAGCTGTCTGTAATTTACCGGGTTTCTTGACAGACAGTATAGGAACTGCCAGTGATAGCTGCTGTACCAGTGCTGTACTAGGGACCAGTGTTTTTCACTGGTAGCAGAAATGGATCATCAGGCCTGGGCCAGTGGAATGCAACAGAGAGCATTCCAAAAGGCAAGAAGAATGAAGAGGACAAAGACAAATCTAAGAAAAGACAAGGAGAGTGTTTACGTTTCTACATTATTCACTTTGTTTACTTCATATAGCATCATAAACAATTTATTATTGTACTATAAATGATTTCTTCATCTGAATATGAGGCAAAATTCTTATTCCTCCACGCTGTGTTCAGTTCATCACAACTGTGTAACACAGCTTGTGTTTTTTTCATTAACAGTCAGCATGTGAAAAGTGGAGTGGCTCAGTGACATCAGAGAGGGATTTACCTAGTAGGATCAAAGCGATCCTTGATATTAGTGTCCTTCACCGCCTCCTTTGCATCCCAGCTCCCACATCCACCCACGAGTCGGCCATCTGGGATGATTTCAAGAGACTGCATGCTCCAGATTAAGGCATAATGAGCGGGGGAAGTGGGAAGCCACTGCATTGTTTCACCTGCCATAAACCAGATACACATTATTTTATTTGGCCATACTGTTTATTACTGAATGAATCTCTAATAGCGGATTTTTTAGTCTATATGTATTTTACTAAAGCAACCTACTGTTGCTCAAATTGCTGGAAAAAGTTAATGCTGGTTCTGACAGAAAGGTGTCAGGACACACAGTGTATCACAGTTTGTTGCGTACAGGGCTGCATAGCTGCAGACCAGTCAGGGTGTCCATGCTGAACCCTGTACACTGCAGAAAGCACCAACAATGAGCACATGAGCATCAGAACTGGACTACAGAGCAATGGAAGAAGGTGGTCTGGTTTGATGGTCTTATCACATTTTCTTTTACATCATGTGGATGGTTGGGTGCGTTGTTTACCTGGGGAACAAATTCAACCAGGATGCACTATGGGAACAAGGTAAGCTGGTGGAGGCAGTGTAATGTTATGTCATGTATGTAATGTTCTGCTGGGAAACCTTGGGTCCTGTCATTCATGTGGATATTACTCATACCACCTACCTGAGCATTGTTGCAGACCAGGTCCACCCTTTCATGGAAACTGTATTGCCTGATGGCAGTGGTCTCTTTCAGCAGGATAATGAGCCCTGCCACAAAGCTCAAAAGGTTCTGGGATGGTTTGAGGAACAAAACAAGTTCAAGGTGTTAACTTGGCCTTGAAATTTCCCAGATCTCAACCCATCCGAACATGTGTGGGATGTGCTGGACAAACAAGTCAGATGTTATGGCTGATCTGTGTATATTCAAATTTTATTTTGTAATTAATTGCATGCAGCAAGGCTCAGCACTAACAACTCTGGGGTCTTTCTCTTTCCTCTTGCTTTCAAATATTTGAATAGTTTGATTCATCCTTTGATTTTTCTCTCCTGTTGTCAATTAAAAAAAATATATACAGTACATATAATTAAATATATAATGTCCCTGAAGTGAGTTTGTTATTATTTGGCTAAAGATTTCTGTCCACCTTTTATGTCGTAAAGTGATCTGTGCCTCACTATAATTGACACAATCACAAAGATTTATGTAAATGAATGGGTTATGAAAAAATCAACATCAAAATTATATGGTGTCATCTGGCAACTTTTGGAGCTGACACCACTGACCATCAGATTCTTTTACAGAGACTGGAACATCAATCTGGCATCAAAGGAACCGCCCTAAGCTGGTTTAAGTCGTATTTCTTAGATCGATCTCAGTTTGTTCACATCAATGATGAATCCTCCATGCATACCAAAGTTTGTCACGGAGCTCCACAAGGTTTTGTACTAGGACCACTTCTATTCAGTTCTATTCAGTATATATGCTTCCTTCATGGAACATTAGGAAGGAAGGAATCACTCACTTTTCATTATTATGCCAATGACACCCAATTATATTTATCGATCAAGCCTGATGAAACCAATCAGTTAACTAAACTTCAGAACTAATTATGTTGTCTTATGTTTGTAGTCCTGTGCTTACTCACTGAGGTATACAACTAGAAAAACCAAGATAAATTTACCTAATCTGAGCAAGTCTGGTGGGCAAAACGCTCTGCTTCAGGAACATTCCTGGTGGGGTATGATGCTGCATGGAGAACTCGGACAGGGTTAGACTATTCTTGGAACCTTTCTTAAGAACAAATTTAGGAAGAAACGTTGGTGAATGCAACCCATTGTACTAACCGGGTGAATTGCTGAGATCTTGGAACGCAGCAACATTGTTTAAATGAAGTCCACTATGGCAAGACACATGATTCTGCATACTGACCTACATACCAGATAAAGTTCACATTAACAGTTACGCTACATCTCACTCCTGTTTGGAGCAGCCAGTGAGCTGCTGAAGTAATACGTCATGATATAATCAGGCTAGCAAATGTCACATCCTACGTAAGGTGAAGTCGATCAATACATTTCAAACCTGTGCAGAGGATTAACTGTTAAGTTGAATTAACAGGAAATTGTACCCTAGAATGCATTTTAAAAGGGAAATTGTGCTCAACTCTGCTAATGTTGAATTCATGTCAAAATGCTCAAAAGGCTGTTCTTGTGTTTTTGAGCAATATTGGCAAACTGTTTCAGTTAAGAATACAGAGTTAGTAATGGCTTTTCATCAGTGCAATAGATTTCTTTGTATCAAAACACAGATATTGTATTGTGAACACACAGGGGGCTTAGAGCAGTCATTCTAATGCCTCTTCTCCCCAGAGGTATCCAGGCTGCTCAATATTCCAGATATAAATCCCATTATTGGCTGGGTGTGATGTATCTGGAATGTCTGCATACATTACAGCTGTGCAACCACCAGAGAGTAAAAAGGTGGAGCAGAGCTGGACACCTCATGTTGTCATAAACATTGTTCTTGTTTTTCTTCCTGTTAAGACCTTTTAGGCAGTGGCACACGTTCAAAATAGGGTTTCAGCAGATTGACATGGCAAAGTTGAGTTGATTTCCTACGCTTAGGCGTTTACAACAAGTAGTTCTGCTCTGAAACCTGCCGCAACACTGTGAAAGGACCAGTGAATTTCGCTTGAAATGGAGAAGTCACAATAGGCAACAGGGCGAGCACGCGATCACCAGGACTAAACTGATGTTGCTCAGCTTTTCGGTCATATAGACACTTTATTTTCACCTGTGCCGAGGCCAACTTCTCCTTAGCCAACTCTCCTGCTGCATACAACCAATGTCAAAAACCATTAATGTAGTCAATCAAATTCACAGGTGGTTCTGGTTTTGCAACAGGATCATGCAACAAAGCTAATGGTCCATGCACAGTGTGCCCAAAAACAAGTTTGTTAGGGCTCCACCTCACTAGCAGCTAGCAGCAACCACGGATGCCCCTCTTCCCAGTCCTGGTTTAACTCAACGCAATACCCACGCAACATAGACTTCAGAGTCTGATGAAATCTTACCAGAGCCCCTTGACTCTGAGCATGGTATGCAGAAGCCTGGTTATGTTTAACCCTTAACTGCTTTAACACTTGAGCAAACAACTGAGAAGAAAAATTTGTGCCCTGGTCACTCTGTATTACTTTTGGTATGCCAAAAATGGAGATGAACTGCATGAGCACCTTTACCACCAACTTAGCAGTAATGCTATGCAATGGATAGGCAGCTGGGTACCTTGTACTTTGACACATGACGGTCAGTAAGTATTTACTATCTGATTTAGAACAAGGTAGAGGGCCCACACAGTCTACAATCAGATTCTCAAATGGTTGTGCAATCACTGGAATAGGGTACAGTGGAGCTGGCTTAATTACCTGATTTGGTTTTCCAGTTAGCTGACATGTAGAACATGCTCTTATGTTGCTGGACACATCCCTCTTCACACAAGGCCAGAAAAAATAACACAAGATGTACGCGTATGTTTTATGTACTCCCAAATGCCCACAGTGATCATGGGAGGCCTTCAAAACCTCAGTGTGAAATGTAGAAGGGACAACAACATGCAAAACTGGATCACCAACAAAACTGTCACCAACAATCCATCCTGCACCAAGTAACCATTAGCAGCACTCCTCCCTTCAGTGAAAACACTGTCATACAGTGATGTCAAAGAAGAATCTGTTCTTTGTTCTGCTATTAGGTCACTATGAGAAACAGACAAAAGAAAATCAGGAAAGGACACCGAAAACGTTCCCTCGTCACCCGTTTTAATTTGGCCAAGGCCCCCCTCAGCATTAGACATAGCCCGCGTCACTGCACAAGCTGTAAACACCTCAGGAAATCCTTGAACACTTTCATCTGGCTCTCCTGTAACAAAGGGTGAAGAAGTCACAATTGGCGGTGGTGAACCCTCATCCCATTTCATTTACCTCTAGCAGATCTTACCAACTACAATAATACAAACCAGGTCAACAAGAAAACCGACGAGCCCCCATTTGTCACAGCCCGGCTCTTAACTGTGACAAAGATGGGAGACCAGACTGTGCAATGGAATTAACTCAAGCATTTATTCACAACTCAAAAGTATTTAACAGAAGAAAAGGTATATAAATGTCAGTAATCAGGAGTGTAAGCATGTGTGTGAGTGAGTGTCAAACAAACAGAACAAAAGCAGTGGCAGCAGCAGCAAGGGCAAGATAGAGCTCTGCAGTATGGACAGCCTTATATAGAGACCACCCCAGCCCAGGTGTCTCATCAAGAAGATGACCCTCCCACGACCTGTCATCACAGCTCTAATGCTAAAGATGTAATGAAATGAAAAACCCATTTCTGGGCTCTGCATTCTGCAACAGGCATTCAATATCTGTATTTATATTCAGCAATTACCTCTCTAAAGAGTAGTTTTATTGGAGAACTGAATTGAAAGCAAAACTTCTGGGCTCTGTAACAGAAGTTGACTGACTGGCTGTTGTCTGGTATATTTCTGTGTGGTGGTTCAGTTTAGGAAACAATCATGGCTTGGGTTAGAATAACTACATTATGTCAAATGCAAGTCATGTGACACATGTCATCCAACTTATGTAATTTAACTTTGAAAAACTCAGAGTTTCAAAGTTCTGCATTTGCCCTTCCTGGTTCCATGCCCCCAAAGGGCCAACTGTATTCCTTGTCCATTTTGACAACATCACGGAGGCAGTTGAAGGTGGTGACTATTATTCGACCCTCTTCCTCTCACACCTACCATGCATCCACTACCGTGGCCTATGGTAAAGAACAAGTACCCCCTTCCTCTCATATCATCTGCCTTTGAATTCTTGCAGTAAGCAACCATCTTCAACAAGCTGGACCTTCAGCATACTTACCACCTGGTCTGCAGAAAGAAAGGAAACAAAATTAAGACAGTCTTAAATACTCCCAGTTGACCTTTTGAATGCCTGGTCACACCAACACTCCTACAGTCTTCCAGGCATGGTGAATTATGTTCTTAAAGACTATATGTGTTTGTTTACTTATACCTGGACGTCTACTTTACATTCTCCAGATCCGAGTCAATCTTTAGGGTTGTCTTTCACCAAAGAGGTGGTGGGGGCATGACGCAAGGGATGGATGGGCTGCTCTCATCTGTGCAACAGTTGCTCAAACAGCTCAAAGAATTCTGCACTCAGATTTCTGGGACCTGCAGTGTTAAACTGCACTTTTTGTAAGACTGAAATCTTAAGTATTACAACTTTAACATGCATTTTTTTCCCCTTATTTTTTCAAAACAACCACAATGTTTTATTTTTAGTCCTCTCAACTCAATAGTTACAGATGGTCACATCTTTTGTAACTATTGTGCAAAAATCCTGAAAGCTGGGTGCTTTTGGATGAACTCACATTGTCCAAGGGCTATTAAATAATCATCCATGTGTATGACATCAAAAATGACTGCCAGCCGATGGAGGAATGAAATGCCCGATGTCAAGGCCACCATACAAAAAAAGCAACCTACTCTTCAGTAATTGAGTTGTCAGCCACTTACCAGCCGTGACTGTGCTCCATTATGAAATGTGCACAAATGTTACTGATGGCTCTGGAGAGTGTCCCTGACTGATTTTTGTGAACTCTTTGATTCATCCATTGTGGGTGAGGTGTGGATGCAGATGAATGGAGCTCAGATGAGTAGGCTGGACAGACTGGGGAATTGAATGACTACTGTTGCTATTATTTTCCATGAGCAATCTAGGATGAAAAATCTGTCATGTTACTCGGTTAAAAACAGCTGAACATGCCGAACCAATGGAATGGAAGATCTGTTGTGTTGTCTTGTTATTCTCCTTTATACAGCTCACTCAGCTGCCCTGCACTCTTCAAGCCACTGCATCTGTCTTTGGTCCATTTATTACTACCTCCCACTTCCTGTTTTGCAGTAGTCATATTGATTCTTATTGTGTGTATGTATGTGAAACACTGCCTATGTGGGTGGTGTGTAGTCAACGTTGTATATATGGTGGTGAGTTTCGTGTAGACCATTTGTTTCCATATATATAATTGTCTACGACACAATACTGATGGTGAAACGAAGGTGATGATGGTGGTTGTAACGTATCAACAATACTGCTCAGTGATAATCAAGAGAAAATGTGAAGTTTAGAGGAAGTGAAACAGGCTGCGGTGCAGAGCCATGTGGAGCGCATTCTAACTCAGCCACTATAGTTACAGAGGGTCTCCAGAGGTGAAACAAAGAACCAGAGTTTGTAGCAATAAATGCATCCTCTGCAGTCTCTTTCCCCCTTGTAGCAGGTGTCACATGAAACTGACTGACTTGTGACCTTCAAACCTTTAATCTGTGCGTCACATCTTCTCATCTACTCACGAACCATCCTTGAAGTTGCACCGTATTCACACTGTACTGCATTTGATGTTGCAACTGCTGTTTCTCCCTGTGATGAAACCAGACTGGTGTCCTCTCATTTCATCACTTGGACGGTTACAAGCCACCTGTGTCCAAGCCCACATGACACGCCCACACACTTGTTAATGGAAAAAAAAACGTCAATCGGGGAAACTATAGAGGAGGTTTCTTGTTCTTTTTCTCATTTCACAGAGGTGTTTAGGGTCTGCTGTCACAATAATATTCTGATAACATACTTGCACCAGATACCTGCACAAACCAATATAGTCTTCATTTGCAACAGCAAATATATTTGAGAGAAACATGATGTCACTAACATATCCAATTTGTTTATGTATCTATAATTAGGCATTCATAGCACTTGGTTAAAGGGGACCCATTTTGCTTCTTCTTAGTTTCTATCATATATATATAATAGGGTGTGTGGTCTTGGTTTAAGACATTTTAGAAATACAGCCAGAAACATTGGAATGGCAACAGTCTGCCTGTAAAACCATCAATCTGTTACTGTTTTGGTTCACTTTCACTGCTCTCAAATTGCTGTTTCCACTACAACAAATAGTGGTTTCCATTGAAAAAGCTCTAAAAACTCACTGTAAATTGTGACCAGTAACTTGAAAATAACTATGGCAACAATTTTGCCTGCTGAAGAGGTTAGCGTAGATTTCAGTTCAATTCAGTTTTATTTATATAGTGGCAATAGTCAAGAGGGATGCTAGTAATAGTAATAGTAGTAGTAATAATAATAGTATTTGTAGTAGACCACAGCAGCAGGCGCAACAACAATCACCGATCTAGACATAGCCACGATTCACGAGAACCTGTGAGATGAGAAAACAGTATTTCTTCATTGAAAGAAAAGCAAAGAACAACAGTGAAGAGCGGTGATAGACAGATGGTTCATCCAATCACCTGATAAGTGTTTTTGAATGTGGCCGACCTTATTCCAAACAGTTTCCAATGACCACTTCCCAGATGGTTCTGTGGAAAAAAACATCTGATGCAGTCAGGTTAAAATTAGTTTGCCCATTACACCATAATAATTAGTGGCAAATTAATTCATATTTAGAGACAGGAGTTTGGCACAAAACAAAATCAAGACCTGAGCTTAAACTTAACTTAAAACTGAATTTATTCTGAGCTGCTATATAATGGCTTTTATCTATAATCTGCTTTTTGTCACAAATGAGGCAAAATTGTGCTTTTTTTTTATCCTGTTTGTCTGCTTCTCAGTTTAAGCTGTGGGCCATCTGTGGCCCCTTTTCTTTATTGTTGCTGAGATTCAAGTTTCAATTAGCAGAATATGACTTTATCCCCACCATGTGACCTTTTGCCTTTATAGTTACATCATCATCTCTGACATTCAACAGACCCTGTTCCCTCCTCTGACTGCCTTGAAAAAAAACACAGAATAGTGCTTGAAAGTTATCAGTGAATGTCAGACATACTTCGGGAAGTGGTAGAAACTTGGAGCAAATGGTGTTTTTCTCCTCCAACACAATCACATTCCTCTGGGCTACTTAGGAGAACCAAGGCAGCAGGAGAGCCAGTTTCCCTTTTTTAGATTAGCTTGTGCCCTGTAGGTTTTTTCTCTTGTCCCTCCACAAAGTTCCCATCGTCCCCATCTTTGGGTTGTGGTTTTACAGTACAACCTCTGTCCATTGCTTCTTTTTTGACAACCGCCCCTCTCTGCTGCTTTGTTTGGCTGCTGTTGATATCAGACAGAGAAAGTTACAAATGAACTGAAGAACTTTTTATTCACTAAAATTAACAACAGCTCAGTGTAACATCCAGGCAACAGGAAGATGGAAATGTGAGAACGAGAGGAGGGGGAGAGGGGAGAAAATAAAGCATGCTCTTCTTGTTTCTCTGGGGATCAGCCTCTTTTAGCTCACATCTACAGCAGCAGGAAGCAATACAGGATTCAGTGAAATGAGGCAACATGACACGTGTGAAAGAGAAAGAGAAAACTGGTACATGTACATCTATGTACACGTACCAGTATGTGTGTGTGTGTGTGTGTGTGCTGTAAGGGGGATTGTGAGAAAATCAAAAAGGACAGATAGATGGATGCTACTGGCTTTATTCATCAGTGACTTCACTACAGAAATAGCCAGCAGCACAACAACAGGCCGACACATTGCAGTGACACCTTTAGAGCTCTGTGACATAGTGTGCAGGATGTACTCTGTGTGTGTGGGCGTGAGGGGGAGAAAAAAAGACACACAGAGATATAATGTAATGGTAATGGTGAGAACTATACAGTAAGAAGAGATCTAACAGAGAGGCAGTCTGAGGGAGCACAGCGCAGTTTTATGTTCTCTTGCACTAGTTCCCTCAGGCTTTGACATGCTCTGCCATATTTTCCTGTTTCCATGGCGTGGTCAGGAATGAATTGTCTTGGTCTGTTCAATTCTTGCCACTTGAATTTGGTGAAAAAAAAAAAAAAAACTTAAAGCAACATTTTATAACTTTTCTAGGTCCGAGTGACAGCTTCAATACTATTTTGATGTTACACAGAACTTGTAATGGCTCTGTTATTCCCACTCTGCACTCAACACCAACTACTTCACTCATTTTGGTGAAACTGGATAAAATTTTTTGGAGAAATGTTTTGTCCCAAAAGGGCATGCTGAGCAGGAGCAGAGACGATGTCATGCTAGAACTGGAGCTGGACGAGCGATTAATGTAATCTGCCGCCGATATGGGCTTCTTGTTGTTGGACTAGTAAGTAATATCTGGCTGCTATGTCTTGTGTTGTTGACCTTGCCTGATGTTTGACTGTTAGCAAAGTTTCCTCATTTAGGATCCCACCCATGGGATGGCCTCTCAGTGCTGGTCTGGTGTATCCAAACCCTTCCTCATGATCGCAGCAAGGAGAAATGCCGACATCCTGGTGGTTAGGATAAATAAAAATTCTCTTAACATTGTTTTTGCAGCATCTGATATAGATGTCTTTCAGGCAGAATAGAGTACCAGCTGCTGAAAGTTCAGCTGAACAAGCCAGTCTTTGCAGGGTCTTCTGGTCTTATTCTGTGCTGTTTCCATACCAGACAGTAATGTTCCCTGTCAGGGCACTCTCAATGGAGTATTTGAGCATTTGAGTAGATACCTTGAATTTCTACAAGCGTCTGAGATAAAAAAGAAAAAGGTTTTTAAGCAACACCTCAATATAATGTAGTCCTGTACAACACCATGTTTAAAGTATGACCTTGGTAGCAAACATAAAACTTGCACGTCACCAAAAACTAAACATTATAGTTTTCATATAGATAGCATTTCAGGGCTGTGATATGGACTGCACTAGATTTTACATCATCTAGATCGATTGGTGTAACTACTGTAAGGTAGAGAGTGTAGATGTTTGTATTCGTGAGCAGGCTGAGCCCCCTGACCACAATGACCCTTGTGGTCAAGGGGCTCAGCCTGCTCACAAATACAACAACATACATCCAGCCTGTTCTCTTCCTCGCACTACGCATGTTTTGTGCATCTCATATAGACACAGGGTTGGGCATCTGCATTAGACAGCTTCAGGTGACGTAGTGTGTAGAGCAACAAAGTGTGTCTGCACGGACACAATGTGATTTTTGGTGGGCTCATCGCTGGGCTCAGCACACCCCACATCCAGAGTTTAACCTGGTTGAGCTTTGGGTGCAAGTGCATTGGCAGTGTATTATGCTGTGCACTGCACATTGCTTGACGCAGCAAAAAAACACAACACAGCGCAAAACACTGAAAATAATGGGTTTCAGAGCACAGTGCTGCTGTGTCACATGACTTTTTGCCACAGTAATGTCAACGTGACTTGCATAATGTGACCTACTTAAGTAAATTTCTTGAATGTGTTAATGTGAATTGTTATGAGGATTTTCCTAGAAGAATCTATATAATGCTTAAGCCAACAATATAAAAAAAAAAAATCTGGCAGCTGCCAGAATATTACCGTGATAAAGATGGTATAACTTTTTTCTAATATTACAGTAAAAGGATGTCACTAGTGCTGATTTCACGTTTAAGGTTGGCGTTTTATTCCATGTTTTAAAATGAACTTTGTTCAAATTTAGGACGCATGACATGGAGATTGCTTCTTAATGTGCATTTGGATTTAGATTTAACCTGCAATAGAAGATTTTTTTTTTTTTTTTTTACATGATTGGCATATCCTCACTTTTTAAGTTAATATGTGGGAAGAACAACACACACAACCAAGTCATTAACCAGTAATGTGACATGCTAATGCCCGCTGGTCTTTCTAATTCCTCACACACTCGTTATCTCCTGAAAACAGTCAGAAGGAGGACGACATTTAATATGTCTGTAGATATCACAATGAAAAACTGCCAAACAATGACGGCAAAATATGGCATTAAATATTAGTGTTTTACTGTATAATTAACATTTATACAAATTCCTTTGTACAGGTTTTGTTTTAAAAGATGGCATGAAATATGACTGTACAGTCATATTTCATGCCATCTTTTACTTTTTCCCGGTAAAATCTACAGTGCAGCTCTGGTAAGGTTTCTAAAGACAGAGTTTAAATTCTTTAAAAAAAACAAAACAACATTTATTAATCATCTGTCATGAGTCAGTTAACTGCTGTTCTCTGAAAAACACACCTAATAAAGAATATATGAAGTAGAAAAAAGGAAGGAAGGAAAAGAATGATTCGCAGTTGTTGATCTGCGAGAGAGAAAGAGGGAAGAGAGCGAGAGAGGAAACTGAACAGAGAGAGAGAGAGAGGAAACTGAACACACACACACACACAGAGACCGAGAGAGAGAGAGAGAGAGAGGGCATTAACCATGCGCACATGAGAATCAGACAGGCTGAGAGAGAGAGAGAGAGAGAGAGAGAGAGAGAGAGAGAGAGGGAGCAGCAGAGGGAGAAGAAAGGCTTAATTAATTCAGGGTGGATGGGAGGGATGTTGCCGCTGTCCCTGTCGAGGCTCCAGTACCTCTGTTGTCGTGCTGCATGTAGCCGTGTGTTCCTGTGAGCAGAGCGGGAGAGGAGAGGACGACTCGGCTGCTGCTCGCCTGCTCTACACTGTAGACACTGTAGTCCAGCCCGGCCGCATCCTGGAGCCCGCTGTCCGACTTGTCTGACTAGCTGGGGCTTCACTAAACCACTGAACAGGGCTGTTACATGGACTGTAGTTGGAGCTGTGATGGCCAGAGGTAGGGGAGACTTTCTCTGTGATTACTCTTCTTCCTTTCATGTCGATGATCACGCTGCTTTTTCTTTGACTGTCTCCTCTGTCTTGTCCTCTCTGTCTCTTCAGCACTCAGTCACACCTCCCTCCTTGTCTCTTGTTGAATTTCCTTTTCTGGACCAGTTTTGTTCTTGCTTGTGTGCACAACATTTTCTCACTCCAACTTCTTTATTTTTAATTCTGTGTGTGTGTGTGTGTGTGTGTGTGTGAAGCAGAGATGCTTTGGCTTTGTGTTGAGGTTGAACTCTTGTAGTTGTGGAGGTTTGAACAGCAGTTGATGTGTGTGTGTGTGTGTGTGTGTGTGTGTGTGTGTGTTTGGGTGGAGATGGATTAAAAACAAAATGTCTCAGACTCATTATGCCTCGAGAACCACAACAAATCAACACAACATCATGTCTGTAACTGTGGTTAGAATCCAGGCAGCAGCTCTCAGGGTCAGGTCACAACATGGAGAGGCTTTTTGTGATGAATGACGGATGTATTGAACTGAAAATATACTCCAACATGTTTCAGCAATAGGGTGACCTTTGTTCAGGAGTTGCAAGCTGAAGGACAATGCAAGAACATTTCACATAATCAGTAATGACTCATTTTAATACAAGATATATTAAATTGAAAGTGTGTATCTAAAAATGTGTCTGCATTTCCTCATATTATGTTAATCTTGTGCTGTCCTTAGTTCCGAGAGGGAGAGGTAAGATACAGAAAGGCTGAGATAATTATTATGAACTATAATTCTCCCACTATGACTTTATATTTTAGTCTCTAATTAAACTCTATTGGTTTTTGAGTATATGTTAATGTCACTCCCTTCTAATCCTAGGCTGCCTCCTTGAGAGTGGTGCTTTAGCATGAGACGGCTGACTTCTCATGATTAATCTGCAGCCGGCACGCCTAATTACATCTCATCAAGCAATCACCAAATGCGATGGTTATTTATTCCTTGACAACATCCACTTGGTCGGTGATAAACATTAGGGATCCTCGTCTGCGAGAGCACAGCGAAGCCAGCAGCGAGTCAGAGCTGAGGGAGAATCAGGAGAAGAGGGATCAACAGAGGGAAGGAGAGAGGCAGCAACTGAATAAGGTGGAGAAAGAGTGTAAAGACAGAGGATGGATAGAGGGTGAAGGGAGGAGGATCGTTTAGCACCACTGTCATATGCAGCTCACGTCCTCAGTCCCAAGAAAGAATATAAGCACCAGCGTGTGCGCTATATGTCTACGTGATGCCGCCATGTGTGTTCAAACTGTGTTATTCATGTTGACATCATGTCTCTGCGAGAGGCCAGCTGGTGGGTCAGTGGAGGTCTGTGAAGATGGTGGTGAAAGCTTCCTGATGATGATCCCTGTGCCATCAGACAGTAATTCATCACATGGATTAAGAGGTGAACAATCGCCTGTCTGAACATGGATCTGTGTGATTAGGACGAGAGCATGCACAGACCCACTCAAATTGATTCCTTTCATTTCCGTACTGACCCGGATAGAAGACACCACCAACACCCCCCTCCTCTTAAGCAACACCTGTTTTTTGAGCAAGATCTTTAGACAAACATTTAAAACAATGTTTAAATTAAAACACTGTAAATCACTAAAAGCTAGTTTGTACATAAATATTTAATACCTTGCGCGTGACCCGGTGCTTCTTAGTCGTTATTGTCACTGACTGAATCAGTAGCTTTTGGCACTACAGCTC
The DNA here is from genome assembly GCA_028641955.1 of Protonibea diacanthus. Taxonomy (NCBI): domain Eukaryota; kingdom Metazoa; phylum Chordata; class Actinopteri; family Sciaenidae; genus Protonibea; species Protonibea diacanthus. Next base: position 2,084,023 of record CM053986.1, read on the forward strand.
CCCTTACAGGTGACTGACAGTTGTTGATACGATGAATTGTACTTCCAGAGTAAAAACCCACTGAAGAGCTGAAAATCCACAAACAGACAGGCAGCTGATGATGAGCAGATTATCAACAGTCGGCCTAGTTTTATGCCTTATGTCTGAACAAGCATCGCGCTGAAGTTGGAGTTGACATGGAGTTTGTCTTAATGTGCATTTGATTTTAGATTTAACCTGCAATGACAGTTTTTTTGGGCCACTGGGGGGCAGCAGAAACAAGTTATGCACACATGGTTGACATATTGTCACTTTTGAAGTTAATACATGGGAACAACGACACACACAACCAAGTCAATAACCAGTAATGTGACATGCTAATGCTCCCCACACACTTGCTTGTCATCTCAGTCAGAGGAAAACATTTAATTTGTTTTCATGACAACATCTAGCCTTTTTAAATAACTCTGTCACTCCATTTCCGCAGTAAAGACTTAACACAACACTTTCCATTTGTTGGGAATTTGTTTATTCTGTGGCAGGAAAGCACTTAGTGAACAAAAGCGAGGGTGAAACTCTTGAATGAGGCCTAACCTGCCTAATCGAATAGTGCAGACACACTGCAGCACTCTTGTTTGTCTCATAATAACAGGCCTGCAGTCACATTATTTGCTTTCGCTGGAATGTAAAGTCTGAATATTTGTGATGGTTTTATTGGCTGGAGTTTTTGCAAGTGCAACATGAGGTCACGATTGAAGGTGGACTGATTTTCAGGATGTTTTCAAGGGATAACAGTATAACAAACTTTATTTAAAGCATACTGAGGCCTTTATGTTTGCGTCATGTTTGGTAACTGTTGGCTGATTGGTGAAAGATGACATATGTTAGTGAAAACACTGTAAGAACTGTAAGCTATTTTAATATTATTTATTTATGCTTTGCTCACATATTTAATATGAGTAGAATCAGAACTGGGAAGAACTCAAATAGATGTTTGATAAAATCTAAATTCCCACAGCTCCTTGTAGACCTTCATGTGATTTTTCATATAGTACTTCTGACGTTTTTTTCCCCTCAAAAGTTCATTTAAAGCACCCCGCCACTCAAAAACATGTTTTGCTTATCATTTTGTCACTTGGATGTTTGTGCAGTTATTTTCACATTTATCCTCTGATGGATGAACATTTCTCTGCGCTCACCTCAAACCTTCCTTTAACCTGTGTAAGTATGAGCAGGATTTTAACTTGATGCTGTGATGTGTAATTGTGAAAGCCCCAGCAGATATACACTGAGAATGAACTTTTCAGTGAAGGAGACAGCTTGTAAAATTAAGAATATTTATTATATTTTAACTTTTTTTGTGAGACAAATTACTGTTCCAGTTAATTGCTGGGTATTTTTTTTATTTGTCTTAAAACATGTCTGGAAGGGTTTTTCAGATTAAGACATGTAATTTAAGGCTTCAGTGTATGCAGATACAAAGTTTTGAGTCTGTGGATTCAAGCTCTGGAAAACAGTTTATTTCATTTCACATCATACCGTCTTAGACCAAAGAACGAGCATGTAAGTCTAATATTTCAGTTTGGGTAATATTCCTCTTTAAATACAGTGCAATCAGTTGTTGTGGATAGCTTGGCCTTTCCATTCCCCTCTGCGTTTTACACACAATCCCCCAGTTGCCATGACACCCATGCCTTCCATAAATACTCCTGGTATTTGTGAGGCTACATCCCCAGTAGGTTAGAGAACAGAAAGCCGTGGCCCTATGTGAGCCTTGCCTGCAGCAGAGCTAATCGCAGATCAATCCACAATGTTCCTTAGATAGTTTGAGTGTCAGCTGCAGTGCCATTTCCAAGCCCAGTCTGCTCCACTGGATCCCCAGTACACCACACACATCATTTCTCCCCCCCCCCCCCCATCTTTGTAACCATGACAGTGTACACCTGCTGTAGGCAAATAGTCTGGTAGAACTTCACAAGATGACTAACGACACTGAGGAAGATCTGACGTTCATCATACTAGTCTCTGCTGCAAGCTGTGAAAACAGAGCTGATGATTCATTCTGTGGAGCTGGAAAGTACGACCGGAGAGGAGATCACATTTTTAAAAAAAGATTAAGTGGAAACAGTGAGTTCTGATAACAGGGGCGAGAGGCGAAGATGGTCTCGGACGAGAAGCGGGAATAGTGTGCGTGTGTGTGTGTGATTCTGTGTGATCGTATGTGTGTCTTGTCAGGCCTTGACAGGGGATTAGCAGCACTCCTTTTATGGGTAAAGATGTAGCTGGGTCTGCAGCCCCTAAGGTTAACTGTGCCCCCGTGCAGTCGATTCTGTGAAACACTATTAGCTACTCAATTTGTCTTGAACTGTGTCTGTGGCATGCGCTGTTTCCTTTCTGAACCCCCCCCCCACACACACACACACACACACACACACACACTGAAAACCTCATACAGAAGGAAACTCTATCCGGAGTGGAAAACAGTTCTCCTTTTTGAGGAATGGTTAACAAAAAGCACTTCATTTAAAAAGGCCAGTTCTCTGTATTGTTGCCATTGTCACTGCTAATTCCTGTTGGTCCAGGGGACAGTGCATACTCTACAGTCATGCATGGCCACTGACTAACTGAATGTACCAGTCACTTTTTTGTCAGCAAGAAGTTTCATTGGGTCGGTTCATAAACACACACAAAATATAGATTTATGAACAAGATAAGGGGAAGACAATGAAAGATAAGAAACATGACAATATGAAAAGTACAACACAATTAGCAATTAGATAAATTAATTAGAAAAAATAAAAGATGATGTATGAATGTGTATATTCTTTTCTGTCTGCAGTCAACATTTAGAATCTTATTGATCATTGAAAAGATGTTCTGTTCCATCATGTATGCAGGATAGACAGGAGGAGAGCTTTGGATAAATAATGTTTTCAGTTTTGATTCAAAGATAGATGACGGGCTCTGTGATCTCTGAACAGTCACACTGATGGCCTGAATTATGCTGATTTCATGTAGGACAGCCTTGATATTGATACTTTACCCACCAAGGTGGACATAAACAGGAGAGTCAAGGCTCTGAACCACCCGCATGTTATTTATAACCAATTACTTAAAAAAAAAAAATGCACATATCCACATTAATAAAATATTAAACACAAGCTGATGATTTTCTCTCATTACACATGACACAATCCATACTTTGTACTGTTACCATGTGTCAACACGATGGTTGAGTTTTGTTTAGGTTTAGTAAAAGATTGTGGTTGAAGTTATGTTGAGACCTTTGTTGCCATGGTTGATAATGTGGTTATTCTTAAAGTAAAAGAACACTGACCTCCAGTTGGAAGTGAACAGCAGTGTCCCACATTAAAGTCCAATATTTTGTTGACCCATCTATCCACTCCGGCCTCCTCCCACCTGACATATGTCATTTTTGAGGGCCCTAGTGTCCTAATACCAGGCCTGATCCTTCTGTGCCTAATGAACAGCCATTTTAGGTTTTAAAAATACTTTTCCTAATGTAATAAATAGAACCTTTAAAAGTTCAACAGTGTTACAGTGTTGGGAATTACATAAGATGAGCCCGGTTCCACTCACAGACTTTGATCCACTAAGTCCACGAGAGCTCAGGGAGCTGTCCCACTGGGAAATCAGCAAGTGTTCGAGTGTTTGAGGGATCTTTGCTTGACTTTTTGAGGATTTTATGGACAAATCTGTAATTCCTGGTTACTTTGCTCAAGAATATAAACCCACTGTGTGTAATGTAACCATGTGTGCGTGTTATGTCCATTCAAAATCTTGTCATATCACTACATACTGTAACAGCTTTTCTTTATTATTCTGTATTGTACACATTAAGTAATGTGTCTTAGACTGCTATAAAGAGCCTAATGAGCCATTACAAGTGCTAATTGTTGCAAACACAGCAGAGGAAACCTGCCATAGGATCCAGGTGATTGAAGTGATTGAAGTGCTTCAGTGACTAATACTGAAGAATTGGCCCTCGTTTTGTCTCGGAGTGAAGGGTGAAGGAATTAAAACCTCAACCCACGCACACTCGAGTTGTTTGATTTCCTTCTTTTGTGGGAAGCTATGAAGCGATGATGATGGCAAAAACTGTGGATTTCAGGCTCGCACAAAAACACACCTACACACAGGAAAATGCAAATCCAACCCAAGGCAGACACGAGCCGCTGCTGCAGGTGTGCAGACGCTGTTAGAGTCAGGAGTCACCCAGCCAAATCCCATCCTGCACTTAATGTGTTATAAGTAAGAATGCTGCATGTGTGTTTCACTGAACTGAAATGTTCAGCTGATGTGATAAAGCAGATAAAATGCAGAGCCTGTGATGCCATGCTGAACAAACACGCCGTTTTGAGTAGGACACTCTGCTCTCACTGAGTTTAGGTCTTTGAGAGAGTGAGCTTTGACTGTGTGATCTTGAACACTCTGGCTTGTTAATTATATATTATATATATAATAATTAGCGTACTCGAGTCCTTCATGAAATTTCTGTTCACTTTCTGACTGCACTAAATTTCAGTTGACCCAACCTTCAGTGGGCCATTTTTCACCTCCTTGTTGGTACTCGCCAGGTGGAAGCGTGAGGCTACGAAACGGCAGTGCTCTCTGTCACAGGCACGAATCTGGTTAACTGTGTCTCCACATTATAAACATTTACATTGAAGATCAGTTTCACATGTGTGATTACAGCCTAAAGGCCTTTACTCGAGTGAAACATGCAGCTGAGCTCTCGTGTCCGTGCAGATTTGGGTTTTCAGTTTCAGTTTTTAGTCTTTTTTTTTCTGCACTTGCACAAGAAGCGCTACATCGTTTTAGTAAGACCCACCACATAATGCAGGTGCAAACTGAGTTTTTCAGTAAGCTACTGACCCAGTTATAGCGCGAGGCTCTATATTTAGCAAGTGCATGGATCATGAAGATTATCGCAGTGCTGAAAATGACTGATGTTTGACACAGAAAAGCTGCTGTTGGTATCCATTTAATGGCTTATGGCCTATGGCTTCCTGCAGCAGACGTGCCCACAGTAAGTGAAAACACTTTGCTGGTGAGAGCATATCTGTGTCGAGCTGCTATCAGGGCTTCCACACACTCTTCCTTTAGCGAGGGCCGCCTAGCCCACAGCATCCTGCTAAACACTCTACAGGGGAATGTCAGCCAGTGGCATCCTGTGCGACATTTAGCTCCCAGTTTTATGCTAACTGTGTAGTGTACTGCCTGACTCTGAGTCTGGATCAACCCTTCACGTTTGTCACCATGTTTTGTCAGAGCTCCAGTTTGTGTTCGGCGGCCCTCCTCTTCAGTGTTATCACTGTAATCATCATCAGTATCCTAATTTGGCAGTGCTGCTCTCTCCACATGCTTTATGTCTTAGAACACCTCTTGGTGGTGAATGTGCAGACACAACAGCAATAGAATGCTGTGTTGGACTGGACAGAACGGTAATTAATTGTTAAGTCTCATTGAGTTTAAGATTCCTCTGGGTGTAGTCACCAGGAGTTTGGAACGTTTTTCATTGTCTCATCATTTGACTGCCGTTTTTAAATGTCTTGTCATTTTTTGTCACAAAACATTACAACTGCTTGCCACTGACTGACTCTTCAAGCTTTCAAATGAAAGAGTTGGAGCACTGATGAACATAATGTACCATGGGGTGTTAATAACCCCTTCTTTTTTTCTCTTTGTCTTCTGTTTGGTAACGCCACGATTCTCTGTGAGTCACTGACGCCAAACAAACCACAGCACTGAGGCAGCACATTTGAAGATGCCTCATACAATGGGTGTCCTTTGGTCAGGTCTATTTCCTCCCACACATTATTGAGGAAGAGTTAAAGATGGAGAGACACTTAAGAGGAATCTTGTGTTTAAGGAAACTTGCTTACACTGTGGCAGAGAAGAGCCATCAATGTGTCATGGCAGAAGTGGACCTTCTGACCACCTTAGAAATACATGCAGTAACGCCCTGTAAAAGGCGACTCCGTGTCATATCTGGGTAACATGTAAGTTAATGTTGTCCAGTGTCAAGCCTCAATTAGATCATACGATGATACAATTTACAATAGCCAGGGCCGATCATAATATCTTGCACTGGGGCCCATTATATTACACTGCTGCTGATGATTCATACATTTTCCATCCACCAGTTTTTAGATGCATTCTCAAAATATCCTGAAAGGCTACAGTCACACATACATACGTGAATTCAGGGGAGTGTCCAGCATCTTTGCTGTTGGTTTGAGGCTCCACATGAAGAAATGTGTGACTGGGCCCTTGTGCAACCCAAATTTAAATAAAGACTAAAACATCCACAGAAGCTTTCACTCTGCTGGACAGATGAAAATGGTGGACAGCAGATCTGTGTGAAGTTGTGAGCAGACTGTAATGTTCCTTGAATGAACATAAAGCGAATAGAAATTACATATTTCTATCATGTTTCCTGCGTCTTTTTCCAACCTTTAAACAAGCAAATGCAGCCTGTCCGAGGTGTGGTATCTTTGGACAGAGTGAGGCTAGCTGTTTGCATTACTGCCATATATTTAACATACAAGAGTGAGAATGGCATTGACCTTGAGCTGACTACTGTTTTGAGAGAGTGAACTCCTATTCTGTAGTTAAAAAAAAAAAGTGGTTTGTGGTAAAAACAGACAAAGACATATTGAGGAGACGCAGACACAAATGATTCATAACTTGTCATTACATCTGCTCGCACCATCTGCAGCGATCTCTCTCTCCCTTCCTCCCTGCATCTCTCAGTCTATCTCTGTCGTGGTGCTGCTCTTTGTCGTGCACTCCAGTGACGTCATAGTTGCCGGGCAACCTCGTGAGCAAAACAGAATCCCTCTCTGCACAGAGGGGAGGCCCCATACGCTCTCTGTCTCTGTCACACGCTCACAGTATATACATATACATCCCCCATTTGTTCCCTGTGCTCGGTAACATCACTAAACCTGTGCAGCCCATTAGTACCTGCCACCCTCCACATAATCCAGGAGAAGAGATCAACTGATAGGAGGGGGAACCATGTTAAGTGGCAAAGTAAGAACTCTGCTTCACTTTGAGAGCTTGCTAAATTTAGGATAAAGATCAGACCGGAATTTGATTTTATGTGCAGAAGCTTCTGAAGCAGTGACTTTGATGTTGGGAAATCCTTCTCAGGCCAAACCTTTTCAGGGTTTAATGATGTATGCTTTCAGCGGGAATGAATGCACTACTGGCAATCAGCCCATTGGACGTCTGTTTAGCTAGCTGCAAAGCTGTGCGCATTTTTTTAAACAGTGAGAACACATTTTTTATCCAACACTGTGTTGGATAAAAAATTATGAATTTAATGATTGTGATTCAAATGAATTAGATCTAATATACCAATAAAAGATCAGTCACAACACAGCTGGGTTAAATGTATCAGTGTGATCTCATCACAGCATCATAAACAACCACTAAAAGAACATGTTGATGCCTTTGAAGCTTTTTGAGTCATTTGACGCTATTAGAGGTGCACGTGTGATGAATTTTGGACATGTAGGAAAGGACATGACAAGTCATGTGACCTTCCTCGCCATGGTAACAATAATAATGTGGTTAAAGTTGTGAAGTTTGGTTAGATTCAGGTGACAAAACAATGTGGTTATACTTCAAACAACAGGGTATGACTGACCCAGAGACTTCAATCCATCTGCAGCAGTACACTGCTGTACAGTGACACATGTAGGCCACTGCCAAAAAGGAGAACTGATTTATTTTAATGAATGCTTTATGATTCCACTTGACCTCATGTGTGTGTGGGTGTGTGTGTGTGTGTATATATATATATATATATATATACACACCTGATACAGTATATATAATATCGGATTCAACCTATGTACCGGTGTGCAGTATTTAAATGCGCAGTATAGTGTGCAAAGTGTAGTGTGTGAAGTGCATGTGGAGACTGTAAGTAATAACCATACCGCAGATTGGTTTAGTGTTGTAGAGTTCAAAACAAGCAAAAATCTTCCTCTGCCAGCTTACTTGGTGTTGTCACTGATGCTAAAAAATCAGTATGACGTATAACTTGTTAACATTATTTGCAATAGCCAGAAGTGATCACTGAACCTGCAGTGTTTGTCTTTATTGGCTAGCTTGGAATAAATGTAATTCCGTTCTAGCTCTGACAATCTGACAATCCTTCATGTCATATGACTATAAAGCTGCTCAGATCTTTGCTGAAATGCAGACGTGAGGTTGAGCACACGTCAATCTGCACAACATGAGACATTACCACTTTGGGAGTAGTCAGGAAGTTAAAAGATACAATAACAGAGTCACAAACCATAATGTTTTGGTCATAGTTCTGACACATGGTGGGTGGAAGAACTATAAAAAACAAATGTTCAACTGAAACCAACTGCTGGTGACAGCAGAGCCACAGGCAGGACAGGGAGGTCAGTCACACAACTGCAAACACTTCTGGTTTTGAGCTTTTAATCTGTTTTTTGCATGTTTTGTGTGTACCGTACTTTCTCCTTCATGCTTGGAATGGAGTGTGAGTGGAAGGGGTTGCAAACTGCAACTAAACCACTAGATACTACTACTATCCTCCACACTGGTCCTCTATAAAGATGATCTTATGAGATTTGTTGCATCATATGGGTTCATCTCAGTGTGGCCTGCGTGTTTGTGACCCTCTTCTATTTGATATATGTTCTATGCAAAATGTTTTCAGTGAATGTGACCACAGTCAAATCATGATGATCTGTTCTCACACAATACACTGCCAGGGTGATGGGCAGTACTTAAAAATAGACTGACTCTGTTATCAAGATGATTGAAGTCTTTTCAGTTTGTATTTTATGCTTAGATTGAATTACAATACAGCTTTATTTTTTACATATTTGTAGATATTTTAGAATTTCTCCTCAGTATCTGCAGCAGTACATCCAAAGACCCAAACATTGTGAATATATTTACACCAAATGCATCCAGATGTTGACTCAACTTACTCAGTGGCTGGAATAATAAGTGCAATGTTTTTATTCCAATCTGAATTTTGAGAAGTAAATTGAAACTGTAGAAAAGCATTTCTAAAATAAGTTGTTGTTATTCTCTGTGAATTTGACTTCACTTGTGCCTTTACCTTCTGTGCCTTGGAAGTTCATGTACTCCAGCATCAGTCAGGTCCCCTCAGCTCCTACTCTGTCTGCAGCATGAGCAAAGATCCTTTATTGGAGCCAAGATAGTTCATCCACCCATTTTCTGTAACCGCTTATCCTTATCAGGGTTGCAGCAGGCTGAAGCCTATCCCAGCTGACTTTGGGCGAGATGCAGGGTACACCCTGGACAAGTCACCTGCTCATCACAGGGCTGACACATAGAGACAAACAACTATTCACGCTCACATTAACACCTACCAGCAATTTAGAGCCACCAATTAACCTGTTAAGTACATGTCTTTGGACTGTGGGAGGAAGCCGGAGAGAACAGACACGCAGACACGAGGAGAACATGCAAACTACTTGACCTGGCCTTCACCAGGGTTCAAACCAGGAACGTTCTGTGCTAACCACTGCAGCACGGTGACTCCAGATTGATGCTTTTTATTTTACACTTTTGCAATGGAGACATTTTCATTGCAGAAAAACACAGATGGAAGTCATAACATTAATGAGGGCTCTGTTTCAGTGTCCCAGTGAAAGCCATGGCCCACAACTCCACAAAGTAAACTGGATGCAGCCATTAGTAATGTTATGAATTACACTGATGCCATTTCCACTGCTGCAACAAATGTGTCATGAAAAAGACGTACTGCATGAAATTTTATGAGATTATATGTCTCATTTGCAAGAACATACGTTATTTTGTATTAAGCAGAGAGCAATTTCATTTGAACAAACAAAACTCTGTTCTGCACTTAATGAATTTCTTTGCAGGTTTTAATTTTCGCAACACAACATGTGTGTTCGTGTCTGCCTGCATATGTCCTGACCTGACACAGCAGACAATAACATTTTGAAAAGCGCTGATGTCATCGTGCTCACACCAGATTAATAGACATTTGGGCAGTTTTGAGGGTAATGACTGAAAATGAACTTTTCTGTCATTTGGGTATGAGGACTTAAATGCTTCAGCTGTTTTAAGAGTGAGGCCGGATTCAGGCCAAATCTAGCACTTCAGCCCAAATGCAGGTTCTTCCATTCATTTGAATGTGGAATCTGCATTTTAGCTGCAGCATTTTCAAATGCTACCTATATACTCCACTTGTTGTGTCCTCACTTGGCTTGTTTCATGTACCTGCTTCTATATTTATGTCTGAAGTTTCCGTTATGTGTCTAAAAAGAGCAAGAGACAGTTGTGGTCGAGTGACATAGACAGTGGATGAAATACACCACCATCAAGAAAGCTAGTGAATCAGTGAACAAAATTATTTTCTAATTATTCCTTAGCAGCTAGGTTCATCACAAATAAACCACACACACCGCTGCACAGCCCTTGCCACAACACCTGATTTGGTCTGAATACCGCTTCAACATGTTAAAGGTGTCATGCTAACATCTTAAATACTAGCATGTTATACAAACATAAACAATAGCCCGTTACCAAACTAACTATACCCATGTTCACATGCTAAGCATCAGAAGGTAAATATGTAAGGTTGTGCATTGTACCCAGTTCTACATGTCGCTGTCCATCACTCCACCATCTCTCCACATTTGCATGTCTAAGAGCCCTTTGTATGTGTGTGTGTGTGTGTGTGTGTGTGTGTGTGTTTCTATTTCAGGTAAAATGCATGTAAAAAAAAAAAAAAAAAAACTTGAGTGAAAAAAGATTAATACAGTTTCTATTCTATTCTATTCTATTCTATTCTATTCTATTCTATTCTATTCTATTCTATTCTATTCTATTCTATTCTATCCTATTCTAACATTCCATCAAAGAATGCTATGAAGAGAAGAATGAGAATGAAGCTGCTTTACACTGATGTTTCTGTGCGTACTTAATATTCAAAAAAACACTGTCCATGTGATGTGCAGCCCTGAGTGTACGTGAGGAGAAGTCTATTGAGGATTGGTTATAGAAAGACTTAAATGAGAGGCCAGTACGCTTGAGAGTGGTGAGGTTGTGGGTATCAAAGAGATATTTTTTGAATTTAGTTTTCTTTTTTTTTTTTATCTCTGCTGAATTTTATTTGTGAGGAGAACCGCAGTGAAAACTTTCATTTAAAAAACTGGACACCATCTTGTCTTTTCAGAAACGTGTGCAGTGTTACTCTTCTTCACAGTGCACAGTGCAGTTTGACTCCACAGTTGTTTGTCCACAGTGTCTGGGACCTTTTGTGTTGGTTCAGGTTAGGCCAACCTTTGTCATGGTAAGGCTAACTTAGACTAGGACTTAACTGTAATGTAAAAAAATGATCTGTTTGGGTCTAATTGACATTTCTTGTTCTATAACAAACAGTGAATTTCCCATGAGAGTAGCCTCAGTGATGACTGTAACACCACCACAGGAAGTGACATCTTCTGAAATTAAAAACAGGTCAAAGGTGTTAAAGTGCTGTTTCAGCTCTCTGTGCACTTAATATATCACTATAGTTTTTACTTACTTTGATCAGTGTTGTTTCGCTCCGGTGATAAAGCTGGTCCAAGCGGTGTTTCCTTCAGCCAGCTGATTCCCAGGCTGCTCCTCCTCCTTCACATCCGTCATTCTCCACCTCCATCTCTGCTCTAAATCTCTTCGTTCATCATTTTCTGTCATCAGGTTTTTCTGTTTTATATACAGTTCAGAGAATGTTGATGATCATCTTAATTTATGTTCTCTCTCTCTCTCTCTCTCTCTCTCTCTCTCTCTCTCTCTCTCTCTCTCCAGGTCAGAGAAGGTGTTTTTCTGTTGCAGACCTGAAGAAACCTTGTCCATGACGAGTGCAAACAGTCCCCATGCATCCTTTGTTTTTGTATTTTGGCATTCAAAGTAAATTCAATATTCGCAGCAGCTCTGCAATATTCAGTGTGTGAAAGCGACGAGGCCCAGCTTCAGCCGAACACTTCTCAGTTGACCATCATCCTCCGTTTTCTGTCTCCGGCAATTCTCCTGTGGCCTCACTTTTTTAGACTTCAGCTCACAAGGTGCTTGTTCTAAAGAGGCAGCGATGACATTCCAAAACCTCTTCAGCTCAGTCTTATTACACAACTTGGCCCGAGGATAACCATCAATCCCCACAGCGGCACTCGTGGATCGACACACTCCCAGACAAAGAGCCCCTTCCCCGGCTTCAGGCAGTATGGGAGACGGGAGCTGGGTATGTCTGAGCCCAGCTGAGTTTGCACAGCTGCAACAATACAGTGAATGTGAGTACATACGTGTGTCAACCTGGGGGGGCCACATTTGTGTGTGTTCTTTTGTGTGTGTGTGTGAGAGAGAGAGAGAGATTGTGGCATATGATGAGTTTCTGTGTGTGGGGATCTGAGCAAATACTGTGTGGGTGTGTGTCAGGGCTGTGCAATATGACCAAAGTCTCACACATGGCACATTTGCTGTTAATTCAGTGAATATGTAGTTTATTGACCACACTGTCAGACTTTTCATACACAACCATACGATAGAAGTAGCCCTTCTTTTAGGTGCTTCCTTCTCCAGATTAGGGCCATGTGAAAAATGTGTTCACGTTCTGCGTTTTGTTCTCAAAAATCGAAACGAAATCAGAATTCTGACTTTTGGGAAACATTTATTCCACATGAAATACGAGCAACACAGAGGTGAGATTCATATCCATATTTTTGAGTTTTACATGGAATTCACTTTTTGTGACCAGTGATGTAAAAAACTTCTTCATCTGCACAAAGCTGAACATTTTACATTACTTCATTTGCCTGAACACGGTAGTGACAAAGAAAATGTGATGTAGTGGAGGGACAGGAAATTTAGCAATTACCTGCTGTGGATGTGTTGCCGTAGTACCACAGAGTGAGAGAATGAAATGAACAATAGAGGATAATATGAAATGATGGATGTTTTCCATGTCACATGATATAATACAGCCATATTGTACAGCCCTTGTGTGTGTGTAGCTGATGTTCAAAATCTTTGTTAATAAAACTTAATATTCTTGTATTCATGGTATAGCATGCAGAAGACTTTATGCAAATCAAATTCAAAAGAGTGCATGACTGGACTTAAGTTGGTGTGCAGACCCACAAGCCAGAAATGTGACCAATAATATGAAGTAAATGTCCCTAATAACTTAAACAACACAGTGAATATATTGTCTATGTATCTGATGTTAGCTGATCTGTGTTGTCTTCTTTGTTGCCTATGTGATAATGAGCATGTTGTGTTTGTCCTAGAAGTCTTGAAAGGACTGATTTAAAGTGAAGGAGATTATTTAATCATGTTCTATAGTTACTGAAACTCACTTAACTTACTCACTCTGTCATTTTCTGTGTGTAGTCAGAATGTCAGTCTGTTAATGACATTTGTTCACTCTGGGACTTGTGGCTATCTCTTCCCTCGCTAGCAAACACATTTGTTAGTCAAAAGAGCATCTGTCTTCTTGTTCCTGGTGGATTCTGCCTGTCAGCATGGATGATGAATAGAGTATGACTCGCTCATGCAAGCTATTCTGTTGAGGAATTACACAATCATGCATAAATCAGTATTTCATGTAGAAAGTGGAATCACATCAGGTCGTTATGTCAGATTGACTGATTGACTGGGAGGTCACTGACAGAAGATTCAAACCACTAAAACAGAGGAAGTTGGTATCCAAGCTTTGTTAAACCTGTGTGGGCAAACGTACGTAGGCTCTAGATCTATACTGTATGTGGCATAATTGTATGCATGCATGCTGATGATGCATGCTTTTATGTTGCATGTGAAGGAAGTCTATCTTCACTTAGACACTAACACTGTGACAGTTCTTTTCATTTCATCTCTGATTTATCTGGTTAATAGAATCAGATACTGTGATTAAAAACAAGTCCCGCATCATTTCCCCGTCAGTCACTGCAGTGCAAACATTTGAATTAGGGGAGGAAGTTTTATTACTTCTGCATAAGATCTACCAAACTTCTGCTGAGAAGTTCATCTGCCCTGTCATCACTTTTTATGGTCAATATCTTTATGATCTTTGTTAAGCTTTAATGAGGACCAGAATCAGGTAAATTGGTGGTAAATGTTGTCAGGCTGCACGCTAGCTTGAGAGTGTTGACAGGACCGTAGCGATGAGCAAGAAGCGGCGTTGTTGCCCAGCTTCCAGTGGTTGTTCGCCATGTGACCCCGCACAGCAGAGAACAGAAAGGTAATCCAGGTTAATCCTCACCCCATTCGTGTTGCTGTTGCTGTGGTCGTGCAGGGTTTTTGGTTTATGAGTCAGGTTGCTGTAGAGATAGGAGTATAATGGAAACATGACAAATGTGTACTCTGTGAAGGCCCCTGCAGGCTGGGAAGGTCTCATTTTTACTGATGGCGAGGAGGCGAAAGACAGGAAGGGCTTGTGTATCACCATCCAATCAATCAAGGGCATAATGAAGGACACGAGCTGTGTTTTTCTCTAGAGATGGGCGTATGTGAAGCAGCAAAGGCTAAAGGACTGCTGTAATTAATGTGCTGGATAATGTAATGAAACAATTAGTTCATCAGTTGATCACAAACAATTTCAGTAGCTGATTTTTGTTTTAGCTCCTGCAGTGTCATGTTATGATAGTTAATGTAATATCTTTTGGACAAAACGGATCATGATCTTTTATTTTTCACAGAAAAAACAATGAATTAGTCAAAACATAATCAGTGGATGAACTCTTAATGAAAACATTCATTAGCTGCAGCCCTAATTGAATCAGTTAGAACTGATTAATTGATTAATCAATCGACAGAAATGAATCAACAGTTTAGATAATTGCTTAATCATTTCAGTTATTTACCGAGCAGAGATGCAAAACTGTCTCTGGTCCCACCTGTGAGGATTTACTGCTTTTCTCTGTTTTATACAGTTATGAACTGAACACTTTTAACTGTTAATGCATGAAGACGCTTTAGACTTTGGGAACATGTGATGGACTGTCATTATTTACTGAAATACAATTTCACACAATTTCGCTAAGGTGATGGCATCAGATTATTTGGTTAAATGTGTTTTGTTACTGATGCTTTTGTTACTAAGCTAAGTGTGTGTATTAGAACAAATCTCAGAAAATATTCTGATAATCAAATGAAATCAAAACAGATCTGTGTTCTTCAGTCAAACCTCACTGTGAAGCTGAAACCAGAGGATGCTGAACATTATTGTTAATAAATGACTTCAAATGTTCAAATGATTATCAAAGTAGTCAATTAACTTTCCTTTAATTGATGAATTCATTCTGTAAAGACTGATTTCCTCCAGCTGTAATGTTGCTAACCTGAGTGCAGATCACTATTCACATGGTGCACACAGTTAATGCTGCAGACTGGATGATCTTACCTGAGACGGTACACTTGTCTGTCTCTCTCTCTATCTCTGCTCCTCCTCCTGTCACTGTGGACGTCTAACGCAGGACAGAAATAGGAAAGAAGCTTTACAGACTGCAAAGCTGCTGAGCACTACGAATAAAGAAGTGAAGTGTCATCCATAGTTGATTATGTGAACTGACGTGACGGGGTAAATCAAATGTGTGTCTGCATAAGTGTGTGCGGTAGTGGTGCCCGTGCACACGTGTATGTTTGTCCCCTGTAATTGTTTGGCAGATGATCGTGGGTGGAGGTCATAAATGTTCTAAACAGAGGCTCTGTGACATGTGCATGTATGTGTGTGTGTGCATGGGTATGGGATTAGCAAAGTGAGAAAGACACCATGTCCCCTTTTACTTTTCACTAACAGGGTGACTCAGGCTGAGCTGGACTGATGCAGCACCTCCTAGCACAGATGAGTATTTATCAGGGCATTCGTTAATGAGATGCGGCGTGTTTATTCACTTTTCGTGAACATGTCTCATCCAAAAGAACATTTTGAATGAGAGATATGATAACATAAACCTCTTGAGGAAATATACTTGGTGTGCGTACAGCAAAACAGGACTCCTCTGTGTGCTCACAAGGTTTTTTAGATGTGACTCAAATGTATCAAAGCAAACACACTGCAGTTAAAGTGAGGAGAAAATTCTGTTTTTCTCTTTCTCAGACTCCACGAAGAAGCTGAAGGATGTGCTGGAGGAGTTTCACGGTGATGGAGTCCTTTCCAAATACAACCCAGAGCAGGTGTGTCTCCATCAGCCTTCATCCGCTTTTATCTTTTATCTTTTATTTTGGTGGCTGATATTCTGCCTCACTCTGACACAGCTAGTGTCCGTGCGCACACAAACACATGGCGTGACGTTATCGGATACTCTTTTAGTTTCCTCTGATTCAGTGTGATATCAAGAAGCAGAGTGCTTAGTCATTCCACCACGTTTATAGATAAATGCTGTGGTGGAGACGCACCCGCGGCATCAACTTTGGCTCCTGACGTCAGCAGCTGTAGTGCAGACTACAGCGCGGGCTGTTTTATACCGCCGTCTGAACTTTGGACACTGACGCTATTTTCAGGGCTGACTCTTCTGACACTTCTCTCTGTCCTCTGTACATTCCCCACCTGGCATTGAAGTATTTGGTTCTTCTAAACTCAGCAATTAACTGTCAGCTTACTCATTTTCAGTGTTGATGTCTGTACATCATTTGATCCTGTGTGGTAACTTTCACTTTTTGGTTTCACACATATAGTTACATATATTATATATGAGCTGACTGACTTCAGTGCCAGTGCTTATGTCTCGAGCATTCACAAAACATGACTGACAGTTTACAAAAGCACAATATTATGACATTTAATTAAAACAAATATGTGTTTCAGCTGGTGTGTGTGTGTGTGATACACAGGTCTTCCCGACATTGCAATGTGTTCTGAATAATTAACGCAAAGCTTAAGCACAATGTGAAATATGAACCATCTGGGCTGAAGCAGACGGATCCTTCAGGAGGTCGATTTAGGGATCAGTTTAGTTACTAGAGGACAAGAAGTATCTGTGTTCTGCTGCAGGCTCGTGGCATATATTTGTCACTTTTATAGTTTAATATTTGTTGAGTATATATTGTGGGAAATCCCACAGCAATGATCAGCAGCCATGATCATTTTGTGGTATCGTAACAGTGTTGTCAACACTAATGATGAAGCATAAAGCGATGAAAGACTGTTTAGCTTTTGTTCAACGTCACGCTCATCTTTAACATGAAGCTCAATGAGGTGCTCTGTTTGATTATTTTTTTCACCTGCATCATCAAAGCACCCTTCCTGTCATCAGCCACTTCAAACAAACTGAAAGCGATGAAAATAGTTGTCACTTTAATTCATCTCCATGAAATCTTTGACTTTGCATGCATGTTCTCAGCGTGCACCCACAGAGGTATCAGGCTGGAATTTCTCTTTGACCACATCATTTCATCTGATTACAGTGAAAGAAGTTTTGTAAATTCAAACATGCTGCATGTTTTTTTTTTGAGAATTCATTTACATCTCCATTGAAATTCATATGTCAGAGGGAGGGGACAGGGGTTGGCGTCCACCTTCAGCCTAAACATGGCTGCAGTCACGTCCAATCGCTCCCTCCCCCACAGTATTATTGCCCCCTCTTCCTCTTCCTCTTCCTCTTCCTCTTCCTCTTCCTCATCCTCTCTCTCTTCATTATCACCTCCTCTTTTCCTCACTATTTGTGATGACATGACTAACGGCCCGGCTGGACGTTTGGCGCCATAGGGACCGGACTTAATGTTCATGTGGTCTTTCAGAGACCACACTGTCACCTGGCGCCACTGATGACCACTGTGGCTCTGCTTCTGCCATCTATCAGTGTGTGTGTGTGTGTGTGTGCATGTACCTCTAATGACTCATCTACCCACTGTGCCAGCTGTAGTGGAATCTTATTTTTTGCCATTGTGCAGCCTGGCCTCTTCTGAAGGAGTTTCAAACACTGATTAAAGACAGTGGAGAAAAAGAAAGAACAGTGAGTGACACTTCTAGCCGTCAGTCTTTTTGGTTTTTCTCCATTGAACAGACGAACAAGCAAACAGCAGCCCAATAATTCTCAGTGATTGATGAGTGACTGAGAGAAACACCCACAGGGTTTCCCTCCACAGCAGCAGGCTCCATTAGGCGTGACCAAAACGTTTTATTTCATTGTTGAACACGCTCGGCTCAAACTGTTTGGAAGCGTGTGTGCTTTGTCTTTTCACTGCGTGATATAAGAGTTGATGTGTCGGATATTTTTGGGGTCTGTTCTCGTTCTAGGAGGACCCCGCTTATTATTAACTATGGTCAACAGTGATTTCTAGCAGCAGGGAACAATGAGTTGGATTAGCGAAACATAAAATTGATGTGAAAACTGAATTCAATTTCAAAAAGATGAGCCTTTAAGTTCCCATGTAACAGAAAGCAGAGTGCTGTTTGTTTCTCATTCTTAAATGTTTCCTGTAAAAACAGGCGGATATGAACAAACAGATATCGATTGACATTTGTAGTAGCCAATAGTGAGTGCACTGCTGTTAGCGCTATGAGCTTGTCTCAATGTTTACTGGCCCACACTGAACACAACCTCTGAAATGAGGCAGTCTGTCAGGGAATATAGCGTCCTACAGATGTATCTTTATTGCTGGTTTAGCCTTCTGGCATCCCATGGCAATCTTTCCACCAGGAAAGTCTGTAAATCACCCCAGTGGTCTAACATTATTTCCGGTTGGTCTCAGAAGCCGTGCTCAAACCTGGTCCAGTCCAGCTGATGGCACAGATTTTGCCTGGCACGGCAGACAATTAGAAGTTAGCTACTTTAGCAAATGGTTAGGCTAAAGCTATCTGTCCAGTAAAGTTGTGCTTTTGTACAGTAATCAGTGAGGCCCGGACATAGATGACTGCAGCAGCCCTCACAGTCGCTCATAGACTGGATCAAACAGGAAGCACTCCACTCCAGCAGCGTCAGAGGAGACAAAGCGTTTCATTGGATGTGAAATTAGTAAGTTTATCAGGAAATGACAAACTCTAAAATACCATGAAGAATACCTGAAAACACTTTGTGTCAGTGTTGGTCCAGATATTAAACTTCATGTGGACTGTAAGCACATCAAGGATATCAGGTTCTTATGCTTTTGTTCATTTCTGGTCTAGTCCTTCTAGTCCAAAGTGGTTGCAGCCTGTCACAAAAGACTGTCTGATAACAGTGTGCTTTAGATGCAGATCTGGAATCTAGGCAGGACAGTCTGTAGTCTGTAGTAGCCTGAAGTTTAATGCCAGAAGAAAGTCAATCAAATCATTCTGACAGCCGTGCCAAAATGAAAAAGATTAAATGAACCATGTAAATGTGTCACAGCTGCCCTTGGGAGATATTTAAAGATTGGCAGCCTTAAATGTGAGTCCGCTCACAGGGAAAATGATCGTCGCTTACTCTGGGGTCAAAGTCTTTTTCTGTGTGCTTACATTCAAGGAAATCTCTCAAATATGAGCACAGCTTTTTCTATTTTCTGATTTCATAAATTGTACGTCTGTAGTGTATGTAAAAAGACTGTGTGTGTACACATGAGCATATTTGCCTGTAACTTGCCATTCTCCACGATGCACAGCAAATTAAAGACTCATGATTTGTTTGGCCAAATAAGGAGAAGTGAGTGATATGAATAATGCCTGGCTGGCTTCGGGAGCTGTCAGGGTTAGGTCAACAGTCTTGAGCAGAGGGAGGATCCTCATCACGGTGTGTTCTTCTGTGATGGGCGTCAGTTACTGCAGCTTCAAATCCTCCGGACAGGAGCACATTAGAAGCATATTTTCTCTAAGTCTTGGCATGCAAAAGGGATCAGTTTTACTTTGTCCTATTTTGGTGTGAACCAAATGTTCCCTGGGAGGAAACGGGGTCTGTCCATACTGCAGCCTTCTAATGTTCGCATAGTGTATTTTCTTTTATTTAAAACCAGAGAGGAACTCTTGACCGGACACGACTCACCTAGAACTGATTTGGCAAATGGTCATCACTGGTGTGATGTAGATGTATAGATGTAGAAATACAAGTGACTCTTTTTTGAAATTTTAAACAAAAATTGTGGGAAAATGCCAAACAGTTTCTCGTTCTAGCTTCTTAAATGAGGTGATTTGTTACCTGTCTTTGTCACAAATCATTATGGGTGGTGCAGTGGTTATCACTGTCAACTCATGGCTCCGACCACCAGTCTGCAGGGACCTTTCTGTGTGGAGTTTGCATGTTTTCACCCTCCCTCTCTCCAAGACAATGCAGGTTAATTGGTGACTTTAAATTGTCCATAAATATAAATCACTAACAGTATAAAGAGTGGACAGTGTATCCGTGATGTAACCCACGGGTTTCCAAAGAGCCGTTTCATGCCATGTTGGTAGTCCTGCCTCCCGTCCCGCATCCCGTCTAATCTAAATTTGTCAAAGACAAGGATCATCTGTTATGGCACCCACCTGTCAATCAAAGTGACCACGCTCTTATTCTGCATAAATTTAAGCCTTAATATAATCTGAACAGGTGAGTTGTATATAAATTCACCCTCAGTACAGTTGTCATGAATGGGGAAATTAGCTATAGAGACCAAAACTGTTTTTTGTACCAGGCTGTAAACATGTTTATTTCTGCTGTGAAGTTGATTTCAACATGGGGACTTATGGAGACTGACTCACTTCTGTAGCCAGCCTCAAGTGGACGAGAAGAGGAGCTGCAGTTTTTGGCACTTCCCCCTAAGCTTCACTTCACAGCCATGGAAGTTGCAGCTTGGTGTGAACATGTCTAACCCTAACCCTGAGATGATGTGGCGACTTCAGTGTGTACCCACCTCTCGCCACCTGGGATCAAAGTCACCTGGGATTGGCTCCAGCCCCCTCTGATAATTCTAAGCGGTTATGAATTATAAACAGAATGTCTTTGGGTTTTAGACTTCCCATTATTCTGACATCCCATAGACTAAACAATTGATCTATTCAAAAAAAAAAAAAAAAAAAAAAAAAAAAAATCAGCAGGTTAACCAATAATGGAAATAATGGTTGCAGTCCCGATGTGGTCACTTCCTTTGGGAACACGAATGACTGAGATGTATTGTTAATAGACCTCTGTAGGGAGGGAATAGGTCATATATTTGCAGAATATTCACTTTTTTTTTTTGACTAGTTTCTAATTTTCTGATCTGTTTCAGCTCAAATGAATCCAAGCATCAGAAATGTTAGAGAAATATGTGTGTTTGACAAAGAATGTGTGCATACTACCTGATATGTGTGCTTATTTGATCAATCACCTTTCATTTGACTTCAGAGTATGTGATCAGATCACCTCTGCTTGGAGAACCAAACAGTCCCTGCAGAACTGTGGATTGCTCTGTGTGATCTGCAACCTAACAACCACTGACATCTTCACTGACGATACAACCTTGCACAAAGCAGCTAACCCCTTCTCTTCTTCTACCCACTCCTCCCTCACTCTTTCCTTCTTTGTCCTTTATCCCTTTCCCGTCCGTTGTTTTCCGACTGTTAAACAGAAGCAAGACGTTCTCAACCAAGTAAGCCTCAGCCCGGCGGGCTCTGCTCTGCATGCTGTGTGGTGTCTGTGTCAGCAGACTGCATGCACATTCTGTCCACTAACATAACATAACCCAGCCTTATCCGCTACAGATGGTCTGTCACTGTGCCACAGGGGGGAAAAGGCCAGAGGTCATAGCGTCACTGAGTTGAGTTGGGTGCTACTATGCACCCACCACATGGCTGTGTGAAGGGCAGCTGAGGGAGGGAGGGCGGATAAATGGAAGGAGCATTACATGTCTGTATCCAGCAGTCTGTGTTAATATGACCTCTTTCCTGTCTGTACTGCTTTCTTTACATTGTTTTGTTTTCTTTGAAGCCATCAGGACTCTAAATGCTAACGGTTCATCTGGGTGCAGCTTCCAGCACCTCTGTTCTGCTCCTGCTAACCTTAATGAGATATTCTGTGGTGGTCAGTCAACTGGTGTGACAGACATTTTACTGACCTTTAAAGCCTGGCTGTGAAGTCTATTGAGAATGTTTTCACTTTAATGGCTTCAAACCATGTCGTCATTAAGCTCTTACTTATAAATACTGGCATGTCACCCCAAATCGAGGCTGCAGACATCCATTTCAGGTCTGATCAACTTGAGCCAAAATGTCCATCATGTCTTTCTTCTTTTCATTGATGTAACAAAAGAATTGTGCATCTGTGGTTAGTGTGAACTTCATTTCATGAGTGTACCTCAGTAATTCTGCTAACCTGTTTGCTCTTTTCCCTCTCTCCACGCAGCCCATTGATTATGAGGGCTTCCAGCTCTTCATGGCCACATACCTGGAGAATGACATCCCAGAGGAGCTGTGCCAGCACCTCTTCACCTCCTTCAAGAGCAAGACGGGAGGCTGCTCTCCTGATCAGTCTCGTGCAGGAACGAGCTTGCTGGGTAAGCTTTAACAACGCCAGTCAAACTTTTCATGGGAGCATACTCATTTCACCGATGTCACAGGACACAACAACGATCCAGTGTCATGAGTTTTTGCTATTAGCTGTTTCATTCATACAGATTCACTTTGAACTAATCCAGAAAAAAACTGTCTGGATATTGAACACAAGGGAGCTTAAAAGATACTGATCAGAGGATGAGATTAATACATTAATAGAAGCAGACAGACCTATTCACTTTCCCAAAGACATTATGCTCTTTCCAGGATATCCATGTCATGTCTGAGGTTCGATTCCTTGCCTCACAGTCTGATGCTTTGGGATAAGATACTGAACCTGCATGTGTTTGGGTGATCTCAGTAGTTTTGTCAGGGCTTTGGATATGTAGTGCTCCTGATGAGCAGCCTGTGAATGGGTGGATGTGTTGTAAAAAAGTGCTTCGAGTGGTTGGTAGACCAGAAAAGCACTATATAAATACAAGTCCATTTACCAAATGAGTCATACTGACCAGAGCAGAAGACAGAAATCTCTGTGTTGTAGGTCTCTTGCTCCTCGCTCTGTGCAGCATGTAAACTGTGTCCGCCTCCATCCTTGAGTGCTGTGTGGGCCCTGGCACCGGGATCTGCCTATCTGCTCCTCGCTGCAGAGCAGCTGAGGTGACAGATGGACTGTTGAATTAGAAATCTATTTCTGTGCTATAATGTTTGTAAAAGTAAGAGGCAACAAGTGCACAGGAGCGCAGTGTGAGTGACGGCGTGTCACTTTGGGTAACAGCGGTGGTGCTGAGGATCCCAGTGTCACAGATAGTTTGTGACATCCCAGCTTTGACTTCAGACTTGTTTTCACTGTGAAGAAATGGCAGTGAAGTCATCTTTTCCTCACTGTGATTGCAACAGAGGAGCTTCAGTCAGATCTACAGCTGCACGTTGGTGTCCAGATGAAGGCTGCTCATGTATCCGCGTTAAAATTGAATGTACCATGCAGTTTGTATCCTCGAGGTCCAACAAACCTGCTCAGTGCATCTTCTTCTCATAAAACAGTCAAAGCTGATTTTTCTCAAGAGTTTGAAGCCTCCTCCTGTTGTTGCACTGCCGCCTGTCTTGGCACACATTACCACGCATCACGCCAAATCATTGACGGTAGCGTGTAGCGTCGCCTGCATACACAGATGCACAAAAGCAGGACCCACTCATAGAAAAAGTTCTCCATTGTACCACTAGACAGTGTAAGTAAGTGCAAGTGTTACTGATGAAATTCAGCTGCGGGGGCAATTTTGCTGCTACTATAACAATTACTTTCATGAGAAACTGATGTGACAGTTATTTAGCTGATTAATTGTTTTGTCCATACAGTGTCAGAAAACTGTGAAGTCAGAGAATGTTTGCTAATATTTGCTTAAAAAATTAATGATATGATTAATACATTAAATTTTCTGTCAATAGACTAATTGTTCCAAGCAGTTTATGGATACATGACATTAACAGTGGATCATCGTGTCCATCTGAGGTTATATACACATTTTGCAAAATCTACACCCAAGGGAGCTATTCTCTGGCCTGATCTGCTTCCGGTGGACATCCAGGTACAAACAAAATACAACAATCAGGAAGCCCAAATAAAAGTGACATATGGGAAAAATGAAATATAATCCACAGGTTTATTGAGGAGTACACTGGTTGATCAGTGTGGATTCTGATGCTACGTCAGCGTGTGTTCAGGTCGATGTAGCCTGCACTGCCACCTGGTGGTGTTCCTGAAGAACCATCATGACATGAAGCAGCCTGGAGTTGGTCACTGTATGATCGAACCTTTTAGTATCCTCCAGTGATGTTTTTATTAGTTTATCATCCATCATCCAGCACCATCTGGTCTGAAGCTCCCAGTCTGTGAATTATCATCAGTTTATGCTGTCTGGATAACATGTTTCACCACATGTAATATGCTGCTGTCTTTAGTCTCCTGCTCTCTCACATATAATAGACGTCTCTATCACGTCCACTAATAATGCTTCCTGCCATTCCTGCAGTTGACGTAGAAACATGCAAACATTTCTGCTCTTAAAGGGTCTGAAAGGATCCATAAGCCATGCAGTGTCTGTAAACAGTGTCTGTCTGTTGTTAGAGGATATAAAGAGAACTCTTTCTTCACTGATGTTCACTCATTCTTGCTGCTGCTGCCGCTGTCTTTTTTCCCTCCTCGAAACAATGACTGACCACAGAAGCCCGTTCCATTGACGCAGGCATCTCTATTCAGACCGAAGTGGCCTGTGCCCCCATTACAGGTACCAGAGCAGGCTGATTATTGTCAGGGTGATGTCGTCTTAATGGGACAAGAGTCCAGCTGGCTCTGACCTCCCGCTCCCTGTTTGCCATGCTCTTGTTGTGTTGATGTGAGTTCATGGTATTTTTGGCTGTGGATCAGTGGGTGACTTGATGCTTTGTGAATGGTATTTGTGAGGTTTTCATGCAGTGTTGTCATTTTATTCTGCTTCCTGTCCCTCTATGCATCCTGAGTTTTTTGTATTTGGATTGTTGTGACAGTATTTCTGAGGCATTTCTTTATGTTGCTCTTAACAACTAACTGACTCTTTGTGCATCTAACATCTCCTCCCCTGATCCCAACTGTCTTCATCACTTTTACTCACTCTTCCTCTCTCTGTTTCTTTTTTTCGGTGTCTCTCACACCATCAGGGATGAATGGGAAAAGCATCCTGTCTGCAATGGGCCGACACACACCGGAGCACTCCAGTGTGATGAGCACAGCAGGCTCAGGAGCCACCACCTCGCCTTGTTCATCTCGCTCCTCCTCGCAGCGCTCAGGGACAGGGGCCCATACGCCTGGGGGGCCCCACAGATCACCCTGCACCCAGGTCAAAACCTCAGAGGGCAGCAGCAATGCCCTGACCCCCAACGCTGGTCCTGCCAGGTCACCAGTGTCCCCCAAACTTTCACCAGGTAAGGTTAGCGACACTGAGACTGACTGAAGTAGACCATGAGTCTGATGGTGACCCAGTCTGACAGTTAAAATGACTTCTGACACAGACAGGTGGTCCTTTCAGCTCACGTACATGAGACATATCAGGGTGCAAATATTTACTGTAGACAACAAACAAACACATTTCACAATTTTTTACTATTAAAAGTGTTTATCGAGCTTTGCGTCTGATTCTTGAACTTGGACACATCAGTTTGACGTCCTCATCACATTCTCGCTCTACTTTGTGTTCTCAGCCACATTTGATCAATCCAAATTGAACTGAAGTATGAATTTATAGTTCTTACTTAATGTTAACGTGGTGACTTGTCCAGGGTGGACCCCGCCTCTTGCCCAAAGTCAGCTGGGATAGGCTCCAGCCCACCATGACCCTGATGAGGATAAGAGGTTACAAGTGGTTAGTGTGTAAGACTTAGAGGGGTATATTGGCATAATGTAGCAGAATTATAATATTCACAACTATGTTTTCATTAGTGTATAATCACCTGAAAATAAGAATCTTTATGTTTTTGTTTGTGTCCTCTTCCACCATATACGCCGTGTTTCCAGGCCAATGTTTGTACAGTAGCTCAGGACAGACAAATGAAATTCTGACTCTAGATATGGCCTTATGTTTTTTTATATGTTCTCCTACATGCTTGGAAGAGGAAGGTGAGGTGTGGGGTATTCATTTGGTTGCAATGTGCAAACCTCAGCATTACAGGCCACTAAATTGTACACACTGGACCTTTAATTTAAGTTTTATTTGCAAATGTCAGATACAAAATGCAAACATTACTTCTTTATCTACGTAAAAACTATATTTAAAATAAAAATCCCGAGATTAGAGTGTTGAAGGGTGAATATTTGACAAGGGTTGAAAGATTAAAATTTACTGAAAACATCAGCTGGCCACAAAGCCCAATTTAAATCTCCTTAATCTATTTATGTGGTCATTGATTTTCAGGTTTCTGGATAAGAACATCAAAGTTTGCAGGTGAATTTAGAAACCTGATCAGATTTACTCAATATTATACTTTAATATAGATAATGTGAGTAAATAAATAGAATCTGAGTTTGATTTTGTAGAAATGGAATTTGAGTGTATTTTTTAGACGTACAGTTGTTGCTCATCCATTTGTCATTTCTGATTGGTTCTCCTGTCACATGATGTCACATTGTTTTGGTCCGCAGCCTCTGTCTCTACTGTAAATAGAGTTTTGTCAACCTGCTGCTCTGTTTTGTCTCGAGCTTTAGCTTTGAGTTTTTACAGGGATCAGACTTCTCTAAAACTGTCAAACTACATACTTAATGTGTAATTTAGCTGCTGTTTTTTTTTTTTTTTTACTCCATTCATTCCATTCATTTCACCAGAGGAACCACAGAGCTGTAGAAAGACTGATGGCTGCTGTGAGTAGCTTTAAACACTCATGTCGTACATCAACAGAGAGGAGCCACTCGGAGAAGCATTTGTCACTGCGGAGGAGCCCGTCGCCCCAGAAAGGCTCCCTTCTGCTGTCGCCCCAGGTGGTCTTTCTCAAGGACATCGTCTGCTACCTCTCCCTGCTGGAGAGGGGGACACCAGAGGACAAGCTGGAGTGTGAGTGACAGGGATGGAGGGTGGGGTACAGGCGGAGGGTCAGCTCCTCTCAGAGGGATGCGGAGTTGAAGCATCTGTCGTATGCTCAGGTCATGATGGAGCTCGTCTCTGAGCCTGTCAGCTCAGGTTGACAGCAAGAGTAATAAGGCTGTTCCCTCCTTCTCTAGCTGCCTCCCCAGGGCCTTAGATATGGTGCTTACACCTCCCACACAGGACAGGTCAGTGACATGCTGTGCCTGCTGTGCCTAGTTGACTTCTTTAGTGTCTAATGCTATATTGGCACACACTGACAGGGCTAATCTCTTCTAACTGGTCCCAATGCCCCATTACAGAAGTAGCACGCTCTACTTCTTTAACCCCGTGGCCATCTGGAGAGAGTCCAAGAAGGAATGTTAGAGCTTCAGAGAGCTACTAATTATCAGACGCTATCTGAGTCATCACGGGATCTCTTGTTTCTCTCATTTCCCCTCTAGTCATGTTCCGGCTGTACGACACAGATGGGAACGGAGTTCTGGACAGCTCGGTGAGTTTTTACCTTCCTACCTCTCTCTCTTTTCTTTCTTTCTCCTCCGTCTTCATCGCTCTCTCTCTCTCTGTGTTTTGTCTCTCTCTTTGGCCTTTGCACGCAGCAGCTCTAAGAATAGAAAAGTGAACACTCTGGTATTTACATGAGATCATTTGTGATGGTTGTGTTCAGCTTGATGTTAGTCATGTGCTGAAGTGACCACATAAACACACTCCTCTCCTGTGAATATGTCATACATGCAGGGGAAACACACTCCATACGCTGACTAACAGCACATCATTCACATGACAAGCAGCAGAAGTTGCACATTTCCCACACCTGTCATCATGAGATGAATCTGTGAGCGGTGATGGATGCTAGAAGTTAAAGCGTTCTGTCTTGTCATCTTCGTTCTGTAGGAGCTGGATCGCATCATCAATCAGATGGTGCATGTGGCAGAGTATCTGGAGTGGGATTCCACAGAACTGCGGCCGGTGAGCAAACTCTCTACTGCAGCGGTGTCCAAACTTCTTTTAAAGAGGGCCAGATTTGACAATGTGAAGATGCCTGGGGGCCAATCCTAACATTTAAAAAATGAAAAACAAAAAAAGTTACATACAAACGCATGACGTTTGCATGAAGCTGATACAAATCTGAACCTCATGTTCATTCTAAACATGACTTATTATGAGTGATGCAAAGTCTGTTAACATTTAAGTTTAAAACGTGTCACTCTTGATCTTGTCTTTAACAAGATCACTCAGAAAGTCATATTTAGTGTCACAGATCTATAACAGCAGCAGTTTGTCCTTAGAGGTTCAAATGCTTCATTATGTCAAGCAAAAAAGCCAAATCATCCGGCCATACAGAATCTGACAATGCTAGCAGCCCATAAATAATATATTGTGTATAATGAAGCTGCGTTCAGTCACTGATCTCGTCTTAGTGCTCAAACCTCTGTCGACACACAGAGTGCATTCAAGATCCAGAAACCAAATAGTTTGAAACTGCTTTCTCTGCAAAGTGCTGCAAAGACTAGCGCTTACCAGAGGACATCGCCTGTTCTCTCAAACATTGCATTATATTTATGTTTTGCAACAATCAAAAATGTTGAAATAGAAGTTTTGCACATTTTATACTAAATATGTCACATTTCATTTTCACTGTTTCACACTGTTAGCCTTGTATTGTGAATTGAACTGAATCTTGAGCTGAGTGTACCAGGGAAAATGCACAGAACATTTATTTCACCGGATAAATAGAAATAGAAAAATAAATAGAATCTTATTTAACTGCAGTTTACGTCTCTTTTTTAACTACAAAAAATGTTACATTACGCTGTAATAAAATTGGAGCTCCACTTTAAACTGCAGTCTGTAACTGACCTTTTTTTTTTGACTGAAAAGAAACTCCCCTTCAGGGATCAATAATCTATCTATCTATCTATCTATCTATCTATCTATCTATCTATCTATCTATCTATCTATCTATCTATCTAAAAAAAAAAGAAAAGCTTTGTGTGGAGGTGTACTCAGAACACTCGTCTGTGCCTCTGACTCTGTCACTGCAGATTCTGAAGGAGATGATGGAGGAGATCGACTACGACAGAGATGGGACTGTCACACTGGAGGAGTGGATCAGAGGAGGACTCACCACCATCCCTTTACTGGTCCTGCTGGGCATGGATACGGTATATATTACGATAATCTGTTTGTGTAACTGTATGATTTGTCTTCACACAGCCATTTATATATTATATATGTGTTGTGAGATCAGTTCTCAGGATGTTTCTCAGCAATAATGCTCTCTGGTGGACAAATAGATATATTTTTGAATTTCCTGATACATGATCAAATCAGTTGTTAATCTATCAGGGATTAATTGAGTGATGCCTAGGAGCCAGTTCAGACAGACAACTCCAGCTGCACTCCGTATATGCATGTGAAATACCTCACACTCCACAACACACCCTCACAATTTAATGGCCTATTTAAGCTGCAAGATTGTCCCATCTCCTCGGAGGTGTTCAAGATATTTGGTCATCGACCCTCAATATCTCTTTAGAGCTGCAGCCTCAGCTAGGAAACTGTGATAATCTTCTAAGCAAAGAATTATACTTTCAAGTGCTTCATCTATTTGTTGTCTCCTCCTAGAATGTACAGGAGGACGGGCAGCATGTTTGGCGTCTGAAGCACTTCAACAAACCAGCCTACTGTAACTACTGCCAGACCATGCTGCTCGGAGTCCGCAAGCAGGGCCTCTGCTGCTCCAGTGAGCCTCTGTCTGTCTGTCTGTCTGTCTGTCTGTCTGTCTGTCAGTCTGTCTGTCTGTCTGTCTGTCTGTCTGTCTGTCTGTCAGCTCTTTGTCTGTTCCCTGTCTTGTTGTCCATGTTGTTTTTCCAATTAGAAGTCCTCACAGTCGTCATTAAAAAAATATTACCAACGTTATTGTGTGTAATTTGATTACTGAATTCTACAGGGAGCTGATGGTATTGTCACTGCTGAATGAAAGCACTCATTTATTGTCTGGAAAGATCTTTTAATGTGGTGAACCATTTATTAAGCCATGTTTGTAGTTGCATTTGCCTACGAGCAACTGCAACTACAAACAAGGACAAGGATGTTTAGATATCCTTCAATATTAAAAATAATCAATTTGTTTGTATGAGGTATGATGGTTTGTACCATATATGAGTCTGCTTTGTGCTGTGAAGTGAACCGTGCTGCTGTGAGAATCTTACAGACTGTTTCCTCTTGCTGTGTCCCCGCAGTATGCAAGTACACAGTACACGAGCGGTGCGTGTCCAAAGACATCGCCGCCTGCATCAGCACCTACGCCAAGTCACGTAGACACACCAACGTAAGTACAGACACAACGCATGAAAGGCTTCATTCTGCACACGAAACGCCGTGCTGCTGATGGACTGATGCTGCTCAGTAATGAGACGGGAACGCTGACCTGTCTGTTTAGCAGACTTCCACTGGCTCATGGTCCTGTTTAACAGAGCAGCGAGCATCATGGGACAGTCTGTGAGGTCATGCACAGCTTCTTATCTAATTATTATCCTCTGTATTTTAGCATTGACACAATTAATTAAGGCTCTATAGAATCACATGCTGACTGCTGTCTGTAGAGTTCGAACTTCCTGTCAGACTTCCCTGCAGTCATTTAGCTTTTATTTATTTGTCTACTTATTGATGATGAATTTAATCATCAATAGTTAGAATTGACAATTCATTTAAGTCAAGCAAAAATGCCAAAAACTTCTTTTCCAGTTTCTCCAGATGAGACGATTTGCTGCTTTTCTCTTTTATACATAAGTAAATAGCTCTCTGCAGTCTGAAGATGTGATCTCTGGCTTTTTTAACTTGTTATGGGCGTTCCTCATAATTTTTTTTAGATATATTGAAAACAATCAACAGATTAATCGACGTGAAAAATATTGCCTCCAACAGAAGTGTTACTTCTGTTGGAGGCAGTGGTCGTCTGCGTGTTCAAGTCTTCAAGTCAAGAAAAGGAAATTTAGCTTTTTATCCTGGAAAGCAACCAGGTGTCTGAGCTTTTGTTATTCCCCTGAGGTTATTTTTAGTTCCATTAACATATTGTTTCTCTCTAGATAAACAGTGTTTAGCTTTTAATCATCATAGTTGCCTTTTTTGTACTGTACAACAGTGCGTGAAGGTTGTGTGGATAACTGAAAATGTTCTAAACCCTAACTGATGTTTACACCGTGATTTGACTAATAAAATTATTAAACTATTAAATAATATTCCTCCTTTAACCTGCAGGCTATGCAGCATGTATGGATGGAGGGAAACTCTCCTACCAAGTGCGACCGCTGTCACAGAAGCATCAAGTGTTACCAGGGCCTGACGGGCTTGCACTGTGTGTGGTGTCAGATCACTGTGAGTTGTTGCCTTATGCAGACACATATATATAACTCATGTCACACTGATCTGCAGTGGCCGTATACCAGATTGTGTATTGACTGATAGAAAACATATTAAATACGCAGCAGTATCAATTGAGATTGTTTTTATGCTAAGCTCTCAAATTATGTATCAAAAGTGTACATGACAACAAATTACTGCCATTCTGAAGTCTGTCTGTCTCACTCTTTCAGGACATGACAATTACTTGTTCTCAGTTGCCAGTTTATTCAGTAATGTAATGTACTAAAGAGCTTAAAGAGCTCCTGATCTAACTGTATTGTGTTGTACTGACAGCTGTATACTTTTATTTTGTCCATCCCATTTATATCAGTGATGGTAAGCTAAATAACAGAAACTGCTCTCTTGATACTGTAATGCAGTTCACCACCACAAACTACAATAACCATAGAGTGATCATCAACACCTCAGCACAAACTAAACGTTATAACCTTGATATAGGTAGGATTTATTGCAGGACCACATTGGGTCGAGCTTGGTGTATCATTCCCTGGACTTACTGAACCTTAACCACAACCATTATAAACCAAACCCCCATACCCAAACGTTAACCAAGTCATAGATAGATAGATGCTTTATTGATTACGAAATTCAAGCATCCAGTAGCGGCATGCAAACATACATTAAACATACATTAGAGTGAACCTATAACACAGCAGCCATGCATTAAAATTAACCTGAGATTAATCTAAATTTAAAAATTATATATGTGCAGAGAAATTAAACATTTGCATGACAGTAAAGTTCAATTGTTTACTTGATATGGATCAACCTTTTGTCCCCAAATGTACTATGTGAACGTATGTCCCCACAATGTAATTAATACAAGTACCCACACACACACACACACACACACACACACACACACATACACACACACACAATTTACTTGTCGTTGCCTCTCTAATCCACTAGATGTCACCACTGACCTGCAGTTTGCTCAATATTAGCCCTGCAGTCAAAGCACTCACACAGCAGCTGCTCTCATGTCAGCATGAGAAATATTCAGCACAAATGGAAATGTTTTTCGATTGATGCTGGATGACCTGTCAAACAGTCCACACATACTGTCCAGATAAACAGCCTCCAAAGTGTAGCGTTTCATACTGCTAACATTTGATATACTCAGTCCCACAGATGGATTACGCCCACATTTCTTATGTTTCTCCCTCTCTCCTCCACAGCTCCATAATAAGTGTGCGTCTAATGTGAAGCCAGAGTGTGATGGAGGAGCCTTGAGGGACCACACTCTGTTGCCCTCGTACATCTGCCCTGTTGTCTTGGTGAGAATGCATTTCTCTGCTATCCATACACATCACACCAATCAATCAATCAATCAATCAATCAATCAGACTTTATTTGTATAGCACTTTTCATACTCAAAGTGCTTCACACAAAAACACTTCATTTACGTATTATTAAAAAGCCACTTCCAGGAGACCTGAGGGTGCTCGAGAGTTCATAGGTTAAAAGTAAATCAGATAAATAGGTTGGACTAAGACCATTAAGAGATTTATAAACCAGTAAAAGAATCTTAAAATTGATACTGAAGTGCATAGGCAGCCAATGCAGAGACTTTAAAATGGGTGTAATATGTGTATATATATATATATAGATGTGGATATGTATGTGTGTGTGTGTGTGTGTGTGTGTGTGTATACGTACTTTAGCAATATTCTTAAGATGATAAAAAGCTGTTTTAGTTATATTTGGAGTTCAAAGCTAAGATCGAAAGCAATGATAATTCCCAGGTTTTTAACTTGTTGACAAGGGTTTAAATTCAGTGCTTGTAGTTTCAAATTTAGTTTCTCTCTCTGTGCTTCAGTACCGATAATTAAAACTTGTCCTGGTTGAGCTGTAAAAAATTCTTCATCCATAATTTTATGTCTACAGTTAAAATGGGCATCTATTGGCCATAAGTCACAAGGAGACGTGGCAATGTAGAGCTGTGTGTCATCAGCGTAGCTATGGAAATTAATGCCATGTCTCCTGATGACGTCCCCAAGTGGCAGCATCCAAAGGTTAAAAAGTGTAGGTTCTAAAATTGAGCCTTAGGGAACACCACACTTGAACACCTCACAACTGTGACCGTAATCTTGTTTAAAAAGTTTTTTTGATAGAAAACAGTGTGTGACCACTTTCAATCATAGTTTGTGGTTCTAAAACGCCTCGGTTTTAAGAAGGTTGTATTTATTGCAAGACTGTTATATTAAACATCTCGTGCAATGCTGTAAAGTTATTTTTGCCAAAAATGGCCGAATGCACTCTTCTGTGTCATACTATTCACTGAAACAAGGGTGGAACAAGGACAAGGACCACACATAAAAACAGAAAGAACATTTTTAGCCATATATTGAGGATTGTTTAAATATTTTGCTGAGTGGAAAGGCACCACAACCTGGATAGGCGGAGCCGTTTCTTGCTATATGTGGACTATGCGAATGCAACCACCAGAGAGCCCCCAAGCTGCAAGATCAGCTTCAATATATTTTGGGAGAATTAAAAATACCTGTCTTTTTTTGTAGCCAGGCAAACCACCTCATTTGCTGTGTGAAGCACTTATATACTTCAAAAAGCATATATGTTTTTTTATAGGTTATAGACAAAACTAAGCTACTCTGATAGGGAAGCTGTGCTTGTGTTTGTGGGGTAATCAAATCAAAATCATCTTTAGGCTGTCACGTCACACAGTGAGTGATGAATGACAGCCACCCCACATTCACTGAAGTGAGGAGAATAATGGCAGGCACCATTAGCAATTGTATCATGGCATCAAAATAATAATAGATAATAGCTTTTGCTGATTTAGGTTGTGTCCTAATAAAGTTGTGGGTGTACATACCATAATTACAGAAAAAAATCCAAAATGGTACTGAAGGGGATGCAGTGTTACATGTAAATGTTTCTTATTACCTGAAACATCAGTACTATTTTTATTAGTTTTTTGTTTTTGTTTGCACATTAATATGCAGGCTGGTCAATTGTATTTTTATTCATTTATATAAGTTCAGTTATTTTTTACTGTTTTGGTGGGGTGGGGAAAACATTTTTATGTTTTATGTCACCTTGTTTTCAAAGTTTACATTAAACGTTTTTCAGGAACATGCTGCATCTGTTGCATTTATTAATGTACTCCAGGGCCCCCAAATAGCACCTTGCATAGGGCCCCCAAACAGCTAGAAATGGCCCTATGGATAGGACAGATGATAGAGAATGGATGGAGTGATGACTTCACTGGCTCTATTAGTGACATGTCAGTCAACAAATTTCGAGTCAGGCCACATCCTCCACACACCTGCCTCAATTTCACACCTAGTGATGATTCTATTTTCAGGTTTGTGGCCTGACTTCTCAATTTTCATCACAGATACATCATCGACAAGCTGATTTATATGCATATTATCCATAACCATACATTAATACAATGAGCCATGCACTTGCAGAATATTTGATTTCTAAAGACTTTAGAATTCAACAGTCTTCTTCTTCTGTGCTCTGGAATCAGTGTAGAGTAAATAAAGCCTTGACCCATGGTTGCTTATCTACAGGATCGTCATTCTGTGGTGAAACGTGGTGAGGGGGAGTCTCCACCCAGCACCAGCCCTGATGACACCAACCAGACTTTCAAATTCTCCCCTGGAGACGGACAAGCACTGCAGGTACGCCAGTCCAGCATCCAGCAGCACTCCATAATCTGGGTTGTTTGAAGGTCCAGTGTGTAGGATTTAGTGGCATCTAGTGGTGAGGATGCAGACTGCAACAAACTGAATACCCCTTACCTCACCCTCTCATTTCAATTGTGTCAGAGAAACTATGACTGAAACCATAGTTATGAATATCATCTTCAATTTCTGTCAATAAATTCTCCTACATCTTACTCAGTGGACCTTTAAGTGACCACACAAAGCTAGTTAAGAGATGCCTGAGTCTGTTTTACTTTCTTGTCTCCAGATCACCCCTCTCCCAGGTACTCACCCACTCCTGGTCATGGTCAATCCCAAAAGTGGAGGGAGACAGGGGGAGCGGTAAGTTCCAATCACCCACTCACACCTTCTGCTGTGGACAGATGGTCTGTTCTACTATTGTATTTTACATTTATTGTTATATCATGTATGGAGACATACATAGAAGTTATAAATTAAGTTGATCACAGCTGCAGGAACACTTTGAAACTTGATTATGTCAGAGATCAATAGTGCTTTTTATTTTTTTGTTTTTTTATTTTTCAAAATAAAATCAGTGAATTAAGTTGCATTTATCATTTAAAAAAAAATGAAACACTTGACATTAAAACAGAAATCAGTCATTCAAAAATCAAAAAATCAAAGTGAATAATAGTCCAGATGTAGTATTATTAAAAGCCTGTGTGTTATTAGAGGTTGTCATTATCTGAAAGTCACAGCACACTTCAGGAAACTGATTTCTCTCACAGAGGGCTCCAGAGGTTCGCCACCTTCCTGCTGTCTCCCTGAATCCTGTCATTTAAAGATGACGAGGGCTATACATCAGCGCTTTGCTCCCCACCTACCACACAACAGAGACCAATCAGACCCTGTTGCTCTCCCTCAGCCTGACACATTACCATAGCAACATACTCTTTATTACCATTAGAAAAGAAATTAGTTCCTATTAATAGACCTTACAAGAACAAAAACACAGTGTGAACAGGAAACCAGAGGCTGTTGTGTTGCTATTTTTGTCTGTGTGAAAACTGAAACATGTTTTTCCGTTTTCATCTTCTAACATGTTTAGTTTGACTGATGACTGCAGCAACTTATCACAAGTTGCTTCTGCCCTACATACAAATGTAATAAGTTTAAACTGATTTTACATAATCCATCTAAATCTGTGTTATCCACCGACTAATATAGATCCATCAACTCTCTCACACCTTCATATAGTGTAGATCCACGAGGCTGAGGCATCTTTCTTGTTTGTATGAATATTTTCAGGTGAAACAAACCGACTGTCCTCTTGTTGGATATTAGAGGCATATTAGGAGCCAGTAAAATTGCCTGCATGAGAGATGATTGTGAAGGCTTCAATGAGCGTTTTATGTAACTCTCACAAGGTTACAGGAAACTATTGTGTGAGAGAAGAAAACTCTTCTTCATCTCTCTTCTTCCTAAACTCTCCAAGGATTCATCCTGCACACGTCAGACAGTAACACTGAAGAACAGATTATTTCATATGCACGTGGAGTCATATCTTTGAAGGTACATAATGCTTACACTGAGCTGAATATTCAAAGTCATCATGGCATCATTTTCATGGCTGCAGCATTCCATAAAATTGAAAATATTCTATACACGTTCCTCAGAAAATCTGTCATAAATTTAATATCTCATGTTGAACTTTAGATATAGTTTAAACACTGTTTGAGTGCAAACATGGATGACCCATCGAGTTATCACAGCTTAAAGGGACCTATGTGCCGCATAAAGACGAAGAAGGTAGACATGAATTGATTTGCATTTATTTTTTCTATCAACGTCACAGTGCTCTGATTCACCAAACATTAAATGCATGTACCATCTGACAAGCTTCAAAACAGATATCGACTCACAGAATTTATTAAGCCCGTACAGCACAATATTGTAATATTTATTTTTCATTTTTCTAACATGTAGACCTAGATTATTCATTTTGTATAAGTCTGATATCATGATTGGCATATAGTGTTTCAATGATCTCCAGAGGAGTCCATGTAAAGGCAATTCTGAGATTTCTTTCACACATTAAACATGTTGGAAAATAGTTGCTGAAAACATGAAAAGATTTTGAAAGATATATTAGTGTAATGTGGAGTTAGAGGTTCAAACAGTTTTTCACCAGTTTTCAGTCCAGGATTTTGTGGGCGGTCCTTAAATGGTGGCTCGATGACATGCTGAGGCCACCCTGAGCATACCCCTGCAACGCTAGCAGAGAGATAGAGATGAATTCATCTTGCTCAGTGTTTCAAAGTTAGTCATGTCATTTTCTGAACTCATCTCACACACGTTTCAGTCGCTTCAAGATGGCTGCTTGACTGCTCCCACAAGTGGGCGTGGCTTCAGCATATTCAGCAGACACGCCCCCACAGTCCTGGAGCTGAGAATTCATTTTCATACGATTTTGACACTTAATTTCATAAAGTTGTCGATATTTTTAATCATTCAAATTTGGCTTGGTGGGTGGTTAATAACAATTTCTTCTTTTGTCTGACAAACTCAGAACACATGTTTATTCAGACACAGACTTTAACGGTATTTATCTTTATCTTCTTCCAGGGTGCTGAGGAAGTTCAGGTACCTCCTCAACCCGCGGCAGGTGTACAGTTTGGATCGAGGGGGACCAATGATAGGGTAAGTGTCTGCTGCATTCATCTATCTCTACCCATTCAGTCAGTGCTCGGGATTTCAACTATATGACATGTTAATATGAGGATGGCATTTGTTTTCTATCTCTCAGAACATATCATCGTCAACATGTCATCTCATTCAGACAGGATTTATTTCTAGAGTTGAGTGAGGATCGGATGAAATGAAGCTATCATTTGTTGAAGGACAAAATGAAGGTGTGCAGTGTGCAGTGGATCTCAAACTTTCAGAGTGCAGATTAGCTCGAGTTATTGCTGCATCAGGAGTTTGTGTTTCCGAAAAAAAAGAAAGACCAACATGAATATAAAGTAGAAATACAGTTAGTTATTGTTGAGTGAAGGAGCACTGCTGTCAGCCACGTTTTCCTTTATTCAAACAAACCTGCAGTGGAGGTCGCTGAAGGAGAATGGGAACAGCGCATTACTGTCACGCTATGCATTTGACCTCTTGACACACACACACACACACACATATATGCATGAGCATACGTCAGAGCTGAGAACAGCTTGTACTTTAAAGTGAATGCTGTTGCACCTCTCATCCATTCACGGAAGAAAAATGGCAGACACAGCCAACAATGCTTTACCTTGAAGGTGAAGCACTCTCTTCACCATCCTCTCACTTCCCCTTTGTCTGTGCATCTCTCTCTCTCCCTCTCTCTCTCTCTCTCTCTCTCTCAGTCACGACTAACAGAGCTGCTGCTCTTGAGAGCTCATTGTAGGAAAGATGACCGAGTGACGCACTCAGGGCCCACAGGGAAAATGCTGTACATGATACACGTGATGTCACACACTAAGACTGTTACCCTGATGTTACACTGGACTCTGGAAAAGATATCAATGTTGGGATCAGAGACTTTTTGAGACTTTAGTATTTTTTTACAGTTACAGTTCAGTAATAAAACTTTCTGAGCTCGAGTTTTTGTTCAAAGTGATAAACAATATGTTACAGTCTTCCCAAAATGTCAAGACTTATTACTACTAGGATGTTTAGTCAAAAATAATATATATTATATCAATACATTAGTCGCTTTCGTTCATCCTCAGTTTCTCATTGCAGCCATCATATGATGTTGCTCCCACAGTGTTTTAGAACATCATTATTCTGTTGAGATTGGGACTGGCAGTGATGATGTAATTTTTAATAAAGCAGCCCAATCATCATGTTCTGCTCCATCTTTTCAAGTGCACGTGGTCTATTATTCCAGTAACACACATCTGAGCACGTCTTCATTGAAGTGAGCGGTGGCACAGTCAGTGTGTCGGTGCTGCTCAGAGGCTCTACGCTACGCACAAGCAAATGTAAACACATGCATACAAATAAACACGCAGGGCTGAATTGGAGGTCTGTTGTCACACAGAGGGTTAACTGGCTCTCAGCTGAGCCCTCCACAACTGTTACCATGGGCTCCCTAGCAACAGGCTCAGCAGGCTTTGAGGTGAGAGGCAGCTCACTCTGAGTAATTTGTTTAGGGAATGCAATTCCTCGCTGTACTTTCAGTCATTACAAACATTGTTTCAGCCCTTCCATTAATGTAAACCTCCATTTGGCTCCTCGTTGAGGCGCATGTTTCTCCGGAGCTGTCATACATAAAGCATAGCCACAAACAGTCAGGAGTAGGTGGCTTAATGAAAGTTTTATGCTGACATGAAAGGGCTTTGGTTGGATGTGATACACAGCTTGTGGAAATGTCCCCATGGCGGGTGTATGTCAGTGTAGTTCCTCTGCATGTCTGTTAGAGAGGGACCTCATCGAGCAGCCTACTGTTATTTGAGTGGACTGCAGTAGTTTAGACTTGAGGGAATAAGGCTGGCAATATTGTTTCAGGTGCCAGTGAGACACGAAATCTGATTCAGAAAGTCCAGTATGGTCCAGGGTTACACATCAAGAAATAAGTTACAGTGACAACTACAGCCTTCGCAATAAAAAGTAACCTGTCTGTGTGCACGTGTTTGCAGAATGATGCCGCATTGCAGTTTGGTCAAAAATCAAGCAAGGTTAGGTTTTTTGCTGGAGGGGCTGAGAGCTGCCCTACCGCCTCTGCACACACTGAAGATGGGTCACAAATATAGAGTTTTGTTTTTTTTTTGTTTTTTTTAGAAATGATATAAATAGTACATTTGTGGGCGCATACTCACAGGTGTGGATTTGGTGATGTAGTATTTACGGCAGCAGCTGAAAGTGCGTTGACTTAAAGGTCCGGAGTGTCAGATTTATGGTGCTCTATTTACAACTATGTTTTCATTAGTACATAATCACCTGAATAATAATCATGATGTTTTTATTACCTTAGGATGAAACTTTTATATCTACAGAAGGTCCTCCTTCACACAGTCCTCCATGGTGAACCGCCATGTTTCTACAGTAGCCCAGAATGGACAAACTACACACTGGCTGTTGACAGAACCTTTTATGTTTTTTTTTTGTTTGTTTGTTTTTTGTGTGTGTGTGTGTGTGTGTTTCACAGCCACAGTCATTGCTTCTTACACTAGGAAAGAAAGGGTGAAAAAAGAGGGTTGCAAGCAGTTACTACTAGATTAAATGAAATCCTACATCCTGTGCCTCATTGATGTGTTTAGTTCTGGCTTAAATCATCAGGCGTTGGCTACGTAGGAAAGACGATTCATTGTTGGTTTTGATTTTTTTGTGGGATTAATTGACAGTAGTAAATCTGTAGAATCATGTAAATATCACAATGTTTATCCTTTAGTGTGGAGTGAGCCTGTCATCTTGTTTGTGCTGCCAAATCACCACCTACATTTATTTATTTTGAAATGTAGACACAGTTTGGAAGCTCTACGGCCATTACTGTTCAGGACCAGGTGGTTGGTGTGAAAGGGGTCGGTTCACTGTATGCAGCTGTCTCATGACGGAGAGAGATGAAAGCTACTGTCGACACCTTTGTCCCGGCACACATTAAAGGTCCCTTTGAAGGGCACGCACTCTGTGACCACTCGGTGACGACGGTTTCCAGGGAAAGGAGTGGAGTGAACACAGCTGGAGAGGGCACACATTGATCAAACTCTCCCTCTCTGTCTTTCTCTGTCGACTCTTTTATGCTGTCCGTTCAAGGCAAGAACGTAGCATCATTCCACCTCCTGTTCTGTATAAAACGTACAAACACGGAATTGAGGGGCATTGTACTTCTGCCGCTAAGCTGGCAGAGGAGGTAGTAAAAGAGCTGAATTGACTTCTGTGTAAAATGGGGGAACCGGCAGCTATTCACACACATTTACACATGCTGCTTCCGGAAGGCCCGCAGGTTTCAGCCGGGCCTTCAGCATTAGATCATTCACAGCTTTAATACAAAATCCTTGTTTCAACTGTTCAATCCAATCAACGATTGGATTATCACAGATAATACACTTTGCCACTGAGACTGAGGAGCTCTGTGTAGAAGCAAACACATTGTAAAACACTTGTTTCCGCTTGTGTTGGTTACATTTCCTGTATTTTCTGTCCTCCCAGGCTCAACTTTTTCCATGATGTCCCTGATTTCCGGGTGCTTGCTTGTGGGGGTGATGGCACTGTGGGTTGGATCCTTGATTGTATAGGTACACTGATTTTTATCCTCTGAAATAATGACTGGAACATCACAAAATATCCAACGGTTACAACTTGGATTAGTTAGTTTGGACCAGATTATGATAACATTGTACTAACAAGTTAACCACAGAGATTTTGGGCTGCTAAAAGAAAATCACCCTCCGATAGCTGAATATTTTTTGATGGTCTTTTTAAAAGACAGTTCACCACAGTTTATAGACAGACTTCTTGGCTCAACTTTAACCTGCCAATCCAGGTCAGACAGCTTCCCTGCAGTGAGGGATTATTATAAACAATGTAGTGATAGATACATGGCTAAACTCAAAGACAGAATTGTCTTTTATTATATCTCTTTAGCAAGAAACTGTTTTTCCAAAAAGACTGATGTGTTCGTCTTTGCCTTTGCAGATAAAGCCAACTTTGCCAGGCACCCCCCAGTGGCCATCCTCCCTCTGGGCACAGGGAACGACCTGGCACGCTGCTTACGCTGGGGAGGAGGTGAGGCACTCACTTAATCATCTGTTTTGTGTAATCTTTCACAGTGTCTCTTACTGCTTAAACAATAAGGAAATTTAAGTAAAAAGTCAAACCAAAGCAGACGAGTGCAGGCCCATCACATGTGAATGTTTTCACACAGTGTTATTTAGCACCCCACAAAATGTCATTACATAGAAATTGGTATTTTTGTGTTTTAGCGCTCCCAGTTTCAGAGTTTAATCCCACTGTGCTAAA
Source organism: Protonibea diacanthus (assembly GCA_028641955.1). NCBI lineage: Eukaryota > Metazoa > Chordata > Actinopteri > Sciaenidae > Protonibea > Protonibea diacanthus. The sequence goes on from CM053986.1 coordinate 2,126,121, forward strand.
TATGGACAGCTGTACATGTGGACATGTTCTGATTACATTACGTCTGATCAAAAACTGGCCAAGTCAACAACTTTGCTAACAGCCAAACATCAACAAGGTCAACAACACAAGTGTTAATACAGTTATTACAAACTAATGTTGTGCAGTCAATACAAGATGGAACACTGTTGGTGGGATAACATCAATATCCTTTGAAACACATCGCAAATGACTGGAAAACTCATCATGAGAATGAAAAAGATTCATTAATAGATTTCTAGTTATAGAATATGGATATCAGATGATGTCTAAAGGTTCAGCTTAGTTCATTAAAATGGAACAGGCTTAATGTGGGTAGGTTATTGACAGGAATCTAAGCGCCCTGTTTGGGTCCATTGTAGTGCTTCAACAATGAGCCTAGTTTCAGGATAGGGGTCTCCGTTGCATACTAGAATTCAAAGGCAGGCATGTTTGTGCATGTTTCTGGGAAATGAGAGATGGGAAGATGGGAGTGGGAGCCCTTATGTGACAAATTAAAAACAGTTATTGTGCAAAGCGTTGTGTAAATCCTCTGCCAGTCATTGATTTGTTGCAGTACTTTAGGCCAGTAATTAGAATGGCTGGTTATGACTGCTTGATTGTTACTGCTTGGAGGACCAGCAGGGCACTTACCCGGACTTATGAATGATATTTTGTCAATAAGTTGCCAGGTGCATGCGGCTTTGGGACTTTTAGTGGGACTTTCTTTCCTACTAATAAACACTGAAGCAAGAGATTGAGTCTCTGCAGCCTTTTAGCCAAATGATGATCTTTACGTGAAGGTGAGCTGATTCTAACGTGTCGCTGGAGGAATGACAATATCAGTCATTCAATATCCCAACAATGGACAACAAATGGACTAAACTGTGATGCTGTCCCTGCCGTGTTCTCGCTTGGTTTATTTCATGTAGCCAGCTTGTACGTCTGTCTGACTCACAGTCTACACTGAAAAACAATGACACAGAAAAGTTTCCTTTGGTTTGTGTTGTATTGTTTGAAAGAGAGAAAGAAAGCTGTGGTCAAGCTTCATAGACAGTGAACAGGTGTGAGTTAGCGCAGATAGTGAGTAAAGCCGAACAGAAATGGCCCCAGAGATTGAATCCTGCTGACTCTGCTGATCCCCTGACTTCTCCTCTGTCGTCATTGTTGGCTTTTTGGGAAACATCTTGACAACTGTCAAATGGATTGCCATGAAATTTGATCCGTATTCACGACGCTATCAGGATGAATTGTAATATACCACCATCATCAAGTCAAAATTCCAATTTGTTGTCATCATTTTCATCACTCTCTGCTGCACTTTGCGTTTCCTGAACTTGTAGAGGTACCTGCTTCATGTCAGCATGCCAGCATGTTAGCATTGGCATTGTGACCATATGAGTTTGAGCACGTTTAATTTGTCATTTAATTCAAAGCACCGCTACGCTCAAAGGTTCAGTGTGTCAGATTTAGTGGCCTCTATTTACAGAATATGGCAGTAATGGAATACAATATTCATAACTATGTTTTCATGAGTGTATACTCATCTAAAATCTTGTATCGTTGTGTCTTTGCTACCTTAGAATGAGCATTTGATATCCACAGACACCATGGGTCTATAGCAGCGTAGTAGCGGGTCTAGCGCTTTTTTTAGCCACCATAGGTTCTCCCACATGCTTGGAAGAGGAGGGCAAATTCATTTTTTATTCATGGTTGCAATCTGCATCCTCATCACTCAATGACTCTAAACACTACCCACTACATGTCTAAGTAAAGCCTCACAGAGATCCTAGACTGTAGACTAGTCTTGTTAGACCTGCAGCAACAGGTTTGCTTTTGAGCTTTCTTTGAGTTCATAGCTGTGACAAAAGCTTCTACTGATGTCTTAAGGTCTCTTCTAAAGATTTTAGAAGCTATTTAAATGTATATGTATGTGTGTGCCTTCACAATAAATGTGGTGAGGATCTTTTTAGAAGAGGACAATTGTTTTTACAGGAAAAGGAAATTGTTCCCTCTTAATATGTCAGAAGATCTGCGTATGCAAACACTCATATTTCACACATGATGTTCCCAGTGTGATGGTGCTCATTAAGGCCTCATGCCCGTGTCACACCTTTGGAACAAACTTACGCCTCTGATCACTATTAAGAAGCCTAGCTGCTGAAGCAGACTGTCAGCTGTGGAGCAAAACCAGAGGGCTCCCCAGGGTGCTGTCAGGCTCAGAGGTGTTGCAGATGGCGGTCTTTATGAAACAGTAGTCTAATCAGTGCTATTGTGTTTCATGTTTGAACCCATAGAATCCACTATTTCACATTTAACCATAGTATGGACTGTGTGAAACAATAATTAATCAGGAAGCACTGATTAAAATCTCTGCCATATCACCTCAGTCAGCTGTTTACAATAGCGGCTCATGTTCAGGGTGGCGTTCAGCTCAGCTGGTAGAGCAGCCGCCCATTGTGTGAAGGCTCAGTCCTTGCCACGGCAGCCCAGGGTTTGAATCCGACCTGTGGCTCTTTCCCACATGTCATTCCCCATCTCTCTCTCTCCACATTCCTGCCACTCACTTCAGCTGTCTCTGTTGAAAATAAAAAAGCTTGAAAAGGCCAAAAAAAAGTCTTTAAAAAAAAAAAATAAAATAAAAAAAAAAAAATATATATATATATATATGCTCTATAAAGGGCTCATGTTCATGTAGGTGTACACTTATCATTGTTACTCTGCTGATTGAGCTCAAAGCCAGCACCATTTTCTACCATTTAACTAAATCATTCTTAACTGTTACCTGAAATGGTCAATTCCATTACTGAATTTAAAATACTGGAAAACAAAGTACATGAAAATGGACACAGGTGTACTTTTGGGGATCGTATGTATAATTCCTGTTGTTTTCTGTTCTCTACCTGGAGTTCTGGTGTGGCAGCTTGAAGTTCCTTCGGGACGTGAGCACAACACAAGTGGTCTTCGACCGGCTGGAATTTATAGACATCGTCCCCGATGACAAGGAGGAGAAAGGAGACCCCGTCCTACAGCATCGTCAATAACTAGTACTCTATTGGAGTGGTAAGAAAGCTGATATAGACAATAACTGACAGATTCCGAATAGCATGGCATATCAGATACCAAATCTATCCTTCCAACTACCAAAAATGATGTTTCTGGCTCATTCAACAAACTAATTAATTATCGTTTACCAGCAGGTATTGGTTCATTATTGTTATATCAACAATTGCAAATGTCTATGGACAAGTACAATTTAACAAGCTGCTTGAAGTCTAATATAGTAAACAAAAACTTGAGATGTTCCTCTAACCCCCAAAATCTGCGCTACGGTCTGCGTGATGTGCGGCCTAGTTGGCAGTCAGTTCTGAGTCAAGCAGTCGGAGGGACCAAAAACAACATTGCAACCAAGGCGTGACAGAGGCGTGCCGGTGGGATTTGGGGTAAGTTTCTGAAGAGCCATTTGAAGCTCAAAAACCTGTGGCTCTGGCCACCACCATGTTGGTAGTCCTGCTTCTTCCACATCCTGATAATCCAAAAATTGCCTTGAATGGCCGCTGAACTGCAGTTTTGGCATTCTGTATTAGGTTCAGTTCACAGCCACGCCAACCTGCGCTTGAGTGGCTCACGATCTGGTCTTCCTGTTCTATAGAAAAAACTTACTGTTTGTAAAGACATAAGCTCAGCTAATTATCTAATCAATAATTCAAATGTGAGTCAGACCTGTGGCTACCAACTCAAACTAATGAAAACATATATACATATGTGATAAAACTTTCAAATTACTGGGTATTTAGGATTTTTAAGTTCTGATTAGTCATTATGTGTGTATCCAGATATAAAACTCCTGCCTTCAAATTGTCTGGCGAAGCGTGCAGCTGAAAAATTGTTGGTCTTTGTGGATGTAGGCAATTAACAGATTCATCAGTGAATTTCAGCTCCCTCATGGGCAGGTTTGGTCTTTTAATTGGAGGAAAGAAACATGCTGCCAGGTTCAGTTGGCAACAACCTTTTTATCTTGTCCTGATGGAGATACTGGTATAAAGAGCTCAGGAGCGTTTATATAGAGGTGATAAATAAGACCTTCAACAAAGTTATCCACAGTGCTGCTCATTGATTGCTTCAGTGGAGTCAATTAGTGAATGTTTTCACAAGCCAGTGAAATGTTTGCTTCAGTGTTTCTATATGGAAATATAGCAGTTTCAGACCTCACCACTGTATTGTTGGTAAGAATATGACTCACCACAGTTTAACCATCAACAACAATTCATTATTTAAATTAATTTTACTGTCATCTGCTCAGAGTCATTGCAGGAATCCTATAAATAGCTTTGCATGCTACCTTTTCCCTTGCAGGCGGGTTAGTGTGGTAAACTTTTAAGCTCCATGTCAGTGCAAAGCAGACTGTTAAGCGTTGGTGCTTTGCCAAACTTTGAGCTGAGTCATCACCATAACAGCTAAAGTAGGAACCATCTATGATGTTTCAAGCACCATTAAATGATAAATAAAAAATAACAGTTAAAAGCGCATTGGACATGCAACACGAGTGTAAATAAACGAGCGTGACATGAGTCACGAGAGGACATATGTGCACAGGTGAAAGTTAAGTATTGGCAGAAGAGGATCAACCATGGTGATGTTATACAACTGCACCCCCACTGATAAGTGCACATGAGTCAGTGTACACACACAGCAGTGAATGAAACACACCTATATATCCACTGCTTTCCATTTGTCCTGGTTAAATGTGTTTTGAAAGATGCAGTACAGCCATCTTTGTACTTCCAACAATGACTCCTCCTCCAAACCAGGTGAAACCAGTGGCAGGACGGTGGTCATCATAAGTGCAATTTGAGCTTGAACTGTGGTCAAACTTTTTATATGCTGTGATATACTGTTTTGACTTTTCCATTGTCAGAATTAACAGTTTTGTGAAAGAACATGATTTTAATACTTCCACACAGATAATCTCTCATGTTATGCTTATGAGCCTTGCGTGAACATGGAAAATAAAAGTGGCCATATTTTTATTTTTCTCTAAACAATTAAAAACAGACCAAAAGCTGCTTGATGAAATGATCTCACATCTTGTTTGTATCAGAGCCTGATGGATCTTCCTCTGTGACACAGAGCTCCATGTTGTCCATAAACTATTAAAGCCATCACATCCGTGAGCGTTCTGTTGGACTGGTGACATGAACACAGTTTATACAGTCTCAGTCTTGCCTGTATTTCCACTCAAAATGCTAATTGAGGCTGCATTCAAATGGGGCAAACAGTTTTCCATTCATGTGAGTGAGGGCAGTGTGTTCTGGTTGTGTCGTTGCGGCCTGTAGGGTTGTCTGCCAAAAAACACAGCATGTGTTGCGTTGGGCCTGATCCAATTTTTGGGTTTGGGTTAGGTTTAGGGTTAACAGGGACAGGGCTAACCTGAACTATAACCTGAAATAAAACGTTATTTCTGATTTTCACAGTGGTTACAAACCCCCAGCAGCCCCCGACACACCGCTTAATCCTGTCCGAATGCAGCCTAATTCATAAATAGTCATAGTCCACAACAACAACAACAAAAGAAATATATATATATATATATATATATATTTTTAATAAATAAAAAAGTAAATTAAATTAAATTAAAAATGTACATTCAGTAGGAAGGAATAGACAGGACAGGGAAGTTGTCATATAACATATACATTTTTATTTTTCATGGGATTTGTTCACAAAAAGAAAAATATAGAATAACAGCAGTTTTGTCCTTTAATGTGAGGGATCTGTGTGAAGCTGCGGCGGTTGTCCTCAGATTCTGACAACGCTCCAATGTGGCACGGCCGTTAAACAAAGCGACAGATCGCCGTGCCCCCGAGAGCCACAGTGACAGATGGCCGAGTATCTGGGTGCACACGACACCTGAGCAAACCAATCTCTGACTCACACCAATGATGTAGCCATTAGTAACCCTCAAATCTGGTTTACTAACCATACAGGGTTTGCGTTTCCTGCCGTCCCATCGTAGACCTTGCTACTCGGGGTTGGGTTGCTATGGAGACAGGAGGCTGGCAAGGCCAAATCTGAGAGCTTCTACAGTCATCTGGCCTTTATCTCGCTGACTTAATTGTGGATGACATTGTGTGGAGCATGTGGTTGGCTCAGGACTGTAAATCTGAAAGTCTATTATGTCACTTCAATCTATTCCCATATTTGAGAAGATTTTATTGAGCCCCAGGGTCAAAAAACACGTTTTTCGGTTTGCACGTGTGTCTGTGTGTCTGTGTGCAAATATTATTTGCTGAACAGATACCTGAAGTTATATGCATCTTCTTTACAGAAGATGAGGATTTAGTAGGTTCAGCTGTTGTGCTATTGGCAGAAGCAACTGGCTGTGTAAAGATGCATTGAGCAGTGGGCTCGCTGTGGGGGCTGGCAGCACCATACTAAGCAGCCAGGGTAGCAATAAGAATATGTGTGAAGCCTCTGCCTCCTGCTTCAAACAAACCTTCCTTTTAAAACGTTCGTCTTTAATCTGTTGAATTATTAAAAACTATACAAATAACAAACAATGGCAGTGGATGTAACCATCTGTGTGCACATGCAGGTCCGTATCTGTGCTTTCGTTTGACCCGCAGCCTGGAAAGAATCTTGTGAGAGGAATTTGAGAGAAGGATATCACACCATGTCAGCAGCCATTAAAGATGCCACCTCATGTTGCAGTGAGGAAGCTGATCCCTCTGCAGCGCGTGTCTCCATGCAGGAGATTCTGTGGACGAGTGCACAGGTGTGAATGTGTATGTGCATGCACTCGAATGCACATGACTCTGTGTGTGTGTGTGTATATATATGTGTGTGGGTGTGTGAGCCCTGCAAGATGATTCCTAGTGTTAATGGCCAGTTCCTAATGTGTACCACGATCCCTGACTTCGCCATTAGTCAGGAGGGTGTAGACTATCCCGCACCTCTTCTGATGGACATATAAGTCGCTTGCTGCTGCTTTCACCTGATAGGCAACAGTTGCACCAGGACAGCTATTACGAAGGGGTTAATACTGGTCAATGCAGACATTGCTGCAGCCCTCTTTATCCGAGCACAGATAGGATTACAGTAGGCTAAGAAAACATTTTTATTCTTGAACAATCTAACCACAAAGTCTATTTAGTAGCTGCTCTGGAGCTGTCACACAGCCTTCCTTCCTTTACATGGAGGTTGTCCAGTTGTCATGGATGATCAGATTTCTGTTTTTCTGAGCATTTGAATTCTTCACATTCAGTTTAAAAACTGAGATGAAAGGTTTTCTTGACCTCTGACTGTGATCAGAGATAGAAACTAGAAAACTGTGGAGTGGGGGGATGGATATTGATGATAGTGTTATATGATAGTGTTAAGTTAATAAACACCTTTAGGCTACAAAATAAAGTGCATTACCATGTCAACTACCAGAACAACATCATGGCACAGAGCCTTATCCTCACACAACCCAACAATAAAACACTCTGTTACAGCAGCTGCACTGAGCAGCACTGGTCTACAGAAATGAAATAAGCTGACAGTTTAACAGCAGAATAACACATCACCAAGGGCTGAACAGCACACAATAATATAGAGAACCCATACACACACACAACACACACACACACACACACACACACACACAATTGCATTGCTAGGCAACTCAGTGGTTGTGATGTGATCCTCCTGAGAGAGAGTTGCAGCCATTGCTGAATTGTAGTCGTACTCACCTGTCTGAATGTCATTCCATAAGCTCTGCACACTACAATTATGCAACAAGTCCTCTGCAATTTCCTCGTTCATTCTCAGCGTATGAAGTGTAAACCCACCATGACGTCACCCAATCTGAAGCCTCGAGATTGGCGTTACAGCCGCCCCCTCTATCCTGATTGGCTAATCTAGAGAACCAGAAGATGTTCCATGGTAGCGACTTGTCAGTCATACTGTAGCCATGCTATATATATATGCTAAGCATATGGTTATTAATTCTAACCCTAACCCAGGGTTCTTCTCTCCTAGGTGGAATCGCATCACCGTTTGAATGTCCGTCAGTAAGTGACTGACGTTTAGCTCTGATTCAGACTGACCTCAGTTCAGTAGTTCATTCAGTTTGTTGCTAGTCTGAGCTGTCATTTAGTACAAAACTATCCTGTGTAAGCACATAAGGTTACTCAGCAGCCAATTATTTATCACAATATGGTTATTTCTGTGGCTTTCAAGGTCTTTTAATGAGGGAGAGACATGCTGTGAGTCACAGCTGAGCTGACTACAGTGTTCGGCCCATGCAGTGACAGTAATGATTTGGTGTAATCAGTCCACTTTGAAAAAGATTAGTTCACCTCAAAGATTGTGTGAAATATGGATGAAGTCTCTGTGATGTCACCCACAGGTTTCTGAAGAGACGTTTTGAAGCTCAGTGTGGCGACTGCCCGCCGCCATCTTAGTAGTCCTGCCTCCATGTCTACTGACTAATCTAAAAATGAGAAAAGGCGTGGAGCTGGGGCGGGATGAATTAGCTTGGTTGCTCAAACAAGCGACATGTGATGGCACCCACCTGTCAATCAAAGTGGCCACACTGTTTATTCTGCATAACTTTAAGTCTTAATATCATTTGAACAGGTGAGTTGTATATAAATTCACCCTCAGTACAGTTGTCATGAACGGGGAAATTAGCTACAGAGACCAAAACTGTTTTTTGTACCAGGCTGTAAACATGTTTATTTCTGCTGTGAATGTTGGACTCACTTCTGCAACCAGCCTCAAGTGGACAAGAAGAGGAACTGCCTCGACATAATAGCCGTGCAGCTTAATTCTCTCCTTTTGTTCCATTTTCACAGTTTATCGGGATTTATAACAGATGCAACTTGAAAGGTAACAAGCATTAGGCATTAAGGTTAACATAAAGTTAAGGGGTGTGTCTAAAAGGGAATTTATTGAGCACTCAGCAGATCTCTGTGATGGTTGGCGAGTGTTTGCCTCTGCACCACTAAGACACCACAGAAGTTGAGTCACGTGATAATTTTTCTTTGTTAAAGTAAGAAGACTGTAAAGATATTACAGTTATTCCCTGACATTGCTGCCAGTGTGGGACTTTTTATGGGAGGGCAAATGTACTCAGACAAAGACCCCATTACTCTGAACAGAGTGTATTAGTGTTTGTTCAGAAAACAAGCAAGGCCACAAGGAACAGAAAGTGTGCATATAAAATGATCTGTGAGTGTGTGTGTGTGTGTGTGTGTGTGTGAGTGAGACAGAGAGAGAGAGAGAGAGAGAGAGAGAGAGAGATGGAGTAGCGCTGGCACAGACTGAAGGTCAGGGGAAGTATCAGTGACAGGAAGTAAGCGCCTGCCAGGTTCAGGCCAGGTTACCACGGTAATGAATGACCGTGCTGAGTGACACCTGGCTGGTCTTAAAGACGGGAGGAACAGCACTCAAAAACACACACACGGTTGAACACGTGGACACACGAGCAAATTCACACACTTAGACAGGCTCCTGAAAACATGGCTTTAAATCAAAGCGTGTCTCTGTAACATGAAATATTCACGAGTTAATAAGCAACGTGAAGTTACAGTTCTGTTACAGTTCTTGGGGCGTTACTGCGATCAGCTCTTCAGTGGAATGTCCTGAATGTGTGTCATGACTCTCACATCCTGCATGAAGACAAGATATAAACAAACATGGACCCACTCTGAAAAAAACACAGATACTCTGGGATCCTTCATATACACACGCCTGCATCAGCTGCAGTTACCTATTGTTCTGACAAACAGCAGCAAGAATACAAAGAGTAGACAAAAGTGAAAGTGCTGTTCACTCAACAGACCTCCTTCACATCCATTTTGACATGAAATAGTATGTAAACACAGGTGTTACCAATGATTAAGGTTCAGTTCCATTCAGGTCAAACAGAGTCAGGGTGCTGCTGTGATGCATGTCGGCTCACTGGAAAGTCTCTGCTGCACTAAATGGAATGGAGCCTTAATTAGTATCATTGGAAACAGCTGCTCATCAGCTTGTAAGTGGTCAACTGTTTCACAGATCAAAGTGTTTCCTGATTTCACTCCACATTTGACACATTTGAACTTTTATTGTGTTTTGTGTCTTTTTTGGTAAATAAATTGACCCTGGGCCTCTGTGGCAAAGACTGAGCCTCAGGACGTGGGGCAGATGCCTACTGACACCCCCATACTTCATTTTTAAATATTACGATTGTCATCAATATCATATCAATATTTAGTAATCCCAACACCCCTGTCTACAGACAAAGTAAATAAATGTTCTGTAGGCGGACTATCTAAATAATGTGTTACCTAGTGTTTTTTTTCTTTTCTTGGCATTAATTGACTTCCATAACAGGAGTAGGAATGTACATAGGTTCTTAGATATAGAGCGTGTTGTTATAAATCATGGATGATCACTTACATAGATGAATGTTTAGCTTGGTTGAATCACAGGACATAAAAGATTTGAGGCTGACTACGACATTTCTCTTTGACATTAAGCTAACCAGAGGCCAGTGAAACACGATAGGGGTGAGCTGACAACCTATTTTCCCACCTGGTGCTATGGGTCGCCCCGAGGTGACATTTTCTAGCCACTGTTTTTGTTGTTGTTTGTTTCTCTTCACCCTTCCTACTTTTCACATCACTCATCCAACGGCACCTCATCCACACACACACACACACACACACACACCATGTGCAATACTTCAAATGGCAAGATCAAAACAACCTTCATCACACGGGCAAGCATGGGAGACGGCAAATGTCACATATTGTTACAGGCAGGTGGAGTGGTGAGCGTGGTTAGTGATCGCCTGCAGCAGGAGACTGAGAGCAGATTTAGTGACATGAAACAGCCCGTCATGTTTTGGAAAGCTTGTGTGGCCACTTTGTGTCATTGTCTGGCGTTGATCCACATGCTGTGCTGGACACCCTGCCCACATTGTACCAAAATCAGTGAAAACATAACTCGGTGTTTTGTTCACATGTGACAAAGCCTCCTCAGGCAAATTGTACACAACAGCTTACCCTCACATAACTGTCCCATGTTCTGTTGTGATGAGTAACACTGCCACAAGAATCAGCTCTTTAGTTGGAGCTCTGCGGGCAAAGTCAGTCTCTCGTGTCTCGGGATCGTTGCAGGAAAGCGGTTCACCTGTGATGTCTCCTCACCGCCTCGGTTCCAGTATCAGATTGTCTGTTAAAGCGGCAGATGCAGCTCTATTTTAAGATCTGATATTTGCTGATACCGTGAGATCTCAGCACATTGCTGTAATGTCTGGTTGGTGCATCGCAGCAGGCCGGTAGCACCGGTGGATTTTGCGTGTGACAAGTGAGGATGTGTATAATTGTCCACCTGTCTTGTCACAAACCTTCCGTTCCCCTTGTTGCAGAGAAGTGAAACACCTGCACAGGCAGGCACGGGGCCAGGCTGTCCTCACAGGTGTCTTCGCCTGTCAGAGTTGCACAATGGAAGGCTTTGGTGTAAACACACACCTCTGTTACAAGCCAAAGTCCCAAAAAATGGCTAAAACAGATAAATAGTTTGAGTAAGATGCCCCCAGATTTACCATGAAGTGATTACACATACTTCCAGGAAGTGGAAATGCAGGAACAAAACACTTGTTGCCTCTTAAACAGCGGCTTGCTCATTTGCCTGTTATATCCTATTGGCACCTTAACACCTAGGGACGAGCCAGGTCAGTAATAGCACACTGTGTGAAGTTTAAAGATGTCACATTTATATTTATTGATATTTATTTTTAGGCTTTGCACCACTTTCAACATCCACAATGTTAGTTTGTGATAGTTTGGGCACCAGAAGAGTCATCATATCTTTTAGCAGCTCTTTGTTTATGGTGATAGCACTAAATATATATGAATGAATGTATTGATTGCCAAAATTAGAAAGTTAATGGGACAGGGTCATGTTTACCACTCTGTTCATCACCTCTTCATTTAATGACACATCCTAATGTAGATTTCAGTGTTCATTTTCAATAGATGACATGTCTGGACTACAGGCAGGCTAGTTTAGCACCAGCACATCCATTTTCTCCCCCTACCCGGGGTTGGGTTGCAGTGGCAGCAGGGTGCTCCAGATCCCCTTCACCTGGCTGCTCCTCCTGGGTGATACGGAGGCATTCCCGGGATAGATGGGCTATGTAGTCCCTCCATCGGGTTCAGGATCTGCCCTGGGGTTTCCTCCCAGTTGGACATGTCCAAAGGAAGGTGATGAGACTAAACCGCCACAGTTGGCTCCTTTGGACACAACAGAGCAGTGGCTCTACTCTGAGCAGGAATCCTTCAATGTGTTCTGTCTGCACATGGAATGAGGGCAGCTTTGGCACCGAAAAGTGCTTTTTAATGTTATATTATATTAGTTATATTAGTAGTTTGTTATGCAGTTTTTCTGCATGTTTGGTGATCATGTGTTTCTCATTTGTGTGTCTTTATGTTCCATTTGTCTTTATGTACTAACTGGTGGAAATAAGTCTGCTTGTGTCATGTGTCTTGTCTCTGTTAAGCACTTGGAGCAGAACCAGATGATGCTATTATACAATGATGGAGTAAAAGGATCAGTCCTTCACTCCGGCTTCATATGTTAACATCATTACTGACTCCACCATCAGACTGACACTTTCCATCCACCATGATCTTGTGCTGTGTACCCTCTCCACCACACGAGCCACATACATGAATTACATCCATGTTAGCTATGTTACTGATGGATGGTCGATATAATCTCTGAGTCCGTGCGTCTTGAACTTCTTGTTTATGTTCAGAGGCTGTTTATCTGTGACAGACAGAACACGTCCTCGGGCCTGAGCGCAGAAGAAGCAGCTCTGGACAAACTCAACCTTCTCAACTTAAAGCAGCTCTGTTTAATTCATCACTGCTGTATGTTTGTGTGTATGCTGTATAGTGTACAGCCAGTTTGCAGGGATGTTGGTGGGATATTCTTGTATTGCTGTAGCCTTTGTGTCAGATCAGACTGGAGCTATATTGAAGGTGTGATGAATGAAACATGATGATAACAATAAAATGGCTGCATGTTGTAAGATGCAGAACATGGATAATGTTTGGACAGCATGGCTGGCCGTGGTGTTTGTGTTTGTCTGTGAGTGAGGTCAGACTCAGGCTGCTCTGACTGATCTGGGCTACATTCACCTCTGACCCAGAGTTCAGGGGTTAAACACATGGGGAGAGGAGAGCTGGTTCCAGCCTGAGCCCTGCTCACATCAACTTGTGACCTTTCTTTCAACACGGCAGCGTGTCCATTACAGCTCTATTCCACTCCATGCAACTTTAGACTGAAGTGCTGCAGTACAGAGCCAGGAGCTACCATTACTGTGACAATTACATCACATGGAAAACTCACTTTTTGCTTTAGCTTGGTTTATTTATACATCACGGTCCATTTAAGATTGTGGACACATGCTAAGGTGGAAAAACTTCAGGAAAATCATAGACTGTATAAAACAAATGCATCATATCCATGACAGTTTTCTGAAGAGCCGTTGTGAAGTTCAAAGTGTTGTGACTCGGACAGTCATGCCTCTGCCGCTTCCCAGCTAATCCAAAATACTGTGGAGTGTAGGGGGAGCTGAGGCAAGCTGAATGAAGCCTGGTGGGTCAAACAAGCCAACTGAAGCTATAGAGACTGTAGAGACCAGGCTGTAAACATGTTTATTTCTGCTGTGAAGTTGGACATTTGAACATGGGGACTTATGGAGATTCACTCGTTCCGGAGCCAGCCCCACATGGTCGTTGGAGGAACTGCAATTTTTGGCACTTCTGCTTAGGCTTCACTTCACAGGCACAGAGGTTGTCACTTTAGTGAAACACATTAAAATGGTAGTGGAGTTGCAAATAACAATTATTTTCAATACTGATTAATATGCATATTATTTCCCTTATTAATCCATTCATTCCTCTGTCTGTAATGTTTTGTTTTGTCCAAAAGCCAAAGATTGAACTGTGTTCTGCCCTCGCTGTACGTGCTGTATTCAGCCTGGCAGGCAGATGAACTTTCCTAATATCACGGCTCCAAAGACCGTCCACTCGTTGTCCACGGGTTTACTGACGTAAACGAAAGGTGAAACTAAAACATACCAAGAATAATCAGCACTATGCAGCTTTAAACATGCAGTGATACACAACTTAAATATGCAAATTCAATCCCTCATACCAATTAAATGCCATGGCTTTTTACTGTCTGTACTGCTTACAGGCTTTACATATTTATTTACATATAAACATACGTTACATATCTATTCAACCATGTAAATATTTTAACACCTTAACATTTTAACATCAATTATATATTTATTTATCGGTTTGTGTCTGTTTGTAATTGCATGGAAAAATCTAAACGTAAACTTTACAAAACATAATTTCTCTAAGAAATATTATTTATTCATTCTATTTGGGATGTGTTGATCTTGCGATCCTGTTCTTAACACGTCATCCACCTGCGACGCTGGGAGGCAGCAACACTTTCAAACAAAGATTGTATTTGTCGTACTTAAACTTTTGTCATCCACTGTTGATGTTGGCAAGTTTTTATTCAGCTTTGTTTACCCTTGTTTGTCTTTTTACATCAACAGAACAGTTGTACTTTACAATCTGTTGGGAAGTTGCAATAAATATCAATGCAATGTGTTCCATTGTATATTGTATATGTATCATTCCATGTATATCCCTTTGTGCTGTGTCTCTCCTCAGTCTGTTAAGATAACTGAAACTTTTGTGAGTCTTGAGGCATTGCCAGCATTTAAATCTCATTCATAAATGCTTTATAAGGCATAGATAGTGCCCACTTTAGATGAGATCACACAAAATACTTAATTAACGAGTAGTAAGTGCTTTGTATCTGTCTGATTTCATGAATTCCTGCATTAATAACTGTGTATAGGTCATCCATTGGAAATGGAATTTGTGAGTTATTAATAAAACATCTACTAACACACTCACTAACCATTAGTACAGAAGAGTAAAACATTTATAACTGTGATTATAAACCGTATACTGAGTATTCACATCAGAAACATGCTTTATAAATGATGAATTCAGTATTTACTAATCCATAACTACTGTGCTTATCAATGATGAGTAAAACATTTGTAACTGTTTATAAACTGCATACAGTACTAATGAGTATTCATGCATTATAAATGATGAATTCAGTATTCATGCTTAACTAATGCTTAATAGTGTGTACTCATTATAAAGTGTTACTGGTGCTTGTTCTAAAAGTCAGGGATGAACTTTAACAGAGTGTAACCTCTGTTAACATTGGTACCACGCTGTCTTAACGTTTGACATAACGAGCTGTGATAATGTGCAGGTTTTACTGATGTCCTGCAGCTAATGTGGTTTCTTCTGTTCTGTCTTACAGGACGCCTCCATTGCTCATCGCTTTCATCTGATGCGGGAAAAGCACCCAGAGAAGTTCAACAGCAGGTGAGAGGATGATGATATTTAAAAAAGCAGCCTCGAGGAGTGAAGCTGGCACTGAGCAGTCGATGAGAGGGAGTTTGTTTGTCGAAAAAGGCCGTTAACCTTCCCCATTTCATCGTCTCAATGCCATTAGCTAACAAGCCTCAACCTTATAACCAGCTAGTGACCTCTCACTTTAATCTGGAAACCCAATATCATTCTGAGCCGCAGTCGTCAGCAATCAATAACAGAATAAAAGCTGCCTGCCTGCCTGCTGTGATCAATATATTGGCAGTGCCTCGTTTGAGTTAAAGCTGAACTGAGCTGTTACGTGTGTGTCCAGTGAGGCTGGAGCCATGGTTTCCACAGTCCAGCTACAAACACTTGGAATGCCAAAAATGTGTCTTTTTTTGTTTGTTTAATCAGAGAAAGTTCTGACCTAATTATGAAAAGACAAATGAGGAGTTAATTATGTAGAAACTATGCTGTTACAACAGGAGAACAAGTGCTGGAGACAGCCACAATGTAAATGAGATTCACACCGTTCTAATTCAGATGTAAATTAGCGTTCTTGCTAACTGGCATGTTTACATCTGGTATCTGTATGATGTTCATTAACGTGCTCTGTCCCTGTCTAATAAACAGGTGCAATGACGTATTAATGAATTGTTCAGTATGATTGGAAGCTGCCTCAGTCTGACTAACGTGAGAGAGGTCAGCAGAGAGTGACAGCGATCCACAGTCAGATTAGAAGAAATGCTTCAGTTATGATGCACTGGCCAAGTTCACAAAGTTGAGTTCAACCTCCACAAGTTAAATGTAATCTGAGATCATTACGATAATAATATTAAGGACAAAGCTCCTCCAGGGCCTCAGAATACATTATACAACAATCCTCATGATCTTCATGTGTACACCAAAGACCAAGACTGACATCAACAATGAATTGATGTTAAGTTGTCACTAACAACCTGCCAGGTTGTTTTCATTTTCATTGCTTCGTTTTGTGTGAGAATGGAAATTGAAGTTCTTCTGTTATTGTACGTTCCAATAGTTCCTATAAAATTTGATAACAGGAATTGATCTGTGACTCATAATTCACTGTGCTGAGGGAATTGGGCCTGGTAAGTCCTTGATAAGTCCTTGAATTTGATGATGAAGGTTTGGGATGAGGTGAGGGGACATGAATGTCTGCGCAAACCTTCTTTACAATCAGCCAGTCAGTCAGCCATCACAGAGCAATGCTGCTAGCTAAAAGTGTTTTACATCCTTATGATCAACATAAGCACTGCAGCTGATTCTGAGTCAGTGCTTTGTGAAATGTCTTTTGCGAAGTGTTAAGGGACAACAACAGTGAATTTTGACCTTCTCATGAGAGTTGTTGATAACAGCAACAATGGCTGTCCTCGTCCTTCAGGTGTAAATATTAACCACCATCCACAAATACGAGAAGCTGTGGGGGAAACACGGCCTTTGATGTCTCCCTACTTTCATTCCCATCAGCCTTTGCTGGCCAATGGCCACGCCTCTATGTGACGCCTCATCATATGGACAGTCAAACAACAAACAGCAGCAGTGGACACACCATGCACTCACTGATGAGTGCTGCTCGCCTCATTTCTGTGGCCATTTGGTTGTCTTTGCTGTAGCCTGAGGCTGAGGTGTGTGTGTGTGTGTGTGTGTGTGTGTGTGTGTGTGTGTGTGTGTGTGTGTGAATAAACAAATATGTGTTTATGGATGTGTTCATGTACTCAAGTGTCACAAAGCATACCTGTATGCAAATCTTGCATGTGGATAAAAGCCGTTCTGTGTGCACATGAGCACAAATCGTGTGAGAAATCAGGCGTGTGGCTCTGGAGGAAATCATAACTCCATAAGTCATAATAAAGTATAAAAGCTTGTTTTGAATGCTCGAGTCACCTGGGAGGCAGCTCTCTGTGCAGCTCTGGTGTGTCATGGTGTTTGTATGCTGCTGCATCCCTCCACCACTAATTAGCCTACATGCTAAGAGAATATCTAAGAAGAGCAGGGAGAGTACGAAATACATGCAGTGTTTACTCTTTGAAATTCAATAATTAATGCTTAAGTTTCCACACATGGTCCCATATCTGTTTCCAGCATCACAGTCAGAAGGAAGAGTGTGATGAAAGATAAAAGAAGATACCTCTGTTCCCCCGGGGGGGTTTCTGTCTTCCATTGAACAACAGGCCACAGTTAAAGGATGTAAAGCATTTATGTGGAGGGCAGGTCATACTCAGGACATATTTAGGACATACTCAGGACACACTCTGGACATATTTAGGACACGCTCAGGACATATTCACGATATATTTAGGACATATTCAGGATATATTTAGGACATATTCAGGACATACACAGGACATACACAGGACATTCACAGGACACATACAGGACATACTCAGGACATACTCAGGACATACTCAGGAGATACTCAGGATATATTTAGGACATAGCTAGGACACAGTCAGGACATATTTAGGACATAGCTAGGACACAGTCAGGACATATTTAGGACACCCTCAGGAGATATAAATCTGTAAAGCTGCATGTCTTTTCTCTAAAATGTGCCTCTCTGTTTCTCTTTGATGGTTTAAACTACTTCTGTTCTCCTGACTGATCGCTCACTGTGTGAGCCACTCATGGCGCTGATCCAACTGTAGCTCCAAGTGGGAGTGTTTGCAAAACATGAACTGTACTGACACTCTGCCCTGCACAAAATAATACCAACAATCCAATGTACACTATTTACAGTAAGCCAACACTGGAGGTTATTGTTCTTCTGTGGGGTTTTCTTCTTTGGTGCTTCCACGGAGTAACAGACAGCTGATGGACAGCCGTGACTGTTCTGTTGTTGTCTGACGGATGTTTTGGCATGCTGAATATCCTTCCTCTTTACAGCGATTTGAATTGAAAGGAGTCAGTGTGGACGAGCTGTTTTTTTGTCTCAACGGGTGAGCCGATGATAAATCACCTTTGACCTGGTGAGAGAGGCCCATGGCCTCATGGAGCACTAGCTCAGCCCCTCTCTGCCACTCACAATCCCACATTGTCTTCATGCGTCTCTCTCAGACACTCGCACCACACACCATCCCCCGCTCGTCAACACATAACAACCCCCACCCCCTCCGGTGTCACCCTCCTATCCCGGGCCTGTTGGACAGAGGAGATGTGTGACTCCTGACACCTCACGCTGTGGAGCTTCACCAGCACCTAATGGTCACAGTAGCCAGACCTCCAGGAGCCCAAAGTCCAGGTGCTAATGACTTCTCACAGTGAGGACAATGCTGTCTTTCTGTGTTTGTGTTTGTCATGTGGGGGAGTTTGAGACAAGAAGAGTTGAATTTGGAAGTGTTGAGAGGGGAGGGGAAAAGAATTAATTTAGGTCCTCCTGATTTTGGCCTCAAATCTACATTTGTGCAGACTGTTCTATCTAAAGATATATTCCATTTCCTGAACATGGCAGGTTATTACACAATGCAGTTCCTCTAAGGGCTGATTCAGACCAAATCAGGTGCTGCGGCGAAAACACCAGTTTTGCCAACTTGGCGACTTTCTCACTAAATTTAGTAACTTCTCAGACACTCTTAGCGATTTGACTTCTGATAAATTTAGTGATTATTCAGTCCATCAGGGAGAAGATGAGGAATATATTCAAATATTGTACTGAAATTCATTCCCATGCACGCAGCACAGCTCTTCTGTCGACAGCTCTGGGGTCTCTCCCCCTCCTCTGTGGTGCTCACAGGCAGCAGTTGATGAGGTGTGTGGGGCAGAGATGCTCCTCTGGATCTCTGGATTGGGATGATCTTAAATATGCAAATAGTTTGTTTGGTCTTCTCAGTGCTTTGTAGATTTTTTTTGAATTTGTAGATTATTTTTATTTTTTACTTTAAATGTCCCTGTAGTGAGTCTGTGATCAGATTTCTTTATCCACCGTTTTTTTTTTTTTTTGGCTCAAAGTCATCACCCTCTCACTGCAACCACAAGTGTTATGCAAATGACCATACTTTTTGTGCTAATTGTGGCTACTTTAATTAGTAGGCAACACTGGGAAATAGGTTTTCCTGTTTATGTGAACAGTTTGGTCAGTTTGAGCTGTGGCAGTAGGGCTGCAGGGTATGCTAAAAAAAAATGCAGCAACCTCTGGTGGAGAAGTTGATACATAATCAACTTTTAGTGAAACAAAACCTGATGTCACACTGCAGTGTCCAATCCAACGATTAGGCAGTCAGCCTGAAATGTCACTGAAACTGAGCGCTGTCCAGGTGGACTTCATAGAATGAACTATGTGCCCCTATGTCTGTGTCTCACAACAGATCTGTGACAACAAATAAGTTTTCTTTAGTTTGTTACCGTTTGTCTTAGAGAGAGGGAGCAGGAAACTACAGAGTTGTGTGAAAGGTCATATACTTTACGAGCTTGCTAAATCTACAAATATGCTTCATATCACAGGCATGGCTTTATAAACAGTTGGTGCCCATATTCATGCACACCATGTGTACCTGCCTAACTTTCACTCCTCCAAACCGAGTCAGGTGTAGAAGCAGGTGTGATGTTGAGTGAAGCTGTGATGGTCAGGTGTGCTATGTGCACTAATGAGCAACATGTGACACTATACCCAACACTTAGAAAGGAGGACATTTCTAGTTACATGTAGAGGCACGCATGGCGTGATGTTGCCTCACCTGATGCAACAGAAAGAGAGACTGACCATCCGTCCTACACCCGGCGTGTCATTATTGCAAACACATGTTTCTTTTACAGGCCGCAGTGCTAATGTTACACAACTTTGCACTGCAGTGTGTTTAAAGGATAAAACACGAGACTACTTTTGCTAAAAAAAAGAGCCAAAGATGATCTTCTTCATAAAAAAAGCGATTGTAGAGTCATAAGCAGCCAGTCTGCTGTGTGTAGATATCAGATGGTTCTACAGTAGCGGCCCGCTGTCATTTTCAGGTGATTTAATGAAGGTAAACCTGTATGTAACCATGGAGGGTTTGTCTTGCCACCCTGTGTCCTCCCAATTTCACACAATGTATGAGAGGGGAGGGGGAGAAAAAGAGGCGGTGGGGTTAGAAGGTCAGTGCTCATGTTGGAGATTAAAAGAGATGCTTATCTGTAGGGAGGGGTAGCGAGGTGGGAAGGGCACAATGAGTGAGAGATAGCTACAGTAGATACAGTATACAGCTAGAGAACTGTGGAGCCCCTGAGCCTCACTGAAGCACCCAAACACTGTTTCCATAACACCACGGTCCCACCTTCAACCTCCATACTATAGTGCCAATCTCTGTTGTGTTTCAGATGAAATGTGATTCCACCAGGTCTTTGAATTTCATTTGAAATGTTACAGATTGGAACCTATCTTAGGTAGCAACTGAATTCATTAAAATTGAACTAAAAGAATTAGAATTAGCAACTGCTTTGCTGTTTTACGGTATCAGCTGTTCGCTCTTGAATGCACACTTCCTTACAGACTGAACAGGAGACCAAAAAAAAAGATTTCAAAAAGTCCCTGTCATAATTGGAAGAATAACCCGCTTTTAAAAGATTATTTCAGATCCTTTTTGTACCAACAATTCACTAGATTTGGTGCAAAAACATAGGAATAATGGAGGAAAGGCTTAAAGAAGTAGTGTGCCTCCCTGTTGCACTCTCTGTTCATGAGAGACAGGAAAAACACGAGTTAATTGCATTTCTTACAGGCCGTCTCAAGTGGAAGCAGCTTAATGAGGTTAGGCAGCTCGCCTCGTTGAGAATCACAACTGTTCCTAATTGTGATCTCAAATATGCTCATAATCCCCTGATTTGACAGCAGCGGAGGTTTCTGGGGGGGTATTAAGGTGAAAGAGAAAGAACAAGGGACAGAAAGACAATTAACAAGAAGAATAATGTGAACAAGTGCAGCAGCCTAAGTCACAGCCACAAGTGAAATAAACACAATGATTGTTACATTTGATGTGTGCTGTACAGTTTAGGTTCATGTTGAGTTCTATCTATCTGTCTTCTTTCAAAATGGACAGACCATGTGACAGGGTTCTGTTCCAATTAAATGTTCTATGTCCTGTTCTTGTTCTCAGTGCCACAGTGGTACATAACCTAGTATGCCCACATGATCCTGAGCTGTTGTGTCAATAGCTGTGTTGTCAGTATCAGCAGCATGTCCACCTGCCAGTGAACTTGTCATATCATGAAGTATGTGTAGATGTCTGTAATAATGCAGCAGTTATGAATCTTTTGCAAAAAGGTGACGGAAATACCCTTGGTGGACTTGAGTCATGGAAAGTTCATGATCTTTCTTCTTCTTGAGACCACATACAGCATCCATGATCAAAAATTTTTTCACAGAGGTGTTCTTTTCTTTTAACACTGGGGAGCCCTCTGTTGACCCTCTGTTCAAACATATAACATCATTTCTAACATCTGTGGTGAACGCTGCAGACCAAAAACAGTCAACTCAGAAGGCGTCATTGACAGGTCATTGACTAGGAGTCAGTTGATGGCCATAGAAAACCCAAGAAGGCCGTTTGCATCCAATGTAAAGGAGGACTGTCTTTGAACAGAGACAGGTTGCCGTCTTGCGACTGTGCCTCAAATATAGCCTCAAAGAACTGCACGGCTGTAGACTCTTGTCTTGTTATCACACATTTTGTAGACAGGTTAGGGATAATTTTGGAACTTTGCGTCTTACAGTCACTCAGTGTGAGCTGTGGTGGGAAGATGGTGGGAGTGCTTTCTGTAAGGAGCTATGAATCCTTGTGATAGCTTTTGACAGGGTTCAACAGTGTGTCATCTTTGCTCATCCACAAAAAAAGTTCAAATCAAACGACTTACAGAGACCAGCCAAAGACCGCTGACTGTGAATTATGACTCTTCAACATCTTGTGACAGAATTCCCACAGTTACCTCCCGTTCACTTCAGTCAGCGAACCAGTCAGTCCCCGTCTCCTAACTGTTGAGAGCTCTGAATGCATGCACCATCAGAGCTCATCAGAGCTTCACAGTTGATATTTACAGACTGGTCAAGCAGAGATTTCACCTTGACTGTAAAGTGTGAAGTCATTTAGAAACTGTCTGCAACAAATGACACTAGGCAAAACTGCATCCATCAGGTCACCTCTGACAAATCCTCTGCAGGGCAGAAATGAAACATTGCTCAGTCAGTTTTCATTGAATGTTATGAATCACAATTTACACTGATCTTCAAGTCTCCAGCTGCCAATGCCAGTCCCTCCACAATAAAGCTTTTGTGTGCATCGGTGGAGCTTTGACCTCTGCGGTCACGAGGCCGCGAGCTGTCATGAGCTGTCAGATTTGGAAATGTGAGGTAACTCGAGGCACCCGACAGCTTCAATATGTGTTCAGTGCACTCGAAACGAATCACACTGTAGGCACACAACACTGAACTCGTGTGCAAGCTTAGGACTGGGAATCTTTTCCACCGTGTTAGTGAAAAACATGCCTGTCCTCTGTGTCCCCTCTCACTCCTCAGGATGAAGAACAAGCTGTGGTACTTTGAATTTGGCACCACTGAGAC
The DNA here is from genome assembly GCA_028641955.1 of Protonibea diacanthus. Lineage (NCBI taxonomy): Eukaryota > Metazoa > Chordata > Actinopteri > Sciaenidae > Protonibea > Protonibea diacanthus. The sequence continues at coordinate 2,149,122 of CM053986.1, forward strand.
CATATCTGCCACCTGCAAGAAGCTCAACGAATGCATAGAAGTGGAGGTGAGTCACAGTCTTATCAAAGCTGCTGTCACAGAAGAAGGAAGAAGCAAATGATTACTGACTGACAGCGATACGGGAGATTTATTTAAATACTCCCCAAAAAACAGTAAAATGGGTCAAATAAGAAACACCATGTGTACACTACCATCTTTTTCCTGACAGAATTGTAAGTGCTGTTGTTTGTTTTTCTAAAGAAATAGTTTTCTCATGAGAAAATGAGGCGAGCACGTCATCAGATTAATGCTCTATAAAGTCACTGAAGCCCTCATTCTGCTGGATACCTGGATGATTAAAGCACAGCAAGACTCCAAGAAAACACACAACACTTTTTCAGGAACTGCTGGAGCTCTGAGGGTTCATCTCACGGGGGTTCCTGGCAGCTTCATATCTTTATTATCTTTAAAAAAAAAATCTAATTTGACCATCATTGGAAATGGGTTTGTATTTATTGTTAGACAAAATATCATTGGTTTCTTAATTTGATTGAATTTAAATGATTGTCTTGATTTACTTCTATATTTACATATGTTGTATTATATTTTTGACAAATATTGCCTAAGTCAGTATTCTTTAAGGTCAAGGTTGACAAATCTACAGATCAGCCTGTGGTGATCTGTATCTTCCTACACTATCTGTTGCACCTGGCCACAAGCACATTGGTTCCTACTGAAGACATAAATCTTTAACAGAAATTATCTTTTTAAATAAACAAACTCTTAAAATGAAAGTAAATTTAACAATCTTCAAATCCTCTTCAAACCTTCTGCACTTTGAAATGGTACTACCTCTGCATACTTTCAGCTACAGACTTCATTTATACTTTAAATATGACACAAGACTTTTTGGACTGTTCAACTTTCTAAATTCAAATAACGTGTTTTTGATTTATTACAGTTTGAGTGGTACATACTGGGTTTGAACTGGGCGGAATGTTCAGAGTAAAATATTCAAAAAAGTTATTCTTCACACATAATTTGTCCATCAAAAAAAATGGAAAATGTGTACTGGTCGCAGACACGTAACTCCTGAAACAAACAGACTTTTGGGCTCCCTGATCTTCCAAGCAACTTGAGCACCAACCGATTGTTACATTGACTCCCGTGTTAAATGAGAGCAAAGATTTCTGGAGGAAAGTGCACATGCTCTGATGCTCATATTTTATAACTTTATCCACACAAATTATAAATGTATGTTAAGCAAACCTGATTAAACAGGTTACTTCTGTCTGTCTGCATCTTTCTCTGTCTGTCTCACTGTTTAATTTAAACAGTGACACGTTTTTTGCATCGCTCCTACTTCTGTATAATTTTCAGTTGCTCACTAGTAGTGTTTTGCAAACTTTACTCAAAAAGGAGACATTGTACATTTGCTGAGAGCTATTTACTCATTTGGCGTTCTAGTGTGTGTGTGTGAGATTGGCTTAAAATAAACAACAGTTTGTGTGTTCATGCTAATGAAGGAATGTGTTACCCAATGCAACAGTGTGACTCATTAACAGTTTTTGGACAACAAAGGAGCTCAGAGGAATACGATATATCACACAGACAAGACATGGTAGTCTTATACTTTAATCTAAATATGCTTTTATGTAGCCATTCACTGCATTTATTGTTTGATTTCTGATATATGGCATTGTATGGAGTGATATGTTCCTCCAAGTTAGTAGTTATGATAGATCCTATTGTGTTTATCAAATGCTCAGACTGGAAAGAGCAATAAATAATCCATCTGAACCACACGCTGTATGTTAGAGATTTTTATAATGCAAGGTACGTGGGATACGTGGGCGGATGCGCGTTGATGTCACATATTCACATACACATATAAGTGTATAGATACTTGTTCCTGTTTCCTAGCAGAGTTTGTCAGACTGATTAAATTTTAAGGTCTTCAACTCAATCAGTGAATATTATTACATCTCAGAGACTTTGCATTTATACAGCCACTTAGGAAGAGTCTAGCTCAAGCAGTGAAGACTCAGAGGGTTGTGACTTCCACATAAGGTGACATCATGTTTAATGAGGAACTGTGTAGGCGGGCAGCAAATCATAAGCTTGGTCAGGTGACGCGCACAGGCAGGCAACCTTTGGAGGTCACATAGGGAGAGGTGCTTATTGCCATGGTATAGAAAATACACAGCAGACACACACACAGACAGACAGATGGACAGAGAGGAAGAAAGTGCAGGTGTCATCCTGACAGCATTTAGTGAAGCTGCTGCATCCATTGTTGGCCTTGCTTGGCCGTGTTACGATGACCTTAACAGGGGATGACTGAACAGAAAGCAGCGAAGCTGTTATGTGTAAGAGAAATAATAACGCCAGTGTAGGAGTGTCACAACAAATTTTATTGGTCTTATTGGCCTAAATGCAAGATGGCATTTGTGAATGGAAATTACACAAAGAGAGGTTGTTTTAAATCCTGACAGTGCAAAATACATGCATGTGTTTGAAGGTCTATATACAGGTTAGTACAGACACAGTATGCGAAAGCTGAACAGGTATATGTGAGTGGCCCAGAAACAATGGTCTAAATTACTGGATTAGTACAAATCACTGCACAGTGTGAACACGTCTTTATACACTTTACAGAGCTAACCAGTACCAAACTGCTATGACGGGCCCCTATTAATATTCTTTAGAAAAACACTTCAATGAACATAATTAAAGGACTTAGTAGGATTAGTAGGATTTCGTGGCATCTATTCACTTCACTTCAGTTTTATTTATATAGCACCAAACCAGCTTATCTCATGACACTTTCCAAATAGAGCAGATCTAGACTCTACTCATTATAATAGTATTTACCTAACAATTCCCACCATGAACAAGCACTTAGCAACAACAGCAAGGAGGCAAAAACCTCAAACAGAACCCGGCTCATGGTGGATTCTGCTGTGTCAGGTTGAGTTTAGAGACACAGAGGTAAGAGGCTAAAGCGCCTCTAGGGGTATAATGATTGCAACCGCAATTGCCTCACCCTCCTGTCCCTAGTGTGAAAGAGAAACTATGGTGGCTGCAAAACATGAGAAAAACATGGAAGGCCCTATGTAGAGGCTGTGTTTTGTTTGTCCATTCTGGGCTACTGTAGAAACATGGGAGTTCAACATGGCAGAATCTGAAAAGGACCCGCAACATCTGTAGATAAAAGTCTCATTCTAAGGTAATAAAAACATGATGATTCATATTTTCAGGTGATTCTAAACTAATGAAAACAAAATTACGGATATTATATTCAATTTCTGATATTTTCTGTAAATACTGCCCCCCTAATCTGACACACTGGACCTTTAAATTAAAATTTAAACTTGTGCAAGATCTACTAGTACTGTTTGACTTCATAAATACATGTACAGCATAGTATTCCACATGTGTCGTGGAATACACACACACACATTATGTGGTGTGTGTACATTTGCCGGCATGTTGAGGGCATGCTGTAAAGTCCAGCAATTTTGTGGCTGCCTTGATTCAGCACAAATCAACCATGCTGAGTCATGGTAGTGTGTTGTTCTCCACTGTGATTAATCCAGATGTGGCTAGACACAACATAATTTAGAGGTCAAGAGTGCCAAATATTATGAAGTATATTGTTAGTATCATACTGTATGCATTGTTATTGACCCAATCTCATTTTTACCATCTGTTTTGCTGCTTCACAGTTGGCCTCTGTCCTTGTGCATCAGGCCCAAATATCTTGCAGTCTTAAACAAATCACTGGTGCAAAGTGAGCACAAGCATGGACAGCTATTTTATTCCATGATGCAGCAAGTCATACACTGCAGCTTTAATGTCTGTGATGTTAGCATTAGCTCCCTCTCACTCAGTATATTTAAATGCATACAAGAAGCTACTGACATTAAATTAAAAAGCTACAAATTAATGAAAAACAAACTGAATGAACGAGTAATGAATGCAATTGCCACCTATATGGCATGAGGGGTCACTGAATCGTATGAAAATGAAAATGATGTGTATCAGTTGTGGCCTTCATAGTCACCACATCTCAACCCATGTGGATGAGCATGGGAGACTTTAGATGGATATGTTAGAGCCCACCACCATCATCAAAACACTGAATGAGAGATTATCTTTTGAAAGAATGGTGTTCATCCGTCTAGTTCAGAGACTTGTAGAATCATTGCCAAGGATCAGTCAAGCTGTTTTGGTGGTTCATGGTGGTCTAACACGTAGTACACTTTGACACTATGTTGTTTTTTCTTTTAATTTGTTATCCATCCGTTCGGTGACCAGGGCTGGTAATTGAACCTCTAATACAAACACTGGAAAAATACTCATTTTAGCTGAAGTTCAATCAGGAGAGACAAGACAAGTGGAGGAGAATAAACTGCAGTAGATTTATTTGACTTTGGCAATGACCCTTTAGATCAGATTGAATTATACAAACAGAGCCCTTTAAAAACAGACATTCATCTTCTTTTCATTTTTTCATTTTTTTTTCACAAAAGGCTTCATGGTTCAACAAATAACTTGTTTATTTTCATATCTAAAAGCTCATTGTTTACATTCTAATGTAACATCTAACGAATATAGTCTTCGCTCCCATGCATCATGGGTATTTTGTGTTGAGATGAATCAAATATTTTCATACATGTCTAACATACATTTCTCTTGAGTTGTTCTTTCAAGTAATTAAGACTATAGATGTGTAAAAAGAAGACTGAATGAAATTATTCCCAAGGACATACACAAGGGGGTTCCTGTTATATTCTCTATCATGTAAGGGCTCCTTGGCTGAAAAAAAATGAGGAACACTAACACTAACATGCTGTGAAACACGACCATGGCCATGTTCTTGTGTGCTTTGCCAATGTATGGAGATATCTACTAAAGAAATTACGTTAAAATACATGAAAACTTCAACACAGTTTCAAGAAACGGCTTTGTACCAGAATACATTTGCCAGTATTATATATTTGCACAGATGGAAGCAACACACAAAGGATCATAGCTTGGCTTAAGCCTGCATTACATATTAGTTTGAGACTTCTGTTTGAAATCCAAGAAAACCCTTCAAGACTTTTCTTCTATCTGTTCCAACCCCAACTCCACATCTTAACTGACTAGCTCCCTCCAGTTGACTTGGAAGAGATCACGTCTGAACCACACACCCTGAAAACAAGCTGTTCTACAAGGCCCTCCTGGGCCCTGTCCTCTTATTCTTCTCCACTTGCATAGTGTTCCCTACCATTGCTATGCAGATGACACCCAGGTATCCTCCTAATTTCCATCTGTGTGTCAGATGGGAGAAAAATGGTGGTGGTGCCAAACTCGGATGGCAAGGAATATGGGAGTGACAAACTGTCATTATCTGCAAACATTGCAACCCATCATTGAACTAGCCCTTACTGTTCATCTCTAGTTTAAAACATCAGGAGGATTTATCCCGTTCCTGTAAGGGAAGCAGCCCGGGTACTCACTCAGGCTCTTGTCATATCGCACCTGGACTACTGCATGCACTTCCTGTCTGTCCTAAATTTCTCGCACCAGTCATCCTCCATTTCTGCTTACTACATTAGTATTGTATCCAGTTCAAAACTCTGGTGCAGGTCAGCAGTGCAGTGAAGGGAACTTCTTCCAGTGCAACCGATGTGCTCCTTTGCCTCTGGACACTCAACCATTCCATCAGAAGACCCAGTGGTCTTCTTGGTCAAGCAAGAAGTCGGGACAACAGAGTTGTTGCCCATCTTCCCATGCGGATTTCCTGTTTTTCAGACTCCTGCTAGCACCTACTTTCATGTTGCCTTGTTTCTTTGGAATAAAGGGATATCTCGCACTGTCCTCCTGTGGTTGAAATGCATCTATTGTACGTTGCTTCAGACAAAAGTGTCTGGCAGATTGATAATATTATCATGGTGTCTGTGATTTTGCTGTTTCTGTGAAAATGATTTACGTGTAAGAATCTTTTGTATCCTTGTCAGTCAGGGAGCAACAGAGTATTGAAGTGAAATCTTTGTCTGTCACCTCTCTTCAGTGCGATGGGATCATCTTGGACCTCAGCAATACCTCCTTAGAAGGCATCGCTGTGCTCAACATTCCCAGCATGCACGGCGGCTCCAACCTGTGGGGTGAGTCGAAGAAGAGGAGGAACTACAACCGCATGAGCAAGAAGGTTCCCGACAGGATGCCCTCCAGCACCGTCACAGATGCCAAAGAGCTCAAATTTTGCGTGCAAGGTGAGTCAAAGGAGGTGAATGAGTTTCTGGAGGTGTTACAAGAGGAAATAAGAGACTCAGGAATTAATTTAGCTGTTACACAAGAAGGTGCCATAAATGGCTGATTTCCAAAATTCAAACATATAGTATATAGTCATATCAAGTGCAATAAACAGTTGGCTCTGCAAAGTTGGAGCAGAATACTAGAGGTGGTCAGGCCTTACTGAATTAGTGGCTGGCTCCTCTATGATCATAAGTAATAATAATAACCCTATGTTGTTTAAGGCACCAATGAAACAATGAAATCTGATCCAGGAAGTCCAGCTGGAGGAACAGATTCATGTGTTTAAAGGCTTAGCAGACGGAAGTCTCACATTGTTTTAGCACTGTGCTAGTGCTGGAGAAAGATCTGGCTAGACTCATTATTATCCTGGTATAGGATGACTCGTGTATTTCTTTAAATCTATGACCAATCGTCTTGGGTGGAGCTCAGGATTCATTAAAGAAATGTTGAGGTAGGACTTGTTTTGGTGCAACATTTGCATGTTGGGAGGTGAGCCTTCCCAACTAAAGAAAATGTAGCTGCTGCTAGTTCGATTGCAGTTGTAACATTAACGAACAGATCAGGGTCAGGGAAAATCGCTGTTTTCAGAGTGCAGATTGATAGCTAGGCGGCTGTTCTTATTGTTTTATGTAGCGACGGGCAGATAGTGGAAGGGAATGACAAAAACACATGGCCAATGACAGGCTTATAGAAACAGTCTACTTCCTGTGAGTCAGACTATTCAGAAGGCAAAACACTGCACAGTGGCTAACAAAACATGGAGATTTTTGTCTTAGAGATTGCAACGCAAACAGAATGTAAGTTATAAGGAACATGCACTTGCATGTATTTGACTGGCCAACACGGAGCGTCGAAGAGTGACATTCAACTTCATCTGGATGAACCTGTGTTGGCACCACCGCTGACTGAGATAGCTGCATATTTTCCATGCAGGGCTGCTGTTGGTCTGAACACAGGGCTGTGTATTGTTGACAGAGAACAAAGATAATGTATTTTCAATTATTTTTCAATTAGGTTTATTCAGTGGTGTGCAATGGTGTCGCAGTGTCATGGTGTTTTCTGCTGTCTAGCTGTCATCTCTAGACTCTAGACAATTTGCACCACCTTTTTGTCCCTGGAGATGAAATGATCATGAGATGTTGCATTTGATGGGAAAGAACAGTGTTGACTAAAATCACCTGTCCAGCTTGTGAACTTCAAACTAACTTACTGCTTGTGTGGTGACTTTTCACTCATGTTCATCTCTACATTTACATTCATGACAGTGTAGTTGTTTTTGTTAATAGGTTCAGGTGTTGCACCTCCTATAAAAAGTAAACCTGCACTGTAGATTCAGATGTGATGTGTGAAATCAAGGTTACAACCCAGGAGTGAATGGGCATAAACTGACAGAATAATGCCTGTAATCAGCCGCTCTGTGGTGTCCGAGCCTTAAGTGGTTGCTTGATGTGTGGTGGCAGCTTGTTCGTGGTAGTGTAGACTGCATTTGAATGTGGTTTAAAGTATTACCTTCTAGTCACTTGCCTCTATAGCAGTAATCAACTTAATTAAGGTTCTTGATAATCAATGGTTTTCCCCAGCGAGTGCAGCCAAGTCGACACATTACCATATATAGATACTACATCTTCCAGAATTCACCCTGTCACCTACATCTGGGCTTTTAATTCTTGATATGAATTCAGAAAACACATTTTGGCAGGTATGAGCAGACAGCACCACAACTGTCTGCCCATACCTGGGATGCCTTGTGTCACTCTGGGTGCTGACATTTCATCAGTGTATGCCGTTGTCATACACTGATGTGTGCCTGCTCACTGCCTGAGTGTTGACTTGTTGATCTGCTGCTGCCGTAGCACATAAAGGTCAGTTTACTTGTCACAAGGAGTAGTAGTCCGCTTTAGAGAACAGTTGAGTAACAAGCTGTGATTTCGGGAGCTGTCAGGTCTGAGTAAAAAACAGAACAAGTTTTAAGCAGTAAGCCTGTGTTACAAACTGTTGCATGGGTGTGTGGAGTTTAAACGACACAGGCATTTAAAGCAGTAAGAGTAAGAAAAAAGCTGCATTTTTAGAGTCAGAACATAACTGATGCTTTGATTTTCTTTTTTAAATCTGACTCAGGAGTCCCTGACTCCAAAGTTTTATTTTTCCACACAGCTCTGGTGCACTTTCCCCAGCTCTCTTTGAAGAGGACATTTATGTTTGTGAGATGAGACATGTTTTTTCATAAATGTCAGTCTAGTTTGGTGCATGGCACGGATGAATGCGTGACTTCCAAGTCACATGTCCAGGAAAGGACTTACCTCACGTCACCGTGTCTTTCTTCTTCTTACATTCCATCAGTGTGTTACTATAGAGCCACAAATAAATACATAAATCGACCAACATCAGCACCAACATCTCTAAAATGTTTCAACAGGAATCAGAAAATTTAAACCAATCACTGTCAACAAAACACAGACAATGCAACCAAACTGATACCAATCACAGGGGAAGTGGTGTCCAATCAAAGTGACACATCTGATCTGATCTCTGATCTTTATTTATTCTTCTTATTATTATTATTTATATATTTGTTTTGAGCAGTGTCTGGTTTTATCATATAACTAACCTCCAGGATTTGTTACCAATGCTCTGAGTCTGCGTTTGAAGTCGACGTTAGAAAATAACCCCACTCAGTGCTTTTTCTTCAAGCTTCTGTCTCTCTCGCTTCACTTTGCCTCGACATCTCTGCTGACTGAACTCAACCTTGTTTCCATGGAGACCTACGGGGCTATACTGAAGTAAAGACTGGAGGGAAGGAAGAGCAAAAGGCAGGAGAAAAGGAGGACACAGGCAGAAGATGTAGTGAAAGAAACTATAGTAGGAGGACAAACACTGATGAGTCATCAGTCTCCCTGTAATTGATTGATATACCTCTGTAGATTTTATTCATTTGAAGTTAAGTGGGCTGATTATAAATATGTTTGGGCAGTGCTTAAATCAATGCCCTACATGTCGTTCTAAAGATTCTTTTGAACATGTTAAATCTATTACAAGTGGCCCTGTACCAATAACATCACATAGTGGGGGAAATGATAAAAAATTAGGGAGTAAGCATAAAAAGGTGATATTTCTGATGTGTTATGAGTAAGACAACAACCTCGCAATTCTATATGTCAGGGGGAGTCAATTCTGATTTGAGGAGGTCTGGATAGAGAAGATTTCCCCATGTTCAGGTCCACAGCATCATCATGTTTAAGTTGCATTACAATTATTTGATATGTATTGAAGCAGCATTGTCACTGTATCAACATCTGCACTGTGTGAAGTCAAAGCTATAATTCAACGTCATGGCAACAATATTTATTTTCAGTGACACCCTGAGAGCTGCATACAATAATAAATAATACATCAAATAAAGAAGAAAAAAGAAAGAAGAAAAGTCAAAGCAAAGTCATTTTGACATTCATGAGAATTATAATAATAATAATAATAACAACAACAATAATAATAATGATAATAATAATAACAACAAGTTATTGGCTGACTTGGCTGCAATCTTTTGGATTAAAAGTCAGTTTTCGGTGTCAACCTTCCTCTGTTTAGCACACGCCATGGCACACTGACTCACAGTTTGACCTCTTTTCCTCACTCCTTTATATTTTTCTCTTCGTCACTGTCACTGCTGCTTTATTCAGTGAAGGCCCGCCCTACCCTGCCTGTGATTGGCTGACATTCTTGTCCTCACCTTGACCAATCTCAGTCCTCATGCCTAAACCCAACCAACTCAAACCCATGAAAGCAGCGAGCACCAGCCAATCACAGACAGGCAGGATGTCCCTTTAGGGGTAAAAACACAATCCACCTATAAGTGACCTGTGACCTATGATATAATTTCTCCCCTACTCCGTGTATAGAAACACGTTCAGGATATAAATCACTCTGCTGTCTCCCAGTAATGTGGCAATATGAGAAAACAACTCCCTAATCCAAGATGAAGATGGCATGACAGTGATGGCAGACATGTGACAGCCTCTTTATCTGTGTGAGTGAACACACCATTTCTCTTATGAAGTCTCCTTCGTCTCTTTCTTTCCGTGTCTCACCATGCACATCATTTGAAACATTGTTCCTCACTTACTTCACTTTTTCTGATGCAAACTGGATGTAAGTCTGTTTCTGTTTTAGTCCAGGAACTTCGGTTTCTTGCTGGATTTGGGGATCCCCCTTGTGATGCAACTCTAATCACAGTCTACCCACCAAGCAATACGTGGTGGTTGTCTCGTCTGCTCAACGAACCAGTGAGACCTTCTAGTCTTCTGTGGCTCTGAAGCTAATCTCAGATTATCAGGAGGTCTGTGTGACAAACACTGTACATGGACTTTGAAAGATGTGGGCATTTAGTGGAAGGGACAGGGAAGGTCTATCAAAAGACATATTTGAGTTGCATTATGGGTACTGTAAATGTATTGTAGAGTGTTTTGGAGCTTGATCCAGAGCAGGGAGTAAAAGTTAAGACACAGATTCTGACTGCTCTTTCTTTAATCCGTCTCTTGTGAGTGTCCCTTAATTAAAGTGCCCTGATTAGTGAGTCCTTTAAGACAAAGCATTCTTTGAAACACACACACACACACACACACACACACCACACACACACACACACACACACACACACAAGGTATAGTACAGTACAGCAGATACAGTTCCCATCGCCATGTGGTCACCTTTGAGGCCCCATTAGCTGTTGATCCCAGCATCCTGTTCTGCTGCCCCGGTCCACTCTGAGTTCAGTCACTATGCTCAGCTATTTAGAGCCATAGCAGCATCATCGTATGTGTGAGAGCCTTTGCAGACGTTGACTCCATTCATGTTGTAAATCATCGGCCTGGTCTTAACTCTTGACCTCAATCCAAGATGTAATCCCAAAGTAGCTTAAAGAAGTGAAGACCAACACAGTGTCCTCACTTGAAGGGATTTTCTTTATCTTATTACACTGACTGAGCAGAAAAACACATAAACACGACCTCACCGCCCTGTGCTACATGACGCTTCACTGACAGCTTTATATATATATATATATATATATATATATATATATATATATAGCTTACATATATATATATATATATATATATATATATATATTGGCCTTTTCAAGCTTTATTTGACAGAGACAGTTGAAGAGTGACAGGAATGTGGGGAGAGAGAGATGAGGAATGACATGCAGCAAACGGTCATAGGTCGGATTCGAACCATGGGCCGCCACGGCAAGGACTGAGCCTTTGTACATGGGGCGGATGCTTTACGAACCGAGCTAACCAACACTCCACTTCTGTGAAAGCTCTGAGCTCATGTCTGAGGCCTTCAATTGTTAAATTCAATTTTATACTTAATTATACGATTTGTGGATCCATTTTAATAATTGAATTTGAAGTAATTTGTCAGAAAAATGCAAACCAAAACATAATTTAGGTTTTTCCAGTGTGAGGATTTTTGGCTTCTGTCTGTTGTGAATTAAATTTTAGGATATGAGGTGTGGGAAGTGTAGTGTTTAGGGGTATGATTCTTCCGGATAAATCCGGAAATCCGGATTTTCCGACCTGATAATGAGGGTCTCGTAAAGCGACTCGTAGCGGGCAGCGCACCTACCATGACGCGACGGGGGGAGCTCTGCTTTGAGTGAAGTTCCATCGTTGATAGCGGTGAGCAGTGACAGCGGTTATTATGTTTACGAATACCCGACCTGTACCCCCCATGAGTGTTCTTTAAAAATATATTTATTTATTTATTTATTAAAACACATTTAACTCATGGTTTGTTAATAAACTGTATATTTGCACAAATAATCAAAAGCATCAGTTCAACACAACTACACATCATACTACAACCACAAAAGAAGTGCAGAGTTGAACCATCACTTCTCTGACACAGCGTGCTCGACAGTAATTACAAATGTTATGTTGATTCACAGCAGTGCATTTGAACTTTACATTTGAATGTACAGGGATGTGTATTTTATGGTGGCCAAATATCAGGCAGAGAATGCTCCTTTAAACATAGCTGTATCGTGTCCAATATTTGATACTGCTACATTGTTTGAATTTTATTAAAATATCCGAGTTGCTCATTTGCAGCACTTAGTCCCGTGCAGTCAGTTTTTGTAAATGGAAAAAATGTACATAAAGCGTACATTTACAAGTATCTTGTTGAAAAGACAAATATGCAGTGCAGGATGTGTCAGTGAGTCCTGAATCCCGTTTCCCATTCCTCTCTGAGACTGAAAGACAGATTTTTGCTCAGTTTTTGTATTTTGCACACACGTGTGTGTACAAGCAAACATTTTATATAAAGTTTAGGCCATCAGTTTTTCATATTGGGGACAGTTTTAGTAAAACTGGTGAACATTTCCATGTGGATTCATTCACACTGTGCATGTTAGAACGTGTGTGTGTGTGTGTGTGTGTGTCTGTGTGTGATGGAATGGTTGTGCTGTGCAGAGTTGTCCCTCAGGATTTAACTCTTATTAAATTAGCTTCTCCTGCTAATGCTATTTAGAAATATGGCTCAGAGAGGAGTGCTCCAGTTTCACAGAGAATCGTTGTGTCTTCGTGTAAGGTATGCGCTCATGTGCCTCACTTTCTGTGTGCGTAGTGTTAGCGTGCTTCTGCCAGCGTGTGTGCGTGCCTGCATGTTTATCATACAGCTAATTGTTAATGGCAGTTGCTTTCTCTGGCACAATAAACTAAAGCTTTTAAATCCATTTGTTGCAGATAATGCAATCAAGCAGGGTTACCCAGAGTGAATGAAAGACGCCTCAGGCACTTCTGACCTCAGTCATGAAACTTCAGTCTTCTGAGTCACTGCATTTCTGCTCTGCTTTCTGTTCTGCATGGACTCAAAGGACAACTGAAACAGACACGCAGACACAGCCTATAGTAACGTCTAATTGTGTAAAAATGTAATACAGTGACATGCGTCAGAGAAATTTAAACATTGCATCTATTACTGTTTGAGCAAGAGTCATTAAAGTGGAAGAGAGTACCTGCTGAACTGCTCTGACAGCTTAAAGACGTGCTCAGACTCAATTATGTTTCTCATTATTTGCACAAATTTGACTTCTGGAAAGTGTTTACACACCACAGACAGCATATTCAGCCATACAGAGCAAGCCAAGTATGCAACAACTGTGTGTGTGTGTGTGTGTGTGTGTGTGTGTGATGTCTGAGACTCTAATGGGTCTCTGAACTTAGCCAGAAGTCATGTTTTCAAACCACTTTTCTTGTCTGTTCATGAGTCATAAATTCTGAGATAAGCTCAAATGTTTTGCTCGAGACAGACAAACATTTTCAACTCTTTTCCTCACTTCATGCTGCCTGATGCAGATTCACACCTGTTCACATTCCAGTCTTTCTTTCTTTGTTTCTGATTGTATCTCTACTGTTGCTACCAAAAAAACACATTTCTTTACTCAGTCTGAGCACACCTCAAAATCCCGTCTCATGTCAGGTCAGAAAGAACTGATGAGAGTCAGGTTCAAATGGGCTCAGGTCAAACTTGCAGACATTCTGGAAGGTCCTTGTCAGCAGCCTAAGGTGAGGCAACCCTCTGGTTTAACTCTTCAGACTTCTTTAGAACCAACGGTGAAGTTATTCTTCTAACATTTATCGCCTGTGTAGATTAGATTACATTATACTTTATTCATCCCACAGCAGTGAAATTTACATGTCACAGCAGCAAGAAGAAAAGTGTAGTACACACTACAGAAATTAAAGTAGAGAAAATAGCTACAATCTTTTGTTATCTTATAACCTACACAATAACACAAAAACACAGACATCTGGCAAACAACATAGAATGTGCAAAAAAAATTAAAAAACTTGAGTGTAACCACAATTCAAGAGCCTTACCTGCATTAGGCAACATATTCCTTTATTACTTTGAACTGTATTTTTGATCTCTGAGAGTGACTTTTTTGGGAAGGATTTGTTGGTGGAAATAAAAAGCTAAAAATAACAGATTGAAACAGACATCACACCTGAGCTCTGAACATCTGTGAGTTTTAAAGCATCTTTTAATGTGCCTCCTGTTCTGGCACTTAATAAACAGTACAAAGAAAACCCTAAGCTGCTGTGGTGGAGAGAAACCTGTCTGAATTTTTAAAGGTCAAAAGTCCATTCTTGTCAGCTGGGTGGAGATAGATAACAGTCAGAGGAGTGGAGGAAAACAAAGCTGCTGACAGGAACAGGATTCACGTATGAAGGCCCCGGTGTGGGCCCATCCCATCGCCCATCACCATGCTCCTCCTCAGATTTTATCTCTGCACCATCTCTGCCCTCCCCTGTTTATTTCCTCTCTGCTCCTGGATCAGATTTCCTCAACTTCCTGCTGGGGATTTAGCTTGAAAGGATGCATAAAAATAAAGTGGATGTAGAACACAGAGATGGACACATGCAAATTGTTTCTTGGTACCTAGTAGCAAACAATTTATTGTATGATGGGTAGTGCAAGAAATTACAATCTGAAATTCAGTTAATTCAGATTTCAGTTACACTTATACTTGAGTATTTACGAGAAATATAATAATCATTACTCCACTGCTTTTATCTGACAGCTTTAGTTACCTTCTAGATTAAACTGTTACAAAGAAACAGCTCCTTCAGCTACAGACTGCTACTCCCATCATGTAAGAAGGAGATCTAGCACAGGTCCTTCATTCAGACAGCTGGCACACTCTGTACCACCAGCATGACTTCAGGACTTTCTTCAGCTTGACTTTTTCCTATATATTTCTTTTCCATGATTACATTTCTTATAGCTTAGCTCAAGTGACTGCATGCAACTCCCCATACGACCTGTCCTCACAGTGGAGTCAGTGATTAAAAAGCCCTGCAACTGCAGCTGAAATGTAGCTAACCAATGGCTAGCTAACCACATAAGAACAAACAACTTTTGAGTTGCATATCATAGCATATACTTCATCAACCTGTATGCAGATGATGCTAAAACTTATTTTAAAGAGTCTTAATGAATAACAACCTGAACTGCAGGTGATAATTGAAGTAGCGAACAGGGGAGCCATCTTGTTTCCTTCTAATCTTCGCTCTGACGTACAGCCAATCGTAATGTGCTGTGCTATCTGTAAACACTGGATCCAGAGCATATCTGGCAGAACTCTAACAGCTTCACTGGAAGGTTTTTAAAGCTAAGCTAACACTCCCGATAATTACTGAATTTCAAATTTTCAGATTTTACACCTTATCATCCTGAAAAAGGTTGGCTAATCAAATTACATGGCTAATGCTAGCAATCACAGGGTTAAAGCGGTTAATGTCTCCACCCCGGCACATCAGAGGAAATCTAACTTTAGTGTCTAGTTTGTTGGGAAGCAATAATTAGCAAGTGAGTAACTAGTAATTAGTAAAGTAACATCAGTCCTCATTAAAAATGCAGTCTACATTATGAGTCAGTAATGAGTTCATTGATAAGTTTAAAGGTGCTCGGCCCTGTCAGTACACTGGTGCTGTTTTTTTAGAAGCCTGCTATTTTAGGTGTGCTCTGACCAGGTTCCCATTGCATCTCCCCCCCGATGACTCATTTGTTTTCTTTCCCCTGCTTGTCCGACTCTCTCCTCCCTCTCTTCTTCCATCACACCCCCCAAGCTTTTTTCCCCTTCTTTCACCTTGCCTTCTCTTGCGCCTCCTTCCCTGCTTCCCAAGGTCCACAAACCCCCTGCCCACCTCCCCACCCCACCGACAGTCAAGCTGTGACACACCATGAAGGAGGCTATATTGGGCCGATCACATCCAGAGCCTGCATATTGTTTCTTCTCACACAACAGAAACAGCAGACTATAATTACTCTGATTCACCCCCACTGGTCTGTGGAGCTGGAAATAGTTCCTGTATGGAGCTGCTCGACTGCTCTCAGTGGATGGTGGGAGAGTGGATGACCTTCCAGTCGTAGATTTACTCAAAGTTAATAAATGACAAATGAGTGGTCCTTAAAGAGGCAAATCAAACAGGATGGGAACAGAAAAGATGACGTGAGATATGAAACGGGGCTGTAATGTGTTCTTTCCCATGATTCTCATGATGATTTGTTTTCTGGACAAAACTGAGAGAAATATAGTGAGTGAAATCTCACCATCTGGGTACTAGCAGTCCATGCAAGGATTTAGTAACACGGTATATATGTGCGTGTGTGTATTTTTGCACTGTATCATAGTAACATAGTGTTCTTTGTCAAATGGCCAAGTGCTCTCCCCCGTACCTTTACCTCCGTTGGTGCTGGCGAAGTGAGCCGCAGTTCCTCTTGACCATCTGCCATGACTCTGGCCACCCTGAGACAATAACAGGCCGGTCGGTGAGGGAGGGCAAGTGGGCGGAGGAAGGATACACAAATATGCCTTCTTATAATTATAGCCCAACACCTCGAGCTATCGCACAATGAAAGCTGCAGCTATTCCTGAAGAGGATTTAATTCATCTTTAAGTTTCTAATTCAAGGCTTGTTATAAATAATCATCACTAAAATTAAAACTTAATGCACAGGTCTGCTGATATTCTGTATTTTCTTAATGTTAACACATCTCATGAAAAGAACCAGAACCAGTAATAACCTGCTAACAGGATTACATGTGTACCCAAAGCTTGATACAGCTCTGTGCCTTGTTATTCGGTTCCTTTATTACGATCAACATGGACACTGCAGTTTATTTTGATTTGATCCCACATAAACCTTGTCAAGTTCGTGTAGCAGCAGAATAATCTTCTCTGGCTGTTAGCATTTTTTTTTTTTTTTTTTTGGCTTTTTGATCTCCTTCCTGTAAATACATCAAGAGACCCTTTCAACTCATCAGTCATTAAAATCCACCAGAAACTCCCCTAGGTTTATCTGGATGCCTTGAAGTACATTTATGTCTGACTAACAGCAGACACACTATAAATGGACTTTTATAAATGATAATAATAATAAACATGCAAGCCTAGCAACACAGAGGCTAGGCTTAAGCAGTACAACACTCTTTACTCTTTACATTTAAAAAATAATATCTGATGATGTGACAGTGTTGATGTCTAGTCCTCAGATATAATACAACTCTCACTTCTTCAAATATAATTACCATATTTGGGCCAGTACAGTATTTAGTCTTCTTTAAATTATAGCCTACATTTGTGACCAAAAGAGTCTATTTTTAACGAACATGAGCCACTGTGTGTGTGTGTGTGTGTGTGTGTTTATGTTTTGTTAATAGTTGTTTATTATAAAACTGAATTAAAATGTCTCTATCAAATCAGAAGAGCTCCTTTCTGTTTCAGACCGATGTGTTGGTGTCTATGTTTGATGGACAGCAGCTGGACAAAGTAACATGTTGTGAGCCGACAGTGCATTGTTAGCACTGGCATTGAGGAGTAAAGAGCACAGCACAGTGGTTTGAGAGCCCCTGTACTACATGTTTGTTTAAAATTGTATTGAGCTCACAGGATTGCATGAAGTAGACAGATTTATTAATAATTTGCTGGATCCATGTCAATGTGTCTTTAAAATAAAATTTAAAAATAATCTTAAAAAAGCAGTCATTTGATGCCCCTCGTGTACTAACTCTGAGGACCCCCTATGGGTAACCTTAACCCTAGGATTTAATAACATGTACCCTTATGTGCCGAGAAAAACTAGGAGGCACCTTCCAACTAAAAAATATGAATCATACATTTCCTCATTTTGGTTTCTGATTTTTTGTGTTTACAGAGTGTTATGTGTGATGTAGTAGACATCAGAAGAAAAATGTGATTTATTATCAGATTGACTTCAAGGACTTCAGTGAGAATGAATGGGTTTGGGGGTGAGAGCCTCTGAAAGGGTAGAGAGTCAGGAAGTGCTGTGGGATGGAATAATGGTTGTTTAATTTGTTCTTTTCATGAGATTTATTGAAAATGATTCGAACATAGAATACAGCTAACCTTATCCTTTGATGTCAATTTTCATCTCCCTCTTTTTTGTTTTTGAGTTTTTGTTTCAAACTTATATATTTAGATTTTAGGTTTAAATGAATGATCTATATTTTATTTATCTGCGTTTGATTAAGCAGTTTAACAGTGAGAAGATTATCTGTAATAATGTGTTATTAATATCCTAAATAAAGGCAAATTTTCAGTGTCTTCAGATTGCCCGCACAGAAAGAATAGTGCAGCACAGCAGTGACGATTCTCACTGCCCGCTGCTTGGCAAAGCAATGCCATCCCATCCCAGAATGCACTGTGGTTGCGTTATGTAAGAGGCTGTTCTATTCTATTCTTAGCTCTACCTCACTGAGAAGTAACAGTGCTGGTTGCCTGAGAGTCAAAAGCACAGAGATCTGATGAGGTGGGAATCATCACTGAGGTGAGAACCAGCACAGTGGGCTATTCTGCCATCAGGCTCTCACACTGGGACACGGGCAGGACGGCATGCCCATGTTTGGTATGGAGGAAGTGGCGATGTATAGGTGGGTGTGTGAAGGTGGGGGATTTTTTTTAGGTTTAATAGTACAACAGGAAAAGGATATATGAATAGTTCTGTTTTAAAATCCTGAAATAAGACATCAACACTCACAAGAATTATTACTTCTTCTTTCTTTAAACCTTGCAGTGTAAGAGACTCACTCAGTCCCTGTTTTTCAACTGCAGAACATGACAGACTGCGTTCATCCAGCTGTCTTTTTAATTCCCATCTGTCATGTGTATCCATTGTGTTAGTAGCCCCCCCCCCCCCCCCCTTGATCGCTTAGTCTCCAACTGGCCAGTTTTTTCTTAATGGATGCCCAATCCTATTAAAATTATTTCCTGGAAAGCTCTGCAGAGACATGCATACTAACATGGGTATGTCCCTGTGCAACCACGCGCAGCCTAAAGATGAAGCATCATTTCTGAATTCGATGGAGGATAATGAACATGTGATCATGACTGTAGCTTTTAGAAGACTCAGATCATGTATTGAGTATGTATTCAGTGGAATTCAGTGTGAAATTCATTACTTTGGATCTCAATAAATAAATGATTCAATATAGGATTTAATGGACACCAGCTGTGAAGGAGTCCCTAAAGCTGAAGAAGCAGGCCTTTCATGCTTGGTTGGCTCAGGGGATCTCCTGAAGCTGCCAACAGATACCAGGAGGCTAGAAGGGTGGCAGCTTCGGTAGACATTATGAAGACGCAAGTTCTGGCAAACCATTCACCAGGGGGGAAAGAAGGGCCTGGCTTAGCCTGTGTTCATTCATAGAAGGGAACTGCTGACCCGGAATGTCATTGGGGTAGATTTGGAGATTGCCTCATCAGATTGTACTATGCACTACTAGCATTAATACAGCATTGGTTAGGGGTGCTCTGTGGCTACTGCTCTTGCCTGTAATTTGAGATCAGTTGTATATTTCTTTTTCTATTGTATTTTTATTTTATACATATGACTCATTTATTTTGTAAGTTCCTCTTTTTATCTGTTGTTCTTTGGTATTTCTCCTCAGGGGGGTTCTTGTCTAATCTTACTTTGGATCTAAACAAACATCCTGCACTCAGAATTGTGTCTGCGACAGCGTGGAGAACAACATGAAACAGCATGTAGATCTTTATTTAAAACCCATTTTTTACATAATAAAACTGTAAAGTAATTGCTCTTACCTTCACTCCAAATGAAGCTACTTTATTTAAACATATTTAAACTTTGATACCATATAAAGACTTCTGCAGACTCACAGTTAATGTAACCTTCCTCTGAAAATATGAAACAGTTGCATCACCGTGTGAATATCAAGCTGTAGTTTTACGATTTCAAAGGTTTCCTTCACTTTTTATATCAATGTGCACATTTTCATATAATGAGCCACGACTGGTTGCAGTTTATTTCTTCTCCTCACGTGCACGTCTCTACTAATGCACGTGCCCCAAGAGTTTAATTCTTAAGTGGACTAACAAAACTGATGTACAGCCTTTGAGTCATTTGAAAACATTTATTCCGTAGTCTGCTCTGACATTTTCTTTTGAATTGTCATCTGAAATATTAAAGTGCCTGTGACTCAGCAACAGCAAACTCTTTCCCCTTGTAAACCCCGCTCATCTTTGAAGCTAGACACAAAAGGGCAGCACTTCCCCAAATGCATCACATGCAGGTCCACACTTGTGTCTTTATACATGTGAACCAAGCCAGATTACATATTCAACATGCAACAGCTGCTGTACATAGTTTGATTTTGGCCACTGTGGGAATAATTGATTGAGAGTATAGTTTAATAAGCATATGTTTGGAAAAGGCTGTGAAAATGCTTATGTACCATTTTTCCAAATGTGAGAAGTCATGACCCGGACTCATCCTGAGCTCTGTGTCGCAGAACACATTTCCTCTGCAGAGCCGAAACACGCAACAGCTTCCCGTTTGTTTGTTTTGTTGAAACAAAGCCAAGAAGGTGAGCGATGTCTGATGACACTGGGGAATTATTAACAATGTTTACGCTGTAACAGACAGACAGACCTGCACCCTGTGGCTCCAGTCACAACAGGCAAGCACTGCCAGTTGTAGCTTGTCTGGGCTGGAGGGAGGTTTGAAACCCTCAGGGAACGGTGTGATGGCTGCCTCACACAAACTCTATTTTCCTGCTGCACCCGGGCAGCTCTACCATTAAAGAGCCGTTAAATAACGTAGGCTCATTGCCTTTATATTTCTGTACTTTTATTCTTTTTTTCCTTTTGTCTGGCATTAACATTTGGAACATGTAATTATAAGAGAGGAGAAATACGCATTTAATAGATAGGAACCTTCAGAGGGTCATTCACTCTTCCTTTTAAGATGATTTTTTTTGACATTTTAAATACTTCAGCACTGAACAAAGACAAAAACCATCCGGGGGAAGCCTGTTCTTTTTGCGTGCATGAGAAAGGACTTGAATAGGTTTGGATATTCAGCTGGCAGAAGCCTGCCTGAATAAAGTTAATCAACTCTTAGAGCGCCACACTAACCTGCAAGATCGGCCATGGAGAACGGGTTACAGAGGCAGAGATCTGACTCAATATGGGGTCTGTTTTTGTGTGGAGCACCAGACCACATTGCCAAAAAATAAACAGAATGAGAATAGTAGTAGTAGATCTAGTAATAGTAGTAGTAGTTGGCCTTGTCAACTCGGCAACTCAGTTCCTGTTACCATGTTTGGACAAGATGTACACAACCACAGTTAATTAGTGTCAGCGACTTGCCACCGACACAGTTTAACGAGAGAGTCTGAGTTTTGATTCTGCTGTAGCACCTCACAAATTATCACACTGGCTGTGAGGACAAAACATTTCCCCGATTTTCTCTAATACTTCACTTCACAAAGCATTTGTAAAACCTGTAAAGTGGCTAGTGCCATACAAACACCTCATTTCTCTGTCACATTAAATGATGTATGAGCTGAAGTGTATTGAATGTGAAATGTCAAATGACATCAGTGCTAACCTTTAAGAGCATGTCTGTAAATATTGACTCTCATGCATCACACTTTTCAAACAGAGAGAGAACACAATGGAAAATTCAAAGTAGAAGATAATGAGGAGTCATGTGTTAAAAGGTTTGACACTCAGAATTACAACTCTGCTTGCTCTCTCCTCCTTTATTTAACCAGGTGGTTAAATATTATAATTGTCATAGTCATGACATGTTATGTGTTAGTTAGAGACAGAAAGAAATTGAGTAAAAGTCAAACGTGTGGTGAAAACTGCCTAAATAATAATAATCCATTAATGATGTCATAGTGGCCACAAACTTTCAAACTGTCTTCTGTTGAAGGCGTTTCTTATATTAGACTCCTGTGTGAAGAATGAAAAAAAGAGGGCTTGGAAGTGAAGTTCAAACCAAGCAGCAACTTCTGTGGTTATGAAATGAAGCCAATGCAGAAGCCAAAAACTGCAGTTCCTCAAACATCCATTTGAGGCTGGCTGCAGAAGTGAGTCAGTCTCCATAAGTCCCCATGTTAAAATGTCCAACTTCACAGCAGAAATAAACATGTTTACAGCCTGGTACAAAAAACAGTTTTGGTCTCTATAGCTAATTTCCCCGTTCATGACAACTGTACTGAGGGTGAATTTATATACAACTCACCTGTGCAAATGACTTAAAGTTATGCAGAATTAACAGTCTGGCCACTTTGATTGACAGGTTGGTGTCATCACAGGTGGCTTGTTTGAGCAACCGTGCTTCATTCATCAGAACTGTCCTCCCCTTCCACTATCAACGACACTGTTTTGCGAGAGCACCACCACTGTGTACTGGGCTTAGTGTTGCCCAAGACGATTAAGATTGCTTTAGAGAAATACAGACAAGCCGTAGCATTGTTTTCGCTTATTCCAGAGTGATGATCTGTCGGTTTCACCCTGACCATCCAACAGCTCAAAAGACAAATACATGACAAACAAAGGTCAGGGTCCTGTTCAGATCCATTGCTGGCATATCTTGATTTTGTCTGGACAGCAACGCATGACATGTAATTTATTTCTAATTGGAATCAGGCCACGTTTGGTTTAAAATGCAATTCCAATCAGATTTCTACAGATGCATCTCAGTCCGTATTGCATTGGTAAGTGTCTTTTGAGTAACTTGCAGTATGATACACAACAAGGTCAAATCCAGAGTGGTGCAAGTGCATCAGAGCAGCTGAGCTAGCTAGATACAAGCAGAGCAGTACGGAGGACAACATGGTGAACAACAGTCCACAACAGACGCTGCAGCAAATCGTCTGCTGGCACTTTGGCTGGTGGGGGGGCTTCTATCCAGACAAAGCTGCTTTGCCTGTAGTCAGAGTGCAGCAAGTGCAGAGGTCAGCAAGTATGTGTGTAGTCATCATATCTCTGTCTATGACAGGCTGCTTTAGCATCATGGTGCATCTTGTTTTCCATGCTGATTATCATTTGGAACTGCTCCATAGACAGTTTCCTATACACAAACAGCAGTTGTGCCTGATGGGGCTGAGGTGGAAGCACTGCTTCTGGAAAGTGAATGCAGGTCTTGTCAATCAGGGACATGGACTTTTTTCCCACTTTCTTCCCCCAACACCACAACACCAACACCTTAACTCATTTTGAACTGAGGGAGAAATTGCTTGTCTTTTATAATATATCTATGAAAAATGTACCTCTATTATAAATTTTGTCTATAACTGAACTCTCTAACACCCTCTCTCTCTCTCTAACCCTCCTTTCAGACTTCAGTGACCAGCTGTTGGAAGTGGTTGGCCTGGAAGGGGCAATAGAGATGGGACAGATCTACACTGGACTGAAGAGTGCGGGACGCAGACTAGCTCAGTGTGCCAACGTCACCATCAGGTCAGAAACTCCCGCCTCTCAGCGGCCTCCTCCATCTTTTCCCTCATTTAATCTATCCACCTTCTGATCTCCATCCTTCATCTTTCACTTCATCTGTGTCGTGTCACTACACCCTCCCTTCCCCTGTATTTCTTCTGTTCAACCAACCAGAAACTTTGTGCACAAAATGAATCCATCTCCATTCCATACGTGTGTGATCAAAAATGTATTCCTTTTGAGTGTTTTTGTGCATTCGAAGGCTGAAATCCCTGCAGTGTCCAAACAATAACATGCCTGTACCTAATAAATTATATATTTCAACTGCACGCTCTACTAAGTGAGCCTTGAAGCCGAGGACTGACTCACAGCACAGAATGAGAAATGATCTGTCTGTAGTCTTGAGTTCTGATAGCCATGTTTAGATTGATTTGGTTCACTAAATAATCTGATGCTAATCGCATTCCTTCCTCTTCCTCTAAAGATTATTCATAAAGATCCTTACACATGTTGAATATGGTCAGGCGTGGAGCAATTGGCTTGCTTTGTAATATATTTCCAGTGAGAGGTGAGCAGGCAGTTAGGGACGCGCAGACAATCTGACAAGCGGGTGCAATCCCATTAAACTGTCACAGTCATCCCACACACCCGCTTACTGCCAGGGCTGAATCGTCTTGAACTTTTTTCTATGTGATGTACAGTAACTACTGTCACCAAGCCACCATGATAAGAGACTAGTCCTGATGGTTTGTGAGTTTCCTGAAGTATAACTGTTGTTTGAACAGTTCTCTGGACATTAACAGGACAGCATTCACATAGTCGAGCATTGGTGCAAGATTACATGCATCAACATGTTCTCATTGAAGAAGTTATGACTATGCTAATTCAGCTAACTTTAACTATCAACAGTAACAGTCTGTGCTATGTGTAACTCTGTGTCAACGAATCGACCTGTGATTAGTGATCAGTCAGCTTGATGATATTTTGTTCAACTCTTCTTATTTAACACTAGTCGATATTCATATCTGTGAGGTTTCTATGGTTACCACACATGGAGCACCTGGTGTTTACTCGCAGAGCATTTGTCTGCCAGTCTGTTCAAATGAGGAGTGCAGTGAGAGGCCGCAGAGCCGAGCGAGGATGCAGGCGGAGAGTCGCTGCCCGTCTAAAAAAACCCTTTAATAATGACACTTTTTACATCCACATGACTCTGATGCTCATGTAACTTCATCATCTGCACATGTCTAAGAGATTCTGTGCAGGCTATCCGTGTGCAGCCCAGGATTTACACAATCAACAGCAGCAGACACCAGCATAAACTAATCCAAAGGCCAAAGTGAAAAACTGTGTCCTCTCTGCTGAAGTCACATTTTATTTGAAGGGTGGGAGATGATCAACAGGTTTGACGTGTCCAAATTCAAATTTGTCAAACAATTTGACAACGTAAAAGGATTAGAAAACATGGGTTGCATTCATAATATTTCAACAAGTTACATTTTCTTTATCATTCCTTCAAACTTCAGAGCCTCCGCTCTCTGCAGGGTGGTCATAGATCATTTGTTGAAGGGTCACTCTGCAACAACACACTTCAGTTGTACAAGTGTAAGGTTTAATAAACACAGTGTGATAGAAAGGACCAGATATGAAAAGCATGTTTGATACTACATTCGGATTCAGTAAAATTCTCCCAAACTCATCCAAGTGCACCACGGAAAGGCTTTTATTTTTTGTTGCTCCAGCAAAACTCAGCCGATTTAACTGTACAGTGAAGCAGTTACTGTACCAGAGAAGTGACATTTACAAGTCGTTCTCTCACTTGTTCGGCAAACTGCCCCTAATATTTTCCTAGACCAGAATTAAAAGGGCATTCATCACAGTCATTCTCCCATACTGTGTTTCTGTAGCCGGAGAGGCATGCATTAAAGTCTTAAATCAACTTTGTGTGTGTGTGTGTGTGATTGTGTGTGTATGTGTGTGTATACAGTGGTCTGTGAGTTTAAAGAGTGGGGGCCTGTCTGGGAATGGGTCTCATGGGAACAAAGGGTGCAGTGTTTGACCCTGTCCTGGGACAGTGTGAACAGGCCTCTCGTGCCTCAGAGGTGTGTGTGATCTGACCTTCACAACCTCCAACCTCCCCACCCTATCCCCTCTCCCTCTCTCTCTCTCTCTCTCACTCTCTCTCTCTCACTCGTCCTTCTGCTCTCTCTTCACAGGACGTCCCGACGGCTGCCCATGCAGATCGATGGCGAGCCCTGGATGCAGCCCCCCTGCACGGTGAGAGTTAAATCGGAATCAGCCGCCATGTTGAAAACTTGTTACAAGATAGGGATCTTGGTGGGGTCTACAGCATGTCACAACATCTAGGTTTCATCACAGCACACAGCAGTGATGCATTGCAGAAGTAGCAGCTGTCTGAATGTAACTACAAAAATGAGGAAATTTTTTTTTCACTCAATGTTCACACATATAGGTCCAAAATACAACCAACACACACACACACACAGGACTTATAGACATGCAAATATGGAGAGACAGTGGGAGCACTTAAGAGTTCAGGGCCTTGCTCAAGGGCACCTCAGCAGTACCCAGGAGGTGAACTGGCACCTCTCCAACCACCAGTCCACCCCTCTCCACATGTACTGCGTTTCCGGTTGCCCATGCCAAGTCCCTACATCCTGAGCTACTGACGCCTCATCACAGACAGTTGAGAAAAGATGCTTCAAGACACAAAGAGAAAGACGCAAGACTCGGCACCCTCGGCATCTGTAGAAAGTTGATGACGAGAAGGGTACTTCTGCATCATCCTTTCATCAAAGTTGGGAACAGTGACCACTGTTTTGACACGAGGGAAGGGCGGGGCTCTTGCAAAATTTTGGGGGGTCTTATGCAACTTGCATATTGAGCATGCAGGACCGACCGGCTCTGCATGGCAGCCCCTTCCCACTCAACACCTGTCTATAAGCATCACACCAGGTTTGATCCACGTCACTGTGTTAGCCTGTTCTGGGTCTTTCAAACATCCCGGATGTCAGTGGACTGCCACTTCTCCTTTCCAGCTGATAAAGTCAGTTGTATGCCTGACCAAGACGAGTGTAACTCAGCTTTTTGTCCTGCAGGCTCATTTCCCTGCTTTTGTTTGTCCCCCTCCCCTGCACACCACTAGCCTTGACCTCCAGCACTGTCATGCCTTCAAATGATATAGAAAAGGAGGAAATCAACTATTCATCCTCACAGCATCTCCACATTTTCCGCTTTGTTATAGCAGACCTTCACGTAGGCGGACGTTAAAAGGCTTTTTGTTGCATTATGTAAGTTATTTGCAAGGTTGCAGTCTGTTGTAAAGAGGCGGGAAGTGAGGATGATGATGTCAGCCTGACAAATGTGTCATAAACTATCGCTGGAAAAAGTTTTCTCACGTCCTTCTCTGTCTGATTCTTACAGATCAGGATCACACACAAGAACCAGGTCCCCATTTTACTGGGCCCGCCTCAGAAGACGCCGTTCTTTTTCTTCAAGAAACGCAACCGGAGCCGTGATTAGGACACATGCATGCACAACAAACACACAAACAAACTCACATATACAGTACATATATGCACACACACACACATGCCAACTATCGTATAGGCAGCTCCATCAGATGACTGGTACACTGTTCCCAGGTTGGAGTTTGAAAAGTGTCAAAGTCAGGATGCCTAGAGATAATTCATTCCCAAAGGAACCTGCAGTGACAGCACACGAAAAGACTCAGTATACAGTACCGACCTATTCCTGTGTAACCATCATCCTTTACTCTTGTCCCAGCCGCCATGGGTTTAATCTCAGCCACTTGGCAACAGAGTTTCTCAGTCCAACCTGCCCCCCTTTGCCCAAAAAACTCAGCCATATGCCAGTACTGCACTGCCTGCTAAACACAACTTTGACTGCTGGGATTCCCTCACATCCCTTGAATGAAGTAAAGGAAGTGATATTGAGGGGATGGAGGGTTAAAGAAGCCGGTCGTATGAGAAAGAAAGAATGGAAACACACTACAATGAGAAAGAGAAGTGAGAGTGGTGTGGCGGTAAGCAGAGTTGTTTACAAGGGCAGTGAGTAAATAGAGTAAGATCCACCTCTTCGTTAAAACACCTGTATGAATAATGAAACAGCGGTTGCTTGTAAGAGCGCTCGCTCCGCGGCCTCCCCGCAGACTGGCGGCATGGTACAGCCTAGGAGAGGAGTGGAAAAGCCTCATCCATTATTGACTCATTTTGTTTGCGGGTTGATGGCAGTGGGACGTAACAGGAGCCTGTTATAGGTGGAAGCATGCAGGGATCTTAGCCTCTTAGCATCACTGGCCTACAAAAAAAAAAGTATGGTTAAAACCAGACTGTGTGGATGATCCGGCTGTATACTTAAGGCAAAGGACGTGCTTGTCCAGTTGTGCACAGTTATCTGCATAGAGTCTAGATTGAGAGTAGAGATTGAAGAGAAACTCATTTGTCCTCTGTGCTTGGTGACTTGAACACAACTGCCCCAATCGAATCAGCTCCTGTGCACCATATGCCATAGGAAGCTTCCAGCGGGTCAAGGATTGAAATAAATCCCCTCAAGGGTATAACAGCACGGCCCCCAGGGTTTTTATTTACCACTGCATTGACAGGGGAACTAAATTTATCCCTCTATTTCAGGGAGGGTGCATCTCTCCTCCAGTGAAACCCTACGCCTAATTACCGTGTCAAACATCAACTCGCAATGTCAAGTGTGCTGTGAGAGTGCAAATCCCGGAGGCTGCCCCTACTGTAAGGTGCTGGGTGGCTTCAGCGTGTTCATGATTTGTTTAATTACACCAAATAAAGATGTGATGGCAATGGGATTAATTTTGTTCTCACCAGAGAAGATGGAAGATGGATATATCATTCAGAGTCCAGGGAGCTTAGTTCAGTGTTTATAAAGAATGTATCCATATTACTGTCCCCACAATATGGCAAACTATATTATACAGTATGTGCAGAAAGAGTATATGTATATTTCTGGAAAGTAGGTATAGCTCACTTATACTGTACACATGAATGTGTTTTTAATATATCATTGTTATTCATGTGGAAATCTTAGCTTAGAAGGGTTCAGATCAGTATTCTACACTGTATAGAGCTGCTACACTCACTCTCTGAAGGCAGTTTTCCACTTTGTCTAATTCACATTGTGTTCAATGTTTGAATGTAGCGCTGTGTTGGCTTTCCTTCTCGGCTTGGAAACAGGAAAAGCATCAAAATTACTGAATGTGTGGCAAAATAATCTCACAGTTCACAGTCCAGCTTTATACATGATCTTCATCAGCAAATTGATCAGTTTCAAATCCTTGTATATGAAAGTAGAACTGGACCAATATTCAGGTTTATTACAGATATATTGTATCACTATATGTGTTGACTGAAAAGAGACTAAAAATTGCAGCAGAGAAATACACAGAAAACTGATTTTGAAGTAATTTAAGGAAACAAAGAGTCTACAGCCGTGCTAGCAACCCTGTGATGCATCAGCTAAATGCTACTGTTAGCATGCTATCATGTTCACAGTGATAACGCTGTATCTCATTTCTCATACTTCCATTTGCTATTTCGAGTCCATAAGTGTGTTCACACTGTCAGTTATGGTAAAATACATTGTACTTTGAGTATCCAAATGGTTCACTCATAACGGAGTTGAGTGTGGAACGCTGGATCGCTCTCAGTGGTCATCTTTTTGGCTATGTAGTAGAAGGGAAGGGACCACCGGCATTGTGAAGGAAGCTGCTGGAGCTGAAGCCGTTTCTGTGAATAGGATAATTAGGAAGTACAGAGTGTACACAGTGTACTACATACAAGTGTACTGATAGAAGTATCTGAATTGAGACACAGCATTATGTTAGCATGCTAATAAGTACAATATAGTCTGAAGGGAATGTCATGAAACGTTAAGGTATCGTTTGAGTTATTGCAAGGTCTGTACCAAAGCTCATGGTGATCTATACATTTCACTCAAAACTACAGATCTGAATCAAGCAGTGAGACTAGAGAAGAAGTCACCAAGTCAGAAGGGTCTAACCTTTGGTGAAAATGAATGTCTGTACAAAGGCAATGCATCAAATAGTGGTCAGTTGACCGACCAACAATCACCATCCCCAGATTCATGCGCAGCTAAAAACAGTTTCTCTGATAGAGAGTAAATCATTTTTCAAGTAAAATGTCTCTCTAAACATTTCTTGGTCACAATTCGTATGTCAGTATGTTTATGTAAAAAAAAAAAAAAAACAACAACACTAGAACAACCAATATATGGTCCTCACATTTCTGTAACTCAAGCATCAATATTGGCCAATATTGGTTGTATAAGGTGATGTGTGGACCTTGAGTTGAGATTATTTCATCACACACTTTTACCATGTGGTCAAGAATTTCATGCTCAAAATAAACTCAAAGAGAAAGTAAATGTTCAAATGTTAAAACCCTGTATGTGATGTGAATTAGATGTTTGTGGAAAACTGCCTTGCACCCTGCTGACATGTGCAGGCCGGAGAGAGACTGCTGAGATGTTCTGCTGGTACAAACTGAGCTCCACTGTATAGGGTCAGGCTTTGATGCCTTTGGACCCTGGTTCCCTTTAAAATACACCGAGTCTTTACTCTGGCACCCAGGTCCCATGAAAACATTCCAGTGTACATGCACTGACATTTACCATACCCAGATATGATATCGGGTCCCTGCAAACAGCATCAAACATCAACTGGGATGGAGTTTTAAGTTACTCATGCATTACTTGAATCCATCAAAATGGTTTTATTTAAATATATAGCAACTGAAAGCCATCCAACATAACTAACATAACCTTAATATTACAGCAACACTGTGGGAATGTCACAAGATAAGAAACACATTGTCATCTTTTTCATTTGTAGTTGACCCCAATGGATCCTGGGCGCCAAGAGAACTCGGTGGGAAAAGAGTGCATGTTTACAGTTATTTTCAATTTACTGAAAGAATGCTTTGAGACAGCTGTATTACCAAGTGTATATATCTGTTTATAATATTTTATCTGAAGTTAACTTACATCACCGCATGCCTGCTGAAACAAAAGGAGAGTGAACAAAACGGAGAGTGTGGATCAGACTATTCAAACTCATGTCTTTGCTTCAAGGTTCCAGTTATCTGATATATTTATTTGTTGTGCTTTTCATTTCTTTTTTTGTCAGCATGTTTATGAACATGTTCAAGACAGATGGCGGGAAGAAGCCGTCTTGTTACATTAAAAAAAAAACAAAAAGAAAGAAAGAATTCCC
Source organism: Protonibea diacanthus (assembly GCA_028641955.1). Classification (NCBI taxonomy): domain Eukaryota; kingdom Metazoa; phylum Chordata; class Actinopteri; family Sciaenidae; genus Protonibea; species Protonibea diacanthus. Next base: position 2,179,979 of record CM053986.1, read on the forward strand.
ACATGAAGTTTCTACCATTACAACCTCCATTTGTGATTTATTGTCCAATCAGCGGGCAGCAACATGAAAGCCCACGCAAAGCCCGTCAGTGTGAATTTCCAATGTGTGCCACAAGTCATGTCTATTCCTGTACTGTGAAGTAATCAATTGCCTTAACAGATAAATGTACCCGCTCTGTGCTCACAGCTTTGCACAGGGCTCACACAGAAGACAGAGGAAAGTAGACATGGCACAGAAACAACCATTCTTTGTGGACATTTTTAAACATGTTGCTTTAAAAATGACCAGAGAGGATTGGCTTTAACCCTGATTGTCAGCAACCCGACCCTCAGCATTCAGACGAGTGAAATACAGATTCTAGAGCTTCTAGATTCTATCAGCACTTTTGTGTCATTCTAACCTTCAGTTAGCAGCAGAGGCTGGCCAACATCACGGTAATGGACTGATGTCACGTGACACCGCTGATCTTACCTTTATTAGCAAACATGGAGGTCATATCTGAGTCCATCTTTATGTGCACGTTCAGTTTCCTGAAGCGCGTTCTCTTTAAAAATGAGCCAGCAAATCTCCGTTCTCTCAGTGATTTCTGGATAACCTGGCACTGTGGCAAACATCACAGGAGTCAACGGTGATTTTGATTTAGATACATGATCATGTATGTGGGACAGACTCAAAAACATTAGTGCCCATGTAATGACACAACAGTGTGGTGACTGATGTGTTCACAATAAGAAACTTATTGAATATCACCAGCCTTATCATTTATCCTTTTTTTCCTACTTTTAGATATTTCATAACTGACCAGTTGTCGCCATGGAGTCCACCAGGTTCAGTAAAATTGTTAAATACAAATCCACCCATGGGCATGCTTCACTTGTATTCTGAGAATGTGGTCTGACAACAAGTCAGACAGGTTCCCAGTTGTAAAAAGAGTCTCAGCCCTCTCGTCCACTCAAACTACTCTTGATGGAAAAGCCTCTTTGATTTCTCCCTCTGTGATTTTTGAAATACACATTTATGAGCCAGGAGAGAATCCTCTGATTCTGAGGTCACAATAAACTGCCTCAGTGTTTCTGGAAAAATGTGGAATTCATTTTTTTTTTTTTTTTTTTTTTTTTTGCGGATAGTTAGATGAAACTATCAATAGTTCTGAGCTGGAGGGAGTGATTAGCTTAGCTTAGAATAAAGACTGGAAGCAGAGGGGAAACAGCCAGCCTGGTTCTGCCTACTAACAACTCTAACACTCAACAATTAACCTGCTGTGCTTCATTTGTTCAGTCTGTATATTATTAAAGCAACAAGTTGTGATTTTATGTGGAGTTATTGACGCTGCACAGAGCATCTTATCTTCTGAGCAGTGTCTTTGCTAACTGCCCAGTGAGTCTCCAGAAGGTTCTGCTGCGTGTTATTCAATACGTGACTGCTAGCAGCCGAATGGGACATTTGGATAATCTGAGTCTGAAATATTGGAATTTTCTGACAAATATCACTTCTAGCACTTTAGTAAAAGCAAGTACAGAGGTGTCAACCAGCTACTGCTCCCAAACCACCAACACTGGCAATTAAATCTGGATAAAATCCAATACAAACACTAAAAGTCCCAGTTGAAAATTTTGTGTCTGTTTTCACTTGTTAACAACAAACAGCTAAACAGCAAATATATGATAGAACAAAAGAAGATAATTTAGGATATTTAGGAGGTCTGACTGCAAGGTTAGCAGTCAGGGGAATAATGCATGAAAACTACCAAATTGGAATGAACAGAGACTTTCCTGTTGTTCCCATTCTGCTGATGGCAAGTGAATGCATCATTAATGTTCCTCTGGGAATAGTCACATTGCATGAATTTTGTTTACAGATTAAACAAACGACATACAGTGAGTTAATTAGTCAGCTCTACCGGGGTTGGTTGGTCTTGTACTTAATGCACAGATATGAAAGTGGTGTCAATGTTACCCGATCAACGTTGTCAATGTTCATATCAATGTACAAGTGGTCTTATGACGGGGGACGTTGGATCTTTCTTTCTGATATTCAAACTGGAACTAAACTGAAACTCAAATGTAATAGATATGATGTCATAGTGTCACATGTTTTTTTTTAGCATCACGGGATCAATTCTGCAGTCATACAGCCATCTTCTTGTTTCTAATACACAGTGTTCCCGTCTCTGCAATCCATCCGACGTGACATGAAAGAAACTCCCAGCGAGAAAGCGACTCAGCACATTTCCCAGAATGTGAACTCGTCTTTTAAGTTCTGCGTGTTACTGTATAATATTTATCACCCGGGGTCCTGTGTGATATATGAGTACCACCACACAACTGTGTTCTTCATTAGCAGCACTTTCATTCATCGACACAATCACAGACTTTTGTTTCCATCTGCTCCATGTGGAGCTTTCTGCTCCCTCCCCCCACATTCTACTCGCCCCCTGCCCTCCGAGGCAGACATGGCTCTACAGTCCTGACTAGTGTGATCCGGTTCGCATCTGAGGACAGATTAGCGGTATTGAGTGACATCTGAAGCACCGATACAGCAGAGCCTCAGCAGATCATCACTCTACATGTAAACTAAATGGTCAAGTCATAGAAATAGAGTTCACAGGGTGGATCACATGTCAGATATATCATATCATAACAACATATCACAACAGCCAGGTCGTCACAAAGCTTCAGGGGATTATTACAGAGAGGAAAAAGCTACTGTATATAAGCAAGAGGACAGTTAATCAAATTATCTGATTTAGAGACTCCACACACTGCTGCAGTATGAACACCTCCCTCACCCCATCAGGGTCAGCGTATAGGGGACTCCCCCTCCCATAGAGGGTCAAGGGTAGACCATCCCCCATGTCATTCAGGAGCTGACTGGATGAAAAATCAATATGTTCAGGCTCTGCACTGTCTCTACAGTCTGTCATCCTCACTGTTTGATAGCTGTTGGCATTTTGATGGACAAAACGTTTTACCAAATAAATCAAGGAGGTTGAAGATGCATTTGTCCTTTTTTCTCCAACCTTTACGCTCATAAACTAATGGCTGCAGATTCCAGCAGCGTTGGCACTCCCGGGTTTCAGCTTAAGTTGGTTCGATCTGGATTGGACCAAAGCATGTGTGATCTGATCACAATGTGTTAGATACCGTCTGTTGGTGCAGCCTGATAAAGACAGAAACCAGATTTTTTAAATTCTTCATGGATGGTTTGAAGACATCCAACAATAACTGAGTCACTGATGACATTAAACAGATTGAGACTGAGAGGAAGTCTGTGATGAGAGTGAACAAACGATGAGACAATGGTTTGAAGGTGGCCAAAATAACAACAAGAGTTTGACAAACCCTTTCCTGGCGCAGTGTTACAGAAGTCTCACATTTTAAACTTCACAAAGGTCAGTGGTGGAAGACGTATTCAGACCCGTGATTTCATTAAAAGTAACAATACTGCAACATAAGACTTAAAAGTTCTCCATGTAGAAAAATATACTCATAAACTTGTGTGAGTGTTTTACTATTATATATTATAGTACTCATTGTAATTCTGGATTCATTTGTGGGGAAGTAGAAGTTGGTTTAGGTGGATCTAAATTGAACAGTTTTATACTATTGAGAGGTTTAATCTAAAACAGTGCATCGTATTTTATAAACTTAAAATAAAATGCAACTAAAAAGTAGTCAAACTAAAGCCATCATGGAGTAAAAAGTGCACTCTGGTTCTTAATAAGTGCCCTGCAGCCTGAACTTTTTTTTTTTTATCCTTAAGAACACTTTTTTGGTGTTTAAGGTTCATTGGAGGGCAGACAAGAGTTCTTTAAGTCACAAGAAATACTTTCTATTCTTTGAAGAACCTTGTATGTTTGATAATGTTCGTTTCAAAAGTTCTTTGGAGTACTGATGTGACCTGGTTTTGATAAAACCAACAGAGGACAGTTTGAACACTTGGGTTTTAACTAATGGCAGCTACATGCCTAACCTATTGACTGAATTGTGGCAGTGTCTAGAAATTGTTGTGGTGCTGTTTCAACAACTACTACTTTTTAGAGAAAGCAAGTAATGTGATCATTTATATATTATAATTATAAACTTTAATTTCTAAGGTTTCAGGTTTTTTCAAATCATTCAAAACTACAGAATCTGGAGCGTCATTTATAAACTATACACTATCAGCACTATGAGCAACAACTATGGAATGAATTACAATGCAGACATTCATCAATATATTAGCATTTTGGCACTCACAGAGCTGCCAGCGAGCTCACAGACAAGGTTGTTAAAAGTTACATGTGCACTTTGGTTTCAAGTGTGTTCAAATCTTAAACCTGAAGCAAAGAAAACAATCAATGGGAAACAGTAATAGGATAATTATGATAGAACAAAAGGCTCCTTGTCATTTTCTGCAGCGTGTTCGCCCTTTTGGCCTTCATCTGTAGCTTCCTACAGAGCCAGCAAAAGCACAGCGAGACAGCTGAGTGAGAGAGAAAGACAGAGAATCAGGAAGAAAGGAGAAAACGTCAAAGAAGAAGCAGGCATTGAATTAAGAATGGGAGCGAGACAAGAGCGAAACAATAAAAGAAAGCATGGTTATACAACTGGGAGCCTCACAAGAGAGTCTGCCTTTGGCAAGGCTTCTTCAATATGGCTGCTAAGATAACAAGGCAGGAATTATCTCCCAAAGTGCTATTAATAGCAGGCAAGTCACATCTTGTCCCTCAGTGAGGGAGCATCCTGCGCCCAGAGGCACTACTTTCCCATTTTAACTCTTTTTCAAATGTGCAGTTTGACAGACATGTGCAAGCTGGGACAGACTGCAGAGACTCTCAGTTATAATGCCTCATCACAGTGACTGCTGATTTTGCTGTGATGACACTAAAGGCCACGTTCACTGATGGCCAGAGGAACATGAGTTTGAATTCTAAGTAGTATTAAGGAGTAAGGAGTATCTCACCACAAGGGCCCTGTGGAAGTTATTCTGAAGCTCTCAATCATGTCAACAATGAACTTTGAACCTCGGTTTATTAAGAGGAACTCTGGAGAGTTTCACGTGTCAAAGTTTGTTTGTTGGGGAGTACTTCAGCATATGAAGAAGAAATGAAGAAATTGCACAAAATCTGATAAACTGACTAACTAACTCACATGATATTACTTGAGTCAGCACCGGCTGGGTCTGTTACAGAAAATCTGAAAGTTGGAGATAGAAAGAGGTGATCGTACCTGAAATCTGCTCTGCTACTAGGACTATTGGCAGTCCTAGTTGCATTGTAATAATATATATATTATGAATAATAATAATAATAATAATAATAATAATAATATAATAATAATATATAGTAAATAGTGTAAATAGATACCAGGTTTTGACCAAAGAGACCACCTCTGTGCCTAAAACTGCAGTTCCACTAATGGTCACTTGAGGCTGGCTCAGTAGTGAGTCAGTCTCCATAAATTCCCCCATGTTAAAATGTCAACTTCACCTTAGAAATAAACATGTTTACAGCCTGTAGTACAAAAAACTGTTTTGGTCTCTATAGCTAATTTCCCCATTCATGACAACTGTACTAAGGGTGAATTTATATACAACTCACCTGTTCAAATGATATTAAGGCTTAAAGTTATGCATGATTAACAGCGTGACTGCTTTTGATTAACTGAGGAGGTGCTGTTACAGATAGTGTTGCTGATTATCCATCTTTGCGGATTTTTAGATTAGCTGGGAGGTGAAAATGGCAGTGGCCAGAGCCACAGCTCTTCAGAAATCTGTGGGTGATGTCACGCATGGACTGTCATTCCTTAAACTATACGTTGGTTGGTGAGGAAAGAAGAATGTGTATGGAATAAAAAGATGATATGTCTAGTTTTCTTTTATCCTTCATGAGTCTTTATGAGCGTCATGTTAATGCCAATCCAGTGGTGTTCTTGTGATAATGAATTTGAAAATCGCTCATTGTCAACTGGGTAATCTCTCATCTGATTATTACCTGATTTGATCAAATGGACTTCTTTGATCAAATGCTGTGTCTTTGGAAAAGAGACTTTTAACCTCTAAACTAAGGTGCCAGGCGTAGTGATCTTGTAGCATTCGCTGGCAGGAATGAATTCTTAGCATCAGGATTAGCCCATTGCACCCAGCAGCACTGCTGACCTGGCCATGATCCAGTGTCACACTAGCCCACAGTAGTAGTCTTTGAGGAACAGGAAATTGGCGCTTTAAATCATGCCCTGCCTTAACAGCGCCACTCTCCTCGCAGTCATCCAGAGAGAGAGAGAAATTATGTACACACAAGCAGCATGTCACCCTTTGCATATGGCACATTTATTTAAGGAAAGAGTAAGAACAGCAACACAATGTGCTCACTCTCCACACGCCTCCAAGTGACCACCCACCACATCCGCGCAGCGAGAAGAGGTGCAGCGCACAGCGGACCTGCATGAAGCTGTTGATTTGGAAATATCACACTGAGATATTTTCTGTTCTTTAATGCTTCACACATTTACAAATGAATTTGACAGTGGATATTTTTAAACCTTCTCACCTCCATATTTTCTGCATGTCTAAAGTGGAGCCATACCCTGAAAAGCAAGCTGTTGCCTTTGTATAGACCTCTGGGGCGACCAACAAGACCAGCACTGTACGCTGTTCTTACTATACAACGGGCTCATAATCTGCATCGTGGCTGCTGGGATTTACAGAGGATTATAGATTTCATACCAGCTGCTGGATTCTGTTTTAAACTTGGACCAGTTTGTAATAACATGGAGTGTATATGAGGATTCCCTAACTTGGTGTCTCAGGTGATAACTACTAAGGTTATTTATTTATGACCTCTAACCTCTGAGTTTCAACAGCCGTTTCTTCACACACATGTTGCGTGCAGCAAGCATATACACACAAGTCAGGATGATGGCTTCAGGTCTGTCATTTTAAACACAGTGGAAGTTTATCTTATTCCAACTGAAAGAACACTTGTATTAAAATAATGCTTCACTTGGTGGATCTGTTTGAACTCCTCCAAGGGCCAATGCTGTTCTGTCATTTAAAAGTCTGAAGACAGATTGCCACAGATGGTTTGATTTGTCCTCTGCAACGTTTATTCAGATTAGACAAACCTCTGCTGCTGCAGCTTGTAGCACATTATAAGAGGGTGACCGTGTCACACTGGTTCTTGTTGGCTTTGTGGAGATTTATTTAAAGATTTTGCTGCTAGTTTTGAAGCCTTGAGTGGTTTTAAACTCCCCATGAGCCTGATCGCTTCTTGGCAGGGACCTTCTAATGGTTCACTGAAAGTGACTGGACTTTGTGTCTGTGAAAAGCTCTTCTTAACTGGAGGTATTTGTTGTAAATTAAATAGCTTGATAATCTCATGTTTGGGATTTTATATAATATAATATATGGTTTTTGTTTTCACAAAATAAGCAGTTATAAATTACATCAGTTAATATCTATAGCACATTTGTGCTAATCACGGCTACTATCTTGCTGTGACAGACAGATGACCTCATCATCACCTTTCTGCCTCTTCACTTGCAGTGCAAGACAACTCCTTCATCTAATGAATCTGGCTGTGAGCAAATATAAATGCTGATGCAAGTTATTTGTATTTGTTTAAATAAATGCACTGCATGTCAAAAAAAAGCCCACCACCTGGATTTAACTAAACAAATTGGTAAAAGCCTTCCATTGGATAGTACTGCCAGTGATTATTATGTTTCAACAAGCTATTTAACCCTAGCTGATGCTGTGGTAGCTTCTCCTTTCTTAAACAACTGAAGTATCCTGTGGTCGTGGAAAGTATGTAAATCCAGTTTCAGAAGGTCAAATTATTGGCCTGCATGAAGCAAAGAAAAACAACTAAGGAGATTGCTGCGACTCAAATCAGATTAAGAACTGTCCAACGCATTATTAAAACCTGGAAGGATGGAGGTGAACCATCGTCTTGGGCACATTACTGTAAGAAGAGAGGTGGATGAGTGATCACCGTACCAGTCTGCAGGGCTGGTTTATGATCTGGGGTTGCAGGTGGTCAGGTCAGGTTCAACAAAGTTATGTCCCCAAAGAATGAGGTCAGGTGACTACTAAATATACTGGATGACCAGGTCTCTCAATTAATGCAACTCTGGATGGAAATAAATGTTGTGACATTGCAGAAGCTTATTAAAACAATGCCACAACAAATGCATCTTGGTACTCAAAGCTAAAAGTCCAGGAAAATATCACAGTGCGACTTTTTATTGGACAGGCAGTGTATATAATACAGGATTTTGTATGAAATATTGATGACACATGTAATCAAGGTCAGTAATGCTTATACTTGGTATTTTCTATGCAGTGTTATGTAACACTTACAGTTTGAGGTATTTAGTGTCTGTAATTCTATAATTCATTCACTTCTATCATTCACTGCATTTGTAGTAATTTTGTTCCTTTTTATCCATATTAATCCTCAGTCCTTTGGTGTCCACCAATCTGTTGCATTACTCGCATTAAAATCAACTTTTACATTTTAAATCATCGTCTTCTGAAGCTAAAGACACTTTGTTCTTTTCAGTGTAATGATCTGTCATTAGAGCTCAGGAGAATCATCCTGACACTGACTTCAGCTCCAGCAGCTTCTGTGTGGGTCTTTTTAGTATATTTCCACTACGCTGGCCTTTAACAGGCGCCTCTTGGCATTGATGCTTGAAAAAAATGTGAATGAAATCAGCCATTTACCATAAAAATAGGCCACTGCGGTGCTGTGATTGGCCAAACCGAGACTGATGCATAATTCATTGGCTCCGCCAAACCATTGGCTGCTTACTTAACAGACGGGGTGGATCAACCAGTGGCGCGTGTCTCTGCGTGCCGCTCGAGCCAGGAAAAACCGACCGGGCCATTAACGAAAACTCAGTCAAGTTTTGTGAGGTCGAAGAGCACATCAGTTTATCCGTACGCAGGAACTACGGCTATCGACGTTGTTTTTTTAATTTGTGGATATTTCTGCGGATGTCTGACATAAAAGGAGGGTTACACTCCAGACAAGGTAAGCTGCAATATTTATTTCAACGAAGTTGCTTTACGAAGCTCCCGATTTTTTGGTTAGATATTTTTCTAACCCTCTTTTAGACAAAGCGCAACGCCATCTTATTAAAAGATTCTTATCTAGCAACCATTTTATTTCGGCTACTATTGTCGTCAAATAGAGGCCCGTGTGTCGTCTTTAAGCCCGGTGTGTGTGGTGTTTGGCTCTCAGGTTATCTGCGTGGATATTGGCTTCGTCTTATCAGCGCGGTCGGGCGACTGTTTTTTTTTTTTTTTTTTTATGAATGGACGTTTTTCCTCCTCTGTGTTTCCACTCGGGTCAGTTTCACTTCATTGAGAAAAACAAGGAGGGATGGGTGGGAAGAGGCAGGGAGGGGAGGGTGGGGGGGTGTCGGGTGATCTTCGTCTCCCAGCGCCCCCCTCCCCTCCCTCCCTCCAGCCTCGGCTCCAACACAAAAAGTTGTAAGGAGAATGTGGCTAATTTAGTAAGGTTGGCGCGGTGCTAAAAGTTAGCCTGAATTACGCAGTATCCCGGTTCAGCTTGTTTACTTTGGACACCGCGGTGCCTTTGAAGCTGGCTAACCGTGATAGTCAGCCGTGCTAAAGTCTGTCCAGTCCTGGTGCGGTGCGCGATGTATTTTAATGTTTCTGAGGTCATTCTTATTGTTTAACAGTCGACGCGGCTGTCCTGTAGGAGTACAGGCAGTTACTGTAGTTGTTGATAATAGCAGTAGTAGTAAATGTACTCATTTTAAATACATAAATGGAGGCTCATTTCTCACTTAAAGTTGCTCCACATGAGAGCATGTACAAAGACTACATGTTCCAGGCTGTCTGTAATTATTGCCCAGCAGCTATACTGTATTCGTCATCCATTAACAGGAGATAGAGAATGAGTCATGTTACTCGGCTGAGGAGGATGTGAGAACAGAGGGCAGTGTTGATGCTTTAGTGTTGTTGTTGCTGGTGGAAAGGAACTTTTTTTTTTGATAGTAGTGTACACAGGGGAGCTGGGAGTTTGACTTCATCAGCTTCATGGATGGTGGAGCCACACTTTCACTCTTTCACTCACAGTCTCCAGGCTGATAGGAGTATATGATATGTAACGCTCACAGATGGCCGATGAGTGTGGCTTATGTAACCGTGATGGATAATGACCTAACGTGTGTTTACATTGTGCTCTCTTTAAAGAGCTGTTAGAGGAAGATGGTGGCTTTCTTGCAGCATCAGAATAGGATGCAGAGTGCCAGTTGTACTGCTACTTGAACATGTTACTGTATAATGAAGCCCAGTTCAAAGCGAACTACAACTCCTTTGACACAATATAACCACATCATTGTACTCGTAGTAAGGTCTAGGTGACCTGCACATGTTCCTGCTCTTGAAGTGTGTGTTTCTTGTATTTTCTCCAGTGACCCAGGCGCTGTCGCTTTAAAGCGAACAACCCCCCCCTCCCCCCCAATATTGGCACCCCCCCCCCCCCATCCCACCCCTCGATCACCCAGATAACATGGACGGATTCTATGACCAGCAAGTCCCATTTATGGTCCCACCCAGTGTAAGTGGACGCACACCAGCCTCAAACCTCACATCTTCACGCTCAGCTCTGTATATGTACAGAGCTCACCATATATCACCACACATTTACAGTCCACCTAACTTTCTATCTGCATTATCCGTTTTCTGTTGACTGTCTTGACATTTGTTCGTCTTCGCTTTCCCAACAGCACAAGTCTCACGTGGAGGAACTGTCTCACAGCAGGCCTCTGAACGACAGGAAGAGAAAGTTTGTCGACACAGAGCTCGCCCAGGACACAGAAGGTAACATCTGCTCGTGTGTGTACTGTTTTAACATGGAGTTAGATTGGTGGAAACCTGTACTCAATATCGACGACTGATTGATTTCCAGAACTCTTCCAAGACCTCAGTCAGCTGCAGGAGATCTGGATCGCTGAAGGTGAGTTCTGTATTCATTTTCTAAGAACTTCTTGCGTTGCTTCTTGGCATGCAAAGTCCTCCATCTATCCAACAACACAGTTTCATAATGTGTCTCTTAGTCATTGGTGAAATTAGGCAAGTTTTAAGATTAAAGATTAACTTGATGAGAATGTGAAATATTGCTATTTTTGTTCTGGCAACTAGAGCAAGAAGAGCAAAGTCCTCCACACGAGAAACTGCCTGTGCCTTCACTAAAAGTCACCTTATTCAGCTTCTTACTTTCTCCCTTTTCACATTGCATCATGTTTTTAGATGAAGCAGTTAACTCTCTTCCAGCAGTTTGTTCTTTTGGCTGTAGTGAGGTCAGAAGAGGTTTGATTTTTCTCACGTGTGATATTCTCTGTATCTTTACAGCCCAGGTGCCCGACGATGAACAGTTTGTCCCAGATTTCCAGTCGGACAGCTGTGAGTACCCTCTGCCTATGTGTCCTCCAAACTGCTTTCTTGACATCAGTCAAAGCCCACACATGATTAGGATCTTTTAGCCCAGCCTGCTTCTCGTCTGGTTCAAACGGCAGTGGCGATTCGGTCTGGAAATGGAGTTATGTTTTAGCAGAGCAGCATCAGATATCCTCACAGCTCCATAGGAGCTCTTATTATCAACACGTCTCCACTCTGCAGAGGACGAGCCATTCTCCATCTTCAAACAAAAACACAGCTCTGGGAAAGGTTTCTCCCTCCTTCTCTCTCCCTCCCTCCCTCCCTCCCTCCATTTTGAGTTTAATCAGCCGATTGGCATGGGGCATCACATGAGCCAAGCTCCTAATCTGATTTCACACTTTCCCGCACTCAGGCCCTGCTGCTGATGTGGGCTAGATTCCAGTGGATAGGGCAGCTTTTTCGGAGCTGCCTGTTTCAGTCCTTCTCCTCAGAACTTGTATCTAAACGGCTCCACACAGCCTCCTGTTTGTCTCTGCACGCTGCCTTCAGTCTGCAGCTCAGGGATATATTTGTATTATGCCCAATGAAGCATTTTATGACCCCTCCTCCCCTCCCTGCTGTCCTCTGAGTTTATGTTTTCGTCTGATGCGTAGGAGGTGGAGACAGGGTGTGGTTGCTGCCTGTCTTTGTCAGGACTGCCTTTTAAATCTTGGTTAATGTGGCACGACGAGCTGCAAACTGACCACTTGGCCGTCGCGCTGTCATGTATTATTGAGGTTGGTGCATTGACATGTATGTATTTTAACAGCGCCGAGAGCCCTAACAGAGAGCACTGTGTGTGTGTGTGTGTGTGTGTGTTACTGAGAAGGGAGTTTGGCAGTTGCTTCTGTTGCTAGGCTGCAGGCCATTCTCTCTCACAAGTTGCCTATTCACCAAAACCAGATTTTCCGATATGAGCTGCAGTCAGTCGGACATCACATGGGGTGAAGCACCAGTCCACTGACCCCAAACTGTGAATCATTTTGCTCTGGAGTGGAGGAGCAAAGAGGTTGGGCGCTACTTCATTAATCCCCTTCCCCTCGCCGAGCGGTCCAGAGTAAGAAAAGGTGCCTAATCTGCCCATTATTTACTGTTCTCTCTGTGTGAGGAGTCTCACTCCAGCCATTAGGTTTCACAGGGCACACATGGGAGCTCACATGCCCATTGTTAGCTCTGCTTAGGTCCATCAGCACCACGGGTGATTTATTTGGCTCCCACTCCCTCTGTGCCCGGGGATCCAGTTTCTGCCTGGCTATTATGTGGCGCCCCGGAAACTGCAGCCGATCGGCAGAAAGCTGCAGCTAGTGTCTAATGGTTACAGCGCGGGGAGAAGAAAATCATTCACCGCCATTAGATTACAGCCACACTGATTCATGGGTATTGGTGCAGGGCTGCCCTAATGGGAATCAGACGAGAAGTTTGATAGCTTTTGTGTGTGTAGTGCAGTTAGTATTGCGCTACCTAGCAGCACTGGATGGATGGCTGTTTTCAGAGCCTGGTCAGCTATCATTAGGACACATGATAAATTGCTGCTAAGTGGCTCTGTCAGTCGAGGGAATACAGAGACATTGTCCATACGTCCATTTATCCATCAGTTCCAAATGTGGTTAAGATAACTGCTGCACTTCTGTTTATGGCTTCAATTAGGTGATATCTGGAGTTTATCTAATGCACTCCTCTGTGCGTCTCCTCCTCTCCTATCTAGTGATGTTTCATGGACCGCCACCAGCCAAGATCAAACGAGAGCTGACTCCCTCCAAAGAGCTGTCTCCCTGTCGCCAGGACAGGAGTCCCATGCCCTACGGAGAGAAGTGCCTTTACAGCTACAGGTATGTATCTGTGATTACATTAGCAGTGCACCACGAGCATGGCTCGTATTGATTATCCCTCTGTGATTGACGGTGTTCCATGTGCTCATCCGCAGTGCCTGTGACAGGAAGCCCACTCCTGGGTTCAAGCCATTAACTCCACCGTCAACGCCGGTCTCTCCTTGCGGCCCCACCAGCACAGCGGGAACGCACCCACTGAGCGAGCAGACCCCACCCCCCCACGCCCACGTAGCCAGTCAGACTCCGGGGCCTCGTCCAGTGCACGTACAGCAGCCCATAGCAGCGAGCGCGGGATCTCCCAACCAGCAAGCACTCTCGGTCCACAGCCCGCCATTCGCTGTGCCCTGCGCGCCCATCAACCAGGATGCCAACAACTTCACACCTGAGCACAGGTGAGCTGAGCTGCCACATCTCCACTTTTTGTGAAAGTTTATCAGGCAAGAGGTTAATTCCTGTTCTTCTCCCTATCTGTAGGTTCCAGAGGCAGATGTCAGAGCCATGTCTACCTTTCCCTCCATCAGAGAGTCAAGGGCGCCCCCAGTTTTTGGCCCAGCCCACTAGCAGCAGCAACAACAACAGCCTGCCACGTGACAGTCGGCCACCATACCACCGGCAGATGTCAGAGCCGCTGGTAGCCGTGCCTCCCCAGGGTTTCAAGCAAGAGCTCATCGACCCACGATACACAGAGCAGGGCGTCCCCACCATGGGCCCCCCAGGTCCACCCCAGGGCCCTCAACGTCAGGCTGCTTTCCACCCCATGGCCATCAAGCAGGAGCCTCGTGACTTCTGCTTTGATTCTGGTGAGTGTCAGGGTTTAGAGAAGAGTCCGTAACTTCTCTAGACGTCCCCGTGGAGCTTTCTGCTCTGAACCAAGGCAGTCTGCCGCTCGCTGTGTGAAAGCAATTGTCTGGGGCTGAGTGCAAGTAGAGCAGACAGAGTGTGAGGAATGTGCCCGGCCGTGTTTGTTCTGGGCGCTAACACGTGCCTGTGAGTTTTAGCATGCAGCAGAGGGCCCGGGTGCACCAGGTGCTCCTTTCACACAAACGCACCCTCGAAGCGCATGTTCGCGCCTCCAAGCCTAATCTGCATCATTCCTCCAGAGTCATGCCTGCAAAGTAAAAGTGGGTCTTTTAGCTCAGCCTAAGCCTCCAAGGGCAAAAAGTAAATGGGTCATCCAGCCAGGTGCAGAGAACCTTCTTCATTGAGCCTACCTGGAATAGATCTAGGCCAGAGCACTCGGAGGACTTAGTGACCTGCAGCGCAGCCTCGTTGCGGTTCAACAGAACGTACAAGAGGCCAAATTGTGCCGGCCCTCTTCACAAAGCCTCGTCAAACAGTCGCGGCAGAGATGCTGTTTACTCACATGGTAGAAATCAAACAAGGCTGAGCTACTGTTGCTGCATTGTTTGATCCTAACGCCCACACAACCCAGCTGTTGTCCTCTCTCTTTTCCTCAAACTCCAACTTTTTTTCCTGTTAGCGCACTCTCGTACTCTCGTTCCTCCCCTGCCTGGTGGGTGACCGGCTGGCCGGGCGATGATGTAATGCCAAATCCTCTTAGCTTCTTATGGCCTTTTTAAATACCTACGTCACAGAGGCCTGGTATCTCTGCATGGATGGAAGAAGTGCGTGTCTGACACACCATTATAGAACATATCGTTGGTGAAAGAGTTGCTCTTCATGGTCAGACAACAGTCACTTCCTGCAGACTCTTGCCTGAAGTTAGGACGAGAAGAGACAGACACTTGAGGAGACACTCGCTCAAGATTGATCTCTGGTCGTCTTATCAGCAGACAGGAAACAAGACATAAAATAACAGAGTGGGGCTTTACACACTGCAGAGACACTGCAAACGGAAGACGGGCCTCGACCCCTCGGGTGGGGGAGGAGTGGCATAACTCGATTGTCATTGAGAGTTAAAACAACAAGCATGGTGCTAATCTTATTTCCAGGCTCGGTGGACATGCAAGGGATTGTAGTGTGCTGTCTAGAGTACTGATCTGGACTTATGTCCACTTTTAGGCATGTTTAGGATCGGACATTTTCAGGTCCAGTTGTTGGAACTGCAGTGTCTCCTCCAAAGAGTTTGGATGCTGTGTATCTTTGTCCAAATATATCTGTCAGCTGCAAGGTGGATTGTGATGTATTACACTGTCTCTGGTCTAAATTTACACACCTTTCTTCCTCTCTTGTTTACAGAAGTGCCTAACTGTCAGTCATCGTTTGGGAGAGCGGGGAGCTTCTACCAAAATAACCATGAAAGTAAGTTCTGATTAACGTCTCAGATGTTTGGATTATTTAATAAGTGTGGTCCATCCTCTGTGACCCCGAATCTCGTGCTGCTGAAAGCTCAGCGTCTGTGAGAGAATAGCGGTCAGCAGCAGTGAGATGGCGAAAATCTATCAATGAATCTTGTGTAGCTCCTCCACACGCAGTCCATTTCTCACATCAGCAGCTGGCAGAGGCTTAGCACAGTACAAGCTTCCAGTCTTGGGAAGCTGCCCAGCTATATTGCTTTGCATGCAGTTCAGGTCTCTGGCCTGAACGTGGTCATCGGCCTCCATGTCAAAACAGAAGCCTCTTTCCCACGCTCATCATCCCATTAATGTTGCACTTCTTCTTTTCTTTATTTCCAGGCTTCTCCTTTGACAGAGATCCTCAGCTGTACTTTGATGACACCTGTGTGGTCCCTGAAAGATTAGAAGGTAAAACACCAATGACAGAGCACAAACACTAGATATTGTATGCCTTTTTAAAGGGAGCTACTGTGGGCATTTTCTGGGACAGAGTCCAGTCCTTTGGCTGCTCATGGTGCAGAATGAACAGCGAGTCCACTTCACAGTGACCATCTGGCAGGAATGTCTCACCACACTGTGGCCGTGGTGGAGTACAGTGCTGACTGACACTTTCCCCTTCTGCTTCTCCTCCTCCTCCTTCTTTCTTCTGATCACAGGTAAAGTAAAACAGGAACCCTCTGTCTATCGTGACGGACCGCCCTACCAGCGCCGGGGCTCCCTGCAGCTCTGGCAGTTCCTGGTCACGTTACTGGATGATCCGGCCAATGGCCACTTCATAGCCTGGACTGGTCGTGGCATGGAGTTCAAGCTCATCGAGCCCGAAGAGGTCAGTTCCCAATGTCCACAACCGGACTTATGTCCTGTCCTGTGGATTCGTGTTGATCTAATGAGCTTCATTTCCAATCCATGTTGCTAACATGGATTTCTTTGTGTTCCTGCTCTCAGGTGGCTCGTCGCTGGGGCATCCAGAAGAACAGACCAGCCATGAACTACGACAAGCTGAGTCGCTCGCTGCGTTACTACTACGAGAAAGGCATCATGCAGAAGGTAAAGGCACGTTCACCTTTTCTTTACTCTCCCTCCTCAGCAACTTTGTGCAGCACAAAGATTTGATTAAAACCACGGGGGGTTCTGAGTCAGCAGCTAAATACTTGTGTTTTGGTCACATTTATGTTCAGTGTTTGCTGCCTCAGATCCAAATCAAGTTTAAATTTGATGGTGGATCAGTGATGGTCACAAACCAGAGTCTAATATGTCTCCCGTCCGTGTTTTCAGGTGGCCGGTGAGAGGTACGTGTACAAGTTTGTGTGCGACCCCGAGGCTCTCTTCTCCATGGCCTTCCCTGACAACCAGAGGCCCAACCTGAAGGTGGACCCAGACAGCCTGCCCGGGCTGGACGACGACACCGTGCCCCTCACCCACTACGATGAAAGCGCTCCCTACCTGCTGGACGCCGGGGAGCAGTGTGTGGCAGGCTTGCCCTTCCCGGATGGCTACAGCTACTAAGAAGACGCAGGGTCCCAACACACGACACACACATGTTAACACGCAAACACTCCCAAAAGTCTGTCGACGCCCACTCTTAAAAATCCAGAGCTGGAACTGCTGAGCTGCTTGGAAGAGGAAACCCAGGTGCCCGGCTCCTTCATGGTTCCCCCTCCTGCTCCCTGGAAAAACCTTCAGAGAACTCTGTAAGCTCCCAAAGCTGAGAAAGAATGAGGGAGAGAGAGAGAGAGAGAGAGGGTCAGCATTGGGTGAACTGGACTCGGTCGCTCTGCCCACCTTACGAGCTTCTAAAAGTAAGGCTGCTGTTGCTATGGAGACCAAACGAAGCAACACCAACTTTAAAAAGAATGGACAGGACCTCCTCGCCCCGCCGCCCACCCCTCCTTTGTACAAGACTGAAAGAGTTGTTACATTTCTGAGTTTGTGACAATCTGCTTTTCTTAAAAACAATCAAATAACCGATAGAGTAAAAACATAACAATCTAATGAGAGAATTCTAAATGCAGCACTATTCTATAGATGCCTTTTTGGGTACCCCACCCCCACCCACACCCTACATATTCATGTCACCACATCTGACTTACGAGATCCGTGAAAGGGCTTTCAATTGCAAAAAAAAAAAAAAAAACGGGTCGATTAAACAAACACACGACACATTCTTACGGAAGAGGAAGAAAATTTCTCCACCCCACAAAATTCTGATTAGTCAGAATTTAAAGTTTGAGAATTCTGAGAATAAAGTTTTTTTTTTTTAACTTTAAACTTGGAACTTAAATCAATTTTTCACGTGGCCCTAGCCCTCTTCCATACATTCTACACCCACACTAATGAGTTAGTTTCCTGTAGATAGGACTTGTTTGTTCTTTTTTTGATATGCCAGCTGTTTTGTTAAAACTTTTTTCAGACCCAGAACTCTCAGGTTTCTGGGGCGTTGCTGTATTTCAGGCTAGTTGGTTGGGCTGCTCTCTCGTGTAAATGTTTCTTTCTTTAACCATTTCTGCCCGCATACGAGATTGTATCTGCTTCCCTTTAGAGAATGCACCCCGTGGTTGGAGCCCACAGTCTATACAGTACACTCCTCATGTCTGTTCATCACTGCTGGGTCCTTTTTTTTTTTTTTTTTTTTTTTTTTTTTAAATTAAATATTGCTCAGTGATTAGTACTCCCATCTCCTCCATTTTTTTTTAAAGGGATCCATAACACGAGTACATAATTTTCCCAGAGGCGTTGATAATTCCTAAAAGCCTCAGAAGTTATTATGTATGATAGATGGTCGAATTTTGTTTCTCCGTTTCCTTGGCAGTGTACTAGTTCCTCTGATGCACCAGTATGGCAGGAGCATCAGGACGTTGCATGCAAAAAAACAACAAAACAACAAAAAAAGAAGACGGGTGACATTTTGACACCTTCTTCTGGACACCTCTCTGCCAATCACAAGTTGTCAGTGGGAGACTTCTGCTTGTCTTTGCATGGTGTAATCAGTCCAGACTGTGTCCACTAACATATCGCTTTACCGTCTCTGGACAAAGAAGATATTTGTGATATTCTCTGCATTCTTTTTGTGTTCATTATCTATGTTTCTGAATGGGGGCAAAGACAAACGTATATAAAGTATATATTTTTGCTATAAGGCTGCATTTGTTTTGATTTTAATGTATAAGCTGTATAGATCTGGCTCTAATAGACATGTACCTTTTTAAAAACCAATTATGATGCTACTACTGCAGACTGTTCCTTTAACAGGCCTCTATGTGGGGTTGGAGAGTGGATGAGGAGATGTTATTATCTCGTGTGTGTGTTTGTTTGTGTGTGTGTGTGCGTATGTATGTGTATGTATAAAGGCCAGAGTTCCAGCTAAGGCCACAATGAAGACACGCATTATATCATGGGATCCACCCCAGGCCACAGGGGATTGTCTGCACTTGTATAGGCTTCAGTCCCTTCCCTTCACAATGTGTTTCTTACACTGCTGAGTTTATTATAATCTGTACTGGGTACAATAAACGGTCCTTTATGCTTCACTGGCTGCAGTCCTGGTGTGTTTCATCATGTTTGCAGTACAGTCAGCTGACTGGCTGCCGTGCTCTGGCAGTCACTGCGCTTGACCTGGCTGATTTTCCCCGAGTCACATGCCTCTGATTCTTTGTGATACGTTTCTTGGTAAATGATTACTCTTTTGACCTCGAGCAAACATGTGGGAGCAAACACTCATTCCTCATCTGGTTCATTCTCTTAATGCTGTAATTAGTGCACAAGTTCATTTAAGTGAGCAGTCCCACAATCAAAAGTATTTCTGATAACGTGTTGAATCAGGGTGTGTTGAGGCGCACACTCGATGTTATCTCTAGCTTGGGAAATTAAACCAAAATATGTTCAGTGCTTCAGTTTGCTGCCTGTGTATACAGTACAGAGCCTGAGGGAACAACAAAAGTTCTATTGACAATTTTAATATGGATTATTTACAATGTTCTCATGATCAAGTTTGACTCATCAGTAAATAACTTGACAATGTAGGACCTACCCCCTTAAAAATAAAGCTTTGAGTTACCTCACCACCTAGAGGTGTCCTTTATGCTGATGCCATGGGGGAACCTTTTACCTATTGGAACCAGTTGCTTCTAATTGTTAGCTTAAAGAACCAGTAATCATAGCATCTTTAAAATGAAAAAAATTATTAAATATAAAAAGCTTCTTCAAAACACCACAAGTGCTGCAATTGTGACTTAAAGAACTCTTTTTGGAATTCAGTTACCCAAAGAACCTTAAAGAGCACAAAAAATGTTCTTAAAGACAGAAGGGTTGCCCAGAGAACTCAAAGTAAAAATAAAAGTCTCAGAACCTGAAGTGGTTCTTCATGGTGATGTCAAAGGAGAACCTTTTTCAGTTCTGCATGGAACCTTTTACCTATTGGTTCTTCATAGAACCAGTTGCTGCAAAGGGTCAAAGTCAAAGAACCTATACAGTGAGCTCCAACAGTATGTTGGGCTGGATGGCACTGTTGTTTTGTGCTTATTGTGTGTGTAGAATTATTAATGAGGTTGACTATTAGCCCTGACTGAGAGCTCAGAATCAATACAACTCTGTTTCTAAAATAGTTTGTGAAACAAAGTGTGATGATGTGCAAAACAACATTCAATTTGATGCCAGCAACATGTTTGAAAGTTGGATGGTGGCACCAAAAGACTGGAAATTTTATGAAATGCTGAAAGAAAAACTCCTGGTGGAATATCTCACAATGAATGAGATGAACTGGCAACAGGTTTGTAACATGACAGACAGGTTGGAGAGGGGTTCACCACAATTTCTGTGGATTTCATTGTCCATAGTTCATGATATTAAAAGATTCAGAGAATCAGAAGAAATCTCTGTACGCAAAGGACAAGGACAAAAAACAATATTGGATGGTCGTGATCTTCAGACTCAGAGGGCACTGCATCAAAAACAGACAGGACACTGTCATGGACATCCCTGCATGGGCTGAGGAACATTTCCAAAAATCATCATCCATGAACACAGTTCATCGCTGCATCCACAAGTGACAGCTGGAACTCCACCAGGCGAAGAGGAAACTGGATATAAACCAGATCCAGAAACGCTGCCACCTTCTGTGGACACAACCATCTTTAAGTGGAAAACAGTCCTGTGATCTGACGAGACCACATTTGAAATTTTGTTTGGAAATCATGGACGCCACGTCCTCTGGGCTAAAGATGAGAGGGACCCTCCGGCTTGTTATCAGAGCACAGTTCAAAAGCCATCATCAATGATGGTATGGAGGTGCATTTGTTCACATGGCATGATGGGTAACCTGCCCATGTGTGAAGGTACCATTAATGCTGAATGATATGTACAAGTTTTGGAGCAACATATGCTGCCAAGTAGACAACATCTTTTCCAGGGATGACCTTAGTTATTTCAGCAAGACATTGTCAAACCATGTTCTGCACTGATTTAAACAACACTTTCAGATGACAACAAAGTCTTAAAGTTCTCAGATGCTTACAGACAGTTGATAAAAGACGAGCTGATGAACAGAGTAGTAAACCTGACATGTCTAACCATAGTTTTAACATTTTACAATGTGTCTTTGTGCTATTTTCAATTAAATATATTTCACTGTTTTCACACCATATTTTGTGTATTAGGGTTACATTTTACACAGCAGGACAACCTTTTTGGAAACACGGTTGTATTAAAATATCTACAGGAACTCCAGTACAATGACTGCAGTTAAAGCACAATCTGCAAGCTTAGATAAAACCAGGATCAATGAATGGAGGTAAAGACTTTGAACATCTTCCTTTAATCATTTTACCAAATAAAAACTCAACGTGAGATATTTGATGGAACACTTTTCATGCCAAAATGGTTCACCGTGTGATACTTGGTTTGCAGTCATTCCATTATGAATGAAATCTTGCAGCACTTAAGCACAGTAACTACTGTGTGTACATCTGTAGATGTGTATGTAGACAGTGGTGAAAGAAGTATTCATATCATTTCTTTCAGTAAAATACTCCATTACAAGTAAAAGACCCTCCAAACTTTTACTTAAATAGAACTACAAGTATCTACATGAGAAAAAGTAATGCTAAGTAACTCCTAATGCTAAATAACCTGTTATGCTGTTATATTACTGGATCAATATTATCAGTGCTTAACAGTGTTAAGCACTTTAAGTGGTACTTAAATTCTGTGGTTTGTTGAGGAGCAGCTCATCTGAAAATCTTCATATACTGTTGGGTGATTTTGTAATCAGAAACGATGCATGACATTTTTGAAACTGATATTTTAAATATAAAATCTTAATCAGTAACTAGTAACTAGAGCTGTTGGATAAAGTAGCATAAAATGGAAGTATAAGAAATTCAAAACTGTACTTCAGTCCTCTATCTGAATGAATCTTCTCTGAATGGTGTGTGAACTGATTGTGTGTGAACTCTCACTGAGGACGTGTGAGCCGTATGATGCTTTACAGCCATCTTGTGATGTTTGTTTCATTTGAACGACTTGCTGAAGTCTGAAACTCTTCCCAGAGGCGTGTTTTTGTTTGTTTGTTTGTTTGTTTGTTTTTTACAATGTCTGGCTTGTAATATGACAGTGGCCTTAAATCTGTCTTGAAGTGAAACGCATAGCATGATGGTATCTGATCTGTGATAAAACTGTGATGCTTTAGACTCGGGCTCTGTTTGGATGGCCAGCAGCACTCTGCCTGGTGTTGACTCAGACCCTTATCAAACCACAGTGAGTGTAAAAGCCGAGCTCTGGTCTCCAGTAACACAGCCTGGCAGGCAACTCTGCATTGATTGAGCGAGCAGAGTGCCTTTGAATGCTATGAAAGACCTTTTAGTGTTCTCCGGGGAGGTGCCCTGCCCTGCTGTATATACGTGAGTATAGTAGCTGCCAGCACTCATAACAGATGTTTTCTGATCAAACTTTACTCCAAGCTGTTTTTTGTGTTTTTCCTCGTTCTCTGAGAGCAGTTGGTAGAGCTGTTGGCTGCGGGTGTCCTGGAACAATGTGGAACAGTCCACTTTAGACTGACTTCTATGAATAGTGGAACATAGTTGACTAGCAGAAATTCAAACATTTGAGTGCCCTAATACACTGTTTATGACACTTCTGAAAACCGTTCTGCTTTGTATTTACTGAGCAGTGTCTGACTAAAAAGTAAAAATGCATATTATTGTAGAAATTGAAATATTCACACCTTAGCTGTGAATCTCAAGAGACACCCACAGTCGTTCTGTCAGATGTAGATGAACAATGCATCACTAACACACCTCAAGACCTTTTCTTGACTTTTGAAACAGCAGTTTGACCAAATGATCTTAACTAAAGTCCACTTAAGGCTCTCTTACTCAAGTAAATGTACTTAATGGCATTAATATGTTTTGTCATACAGCCGTGCTAGCAGTTCTGTGAGGTTGCACTGAGGGAACTGTGGTACTTTGAGCCGCACTTTGTGCTAACATGCTCACGGTGACTGTTAGCATACTGATTTACTGGTTTACCATATTAACTGTATTCACCATTTATGTTTGAGCATGTTAGCATCCCATCATTAGCTGATTAGCACTAAACCCAAAGTATAGCTGAGGCTGATGAGAAGTTCGGACCAAGCGGCAAACTCTGTGGCTGGAAAGAAAAGCCCATGCAGAAGTGCCAAAAACTGTAATTCCTCAAGGGGCCACTTGAGGCTGAAGTGAGTCAGTCTCCATAAGTCCCCATGTTAAAATGTGCAACGTTCTCACCAGAAATAAACATGTTTAAAGCCTGGTACAAAAAACAGTTTTGGTCTCTGTAGCTAATTTCCCCGTTCATGTACTGAGGGTGAATTTATATACAACTCACCTGTTCAAATTATATTAAGGCTTAAAGTTATGCAGAAATGAGAGCGTGGCCACTTTGATTGACAGGTGGGTGCCAGATGGCTTGTTGGCCAATTTTTGGATTAGCTGGGAGGTAGAAGATGTAGGACAGCCAACATGGTGGTGGTAGGAGCCACACATTTGCAATATAATATTCATAACTATGTTTTTAAAATGACCTGAAAATAAGAATTATGTTTTGTCTGCAACTTCACCCCTAGATGCTACTAAATCCTGCACACTGCTCTTTTAATGAAGTTTTATAACTAGGTTCAAGGAACAAGGTCCATGCCTTGAACTCATCCCATTTCCGTTTCATGTGTACTTTAACATGCTTTATCCGTTCACTCCGTTTTCACATCCCCCCATTTCACATTTCCATCACTTGCAATAAACCCATCTAAACATAAATCCACATTGGTGTGGTCCTTGTTAGTGAAATGTGAGGTCAAAATGACCCCAGGACAACAGGACAACATCATGGTGGATGGAGAAGGACATAGAGGATGTGGGGGCCATGAAAGTTTGCACAAATTTGCACAGCAATAAATACAATAGTTCTTTCAATCTTTCAGTCTGGACTAAAGAAGAGGATCAGCAGTGCTAGTGTGCCTTAAAAAGTCCTTCTGTTGTGCTGTATACCTTTTCATCCCCCACACCTGGAACCTGCTATCCACAGTCAAGATTAAGCCCTGAGCTCAATATAATGACCCTGATCCATTTAACAGGAGCGATTGAGGCTTTGGAACCGTCCCATCACCTTGGAAATGTTCCATGACTAGTACAGAATGCCTCCTCCTCTTCCTCCTCCTCCTCCTCCTGCCACTTACTGACCTGCCAAAGGTTAACAGTAAGGTATGGATGAAGCGTACACCTGTCAGAGAAACGATAAAGAGCTCCACACATATGACACAAACAAGGCTGCATCAGGCATCATAAACGTCCCTTTAAATCAATACATACACTATTACAGGGTGCTTGACACACGGCCTGGGGCCTGAGCATGGAGAAAAGTGGATGTACTGAATGAGTAGTCCTTAAACATATATTATACCACATGACCACAAGCTGCTTCCAAGTAAATTATTGATCCAGATACAAGACAAGGCAGCTTAGGCATAATGTGGTTTCAGCTTTGAATCTTCAGACCATGGCAGGCACTCAGTGTGTCAATACACACACACACACACACACACAGCAGATCACTCTGTTCTGGCTAAGACTACTGAGAAATATGGGTCATGCTGCTGGGAAGGGAACAGCACAAATCTTTCACGTTATTCGGCCAACACGCTGTGTTCGCACAATGCTAATTACCATGGTGAGACCATGCTCTTAAAAATTCTGTTACATAACTGATTTCACACAATCATGCATACACACACACACACACACACACACACACACACACACACACACACACACCACCCACAAGTCAGTTTATTTCAGATTTTCACAAGAGCTCATGTTTATCTTACATTAAACATGGCTGCCCTCCAGTGGACGGGTACCTGTACTACTAGAACATGAGTACTGGGGTATCCTGGATCTAAAATTCAGTAATAGACGCACACAGCACAATGTAACTAAAGAATGCACAAGTTAACAGGAAAGATGTAAAATATCACAGCCTGGCTCAAAGACTGCAAACAAGGAGGTGATAGCGAAGAAAATAGATTTATTTACAAAAATATGCATTAGGAAATTGTTTAGCCATCTGTGTGTCAGTAGTGTAAAGCATGTATGGTGTGTGACTGAGTGTATGAAGAGAATGCATGCCGTCGTCATGCCAGAGCCAGAACCAGGGCGTCAGAGAGCCAGTGCCTGAGCCGGGGCAGAGCAGCACAGCAGAGAACGTCTGCAGGATCGGGAAGGCCTTGATGGGCTGGTGCTCACCGCTTCAGTACAGCTCATTTAGCTAATAACCCCTCCAGTGAGAAACCCCCCACAAAGAGAGCAACAAGAACACAGAGTGGACAGGTGGGGAGGTCGTCACAGAAAACACAGAGTGGAGTCCAACACACAGTAACAAACCACCCGACTCAGAACATGCACAGCAAGAATAACACTACACAGCAAAATATACAATGATCCTTATATAATAATGACAAAATAACGAGCAATAATTAAAGAGAGAGAGAGAGAGCAATATTAGCAACAAAAGCCACATCAAATAATAAATAAGAGTTTGTTTCCAATCTGCACCATGTAAGCATGGGTTGAGGGTGACCAGTCATCAGCAGCCTGTCATGTTCTCTGTCCTCTTATATGGCGGCTGTAAGCGCAGGTCTCATTCCGCTCAGAAAGCTGCCTGACCATTAGTAGCAAATGGTAGCAAATGTGTTTCCAATGACACTAATTAAGGTTCAGTTCCATTTAGAGCAAAGCAGAGGGTTTCCAGTGAGTCAACATGCACCACAGCAGCGCTCTGCTCTGTTTGACCTGAATAGAACGGAACCTTAATTAGTATCATGTTAAAATGGCTGCTTGTGGAAAAGGTGTATTTTTCACAGGTATATAGTCCAGAGCGGGTGTCAACATTCAGGAACAGCTCAGCTCTACCCCTTATAAAAAAAAAAGCTTGTAACCTACCTTTCATGAGGAAGGATATTAATCTCTCTATACCTGAGGGTTTTGATCCAGTTTTGTAGAATACACTTTAAAGTGACTAGAAGGAGTTTTTTCTAAGAAGTTTATAAGGTGATGCAGAGAGATGTAAGTCCCTGGAGGGAAGGCCTAGAAGGAAAACATCAGGGTGTGTCTTGAGCTTCAGCCACTGTCACTAAACAACCCAGTGACTCCTCTGTTGAGTCCATGCAAAGCGTGTGTGCAGAGTTTCTGATGTTTGACTGTTGTTTGTCCACTACTGTGAAGGTTGAATGGATAATGGCAGGGTCGGTTGTTCAGTCCCTGGCTCTTCCTGTCCTCATGTTGGAATGTCCTTCAGAGTCTCTGCCAGATGAATGTGCTGTGAGCAGAACGACCGCTTCCAACATGCCTTTCAGCTAATTTACATGTAATGTGACAGAGGCGATAGCTCTGACAAAACATTTCATTAGCGTTGCTCAGCGTTACTTATGGAAACCATTTGTTAATGAGCTGGTTTGCTGTTAGCAGTGGTAACAATGTGAGCGAGGTGTTTAACAGAGATTCTGAACAGCTTGTAAAATGCTGAGAAAACAACGATTTAGTCGATGCTCTACATCTTAAGAGAGTGTTTCATGTCATTGTAAGCTGGTTGAGTTAACAGGACAGAACTGGAGCTATAGCAGACAACAGGTCATTTACTACTTAATTTAAGTGGAGCATGTTACATAAGTGGACATAGTGATGTACTGGTTTAATTATTTCATCAACCAATCATGAAAATACATCAAAATGGATTGACACTTATTTCAACCTATAACAACTTAACTTGTATTGAGGTCACTGTAGGGACAGTGTCAAATCTTAGATTGTTATGAGGACACAGACTTCTTCTCCTTGAGTCACAGAGCAGCTGTATGATTGCGTTTAGGAAAGCAGACGTCATTCTGATCATTACTATGGTAACCAAGGTCAGAGAATAGGCCTGTCTCACTCCATAGACACAATGTACCACTAACACTAAGGTTGAACTTAATTCCTTGTTTGTAGACTAATCACCATTTACAGTGGGGAGAACAAGTATTTGATACACTGCTGATTTTGCAGGTTTTCCCACTTGCAAAGCATGTAGAAGTCTTTCATTTCTATCATAGGTACTCTTCAACTGTGAGTGACGGAATCTAAAACAAATATCCAGAAAATCCCAGTGTATGATTTTTAAGTAATTAATTTGCATTTTATTGCATGACATAAGTATTTGATACATCAGAAAAACAGAACTTAATACTTGGTACAGAAATCTTTGTTTGCAATTACAGAGATCAGACGTTTCCTGAAGTTCTTGACCAGGTTTGCACACACTGCAGCAGGGATTTTGGCCCACTCCTCCATACAGATCTTCTCCAGATCCTTCAGGTTTCGGGGCTGTCACTGGGCAACACGGACTTTCAGCTCCCTCCAGAGATTTTCTATTGGGTTCAGGTCTGGAGACTGGCTAGGCCACTCCAGGACCTTGAGATGCTTCTTACGGAGCCACTCCTTAGTTGCCCTGGCTGTGTGTTTCGGGTCGTTGTCATGCTGGAAGACCCAGCCACGACCCATCTTCAATGCTCTTACTGAGAGAAGGAGGTTGTTGGCCAAGATCTCACGATACATGGCCCCATCCATCCTCCCCTCAATACGGTGCAGTTGTCCTTCCCCTTTGCAGAAAAGCATCCCCAAAGCATGATGTTTCCACCTCCATGCTTCATGGTTTGGATGGTGTTCTTGGGGTTGTACTCATCCTCCTTCTTCCTCCAAACACGGCGAGTGGAGTTTAGACCAAAAAGCTCTATTTTAGTCTCATCAGACCACATGACCTTCTCCCATTCCTCCTCTGGGTCATCCAGATGATCATTGGCAAACTTCAGACAGACCTTGACATGCACTGGCTTGAGCAGGGGGACCTTGCGTGCGCTGCAGTATTTTAATCCATGACGGTGTAGTGTGCTACTAATGTTTTTTTTTTTTTAGACTGTGGTTCCAGCTCTTTTCAAGTCATTGACCAGGTCCTGCCGTGTAGTTCTGGGCTGATCCCTCACCTTCCTCATGATCATTGATGCCCCACGAGGTGAGATCTTGCATGGAGCCCCAGACTGAGGGAGATTGACCGTCATCTTGAACTTCTTCCATTTTCTAATAATTGTGCCAACAGTTGTTGCCTTCTCACCAAGCCGCTTGCCTATTGTCCTGTAGCCCATCCCAGCCTTGTGCAGTTCTACAATTTTATCCCTGATGTCCTTACACAGCTCTCTGGTCTTGGCCATTAAGAGAGAGAGGTGAGAGGTTGGAGTTTGTTTGGACAGGTGTCTTTTATACAGGTAACGAGTCCAAACAGGTACAGTTAATACAGGTAATGAGTAGAGAACAGGAGGGCTTCTTAAAGAAGAACAGGTCTGTGAGGGCCAGAATTCTTAATGGTTGGTAAGTGATCAAATACTTATGTCATGCAATAAAATGCAAAATTACTTAAAAATCATACACTGTGATTTTCTGGATATTTGTTTTAGATTAGAGTACCTATGATAGAAATTACAGACTTCTACATGCTTTGCAAGTGGGAAAACCTGCAAAATCGGCAGTGTATCATATACTTGTTCTCCCCACTGTATGGACAGAGAGTAGCCGTGTCACTATTCTGATCCAGAGAAGACAGCTTCTTCAGAGATGAGGCGACATCATGTCATGACAAGTGTATTAATAAATCCTCCATTCTCCTTGATCAAGCTTGAACAAGCTTCAATAAACCTTTCAGCAGAAGACATCTTGGACTCCTCTACACTGACTAAACTGACCATTGATGAACAGAGTTCTCTACACCATGGATGAAATAAAAAGGAATACATAAAATAAAACAGACAAACACCTGAGGTCTGCGTTTTGTCATATTTAATGATTTCACTGTCAGTCAGTGACATGGACTTCATGACGTGTTGTTGTATGCAGTACCAGAAAGCTAACTCCAACACTAACTAGAGCCACTTTTCTGGCTCAACAACAAAAAGACAAGTCACACATGATTGGCATGTTGCAACAGATGGACAAACTGTTCCTGCTGCAGCTGAATTCTTCACAGGCTGCAGCTTTCTGTCTTACTGTCTGTCTGTCTTCTTTCTGTGAATCGTGGGTGTCGTGTGGCTTTGAGGACTGGAGCCGGTGTAATGTGTTTTTCACTCTCTGCTGAACACTGAATTTCCACAGCAGGACAATAAAGGTGCTGAATCGACCTGCAGAAAATCAAATGTAGCACTTATCAGATTGGGATGTGAATCCATCCTGGGGGCAAAACAATACAGTCAGTGTACAGTCACAGGGGGCTACACCTAACTTTATTTCAGATACAACTTTCCTTTTCAGAGAGCTTAATATATTGAATAGTGCTATGCCTGGTGAACTTCCTCTTTGATAATGTTCTAGGATGGTTCCCTGTCAGACAGCGCTGAGTCAGACTACTTTGAAATGTTGTCAGTTAATAAATACAAATTACCTGGAAATATTTGTAATTATTAACATAATCCACTGGATTGGATTCAGCAGTTCTTTTTACTCCCTCCAGGTCAGCCACAGTGTGGAAACCCTCATCTAAGAAAGCCAAAACAAACAAACTTCCATATTTTAGTTTTAGATTTTTACAACAGAATCTTTTGATTCAAGTAATCTTTGATAATATAACTATAATCTAATTACATTTTTCTTAAATGTAATCTATTGTGATTACATGTAAACTGTTACCGCCCAACCCTGGAGCCAGAATGACCCACAGATGGATGGATGAGAAGTTATTCTGCATCTTCCACTAAAGAGCAAAACATAAAAAATAGCAACCAAGGTAGGTCAACACAGAATATTATAATATTAAGTAACATACTATTTACTGTTTGCTTTCAATGGACAAAACTCTTAATTACTCTAATTTAAAGAGTCAAATGGCTTTATTTCATTCTATCTTCAACACACTGTATACTGTGCTCATATGCTCAGTCTCAGAATACAGTCTCATATTAGCACTCAGTTCAGAGGATTATTATCTAATATATGGTCCATGAAATCCATTCAGCATTGTAAAGGTGAGTGGCACTGCAACATGCAGACAACTGCACAACTGTCACTTCACCATCACTGACGTGCATTTGATGTGCAGTAATGGTCAGTTTGGTTAATTACAAATTCTGTAAAAATGTTTCGGATTTTAAAAGTACACAATTATTGTATTCTCAGTTATTAAACTCAATACTGATGGAAACATCTACTACACAGGAATAAATCAGATAATGTGAATTAGGAAAATAATAAAAGAAGAAATGCAACTCTCATATCTTTTTTTAATCTATTTTTTTACAGTGCTTTATCACAAACTAAAAAGAGACACACCGAAAATAATAAAAACTCAGGAAAAGACAATAACTCAAGATAAAGATTGCATATTAAATATTTAACCTGCTTAAAAGACATATTAGTATAAAATGTTAGGATAAGTCCCAGGTGAAAAATAACTGTGCTAAGTGTACTAATTAATTACTATTACTTAATTACTTATTACTTAATTAATTAATTAAAGTGTAAATGTATAAACATTTAGATATGGATTTTAACCATTTTCATTATAAAACTTACAACACATTTTCAAATATCGGTAGTTACACTTTATAGAAACAGGTCAATTTCAGGAAGCAGACCTAAACATTACGCAATTAAAGAACACTGAGGAACACTGAACAACATTCCTTATTATTGCATCCCTAACCCCTCCCACCATGCAGAAACACACACACCACACATTATGTTCCTTTATTTTGGCTGAACTGCTCATTGTTACAGTTTTGTCTGATGGCCGTGCGCACATCAGAGACACCTGTCTGTGGAAACTCCAGAAGCACAGCATCTGTTAACCAAATAGACAAGAGATACTGTAAGTCATGCAGCATATTCGTAGTATTTTTGAACAGTACATCAGGAAACTCTGATGTGTACTTAACATGTATTTAATAATTACTGGTTGTCTGTTTCTGTGTGATCTAGCTGCTATAGAAATCACAGAAGCTTACATGTAACTCAAAACAATTACACACCTGTAATAGCCTGCACTTTGGCAACATCAAGCTGTGGCCACCCATAAATGTTCACATTTTCACCCTAAAATATGACACGTTTTTCATCTACTTGCTATGTGTGACCAGTAAATTGAGAGAGAGAGAGAGAGAGAGAGAGAGAGAGAGAGAGAGAGAGACACACACAGACACACACACACAGAAACACACACAGACAGTCACACACAGAGAGACACACACACACACGTCATGACCAGAAGTTAGGCTACATTATAACTCTTAAATTAATATTTCACTAGCACGGACCATGCCATCAACAAGATACATTAAAATTATTTATTGACAAAATGAATGTGGATGAATTGTGATCTCGTGAAGTTCTTGGGTCTGTGGCTGCGTAGCTTCGGTAGGGAATCGACCGCAGCACCCAGGCATGACGGCCCCCCTGACAGACCCTAGGAAAGAGGAGAAAAGGTGAAAGAAATGGGGAGGCCGGAAGGACGTGCGGAACACGACCACAAAGGGAACCAGAGGGTTAGGAGGGTATTTATAGGACTGTCGGAAGTGGTTGAGGTGTGGTCCAGCTCCTCAAATTACGCTTTAAGCTCCAATTTCAGAAGGCAGTAAGGCTGTAACCACTCACCAAAACCTCACAGTTATTACACAAGCACGTACAATTACGTTACCAGGGGTAGACAATAAGGGAAATTTGACAATTGTCAATTAGTCTGATGTAATGTTAACTATGTGAATTTGGACAATGTTGGACAACTGTGGATATTTTTTGTGCCTTTGTTACATTTAGAAAGAAATTTACTTAAAGAGACATTATGTAGAAATTATTCATTGTTTTCTTCACTCTTATTTTAAAGTTTCTAAGATCTTGACAAAAATCCTCCTGAATTCACAATAATGTGACCAGTATTAAGCACCAACAGGTATATTGTGAATATTTGGAAAGCAGACACTTAAAATGAACTTTTATCTTGTATCTGTGTTTACATTAATCAGACCCTCCAGAAATTTGGGATGTTGCGATTTGCAACTTCAATGCAACTTCAATGAATCCCTGTGAATTCAGGGCGGTGTTGCAATTTTAACCAATCACCGCGATTTTTCCGCAACTTTGGCCATTGGCGATGGCTTGAGCTGACGTCACTGGCGTCGCCAAACTGCTTCCGCTTCACTTCCGTGAACGAAACTGGATGGAGAAGCAACATGTCTGCGGCTAGTCATCTGCTCACAAAACTTACAGCGAAAGACAGAGCCAAGCAGTTCCCCACTGTCCTTCATGAAAGTGGGGGCAAGCTATTTTGTACACCGTGCAATCTGGTCGTTGAACATAACAGAAAGTCCTCAATCGACAAATATTTTGCAACCGCAAAGCACATCAGATGTATGGAAATGCAGCAAGCAAGACTTAAGACGACAAGACAAGTTACAGTGACGGAGGCGGTGGCAAGCATCAATTGCAGCAAGAAATTGCAAGCAAATGAATTGCAAGTGCGGAAAGAATAAAGGTGAGTTCTTTTTAAAAGTGCATGCATGTTTAGTGTTAACTTTGGTATATATATTATCATGTTGTGGCGCTCATTTGCAGCCCTGTCTCTGCCCCTTGCTGGGTTAGGCTACGTGCACAGTTAGCTTAACAATAATAGACAATAAAGACATTTACAGAACGAAAACACATGATCTTGTGCTATCATGATCAGGACTAAACTAATGGAAATGGTATTCAGTATATAAATAGACCTCACTGTATGTGACTGTGTTGTGATTTAAACTACTAGGGAAGGTCCACAGTCAGTATTTTGCACTCGGGAACGTGCCGGTGCATCTCTCCACACAAGTGTTTGTAACATTGCCCCCAGCAACCAGACATGCGCATTCCGGTGCGCTAAGCCTTCACCCCAAACACACACAGACACGCACATTACACATACCTTGGCATAAGGGGAGAAACCCCTGTAAAGATAGACAGACAGACAGGTTGCATGCACAGACCTATATACCGTAAATTCCGGACTATAAGCCCCTACTTCTTTTCCACTTTGAACACTGCGGCTTATACTACGGTGCGGCTTATTCTTTTTTTTTTTTTCCGTGGCGCCAAAAACATTTTGCCAAGTAACAGTAGACCAATCAAATTGATGAGTACTAGTTCACAGAGGTCCAATGAAATTGCATGATAAATCAAGCGCACTTTCACAACTGTTGTAAATCAGTCATTTGTACTCACCCTCATCAACATGGAAAATACTAGAAGAAAAGCATATGATGCGGCTTTTAAGTTAAAGGCGATCACTCTGGCAGTTGAAGAAGGAAATCGAGCTGCCTCACGTAAGCTTGGCATAAATCGATGGTAAGAAGGTGGAGACGCCAGCGTGAAGAACTGAGCCAATGCAAAAAGACGCAGAAAGCTTTCAGAGATAATCATAGCAGGTGGCCCGAGCTTGAAAACTTTCTGGAAGACTGGGTTAACACACAGAGAGCAGGTGGCCGCGGTGTTTCCACTGTGCAGATCAGACTGAAGGCTAAAGCAGTTGCCACCGAGATGAAAATAGAAGATTTTAGAAGTGGGCCATCGTGGTGTTTTAGATTTATGAAACGGAAAGGCCTGTCCGTTAGGGCACGCACGACTTTGTGTCAGCAGCTCCCTCCTGACTACGAGGAGAAACTTGCTAACTTCCACACATTCACTCAAACAAAGATAGCGGAGAATGCCATCAGGCCAGATGATATCATAAATATGGATGAAGTACCGCTGACGTTTGACCTGCCTCTTACTCGGACTGTAAATAAAAAAGGTGACTCGTCCATCACACTGAAAACAAGCGGCCATGAGAGAACGCATTTTACCTGTGTTCTGAGCTGCACAGCATCTGGAGTAAAGCTTCCGCCGATGGTGATTTTTAAGCGGCTGACAATGCCAAAGGAAAAATTCCCAAAAGAAATCGTCAATAAGAAAGGTTGGATGATGGAGAACATAATGAAGGATTGGCTCAGAGAGTGCTACGCAAAGCGACCAGGGCGCTTTTTTCGCAGAAAAAAAGCATTGCTCGTTATGGACAGCATGTGGGCCCGTATAACAGATTCAGTGAAAGCTACCATCAAGAGCACAAACTCAATTCCAGCTGTGATTCCTGGGGGCACCACTAAGTATCTGCAGCCACTGGACATCAGCGTGAACCGGGCATTTAAAGTGGCACTGCGCGAAGAGTGGGAGGCTTGGATGACGAGCGGCGAGAAATCCTGCACCAAAACAGGCCGCATGCGAAAAGCTTCTTTAACTCAAGTCTGCCAGTGGATCTCAAATGCGTGGAGCCGTGTCAAAACATCAACCATCACCAACGGGTTCCGAAAGGCTGGACTGCTGCATGATGAAGACGACGGCGTGTGCTCAAGTGACAGCGAAAACGAGGAGACTGAAGTGAGTGATGAGATCCTGAGGCTGTTTAATTCGGACACTGAATTAGAGAACTTTGATGGTTTTAGTGCGCAGGAGGAAGATGGAGAAGGCGCAGGTAGGCTGCAGTATGTGGTATATGTTTTTACCAGTTGTTAGGAGATACTGGAATGCTGTCCATGCACTGCTGAATGAAAATAAGAAAGCATAAGCAACGTAATTTGCGTGTTACCGATACAAACGTATATTTAAAGGTAGCCGCGTTACGGGTACCGTTAGAAAAAAAGCATTTGCAATATATAGTATTTGTATATAGTATTTGTTTATGTTACCAAGCGGATTGAATAAAAAAGTTTTAAAAAAATCCTCACGTGTAATATCTTTCTGTGTAAATATCTCATATAATAAATTGGTTTTTGGTTCTCTGCATAGACATAAAAGTGAAAAGAGTAGATGTTGCTCCCTACCTTTCTGCTTGACACTGGCAGATAAAGAACAGCCGGCACCTGCAACACGCCCAGGTGCCGGCTGTCTTGTCACCGGCTGTCAGTGACTCACTTCTTACAATAATAAGAAGACATGATGAACGTTTTTGAGCTAATTTTTCATATTACAACGTGGGATACCTGCAGCTTAAAATCCGGTACGGCTTGTACAAGTACAAAATTGATTTTCTTTCTAAAATTAGAGCATGTGGATTTTAATCAGGTGCGCTCTGTAGTCCGGAATTTACAGTACTTGTGATTACATCACAGAATGTGGCTACGAATTTGAATTAACCAGTACTCTTTCAGAAGACATTCTTTTAAATGTTTTGAATGAGAATTGTGTGGATTTGGAAAGGGTAGTAATTAATAAGTAAGACAAAACAAAATGTTAACCACATCTTGTGTTTTATTCATTTTTGTCCTTAGATTTGTGAAGATTGGGTATCCACATGCACAGCTGTTAACATTCCCCTTTCGAAGAGTGACCCCCCTGTTTTGAGGAAATTCCTCAAAGAGAAGGTTGTCAATGGCGGAGCAATTCCTGGGAGTCTGGGAGAATTTTGGCATACCTTGCAGACACGGTGTTCCTTGAGCAGTGTAACTACTCCACTGTATCTGTGGCTCTTGTGAAGTGCCTGCAGGAGTACAGCACCGACAATGGGGACGTCACGTTTAACGGTGATAATGCTGCGTACATGAAGAAGGCCTATACTGCTGCGCTGCAGTCCCTCTTCCCAAACTCAGTGCATGTGACATGCATGGCTCATGAACCTGGTTGGAAGTGCGTTTTGGAGACCATTTGACCAGTTGAATGCATTCATGCTGAGCTTCTCCCTAATGTTCTTCCATGCCGGCTCACGCAAAAGAAGATACCTTCAATTCATGACTACACACTTTATTGTTGTTTACATAAGCTTAAGCATCAGAGGTTCTGTTCAAATATTGCACTAATTTTTTTTATTTTATTTTTTTTTATGAAGACTGAGCAACTGATGGTATTACTTTATTAATATCTTTATTATTATTATGTAATGTATCCTCTGGAGAGACAGTCTGCACTACACAGTACTAGTACTAATTAGGGCTGTAAAGTCCTAGTCGACTGGTTGGCTTATTGGTCGATTTTTTGCCGCGTTAATTTCATCAGGAGGAAAGTACCAAGTGCTAATGGGGGTGTTTTCAGAGCACCCCTGTTTCAACAGCCTGTCTTCAGAGAACACCCCCCTTGTTTTCACTATTTTGGATTAGCCCAACCCACTAGAGGTAGATTAAAGAAGGTCCATGTTATTCAATGTCCAGAGGTTTAATTGCTGAGTATTTTTTTTTTATTTGAATATTTATTTTTATTTGAGCGTTTCATTGAAGTGAGTCCTCCTACCAATCATCGGCAGTGTGGCAGAATTTCTTGAAAATAGAAAAAAGTCGAATGCAAAATTTACAAACAACAGTTTGTATACCACAGCTCGACTACAAACATGGCGTATCATGTTTCAACATTATAGACTATTAATATCATATTAAACACAGTTAGCACACTTAAATAAAAATAGTAATAGAAATTTCTGCCGGACGACTCTTCCCCCCCCGCCCTGCGGATAGACCACTGCCCCGCCAACAAAAAACCTTGGGGAAACACTGTTAAACATATTTCAATAGCCTATTTTAGTCTAATAATTGTTTATTAGTTTTATAACTGCAGGCCCACCCGCCCACAACAACGGCAGCATCCCTCAGATACACCTAGACCATGCTGTCAATTTTTTTTTATTTGTTCTGAGTGAGCCTTCCTTATTATTGTTATGCACTTTATTTCATTTCAGTTTATTGCTAAATAACCAACTTTTATGGTTCCCTTTTATTATTGTGCACATTTTTTTCCAATTAATGGATTTGGGCAGTTTTGGTGTTTTTTTTTTTTTAACCTAATGAGCAATTGCAGCATGCCCACTGTTTGTAGGCTATTGTTTTGAGCCTTTGTCTTGATCTGGGATGTTCCCTGAATTGCCCTTGGTGTTTAATTGTCTTCGTGCTGATATCAGTATATATTTTCGGTAATCATGGGTATTGCGCAGACGCACGTGATGCAACCCCCTACCACCACCACCACCCACACACACACACATTAGTCGATTTTTAGTCGAAATTTCAGGGTTTCAGTCGACCAAGAATTTCTTTGGTTGATTACAGCCATAGTATTAATGTTTTTATTTTCTTATATTAAGGTGAAGACTTACCTTACCTCCCGTAGTGGTGTGAGGTAATATATGCACTTTTAACGTTCGAAACAGGTGCATTTGGATTTTTTTTTTTTTTGCGGCACTTTTGTAATTCACTTATTTCATGTGCCATGTCAGTAAGGTTGTCTTCAGGACAGTATCTCAGGGTCTTATTTTACTTTTTTCAAGAAAGACTGCTTCTACAGTACACAGGTCTAGTACTAATGTGTTTTTTTTCTGGTACTGGGACATTTATAATGTTACGTTTATAAAGTTACCCACTTTATGAAGCTGTGAAGTTATATGCACTTTAACCGTAAAACCAATAGATGCAATTAGAAAATAGCTACCGGATTTTTTGGACTATAAGGCGCATCTAAAATCATTAAGTTTTCTCAAAAATCAACAGTGCACCTTATAATCCAGTGCGCCTTATGTATGACCTTTGGTTGTGTTTACTAACCTCGAACCGTTTTTATGTTGTACACATTACGGCTGATAACGTATTACTCCGCGAGGCTCCGGGCATGTCTGATGCCGAAATCGCCCAACTGTTAAACTCAGACACTGAAGCTGAAGGATTTGTAGACAAGGAATGAACTGAAAAAAAAGTGAGTGTATGTTGTATTTTTGTGTTACAGCTGAACAACGGTTTTGTATTTTTGTGTTAGCCTACAACTGAACAACGTTGAGAGTTATTGTAAATTAGTTGAATAAAGTTCGACTTATCCAACACACGTTTTGTTTCGCTTATTGCGCCTTATAATCAGATGCGCCTTATAATCCGATGCGCCTTATGTGTGGACAATGACAGCAATTGACATGTTAATTGATACTGCGCCTTATAATCCGGTGCGCCTTATAGCCCGAAAAATACACGGTACTTTGTTGCATTTTTGTAATCCAGGTATCTGTTTATTTGCCATTTCAGTAAGGTTTTCTTCAGGACAATGGTCATGCATGTCTCAGTGTCTTTGTTCTTTTAATGATTTTATTTTCAGGAGAGACTGCCTGTACTACACAGCACACACAATACTTGTACTAACTTTTTTTTTCTAAAATGAAGGCTGAGACATTTATATTATGTTTTTTTATAGAACTTAAATTTTGTTGTGAGTTTCTATGGACTTGAAACTACAGATGCATTCAGGAAATAAATGTTGCATTTTTGAAATCCTGGTAATGATTTATTTTCCATGTTGGTAAGGCTGTTTGGGGACAATATGTCAGTCAGTACGTTTACATGCAACAAGAAATTCGAATTTCTGATCGTATCAGATAATGACATGCATAAGACCGGATCACTTGTGTGAGTATACATGCCGTTCCGAGAATCGGATATCGGAGCATGGCCGACTCCGTTACGCTAGGTGTCGCTGTAGCCCTCTCAACAAAGAGCCACTTTAGGTTGACCTCTACTTATCAGCGACAACAAACTATCTGAAGGCATTCAAACAAAGATTACATACAAGGAGATGGACGATGCTACAGCTGCGTACGTTTCGTGCATTATTTTCGTCATAATAATGCATATAAAAAGAACAACAGATCTTTTGGCTTCCGGGTGAAAGCCCTAGTGGAAAATGTTGCGCATGCGCAGAATGCAAAATCCGCATCAGATCCGATTGCTGAGTATACATGGCATTAAATATCTGACTATGAACAAATTATCTAGGTGTTCTTATCCGATTTTGAGATGTCCAATGTGGTCCAAAGTAGATCGCACTAAGGTGTTTACAAGCACTTTAAAAAGTCCAAACTAAGTCCGATATGATCAGAAATTCGAATTTATTGCTGCATGTAAACGTACTGAGTATCTTTATAGCACTCTTTTTCAGTAATAACTCAATATTCAAAATATTCCTGTTTCAATTACAAAAAGGGAATCGCAACTTATCGCAACTTTCACTGCCTCCCGCAAAAAAATCGCAACAAAAATGTAAAAAGCACAGCAACTTTCACCACAATTTTTTTGAAAACCTCGCGTCGCATCAGGCATTTTAGGCCGCAACTATTTTAAAAAATGGCCTGCGAAATTCTGGTGGGACTGATTAATACACTGTACACTGACCACGATTCAACATCAGGTTGTTATATCTCATTAGCATCTCGGATCAACTGTGAACTTACTGATATTTATACATCAGACATTTAAAATCACACCTAGCAACAGACTAACATACATATAAACATTATTTGATTTATTTATTTATTTTTTGGTATTTGTTTAAAGTCTTTTGACAGTTGGAGCCGGAGCACCCAGTGAGAACCCACACAAAGTTTCTATATTTGGCCCAGAAATGAAGATCATTTCTGTGGCTCAACGTCTTTTAATTGAATTGTGGGAGCCGGAGCACCCGGTGAGAACCCACGCAGACACGGAGATGACATGTGCCTAGTTTAGTCTTTCTGTTTTTTGGTGTTAAAACAGTTTCTTCCACCACTTCTCCTTCTCCATCTTTACGACGACATAGGTGTGTAGGCCTTTGATATGGGTATTCATGATATCTTTGTTTTCCTCCCACTCCTGCTCCTTGTCCTTGGCATTCATTGGTTTGAATGAGGGATGATCTCTCCTTCTGCCACTCCACACGCTTGCTTTCAAACTTGTTCTCAACACTCTCTCGAGCAGCCACAAGGATGTTGTTTCTCTGTTTTTGCTCGTCAAGCTGGGAAACGTAAAAATCTTTACCCTTTGAGATCATCTCCAGGAGGGAGTTTTTTTTGTTCCAGACAGACTAACTTAGTCTCGATCAGGCTCTCTGCCCTTTTCAGGGCTAATGAAATCTTCCTGAGCTCCTCCTGTTGAGTTCGGTAAGAAGCCTGGGATTGCTCCGCAGACTTCTTGGGTTCTTCCTTGTGTTTTTTGAAAGCTTGCTCCACCTTGCTCAACTTCGCCTGAAGCTTCTAAGCTTGGGTCTTCTCGAAAGCCAGATCAGCTTCTAACTGTTCGGCTTTTGAGCGAGCCTCAAACTCTGCAGTGTCCTTGTCAAAGAGTTGAATGTGCAGAGAATGAGCTGTCACCTCAGTGTTGTTTTCAGCCACAGTGCGCAGCTGTTTCTCTATACGAAGCTCCAACTTCATTGCCTCCAGTTCAATTCGAAAGGTCTCGTTCTCCTCCCTCACCTTGTCCAGTTCGTCCATTTTATTTTGAGGGGCTTCATTTTCCTCCTTCATTTGGTCCAGTTTCTCTTTAAGATCACCGTTCTGCTGTGATAACAGGTTACATTTGGCCTGAGCCTCTTTCAGCTGGGCCTTCAGACTATGCATCTCTCTATGCATGTCTTTCCTCTCCTGCCTCCAGTTGTTATTGGTACCTTTCGGTGCACGCAGCTCATTGAGAAAATCATCCAGTAGGTCTTCCTGGATGTCGATGCTGACCCTCCCGAGTGGTTTGGGTGATTCTTGCCATGCTGTCCCCCAGTTCAGACCTGACTTCTTCCTCCAGGTAACTGAGGTAGAAATCCGCTGCATGTCTGTCGGTTTTGGAGTTGAAATCCATGACGTCTAGCGTTGTTTTCTGCTGGATATCAGGGTTCCATTCCGTTCCTTTAAATTGTGACTGAAATTGTCTCAAGTGTTCACAGTGTGTCTGTAACTCTCCAGAAGTCTGAAGTATTAATGTGAGATCAGAGCTGTTTGTCTCCAACTTATACACAGACTAGAGTTCCATTTCATTCTGTCCTTTGATCTGGTGCTTCCTTTAATTTATATATATATTTTTTAATTTGCATGCATGTGTGTGTGTATATATATATAACTGAGCTAAAAACTATAATGCCCAAATTTAATTTAATAGCACACAGTCTTTTAATTGAATCATATTTGATTGTGTTGTGTGATGAAACACTAAGCATGAAGTGTTTATCTGTTATTATCCGTATTTCCATCCACAAAGTCACCACAGCAGTCTGACAGGATGAGCTGGAACTTACGTACATTAGCTTAACTCAGGAACAAGTGTCTGTAACGTTAGTAACATAACGTTAATAGCATGGCAAAGATTTGCTGCCTGTAAACAGAACAAGCTAACCATCCCAACTAAAAGCACACTCAGTATTAACGCTGTGTTTTGCTGACATGAATCATGCCAAGCTTAACAAGCTAGCTAACGTACACTCAAAAAAGTGAACTCTGTGAGTTGTTGAATTAAATAAATGATCATATATTACATTTAATTAACATTTCTGTGTTTGGTTTTAAAACCAAGTCCACTTTAATAAGTCTAACTTAAAATGAAAACTTCTCAAAGCAAAAGAAGCCAGTTAAGTAAATTCAACATAACACTGTTGAGTGAATTGCACAATCAAACTAAGAATGTTCTAGATGGCTTTCTGCGCATGCTCCGAAGCTGATTCCACAAACTCCACTGTTGCTGTGTGCAAATTAGCGGGCGATTGTGTTCTCTGTCAAGTTCTTACCCTGCTTTCATCCACTGACATCTATCTCTGTCTGAGTAAGTATATTTTTTGATGTTGGAACATTTGTGAATGGTTAGAGAGTGATATTGTTGGTGCTACTGTACTTGTCTTGCTAAAATCTAGCATATATGAGCACGTTAGCTCATGCTAGCTAGCTAACAAGCTAGCCAATTAACAAAATGCCAGATGACAGACATACATTAAAATAACAATTTAACTCTGGAATTCTAGTTTTAGCATCTCACCAAATGCAACATTACATTGGTTTAGTTTTAATGGCATTTTTTTTTTAACACCATTGCAGAGCTCCTGGTAGCATGGTATACGACCTTAAAAGCTGTGGTGGTGGTTTGGCAAGTTGGGATCGTGAAATTTTTAAAACAGCTTGGTTAAAAACAGTGTCATTAGCTTGTATTTAGCTTGCACAGCAGCTAATGAAAGATAGTTATGACTTTTTTTTATGCTAGCGGAGGAGTGAGTGGGAAGGCTCAAAAGAGTGAGGGAGTCTGGCCAGACTCTGGTCAGGACTGCAGCTGCCTACTCAGAGCTGAGTCAGCATTTGAAAAGGAATATAGCATTGTGTAAGATATTTCAAGATTTTGTGATAAATATACTATGCAGTGCCTTTGAGGAAAGCAGAGTTTGAAAAATACGTTGTGATGTTGCTGTATGTTGTGATAGAAAAATGACTTTGGACCGTTTACCCTAGCCTGAACGACAGCAAAATACAAAGGACATTTTAAACTAGTATGATTAGTTTTCCACCACCACGTAATTGTTGCCGCGCGCGGGGCTTCAGAATTGGGGCAGACGCACCATAAAAGCGCCCACGGGTTACCATTCTGCTTCTTCAGCCTTGATGGTTCTCACAGCAGCCGCTTTTGGTACTACTGAACTACATAGCTGAAAGAATGATTGGCTGTCTGTCTGTCTCTCATAGCGTGACAGGATAAGGGCAGGCTGGCTTGAATGAGCCAGGTAGGGATCCCTGCACACGTGGATCATGATGATTGTACTGCAGGAGTTTTGAAAACATTACTGATGTAATATACATATTATATTATATATTATTATTTCTGTATGTATATGTTTATGAATACAAAAGGTTATTCTATCATTAATAATACATAACTAAATGTGGATGATGGTGCAAATGCATGAAAATAATAATATTACTAATGAATAACCAATTTTATATAAAACAATAACGCTTTTACCACACCCAGAGTTGGTTGGTGTGTTGAATGATATATCACTTTCAGGTTTCAGTGCTATTCAACTGTAAAACTGAACATGTGCTTGCTCTCAATATGTTATAATGGTTTGCTTATCACAAGTGTAATGATATTTATTAGAGACTGT
This sequence comes from Protonibea diacanthus, assembly GCA_028641955.1. Lineage (NCBI taxonomy): Eukaryota > Metazoa > Chordata > Actinopteri > Sciaenidae > Protonibea > Protonibea diacanthus. The sequence continues at coordinate 2,222,981 of CM053986.1, forward strand.
ACTTGTATTTTACAGGTGGGTCTTCATTTCTGAGCTTGAGGACTGGATGTCTGGATTTGTTTGTGGTTCTTCAGTAGTAAGTATAGCTACGGTTATCACATCCAAACTTTACCCTTTAAGTATCCACAGATGTTCAAATCGAATACCTATATGGATGGTAATTTTTTGGTTGTGTTTCATTTCCCAGTATTATGAATGTGGAAGTGTAAAGAGGTGCTGCAGAGGAAACGACAAGGTATCAGTTATTGAAGCACTATAGATGCAAACATGGCCACTTTGGCCGCAAAACACCCTTATCCATGCAACATATTCAACTGCTCAGCACATTTAAAACCTGAACAACTCATAAGTCACCTGTAAGATCATATCTGATCAGACCTTCCAAAAATCAGTAGATTGCACAACATTCAACTGCCACCATTGTTCAAATAGCTACACATTGTCATTGAAAGAATTTTTAACTCATGTTAATAGTCATCTTAAAAACACTAAACTATATGTTGCATTTTGAGAATTGTTCCTTTCAAACAAATATTTACGGAACATATCAAACCCACAAGAACAGAAAACAGGGATATATACACTGAATGATTTAAAAGCTGGAATTGTGAAAAATGCCACAGCAGATTCATTAAATTGTTCTTTTGAGGAGCATGTCTGACAGATAGTAATGAGTCAATGACGATGCTGAACTCTGAAGATGATGCACTGATCCCAGAAACTCGAGGATGTGCCAAAGTTATAGAATTGAAATTGGCATCTGTCTTATTAAAGCTTGAGAATTATTTCCATGTACTCAGCCGCTGTTGATGAGCTGTTGTTTGAGCTGCATTATTTATTAATTCTGCCCTGGTGCCTGTAGAAGCACAAATATTCTTGTTGACTTCTTTAGGGAACCGTGAATTTGCAGGTTGACCAATTACTCAACAAAGAGTTAAAGTGCACACTTTCTTCATCTAACCCTTGTGTCAAAAGCTTTGGGAAAGGAAGGGCCATTAGCCACTGCATTTAAGCGGAAGCAATATTATAGAAATCATTTTAATATTGTTGATCCAGTTGAGTTTATACTTGATGCAAAAGCTAATAGAAGTTTTCAGTATGTCCCTTTACAAAGGTTTTACAGCAGCTACTTAATCAAAGGATGTACTTATAAAGTTATTGAAAAGAGAAGACTCCAACAGAGAGTGAGTACTCAGCAGCATACCTTGAAGATGGCCAGCACTTTCAAGAATAATGTATTTCTGTCAGGAGAGGAACTAAGAATCTCTCTCTGTTTATACATAGATGATTCTCTGTTTGTAACCTCTGGTATCACGGAAACACACAAACAAATATTCATTGGGTTTTGGGAAATTTGCCCTGGCAGCCATTCCTTTGGCCTCAATATACCTGGGCCTCCATGTAAATCTGATGATGTAAAGATCTTTAATGGTCACAGAATATTTGAGCCACTACTCCAAGATCTGTTACCCAGATAACAGGGTGTTTTTTGTCTCACATCTGGGTACATTTGTGAAGGGGACACTCTAGAGCGTGGTAGCAGACAACCTTGCAGCACATGGAATAGCTTGGGTTTGTGGAAAGCCTCTGGCCAGTATTTTGTGATTTTGCACGGCTCAGCGGAAGAAACTCAAGTCAAAGAAGTGAAATCAGGTGTGCATTTACCCTCAGAAACAAAGAACTTCAACAGTTACATGCTAATACTGTACAGGCAAAAGGAGGTACTTTTTTGGTGTGAAGAAAGCTTGTATTTTCACAGAGAGACTTGCTCATTTCTGTGTCACATCAGGTATCCCCTGATGTTGTCCATGATCTTTTGAGGGCATAGTCCCTGTTGAGCTTGCACAGTGCTTCTGGGACTTTCATTTCCAAGAAGTTGTTTTCACTTGTTGACCTTAATAATCACATTAAAAACTTTCTCAATACAGGTGGTGACAAAAAAATCGCTCCTCACTTGGTGCCACATACTTTTGCATGTCAGAAACAATTGGTGGTAACGCACACTAGAATTGGTGTTTGTTAAGATTGTTACCATTTATGATTGGTCATTTGATCCCTGAAGATGAGCCAGCCTGGAGAGGATTCTAGACTTGAAAGATATTGGTTGAGCTGGTGGTTGCTCCTGTCCACTGTGATGAGTCTGTGGCATATTTAGAGTATAAAATCTCAGAGCACAGACAGCGATACCAGGAGGTATTTCCAGGTCACAGACTCCTACCAAAACATCACTTTCTGGAGCATTACCCAGAAATGATAAAGCTGTTTGGCCTCATTGTAATGTTTCTGACAATGCGTTTTGAGGCCAAAAACACAGTTTTTTCAAACAGGTTGTCAGACACACAAAGTGTTTCAAGAACATCACACTGTCTTTGGCAAATAAGCACCAGCTGATGATTGGCCATCACATCTATACAGGGAGTTATGCGAGATCAGCCTTTGATGTGACACATGTCTCACAATTCCTGTAGATGTCATAAGAGGATGTGGCGCTCATCTATGTCAAAATACCCTGATCTCACAACAGTTACTCTAGCACAGAGTGTTCCCTACCAATGGCATACAAGAAATGGAATGATTATTGTGCATGGATCAGTTGGTGGATTGCCTGAATTTGTGGAGATACTTCAAATGTGTATATTGGAAAACACATTGATCTTCATATGCAGAAAATTGCATCATGGTACAGAGAGCACTACAGCGCTTTTGAGATACAAGCATCCTCAGCAACAGAGATTGTGTTGGCTGAATTAAGTGAACTGATTGATGATCATCCTCTGGTTGACTACAAGTGTGGAACCGCCGAATGGTAACTCCTTAAAAGATACATACACGTGTCTGGTAATTAATTTTTACTATTTTGATGTTGACCGCTTATGGAATACAGCAAATGATACACAAAAGATAACCTTCAAAGACAGCTATTTTTTTTACACAGGAACATGAGTGCCTTTAAATAGAAGTAACAAGACTTTTTGTGGCTCAGGAGGAGGTTATTTGACAGAATAAACACTACAATGACACTACACTGCATCATAAAATAATGTTGATGATGACTTTTAAATTTATATAAAATCAAGATTCATAATAAACAGTAAGCTAATTGTAGCTATGTCTGACTTTTAGCGCGCCATTCTGAGGGATGCTTTCAGAATTTCATCCTATGCTTAATCTCCATGGATAGCCATAATGATGATGAATGAATGCTGTCTGCTCAAACTTCTGTTACATATGGTTTTAATCATTTTTTCTGCTTTTCTTCAGAATAACCTGTCACAATATGGCTTTACACGGCAGTGCTTCGTGATCATCCTTGACAAATGACTCTTCCAAATAAGCTCATTTTCAGGGAATACCTGATTCTGCTGAGGAACTAAAAAGTGAGATAAAGAGACAATGTGGAGGTGTCAGGAGACTTCAGACTGCAAATACAAGCGACAGTAATTTTGATGAGTTCATAAACCTGAAGTCCACCTCAGACATTCAAAACAAAGCTACTCTCAAAGTGATTTACTCCCAAGTGTTTGCCCTTACTAGCCCCGCCTGTCTTCAGTGGAACTCCAGTTGGGCGAGACTGCTTCCCATTTCATCTGTGGACACTGATATTCTCTCATCTTTCTAGCTCATCATCGCCCTCAGATGTGAGCCATGGCCAGACGCCTTCCTGTGCCTGAGTTCGGCTATGATGTCAAGCTCCAACTCCAGCGTGCTAATACTGACTTTCAAAATAATGGTATCCTCTTCAGTCCAAGTCCAAGAATGAAGTCAGACATTCTTGACAGTTTGGCATCCCAGATAATCAAATATGCTTATCCGCAGCAATGCTGAATTTTGATGCAGAAGCTGAAGCACTTGAAGAAACACCTATGTTTAAAGGAGCAAGGTTCTGTTTCTGGCTTTTATGGTGGAAAATGTTTCTGAAATATAAATGGCAAACTACCGCACAAAATCATGAATATTGATGTCTTATTGAATGTGAATTCCTTCAAGCGTAAACAAACAAGGTGATCCACGACATCCCAACCAAGTGAAGAAAGCTAGAAGAGCAGAGGTGAACTATTGTCCAGATTATCCAACAGACAATCCCAAGAGAGCTTTGAGGAAGAGAGACTGGCACTATTGTCCGAAGTGAGAAAGAGCAACAAACTAACAGGTGGTTAAGAAAATGGAAAAACATTTGCTTACAGGCGGCATGCATGATTAACAGTGTTTTCATTGCTGAATTCAAAAGAAGTGGCCAGCTCTTTTCTCTGGAGTTTGAGGTCAGTCATAACTACGTTTTTGCATTTTAGGGGGTGAAGGGATGACATTAAAAGAATCTCACTAGGCTGCAACAACAGATTATTTTCATCAATTTGATTATAAAAATTATATGTCTTCAAATGTCTGTTTATTCGCAACACAGACACTCAGAGTAAGAGTGGGAAACTGGACAATTTGGCATTTTTTGTCTGCAAAAAATCTCAAGATTATTTGCTGCTCTAATCTTCACCCAAAGATGAAAATTAGAATTATGAATTTAAAAATCACAGTTACATTTGTTGTACTAAAAGCATGTGGTGGTCATTGGAACTGGGCAACAGAATCCATATCTGTGAAAATTATAACTTTGAGAAAAAAATAACTATGGATATCCTGAAGTTCTATATTGCATTAATTAAATGATTCACACAGTACCTGATCATGTACAAAATTTTAATCTTAGGAAGTCACAACAACATTTTGTTGGTCCGTAATTTGATTATTGTTTTCTTTGACCTGTATTGTGTTGGATGCTTATACTTTCTAAATGTCTGTAGGTAGAAGCAGAGTTTACTCGCATCACCAATTGTACCACTGAGATCGTAAATTATGCAACAGCTGGATCATCATTCTACACGGCTGATGACAATCTTCAAAAAAGTAAAGGAGGAGCAGCAGGGCGGAAATAAGGACTATCATGGCAGACTTGGATATGTACTTTTATTTTATTTATTTTATGATGAAGATTAAATTCAGCTGGCTATCAGGGCTGAAAATTATAGTCTGACCAGTTTGGCTGAACAGTGATGATCTGTAGTGGTAATTGCTGCACAATGCAATACCAATATAACCTCTCTTACACTTCCCTTTGTTCTCTGCTGTAGAATGTATTGTTGAAACAAGAAGAGCCTGTACTGAAAGCACTAATGGTTTACCTCAATGAAGACCCTGAAAATCTCTACAGAGCATGGTGAGTATTTTGGCCTTTGATTTCTACTGTACTTTCTCTCCAGAAACTGAAAATGTGATTGTTATTTTAGTAGTTTTTAATAAAGTCATCACACAGAAGAATAAGATACTCATGCAGGCTTAGGGTAATACACACAAACTCTTAGCAGGCAGTTCCTTAGTGTCTTGGATCCAAACATGATATTTATGGACAACAAGAAAAAGACCAGATTGCCTGGACATTCTAACAGACAGAAAGATTTGGGACATGCTTCCATAGTAAAAAATCCTCATTGAAATCACATTGGTCTTAAGGCATTATTGAGGCTGGATAGATAATAATGGTGTGTATGTTGTAACTGAAGGTGTATTTGTTTTGTGTTTGAGGATGTTGAAGACAACCAGGAGTTGGGTGGACCAGACAGTCCTGGGAATCTTGCCATAAAGATGGAAGGTGCAGAGGCACAGGATGGCCTGCAGATGTTGGGATGATCATTGAAGGTGTGGAAGTGCTCTAAGACCTTGATAACATTGCAAATGCAGTCGCCATTTTGTTTGGCCTCATGTACTCACTGGACCTGAGCTATCCAACAAACCTGAAGTACACATTTGAGGTTCTGCAAAAACTTGTGATGGAACTAGATGGCAACAAACTTCAACAAAGGCCCAAGTGTTAAAGAACAAAACTATTTGAAGGAATATTTTAGGACAAAAGGTAGTGCTCCTGAGCAGCAGCCAGAGGAAGCTTGGAGGACAACCCATCTCAGACCATCTGGCAGAAAACTGATTTTGATCTGCATGCCAACTGTGAACAGTGAAGAGTGACTGATGCACTAAATGTTTAACAGAGTTAAGAAAATGTTTACAAATAGAAGAGTACAGTAAATAAAATTGAAAAACACAAATGAGAAGTTTGAATTCATGTCAGTTGCAGAAGTGGACATCAACAATGTGAAATGGAGAGTGATAGGTGAATATTGAACGTTGTAGCAAGGAGGATGAGAGAAACAAATGGAAATTGTGTTTATGAAAAGGTGATCAAATGTTGACCAAGTTTCCGTTCATAGGATTTGGTACTGTCTGTTGAAAATGTATGTTGACTACTTTTTCCTTTTTTTTCCTTTGTATTTAATTTTAGAAACACTGCACTGATTTGTTTTTTTTACCCCTACAATGCTGAAGTGGCAGGAGAAAAAATATTTTAAGTATTTTTACTGACATTTGTTCACCCTATTCATGTAGATGGTTCCATTCTTTAAAAACTAGCATCTAATGTTTCATCAGATAAGTGTTCAGTAATTGTGAGGGGAAAAAAAGCCATGTTTATTCAGCCTGCTTCTTAAAGAATATAGCTTTAAGGTTTGGTTTGGTTTTGTAGGTCCTGTAAGAGATTTTTGTTTTCATTGGGCATTTTATACAAATTTAACTGTAAACAAAACAGAGTACTTTATAGCATAAAAAACATTTTAATATAAACATTTTTATTTAGAAATGGGGAAATAAAAATAAGCTATACATGTTGAAAAATGGTTTATTTGATATGCAGGAGCATTTTTATGTATAACTCTCGCAAATTCAAAGTTTGTGGTTTTAAATTTGTTTGTTTGCTTTGTTTGTGCTTGTTGGCAATAAATAACATTTTTCACAGAACTGCATTGTAATTTGAACTACTTAACTACATTGTGTGGAAATTCGTTGACATAATTCAGGTTTAGTAAGTTCAATCGCTATTCACTAACTTTGATAAATAATGAAAACTATGTAAGTACGGATTATTCAAGTTAGTTGTTGGAACTACAAGGGGGTTGTTCAATTAGTGTTACTCAATGCAGCTTGAGTTACATTTACATTAGTGAGTTAGGTCAGTGTTATGAATACCTGCTTCTTAGTTAGCTGAACACTGCCTGATCAATTAAGGCTAACTTGACCAGATAATATTGAAATTACTTAATACAGTCTGTTGGTTTCCACATAAGGTTATTATTTTCTGTAATAGTAGTATTAAATTAGTTTGAACACAACACAGTTTTGTGGGAAATTGTTGACATAATCTATATTAAGTACATTGAACAAATTATTTTTTTGAGTGTACCACGTTAAGTTAGCTTGAAACATCAGTTCATTACTCAGCAAAGTTAGCTAACCTAACAGTCTGACAACGTTACAGTCTAAACTATGATACAAAATGTTTTCTTTACCTGATATCGCCAGGATAACAGTTATAACGTGAAGTTCATTTTAGGAGACCGGACAGATGACTCTTCCTCTGTGTCCATATTCCTGTTTTTATTTCGGTTGTTCTGTTCTCCATTAAATCCCAATACAACTCAGATTCACTCAACAAGTTAATTTGGCGGCAGATGTAAAATAATCCAGGTAATGATCCACGCCATTACGACAGCCACAGCAACTGTTTCAGCGGACAACTCATTGCAAGATGGTATCAGAATTAAAATTGTAAATCAACATTTCATTGATCCCAAAATTGGGAATACCTTTGATGCCGATTCTTCAAAATAAGTGAATAAGAATAAATAATAATAATAATAATAATAATAATAATAATAAAGTACAAGTCGCATTTTGAACACTGCACAAAAACGGTTTATGCTGCATGTAAAATAAATGTAACTTAAAATACACAAACTTATTATTGTTAAGTGTTGATATTAAAATGTGTACTTAAAATATGCTTTCCAGTAAAGTTGGAAAGATATTCACAGATTCGACTCGATCAATAAGTAAGAGGCGGAAACGTTGTTCAAACACAAATGATGCCTCTTTCACATCGAATAGCATATACTACTTAGCACCAAGAACCAAACCCGCTTTTAAAAGAACAAGCCGCCCCTCTGAGCTGGACGATAACATTGATCTACGAGCAGCCAGCGGTCGAAGAGTGCGCAGGGAGCGCCTAAAATTTCAGTTCCAAGAGAGACGCTGCAAACAAAAAATCAATAACTCCACAGTTATAAGCAGTATTATGACTCCAAAATCACTCCTCACATCAAGAGTCTCCTGCATGTCATACTACAACCAAGTGTTTGCAAAACACACTTTTTCTGCTAATTTTGGTGAATTTTATTGTGAATAATAATCAATAATAACCTCACTGTTAGCTATACATTATTATGACTCCAAATGACTCCACATCAACAGTCTCCTTGTGGTCATACTACAACAGCTGTTTTGGAAAATATAACTTTTCATAATTGTGAATTGTGAATTTTATTGCAAATAATAATCAATAACTCCACTGTTATACAGTATGAGACTCCAAAATCACTCCACACATCAACAGTCTCTCATGGTCATATACTTCACACAACAGCTGTTTTAGAAAAACAGGTTTTGCTTTAATTTTGATGATTTTTTATTGAAAATATTAATCAATAACTCATACTACATACTACAACAGCTGTTTTGGACCACACAGACTGAAAATAGGAACAAACCCAAAAGCACGACACCAGAGACAGGCACTGGATGTAAAGCAGGAAACAATGTATTTAATTTAACGGAAACAGAAAGACAACCAGATTAATTTCAGAGAATAAAGCAATCAAAGATCAAAAGAGCTTGGTCAGTCTTAATCAACAAGGAAATCAATCATTAGAAGTAAAAATTTAGAATCAGAACAACAAAAACTATAGTTGCTTCCTTGGCTAGTTAGGAATACACGATTCTTCCAGAGATTTCTTCTCCTTTTTCCCTTGTTTCTATGTGTTTTTTTTAACAATATGTTTACATGTTTTTATATGCTTCCTATCTCTGGTAAGCACTAACTAGGTGCACCTCCAATCTCTTTAATTTGAGGTGTTACAAAGGTCACAATACCATGCAGTGTCTTCACTGGGTATTGCATCTGTGGTCATCCCCAGACAGTCTGTGTGGAACCATCGTTTGCATGTTCCACACTGAATCTACATAGAAATAAATACATGAACAAAGTGTTAGCTGTAATGAATTGCATATAATATTGAGTTTTGTAATCATTAGAATTTCATTCCTAATTGTCCACACCAGAGTATTTATTAATGTTTTATGACAATTAAAACATCACTTTACCCAAATAGGATTAGCAGCAATGTTGGGTTGGTTGTCACTCCACAGAAGGAGCAGAAGTCATCCTTGGAAAATGAAAACACACACACACACACACACATTTATATACTGTATATGTGGGTATGTTATTAAATAAATAAGAAGTGCTAAACAGATTCATATAATATCTAGAAAGATACCAGATCCTTGGAGTATCTCCTCAGCCATTTCTCTTCTAAGTTATTAAGATTTTGAGCTCTGAGGGAACTGTGTTGGGATGTCTGGGAAGTCCAGAATTGTCATCTTGGCCATCTGTGTGGATGGTGAGACAAGTATGTATGAACTAGACATGATCTCAAAAAATGTGTAATTTTATCTTTCATCACACATATTTTTATTATAGCTATGCCCGCTTGCATAAAATCACCTGCATGACAAACCCACAACTCCTGTCATCTTTCTGTAGCAATATCTTGCCAGGCTTCCACTTGATGTCGACCCAGTCCTCCTTTCCAAGTCTGTTCACAAGATCTTGGAAATACTGTCTGCAAGACAAAATGAAGATCAAGCTTGGTTTCATAGTTCACTTCTACTCTTTGGCCTTGCAAAGTAAGGGCATTACTCTTTGCCCCATATATCTACAATATTACATAGAATATATTGACCACAAATATGTGGTTTGATACATGGAGATACTGTTTAAAAAGTAAAGATATCATTAAACCACGCCATGTCACCAATCACAACAGAAAAATACAAAATACACATTACACATGCACTATTTAACAAAGTACAGTAACATATTTATACATGTATATTTTATTGTATATGTTTGGTTATACTTATTCATTCATTTATTCATCTTTATACTAAGGATTATAACTTTTAAATAAATAAACCATAGGCACATAGATTTACATGTTAGCTTACACTCACCACAAACTTTGGTTTTGTTTGGTTTTCATTTCTTCCAGTGTGTCTTCCTGCTCACCTTCTTGTCCATCTTCTACTCGTTCCTTTAGGTTTTCTTCCTCTGTGTCTTCGTCATTTGCTTCCTGCTGTTGTTTCAGATGCTTTCTTCTCAGTCACTTTGACTCACTTCTTTGTCAAAAAAAAAAAATCCTCACCCCTTTTCTATTTTTTGTCCACATGACTCACAACCAATGTCGTTTTTACTGTCATCTTCTCCAACAATTTAGAGAAACTTGACCAAAATGGCTGAAGAATAGCTGGTGTCTCTCTGTTTTCAATATTCACACTCCTCAAGGTTCCCACTCAGACCTTTACAGTCCTCCTGAAATTCCCATGTTTTTTCTCTGGGCTTTGCTTCCTTCACTCTTCCCATTTCTTTAAAATTAAAAGCACCCATAGGAAAAGAGGGGGCAGGCAAAACTTTATTTATCTCCAGAGAAAAAACATGTTCAAGCTCATGAAACTGTAGTTCTCAATTTGAATATAATCACTGATGAAACTCATCGCTAAAATGTGTAATCTTGAAATGTGCCACGTATGAGTCGACCTCAAGAGGCTGTGTAAAAGAAAAAGAGCGTGTTTCTGTCCATAACCTACTATTCAATGGTGGAATAAGGCAATAAAATATGGCAATAAAAGTAATAATAACTTACACATATATCCTTGAAAAGGTACTTGAGACGAATTTTCTCCGATTTAAATCAGCACCAATCAGCAGTTTCTTCTTCTGCTCTTCCTTGTCATACCACAGTAGAATTGTGGCAGCTGGTCTCTCCAGATATAGAGTTTACTTGACCTTTGCTCGTGATTGGCCAGGGAACTGACATGCTTGTAGAGTGTACACTCATGAGGTGACTATGAGCACCTTGATAATCTGTGCAACTGCTTAGATCAATTAAAAGACCTTTTGGCCCTGGTGCTAGTCACCTCTGTTAGAATTCTCAGACTCAAACCAGAACCAGGCCATGTTTAAAAAAAGAAGTAAATGAATAAGAAAAGAAAAGAAAAGAAATCACATATCGACTTGTGGGTGTTTCATATTATGTTCATTTGATTTTTTGAAACCAGAACTGCAAATCAAGCACAGAGGTTATTTATCTTCCGTGTCAACATGTACTGCATTGAATATAAAAGAAGGTTTTATTTTCACCTTCTATATCATATTACAGAAAGAAAATCAAAAGACATCAGAAACAAAAAATCAACAACAAAATTAGGCTTTGTTCTTTTCCAACACTGTGGTCATACAAGGCAGGACGGTTCTGTAAAACAGCATCGCAATAACAATTCCCCAAAATAATAAAAAAGTATATTTTTCCAAAACACCTGTTGTAGTATGACCATGAGAAGATTGCTGCTGATGTGTGGAGTGATTTTGGAGTCATACTACAGCATAACAGTGGAGTTATTGATTAATATTTTCAATAAAAAATCATCAAAATTAAGCAAAACCTGTTTTCTCCAAAACAGCTGTTGTAGTGTGACCATGAGGAGACTGTTGATGTGTGGAGTGATTTTGGAGTCTCCATACTGTATAACAGTGGAGTTATTGATTATTATTTGCAATAAAAATTCACAATTATGAAAAGTTATATTTTTCCAAAACAGCTGTTGTAGTATGACCACGAGGAGACTGTTGATGTGCAGAGTCATTTTGGAGTCATAATAATGTATAGCTAACAGTGAGGTTATTGATTATTATTCACAATAAAAATTCACCAAAATTATGAAAAAGTGTATTTTTCCAAAACCGCTGTTGTAGTATGACCATGAGGAGACTCTTGATGTGTGGAGTGATTTTGGAGTCATAATACTGTATAACTGTGGAGTTATTGATTTTTGTTTGCAGCGTCTCTCTTGGAACTGAAATTTGCAGACGCTCCCTGCGCACTCTTCGGCCGCTGGCTGCTCGTAAAGATCAATGTTATGCGTCCAGCTCAGAGGACGGCTTGTTCTTTTACAAAACGGGTTTTTGGTTCTTGGTGCTCGTAGTATATGCTATTACGATGTGAAAGAGGCATCATTTGTGTTTGAACAACGTTTCGCCTCTTACTTATTGATCCCGGAAGTCCGAATCTGTGAATATCTTTCCAACTTTACCGAACTCTTTCAGTGTTTGTTACAATGACAATTTTGAGCATATATTTTAAAATATAGCAAAAATATGTGTAACAACAAATGTCAAATAAGTACACTTAAGAAATTACACATATCTTTCACTTAAAGTATATTTTAAGTGAATATAAGTAATATAAGTAAGTAATATAGTGTAATTATTTTAAAGTGTTAAAAGTGTTAGTTAGTGTGTTAGTATACTTTTATATATTTACAAAACGTACAATTTGTGTAAGTACATTTTCAATATACTATTGAAAATATGAATATACTTGAAATACAATAAAGTACTTTTTTTCACCAGGGGTGGTAAGAGGGATTATTTTGAGAGTGAGTTCAGTTTGTAACAACGTAGAGTTCTATGATAAAACTGCATGAATAACATATATGAACCAAATGTTGAGATTATAGAGGGGAACATTCTGTTCAATGCTACGTTTAGTGAAGTAGCCTATCAAGGGAATGTACAGGCTTCACCTGTACTTCAAAACATATTTATATATTATATATATCATCACCCTGACCTCATAGGGTCACATTCAAATATCAAATATGTTATTTATATATTTATATTTTTTTGTAATGCTGCGCCAGCCTCCTCAGATGTACTGGACTGCACATGAACTGAGAAACCTTGATGAAATATTGTCTGTGACCCTTTGTAAGTGCTGAACTCCTTTGCATGATAAGGCAAACATACACAGTATATGCACAGAGGCATTAGACAGCAGTCATTCGGGTGGACGGCTCTTTTAAACTCCACAGGCTAACAGGCTAGTTACCAATTCACTTAATTAGCAGATTGACGTGGTCAAAGCAGGTTAAAGCCACACCACTAACTCAGACGGGTGAAGTGCACTGAACCTGAAACCAACCGAAGGCTTTTATGTATTTATTATATATTTTCATCTTTTTGTACAACAGGCAATAAGCTTTTAAACATTTCGCTAACTTAATAGGCTAGTTAGTTTGCTAGTGACGCTGGCATTTGCTTGTGTTCCTCAGCCAGCCGGCGTTAGGTGTTGTGCCGCTGTCATGGAGTCGCTCTGTCTGCCTGCCTGGCCCACTTTTTCGGGCTCACAACCCGCGACTTTGTTTCAGGCCGCGCGGCCGTGTTTCCCGCCCTCGTTGCCCTACGAGGTGAGTATGCAGAGGCCGCCCTACGTGCTCGGTAACTACGCGGGCGTGGTGGTGCCGCCGCGGGTCATACCTCCGTTTTGCAACGCGGTGACTGAAAGCCCGAGTCCAAGTGAGTTATTAAACAAGATGTCTGCCCGGCGTGTTTGAGCGGGAAAATGCGTGATTATTTAGCGAGAAAGTGAAATTTCACCGTCTGTTTGGTGCTGCAGAGGACTGTATGTATGTATGTGTGTATGTATGTATGTATGCTGTATGTTTCATCAAGGAAACATCCTGTAAGCTTGTTATGAGTTAGCTATTGTTTGTCTGACTGTGATGTCATCAACAGGTGAGAGCAGGTTCTTCTTTCTGGACAGGTATGCACTCATCTCTATCCTCACGTGCTGCATGTTTAAATAACTGAAGAACTTGAAGCTGCTGTTGTTCATCCTGCAGGTCTGTGTTTGACCTGGTGGACGCTCATCCATACCTGTCCTTAACTGACCCCAAGCTGCTCACATGGTATCTGAGTCTGTGTCCGGAGTACAGAAGGATCATACAGGGTGTGTGTGAGTGTGTACAACATACCAGAGCCAATGTGATTAGTTGATTAATTGTATAATTGACTGAAAATGAATCAGCCATTGAGTCATTTTTCTGTGAGGATCTGCTGCTTGTCTCAGTCACACCAGACAAAACAAGACCTTTGAAGAGGTCATGAGGGCTGTATTTCATTATTTTCTGACATTTAATAGATCAAATGATTCATTGAGCTCTCCATCAATTGCATGTCTGTGTGTGTGCGTCTGTGTCTGTGTTTCAGGCTGATGTGTGTGTGTGTGTGTGTGTGTGCGTACACTGTATCTTCCTCGGGGATTAAGAGTGTACTTTTTCTCCTGGATTGAACATTTATATGAGAGAAAATGATCATTAGACAGCTACTATCCTGAGACGCTGTCATTTCATTTTCTTGATTCATTGATGAGTTGTTTGGTCCATAAAATGTTGATCAGGGTTTTCCAAAGCTCACAGTGACATCCTCACATGTCCAAAGAAGAAACTCCACATCTGTGAAGCTGAAAGCAGCATTTTGACTTTCCTTCTCATAAACTGACTCACAATGACTAATTGCTTATTAAAAAAAGAGAGTTGATTACGTTTAATAGTTGATAACTAATGGATTGACATCAGTGTGCCCACCATTGAGGAAATCATTTTCAGCATGTTAAAGTTTTAAAATGAAGTTTTTCTTTGTCTCAGATGAAGGAGGGCTCCATCCGTTCCTGCAGAGACATCCAGCTCTGGAGCTGTCTCAGCATCATGTTTATGTGAAGTGTAAGTGTGTAAAGCTGCTGTGATCTTCTAATAACTGTGTATAAAATATGTAATGTCTTTTTTTTATTTTTTTATTTTACATTGCAGGTAGGGCTGGAAGCAGCGGTCCTGCCTGGCCTTCCTTGATGTCCAACGTGCAGCTGTATGTCTCACAGTAACTGCAGTGAAACTGATGACAGTACATGAATGAGTTAATGAGTCATTTACTGTTGAAACTGTTCTGTTCTCAGCTCAAGACCGTTGAGAGAAAAGCAGTGCAGATGTGGTAATATACAAACCTCGCTTTTCATTTTCATTGTTCCATTTAAGCATTGAATATGATTTTTAAAAGGAAATTCTGAAGGTATTATTCACATTGCTGCTGGCAGCGGTGCTGATGGGTGAACGTGTCCTGCAGCTCAGGTTACACGTCCTGTGTTTGGAGATGTCTCACTGAGTCACTGTCAGACACAAACACACAGGAGGTTTGTCTGGAAAGCTGCTGGCTGTCTGCTGTCCCACCTGGATGAATAACCTACTTGTAGAACTCACAGAAAAACATTTAGTCTAGGACTAGTCTTACTCTTTGTCAGCCAAACTACAAAGAGCTGAGGTTTTTAGTTGACATTAAAACCCAACTTTGATACTCATAAAGCTTCACCTTAACAGATATGTTAGCTTGCTCCTTCTACCAGGAACGCCCCATACAATGTACCCCAGCAATATGAGGGAGACCCTGCTTAGACCACAACAACATCCACATGTGGAAATCTCCAACACAGAACAGCTCTTCTACCTGCAAAACAACTTCCAAACAGCCTTCAACCAAAGCTTCACACAGGAAGCAAACCATCAGCAGGCGGTGAGGCTTTCTGTCTATATTTAACCAAAGAAGTTTGAACACCAGTGTAGTTGTGAAGTTGTACATGTAATGTGACTAATATTAATATTGTTTTGAAGGGTTCACCTTTGTGCCGGCTGCCCGAAGAAAGTCCACCATGGCAGATGGACAGCAGCAGTAGCAGCAGCAGTGCAGCTGTGTGTGTGGACGTGGAGCTGGAAAGATCCAGACAGTGGAGCAAGCCTTTGATCAGGAGCCAGACTTCTAACTGCACATATGCTGAAGTCCACCCCTTACAGTGAGTATGCGTATGTGTTCATTTCCTGCAGCATCCACGCCATTCTAAGCTCCTTATTTACATTTTGATATGTGGACATGATGAATTGTCACGGTGTCATTGAGAACTAGTCCTACCTTGATCAACCAGAGCAAAGCATACTCAACTACACAAGATATTTTATTTCATTCATGTTTTAAACGTTCATCTGAGTGACGTAGATGAATTAAGCAATATTATATGAGAGGGTGTGTTTCAACATCATTATTGGCATGACAGTGAAAGCTCACCCTTGAATGCAAAATTGTGATTGTACAACAGTTACCAACTTCAGTAAATATACAGTCCAAAGTATTCATATTTTGGGGTAAGTTGCTCTAAAAAATAAAATAAAAAAATAATAATATAAATAATATGTTGTTTCCACTCCAGTCTCAGTTTTGATGGAGATGCAATTGGTGAACTTAATAAAAATGGAACCTAGTTTACTATAAAGTAAATATTCTGAACCTTCGTAATAACTTAGCAATAGAGACGATGTTAGTTCCAGCCAGCTAACGTTAAAGCTTTCTAGAGATCGTGGAGTTTCTCTGACTGAATAAATCACACACAAACTCAAACTGAATAAATACCACACATAAACATTACACTGAACAAATACCACGCATAGACACTAAACTGAATGAATACCACACATATACACACTAAACTCTTGTAGCGACTATCGTACCACTCAGCACACAGCTGATGGAGGGTGTTATTGACATTTCCAGTAACTCCACAGTGTTGTAAAGTCAAAATGTATTGAAAAAAGATTGATGTAATTTTTTATATAATGAAATATTCCTCTTCAGTCCATATTAATCGACCTTTAGTCTTTAAAGACAACATTTTCTCTGCGCTCACTTAATTCCGACATGATGCACATGAGAGGTACACACCTGTATTACAGTTTTTTATTACAGTTTTTTTTCCAATTGCTTAAACACAGTTTTGCAAACTAGGCTGGTTATATCAAAATACTAACACAATTCACCAAACCACACACCCTAACCTCAAAATACCTCATATATCCTGCAAAATGAAGCACTGCAACCAGAATCAAACTTCTGTACCAGATGGCACACACTTCATTCGTATTACAGATTTTTGTCTAACCAACTGCACACTGTTGGATATAATGAAAAGCACTCTCATCTTTAGTATGTTTGCCATAATACTAACATAGTTCAAACTGTAGAGAATTCTCCACATTGTTCACATGCACAAAAATATTTGCTGATACACACACGTGCTATTGAAATATATATATGTTTGATTTTCCACCAAACAAGTCAGTGCAACATATCCACAGCAGATATATTTACATTGGAGTGAACTAAAATATGCTCACAAAACAGTAAGCTGAAAAATACAATTGCAGAAATTTTTTTTTAAAATAAATAAATAAAGAGGAAAGCAAAATAATTAGACAGCACTGCTCTACCTCTCACTCTTCTCCCCCCTCTCATTCTCACCCTCCCTCTTCCTCTTCCTCTCTCAGCGATGTCTTCCATTGTTGTTGTAAAAGAAAAAGATGCTCACCTGTGGTCTTTTATTGTTACTTCTTGATTGAAGTGTTAACAATTACATGTTACCTGTTTGGCCAGGTGGCACATATAGTGGCCAATGAACTCATGTAGTGTCATTTTAAATGGCAGTGTTTTGAAATTGCAAACATGTGACTTTATGTCAGATTGTTGTCTTATGCAGAGAACCATGTTCAGTACACTTAAAGTGCCATTTTGAATTGCAAAATGTGTGTAAAGCAGAAAATGTGTTCAAAGTTTTGGAGATTTGAGATGAGGTTTTGCTCCCTGTGTGTCACTTCATTTCAGTGTGTTAGCAACTGGAAAAAACTAACAGGCAGCAGGAACAGCACCATAAAATATTTTATGGTGCAAACATAGACATGCAATATAATAAGAAATTCAGATGTATTACTTTATTAAATTTGACGTTCAATGGACTATATTTACAAGTTATATATTTTCAAGGTGTGGCAAAGTGGAGATATTTTTATTGATGATTCAGGTGTGTTTAGTTGACCAATCAGATATCTTGGTTGGAACTACTTGTATATTTCATATTAATGAGTAAGACTGTTTGATGTTACAGGTCCGAATGGCCAGCAGTGAAAGAATCTCCTTCTGTAGACACTGTACATGATGATGAGGCCTGTTTAAGCTTTGAAGGTCCTTGTGAGGACCTCCACAGCATCATGGAGGATGATAAGAGCATAGAGTATGTGGCCAGGGAAAATGGGAAAGCACATAACACTGACACCTCCAACAGTAAAGCTCTGTCAGGCAACGGTGAGATCTTAAAGTCTGATCAGTCTGTCATCGAGCCAAACGCTGCAGAGCACTCTCCTCCACCCTGCATTACTACCTGTGACATTAAGGTGGGCACGGAGCCGGCAGCATGCACGTCAGCCTCCACCCAAACTGAGGATCCAGGATCATCTGACAAGCATGTCATCACCGAAGTCCACATGGCGGATCTGGACTACCTTGCTGAGGTAAGGCTGAAAGCAGAGGGCAGTCCTTAAAGTCACTGAAGCAGCAAAAACAACATCTTTGTAAACATTTCAGGAATTCATCAAACTCAAGATGGCCAAAGAGCTGAGACAGCAAAAAGAGCAAATGAAGAGGTGAGACACACTCCTACTTAGACCAACCCAGAGGAATTTCTCCTGCAGCAGCACTATTATCTTTAATTATATATATATATGTACTGTGTATATTTCCAGTCCTGGCTGTAAAGTGGGAAAGGAATGTGAGTGTATTGAGCGTGCTCAGCAGGCAGAGCTGTGTGTCCTGGCATTGCAGCACAGCATGTGCAGACAGCACTGCTGGAGACTCTACTACACCTCTGCTGAGGAAGGCCAGCTCACCCTGCTGTAAGGACACACAATATGAAAGAAGCCAGATGTTTGGCCACACTAGCGTTTACTTCTATCATGACCCCCACCCCCCTTCTGCAGGCCAAAGAGCCCTCCTGTGAACATGGCAAGTGTTCTGCTGAAACTAGACTCTGACTATCATCACATGAGGGACAAGATCCTGGCAGGGGTTCCTCTGGAGAAACTTCCACCTCTTTCTGTTGATTCTGAGAAGATAACCACAGGAGCAATGTACACCCCTGCACAGGTGAGACTGCTAACCCACATTTCAAAGATTTGAACCACAGCTGTATTTGTGATGGTCTTTGTTGTCTCCTTGTTTAGATAGTTGGTGATATGCTGGGAAATGTTCCTCCTCGGTATGTTAACACATACATGCATTTGAGTCTGGTGAAAATGAAATTCCAGTTCAGCAGTCTGGGCATAAAACGTTCTGTAATATTGTTCTTTTTGATCCAATGAAGCTCAGAGGAGTCACAGAAACATCACACATCAGGGGAAGAAACCAGAAGTCCAGATAATGAAAGCAGAAATGGCTGGCAGGTATGTTTACAGACTGAGATGTCAGAGAAGATCACCACTAAAAAAACAAATCTTTGAGCAACTCAGTGTTTATTTCAGCTTCATTTGTTTCTCAGCTCGGTCAGAGAAAGGAACAGCTGAAGAACGGCAAAGGAAAGAGAGCTGTCACTTCTGTCCCCCAGAGCAGAGCGGCTGTCTGCAATGAGAGCAGGCTGACAGGTGAGCAAAAGAATCCTTCTCATGTTTCTAAGTATTTGGCTGTGAAGCATTAAATCAGAGCGGCTGCATGCAAAGGGCTCAACGCGGCCGAGACGTGGTATGATGCTGAAGAGGACGTGGAGCCAGCAGGACCTGCTGAGATCGAAGACCCAACAGTGATGACAAAAGAGAAGACCTGTGGTAAGTGAATGTAGCTAAAGCACATAATTGAACACAGTTTGGATTCAAAGTTTAGTGCTGAGTTTGTTTTAGCTCCAGAACCAGATGGTGAGGAAGCCAAGACTTCAGTACTGTGTGTCTCCAACCTGCCCAGGAATGTGACAGAGGTGAGTGTGACGCTCAGTGAGAATAAAGTGTAACTTAAAGCATTGTACAGTACTGTTACATCCAGCAGAGGGCAGTACAGGCTTGGACTAAAACCGTGTCTCCTTCAGAGTGACATGATGCTGTGGTTTGAGAAATACCATGTCTGTGAGGTCAACATCTCTGCTCTGAAGAATGATCTGAGGTGAGTTACTGCCATGCTCTTACATCAGCTGTAACACACACACACACACACACACACACACACACACACACACACACACACACACTCAAATGTTGTTTAGTCTAATGTCAGAACATCTTCTCAGATGAACACTCTAATGTCAGTGCCTGAACCGCCTGTACCACTACTGGGTTCTCTAGCGTTGCCATAGTGACGATCAGTGGACCCCAGTCGGCTGAGGCTGCAGTGAGAGAGCTGAATGGCTTCAGCGTGCAAGGCCATACTTTACATGTAGAGCACCTCGATGGGAGCGGCCATCCGTCCTCAGAGGTGACCACCAAACCACAGACTGAAGCGAGCAGCCCTGACAGAAAGGTGAAGAAATGTTACAGATTGAAATTTGCCCAGTTTGGTTCATTTCACACTCTTGAAGTCAAATCTGTATTCTCTGTCCTCTTCAGCTGATGGTTCAGCCACCGCTCAGCTCCAGCACCAAGAGCAGGAAGGTGGTCTGCATCTCCCCTTCAGCGAAGGGAATCTGTGTGCCCCAACACTACGGCACCATGGACAGCTTCAACACCTTGATGTCAGAGCTGACACAGCACCACCCAGACATCGGGAGGCAGAGGATTGTGGACGCTCTGATGGAGCTGAAGGCCAAGCACCAGGGCGTCCTCAGCGGCCTGCCCCTCAGCACCATCAGGGAGATGACCTCCAAGCTTCTGACCACCGCGAACACCGTGCAGTCATGAGGTCGCAGCGCTTTAAAAGGTTTCTTGTTAGCAGTGATCTGTTGGAAGTTATTTGTTAGTGTAGCATCACGATGTGTCAAGTTTTTCCTTGAAACATTTCAAATCAGAGGGAAGTGATTTAGATGTCCTGAACGTACCACAGCGTGTTCTGAACGAGAAGCATCTCGTTGTTTATTTTTGGATCTTGTAAAGTTTGTTGGTTTGTTCGTTGAAAGAGGTTTCACACGGTGCCTCCAGCCAGTTATTCAGTCATTCCATCAGTTTTAAAAGACACTGTGTGTGGTGTCTTTGGTTGCATGCAGCTGTTTTGTTTCTGTCATTTGTCAATAAAAGAACTGGCATTGAACTGGCTGTGTTTGACTTTCTTTGACTACTACTGCTGATTAGACTGACCACTGTGTTACTGTAGACACCAGAGGGCAGCAGAGGGCGCTCTTTACAATCTTTATATACTGAACTTAGAAGTAAAGCCATCATGGGCCAGGTTTCATGTAATTTACTCTTCTGAGATGGTCACCATTCAGTTACAACCACTAATCCATTAGTTAAGTGTTTATAATTAAACACTTTATAAGTGATTAATTGCGTTAATTTTGAATTATTAAAAAGGGGGAAAAAAGTCCAAGTTGGGACTTTAGACAATGGGAGTGGAGGACACCATCTTCTTCCTGCTTCGCCGTGCCTACACCCACCTGGACAGACCAGGAAGCACCGTGAGAATCATGTTCATTTAACTTCTCAAGTGTGTTCAACATCATCCGGCCTGCCCTGCTGTGGAGTAAGCTGACGGCGATGCAGGTGGACCCTCCCCTGGTTTCTTTCAGTCCTGCCACCTGCAGAAATTTGCAGACCTCTCTGCAATTGTCTGCTGTGTCAGTGAAGGGAAGGAGGAGGAGGAGGAGTACAGGGGCGTTGTGGACTCCTTCGTCATGTGGTGTGAGACTAACCACCTGTATCTCAACACCACTAAGACAAAGGAGCTGGAGCTGGTGCTGGATTTCTGCCCCCACACTCATTTCCATCAACGGTGTGACTGTGGATGTTGTCCAGGATTGCAAATAGCTTGGAGTACACCTGGATAACACAGCATCAGTGAAACAGGTGACTTTTTGCCCATTCAGGTAAACAACAATTTTCTCAGGAAGTTGGTTTTTAAATTCCTCTAGCAAAATGAGTTCCTGCAAGTTATCAAAAGTTGCTACCTTACTGGCCTGGCACCATTTGTCAAACAGAGTGCTCTTCTCTCTTGCAAACTAGGCTCGAAGGACAGTGGCTTTCACTACATCATAATTAAGTCTGTCCTCAATGGACAGAGAATTGCACACTTCCTGTGCTTTCCCAACTAACTTACACTGGAGCAGAAGAGGCCACACACTCTTTGGCCAATTTAGCATAGTGGCGATGCGTTCAAATGCACTAAAGTACAAATCTACTTCAGATTTCCTGAATGGAGGAACTAGCGCAATGTGCCTGCTCACATCAAAGCCATCGTGAGGACTGGGCGTGGGTGCCTGCATGGATAAAGGACTGGCAGTTACAGCAGCTCCCCGCTCTAACTCCAGAGCCCTTACTTTCAGGTGCATGGTTTCCACCTCCAACTCCTGCTGTCTCACCTCCACCCCCTTTATAGGGAGGGTGAGCCTCAGCTCCTCGGCACTCATGCCAGTTTGGGACTGGGAGGTTGGGAGTGTGGTGGGTCCACCTGCCAGATCACCCAGCTCAACTCCATCCATCGGAGCTGGCTCACCAACCCATCCTTTTTCACTCAACTTGGCATAGAGCAGCACATATAACTCCTCTTTCTTTGCACTAGATGACACATGCACACCGAATGAACTAGCAATAAGGCACAAATCAGCCCTTTTACACTTTCTTAATACCTCTGCAGTCGGATTAGCCACAAACTCCTCTAATTTGAACTCCATTTCACTTCCCTTCCGCCACCACCACAAAAAAAACAACAACTGCCAAACAGACAAGCAGCAACTACTAAAGAGAAACAGAGCGAATTCCTTTAACAAAATGAAAAAGAGAAAGAACAGACGAGCCCCCACTTCATGTTACGTCCGGCCTAGGGGAACTGAACACAACAAGAAAGGCTGCTCCCCTCTTTCCCCCACTCCCAAGAATGACTAAGGCCACAGAGCTGCAGTCCAACCAAAGGATCATTTATTCAGTCTTCAGATAAAGGTGGTAGCAGTGAGCTTCAGGGTGAGCATGGCCCAAAACAACAAACAAAAACAATCTGACCCAAACCAGCTGACCTAACCAAAACAAAGAAAACAAAGTACAGGTTTCTAACCTGCCTCCCTATGAAATAAACGGGAGAAAGAGAGATAAACCAAAAGAGCTACTCATCCCTACAACTACCAGGACTGCTAACTTAAAGTCTCAGACAATATCAAATACAAATTCAAAGAACATGCTGCAACCTAACATAGCCTGACGCTGTAGGGAGCAGAGTCAAGAGAAAGAGAGGAATGTCTCAAGTGGCAGCCATTTATAGCAGCTTCTCCAGTCCATTCACCAATCGGCAGCCAGCACCTGGAGAAATACCAATTGTGGTTGCACCATCCGGAGGCAGGGAGGAACAATAGCACCAAAAAAACTAAATTATGAACCTGGGTCATAACAATATATATATATATATAAATTCACCCTCAGTACAGTTGTCATGAACGGGGAAATTAGCTATAGAGACCAAAACTGTTTTTTGTACCAGGCTGTAAACATGTTTATTTCTGCTGTGAACGTTGGACATTTGAACATGGGGACTTATGGAGACTGACTCACTTCTGGAGCCAGCCTCAAGTGGCCCTGAGGACTTAAGAGTTTTTCGCACTTGCGCATTGGCTTCATTTCGCCGGAGGGTGGCGCTTGGTTTGTCTCGGTCATGAAGAGGTTAATGTAAGCCGTAGTTGGAGATGGGCGGAGCCTCCAGCTGGGACGCAAACCCGACAAACCGACAGAGCAACAGAAATCTGTGAAAAGGACTGAGCGGTGATCTGTGTGCGTGTTTGTGTTCATGTGTCCGGACTCTGTTTGGATTCTTCCCGTTCGGTTTTAAACGCACCGTGACCGAGAGGCGCCGACAACTCGATGGAGGAGCCGCGGATCCGCTGTCAGCTATGGGAGAAATAGTCAAGACGTGGAAGGCGAGCAGAGGCGTCCGACAGAGACACCGAGAGCAGAGCAGAGAACTTTAAAACAATGGAAAAGTGTCCGTGTCCACACCGATCCTCCAGCACAAGTCCGCTCTGAGCGCTGCCGTACAGCTCAGATGGTCTAAACACTTTGACTACTCATCAACAGGCTGCATTCAATGAGAGCTGTGTCCGTGCACTAACACATCACACACACACACACACACACACACACACACACACACACACACACGGATCCTCTGTTTGACCAAGCGCTGATAAACACGCCGAGCCGCACCATGTGGAGCCCGAGGACAGGGACGTGGATGTGGCGAGCGGCTCTGTGCTGCATGCTTCTGGAAACATGTCTGCACAGTGCCAGAGGTGAGACAAAGCACAGGCTCAGTGTGCTCTGCAATGCATTCACTATCATCTGTTATGAGTGTGTTTGTGCGGCAACACAGACAGACAGACAGACAGACAGACAGTGTTTACAGTGGACAGATGCTGTGAAAACGAGTAAGGGAATTTAAAAGTGAGGCTTCCAGCTCCCTGTGGGACTTCATGAGGAAGGAATATTAAGTGTCATCACTGTGCACCAAATCCACACCACATGCCGACAGACAGAAACACACACACACACACTTCCTTCTGTGCCTCTGTGTGTGTTCTGGTCTGTCAGATCGCTGGAGTTTCCCTGGCTGCACATACGGATGAAGAGAAATGTAGAAATCAGGGCTCAGTGCAGACTTTTAACAGTGGTTGCCAGGTTGGTTGCCAGGCAGATTTTTACCTCATATTTTACAGAATTTGACTGTGTCCATAGCAACAGAGCATCTGCTGTCATGTTGATACCTTGAACATGAACTGAACACCAGTAAAACCAGAGCTGGAGTTCTGCTTCTGCTAATCTGGAGGTAGTAGTCTGTTTAGCTCTGAAGCACTTGGATGGGTTTGTGTTTATCTCTGTTGTGGTTTTAAACATACAGAACGTAGGGATCAATGGTGAAGTTTCTACACGTGTGGTGATACTTTCTTCCACTTTTCAGGCCTCCAGCAGAATGCTCCTTTAAACATAACCATATCATGCCCAGTATTTAATACTGGGACATTCTAATGTAAGAGCAGTATTTAACTATCACTAATGCAACAAATACTTTGCCGTGCCTCGTTTTTTATGTTTAAACAGCAACCAAAAGCCAAGAATGAAGTGCCTAATATCCAAAATGGCTGGTACCCTAGAAACATCTGACAGTTGAGTTCAATCCAATGCAGCTACAGCTTCAAACATCACTGTTGAGCTGAATAAACACCTCTCTCTCTCTCTCTCACACACACACACACACACACACACACGTTTCCAACAAACACTGAGTGCTCAGGTGTTTCTGTTTTTCTGCTCTCAGATCACTCCTTATTTTCTAACTGTCCCCTGTCTGTGATGTCGTCCCACCCCACCTCAGGTCTCAACATGTGTATGAGCGGCAGCGCTACGTCCTGTGAAGAATGCCTCCTGATTCACCCCAGTTGCGCCTGGTGCGCACAAGAGGTACAGCTCACCTGCTGCGTTACAGTCAGAGTTTAGGTGCAGCGTCCTACAGAGGTGGAGGAATGTAGGGCATGTGCGTCTGTATCATATTCTCATGAGTTTAAGACGGTCAGTAACAGGACGTTTGTGGCTCTCCATCCTTCAGGAGTTTGGGAGGGGGCGGTCTCTGACGTCGCGCTGCGATTTTAGTCAAAACCTGCAGAAGAGGGGCTGTGATTCACGGTTCATCGAGTACCCCACCAGCAGCATTTCTATCCTGCATAACAGGCCCCTGAGTTCTAAAGGGTCCGGGTCAACCCAGTACGATGTCGTCCAGATCATGCCCCAGAAGATCTCTCTCAGCCTGCGGCCAGGTACGTGTTCTGACTGCTGCACGCATGAGAGAGGGCTAAGAAAACATTTTCACATAAATAATCCAAAGTGTCTTTCCTCGACTCTTTCACGTGTTTGTTCTGCCCATCCAGGAGACCAGACTTGGTTTGGACTGCAGGTTCGTCAGGTTGAGGACTACCCTGTGGATCTCTACTACCTGATGGACCTCTCTCTTTCCATGAAAGATGATCTGGACACCATCCGTAACTTGGGCACCAAGCTGGCTGAGGAGATGGGCAAGCTCACGAGCAACTTCAGGCTGGGCTTTGGTACCTTTGTGGACAAAAACATGTCCCCCTTCTCTTACACAGCACCCAAGTACCAAGAGAATCCATGCAATGGGTGGGTAGCAGGATTCACTGCATGCTTTGCTACATTTATATTTACATTTAGTCATTTAGCTGACGCTTTCATCCAAAACACCATACAAAAAAGGAAACCATCAACGTTCAGTGGTAATTGTAGAGGGGGATAGATTTAGCATGCCCAGCTGTTGGTAGTGCTAGGAGAGGAGGCGCTGGGTCATCAGGTCAAAATGACAGATAGAGCGCTGTGTCATCTGCATAGCCACGAATAATTGGACCTAGAGAGGTGTAAATAGCCAAGAGAAGGGCCTCCAGGGAGATGGGGACAACTGTCATACGCTGAACGAGCGAGGTAGGATTCAAACCAGGACAGAACCAATCCAGAGATGCTCATGTCTGAGAGTATAGAGAGAATGATGACGGTTCAGTTAATGTGAAGTTCTCCCGTGATCTGTAACGGCACTGCTGTTCCACAGCAGATGAAAGGGAAATCCTGAAATAATAATTCATTCTGACCCTCACGTTCTATTTTTGTACATTCATGAATCATGTATAGTGAGAGATCATGCAGTTGCAGCAGTGAGAGATTTTCCATGTTTGATGAAGCTGAACAGTTCTTCAAAATGGCCCCTCTGCTGTGGGTGGCTGATGAGGGTAAACTGACAGCCAGCAGAATAGATGGAGGGTAAAAAAAAAAAAAGTGTGGCACATGATGTTTGCCCCGGAGGTGACACTGCACTGCTCTATCTCAGTGACCCCCATCGCGCATCACTTCCCATCTAGGTTATGGCTTTGCGTGTGCATGCGTGTGAAGCAATGCAGGGAAACCCTTAAAGGGACAGATGACAACATTTTGGCCTCAGCCCAGCTCACTTCTACCCAATTTCCACATTGAAGACTTATATTTTAAGCCATTATCAAAATGAACCATCATTGACCCTTAAAATTGCTCATGACTGTCACACAAATCAACTCATTTTCTAAATAAATGTGCTGAGAAACGAGGCCAAACGTTTGAAATTTGTCCTGATGTGACTCTCAGAGGAAATGTAAATCTCTTGCCTCTCTCTCCACTCTCTCTGTCACTCTGCACAGATACAAACTGTTCCCCAACTGCGTCCCCACCTTCGGCTTCCGCCACATCCTCTCACTGACGGATAAAGTGGACCGATTCAACGAGGAGGTGCAGAAGCAGATGGTGTCTCGCAACCGAGACGCACCGGAGGGCGGGTTTGACGCCATCCTGCAGGCAGCTGTTTGTAAGGTGAGTTAGTTTATCTCAGTTTTGTCTTATTTTAGAGCTGTTGGAGTTTCTTTAAATGATCCCTGGCTCGGCTGTGTTGACTGACGACGCACATTTAGTTCAGACGGAGGAGAAAGCTGCTGCGAAACCACAGAGAAGCCCCCATGACAAGCTGTCTGTTTGCTGCTTAATTAAAAGCACCAGGGGGTATAGACAGGAAGTGCAGTCTGGTGCAGCTGGTTAAACATGAGGACGAGTCATAACGCTCTCCTCCTCTCCCAGTTTAATTGTTTTCTACAGGAAGAGAATGACTCCTGCCTTGTAATTTACTCGCGCTGCTCTGTTTCAGACAGTTACTTGGAGCTGGGCCTGATTGATCCTAGTTTTTCTGTTTTTGTTTAGTTCAGTGGAAGTTCAGCAAATGGACGTGAAGGCCATCACATGAATATGACTTAATGAACTCAATAAATTGAGTTATAGAGTTGCGTGGCGCCTAAAAGAGAAAGGTATTCATGAAACAGGAGAAAAAGCAGAAGTCTGTCTGAGTAACTGATCAGCTGCTTCCATGCATATGTGGATCTTATTAAGGGAAATTATTTATCATCTTTTCTAATGAAAAATCCCACTGGGCTGCTTAACATGATTATGTTTTAATGCACATCATGTCCATGAGTTTGCTTCCTTTTGAGATGGCTCAGCCTTCTCTGGCATTATCAGAGACTGTTAAAATGATGAGAAAGGGTAAGTAAAGGGTGTGAACAGTTTCAGATCCAGTTTCATGTTAATCAGGTTAACATGTTAAAAATAACAGTAAAGTGACTGAAACATATCTCATCAACATTTCCATCAGACACAGCTGAGAAACAACTGCTGCGTGCACCTCTTGGACCACATGCAGAATTAAAGTTATATTGGGCTGTGTTTTTGCAACTAAATCCTGGTCATGTGACTGATTACTCTGCATTAAACAAGTATAACTTGACAAAAAGAGCTCTAAATTTAACCAAACTCCATTTTAAGGTTTTAACATCAACTTCTTCAGTCCATGTTTAATCCTTTTAATGACTTCATGGACTCAGATACACAGTACTGTATGACAGAAACATGATATAAACTACCCGTGAGAGCTGTGTGTGGGATAGTAACAGTAACAGTGAGGCCTGTGACGGGCACGTCCACAGCTCTGTTATAAACTGTACAGGACAAAAGAGTTCCCTCTGCACGGGTTCAACTGTTCTGTTTGTTCAGCGTCATGCATTAGTCAGGGCTCTGTCAAACGCTCACGCTGCTGCTGCCTGTTGCTTCCTATTGATAATGACCGGCGCCGGACCCACAGCAGAAAACACTGTGTGTGTGTGTGTGTGTGTGTGTGTATCCATTTACTCATGTGTTAACATGTTTCTGTCATCTACAGTGGGAACGCCTTCACACACACACACACACGCACACACACACACAGGCTCTGTTAACTTCAAAATAATTCTTTGGTGTAATCCTAATAACCACACCAAACTACAGTAAAAATTAGATCCAACCGTCAGGCCTAACCTGCTGTGCTCTGTAAACAGGAGGAGATCGGTTGGAGGAAGGAGGCATACCACCTGCTGGTGTTTGCCACGGACGACGTACCTCACCTGGCTCTGGACGGCCGGTTGGGCGGCCTCGTCCAGCCCCACGATGGACAGTGTCACCTGAATGACAAGAATGAGTACAGCGCTTCCACGAAGATGGTAAGAAGAGCCGCTCTTCTATTGTTGTTAAGTTACATCGTGTTATATGCCGGAGGAGGCTCACCCCGCCACCATCATTTTAACAAATCAACAGACGGACGAAAGAGAGAAGCAGTGTTATCTCTAAAAAAGCCTCCATGAGTATAAACGTGTTGCTGTCTGGAGTTCATGCTCGCCCCTCAGGTTAAAATGTTAACATTTCCAGTGGAACTATCTTTAATCTTAAAACAGCAAATTCACCCTGCAGCTTTAAATCCCAGAAGAAACCTGAAACCTGGAATTTACTGTAACACACACATCGCTAAAGTTCAATAAACCTCTGGTACTTTTCTTTACACAGTCCAGCTGTGAATGGACGTTTTAATCTCCACTGTTTACTCAAAGAGGCATGGCTGCTGCTCCTTTGACGACAAAGGTTTTTATGATAATGGCTTAATCTTCAAGACTCCACTGTTTGCCAGACTTTCAAAGCTGACTCAATTCTTTTGAATTATCATCTTTAAATTCATATTCAATCTGGAAACTTGAGTGCTGCACGCTTACGAATAGCCCCGGCCTGGGGTGTTAACTGCAGTGAAGGGCCAACGCACACGTCCACACCTGGAGGCTGCCAGTGAAACCACAGAACACGCTGGTGACTGTAAATCCACGGCTGAGGAGGTCAGAGTATTTCCCTCTCTAAACTCTGGCTCACATTTTCTCTCAAATGTTCATAAAATGTACACATTTTGTGAAACACATGAGAGCGGAGCGGAGTCTGCCGCTCACTTGCCACATCTACAAGCCATAGTTGTTGGATGAATTGAATGTTGTTCCTGGATTATAGGAAACTTCTGGAAGAAGGGTGCGTACTGCAGGGGAAATAAAAGAGCAGGATGAATAAATAAATACAGTTAAATAAGTAAAGAGAAGAGAAGAGAGAGATTCTCAAAGTATTTCAGCTTCTCAAAGCTCTTGTTTGAGTTACAAACTGAGCGTAATGTCTCTTAACCACTGAGCGTGGCTGGGCGGGGCAGCATCCCTCCATCTTAGTATAGCACGTCTAGCCAAAAGAGAGGAGAAGGATGGTGTGGCCTTTGGTTGGAGTTAGGTGCCTGTCATCCTCTCCAGTGGAGCCAAAAAGGGCGACACACACACACACACACACACAAAATGAGGAATGCAATATCTCTCAAGGTTTTTGTCCGGGCTGGTTCATGTCCAAAACATGTCAAACAAGGGATTGACATCTGGGTACATGTGAGATAATTTGACCTATGGGCCCTGTGCACCACCTTAAACTAACGGGCAGTGATCTTATTTTAACCAGCTTGAGAACTGACAGGTCATTCAGCAGTGAAACGTTTAAGTCCTGCTCCCCAAGCAGTTTGAATTTTGTCCAGAGGGACATGTCTCATGCTCTGGCTCACATTTTCAACCAAACTCTTGTGAGTGACGCGTGGATACCACGCTGCTGTTTAATCCGTTCTAATTCCAATCAGGCAGCAGCAGATTGTTTCTGCACACGCCAACAAGACTAATGCTGTAAAAATGTATCAATATCATGAGGATGACACTGTGCTCTATTTAATATTTTTTTCATCTGTTTTTTTTTTTGGTTTGTATTCCTCTAAAAACAGAATTTGTAGCCGCAGTGGAGAATTCCTCTTGAATTCTTATTTGTCTTGGACTGGAGTCATTTTGCCTGAAACTAGCTGCAGTGATTGTGTGTGTGTGCGTGTGTGTGTGTGTGCGTGTGTGTGTGTGTGGACACACTGTTCCACATGTCTGTTTTCGAGTTAAGCCGTTGGATATGAATATGAATCACTGCGAGGTTTGAAATCAGATTCTCAGTCAGGACTGAATTCCATCCAGTGAAAATACCCACGTCTTAAAGTTTAGTCGTTCGTGATCCTGAAATGTGATAAACCACATCCAGCTTTCCTCTGCTGTCAGACCAGCAGAGCAGCACAGCACCGGGGTCAGAAGTGCATCATTTGTTCTCTTCCTTCCTAACTGGGTCTAGGAGTCTATATACAGTATATGTGGGCAAAAATACCCATAATGCCTCTTCCCTACCGTCTGCAGGACTATCCTTCTCTGGCTCTTCTGGGGGAGAAACTGGCAGAAAATAACATCTTCCTCATCTTTGCTGTGACAAAACGGCTCTACGTTATTTATAAGGTACGTTTGATGTGATTGTTTCATCTTAAAACACACTTAATGTTATTATGTAATCCTTTTATTTATGTTATTTCATGCTGTCTCTTCTTTGTTCCCGCACAAAGAATTTCACTGCGCTCATACCTGGAACCACAGTAGAAATCCTGGACCAGGACTCTAAGAATGTCATCCAGCTGATCATCACAGCTTACAATGTGAGTGAAGGAAACCTGTGTGTGTGTGTGTGTGTGTGTGTGTGTGTGTGTGTGTTTGTTTTAAGTGACGACACTGAGGGACTTGAGATAAGAAGGGGGCGGGGCACCACTATTACCACTATTGTGACATCAAAATCCAGCAGTGAAGGCCGACCCTGTTCAAGTACACTGTGTTCCAAATTATTATGTAAATACGTGTCTTCCCCTGTCTGTTTAGATGACACTGACGTCAGTCTCAGACAGGTTTGGTAAATTGTTGGCCAAGTGAGCCTAATTTAAATTACCTCCTATTACTCAAGGTGGTTGTTCCACATTATTAAGCAAGTCACACGTTTCATGCAGTATGGGGAAAAAAATGTGTTAGTTCAGCCTGGATGGTCCAGATGGATGGAGTTCTGGATGGTTGGTGGATGGCCACCATGTCCCAACGTTTCGGGCTGGAATCATAGCAGATAAGTTGGTAGACCCCTTTAAGGTGCTGGAAGGTGTCAGAATGACCTCTACAGAATATGTGGAGTTCCTACCTGCCCATTTCCTGCTATGGTATAAAAACTTCTTCTGCCTTCTGGAATAAAATCGTTTTCATGCAAGACAACACACCATTCCATGCTGCAACAAGTACCATTGAGGCCTTGGCTGCTTTGGGCATAAAGCGGGGAAAATCATGATGTGGCCACCATCATCCCCTGACCTCAGCCCTATTGAGAACCTGTGGAGCATCCTTAAAAGGAAGCTCTATGAGGGTGGGTGGCAGTTTACCTCCAAACAGCAGCTCTGGGAGGTGATTCTAACATCCTCAAAGGAAATACAGGCAGAAACTGTACATGGACTAACAAATTCAATGGATGAGAGAGCTGTTGAGGTGATATCAAAGAAGGGCTCCTATGTTATTATTTAACTCCATCTGTAAATTGTTTGTTTGATTGAAATAGCTTTGATTTGAGACCATAATAGAACTGATTTCTGTTTTCAATCCTTTAGAAACTATCGAGTGCTTTCAAACTCTGTTTTGCATAAAAAAATTTGGAACACTGCATTTTGAGTTATTTTGCAAAAAAATGCCAATGTCATCATTAATAATTTTGTTTAATATGATATGATTGCTGAGGAATAGAAAATCCTATTGACTGCCAATTATATAGATTATTGAAGGGGGAAAAAAAACAAAAAGTGGTACATGCATAATAATTTGGAACACAGTGTACAGACAGTTCACACTGGAGGCTTTATTCCTTTTCACAAGATTATTTATTGTTTGTTGTTGAATTCTGAACAGAACCGGTTCAAGAAGCAGAGCTGGTTTGGTACAGAAGCCCTGATCTACACTCTTCATATTTCCTGTTCCAGCTGAAGAGTTTTTAAAACATTCATTTTACCTCCACTTACTATCATGTCACATCTTAGATTGTAATGTATGCGTGCAATATGTGGATGAATGTGACGGCGCTGAGAGTGAACCAAAATATTCCAGGAAATGTAAATTATTTTAAACAATATTCCAGCGATATTTTTATTTTCAGTCAAACTGTTGTAGGTAATTTGATTTTTTTTTTTTTGTTTGTTTTTAATTTATTTCATTTAAAAATATACCCTCCAAGTACCACTACAGGTGCCACCAGTGATACTCGTACCACAGTGAGACAGAGATGTTCTAGAATGAAGCAGTGGTTCCCAGCCTCGGGATCAGGGCCCACCTCAACAGAAATATGCGGCATCAGCAAAAGAGTAACAGGAAGCAGAAAAAACTGCTACACAAACTTCTTTTACTTCACTTTTTTTCAGACTTTCCACTCGTTTGTTTCCAGTGAATTAATGGAAAATGTAACCTCGCCACGAGGCTAAAAATATAAATAAGAAAAGAACTGTTTGGAAACCTCTGGACTAGGCAATTTATTGATGAATTATTGACTAATTAATTCAAAATGAAATGAATTATTTGGTCATTTTGTTGAACTCTGCAGGAGGATTCTAAAATTTTGTGTGTTATGAAGTGAAGGCTGCATGTAGTCAACCTTTCCTGAAATGTTTTCCTGCGTGGGCGTTCAGATTTTTTCCTCGCCTTTTAGTGGAACCGCATCTTGTTTTGGCCCGTGGCAGCGTATCCTCCATGACAGAAACTTGTGTCAAATACTGACTTGACGTGTGTCTGTATGTGTGTCTGTATGTGTGTCTGTGTGTGTGTCTGTGTGTGTGTGGGAGGCAGCTTGAATGAAGAGCTTTGACTCACGGCCTTATTAACATTCCGACTGCCACATTATATTTGGCTGGAGAGCCTTTCACCAAACACTGTGAGGTTACATTGTGTAACCGGCTCATTTTTCCTCCGAGTTTGACTGCGGCTCAAAGCTGCTCCTCACTATGATTGTGTTAGGAGGTCAGGAAAGCGTAAGTGTGTTTGTGTGTGTGTGAGAGCAAACGAGGGCACCATGTACGATCCTGATTTATCCTTGGCACAGTTGTGTCGCAGTTAACGTGCATCATTGACCACAGATTTGGTTGTGTGCACGTTGCACAGAGCCAGATGCAGCTGGCATTGTAAGCAGCCATGGTATTTCACATCCACACACACACACACACACACAGGCAACCTGCGTCCACACACACACAGTATTTTGTGGTTTTTGGTAAGATTGACTATAAAAATGTGCCTAACCAAGGCAATCCATTCCCCATGTTTCACTCTTTTCCACACTGTTACTCAACCAGAGTTACATGCCTGGGGAGATAGACTGAGGTGGTTTTAATATAATAGTGTGCGTGGGAGGCATCATATTAATGTGGCTCCAGTTTCAGGACGCCATGTGTGTCGTAGAAATCCTCTGTTTACTGTGGCAGAGGAGCCCGGAGGGATTTATTTTACCGTCTGTTTAAGTCACTAATGTGTAACAACCAACTGTGTGCGTGTGTGTGTGTGTGTGTGTGTGTGTCCTCCCTGGTGTGCAGAACATCCGTTCTAAAGTGGAGCTGTCGGTGTGGGATCACCCAGAGGACATCAGCCTTTCCTTCACCGCCACCTGCCAGGATGGACGGCCGCTGCCGGGCCTCAGGAAGTGTGCCGACTTGATGATAGGAGACACTGTGAGTCCCTTTCCAAATCACCTCATACTCTACACTTCAGTCCAGAAATATCTGGAGCGAGATGATTTTCATATTTTGATTTTACAAAGCACCAAAATGGATTTGAAATGAAACAACTTGAATTCAAAGGTTGAACAAAAATAGCATTTTTGCCATGATCTTTATTCACGGTCCCGTTATCTCAGAGGCTCACATGTAATTGGACAAATGAGCATAATCATATATAAAATGCTAATTTTTCATTTTTAAAACAGGCAGTGACATTTAAGTCTAAGTATGGCCCGTTTACTTGCACTGAGATCTCTTTGACATCATGTTGTAGGTTCACAGCAACAGCAATTAAGGAATAGCACACAGCTGTCCATCAAACACCCAAAAGTAACTAACAACACACAACACACTCAGAGAGGGAGAGTAATGGCTAAACCCATTACCACATCCAGCCTGGATCTAAGTCTCCTCAAGTTGATAGGTTGCTCTTTAAGCACACATTAATTTTTTAACAATAACATACTGAATAACTGAATATATTTTGGCCAGTATAACAAATATTCTTTTTGGTCATGAAAACGTGTTTGTTCTTCCGAAAGTAGAGACACATTTGACCTATGAGCTCTTCAGGCTGAAATATTGTCCTTGAAAAAGATTAATTTATGACTTTATCTGTGACTAAAGATGCTTTTTGGAGTATTATCAGTACATACAAATACATAGACGCTCTTCTGTCAAGGTATTGTTGCAACAATTTTGGGCACAGTGTCATGAAGTTTTATTCTGCTCATTCTGTCAGAGATTGAATCACTGTCCTGCACTGTTGAATCACTGTTACATTCAGTGCAGGTTTTGTAGCAAACATGACGGCACGTGGAGGTTTGAGGTTCAGATTCAGGTAGTTAAAGTAGTGGCCTGAGTACAGACACAGTCTTTATGGTCCTGCCCCACTGCATACATACAACACATACCAACACATTCTGTTCACAATGTGAATGTGTTGGTATGTTTTGCTTTCTTAATGTGGTGTGGGATAGGATCTGAGAGTTAATGGGTTTCAGGAAGTGTAACTGTTCTCTGTGACTTGCTGAGATGTTTTATGTAGATAGTTTCGTTGCACAAGTGCTCAGCAGTTTTTGTCTGAAAAAAGAGTCTTGACCTGTTTCAGTACAGACAGTTCATATGAGAGGAGAGCTAACTGCTGGAGAGGTTTTCACAAGGCTCCACATCACATCCATCTTTGTGCACAGTGAAGGCTGCAGCCAAAGGTTACTGTGTTGGTTGTTCTGTGGACAGAGGTTTATCTCCTTTGTGCTTTACAAAGCTGTACTCAGTATCAAATTTGATTCTTTCACACTATGTAACTTTGGGCCCCGAGTCAGGAACACGTACGTAACATTTGCATAAACGTCTGTTAACTGCTCCCAACTATAGATGCTGTTAGCTAATGTTAGCTCAGTTTGTTAGCTGGGCTGCCCGGCCTGTGAGCTGAGAGCATGTTAGTGTTTGTACCACAGGCAATTTTGGACAACCAAAAAGAAGAGGAGGTTTTTATGCCCAGGGAGTGAAGCTGGTGTTATGCCAGAACCGGAGCCGGGTGTGCGGGCTATGTAACTGGGTTTAGCAGCTTCTTTGGACATGTTTATACCACAGTGGGATTACACTCTGAATCTGGGGCCACTAAATTACAAAAGTATTGATTTGTATGTGATGTTGCTTTAAACTGAAAATAGCTGCGACAATCATTATGTGCACATTGATTCTAATATTGACTTCAGGTTCTGTAGTCCAGCTCTAATACTTCTGCTCTCAGTCAATGACTAATAAAAGCAAGTTGTGACTTGGCAGTCTGAAACAAACGCTGTGTGACCTTTGAATCCTGTCTGCTGAAATCCAACCAACATGAAGGGGGAGGTGGTGGTGGTGGTGTTGTATTAGTCTTCACTGTAGCCAAAGAGACAGTATTGGCATGTGTGAAGAGACGTAACCACAGTGATGAAAGTCTCTGTTACTGACTGAGGATCACTCTCCTCCTACCTGAACCAACGTCCTGGTCTGTCCTGAAGCTGAGGGTCTGTGTTTCTTAACAGTTCGTTGTGCTGATCTGTAAATTGTTTTTTAACTGCTTCAATGATGCTTATCTAGTGCGTTTAATGCAAGGAAAGATCCGATTATCATCACACAGCCTTCTTGGCAGTCCCTGTTCATTCCTGAGGGAATATTTGCTGTTTAGTCTCTCAGCTGGATTCAATCAGCAGCACATACAGTTATGGGAAAGCTTTAGAGTCTCAGCCACTGTCCTCAAACCAACACAAGCACTCCAACAAAACACGCACGGTCGCCCAGAAAAATATTGAACCTGGCTGACCTTCTGCCTCACAATCATCAATGAGTCCTGTGATTATTTTCCAGACTTGCTAAAGTATCTCATGGTATTATAACCCGCTGTGCAATGTTTTGCTGTCTCATAAGCTGTTAAGCTCATAAAACCAAACTGAAACAAACTGGACTTTCTGGATCTTCTTGATACCTGTAGCAACACGCCCACAGTAACACGGCCCTTTGCATTTTTAAAACATTTATTTTCATAATGTGTCCATGGAGTCTTTGCTGGCCAAAGAGTTAATGAGAGTCTAAATCAAAGAGACCAACAACTGGTATCACCACTTCACTTCAAACCCAGCTAGATGACCACACCAACCTCAGGTTTCATACAAAGTCTTAAATGTTTGGAAAATGTTCTTTTCAAGGTTAGGAATATGCTTGAATTTGAATATAGTCCTTGAAAAATGCTTGAATGCTGTGTAACATGATCTGGTGTTTCATCGACACAATCACTCATGTCAACCAAACATCTCTTAATGTTTGAAATGAAACAACTCTGTCATTAGAAATTAACAAGCAAAGTGACAAAATACATCACCAGCGAATCCAATCAACCAAGCTGTTGGTGTCCTGCTAAAGACAGATGTGTGTATAGGAGGAACCACATTATTTATTAAGGCCTAATTACCGTATTGTCGATCTTTACTTTTGCTGACTTTTTGTATTCGCAGATTATTTATGTGTGTTGCTTCTTCTGTTGTTGTACTGTTTTTCAGTTGTGTGGAAATCTCCAGCTGTGTCATGTGATTGGACTGGAGTTTTGACTGGAAAACTCGAAATTAGCTTGCCAGCTTTGTTATACCAGCTATGTGGATCTCTCATATTAGGCTTAGTGAGAGACTTTTGAACTTGCTTTGTGTTTTTAAGCTCCTAATCTGAGTATCTGCTCTTTTCTTACTTTGAAGTGGATTTTTTGGACCGTGTACTGATGGATGAGACTCATAGGAGCAGTAAGAGTGTGTCTTGTACATGGAAGCATTCTAATGAATGTTTGAACATTGTGTATTTTCCATGGCTGTGAGCATCAGCTGCTTTTCTGCAGTTACTGTCACTGAATAAAAGCAGAGGTCATGTGACTGAGGAGGACTGTGGAACATCTTAATTGCTTTGAGTTTTGCACAGACCTCTCTCTGGTGGTCACTTTGTATTCTCTACAGGCCTCAATTAAGATTTGTATTGAGTCCTGGATCCATTGAAAATGCTAGCAAGGGGCAGCTTCATACATGCTGTCACACAGTGAGCTTCAGCCTGGTGGAATTCTTCCCCTAAACCCCCACCCTGCTCTTCTCTCAGCTGCTTTGTTTCCCCAGTTTCAGGATGGGAATGGGTGCTGGAGGAGTTGAAGGTGATTGAGGCAGAATGACACCAGTGAATGGAAGCAGGGCTCTCGGGTGACGGGCCTTGCTCATGTCTTTTATCCTCGGCAGTGAAAGGATATGGAGGGTAGAATCTCAGTCCGCTGTGTGCCAAGCTTTCCCAGTCTTCAGTGAAGTGGCCCAGTACACAGCCCAGGTGTCAGTCACTGAGTCTGCCATCGAGCCTGATGCTGCATCTCAATGACCTCACACAAAAGTAGACAGGAGGAGGCCTGTGAAACTGGGAGCCATGAAAGAAGTGAGCTGGCAGGAGGAGAAATGCTAGCTGGGGTGTATATAGTTAAGCTGGCATCTTTTTTTCACCGTAACACCGCAGAAATGTATGGCCACTGAATGGGCTCATGAATATGAATGAAAGCAAGTCTGCGCTAACATGAAGCTATAGGAAAAATTATCCAAACAAACCAGAAGCTTTTGAATCAGGCAGCGTGTTGTTGTGTTTGACCTCCTCTGTGGGGTTCAGGCCCGCTACTTGAATTTTAGGCAGTCAGAAGAGTTCCTCGGGTTCCATAAAAAAGTCTTAAACATTTGGAAAGTGATGTTTTCAAGGTTATGAATACGCTTGAATTCCATCAGAGCCTGGTGTTTCATCGACACAATCACTCATGTGAACCACAAAACTCCAAATATTTGAAATGAAATGATTGTGTCGTTAGAAATTAAGCAAAGTGAGTAAAAAATTTAGATGTGATTATAAAAGCTGGAAATTTTTGATCAATGCTTGAAAATAAAAACTGTAACCAGTGCTGCACAGGAAACCACCCAGCACATCTAATTGAATTCCAGGCAGTCATAAGAGTTCCATCATCCAAAAAGATGTTTCCATGGTAACACATTCTTTGTTTTGTTTTTTTAATTATGAGGAAAATCTTTGTTAAACGTTATCTCATGACACTTTTCATACATACGCTTTATAATATTATTTACAGAGAACCAACAGTTCCACCATGAGCGAGCACTTGGTGATGGTGGCGAGGAAAAACTTCCTTTTAACAGGCAGAAACCAGGTAGAACGGGACTTGTTTGAGAAATTTGAGATATTCCTGAAAGTAGTAATAATGATAATAATAAAAGTAGTATTTGTAGACCATAGCAGCAGTCTCAACCAATCGCTGATCTAGGCATAGCCACAATCCATGAGAACCTGCGAGATGAGGGAGCACAAAAACTCCAGAGAAGAAACTAAGTTAGTAACATACATTAATGAGACAAAGAAGAGCCCAGTGCATCATGGGAGGTCCCCCGGCAGTCTAGTCCTATGGCAGCATAACTAAGGGATGACCTGAGCCAGCCCTAACTATAAGCTCTATCGTAAAGGAAAGTCTTAAGTCTACTCTTAAGAGTGTTGACTGTGTCTGCCTCCTGAACACAGAATGGTAGTCCTCAGAGACTTATAAGAGCAGCCCGATAACAAAGGGTTACAATAGTCAAGTCTAGAAGTAACAAATGTGTGGACTAGTTTTTCTGCATCTGCCTGAGGCAGGATGAGTCTGATTTTTGCGATGTTATGTAAGTGGAAGAATGCAGTCCTCGAAAGTTGTTTGTCCATTCTATGTATTTCTATTCAGTGCCTCTATCAGAGTTATCTGCATGGTAAACCCAGCACACCGTCAGTCTCTGCTTGAGTTTCATTCCTCCCTAACTGTGTGATGAAGCATTTTCTCAATGACTCTAGTCTCCTTCTATCATGTCCTCTCTCTGTCCTCCACCCACCCTCTAGTGTCCTCTATTACTACTACTTCCTGCCATGTTTTCACCCCCCGGTGTTTCCCCACAACGAGCCACATGATTGGGTGAACTGGCCTCCTCGCGACTCACATTTACAGTAAATTTAATTGTGCCTCCTCGTTAACTTGTTAAGCTTCCCGCGCTGAATGAAGGGGGAGTCCAGGAAGCACGTGACAAAGGCTCTTCCTGAATCGGCTTGTGTTGTATGCTGAACTGAAGTAAATGCCCACCGGTATGCACGTTGGCTCAGTATGTATCTCTGCATGCTAAAATGTCCAAATAATCAGTGATCATTCGTTTGAAGCAGAGGATTGTGGGTGTCTGGGATGGTGCTGGCTGGATTGCTTTTCCCAAAGAGATGTGACTCGTCAAGCGGTGCCAAAAATGACAGAGTCATGAGTTGTAATTAGTGTGAGTGCATGTTTGGGGAGTGTGGTGTTGGGATGTTGAAGAGTCATAATGACAAACTTGAGTTTATGTTTATAGCACCTCTGTAGACTGAGTGTCACAAAATACTTCACACATCCATAAAAACAACTCGGTGCGACTGTCACACACAAAACCTGCACAGACTACAAAACTTTCTACGAGAGACACAAAAGAACTGAATCCCAGCTGTGCCCAAGTGTCCTTGGGCAAGATACGGAACCCTAAATTGCTCCTGAAGGCTGTGCCATCGGTGTGTGAATGTGATGAGCAGTTGACACTTTGCATGAAAGTGTGTGTGT
This sequence comes from Protonibea diacanthus, assembly GCA_028641955.1. Taxonomy (NCBI): domain Eukaryota; kingdom Metazoa; phylum Chordata; class Actinopteri; family Sciaenidae; genus Protonibea; species Protonibea diacanthus. Next base: position 2,263,759 of record CM053986.1, read on the forward strand.
GTGTGTGTGTGTGTGTGAGAATGTGATGTATAGCGTAAAAGAGCCTAAAAGAGTGATCAGAAGGCCATTAGGGTTAGGGTGCAGTTTATTACAGTACAGTGGTTGAGGCTGTGACCTTGCTGGTCAAACATCACCAACGTTGAAGTCCACATGATGCAAATCTGCTGCCACCAGGAGCAAAAGTTTTATTCACCCCCTCGATCGGTTCATGTGTATGTGTGACCAGAGCCTAATGCCAACACAGCAGCCAATACAACCATAAAGCAGGCCTGTCTGTGTCACAGTCCACGTTGCTGATGGACCTGATGTTAATAGACAGTATATCGGCTGTTCTGTGGCCTTAGGGCCACCAAAAAAGCTGGTTCTTTTTTTGGGTTTGACTTTGACTGAGTGACAGACTGTAAGCCCTGCAGCAGACCTAAGAGACCCGATGGGAACTGTCCTGTATTTCTCAGTCAGCCAGTACAGTGAAGTCACTGGGAGTCTTTCTGCAGCGTCAGGTAAACAAAGAATAATAGTTGTGCGGTCAGGAGGACACAAACAATAGCAAAGCACTGTGTCATGGCATGATTAACACTTCCAGCCTCCTAACTATTGGTGCGTTCACGGTCTGTTTTTACCACCAGGAAAATTCAGAGGTTCATGATGCCGACTTTCACAATGTGCTTTGTGATGTTGTACATCAATACATGTTTGACAAGAGGTTAAACCACAGCTGCTCTGTCATCAACACTGTCTTTGAACAGTTTAAACAGACTGTAACAGTGGAGTTAATGCCCGGACTCCAGACACCTCGCAGTGTCTTGATCCAGTTTATGGGATGTATTTAGAGTATGATATTTCCTGAGGACAGAGAGAAGGCTGTTTATCTAACACATTCATCGGGGGGCAGGTCTCACTCAGCTTCCGAAATATTTGTATTGCAGGAGATCACAGCGGAAAAGGGGTTTGCCCTTTACTTCCAGAACCAGATCCAAAGAGCAGATGTTCTTGCCAAAATCAGCAGGTTGTGCAGGGGTGGAATATTTGCTTTTGGAGCAAGTTTGTCTTCTGAAGGTCAAGTGCTTCTAGTCTGAGCTTCAAAGCAGAGAATATTACCTCCCCTCTGTAACAGATTTGATCTCTGACCCAAGTGAAAATGCAACCTCACTCTTTGTACAGCTTTGTGTACTCTATGTATACTCTATATAATCTATCTGCCTATCAGTCTGAATGTGTGTATTGAAAAAGGGCGTGTATAAAAATAGCTACAATAACTACATGGGTTAGCTGTAAAAACCCTCAAATTAAAGTTGAAACCTGGCACATAAACCTCACAATCATTGTTTTATTTCAGATCCGATGAGTCAAACCAGCACAATGCATGTTACTGCTCCGCTGAGCTGCTTGTTGAACAGGCAGTGTTGAGGATGGTTGCTGTGATCGGGTAAATTTGAGGAAAATACCAGAAGAACGTGCTCATGTTGGAAGAGAAAAAAGCAGCCAGGGTTGGGTTTCTCTTCTCATCCAGACTTCCTTCCTCAGAGCAATCAAATGGGTGTAGGTCTATGTGTCATGTCCCACTTTCTGTACAGGCACAGTCACATCAGCTGCACGCTGTAAATTCCTCTTTGGGTGGAATAAGCCCGCTGGTGTAAATTTGACAACACAGGTTCATGTGTAGTTCAGGTCCGTGAGCAGGCTGGCAGCTGCCAAGTGTTGACAGAGTGGTGACAGTGTTTTCAGATGGGTGTAAAGATGAGGCCACTTATATCCACTTAAATATGGTGTTTGGTTAAAGGTATTGTGGTTTAGAGGCTCCATGAGGAGATATCTCTCGGATCATCTGAACTTGAGCTGAACTCTTCTCTTCACACAAACAGGAAGCTGCTTTCATTTCATTTAATTACACCAATTCTTTTCTTTTTTTTTTCTACGTAGGTATCGTTCAACGTGAGCGTGGAGGCAAGGGGCTGCCCTCCCCGCGGCGCTGACCAGAGCTTCACCATCAAGCCGGTGGGGTTCAAAGACCGCCTGGAGGTGGTTGTCGACTATCAGTGTGACTGCGGCTGCAGTCGGACGGCACAAACCAACAGCAGCATCTGTAGTTCTATAGGTATTTCACCTCACATGATGTTTTTTATATTGACTTCTGCACATTTTACCTGGATTTACAGGCAGCTGAATGTTAACCATAATACAAATAATAGCCATAATCAGATTAGAAGAACCTGTTTTAAATAATATTTTATTTAATTTCTAAGAGTAGGTTGAATCCATTCTAAAGAAGAGATTAGGAGTGTTAGAAGTGTCAATAGAGTAAATTAATGATGTAATAATACATTTTTCTCCAAATAATCCACAAATTTGTCTGTATTGATTTTAAACATTAGAAATCTGATTTCAGAAGTATCATTCCAGTTTACAGTTTATCCTTTGTGACTGTTTTATGTTTCACAAACCTAGTAAGAGAAATGCATAATTACCATCTTTATAGTGTTGTTTAATTAAATAATATAACATGAGAGGGTGTGCTATATCATCATTATTGGCACGACAGTGATAGTCTCATTGAACGGCCTGTGTATATTAGCCGGCCTTTTGTCTTTCAAAAATAACATTTCCTCTGCAGCCACCAAACTGTTTGATCTCCAACGTGTTGCACACAAAGGAGGCAGCACCTGTGTTACTGAGGCGGCCTAACAGCAAATTAAAGAAGGTTGATTTATATATTTCATAATAGGAGGTCATAGTCTCTGTAGGCCCGCTGTGGCTCATGATTTATTTCATGAATAAAAATGTAATATCCTAATTTTACCTTTGAAACATAGAACAAAACATTTTTCAGATTTATTTATTTATTGTAGCTGATAATTCTGATGATTATGTTATGATAATTAAACTAATGTTCTTTAATGAATATAATTCATGGTGCTGTTTATACAGGTGATGCCTTATGGAGCTACATTAGGGTCAAAAGTTTTGTACTCGAAAACATAAAATCTGAAACTGAAATTCCAAGTTTTGATCTTGAATTTTGAAAAATACAGCAACGTGTTCAAAATAAAAATAAGTGTGTTATAGGTAAGCCTTATAGCCATGCAGGATATTCGTGCATGGTGTGCACAAATAGTTGAAGTTAGTCACTCTGACAATCATGTGGTGAGGCCGAATCGTTTTTAGATCCTACATTCCCTGAAGGCATCGTGCTGTCTGTCATGGTTCCACACCCTTCTCAGTTGATGCCACGCCCCTCCACGCTACATTTGGGTCAAAAGTCTGAACCTGGAAAAGACAGATCTGAAACTGGAAAAGACAGATCTGAAACTGAAAAAGACAGATCTGAAACTGGAAAAGACAGATCTGAAACTGGAAAAGACAGATCTGAAATTGAAAAAGACAGATCTGAAACTTTTTTTTAACTGTAAAAAAATAAGATTTGAATCTGAAAAGATAAAACATGCAACTGAAAGAAAACTATGAAAGTGAAAAATTAAAATAAATAATTTATTCAAAAGAATTACCACAGTTGATCCTAACTGTATTTAACTGAGGGAAAAAAATGTGTACACTTATTTTTATTTTGAACACGTTGCTGTATTTTTCAAAATTCAAGATCAAAACTTGAAATTTCAGTTTCAGATTTTATGTTTTCAAGTACAAAACTTTTGGCCCTAACGTAGCTCCGTAATACCTTGTTTGTGTGCAGCATGCCAGAGATCAAGCAGTTTAGTTTATTGTGTAGTTGAATGTTGAAAGACTAGGCCCACTAATGTACACAAGTGCCTCTGTCCTGACTGCAATAATGACGATAAACCACTCTCTCATGTAATATTGCACATTCAAACTGCATAAATCAAAATCTTCTTGCAGGAGAAAGTTTTGAAAGCAGGGAAACATAAAAATGTAAAAATCAGCTCCTGTTTTGTTGGTAAAAACCAAAAACCATGAGCTTTGTTAATCACACAGGACTGTCCTGCTTCCTGTAGTCTGAAACTTTGAAGGAAGTTGAACACCTCAATCAGCGTCGTCAGACCTGCTATTTTAACTTCAGAAACCGAGGAAGACTCCTACTTTTCCCCGATTAATTGACTACTTTGTTTGGCATGATTATGGAGAGGTTCTCTCGTGTGGTAGCTGTTGTTGAGATAATGACGGCCATCAAAGCCAAAATTATACTCCTAACCATATTTTTAAACTTGAGCTGTATAGATATTTGAAGTGGAGGAGTTATATCAGTTATCATCCTGTAGGAATAGATAAAATTATAACTTTTTAGATGTAGTGTCTGAAATGGAAAGTCAAGAAACACTCAAACGTGACTGGAAACATTTCAGATTCAGGAATTACTGAACTCTCCTAAGACCTTTAAATGATAGTCAGGCTGAAGAGTCCTGCAGAATCAGTAAATAAAAGGACGTATAAATCTATAATCAGTCAGTAGAATGAAGTATCTGCTGTGCTTGCAGGTACTTATAACTGCGGGACTTGTCACTGCGAGCCGGGATACCTGGGCGCCCGCTGCGAGTGCCAGGAGGGCGAGGCCAGCAGCATGTACCTGAGCGCCTGCCGGGAAGCCGAGGGCAAGCAGATCTGCAGCGGGCGAGGAGAGTGCAGCTGCAACCAGTGCCTGTGCTACGAGTCCGAGTTCGGCAAGATTTACGGCAGCTTCTGCGAGTGCGACGACTTCTCGTGCGCCCGGCACAAAGGCATCCTCTGCTCAGGTATGACCGTCAGGACTTCTGGGTTCAAACTCTGCTGTCAGGGTGATGTTGAGTTGCTGTGCTGGTAGTGAAGTGGCAGTTGGAAGTGCAGCTGTACCTCCCTGCACTGATGAGAATACAAGCTGACATCAAACACACTGCCAGCTCTTCAGATCTGTCGTGGGTTATAATTAAAAATTAAAAATAATGCACACTGATGATGGTGAGTCATGTTTCCGTACCTGCTCTGGGTGTGTCTCTGTGGTTTTGCCCTCTCCTGGCTACACTATGACTGACCCAGCTTTTTATTTAGTGAGCGAGCTGAAACAGTCACCTGCAGGGCTGCTGGCTCGGCTCCCAGAAGAAGCTCTGAGGAGCAGCTGCAATAGTATTTTAGATGTTCAGCTTGTGTTTTGCTTCTCGGAGGGGCCTTGATTTTGGATGACACTTGTCTTGGATCTCTCAAGGACTGGAGGGAGATGGAGAGATTTGTTTACCGGAATAGAAATCTATATGAGTCAGATTTAGCACTGTTGTGAGGCAGATTAAAAACAAAGAACGTTGAGATTTTATGGTGACCCTCAGGGCTTTGTGGCCTTTAATTATCCATGTTTTGCCATCCTGAGGCACGATTCACATGACTTCCAACTTGAAGTTCTTTTGCTCTCGCTGAGCCGTACCTCGGTATAAACGGCAGGTTTTGGCTCGGAGTTTCTGGTTAGCTACACCACACAGGCCGAGGCCATTGTGTTCCCAGAACATCGGGTCCAAGACTCTGCTTTCTGGTGTGAGGCCTCCTGGCCGGAGGGAGGGAGGGAGGGGTGAGGTGGGGGGGCACTGGCTCATCCCCAAGCCAACGGCTGTTCCAGTGAAACCACAGAGAGCGCTTTGTGACAGTGGGGCCAGCTTTGGCGCGATCCCCTCACACAATGCCTGCCTCTATTTATCTGTATCCAGCAGAAAGAGAAGTCTTCGTTTGAGACGCACTGAGTCCACACATGCAGAATGGCTGTTTGTTTGTGCCATCATCCATACGCAGTCATTAAATCTTAACAGTCCGCTACCTTCTGCTGCTCCCTTCTCTTCCCTTCTTTTCTCAGCGTGGAACATTAATGAGTTCCTAATGATACCAAACGGTACACCTCCTCCACACTGTCCTCCCCTCGCTCCTCACAGTCTGTCAGTTAATTATCGTGGAGTGCCCTGTGCGAGGCGTGCCCGCACGTTTCTGTAAGCCCACTGCAAAAGCTATTGAGGTCTGCTCAGAGCCTCTCGGCGAGCACAAGTATCTTGTAAATAGTTTTGTGCTGCACCTGGATTGGTCACACTCCAGCGAAGGCCTGCTCATTCGTAGTCTTTCGTCTGGGAAAGCCTTCAGACTGACAAACCGCCGAGAGGCGCAGCAGATTTTATTAAAGAGGAAATCAGCTGGCAGGGTATCCTCTGCGTTTGCTTTTTTTCTCCTCGTCTCCTTGAATGTCTGAAAGGAGTTTTCCCATGGAGCGCACAGAGCTGCAGTCTGTGAATGCTGGTTCAGAGAGTGGCACGGATCAGGTTTGGTGTCAGATGTTGAACTTGTGATATTTCTTGTCCTGGAAACACGAGCTGCTGAGCAGTTAGACCATAAACCTCACTGACTGTTCGCTCCTGTAGCTCAGCTTTTTAGTTTACCACAGTACGTCAGTTAACTAAACACAGACAGCATGTCACACATGATCAGTATGCTGTCATACATACAGTCTGACATGGTGTCCTGATTGTTGTTCTTATTATCACAGACACACATTTCAAAACAAACCACCTTAAGGCTGGGCTTCACTTCACATATGTTGGCACCATACACACATACAGTGTAAACATACCTGCTACTGGTGTGGTATCTACTACTACTTACCTAAAGGTCAAGAGGTCCAGCTCTGTCCCGGACTGTCCTCTAGACTCCATAGAGGATGTTAGCAAAGCTGACATCATCATGAACAACTCCTCTCACCTCCTGCATCAGACTGTGGAGGCCTTAAACAGCTCCTTCAGCAACAGACTGTTACTCCCACCATGTAAGAAGGAGCTCTACCACAGGTCCTTCATTCAGACAGCTGGCACACTCTTTAACGCCACCAGTGTACATGGGCTGCTGTGACAAGTGAGTTTCCCCGGTGTGGGATCATTAAAGTCTGACTTCTTCTTCATCTTAAAACAAACCACTTTGAGGTCGGCCATCACTTGACATACATGCTAATATAGATGAAATGAAACGTATACAGTATGTGGACCTGCATCATTTGTACTTACACGATTTCTAACTATGGCAGTCAGCCGACATCCACCTCCTTGTAAAAATAGTTGTCAGTCTTGTGTTCCATCGCATGCACATGTTTGACTTTTTGGAACCACTGAGCAATCACAGGCTTCATCTAATTAACAGGAATGATTTTTCTCACAGCCTAAATGGTTGATCCAGGTAAAAATGTTTTGAGAATTTTCTCCATCTCTTTGACATTGTTCGCAAATGTTTTTACAGGCCAAAATACCAAAATATAACAGTCACCAATCATACCTACCAATCATAAGTTTCTCCAGTGTCGGCACAGTTGTTTTAAAGGGGTTTTCCTTTAGCTCACCTGATAGAGTGTACGCCCCGTGTACAAAGGCTCAGTGCAGACATAAACTGTCCTGAAGAACCTCATTTTTACCTTCAAATCAAACTTTCATAGCTTCTCAGCTTCCTTCTGCTTGTTTCTCATAAGACATAATCGTCCACTTTAAATGCTGTTTTGACTGTTGACTTACCGACATGTCTTCATGTCTCTGCATGTTTAATGTATGTTAAAATGCTCAGACTTGATCATCTCATTGTCTTTTTATGTGATATTTTCTCCTTCCTGTTCGTACTCGATAACACTTTGAGCTCTAATCTGTCAGCCTGTGTTCGTCTTTGCCCCCCCTCCTCCTCCCCCTCCTCCTCCTCCTCCTCCTGGCCTTATTTAATTGTCCTGCCTGGATCAGAGACGTTGACATGTCAGATGTTTGACTGTTAAGATTTCATCCAGCCGTGCTCACACAGCTGTGTGTGTGTGTGTCTGCACAAATTAAATAGGTGTGTATGTGTCGCAGTGACACAAGGCAGCCAAACCGGCCAAAACCACCAGATCACTCAGCTCCCCAGTGAGCCTGTGAGTTTTATGCTGGTGCTCCCGGAGCGTTACTGCAACGCTCAGCAAATGCTTGTTAGATGGAAGAAGAAGCCAAAAAGGATGTCGAAATTTTTTATTTACCACTTTTTATTTTTACTCCGGGTGAAATGTGTCAGTGAAATCTGCTGCAATCAGCTCCTTCCATCAGCGACTCAAAACAAGATGTTTTCCTTCTTCGCCTTATTCAGCTGGTGTTACAAGATGTTTGTGCGATGCTCGGCTGTGATAAGTTATCTCTGCAGCGGCTCAGGTAAACTCACTGATGCTGCTGAATAGATGTGCTTACTGCTGCTTTTCATCATAAAGGCCTCTGAGCTGTTGTAGACCTGTAGTGACTGACTGAAGAACTGCTCTTCTATGATGTTTCTTTATTTGTTTATTTAAAAGGATCCCCATTAGCTTACGCCAAGACGACAGCCAGTCTTCCTGGGGTCCAGACAGTAATATTTAATAGAGCACAACAGGCATTCACTCTCAATATATATAAATATATATAAAAATGTAAGAAAAAACATTATACAGTCATGTATCACATAACCCAACCACACTCAAATAAGATGATGATATAATTAAGGTGTTGATATCAAATACATTCTTTTTTTTTTGAGATTTTTTTGGCCTTTTCAAGCGTTTATTTTGATAGAAACAGCTGAAGAGTGACAGGAATGCAGGCAGAGAGAGATGGTGAATGACGTATGGGAAAGAGCCACAGCTCACAGCAAGGACTGAGCCCTCGCACATGGGGCGGCTGCTCCACCAACTGAGCTAAACAGCTCCCCAATATCAAATACATTCTTAATCTTCTTTTAAAACCCACCTTTCTCTTAATTTCACGAAGCTCACCTGGAAGACTGTTCCAAAACACAACTGACCTACAAAATACTGACATCTTCACAGAGTCAGACTGAGGTAGTTTTAGAGTAATCAGTCCACTATTCCCCCCTAGTAAATTATATTATTATAAAAGAATTCAGGAGACTGAGTATTAATTTTCCTATGCAAGTATATTAATACATTAACACATAGTTTATCAACATTTTATATTTATATATATATATATTTCATCATTATATGGCCAAATGTTCGTTTTTACATTTTTATTTTTCTCTGTGCAACACTTTGACTGGGTCTGTATAAATGAATAAAGTTTGAGGCTGAGTTCCAGATCAGATTACCGTTGACCAAGCAGCAACCTCCATGTCTAGGAAATTAAGCCAGTGCAGAAGTGCCAAAAACTGCAGTTCCTCAAACATCTACTTGAGACTGGCTTCAGATGTCCAACTTCACAGCAGAAATAAACATGTTTACAGCCTGGTACAAAAAACAGTTTTGGTCTCTGTAGCTAATTTCCCCGTTCATGACAACTGTACTGAGCGTGAATTTATATAAAACTCACCTGTTCAAATGATATTAAGGCTTAAAATTCTGCAGAATTGTGTAGACACTTTGAAATTTGACTCACTTCTGTAGCCAGCCTCAAGTGGACATTGAGGGAACAGCAGTTTTTGGCACATTTGCTTCACATTATAACCACAAAGGTTGCTGCTTGGTTCCTCACCTGTGGTCATGAACTCTGGCTTTGAGAAAGATTTCCAGGCACAAATGGCTGACATTTAGTTTCCTTTGCTGAATGTCTGTCCAGACATGACCACAAGGCATGCAGACAGAGTCCTTTGAGGAGCTTTTAGCATCTGATCAGGACGTCTGCCTGTGGTGGCTTTACTTGGAGGAGGTCCTAGGGAGACCCAGAACCCACGTGAGAACCTGTTTGAGCTGCTCTCTGATTCCTGAAGGAGGAGCTGGAGCAGCCTTCAGGAGAATGTAAAGCACTTTCGTTTAATCTGCCTCTAAATGTTGCTTTCTATAGAGAATGTCATGTAGCATTGTTTTGGTACGGAGCTATAACTAGCAGCTCTTGTTCTTTTTATTCTGAACTAAACCAGGATGAGTAAACAGAAGCAGCCGCTGCAGGAAATCTAAAATGAGTCGCTCTGTGCAGCATATGTTTCTAAAAATGCTGTTTCACACAGCAGATGTGATCTATGAAGGATATGTGAAGGAGCTGTGGATGGAAGCAGGAAGCTGGGAGAAGGGCACAGTGTATCTGGGGTCACGTGACCTCTGCTGGACGACTGACTGTCTCTGAATGTTCAGTAATCTTATCCCTGCCTCCGCCTGTCCTCGTGTTTGTCTGTATCTGTCCATGGACTCTGATCTTCAAGGTGAATGACGTGCAGCTGAACGACTGTTGAGCCTCAGCTCATGAAAAGTTTACATTTTGGACATACAAGGTTTCCTATGTTAGTTTATGGTCCGGCTGTAAACTCTTCCTCCTCAGACGTACAGTATGTTTATCATTATGAGTTGGGCTCTTCTCTCCAGTCCTGCAGTGAGTCTTGACTTCCTCGTCCTCCTGCCCCCCTGACCCATATCTCCAGCGCCAGCTCTGCAGCTGCTTGTAAATAATGATCTAAGCGCTCAGCAGTCTCTGGTTGCCAGAAATAGCATAGCTTTATTATCCAGAGTTGCACAAACCTTCTTTTAATCCATAAATAAAAGTTTTGTCCCAAAGCTGTGTGTGTGTGTATGGACACCATGTGTAAGTCTTTCTATAGGGAAAATGGGAACATGTGTGTTCATTCATGCTGTTATTCGTGCTGAGCAGAACAGGAACATAAAGTGCCTTTAAGGTTTCAGGGCGGATCAGTTTTGTTGGTTAAGAACAAGAGATGAACTTTCTTTGCTTTCTAACAGTCTGACAGGAAGAGACAGCAGAGAGGTTTGAGGTGTTTCTACATGTTGAAACACTCCTCAAAGTTTTACTATTAAGAAAATATGTGCAGCTTCAGCTTCAGGACTGCTGAAACAGAAGAACTTGTATTCCTATAAGTATCTCTGATCTACACACGGACTGTTTTCTTCAACACGGCTCAGATTCACGCTGAGAGGCTCACACAGCAGACACAGATGCTGCTTGTGGTAGGATTGCAAACTGTCTTGGTTTAATGTCAGGACTTCATTAAAACGAGACGGTTTGTTGTTCTGAGAAGATTAAAGTGTTTCCTTCACTGTACTGCAGACATGAGCAGCAACTTGTCAGTGAAATGATTACCAACTCTAACGAATATTCTGCACTGAGTTTATCAAATTGATGCTCACAATGCCATATCATGTTAGGAGTATCTTGTTTTATCTTGTGTCTCATGGTCCAATGAAGTCGTGTTTCAGCTCTGTTTTCCTGCAGCTCCGAGTGTGTGAAGTGTGTTAGAACTAGTGGCTGTGGTTCACATTGGAGTTTTATGTGTCATTACTTGAACATGCAGCAATTAGTTGGTCTGGTCTTCGTTAACGTTTGGCTGACACACAGGCAGTCTGAAGATCACTCGCAACAGCAAAGTCATTACTGCTGAAATCCAACGTGCACTAATACTGCGTTCCATGGAATTCACAGGATCGTACTACACTCTCATTTAGAGAATGTGATCTCCACAGGTCTTTAACCTGGCCTCTGTTAGTTACACACCCACACAATAAGTCTGATTCTGAATCGATTCCCAAAAAGCTGTTCTAAATGTTGGTCAATAACGTGATGTTAAAGGAATGGAAAAAGCTGGGAACTGATCTACAGCACACACCTGTAGTTGTAGTTCATCTTCTGATAATGTAGCAGTTTTTTTTTATTATTATTATTATTAAAGACCAAATAATTGCCTTTAGGAAACAAACATGAAGTCATATTTTCTACCTCGTCATACCTTGTGAACAGGAAAGAAGATAGACTGGCCGTCAATCAAGTTGTAGTAAACTACAAGAAAAGGACAAATCAATATTTGTGGACGGTTACTGACTGCGGATGAAAGTCACACCTTCAGCTCAGGAATAGATTTCAAATTTAGATACATTTTTAATCAACTCTTGACCCCCAAGAATCAAAATCAGATTGTGACATAACAAGAGATTTACACCACGACGAGTCTGAAACTACAATTACATCGGCCATGATCAACAATTAGACAAAGAAATAATTGATATGTAAATGATATTAATTCTGTGTAGGCAGCACAATGGTTCAAACACGACTGCCGGCTGGGGCCTTCCTGTGTCTGGGGAGTTTGTGGGTTCTAGTCGGGTACTCTGGCTTCCTCCTACAGTCCAGTTTCATGCAACATGCAGGTTAATTCGTGACTGACTCTTGAATGAAAAAGAATTGATTCTGCATCTAGGGTGTGAAAGTTAAAAGACAAAAATCTGTCTCTGTCAGCATCAGGTGATTGATTGCAGCTTACTATGACTGAAAGTCACAGATGTTCTTAACTGTTCCCTGTATGGCAGTTACACCCATGTTGTGTATTCTGATATTGCTGTAACTTTGAAAACACTCCAGACTGCTCCCCAGTCAAAGAAAAGTAGGCATGTGTGTGACTGCGCTCGCTGAGCAGCACCTGACAGTCGGCCCTCAGACCCCGAGGTAAAACAAACACCGGATGACTCCTCCTCCTTCTGCTCGCAGCTCTTTGAGACTTGACTGAACTTGACCACTGCAGACAAAGATCTCATGTTTCTGCGGTGAAATCCTCCTCATCCAATGCCACACCCTGATCCCACCGCTGTGTGCACACTAATAAAGTTCTTTAGAAACTCACAGGTGTTTCTTTGCACTGTATGTTTGAGGTCTCTGACACGATCTGATTTCATTTGTGTGCACACGGAGCTGAAACGGGCAATAAAAGAGGTTGAGGAGAGGTCTATATGAAAAAGTCACCTGACAAAGACATGTTTGCACTTCCACCAAGTGAAAAGTGCTGGCAGTGTTTGGTTCTCAGGTTGTTGGCTCAGCAGCTGCTTTCACGGCTAATATTGAAGCCTGTCTGGCTTTTGGCCAGCTCAGCCTCTTGGGTGGTTCTTCAGCATGAAGAGTCCCCCAGAGGTTCCCAGGATTTACATCCTTAAAGCTCAGCAGTTGACTGTGATTGTTTCAGTGGGATGGGGAAAGAAAATCACAGCTACCTGCTCAATGTTAGGTACACGCTGCGGCGTCCACAGTGTGTTGAACAGGGTGCTGAAAATAAACAAAGGAGGGCTCCTGAATTCAGCTTTTTGTTGAGTATGTTTCACCTGGTTAACAGAGTGGAGCATTTAGCAGCTTAAAAGACAGATTTTTCCCTCCGGAATGGGTGGAGACCAAAAACAGAGCTAAAAGAGAGAGAATATTTGACTTTATTGGATCCATCAGGTCATCAGTAAGATGTGTACAAATGAATACTAATTTTGCAACTGCTAGATGAGTAAAGACGCAGCTGTAATAATCTTACAATGTCAGTGTTGTTTCTGTCATGTCAGCGTCCAAAAGTGGCTCAAAGTTGATCTGTTAGAAGCAGAAACATGGGTATAAAGATTTGAGCTTCTTTGACAAGGGCCAAATTGTGATGGTAGTTGACTGGGTCAGAACATCTCCAAAACTGCAGCTCTTGTGGGATGTTCAGTACCTCTCAAAGTGGTCCAAGGAAGGAAAAGTGGTGAACAGGCAACAGGGTCATGGCTGGCAAAGGCGTATTGATGCACATGGGGGGAAAAGATGTTGAAAAAGTTAATGCTGGTTCTGACAGAAAGGTGTCAGAACACACAGTACATCACAATTTGTTGCGTAGGGGGCTGTGTAGCCACAGACCAGTCAGGGTGTCCAGGCTGGACCCTGTACACTGCAGAAAGCACCAACAATGAGCACATGAGCATCAGAACTGGACCATGGAGGAAATGAAGAAACATCCATCCAACTGTATTCCCTGATGGCAGTGGTCTCTTTCAGCAGGATAATGAGCCCTGCCACAAAGCTAAAAAGGTTCTGGGATGGTTTGAGGAACACAAGCTCCTCAAGTTAAGGTGTTGAATTCCTCAAATCTCAATCAAATGGAGCATCTGTGGATGTGCTGGACAAACAAGCTCAACCCATGGAGGCCCCACCTAGCAACTTACAGGATCTGGAACGTCTTGGTGCCAGATACCACAGCACACCTTCAGAGGTCTACTGGAGTCCAGGCCTCAACCAGTCAGGGCTATTTTGGCAATAAAGGGTGACCTACACAATCTTTACAGGTGGTAAAAATGTTATGGCTGATCAATGTACATCTACACCATACTACACCATAGCACTTTATGTTAAGCTTGTGTCTGGTCTTGAAACAAGAGTTCTACCAATTGATCCCAGTTCTATCCCTATACCCAAAGGTAGAGATGCCATGATGTAAAGAGTTCCAGAGGTCCAGCTAGTAGAGATGGGACTTGCTGTCTTGTGGCCGGATGGAGATTCTGTTTAATCCTTTTGATTGTTATGTCTGCAGTGCCAACCATCTGAACCAAATTACCATCAGTTCTCGTGTCTGTTATGAAAACAAAATCAAGCTGAGCATGCAGTTTTCCAGTGTTGTAGATGATTACAACTTCCTGCAGCAATACGTGTCAACACAAGAAATGCTTACACAGCAAGTGTTAGCATTAACCAAATAGCTGGTTGCCTCAGAGTCGTGAACATAAAGTCACAGAGGTCATCATCTTGTCTCCAGGTTTCCTCTCTGTGATTCTTCTTCTGTCCTCTGCTTACTGTGAGTAATGCCAGTGGATGCTGAGGTATCCTGTGACTCTGAGACTGATGAGAATCTACAAGTAAACACTATTGTCATGGCCGATAATGACTGTTGTCTGTTGAGCATGTGATGTTATCCATGTAAAAAAAAAAATCAGCTGCTGATACCTGAAGTGCTCCCGATCTCAACCCGCTGCTCATACAGAGCAGATATTGGCATTTGTTTCTTCTGATGACGGGCAGCTTTGCTCGGCATACAAGAGAGAGCTTGTCTTGGCTTGCACATTTTAAAAGGCCACATTTTTTAGCTGTTTCACACTGACAGACACACACACACACACACACACACACACACACACAAAGGTAGGATGCTAATATTGTATATTGCAGCTCTTTGAAGGGGAACATGTTGCCTAAAATCGTAGAAGACACACATCACAGGAGTCCCGAACTGACAAAAATAAGGTGTGTGTGTGTGTGTGTGTGTGTGTGTGTGTGTGTGTGTGTGTGTGTGTGTGTGTGTGTGTGTGTGTAAGCAGCTCATTTTGACTTGTGGGTCATCTCATCTCACACTTAATGTGTGTGAAACAGAATAAGCATATTTCCCCCCTAGCACTCTCATTTGAGTACAGCGCTTTAGCCACGAGGTGATTTGCTCAGTTTAGTTCAGTTAAGCTCATTCAGCAGCTCTTTAGACGCATTGGATTCACTGAAAGTTGCTTCCCAAGTGCCAAAGACGTTTCCAGACTTCTTCAGTCATCAGAGTTGGATACCTTACTGTTGACTCCCTGCAGACATGAACGATATAAAAATCATTTCTTGACACAGCTTCAGACTTTTCAACTTTGATTGAATTGTTCAGTTAGAGTGTGTGTGTCACTGTGTGTGCTTTGATAAGACATCATGTTACAGTAATAACTAAACTGGAGAGGTGAACAATTCCCTCTTTGACCGCTCGCTGATGGGCAAGGAGTCATTTTTCCATCAACCACAGATTTCTGTACACTAACTTAAAAGCATGTTGGATTTAGTGGCATCTAGTGGTGAGGCGGCAGATTGCAACCAACTGAATACCCCTCTACTTCCAAAATGTGGAAGGCACCTTCTAGAGCCAGAGTTTGTCTGATCTGTGCTACTGTAGAAAACATAGTTCTGCATATTATATTCCATATTCTGTGAACAGGGATGTGGTTAGGTTAAGGTTAGGGTTGCATCCTCCTTAATCTGACACAGTGGATCTTTAAACGTTGTTGTGGTCTAATAGTGGAATGGCTTTGATGACACGCACTACATTGAATTGTTCCAGTTTCCCACAGAAGGCTCCCCGTCCTCTCAGCAAACGTTTCACTTCCCCCCACCTGCTCTCATGTTAAACTAAACTGGATGAGTGGGATGTTGTTGCTGCATGCTCCCGCCCTCTAAATCTGACAGTGCTGTCTGGACTGAATCAATCATAGCCCCTCTTTAATCACACAGCATAACTCAAGTCTTTTAAAATCTATGAGCTATATCTGGCTTCTTGAAACGCCATTAATCTCGAGAAGCATTGGATGACATTTACTAGCACTCCTCCTCTGTCGAGTTTCCTTAGTTTGCTTCTTGGGTAGCAAAGCTCTGATTTTATGGAGGCAGACAGAAGAGCATCTGTGTGTGTGTTATCTTATCAGAGCAGTATGTATTCTAGCCTTTAGCCCTGAAGGAGGATTAGCAATGGTTCATCCTGAGTGACAGAAAATGAACTTCGACGGCGTCCTCCATGAATCCTAAACAACCACACAAATCGATACAAACATGTTTCTCGTGTTTGTAAAGGCAGATTTTTAGTGTTCTTTCTCACGTCCAAGAGTTTACTCTTTTCCCGTGGAAAAAAAGAAAAGTGAATGCTGCAAACAGACACAAAGTTACAAATAGCTCAAAGGAGGAAATAAGTCCATTTTGGCACATCAAAAACTTGAACTGAGTTTGAATGCAAAGCTTCTCTTTCATTTTTCTCTCGATGTTTTTCACTCAAACACACACAGACAAAGAAATCCACTCTGAAGCCAGTGTGAGCCTGCGACCAAACAGTAATCTTATCCCGCAGCCTACTGTATAATTAGGCTGAGTGGTTCTGGTATTGTTCTGCTGTCAGAGCTCTCATTTACAGTCATGCAGTCAGATTCTGCGCTCCTTCCCCGGGTCAGGGAGGGGCTGCATGCTGTGCTACATTTGTCTAGTCTCTGACATGAATACACTCTGTCATTTGACATATTTTCTTTTTGCTTTAAGTGAAGTCAGACAAAGAAGCTGCAGCAGATGAAGCAGATGTGGTCGTATTAACCGGAATACTTGATCACAGTCAAACATTTAAGTCCTTTTTTTTAGAATCCACTGTGGTGGCTGTTCTGTCACAGAGACCACCGCTGTGGCTGTGCTTGAATCATACCAGCTATGATGTTGGCATGACAGACAGCTGAAATGATTAAGCAGTTTTTTAAATAATTGTTTAAGCAAAAAAAAAAAAAACACAGGCAACTGCTCATGGCGTCCATCAAATATAAAATGGTATTCCCCCGTGGACCCAAGCAGACATCCACAAGACATGCAGACGAAGTCCTCTGAGGTGCTTTTAGCATCTGATCAGGATGTCTACCTGTGATGGTTTTTGGTAACTTGGAGGCGATCCTGGGGCAGACCCAGAACCCACGTGAGAACCTGTTTGAGCTGCTCTCTGATTCCTGAAGGAGGAGCTGGAGGATGTGGGCAGGAAGAAGGATTTCCTTTGGCTGTCCTGTTGGCTCATAAATCCAATAATGTGTTAGTTTAATATTCATCTTCACTTTGTAGCAACATTATTCTTAAGATTATATGCAGGTATGCTAACTCTGTACTGAAGGATTCCCGCAGGGAACTGTCAGGAGCAGGAAATAAAGCCTGTGTGCCTTCTTCCTCCTCCTATAGGCAGACACAAATTTTGCTTCTTTCAGAGTTCTTGGTGTGATGTGATGCCGGCGACCCAGGGTGCACCGCAAGCATTTCAAATATTCACTGAAGCTTTTCATCAGACTCAGCTGAGAGCAGAAAATAGGGCAATTCTTCAGGCTGCAACTGGAGATGGAGGGAGGTTAGAGGGCACGTTTTCTTTCCATACGCACACAAACACAGCACAACCTCAGAGACACAGGCAGCTCTCTGACCGCCGCTGCAGGAAGTGACTGTTTCTCTTATTTAGATCAACAGTGGGGAAGAGAGGGAGTGGTCTGACCCTCTGTCCAGGCTCTCTGAAGGCTGCCTCGTCATATCGGACACAACGTTCCTAATGAGGGTGACTGAGTTCAGTGTGACGACCCCTCTCAGTTTGGAGAAGATGATTCCTCCAGACCAAGATGAAGAATCTTGGCTGTCTGTTTCAAATCTGACAGAAGTCCAGTGCACTTGGTGTAATCACAGCTTGGTTTAGTGTTTCAGTGAATCTGATCTGTTTGGTTTCATTTGAGCTGCTGTGATGATTACACATTTGGCCAAAGAAAAACAAATAGAAGTGTTACGATTGTAGGTCTAAGTCCACCTCTCAAGGCTGCTCTAAAACAACCCGAACCATGTTTGCAGACATCTGATGGATTACACATCTGTGGCCAGTCCAGCTCGTTCGTCCGCCGCTGTCTTTTCTCCCCATAAAACATGCAGCGTGCATACATTCTCTCACTGTGGACAGGAAATATTTGGGTATGCACAAAGCTCTGTTGCTCTCAGATGTCAGATAGAATTTGTTCTGGTACATTTTGTTTGTTTAATTTTTTTTTTATGAAAGCAGTAGCATTAGTGGAGCTGCTACTGCTACGGGCTCTTGCTGTCTGGCACATCTGAATGATATAGTTCAACACCTGTGATTCTAAAAATAACCCAACAGCTCATTTCCTCTCCAGATAATCTGCAAATATTTACTCAAGCCTGTTTGGATGTGAAATCCAGAATGTCTCCAGGCAGAAAATGTGGGAATGCATTCATAGTCTGCCTCTGTACTGTATCTGCCTCGGTTTAGTGAAAAATATATTCTTAATCCTGGAATTGTACCTTTAAAGGCAGCCAGTCTGACAGCAGAGAGCCGATAATTCAGTGAGCATTCCAGTTTTAGGGGGCTGCTGGTGCCGACCACAAGAAAGTAACCTCAGATCTTACACAGGTCCTCTAGAGGTTCCATCACTGCAGTTAAACTGTGTGAGAAGCAGTAACCCCTTTTAGAAACACATACAAATGTACCTGCATTTGTATGTGTTTCTAAAAGGGGCACACGTTACCCCACTACTCAGCAAGCTCCACTGGCTACCTGTAGCAGCCTGCATTCAATTCAAATCCCTAATGCTGACTACAAAGTAGTCTCCAATACTGCACCCACCAAGTTGAATGTCCTCATACAGACATACAGTATGTTACCTCCCGTAATGTGATTTAAATGTTGTGAAGCATGAATAGAACATTGGCAGTTTATTTGACAGGGACTGTGAACATTAATAAAACAGTTAGGGGGGGTGGAGGGTCGTCCACTAATCGGATGATCGGCGGTTCGACCCCCGGCTCCTCCAGTCTGCATGTCGAAGTGTCCTTGGGCAAGATACTGAACCCCTAATTGCTCCTGAAGGCTGTGCCATCAGTGTGTGAATGTGTATGAATGGTTAGCTCCTCAAGCTGATGAGCAGTTGGCACCTTGCATGGCAGCCAATGCCATCAGTGTATGAATGTGTGTGAATTTTATCATTCATTGTAATTGTGCAATATGTCTCTGTTGATTTGTTCTGTACACGTGACATCCATTGCACGTCTGTCCGTCCTGGGAGAGGGATCATTACATGATCTTCATCAGTAGATGGGGTTTCCTTTGAGGACAAAACAGTCTCACCTCAAGCTTCTTCATGTGGTCTTCATAGTCATTGTGTGACATTCTCTCTGTTTTTCTCACTCAGAAGCAGTAATGCAAGATGGGAATGAGCTGAGTGATACAATGCTCTGAGCAGAGGAAGGGAGCAGCATGTGGGAGACCCCGCTGCACCAGGCTGAGCACTTTGACAGCCCACTGGCCTGCTTTGAGTTCACTCACTCTGCTGCACACTTGTTATTCTATGGAAGTGTACTGATGACAAAATGGGCTGAGAGACTGCGAGCCTGTGGAGTACCTAAATAAATAAATAAATAACACTATAAAAGTTCATCAAATGTGGAAATGTAAAGATAACAAAGAATAAATAATTCTAGAAATGTGTATCAGGACAAAATATAAGAGAATAATCAGCTTTCATTTCACATTTGTTCATTTAATTCTGTATATATTAATACATTTTTAAAATATCATTCATTAGCTCCAGAAAAAAACAGTATGATTACTTGAGAATGATTATTGATTTTTAAAACAACTCTGGCGAGGTATTACAACTCGTGAAAAATGAAATGTGTGCTCTCTCAAGTCTTTCGTCATCAGTATACTTCCATATGAGCCTGACTTTAACTCATCTGACTGTTAACAGTGCTAACAGATGCTGTCAGCTGTATTGCCACATGCTGTATCTGAAATACAGGAATGGTTTGAAATTCAGGAAAGTGAGAACTCCTTCGATGAGTCTTCAGCTTCCTCTTCTCAACTTGGCTGCTTGTCCGGGCTGACTGAATGTCTCGAGAAAATATCATGGAAAAGTTGCAAGAAAAAGAGGAAGGTCACAGCTCTGAAGGATCTGAACACATTCCACCCCTCCTCCTCTGCCACAGCTGTGTTTATCATGAGCACGGTTTAATCTCACTATTGAGCAGCCAATCAAAATGGTACGCGATACAGCCAAAAGAAACTTAGCAACCTAGTAACTAAAAGGAGGGAGAAGAACCCACGAACCTTCTCCACACATCCTTTATGAGGCACAGTGATGGTGATGAGCGCTCATGCATTGTTGAGTGCTGCTGTTCTTCAGGATGCCAGCTCATCTCAGGAGTGGTTTACTGGCTATCAAGATGTAGATAAAGAGGGCAGTACCGGATGATTTGATAAGACCAAGACAACTGCAACTCATGGACTGATCCAAGCTAGTACAAGCTGCTATTGCACCATTAGTGTGAGTGTGTTGCTCTCTCTTATTTGAGTCATTACTGTGGTAGAATAAAGATGGTTCTTAGCAAGAGGTTGTTGGGTTGGGTCAGAATCCCCTGAAAGTGGACTGGTTGTATCACTTAAAGTACTTTAACTCCAACTCTTTTGACTTGGAGCAACTTTACAATTCATTTAGAGCTGTTTTTCTGGCAAACATACATGTATACAGGTCCTATGTTCACTCTCCTTGTTGCTCTGTTTTGGTCTCCACCAGGTCCAGAGGGAAATATCTGGTGCTTCACGATGTTCACCAAATAGGTTCTTACTTTGTGTGCCTGTCAATTGGTGCTGAGCAGAGCCTATCACAGTTTTTTTTTTTTTTTTTGCTAAAAACAACCACCTGCTTCATCTAGAGCCAACACTGATGAGTGATTAAGCTAAAATAGGACCAGTCATGGCCCGTAAAACCAAAACAAGGAACTGAAAGACACTAAAACCTTCTAGAGCTGAGGGGAACTGGCAATAATTTGTTTTTCTAGTGCTACTACTACTGACACCCTTTTTTTATCACACCAAATAAAACAATCCAAATATTGTTTTCTACAATAGTGCAGCTTCAAAGCTGCAGATCTCCTGCAGGAGACTCCTTTCCAAACTAAAGGAATGTGGAACAATATGCACACACATGCAAAACTTCTCACTCAGACACAATGAGCAGAGGAGTGAGTAGACGGCTGACCTTGTCAGGACTTGTTGAACAGTAAACTGATGTCTAAGCAGCTGCACTTGCACTTATTTTATCCTCAGCAAACTGTCACAAAAAAAGAAAGTTCTTGTCCTTTGAATGCCCAAGCAGCAGTGCTGTCATTTAAGGACATATTCCCAGAGCTGGTATTGTGACTCAGCCCCATGCCACTCGTCATGCTGGCCTCCACTGTCAGAGTTTAGGGCGGTGGTGATCCAGACACATAACCACATTACCCAAAAAAGGATTAATTTGATCAGTCTCAGTTTTTCCACCTTAAAAATGAACAGCCTATACTGAATAATTAACACAAGTTAATACAGAATTTAGATTTATTAAGACATGCAAGATTTATTGCATGTCTGTGCCTCCAGACAGTTTGTTGCACAACCCTGACCACTATGTTGATGATTAGATGGAATGTTTCCTGTTGATTTCGAGAAGTCTCCGTGACCTCTTTGAGGATCTGGGTTTAATCAGACACTGTGTTTTTCTTCCTCACTGGGTCTGAGGTCGAGTAGCAGCATAATCTGATTGTTCTCATCCCCCGGCTGTCATGGGTGCACGTTGGACAGAAGGAGCAGCCACTCCTAGACAGACAGCAGTGATTTCATTTGTTAGTGACCCATTTTCTCCTCAGTCTTCTCTCTTCTATTAGATCATCATTCTGTCTTCACTGTGTTTCCATTTCAGCTGCTTGAGAAGCAGAGATAAGAGTTCTTTCATGCCTTAGAATAATCTTTAGGGATGTACCCGACAGCTATATTTCTTTGTTAAATACAGCCCTGATAACTTTATCTGATCGTAGTGACTCCCAACCAAACTAAAACACATGATGCAGTGTTGCAACCAACAATTATTTTCAGAAACTACTGAATAATTCCCATCAGTTCCTAAAGAGAGAGAAGGCGATGTCTTTTTGTTTTTGTCCAACCAACAGTCGGAACCCAAATTTAGTTTACTGTGACATAGTGCAAAGAAAAGCAGCAAATCCTCACAGTTACAAATGTGGAACCAGCAATAAGGGGTTGCACCAGGCTCTGTAATGAAGCCACATGCTGCTTTTACAACAGTTCTGATCCAGCTGGGAATGCTGTTACAACAGTTGGTCACTACAGGATCATCACCAGCCACCTTTTTTGGGTCTCTGGATTAATAGCTGTACCTTGCATGTCTGACACATCACAGTTCTGATGTTTTGTCCTGCATATTTCTTCTGATACACACTGTGAATTCTTGGATTCGACCTGCCTTAAGCCCGTCTTGATGAAGTGTGGCCAGCTCCTTTATGTCAACTCCTTATCCATCTGAGATAGCGGCCTAATGAATGTGGTCTTTGTGGAGTGACTTTGACCAACCAGTGTGAAATAAGCTTGTCAAGTAGCGCTTCCCTGATTACAGCTGCTGTCCTCCCTCCATCAAGGGTTCCTCTTGTCTCCGAGCGGCCTGTGGTAGAGGGAGAGCGCTCGCAAAGATGAACCAAGACGAATCAGAGCTTCAACATGACCCAGTGGGACACAGCGCTCTCCCTAAAAGGAATGCCTTCTGTTGGATTCGTTCCTGTGCAGATAACAAGCTAATGAGTGTGCTACAAAAGGGGGCAGTTTGCTCAGAGCTGGTAGTGCATGGGGATTAGGTCAGCGCTGTAAAGCTCCAGCTGCTCCAGCTGTTCACTGGTCCAAAAGTTCTCTCAGGAAGAGGAAACTGGGAGCTTGACTGTGTGTGAGAATGTGTCCACATTATGTCATACTGTCTTTAAAGAAACAAATCTCACTGCTACAAAAAACCCAAAGTCCCGATAGACTTCAGATGATCACAGCTCAGACCACACACTCTGATACACACTATATGTTCTTAAGTATTTGAACGGTCTTGTCCTTTTATGTTCTTCAGTCACTGGGGCTGTTACGCTCCCTAGTTCCAGTTAAAACACAATAACATTACATAACATCATATCACAACATCTTTGTGCACTAAGACAGGTCCATAAACAAATGGGCTCCCCAGTTTGATGTTGAAGAATTTGACTGCACAGAGCCCTGACCTCAAACTCATCATCATTTAGGGTCTATCGTAACATTGATTGCCAGCCTGTGTCTGACCTCCAAAATGGAACATTTGTCTTCCTTTATCCGGCACGTGCTCTGAACAGACCTTCTGTTGTTCTTAAAGAAAATTAAAGAAAAGTGGTCTCTGTTGTCCTAATTTATGGAAGTTCACAAACACCAGGAGAGTTTGTGAACTGTTACATCACTGCCCTGTTCTCTGCTACATAAAACAGAGGAACAAAATGGAAAAGTTGGAGTTGTTGTGGTGATTGTTCACACATTTTTGGCCATTGTAGTGTAACCCTTTACACTGCATGGCAGACACCCCCTGGTGTTATCACATGATGTGTTCAGTTATTTAAAGTATTGTTTCTCCAATGGTGGTAGGTGACCTCCTCGTCATTCTTCTCTTTCCCAGGTCATGGAGAGTGTCACTGTGGGGAGTGTAAATGCCACGCTGGTTACATTGGCGACAACTGTAACTGCTCCATGGAGACGTCGTCCTGCATTTCAGGTGACGGGAAGATGTGCCACGGGCGTGGAAACTGCGTGTGCGGCCGCTGTCAGTGTACTGAGCCAGGGGCATTTGGAGATACGTGTGAAAAATGCCCCACCTGCCCAGACGCCTGTGGCACTAAAAGGTAAATGTACATCAGGAACACACTACACACCAGGAAAAACAACCAAGAACACTCCTGTCATTTGATGGAGTAAGTGTGTGTTCATTATGGGACTGAAGGTGGAAAATAGAAACAAGGTGCAGCAGTTTGGCCTCGGGAATCCGCTTCAGCGATGAGACGCAGTCTGCCACACAGGGATGAGGTCAGACCATTGCCTGTGAGGTCCAAACCCCTCACATAACTCACTCACTTATGGACTTATCTGAGCTTTGATGAAGAAGTCATAAGACAGTTGTCCAAATAACTCTCATTCCATTTGTGACCCTTAGAAATGAAAGTGTTGCCCTGCGGTTTTAACTTGCATCAGTCAGTGTGGCAGCTTGGGCTTTGAGGTTAAACAGCTGTCAGATGTCTAGTAAAGAGAAGAGTCCTCTGTGAGGACAGAACAACTGCCCTGTCCTCTCGACGGGACTCCTTACATACACATGGCTCCTGTTTTCCAAGGCAGCCTTGATCTTTATGATACAACCTTTGACCTTTGACCAGACATCACTGCTTCCTCAGCTGTATGCTCGAGCTGTCTGACCAGTTCAGTTTAGGAAAGATGAAATGAAGCTGAGCCGAGAGATGGCATGGAGAGAGAGGCATGTACACACAGCAGAGGTGGAGGTTTGTTACCTTCACTGTGGGGTTTCTCTTTTACTTTAGTGTGTTTAATTAGCAGAAAAGACACATTTTAATTCAGTTTGATTCAAACAAATCAACATGCTCCCCCAGTCTAGTCTAAGCCGCAAACTCTTGCTGTGAAGTACCAAGAACTGCAGTTCCCTAAACGTCCACTTGAGGCTGGCTACAGAATGAGTCAGTCTCCGTAAGTCCCCATGTTAAATAAAATAAACATGTTTACAGCCTCGTACAAAAACAGTTTTGGTCTCTATAGCTAATTTCCCCGTTCATGACAACTGTACTGAGGGTGAATTTATATACAACTTACCTGTTCAATATTAAGGCTTAAAGTTATGCAGGATTAACAGCTCCAGGTTTTATTTTGGGGCTCAGGAGGTAGAGCAGGCCATGTGAGCTTTGAATAGGAACTGCTGTGAGCATGTGTGTGTCAGTGTGGCAAGTGTTGTATGTATACAGTGCCTTTCTGATCTAGTGACCACTCAAAGTGCTTTTCCAAATCCATTTAGCATTTATTTACTTTTTCAGACATCCAGACAGGTTTATGATGTTTAATGTTTCATGTGTCCTGCAGAATGTGGTGTCGCAGTGCACATGCAGCTGATTCAGAAAGCCTGAATTCAAACAAATAGTTTAAACATGATGAAGATCCAGAATGCATCTCAGCTTTTTGCTGTTTTGTGTGTTTCTGAGTTGTCAGTTTATTAGAAACACACAAACTAACAGTCTAACACAGTGCACTGATTCACAAAGGTTCAAGTGTTTCAGAGAGGCGTTGATTCAGCTGATCATTTTGTGTTCTCTTCCACAGAGAAGTGTTTCTGTTGTTTGGCCTGCCCTCGTTCATGTGGGTGGACACAGTAATGGACCCTGCCTGTGTTAATAATGCAATTCGTATGCAGGTCTTAACAAACTTGCTGCGTCTGTGAAATGTCATGTGTTTGTTCCAGCGTTGTTAGCTGATGCACACTCAAACATTAGTAAGTGAACACAGCCGCTGCGCTGTGTTTGTTTTGTGTTTGGTGCACGGTTGGCCCACTGCTCAGTGTGCAGCAGAGAAAGTTCCAGTGTTTCGAGGAGCGCAGTGGGACATTTCTTACAGCTGACATACTCGGAGTAAAAATAACAAACAGCAGAAGAGGAAACGCAGCAGACTGAGCAGACTCTGTGCCCTATGAGTGCTTCCTATGTCACGGATAAAGAAGAAGAATACTTTTAGAGATGTGAGAATAAGTTTTGCTTCTCTTTTTCAGAGAGTGCATTGAGTGCCGGCTTTTCAACTCCGGACGGCTCGCAGACAACCAGACTTGCCAGCGCCTGTGCAAGGATGAAATCATCACCGTGGAGACCCTCAGTGAGCAAACACACACTTACATACACCCACTACACACACACACACACACACACACACACACACACACACACACACACACGGACAAGCTAGCTGGCAGAGAAAAGTATTCACATGTGTGGCATCTGCAACAGTTTCACTTTTCACATTACATACCTTCTTCCACTGTCACTTTTTATGAGGCGTCTGGTGTTGTTATGTACAGTAAGTCATCCTCTCATTTCACTGTGACACACTGCCTGATGGGATAAAGAACAAACATTTACAAGATAACAAGAAATGAAATGTGTAACAAGGTAACATGTTACTGACCTGTAAAAAAAATCCTGTTTCTTTACATTATATACACACTTCATTATTCAGTATATTATGCTATAATATACTGAATTAAAATTCCATTGGCCCTTCAGCATGTAACACTAGTGTGAGTGGGAGGGAATAACACAACAAGTTTATAAGGTTGGTGATGAGATCCCAGAGCTCCTTCTTCCATCTCAGTGTTCAGTGCTCAGTTTATCAGCTAAATGCTGGTAAAACATGCTGACAGGTAGCTTTGCTTCACTCACCAGCCAAAACAACAATCTACTGACAGCTGGTAAAACTTAAACAATCACCAGCCATTTGGCCGCTGGACAAAAAAGCTTATTTTGCACTCTGTTGGTCAAAGTGTTCCATTAACCGTCAATATTTTCATGATGAGCCATTCTTTTTTTTCATAAACATTTTAATTTTCTCTTTCCAGCTGTCAACAGTTGTACACATTGTAGTTGAGTTATATGCAAATAAGAAAATGCAAATTAAATATACATATTCCAACATTCATACATATATATACACATACACACATACAAACAAGTAACCAAACCCAGACCATAACTGTCCGCTCCATAGTATAATATTGCATAGAAACAAACAGTACTTACTCTAAAAAGCTCCTCCAGTCTGCATGTGGAAGTGTCCTTGGGCAAAATACTGAACCCCAAATTGCTCCTGAAGGCTGTGCCATCAGTGTGTTAATGTGTATGAATGGTTAGCTCCTCAAGCTGATGAGCAGTTGGCACCTTGCATGGCAGCTAATGCCATCAGTGTATGAATGTGTGTGAATGGGTGAATGAGATATGTAGTGTGAAAGAGCTTTGAGTGGTCGTACGACTAGAAAGGAGATATATAAGTACAGTCCATTTACTGATTTATACTGACCCGTAGAAAATCCTGTTACTTCCATCACATCTACACTTTGCTCATTGGCACTTCAGTATTCTCAGTATTATAGTTTTTTGACACTCTGTTGGACTCTGTTGAACTGTTAAATTAACCGTTAACTGTTTTTGTCCTTTCGTCATTCTGAGTAATTTTCTGAGAAAAATGTCTCTTACAGCTTCAGTAGAAATATTTATTTTTAGCCCTCTATGACCATAAACTGAATATCACTGGGCATTTGAGGACAGCACTTTGGACTGTTGTTGGCTGCAGCCCTACTTAGTTCTACTAAAGTTACTTCGGACATCAGCTTGGATGTAATATCGTGTCTAGAGCAGAATCACACAAAGCAGCAAACTCCACAAACAATCTGCGAACGTGCTCACTGAGAAACAGCCTTTGTTCAACTTTTAAAAAAGAACATTGTCATGGATCATGTAAGAATTCCTGCTGAGCAGGAAACACTGGCTTTTTGTTAAGAGTTCTCTGATGCCCTGAGCAGAGTGACATTGTGGGACTCACAAAGGACAGTTGGAATCAAAACTTTTGAGAGTTGTGTCACAAAGCAGAGCCTCACTCACTTGTGGTTAGGGTTAGGGGTAGCAGTTATCACATTGACTCTTGTTTTGTCCGACGACATACACAGTTTTGTATAGCGCGTCAAAGGTAAGGCACAGGCCAGTGCTTGTCATGCATTAGGGTCGAGGATCTTGGTTAGGGTTAGGTTTGTTTGCCATGGTGAGTGATGAATCTAGGGTTTATAGATGCAGTTTTCCAGATAAAAGTGTAGGGGTTGTCTAGTTGTCGAAAACAGTTTATGTTGCAGTAGGTGCAGGAGTTGCTTGTAGTCTGTCAGAGGTTGGACTATCATTTCAGTGTGGCAGTTCAGTTTAGGCAAGAAGCCAGAGTGGTTCAGGTTAGGATAACTGTCTGGGAAGGTGTTATGTTGAGGATATCCAATGTACAGAAGTGGGTATCTAGACAAGATGTTAAGATCTGTGATTAGCCCAAGACTAGGCGGTTCAGCTGAGACATGGAGCCTAAGAAGTTAGGGTTAGGATACCCTTATGGGAAGGTGTTAGAATAAGGAATATCCAAGGTCCAAAGGCAGACATGTGGATGAGATGTTATGGATTAGGCCAGAGACTCGCCAGTTAGGGTTAGGCATGGAGCCACAGGAGTTCGGGTTTGGGTTTGTTGATGCCTGTTAGCTTGTTGGTGTTCAACATGTTGTTTAAGACCTCGCACACCTCTGTGATCAGGAATGAAAGCACAGCGGCGAGCACTGGCCGTTCGTGTCCTGATGTTTGTTATATGTGGCAGGTGTCAGTCTGGGCCTCTCAGCTCCACGCACACCTTCAGTCAACAGAGCAGGAAACAGCCACCCACACCTCCACCCCCCTCATTCAGTTCAAAGAGTTCAATCCAGTTGAGGATAAAGTCCTTCCTTCGTTAAAGGGAGAATCCAACCACTAAACAAGCATGTACCTGGTGCAAAGCTCTGCCTCTCCTGTGTCATTTCAAAAAGCAGGAAGCTGCGCTTTGAGTCCCACTGTGCTCACGATGAGCGCTCCTATCTATGAAGCTTTTTTTTACGTCCCTCACAGCCTGGAGGGAAACAGTCGGGAGATGTTTAGGAATGTATTAATAAGCGCTCAGTGATTTACGGCCTCCATTGCTCTGCTGCGCAGCACAGAGGAGAAAGACGAGCCCGACGCTCGTGTGTTTAGTTTTAGAGACTATTATAAGAGCATTCCATATTGGCCCAGCATGGCCCTGGCCCAGATCCGACATGTTTCATAGCATTCCCCGCTAGTTCAGCCATCTGACTGGCCTTAATGGACTCCACATGTACATTCCAGATACTTTGTGCATGAAATAGAGAGAGGAGGAGGAGGGGGCGGACCAGGGCAGTGTGACCTCACCCTCCCTTTTGAGCTTTTGAGACTTTTTTGGGTGATGAAGATTGACTGAAAATCAGGGCACCCAGAATATTAGCATCCTGATCACAGCTGTGATTTCACAGCAAAGAAATTCATGCGATGTGACGATTGATGAACTCTTTGCTCTTCCGTTGTTCCCTCCCTTTGTCTCTCTGTGTTCTGAATCTGAATCCAAACCTTGATGGATAATAAAGTTATGGTTATGTTGTGATTATGTTACCATCTTCAAAACAAAGAGGGCCAGATTCTCCAGAATGAAGAAGAAAACTGACAAAAGCCGAGAAATTACTGTCCGTTTGGAAGAATGCTTCACAAAAACTTTGTGAACGTTTTCAGAATTTGTGAGGTTTCCAACGGCTCTTTTATTTAGTTTTCAGCCTCTCCTCTTTCCATTTTGTGATTAAATGCTGCATAAACAGGTACAGGTACTTAAATATGATTGTAACTGATTGATAACCGTCTGTCTGTCTTTGCCTCTCAGAAACAGACGACCCCGGCGCTGTGCTCTGTCTCTACAAGACAGACAATGACTGTGTCATGAAGTTCACATATTCTGAGCACGCCAGCGGAACATCCATCCTCACAGCTCTGAAAGAGCCAGGTCAGTGCTCCAAACAACAACACATGAGCTATTCTGTCCTGTTAACACACTGATTTGATCAGAGTTTGTTAGATTGTATTATGTGGCATTAAGTAACAACTTTTCATGAAAGTTTACACAGTCTTTGTTGTGAGCCTGTCAGCTCACAGCACAAGACTAAGACTGACTGAAACTGTCTCTACACAAATTAATTAATTGCAAGTGCAGTGTCAAGTGGAAGGCGGCTGCTGTTGTGGCTGACGTAGGTGCAACAGCTCAAAGTGCAAACAAACTGGGTGGAGTGACATCATCATAAATCAGAGGTCATGGTGAATGAATAAGCTCTCAGCCAGTTACATTGCCGCTAATAAACAGTGATGCATGACGACAACTCTTCGGGAAATCATGTTGTTGTATTTTCTTAACAGTTAATTATTCCCAATTCCATTTTTCCCATGAACACAAGCGGCAACACCCCTCTCTGAGTGAACCTCCCTCCTGTCTATGCATAGCTCTGCTCTGTCGCTCGTCGTGCCTCCGTATTCATTTATAACTCGACATCTACACTGTCTTTGTCCCATATCAGAGTGCGGTGGTGGGACGGATGCTCTCACGGTGCTGCTCGCCGTGGTCGGCAGCATCCTGCTGGTGGGAGTGGTGCTGCTCGCCGTCTGGAAGTTGGTCATCACCATTCACGACCGACGAGAGTTTGCACGCTTCCAGAGCGCACGCTCGCGAGCCCGATACGAGATGGTAAGGATGAACCCTCCACCCCCTCACCCTCACCCTCACCACTCTGGTGTAGTTTACTGTTTGTGCTCGAACCAAACTTGTTTTCATGTTAGTCAAAAATGTGTGGAGCAAAAATGCGAAGATCAGAGTCAAATTCAATAAATCACCACAAATTACAGACTTGAATCTGTGATGTGTGTCTCTGGTGCATAAATATTGTGAGAGGGAATTCTGAAGAAGCCTCTTAAAAATCCTGAAACAAAACAATGCATCATAAACCAAACTAAATCAAAACCAAAAGAGACTTTTACATCGACATTAAGAGAGAAAGACATCCAATAATGCTAAATCAGCTGACTAAGATGATGTTTTGGGCTATATTGGACTATATAATGTGTAATAATTTTATCTATGAGACCCGCACATCCTCTGCTGCAGTTTAAAGCTTATCTTGTCTTCCTTTCTGCTCACAGGCCTCCAACCCTCTGTATAAGCAGCCCGTCTCTACACACTTTGTGGAAACAGATTTCAACATGTATGGGAAGTCTTACAACGGAGGGGTCCACTGATTCCTCAGCAGAGGGCGCGGCAGGACCGGTCCAACCAACAGATCCCTGGAGGATGGAGGGGGGTGGGGTGGGGTACAAGGACTTGAACACACTCATCCCTCTGCACGGGTAACAGACGTGAAACGAACTAGACTGTGTCCGAGAGGAGAATCTGTGGCCTTTTTATCTTTACGGAGGAGATTCAAGCCTACCACAGAGACGGGATGTGAATTTATTTTTTTTTTCTTCATCTGTGTTTCATCGGCAGCAGCAGCGGCAGGCAGGTGGTCGACAGAGGAGCCACGAATCATGAACTCCTTGTTCTGGTTTAGAAAGAGAGAGTAGAGTTAGCTGTGTGTTTGTTTGCAGTTACACAAGATAAACAGACTCTCTGATGACAACCATAACTCTCCACAAATAAAACCACACATCCATCCTTTGTACAGAGCAGACAGCAGCACACGTCGGCTTATATTTGTATTTTTATTTTTATAAATACTAAAAATGCCTTTTTTTAGTCTACACTATGCACCCGAAAGAACTCTGAACAGTTTGAATATCACTCTGCATCAAATAACAGAATCAGATGTACAGGATTATTAAAAAGCACATGTTTCTGAAGGTGCACATGAAGATGTTGTGGTACTACTAACATTTACTAAGCAATAGACTTCTTACCTTCAGTTTGCACAGAGAATATTAAGAGTCAAGTCTCTAAAGATTTCAATTTTCTTTTGTGTTGTGTATGTGTTGTATGCTCCAGTTGCACTCCCTATCTTCATCTCAGTTGCAGGGTACCAACTAACCCCCCTCAGCCTGAGCCCTTAAAGCAGAAGGACGGTGTTATTAATGTTTTTTGACAAATCCCAACAAAAGACCAAAATCAACAATGTGGAAGTCTGTCAGTCTGTCTCAATGCTTTCAGACACAAAGAACATTTCTTTTTAGTGAAGAGTCTCTGAATCTCCTAAAACAGCTGAGTTCTGCGGTTTGTAGCAAACATTACTTTATTAGGGAAAAAACAAAACAAAAAAAACAGTACATTTTTTAGGGACGATTTTCAGCAGTGGATTAAATACACATTGCTCTAGTAAGTATTTAGAAGAAAGCTGAAATATGCTAGTTAGTTGTTTCTGTTTCCTGTAATTGTAAAATGAAGATTTTTGGATGTTTGGACAGCTGATCAGACAAAACAAAGAACCTGAAGACCTTACCTCAGGCATTAGGAAGCTGTGGGAGGTGTATTCTTATCTTTTTTTTCTCTAAATGAATGGAGAAAATAATAGGTAGATTAAACAGTAATGAAAACGTTATGTGCAACATGTGGCTCATTTTTGTGATTTTGAAACAAATGGAGCTCCGTACGGAAGCCCAAAGAGGCAAATAAGAAAACGTCTGGTGATCTATTTTCTCATTTTCATCTAAGTCTGATCCAAATAGTTTTTTTTTCTCCTGTGTTTCATGAACTGAGGACAGGTAAAAAATATTTTGGCAACTGTAAAACATTGTTTTTGTCAGGATCATTTTTGTTTGTTGATGTCATCTGTATTTTGGCCACAAGAGGCTGATTTGCACCACAGCCCCATGTTCAAAATACTAACTGAAGAGATCAAGACTATTAAAGTTTTCTTCAAGGTTTCATTTCTCTTAGGACACATTTCTAGACAGTAATGTTGTGTTTAGGGTGGATGGAGTAATTAAAAACTATTTAAAAAAAAAAAAAAGATGAAAAAAAATCATGCTGGCAAAATGTTTTTTCACAGATGTTTCTTCTTTTTCTTTGGAGGCAGCTTGATTGTGCAGTGGTTAGCAAAGTTTGCATAGTGTGTGTGTTCTTTTGGGACTCCGGCTTCCTCCCACTGTCCAAAGCCATCTAGGGGAATTGGTGACTGTAAATCGCCCACAAGTCTCAATATGAGCGTGATTGGTCGTTTGTCTCTACGTGTCAGCTCTGTGATGAATTGACGTGTACCCCTTCTCTCGCCCAATGTCAGTTGGGATTGGCTCCATCCCTCTGCCACCCTGATAAGGATAACAAATGAAAGATGAACGGATGAAATTAATGAATAAATGTTCTTAAGTCATAAACACAGGAGAGACAACAATTTGGATCAAACTTTAAAAAAATGGATCAGTACAATTTTTTTTTTTCACTTGACCCTCTGGGCTTATGTAGCTCCATGCCTCAGAGAAGTGCGAAATATCAAGCTTTGAATACTCAAATATGTGTGTTGGAGCGGTTCATTGTTGGTTTTGGTGTTTCGGTTGGATTTGTCAGCAGTATAATGTAGTAAAATATGAAATATCACCAGAATTCACAGATGACTTCACATGATAAACACTGCCAATCCAGCACTGTGTTCACTGCTTTAACACGTCCTCATGATAAAACAGACTTGTTACAGTCGTGATGATTAGTTTTGGGCATACGGGACGACTGGCTGCTACATTATGAAGTCCCTGTGATGCTGGGTCCACCCTGTCTGCACAGGGAGAGGGTGGAAACTTTGAGACATCTCAGAGGAGAAGTGTCCGATGTCATAAATCTCCCATCAGTGTTCCCACAGGAAGAGGTGGAGTCTGAACTGTCACAGGGAAATTCGACAGTGAGAAGATGGGTCGAGCGTGGGCGAGAAAGAAGGGCGGTCTGTGGCCTTTTTTATTCTGTGACGGTCGCACGGTAAAAGTGGCGTGGGACGTGGAGTTTGTATGTGCAAGAGTGTGTTTGAGTGAAAAGAGTGTGTGCAAATAATATTCCATGGGTTTGATTGTTCATATGGTGCCAAATGAAATGAAATGTTTTCAGTTGTGGAGTTTTGACTTTGCTTGGCTGCGTGTCTCGGCACAGCTTATTAAACTCTCATACCCCACACGTTTATGTAGCTCACACATAAATCTCTAGCATAAAGTTCTTTCTGTACAGTTTTCACATGGACGAACAGTCCACGGATGGACTCACACCACTACATGTTTATGTTACTCTGCACACACGGCAAGAACAATAAATTTGCTTATGTCAAAAGCCGTTGAGTGTGTTGTGTATTGGTATTTACAAGGGCGGCATCACACGAGGAGTGGCATCGATCTGAGGGTCTAATTTTAACCATCACACGTGACTCTGCCTGTTTGAGTGTGTATACACGCACTTCAAAGTTTAGTCAAACATCTGTTTGCACCGCTAACCATGCTCTCACATGTTTGATGTGTGATCGCACAGACAGAACGGCTCGTCTGATGCTGTAATTTACACCTCTCTGGTTAGACCCCTCCCAGATATGATGATCGTTATGACACAAAGGTTTTTACAAAATGACTGCGTAATTACATATTCAGTCGCTTTCTTGAAATGAACATTATCGCTTTGTCATTTTAAAATACTGTACCTCCATGGGACCATTACTTGAGGATGTATTCTGAGCAAATGAAGCTGGAGTTTAGTGATTCTATTTACACACGTTTGAGAGGACAAAGTTTGGGCACACCTTCTCATTCAATGTTCTTTTTCTTTATTTTTATTATTTTCTACATTGAAAAACAACAAAAATATGAAATAACGTGGAATTATGTGGTGAACAAAAAGTGTCAAACAGACCAGAATATGAGTTATGTTTTAGATTCTTCTAAGTGGCCACCTTTTGCTTTAATGAGAGCTTTGCTCACTCTTGGTATTCTCTCAGTCAGATTCATGAAGGAGTTTCTATCCATGTTGAGCGCTTGTTGGCTGCTTATTCTTCACTCTGTGGTCTTCATCTCATATCAAACCATCTCAGTTGGGTTTAGGTTGATTGATTGTGGAGGCCAGGTCACCTGATGCAGCACTCCATCACTCTCCTTCTTGGTCAAGAAGCCTTTTCATAGTCTGGCAGTGTGTTGTGCTGTATCACCAGATGGGATGGCATGCCGCTGCAGAATGCTTAAGTGTGTCTTAAATTTTGAATACATCACTAACAGGTCTAATGTCTATTCCTTTTTTTCACCCAAACAGTCTTGTTGGTCTCCCTCAGTCGTGGGTTCTTTGCAGAAATTTGACCATGAAGACCTGATTCACACAGTTTTTCATGTTGAAACATTTCTGCTGCTTGAACCCTGTGAAGCATTTATGTGGGCTCTAATCTCTAATGCCATTGTTGAGAGCCAGTTTCATCAGAGTGTTTGATGTTTTTTTCTGACTCTTACTTGTCAACACAGTGAAATTGAAAAAACTACATTCTGACAGGAGGAAATTACAGCTGTGATGTAGAACAAGTCAGTGTTCATTCCTATTTGAAGTGAGCTCACTCCCGGCTTGGTGACAGTCCTGTGAGCACAGTGACATCAAGTCAAGTCACAGAGCTCAGGTTGAATCTGGCTGTGAGAGTGAGGAGGCGTTAGTGCTCAGCAGAGGAAGACAAACTGTTAACAGTCCAACACTGATAATTACTGCTGCACAGAGCAGAGGTCTGACCCTCATTAACAGAATCAATGTTTTAATTAGCTGCTGAACTCAGCTCCGGTGAATGATGGAAAATTGATCTACGAGACATTTGGTCTCTTTTAGTGTTAGTGTTGTGTTTCAGGAAACCAGACTCTTCAGTGTGAGTGGATAAACTACAAACACTTTTCCAAACACTTTATAGTATATTTATGTTTTGTGTCTCTTTTCTCTGATACACTTCTTCATGAGTGCATGTTTTACTTTGAGCTATCAAGTATAAATAGGCTGGGTCTATAGTCTGGGTACCTACCAACCCTCCAAATATGAAATAAGACATCCCACAGTCATAATTCATGTGACTACACATGCCGTTCAAATTTTGCTTCCCTTCATACATAAGGAGTTGGCTCGCTACCTTTGAGAAGATCTGCCGTTTTCTTCCCTCACAAATGAGGCGAATGAACACAAACCGTACATGCTAAAACTGCAGACAGTGGCAATGTATTTTTCTTTGCCAGAAGTGCCACCTGCATGTCAATGGAAACAAATATAAAACTACTGGCTGGGCTCTATATCACTCTCTCTTTTCTTTTTTAGTGTTTTTATATCAACCTCTGCAGGTTGGGTTAAATCTTCAATATTCTTAAGATTATATTTACTATGCATTGTGTCATCCAGCTGCAACAAGGCTACATCTTTAGGGTTAGGGTACCCTTCTGGGAAGATGTTAGCATATGGAATGTCCAAGGTTCAAGGCAGACATGTACGAGATGTTAGCGTCTGAATTAAGTCAGAGACTCAGTGGTTAGGGTACAGAGCTGGAGTGGTTAAGATTAGGATAGGGTTAGGGTTGGAGTCAGGGTTATGGGTTAACACACATTAACTCTCTCTGTGCTGTCCACAGCAACACCAATATTTGTATAATCATATTTTATATTATCAGCTTTAAGTATTTTTGCATGCACTTTACATACTGTAACTCAACCAGTTGCCACCCACACAGTGAGTCAGATTTGATTATTGATTTCTGCCCATTAAACAAAGTTTTTCCTTGCCACTGTCGTCAAGTGCTTGTTCATGGTGGGAAGTGTTGAGTCTCTTTAAATAATATTATGAAGTGTACAGTCTAGACCTGTTCTATATGGAAAGATGTATGAGATAAGTTTTGTTATGATATGGCGCTATATAAATAAAACAATTCAATACATGATTTTTACTGAAATCAAATAAAAAGTAGAAAGTGCCAACATCAGACACTTCTACTGAAGGACAGAAATTGGCTTGTGTTCACACCTTATTTTGCTTCGGTAATATTACTTTCAGACCCGAGCACACAGTGGATGCCGGCATAATCCAGTGATAACGTTCTACCATTCTACACTCTATAACTTATAACACTCACTGCCAGAAATGATCAGGTATTGCGTTATCCTTACTAATGAAGTGTTTCTCTCAGCATAGACGTCTGTTTCACTCTGCACCAAGAGGAGGAAAGGGGAGCTGCAGTCCTGTTCTCTGTGGAACATTCACCTCTTTGTTATGTAAATGTTTTGTTTAAACTCTGGTTTAGTTCCCAGGTCTGAATGCCAAGACAATTCAAGAAATGAGAGATTTCCACATGAACCCCACTGTGTGTGTGTGTGTGTGTGTGTGTGTGTGTGTGTGTGTGTGTGTGTGTGTGTGTGTTAGTCGTCACTCGTCCTCTCTGTTTGGTGATGCGCTCCTCTGACCTCAGAGCTGCTCTCACAGCAGCGACACATTCAGGCTGTGTGCATCACAAAAGCTCTCTGAACCGTGTAAAATAACATTGTCAGGAAGTCACAATGTTCTGCCCTTTGACCTCCTCTCACTGAATGCCGTCATTGTCGATCTGATCTGAGTGTTTACATGTGGTGATGGACAAATCTGATCCCAAAAGAAAGAGGTGAATTACAGGAAGTGGACAAAATAAAGGAAACGAGTATGCAGCATGATTTTACAGTTCTAATTCCCCAACATCACTGCTCAGAGGATGACATATGACATATGACATCATCATCTTTTCATGTATGTCTTGATGTAATCTGTGTATACACCAAATGGCTACATTGTATCCTGATTCCAGATGCTGTAACGTTGTTTGTATTGTAGGAATGCTGAGGTACTGCCTTTTTGATTGACCCATGTGGATGTTTTTAAATGAGTTCTAATAAAGGGAAGTCATAATGCTGCTGCATACCTTGGTATTATTGTATTTTAGACAACACTGTTTCAACATGCCGATGCCCCTCAGTATCCTGTCTTCTACTGCCATCTAGTGAATTTGTGTGAATTTACCCACACACTCATGTCAACACACTGTTGTGAGATCAGACATACTGTATGTTGACAAGGAATCATGTTGAGCTTGTTAATCATACATCAAATGCTGCCATTGATGATAAAGAGTAAATTCTGTCTTGTCACATACTGATATTAAATCAGTGTCCTTCATATCAGCATGGTTAATATTATCAAAGACGCTTAATTTAACATAGTTAAAGAACCTGAGCTGTAACTGTCTTAAAACAGTCTCTGATGATGTCTAAAGAACATATTCCTGCCTGCCTTCAGACTCTGTTCAGTTCAATCAGTTAACACCAGGGGGAGTGAAAGCTCTCCTGCTCCAGCACTTCATCACTAAGAGCCTGTGGTCTATAAAGGAAGTAAGGGGCTGTGAAGAGCTGTTTGAGCATTTACAACATATGCTTGATATCAAACAGTATCTTGTATCAAACTTTGGCAGTACTAGTATGGCATTTTAGAATAGGAGTAGGTGTCAGGACCTAACCAGTAAGGCAAAAAACAAACAAACGTATTAGCAGTACTAGATAAACCAAAAATGTCTAAAAACAACAATTAATATTAGTAAGTCTCAGAATAGTATACTACCCAAATGGCTTTTTGATCTTACGCTCAGTGTTAATGAACACTTTTAGTCTCATTATCAGAACACTTTTGTTCCTGCTGTCAGTACTAGAGATCTTATAGTAAATGGTATAAATGTATCTCATTCACACATTCATACACTGATGGCATCGGCTGCCATGGTGCATAGGTGCTATGCAAGGTGCTAACCATTCACACACATTCACACACTGATGGCACAGCCTTCAGGAGCAATTTGGGGTTCAGTATCTTGCCCAAGGACACTTCCACGTGCAGACTGGAGGGGATCGAACCACCAATCTTCTGATTATTGGACGACCCGCTCTACCTCTGAGCCACAGCCTAGTAGTGCTAAGGCAGAACATGCCTTGCATGACCTCTATTTATCGGCAACAACAAACTATCTGAAGGCATTCAAACAAAGATGGCGTACGAGTAGATTGACGATGCTACAGCTGCGCACATTTCGTGCATTATTTTCATCCTAATAATGCATATAAAAAGAACAACGGATCTTTTGGCATCCGGGTGAAAGCCCCAGCGGAAAATGTCGCGCATGCGCAGAACGCAAAATCCACTTCAGATCTGATTGCCGAGTATACATGGCGTTAAAAATCCGATGAACGAATTATCTAGGTGTTCTTATCCGATTTTGAGATGTCCGATGTGGTCCGAAATAGGTCCGAAGTCGATCGGACTAAGGTGTTTATAAGCACTTTAAAAAGTCCGAACTAAGTCTGATACGATCAGAAATTCGAATTTCTTGCTGCATGTAAACGTACTGATTATCAGTACTAGTGAACACTTTTAGTCCTGCTATCAGTACTAGTAATCTTACTGGTAGTACTAATGCACAACATGCTAATGAAGAAGGTGTGAAAATGACAAAAGAGCCTCAGTGCTCTTTTGATCCAAACAGGACAGTGAGAACAAACTGAATGACGGTGGTGTAGAATTGTGGCAGGTTGTGCTTCTTGAGGTGTCGCAGGAAGTTTAACAGACGGGTCTCATGGGCAGTATTTGGTGAACATACACATACACATGAGGGATGTGATGTCCCCCAGCCTCACCTGCTGCCTCCTGTCAGTCAGGAAGTTTGTGATCCACTGATAGCTGTTGGTAAGTGTTTGGTCAACGGGCAGCACATTAAGCAGATTGCACTATACACTCAATGAGTCAGTGTTGAACTCTTTTGGCTTTGTGTACAGTGAGTGGAGAGCCAAACTACACACTACAAATACAGAAAAGACAAGACAAGCAAACATGGTCACTATATATATGAAAACTTGGACATGAATCTACTTCTCCATCAGCCTGCACTCTTCTACCAGATGTTGGAATCTGCACAGAGCACTGATGGTAGCAGTTCATCCCAAAAGATTTGGATGACGCAAGCCAGTCATGTGTTAAAATTATGTTTTTTTCCAAACATATTTTTTCTATTGTTGTTTTTTAGACTGAACAAATCAGAAAGAAAAACACAAAACAGAAAGACAAATCAAATAGCATTGAACCTCCTTTATATGAATGGGGCAACAGTTCAGCTACATGAAAAGAAAAAAAAAACACTGGTTAGCGAACCGGTTATGAATATAATCCATGTTGTTATAACAAGCAGTAATGTGGTAGTAGGCTTATATGAGACAAGATCTTCAAATTTACATGGAAATGTTGGTGCAACCCAGTCAGTCCACCCTACTGACTCTTTGGTGAACTGCCACAATCCTGCCGTTGTGTTGTGGTGTTGAGGTTGTGTGCTGTCATTTTTGTCTCTTTTCATTCTTCACGGTGGGTCAGTATCTCCGTCATAACACAGTAACACAGCTTCCATAAGATTGAAAACCCAGGGACACTTTGTCGGCAGAAAGATTTTTAGATTTACAGTTGTGAAAAATAACACAGATTAACATAATGTTGCATATTTCTGGTTCCGCTTATAGATGACAACTTAAACTATCTGCAGTGCAAAGCTCAGGACTTTATTTTCTGTGTAAAACACTAGGAATGATTTTAAAATGACAGACGCTATAGTGAAATATTAAATAGGTGCTGTGGGACGTTCTAGGGTCTTTTGGGTTTAATGTCTGCATGTGGGTCCAATTTTCTGTGTTTCCCTGCTTGAACTTTTCCTTTAATTGGAAATCAGGAAACTCACCCAATTACCCTAATCCTTAACTACCTTGGTGACCCCTTAACTTTTGCTCTTGCCATCAGCAGAGTGACA
Source organism: Protonibea diacanthus (assembly GCA_028641955.1). Taxonomy (NCBI): domain Eukaryota; kingdom Metazoa; phylum Chordata; class Actinopteri; family Sciaenidae; genus Protonibea; species Protonibea diacanthus. Next base: position 2,304,257 of record CM053986.1, read on the forward strand.
TTTTTAATTCAGAGTTTAAAAGGTCTCTACAACTGTTGGATGGATGCACATGAACATGCGGCACTGTATTCATTAGACACTTCCTACAGGCCAATACAATTAAGGTATGATTGGTGAAACCAAAGACACTTTGTGTTTATGGATGAATAAATGAGGTACACACAGTAAGAAACCAACAGGAACGAGACATGATGGTACATGAGGAGGGACCTTTTGAAGAAACTGAACCTGAAGATGTTGGTTTGTATGAGTGTGCATGCATGAGTGTGTATGTGTCATAGACCTACAGAGAGAAGAATCATCACCATCACCAGCTCCGGTTTGACACACACCAGGGCCAAACTGTTAAGTCATAGCAGTCAGTCAGTATAAGGGGGAAAAACAGTCTGGAAACAAAGACGCCATTATCCTCTGCATCGCTGTCTCAGCAGTTGAACCTTTCCCCATCTGGGCTTGTTGTGTTTGGCAGGCTTGTTGTGTTTGGTGTACGTGTGGAGGTTTACAGTGACAGTCAGTCACAGTCAGTCACTGAGAGTGGGTCTGAACAATTACAACAAGCTAGTTTCCAGAAACGTGTGGAGAAGATGTCATGGAAGTAATCACAACCACATGCTACCCCCAACGGTCAAGAGTATTCTGCAGAATTACTGCTGCTTATTTCCAGTAGTTCAAGGTTACTGGGACAAACCAAGCTATACTACACTACAGCTATACCTACAAACGGAAACGGAATAAACCACAAACACAATGCTGACATGTTAGCACCTTTATGTTATGTTCCAATCTTGTTAGCAGTTAACTGCTATTAACACATCTAGCAGATACTGATGAACATTATCATTTATTTGGAGTCACCAGGAGCCAATATTCATCTTTATAGTCCATCTATTCTTTCTTTTAGCTGTTTTGGTTCTCTTTAGTTGCTAAACTGGGCAGTGAGAGTGAACCAACATGAAGTTATAGGCCGTAAAAACCAAAATGAGCTAGATGACACTAAAACACTCCATAATGCTAAGAGCAACCCATCGATGAGCTCACAGTACACTGTTTTTTAAGCAGTTACATTCATACTGTAGATTTAGGAGACCCTGAATTATAATCAAAAGATGTAATTAAGATGTTTTATTATCAGTCACATGTTGCATATTTTATTATGCCACACTACATGGTTAACCTTAAAGTGTTGTTTTCTCTTGTTTGATTGCTCATTTTAAAGACGAGTAAAGCTAGAGAAAGGCTTTGTATGTTCTCCTTTTCAGCCCTACAAATCAAATCAAATCAAATCAAATCAAAACAAATTTTATTTGTCCAAAGTCACAAAACACATTTTGCCTCTAAGGGCTTTACAATCTGTACAGGGAGTAACACCCTCTGTCCTTAGACCCTCGGTTCAAGAGAGCACAGTGTTCTAGAGGGGTAGTAAGGTACTATGAGCTCTTTTAGATATGATGGTGCCTGACCATGAAGAGCTTTGTATGTAAGGAGAAGAATTTTAAATTCTATTCTAGACTTAACAGGTAGCCAGTGCAAGGAAGCCAAAATGGGAGAGATGTGATCTCTGATCTTGGTTCCTGTCAGAACACATGCAGCAGCATTCTGAATTAACTGCAAAGTCCTAAGAGACTTAGTGGAGCAGCCTGATAACAAAGAGTTACAATAGTCCAGCCTAGAAGTAACAAATGCATGGATTAGTTTTTCTGCATCCGCCTGAGACACAATGCATCTGATTTTGGCGATGTTGTGTAAGTGGAAGAATGCAGTCCTTGAAATTTGTTTTATGTGGACATTAAAGGACAAAACCTGATAAAAAGCAACTCCAAGATTCTTTATGGTGGAGCTGAAGGCCAGGGTGATCCCGTCTAAAGTACCGTATTTTCCGGACTATAAGCCGCTACTTTTTTCCCACGCTTTGAACCATGCGGCTTATACCAAGATGCGGCTTTTCTATGGATTTTTCTTCAGCCTCAGGGGTCGCTCTAGCAGGAAGTGCAAAAACGAGACAGGCAGCAGAAGTCAGTGCAAAGAAGAACGCGCCAGTTTTTATTCTTAGCACGTGCAACCCAACACGCACAACAGCAAAATAGTATTTTCACACCTTCACCCCCTCATCATGGAAAACAGAAGAAATTCCTATGATCAGTCCCTCCAGTTTTTTGCGATCGTGTGGATTACCGCGTAATAAGCAATATGCGGCATATTTTCGCGAGGCCGCATAATTCCTACTATGACGCATAATTATTGAAAAAATAACCAAACATGCCGCCCCTTCCCCACTACACATATGTGTTTTCCACCATAGATCAAATAAACGGCTCTGCCATAGATGTATCTTCCACACCACCTGGTGGCACGCGCAGTCATTTTCACATACCACGCAGTCTGCCCGGGGGATTCAACTCGGTGGGTCAAGGACGGCAGCATGGTGCAGGAGGGTCCCCTTGCGGGACCTCTCCCCGTCACCGGGCGCATTTCCTCCGCGGCGGTGCGCCGCGACTGGCTCCGGGTTGGCTTGAAAAGGCTCGGGGGCTTTACAGTGCCCCTCCGCCCAGACCTCACCGCTTCCCGGGGCCGTGGGACGAGTGCCCGCTGCGCCCTCTCTGGGGGTTCGCCACCGGGGACGGGAATTAATCTATGGTGAGACGTTGGAGACGGCAGCGGGAAGAACTGATTCAGTGCCTAAAGACAAGAAAGGCTTTCAGAGGACATAAAAGCAGGTGGCCTGAACTTTCTGTGTAAATATCTTATTTCTCAACCTGGATATCAGCGGCTTATAGTCCGGTGTAGCTTATATGTGACAAAATATATATATTTTTTTTAATTTTAGTGGGTGCGGCTTATATTGAGGTGCGCTCTATAGTTCGGAAAATATGGTAACTAAGTCTCTAGAAAGAGAGTTTCTGAGGTGTTTGGGTCCAATTACAAGAACTTCAGTTTTGTCTGAATTCAACATCAGAAAATAGTAGGTCATCCAACTTTTTATATCCTTAAGGCATGCTTGGAGTTTAGTTAACGGGTTGGTTTCATCAGGCTTGATCGATAAATATAATTGGGTGTCATCGGCATAACAATGAAAATGAATGTAGTGATTCCTGATCATGTTCCCTAGAGGAAGCATATATGAACTGAATAGAAGTGGTCCTAGTACAGAACCCTGTGGAACTCCGTGACAAACTTTGGTATGCATGGAGGATTCATCATTGACGTGAACAAACTGAGATTGATCTAAGAAATACGACTTAAACCAGCTTAGGGCGGTTCCTTTGATGCCAATTTGATGTTCCAGTCTCTGTAAAAGAATTTGATGACCTACACTAATTCTGTAAACTAAAATAAAGTTGTTTCTAATACACATCTTCACTTTTATAGTAAATGTGAGACAGTAACATGTTTATTTAGGTTAAGAATGCTTTAAGGCAAACCTTTGTACTTGCTTACATGCTATGTCATAAAAAGTCAATGAAACAACCTACAGAGGGTGTATAATTAAAGCCTGACATGTCTTGATGACGTACAATACGAGTTGGTCAGTGGGTCATATTCTATGCTAAACTGTCACAACCAAATTATGAACCAGAACCCAAATGCACAACTCTCAGATAAAAGTTTCAAAATAAAATTTTTATTTACAAAATGAAAATCACTCTTGACAGAGGAAATAACTCTACACTAATCTCACTCGACAAAAGCGAGACGAAGAAAGAGCAAATAAACAAACAGAAAATCACTCTTACAAGACTATGCTAGGACTAAGAAAGCAAACAGAAAATCAAACTCGAACAAACAAAGTAACAAAACAACAAGACATGACAATGGCAATGGCATGGATTAAGCGCTGGTTCTCTCACACATAGGACAAGACAAACTGACACAGGACAAAGGGAGACACAGACTATATACACACACAAGGTAAGGGCACAGGTGGAAACAATCAGGGCGGAGACAGGGTGGGAAAATAGACAAAAGGGAGAAAGTGAAACTGGTGACAATAGACACAGACAGGACGTGGAACCAAAATAAAACGGAATCACAAGACAACATAGACACGAGACAAAACTGAATCAATTAACTTAAAGTTTCCTTGACATGACACTAAACTACACAACAGTTAGCAAATTCATTTACTATGTGAATAAATACTGTATAATATTCAAAGAGTACTATTTTATTTGTTTTTGTCCATTTACAACTTTAACTTGACAGCAGTTTTAAATCAGTGTCTCCTGTGTGAGCTTGCATTTATTACACTCATGATAGACGTGATGTCAGTGGCATAAATAATTTACTGTACTGTTATTGTTGTTTAACAACATACGATACAGGGTAGTCACTCCAAGCTTGAGTAATCAGTTTGCCCTTCTGTAGTTGTGGGACACATGGAAATGATGATGAACATCCTGTTAAAATGCGACTGTAGTATACAGTATGTCACAATTACTGCATCTGAGACAGACTTTCCATGTGTGGGTTTTAAAGGGAGAGGCACACTGACAATTAAGAAGGTACAGATCATTTCCTCCCAGGTCTGGAACCAATTCAGAACAATGTGTGTGTGTGTGTGTGTGTGTGTGTGAGAGAGAGAGAGAGAGAGAGTGTGTGTGTGTGTGTGTGTGTGCCCTCTCACATTAACCTGTGATCCTGAGAAAAGTAGGTATTACACTGCAAACTGAGAGTGTTTACCAAGACTTTTCCCTAAAAACATATTGTAACAACTCCAGATTCAGTGTTGGAATATTTCAACATTTTCCCTGTAATATCCAGTATTTTATTCAATGAGATATAAATGACCTCATTGTTTGATACAAAATATACTGTATACACGCTGCCTCTGAGTTTCCTACCACATGTAAGTCACCCCGTGGATCATGTCCTTTTGGTAAAACTCCACCTTGAGAACTCAGGCATTTGATATGACATCACGTCATGATTGTTGCTGATTACTTATTTGGGTACCAGGGTGTTGCATTTATTATAAAACAATCAACTAGGAAACTTAGCTGGTGAACACATGCAACATATTGATTAGAGCAGCATTAAGCAATACTAAGAGTCGACTCGGAGTGTGTTCCTGGTGGTGTATTCCCTTGCTGAAGCTGCGGGAGGCACCTAACATCTGGAAAAACCCTCACACATGGTGTGCACTGTTCCTCAATATCCATATCCCCCACACTCCCACCACCACCTGAGGCCTGTGTTATTAAGCAACTCTGCTGGGGGAGTCAAATCTCTTTTCATCTGTTCAAACAAAAACACAGAAATCACTCTGCATTCAAAATGATGCTACGTTAAGATTTACTGGAATCACTACGTGTCTTGTGAAAGAGTTCAGACAGAGTTATGACACCCACAAACAACACAGACATGTTTCTCCACTTTGAGCAAGTCAAATCAATTTTAATCAATCAATTCAGACATGAAAAAAATTGAAACAAAACCTTTAACATGGAAACTAAATGAACAAACAATGGAGGAATCCTTCCCACAGACATAATACATGTTATGTACAGAATAGACCAACATAGTGGATCTGGGAGGAAGTTGAGCACCTTCAGGTGTCACCAAACACATAAGACACGAACCACCTGATCTCCTCTCCACCACAGAGACTCAGAAAGGATGAAGTATGTTGGAAAAATGTTATTTTCCTTTATGCTTTCAGTATTTTTCTATTTTGAGATGACCCGGCATGACCCTGCAGGGGCATGCAAGGAAATAGCTGATGTGTGCTTAGTTTTAAAGAAGTTGCAACATAAGTGTAGTGCAGTTGTAACTGTTCCCTTTTAATGCTTAATGTTCTATGATCATACATGGTTAAAAATGCCCAAGATTGAAACTGTGTTATAGACAGGCTATGGGTGTCACTCTTGCCTGTAGGGAGGTGACTGCTTTCTACATATATATATATGCTGTGTTGAACCCTTGAACCTTTGAACCACAGAGTCTGTAAGTTGTTCCCTTGCTGCAAGTTACTATTAAATGATCTATCTTAAAAAAGTCTGACGGCATCCTGAGGGTTACTGAATAATTTTCTAAACAAAGTACACAAGCACAAGAGCAAAGGCCCCCAGTGAGAAGAGAAATGAACGAGTTGTGTTGAACAACAAGAGATAAACACAGCTGTGATTGTGAGCAGAGACAAAGTCTAGCAGCTTAAACACTTCTTAGCTGTTGGTGGAGACCAAACCAAAGCAACAAGGAGAGTGAACATGAAGAGTTACATCCATCAATCCATCAATGTCTTGTGACCAATGACATCATCATCATGGTTCTTTTTAACATAAGATGACTGAAACTGATTGAAAGTCAATGAATGCAGCTTTAACTTACAAAACATTATTATTAGTAATAAAATGTACATGACTGGATGTAACAGCACCTCTGTGAAAGACAGCCAGTTCCAGAAAGTTCAGTTCTTGGTGCTTTTTAACCTTTTTGAACCGTTCTTGGTGTTGGTGTAGCTGCTGAGTTGGAGCTCATTAACTGTGCCAACTACATGTGCTGACGCAGGAGAATTTATATACGCCTGTTTCATATTGAAGTTTTTTTTTTTTTTTTGCCTCCCACGTACTCCTCGACTATTTGACAAATACCTCCAACCTCTGTGTGGCGCAGCTGCCACTGACGTGCAGCTGTGCGTGTGTGTGACAAATTGATATGATTGATATGTGTGTGACAAATATATATATTGATGATATATTAAATGATATGATATATATAATTTATAAAACATTGTTGTCATTGTTGTAATAGACTTGATAGAAGTAACATTTCCATCATGTGATTTCTGCATTCATTTGCATTGATTTAATCTTCTCATCTCAATCTCTCAACATCTGTCTCAACCGCTACCGGCGTCTGGGGCAGCTGCCGATCACACCTATTCATAGCCGCTGCCATGAATTGAGCCAGCCCTTTCTCCCCTCATGTTTCTATCCAATAAAGCTTGAAAAATAATAACAAAAAAATAATCTAAAAAAGTATCCAAGCACCCTTCAACATGCAGACTGAAGGGGATTGAACCACCAATCTCCTGATTTGTGGACAACCCACTCTACCTATGAGCCACAGATGCACAGAAATATATTATATTTATATTTTATGTATTTTATAGACTGTTGCACAGAAAAACACTGTCATTGTCAAAACCAACCTTACCTTTTATACACCATTCATACATCTTTTGATATATTTACATGGTAAAATATGGAACAAAACGCCAACCTTAACTGTAAAATAATACTAATATCCTATCACTGTAACATTAGAAAAGGTTATACCAGATTATTACGTTCAAATTCTGAACGCTGCCATTTTCTTTTACAGTATACTCTGAAACTGGGGGCTTTACAGTGAGTGAGTCACTGTACAATTAGTGGATCTCCCCCTGCGTGGGTTGGCAGCAGCGGTCAATAGTCAGCAGTCAGTCTCCTCCGTCACATATAAAAGCAGCAGCAGCAGCAGCAGCGGCGGCGGCGGAGCGCAGAGCAGAGCATAGCAGAGCAGAGCAGAGCAGCTGCGCACTGACGGCCGCAGGATGCGCGTCTTTTTCCTCATCTGGACTCTCGGGCTCCTGCTGAAGGAGGCGCACGCATGGGGCTTCAAGAACGGAATATTTCATAACTCTATATGGCTCGGTAAATAACTGATTGTTTTTCTTTCCTTTCGTCGTTTGTAGCTAGAAACAAACTTTGTTCTGATTGTTGTGAAGTTGATCGATTATATGCGTTATCCATCAAAACCAGTGTGATCTGCAGCTTTAGAGTTATTAATACATGTCTTAAGGGAGTAACTTTTGCCACATAACATAAAGGCACATAGTGAGGAGTAAGGAGGATTAACCAGCAGCCAAACTGCATGTTTATGACCTGGCTGAGTTGGTCCTGCATGGAGCCAGTAAACACCGGGAAATGACTTCATCTGAGAGCCTTCCAAGATACAAACAGGTCACAGGAAAGCTAGTTTAACCAACATGTATACACACATTTACTGAGATATACTGTAAGTCAGACAGTTCCCATACACACACCACACTGACTCTCACTTTATGAAAGTCTCTGTGTATTTTTACAAGTGAGAGGGGAAAATAACAGAACAGTGTTTGATAGTGCTAATGACCTCGCCTGACCTGATCCACATGCAACATTTTCTATTGTTTCATACATCTTTTGTTCTATGTTGTGTTTGGAAGTTCTCAGAGTTCTCAGTCTTTTCTTTCTTCTTTTGAAAAGCTGTTTTCTGTTGCTGGTATGAAGGACAAGTGAGTACGAGGGTTTAATTAGTGTAAAAACTCTCATCAAACAGATCAAAATATCAACCTGAGGCTAATTTCTGTGGGCTCTCTGCCTAGTCTTGAAGTCATGCATGCATGAAGCCAAAACAGGATCAGCAGAGGACTGCACACTGAGGAGGCCAGAGAGCAAGTGATTCTGTTGTTGGTGGACATCCAAAAATGTCACACAGTTCTTTTCTTTCAACTTAACCTTCACCCTTCCTCTAAAACGGCACATGCTCGGCTGTATCTGCAGCCGTATGTTAGAAAATCACTGTGGTTGGTTCAGACTGTGTCACCACAAAAGCGCCGACATCCACCCTCATCCACGTCTCTTCTTGGCTTCAGACAGTGGTAGTAGCTTTTTTTGTTGTCTCTCTCTTTTACAGAACAAGCAGCTGGAGTTTATCACCGGGAATCGCGCAAAGGGAGATACCAGCTGACGTATAAAGAGGCCAAAGCTGTCTGCAAATACGAGGGAGGGAGCCTGGCCACTTATGAACAACTGGAGGCAGCTCGTAAAATAGGTCTGCAGTGGCTTACACACAGCCTCACCAACCACACACGTGCAGAGCTCCTGCCAGGGAAGATTTACTCCAGTGTATGGATCATAACTCATCACAACTCTCTCAAGGTGTACTTATTCATCATCGCCAACACTAGTTCCCATGAGTCGCAGAGCTGTTTGACCCATTAATGTGACACTATCTCTACATCAATCCAGTTCACCAGCTGGAGGCAGAGTGGGCTGTGTTTACCTTTCCAGTCTCCCATGAAACATCACATCTGATGTAACAGTAGCGATGCAGCTCTCGACTCACTAGGAATGCTTTCAACATGTAGGAAAACAGGTTCATATGTTCACAGGGTAAAGGTCAGTGAGAAGCAGTGAGTGAAACACTTTTTTCGCTCTGCTCTTTGCCAAATTTTAAACTGCCCCTAAAGCATCGTAAAGGTCTGTGAACACCATCTTGTGGGGGGTAATATAACTGCTCCCTTGGCACAGAGATTGAATCCTGCCCCTCGCTCTGGCATTATGATCCACCTCCCTGTCAGCTGAGTTTCCCCATAGCTGTCTTCCTAGGAGGTCCCTCTTTTATCTGGGCTGCTCTGGAGTCTGCTGATTGTAACTTGGAGCTGAACTCTTTCTGTCTCCACAAATACAAAGAAACAATAAAATAACAAACATCTTGTGAGGCTTGAGGCTGGCCTGTTGGTGGAGTTGAAAGAAAAGCCTCTCTGTGGTTGGAAGGACACCTTATTATCAACGTATTGTTGCATAAAACTTTTCTGCTCTTGTTCAGGTTTCCACGTGTGTGCAGCTGGCTGGTTTGACAAAGGACGTGTCGGCTACCCCATCGTCAAAGCTGGCGTAAACTGTGGCTTTGGGAAGGTTGGCATCATTGACTATGGATACAGGCTGAACAAAAGTGAGAGATGGGACGTGTACTGCTACAACCCACACTGTGAGTACATGTTTTATACTAGGTAGTATACGTGGCTGAGGACACATACTCCAGTGCTGCACTTAAAGCTGCATTAATCAATAGTTTTATGAATTAAACAGTTGTAAATGGTGTCACTTGTAGTGACCAATGCACAGAGTGCTCTTTGGAGTCAGATATTTCCCTCCATTGCATATATATATATTATCATTCTAAGATAAAAAACCTTGTCTGTGTAGTATATGGCCTAAAAGTGTGGTTTAACTGATGACTGTACTGCTGTGGTTAAGTGTTGGCGTCATGAGTCCCAGTGGGAGAGACCCAGACCCACAGGTTAAGAATAGTCATCAAATCTGAGGTTCCACAGACTCACTCAGGATGTTGTCATCACCACTGCTTCCAGTCAAATGTGAGGGACGACAGAGAGGACTGAACCAGCCCTGCCGTGACTCAAAGCCACTATCTCAGTCCCACCCTGTGAGTTATCACAGTCAGACCAAGAATAAACGTGGAGCAAGTTAGAATGTATCAGTCTGGATAAGATGCCGCTGGAGTAACTGATTATGTGATAACTGACATATACGCTGGTCTGCGAAAGAAAGGTTTTTAACAGGCACCATGCGGAATGAGTCACCAGAGAGTGAAAGATGGAGTGAAACCTTAAAGCCTTTCAGATTTCACCACCTGCCTGATTCATTATGAGAATATTTACCTTAAGTAGATTATAGTGCATCTGAAAAACATTTAAAGTAATGTTTTTCTCCTGTGCCTCTAATGAGTAAAAAAAAAAAAAACTCTTCAGCACACACCATCAGAGAAACTGTGTAATACCGGTTTCAATGAATCATGTTTCAACATGTTTAAAGCTGATACCAAATTCAATGTTTGAAAGTCTGACAATTACATATTGACTGATAAATGTGTTTTTTGTGTAAGCACCACACTGAACATGTTAGCAAACAGCTCATACACACATCCAGCAGACACAAAGCAACACTGGCACTCATCTGCAAGTCAAATATTCACTCCTCCTTCAGCTCTGTTTTGGTCTCCTTTAAATTCTAGAAAAAGATCCAGCTGTTCTCAGTCAACAGTTTTTATATACAACACACCACATCTTTTGTCCTCTTTTAGCTCATTGTTTTGGCAAATGAACTGTTCTCGTCAACTCCATTCTCAGTGGAAAGGTTACATGTAGAAGTAGCTATAGACCTTTTTACATGAAATAGTTTGTAAACACACGTGTTACCAATTACAGTATTCTAATTAAGGTTCCAATCTGTTGAGGTCAAACAGAGTCAAGGTGCTGCTGTTGTGACATCAGCTGTGTGTTGACCCTAATAGTTCATGTCAAAATGGCTGCAGTGAAAAAGGTCTGTTGATATTTTTGATATAAAACACAACAAACTCTCTTGTCCTCTTTTAGCTCATTGTTTTGTTTTGGCTTCATGGTTTGCAAATGAGTTGCACACTTCATTTTCAGTGAAAAGATTATATATATATATATAGTATATATAGTGTATGTATAGTGTATAGACTGTTAAGTGTGTAAGTAGGCTATTGTTAATATGTTTACTTAAACAAGTTTCTGAGGTAATGTCATGAGGATGTATCTGCCAGGTTTTTTTAATTATGTTTTTTCGCCCCCTACTGGCCAGAATTATTTATTATTTGAGTGTAATAAATGTCTGGCATGTAAACTAATCTACAAATCTACAGCTATCAAGTAATTGTCAGGAAGTAGAAGTATAAAGGTCTTATGATCATTTATTTATCATTGCACAACAAAAAGTTGTAGTCCCTTGATGCCACAGATGAAAAACTATTTCTTATGGTGTATGAGGAGTCTTCCAGCCCTAGGAAACAAGTTTCCCTTTAGTTTGGTGTGTGTATATGAATAAATAATACGTCATCATTTGTAATCAAGCAGGTGATGGTGGTGTCATCTGCCACCTTCAAACTCTGTAAAACTGCTAGTTTTCTCCATGTCGGTGGTTGCAGTCATGGGTGTACAGCGTGAACAGCGTAGGGCTGAGCACATAGGGTGGCACTCAAATTCAATATAGTGGAGACGAGGTGCCAATCTGAACTGCCCGGGCTCAGTTTCATTGGGGAGATGGTTACTGACTGCTGAGCTGAACTCAGCTGAGCTGTGTAAACGGAGTGGAGGGCCAGTGGGGATGGCATCATTGAAAGCAAACTGGTGCTGGTCCAGGCTGGCTGGGATGTTGTCTTCAGTGTGCTGGACAACCAGTTCCTCAAATGGGGTGAGTGTCACAGAGCCGTAGTCATTTAGACTACACTGCAGACCTTTCAGGTGGGTTCGACGGTGGCTTCTTGAAGCAGGTGGAAACACATCATCTACATCAACTAGCTGGTTGGGACGTTTTTATCAGGCCTTCCCCCAGTCTCCTCTGATGTCTCCGCCTGTTGTTCTTGATGCTGGTTTTCGCTCTCTGGTGGTGTTTCCTTGTCACCTGAGCAAAAAGGTAGCTTTTTGGGCTCTACATCGAGCCTTCATCTCTCCATTCATCCAGGCCTTTCTGGAAGGGGACTGATTATTGTTTTTGTGAACACCACATCATCAATGCATTTTGCTGATTTATGATTTCACTGATGACATTATTCCTCAAGCCTGATGCTTGCCTGATGGTTTGCCCTCTTTAGTAAGTAAGGCAGGAGGACATTCAGAGTATTGTTCCCCCTGGAGTCTTGCATTCTGACAGCACAGAATGTGGTCCACCCTTCAAGTGGTCTCTGTAAAAATGTGGGCACAACTTTGATTTCCCTGTTATTTCATTCATTTTAGCTCTCAACTCTTATCCCAGCTCTCTTCCTGGGTGGTCGCACTCCTTGCTGGTCTGGCTGGGTTCTTTAAAGATCCCTGTGTTTCCTTTACCAAATGTTGATGAGTGTATTTCTGTCACAGACAATATATGCTTCAGTAATAAAGGTGAAACGATGACATATCAAAACAAAAATATTGTTTATGGGAGCTACTGGCTACCATATCTGTATGCTCCATCATCACAGCATGTTGTGCAAAACACGTGTTGTGTTGTGTTGTGCAAAAAACCTCAAACTTGAGATATGTAGTGTAAAAACACTTTGAGTGGTCAGAAGATTAGAAAGGCGCTATATAAGTACAGTCCATTTACCATTTACTCTTGCACAACATTGTTTTTGGGCCTCTTGAACGTAGCTACCTGCTGTGGGTGATATGAGAGCCAAAACAGTAAAATCACTCATCCTCCAGAGGCGTGATCACATGAATTTCTTTATTCTGTAACCGTCTGATCTGTAAAGTTCACAGTTCACTCAGTTGTGGAAGCCGAAGCCATCTCACTGTATACATCAGAGGTTCTGGCTAAATTGTGATGGATGTTAGCTTATTATCTTTAATGATCTACAAATGAGAGACAATGTTAAGCAACATTCAATTCTTCATCCCTCCAGGACGTTGAATGGAAAGGCTTTTGATGCCATTGTCACCACTCTCAACATGTGTGTTTGATTTCCTTTACTCAACAAAAGCTTTTCTTTTCCCTGTTCTGAATTCATTCAGAGCTCACACGGAAGAGACAGACCCCCCAGACCCAAAGTTCTTCACATGAACACATGCACAATCCCACCAGCTGATTAAAGGAATACTCTGTGGCCAGTTTAAAGTGGGCCATTTTGCCTGAGAACACAGACAGCAAATGGAGCCTCTTATTCAGTATGTGCTAGGATATGCTCCACTGAACACTAGGTAAAGAAAGGAAATTTGCTGTCAGGTGTGTTTTCAATTTGTTGATTGAATTTGGAATCCATAACTCTGCCAAACATCAGGATTATTTATTTATTTGTTTTGTCCTTTTCAAGCTTTATTTCTGACAGAGACAGCTGAAGAGTGACAGGAGTGTGGGGACAGAGACAGGGAATGACATGCAGGAAAGAGCCACAGGTACAAACCCTGGGCTTCCACAGCACAAAAACTAGCAAGTCGACAACTTTGCTAACAGCCAAACATTAAGCAAGGTGAACAACAGCAGACATAGCAGCCAGCTAATATTACTGACTAGTCCAACAGCAGTCAGCCCAGCTCGGCGTCTGTCTTTTGGCCTTTTATTTCACCAAGCTCTCACCAACCACTAAAGGTCAGTCTCAGAGTTACACTACTGTCTGGCGGCCCCTTTTTTGCATCTGACATTATGTCCATAGAAGCTGCTGAGACTAGTTACATTGGTCGCTTGCCCAGCTCTGGTTCTGGAATGACACCGGCTCCTGTCAGCATTCCCCTGTGTCCCAAGCCTGAAAACCTCCACTTCTTCCCAGTGGTCCAAAATGCCTGTGGTACAAGCACTAACACTCCACCACGGAAGCCAGACTAACAAACTGAGCTAACATTAGCTAATAGTTACAGTTGGCAGTAGTACTTCACTGTCCATCAGGAAAAGGCAGAGCAGCCGGAGGACATCAGAGGGAAAACCAGAAAACATTTTCTCCAGAAAATATGATCTAGTTTCACCAAAATCACCACATTCTGTCCTTTACGTCTCTCAGGGCCCATGCTACTGCTTATGTAATATATGAATGTTTTAGTGAGTCAGTCAGTTTGTGTTAGACTCTAATCTAACTCTGCCATTCTGGTTAAGTTTTTCTTGTAAAAGAGATAACATGTCATAAGAAAAATTTCCTAAAATCAGCATGTGATATGTTGAACTATGGGCCCTCCAAAGCTTTTGTTCTTTTCATGATGTGCACCATACAAGCTTTTCTTGTATATTTCAACTGTTTAAATGTTTATTTGAGTGTGGAGAGTTAGCAGTTTCTGTGGTTAATTTATCATTTTTCATGACAGTTGAAGAAATATGCTGATTTGAGTTCATGTGTACAGCTCCTCCACAGTGTCACTATTTTCACACAGCTGTCAATAAATGCAACAGACATATATGAATCAGAAGATTTGGGCAGCAGATCAGATCTAGAACCAAGCTGTGGTGTTGGCAGGTTGTTTTTAAATTGAGTATCACATTTTTGTATAATGTATAATATGATGCTGTGTGAAATTTGGCCCAAATCGATTTTTTATAGGAACTACAGCTGCAACCACATTACTTTAGAATTTGTCTAGGAATGTATTAACACTATGTCTTGTAAATCCAGAATGACCCTATCTGTATAAAAAGTAAATTAACATGCTATCTTGAACCTATTTTTAAGAAACTTAGCATTAAAATATGTATTTTAGAGGACTAATCACTAAATGCCATTCATGTGTCTTACAGCCAAGGAGTGTGGAGGGGTGCTGACAGATCAGCAGAGGATCATTCAGTCTCCAGGCTTCCCTGAGGAGTACCAGGATGAACAGATCTGCTCCTGGCACATCCGAGTGCGTCTGGGCCAGAGGATCCGCCTCCACTTCCTGGAGTTTGACGTGGAGGATGACACAGCATGTCTGGCAGATTACCTGGACGTGTATGACAGCTACGATGACATCTCGGGCTTTGCTGGGAGGTGAGGATCTTAGAGGGGAAAGTTAGAAGGGTCTCAAAACTTTATAGAACCGAAACAGGCATAGAAACATGAAATTGATGAAATAATGCTCATGTAATACTGTAATAATTTAATAATGTATGAAAATGTACACATGTAAAAATCAGATAGTTGCAAAAATAGGACATTCATTTAATTAAGTTTAGAGTCACTGATTAACTTGCATGTCATACATCACTGCTAAAAACACAGAACATTTTCTGACTGGTTAGGGAGAAATGAAATATAGTTTCAACCAATAATTTAAGACAAATCTAAGTCAGACACTAAATATAAATATAAATATAAAAAATCCCCAATTTTCAAGGGGTTTCATGGAAAGATCAGTGCAATTGTACTAATTATGGTGAAAATGGAAATGCTCTTGAACAAAATGCTCCATTTAAACTCTTTTCTTCAATTATTTTCATCAATTATTTTCCTATTATTGGAAACTTTGATCTCCGCACATCTAGGATTGTATACTTTTCTGTAGTCAAATTTCACAATTTTGTCTGTTGAGCTGATATACAGTCAGTCAGACTCTCTAGGTTCAGCTGCCAGTTAATAGACCTTTTTCACAGCAGCCATTGACATTGCATATTAGGTGTTACCAATGATACTAATTCGGGTTCAGTTTCATTCAGGTCACACGGAGTCAGGGTGTTGCTGTGGTGCATGTTGGCTCACTGGAAAGTCTGCAATAAATAGAAATGAACCTTAATCAGTATCATTGGTAACGCCTGCATTAACCCTACTGTTTCATGTCAAAATGGCTGACATTATGACATGTATGGAAAAAACAGCACAGGTGTAAACGATAAAACTAATGATGGCTGAATTTCATTTAGGTAGATTTAGCTTTTGGTATTGCTCATGTCACACCTTTTCACTGAGCCATCGTTAGAGTGTCTGTCTAAAAAAATGACAGGATGAACGCAGAGTGGATGAACATCAGCCCACCTCCTCCTGATGTTTTCCTATATCTGGACAGTCATGCATTATAAGTGCACAGTTGCCACGTTATGAGTGCACTGAGCTCAGACAGCTGACAGGTGGAACTGTTTGAACTGTAGAGATTGAGATGTGAACGTTTAATGTGAACACCTGTTTGCTTACAGATTCTGTGGCGATTATTTACCTGATGACATCATTAGCACAGGTAAGCTGCCTTTGTGATCTCATATAACAAACACAAACTGTGTCTGTGTTGTCACCACCATAATACTAATAACTACATCTTCTGCTTTCCTTTGTTTCACAGGAAACGTGATGACACTAAAGTTCCTCTCTGATGCTTCAGTAACTGCCGGAGGCTTCCAGCTACAATATACTGCCTTTAATGCATCTCTCTTTTCATAGAATTATACCCACTATCTTCACCCCCAAAGGTTTCATGCACTGATGTAACCCTGTTACTGTATTCATGATGTTATTGGTTAGCTTGTGGACTGTATTTAATGTAGATGATGAAATAAAGTCAAACAAGCATTCAGTTTTACATTGTAGAAAAATGTATTAACTTGTTCTGAGGATTCATTTATAGAAAATAAATCTTCATTTTGATATGACATAGTGAGTCAACACAGGTGTTACCAGTGATTAATTAATTAAGGTTCAGTTCCATACAGGTCAAACAGAGTCAGGGTGCTACTGATGTGCATGTTGGCTCACTGGAAAGTCAGTTAATATCATTTGAATGAAAGTCCACCCTCAGTACAGTTGTCATGAACGGGGAAATTAGCTACAGAGACCAAAACTGTTTTTTGTACCAGGCTGTAAACATGTTTATTTCTGCTGTGAACGTTGGACATTTTAACATGGGGACTTATGGAGACTGACTCATTTCTGCAGCCAGCCTCAAGTGGACGTTTGATGAACTGCAGTTTTTGGTGCAGTTATAGTATAAAATTTTATGTTTTGTTTGTATACTGTTTAGAATATTAAGTATAAATTTACATGGTTCGTTGTTGCATTTTAATCTGTGATCAACATCCTTTGTGTGGTAGTTTGTAATGTAACAAGAGTGAAAATATAAGACAATCCACCAGCATTAACAATGTGAATCAACAAGTGTGAAGATGTATAATAAATAACATTTTTAAATTTTGCACAAGTTTTTTAAATGTAGTAGGAAAGGCTGAAACTCAACTGTGTGAAGAAGGAAAAGAGACGAGGTTGAAAACATAGACGTGAAGTAGAAAGCTGTTAAGCTTGCGCTTGGCAGGGCACTGAACCCACAATGCAGGCCAAAAACAGGAGATGACCTTGAAGGCTTTTATTGCCAAGACAAAATACGAACAGACAAGACAGGAGGAGTCGAGGGAGGAAACATCAGGGCAGGACAATGAGGACAGGTGAGCAGACGAGGGAAGGCTGAGTGTGGCAGGGCTGGAGACAAGAACAGATGAACAGTCAAAATGAAGCTGGAATAAAAAAAAAAAAGTCCAGATCAAAGACTCTACACAGAAGGTTTCTTTGGGGCTAGTACAGGAATAGTTACCACATCAGGTGGACTGATGAACTGGCAGAGTCTGGGAGGGTGAACCAGAGTTAAATACTGCAGGAGCTTCGTGAAAAGACGAGATGCAGGTGTGAGAGCAGAGCAGGTGAGCATCAATGGGGGAGTGGTCGAAGAAATAGGTCAGCCATGCCCAGCCTGCACAGACAGGGGAGACAGACAAAAACAAACACAGAACATGAAGGGCAGGAAAACACAGGGTAATAGACAAATCAAGCACATGCTGACAAAAACATAAACACAAGTTAGAAAACATAGGCACGAATTGTAAAACATAGACATGAGGCAAAAAACATAGACATGAAGTAGAAAACATAGGCACGAGTTAGAAAACATCGACATGAGGCAAAAAACATAGACATGAAGTAGAAAACATAGGCACGAGTTAGAAAACATAGGCACGAGTTAGAAAACATAGGCACGAGTTAGAAAACATAGACATGAGGCAAAAAACAGACATGAGGTAGAAAACATAGACATGAGGTAAAAAACATAGACATGAGGCAAATAACATAGACATGAGGCAAATAACATAGACATGAGGCAGAAAACATAGACATGAGGCAAATAACATAGACATGAGGCAAATAACATAGACATGAGGCAAATAACATAGACATGAGGCAAATAACATAGACATGAGGTAGTCTTCGCCCTGAGGGTGGTCAAGGACACACCAAAGTTGAAAGGTAAATGGACTGTACTTATATAGCACCTTTCTAGTCTTCCGACCACTCAAAGCGCTTTACAGGACATATCTCATTCACCATATCTCAAACCTGACTTCAACATGGAGACTGGAGGGGATCGAACCAGAGATCGAACCACCGATCTTCTGATTAGTGGACGACCCACTCTACCTCCGAGCCACAGCCACCCCAAGATAGGGGCGGGATAAGTACATGCTATGTCAGCAGTTTTGATATATGCTAGCAGTTTTAGAAAATCCAGCCCCAAATAATTTGATTGGATACTAAGAATTATGTGATTTTGGGTGGCACTGATGTTGCGATTATACCATTATAAAAGATAATGTTTTGAGCTAAGACTGAAGTCTGGTTCTGTTTTCTGTGAAGAGAATAAAACCTCTGCTGCACTCAGCTCTGAAGCTCTCTGGTGCCTTCTTTGTAAATAAGATTGAATGAGTGAAGTGTCCTTGAACAAAATACTGAACTCCAGTGCTAAGTGCTCCCAAAGGTGTGTGAATGGTCAGCTCTCAAAAACTGATGAGCAGTTGGCACCTTGCATGTCAGTGTATGAATGGGTGAATATGATATGTAGTATAAAAGTGCCTTGAGTTCATTAGCTTAATTATCCTTTAACTGCTATGCAGGCACAAAACTTTGTTGGACATCATAAGTTGTCTTTTTTCTCGTTTTTTAGATTTAGATATATTGTTCTCACGGCTAGTACAACCCAGCACCATACAGATATACAGTTAGACAACACATCAGCTCTTCATGCCCAGCTCACAGCAGTGTCAGCGAGGCAGCCCGTTCACATCTGCTGTGGCAGAAGGAACAAAACTCACACTTTAACTTTAACTTCAAGTTCATCTCTGATCACATGAAAGTACTGTGATCAGTGTCAGATGTTTAAATGAGAGCTAGGTGTGTGACGGCTCCGTGGTTCATGGTAAACATGGAAAAGAAGCAAGCAGAACGTTGTTTTTTCACTGAATTATAAAGTCAAAGAGGAAATCATTTTGCACTTTGACATGTAGTGATGAAAACACGATCATGCAGATTTTCTTTAAATCCACACAACCTGACCTTTCTATCCATGAGTGAGTGACATCAGACCTTTGTGGGTCACTAACTTCACTGCTGCTCTTGTTCTGATTACTGATTAACACAAATAAATTACACTCAAATCATCAGAGGAAGATTGAATTGCCCAGCTGAGGTTGCACTTCCTGCGCCAGCTCAGGAAGCTCAACCTGCCTAAGGAGCTGCTGATCACCACCATTGTTCGGTCTGTTCTCTGTTCATCAATCACTGTTTGGTTTGGATCGGCCACCAAACAGGAAAAGAACATACTGCAACGGACAATAAGGTCTGCAGAGAAAATTATTGGTGTCAGCTTGCCTTCCATCAAGGACCTGTACCTGTCCAGAGTCAGGAAATGGGCAGGTAACATCTCTGCAGACCATCACACCCTGGTCACAACCTGTTTAAACTTCTCCCCCCTGGGAGGCGCTACAGGGCTCTGTACACCAAAACAAGAGACACAACAACAGTTTTTACCGGACTCAAAATGTCAGTAACATCAGCTGTATAATATCTGTACATTATAAATTATCTATGTAAATATCACTACACTCATACTGTGCATATACGGAATATCGACCTCATAAGTCAGTAAGTCATAAGTTTAAGTCAGGTCAACCTACTGTGCAGTATCTATCTATCTATCTATCTATCTATCTATCTATCTATCTATCTATCTATCTATCTATCTAGTTACAGCGACAGTGTGCTGTTTTCCTTATAAGGTCAAATGGGCGGACCTGAGGGTGACGTAAGCGGGGTCAAAGGTAATTTTGTACGTCGGCGTGGTGGTTTGGCGCCAGCGATTTCGCGGGGTAACAGCACAAGGAAAAGCGCAACGAGAGCAGGAAGCAGTAAAGTGTTCAAGTAAAAGACGTAAAGAAGTGAAGTCCAGAGTCACAAACAGCCCAGAGTGAGGCGGCAGGTCGGCCGCTGTGTCTGCGTCAGTACTGCTCCTTCTACCCGTCCTGAACTCCGAGGTGAGCTGCGGTCAAGAGGATGCTGTGTATGTTTGTGTATGTGTGTGTGTGTTGTGCATACAAACAGGTGTAAATATACGTTCACTAGCGTTGTTTCTGTGCGTGTCGGTGACTTTAACGAGCACCTGGCCGTGGACAGATGAACCAGGGGTTGAGGCTGTGTCACGGCGGTGTTAGGAGTCGCAAAGTCCTCCTCTGTGAGCGGCAAACTTCGCTAGCTCCACACTGCAGCCTCTGCTAGCGGGGCTAGCTCACTTAAAGCTAGTTAACGTTAGCGGGCTGCTCGCGACTTCTCCGCGTGAGGGTCAGCGCCGTGTGCCGTTCAGTGACCCACTCCTCACATTACCGACAGCACAAGCCGTGTTATGTGTTCAGTCGGTTCGCTGGTGTTATTTCCAGCAGGACACTGACTTGTTTTGGTCACTCTGGGTTTCCGAGAGCAAGTTGCTAAACGGGAGTGCTGCTGGCCTCTGGTAGTATTCAACACACACACACACACACACACACACACACACATACACATACATACATACATACATACACATAACCCGTGTCTGTATGTGTTCCATGTTCACAGAGCTAGATACAGTGGAGGGTGGACGCAGGTTGGCACAGACCTCACTGAGGTACGGCCCTGCATCTGTCTGCCCTGCTCATCCTGTTTATGCAAAAGTACAAGTATACAAAGTCATGCTTAATCATCCGAGATAGGACACACACACAACTGCACCGATCCATACACACACTGTGAGGCAGATACACTCTACAATCCTCATAAGATCGACTTTATTGATCCCAATAATTCACTATAATTTCATTACAGCGGCTCACAGTATACAAGGAAGGTAAGAAAAATAGGCCGAGTCCTTCCTGTAGCAGTCTGGGTCGGACTCTGGCCTGTGGTCCACAGACATTCTATATGTGGAACTGAATAAGATATTTGAATATGTAAAGCAGTGTGTGGCTGTCACTGCATTGAACACAATCATGCACCAGCAATCTTTTAAGACCTGTGCAAGTTGCTAAGTGTTTGAAGTCAGTCAGGTGTAACATCAGGGCTCTGGTCTGCATTCAACATGTGAGCAGCTTCACTCCATGCAGTTCATTATGCTCTGAATCTGTGGCTGCATGGAGTAAATCTTTGGTCACGTTGTCTTACTGCAGATGTTGATGTCAATGCTTGAGTTCATCTTTCAACAAATGATGCTGCACACGTGTGTGTGCTGCTTTTTAGAGCGTTCCTCTGTCCAGCAGTCTGTTTATGCAGCACTTACTGTGCAGCTTGAAAAAGTGATTATTCTCTGTAAGCACTCCTCCTCTACACAGACAGTGAAGACTGACAGTAAACGACAAAATCCAGAGCTAAAAAGCTTGTTGTCCTGAGCTCTCCTTTCCTAACCACCTCCTCGTCCTCCTTTGCGTGGGTCTCTCTTTCTTTTTACAGGCTTCAAGGAAGTGAGTAATAATGATGGCGGCGGCGGGGCCTCCGAGCAGCTCCGGCTTCCTCCCCCTGCTGGAATCTCTGGAGGACAGTGCTGCTGGACAGTCCGACCAGACGGACGCTTACCTCACCATCGCCAAGTGCGTTACTCGCCCTCCTCTCTGACCGTGCATGCCTTGACCAGAACATGAGTGAGAAGCTGATTTTTCCTCTTTTCCTTTCCAGTCGACTCAGCGGAGAGGAAGGCCGACAGTTTCTCCCCGCAGTAGAAAAGCACTTTTCTCGTTTGGGTAAAGTCACCCTGGTGAGTCTTTTGCACGTTATTAATCGTTCATACTGAGTTTCCTATGTCTGCATTAAATGATGTCTGGTTCTGTTTGTCTCACGTTGCTTCCAGGCTCACGTCAGCAGTTCAAACGTGGAGCTGAGCCAAGCTGCCCTACAAGCTCTGGGGTTCTGTGTGTACCATTCTCACGTTGTCTCTGCAGTGCCCGGTACATTAATTTACATATTTCATACCTCGTTATGTGACCTGGTGAGATTAGATTCTGTGGGAATGTTATTGCTCCTGAGGGTGAGTCTCTCTTGTTTTTGTTTTCAGAAACCTTTGCAACAGAAATCCTGTCAACACTTTGCTCCCTCGTGGTGAAGTCCACAGATAAGAACACATGCACCAGAGCATTATGGGTCATCTCCAAACAGAGCTTCCCTCCAGATGTGGTCGGCAAAAAAGTGAGCATCAGCAAAGATTGAAAGGCCAGAGAAATACCAGTGACTTGATACTTATTAATCCATGCTGCTTCACTCACTCAGGTACCGTCTATACTGGGAACTCTGGAGAGTGTGTGGAGCAGAGAGGACATCCAGTCTGTGGTGATGGAGCATGAGGCCCTGAACGTCGTCATCAGGTAAAATGACAAAGCTTCACTGGAAGGGAGAATGTTTGTATTTGCAGTGAATCCTTGTTGGGCTTTTATTTTGCTAGCGACAGCTGAATGTTGACAGGAAACTAGAGAGGCGGGACATACAACAAGCTTTTTCCTCGTATTCACAGGATGCTGGAGCAAGTCCCAGCCCAGATGGGCGAGGGAGCGGTGCGGTGGGCAAAGCTCGTCATCCCGCTGGTGGTCCACTCTGCCTCCAAGGTGCGTCTACGGGCCGCGGCAGCTATGGAGCTGGGCATGCCTCTGCTCCTGGAGAAACAGATGGAGGTGGCCGCCATCATTGAACCCATGATGTCCTCAGTGAGTGTCTCCGTCTGTGTGTCACATCTTGGTTTGTACGTGACCTTGTGGATTTTCAAATGTTTGATATGTGATAAGATGCATGATTGACATGCAGTCTTCCTCGTCTGGAACACTGTGTCTGTTTGTCTGCACAGAAACTGATCCCAGAGCTGCAGAAACTTTTCACGTCCAAGAATGAAACCAATGTCCTGAAGCTGTGGCCCTTATTTGTGAAACTGCTCGGGAAGGTAATCTGTGTGTGTGTGTGTGTGTGTGTGTGTGTGTGCACAAATCCAGACGTGAGAATTTTAGCAGTGATAATTATCGTCAGAGGACATGGTGGCGTCACACAACTCAGATGTAACAGTGTTTCCTCCACAGCTGCTGCACCGAGGAGGTCCTTTCATCAACTCCCTGCTGCATCTGGAGGAGCTTGGTTTCCGCAGCTCCTCTCCGACCATCAAGAAGATCGCCTTCATCGCCTGGAAAAGCCTCATAGATAACTTCGCCCTCAATCCAGGTGAGCCGCCAACACCCTTCTCTCTGTTTAAAGTCTTCAGATGATCTCCACACAGTGACCACAGCTGACCTTTTAATTTGCTGCACGTCTCTCTTGAAGACATCCTGTGCAGTGCCAAACGTATGAAGCTCCTGATGCAGCCCCTCGCATCCATCCACGTCAGGACAGAGGCCCTGCTGCTCACCAAGGTGGAGGTCTGGTGGTATCTGGTTGTCCAACTCGGGCCCAACCTGTCACCCAACTTTGATCAGGTGAGCCTCTCTGAACTGTGACACCTCATTCATGTCGAGGGTCTGTGAGATCTGTTATATGTGATGTAGCGAGGTGGACCGTGGAGTGAATGAACAGTGTGTGTCTCCAGGTGTCTGTTCCTCTGCTCCAGTGCACCATTGGCTCCGACTCCTCTTCAGTCCCGGTCACTCCTTCTCGACCTGTCAGTCAAAACGGAGCCAGTACACCCAGCACACCCAAAACTGGTACGTTTCCACATCCACCTCCCTCCAACCAGGCTCATCCGTCTCCTGGACTGTAATTTTTAATATTTTTTTCCCCTCCTCCCACAGGTTTCAACACTTCAGCCAACACGTCTCGGATGAGCCTGAACTCCAACGTACACGTTCCCTCCACCTTCCCCTCCATCCAGCTGCTCGGCCTGGAGATGCTGCTTCACTATTTTCTCGGACCAGAGGTGATCACCGCAGCAGCCAAGAACAAACTCATCCTGAGTCTTGGTGAGAATCAGAGCACACTGTTCATTTTTTGCATTTGAGATCTTAAACATGTCATCTTGTACATGTTGCTGTCATGAACATGAGACTGGGTTGTGTTAGTGATACGTAAGTTGGGTCAGGTTTCGTGTGCAGTGGCTCTCATTTGATTCATAAAAACACTTCATGTTGTTCTGCTCCTCAGTGTTACACACCAAGAAACAAGCTCACATGATGTAAACTATACAGCATTTCAAAATATTGAAAACGTTTCTGCAAATGTTTGAAGAGCTCACCAAACGAGTGTGAGAGATGGACATAGAGCAGATTACACATGGACTAGAGCAGCAGAGTAACCTGCCTTCAAAACACTGTCTGCTGTGCCTGTGTGACACTGCCAATGAATAACCAGTACAAGCCTTTTTCTAGACGCCTGTGTTAGTGTCATGTGTTGATCTGTTGGAGAAATGGCTTCTTCCTGCGGTGCAGCCGAAACAAAGTGACAGAACAAACTATAAGAACGAGGCAGCTGTACAGAGGGAGGAGTAAAACGCTCTGGGGATGCGATGCAGTGTCACATAATGTGCATGTTGGGTGATTTAAACATTTCTTGTGTCTTCTCTCAGAGCCTCTGAACCACTCGCTCCTCTCCGGTGCTTCCTCTTTCACCAAACACGCTGCTGTGCTCACCTCCAGCATCAGAGACGGATTCACGAATGTCGGCAAAGAAGCTCCAGGTAATCCTCACCGATGAATGAGACCACGTTGTTGATGTTGTGTAAAAGAGAGGTCTCTTCTCTGCAGGAGTCTAGATTGTAGTTTCTGAATGGAATACTGTCGACACCTCCTCCTGTCATTGTCAGTCATTGTTTCAGACCTGGAGACAGTTTTTTTATTAAGAATAGCTGTACATGTGTACAGAAATGGCTGTATAACAATTTAGTGTACTTTTTATTCAGTTCAGTCTGCGTGATGTGTTTGAGTTTTTTCTGAACGTCATGGTCCACCAGCGACATGCTGTTAGCTCTCTCTGTAGTTTATCACTGCGGGCACATGTTCAGGCTCTCTTCTGACTTACTTGTACGAGGCTTTGGAGCAGCCACAGTGTTACCAACTGTCCGTGTCTACTCTCCCAACCTCAGTTCAACTGTGTGTGTTTGTCTGCTGCACATATGTTCAGTGTTAGTCGAGATGCAGCGGTGGTAGTGAGAATCACAGCAGTTACACCCACACAACCTCCACAAAGCTGATTTAAATGCACCACAGCCAGGCTGAGAGACAGTTTGGGTCAGTTAGCGTCAGGCTCTTGAGTATCTTGGAATTGTTGGAGCCAAAATCTTGATTGAAAAGCCTCAGATGAAAAATGCTTGTCATATTCAGACTGGATTTTCCAAATGTGGAAATGTGTCACAGCAGCAGCAGTTTTCTTTCATTCTGATTGTAACGTGAATTGTTTCTGCTGTTTACCTCACAGAGTTATGCACCAGGAATGTGTTGCATGAATGTGATTGGTCAAAGCAGCACCTTGCAGATGACATCACATTTTTTGCAGGATAAGAGGTTATCGAAACATCAGGGACAGTGTGTTTGTGACAACAGCTCAGTACACAGATCTACGTGTTCTGTTCAGTCTGACGGCAGCAAAAATGTCCAAATATGTATGTTCTCATAAAAGGCCGCTTCAGAGGTTACTGATGAGTTTGTCTGTTTTGTTCTGTCTGCATGCTCTCTGACTTGATGGACCACCTGCTGTTCTCTGATCTCCTACTGCAGATTCTCTTCTGGCTGTCATCTGGAGGAGTCTCGTCCGATTTGTCAACTTGACTATAGAGTCTGGTAAGTTCTTTGTCTTTATTGGTATGGTTATAAGTTTGATTTGTGTATTAAATGTGATTTGGAGACTCATGGTCACCAGGATTCCTTTCATATTCCAGTTGTGGAATGTGTGGCTGCTGCTCAGCTGGGTGGGCTCTTAAAGCTGTAGTTCCCACCTCGTAGCGCCACATAGAGTACTCTGATTGGGTCTGAGCTCTGTCGTTTTGGAGGAGGACCTGTGAGACCTCGTCTCCTCCTGCTCGACTCACTCTCACCGTCGTCAGTTTAAGTCTGAGGGTTCAGAGCCTTGAGCTCTGGACTGCTGTGAAGATAGAAACTACTGAGGGGTCTGTCCCCGATGATGACCACCTTCTCTTCAAACACACACACTTCATATTGTCAAACGAAGCCTGCACTTCAACAATGTGTTGTCATATGGCATTGTGTGTCTGAGCTGACTCTCGTCTCTGACTGTCAGTAGGCAGCAAGAAGGACCGTCAGGGCTGTGAAGTTCTGACTCTGATGCTTCAGGCTCTGCAGAGCATCGTCACCTCAGAGGCTCTGCCTGCAGACAAAGTCCTGGTAAGAAGCTGAAACCTTGGAGGCTGGCGTCCTCTCAGCCTCCTTGACTGTCTGTGATTTGAATATCTTCACTGTTCAGTGTTCTGTTGTAGTTTTTTATATTTCCCCAGTTAAATGTTAAATCTTGTACTTCAGATTCTGCTCGAGGCCACAGTGAAAGGTATTCCCCAGAGAGTTCTTGGCTCCGCCTCCTATCAAGTGGGCAAAATGGATGTGCTCAATGTGAGTGGCACACACACCCATACCCATGAATGCTCATAAAGAGGACTGGTTAAACTTTGTTTTCACTCCTCAGGGAACGCCGGCTCTGTTCCTCATCCTCCTCCTCTACAACAGCAGCCTGCTCGCAGCCTACATCGAGGACGAGAGGTCAGTCCACTGTTTGATTCAATACAGTATGCTCACATCTGTAGTTTGGTTTGGTCTCAGTCTGGACAGATCTGTGGTCGCTTTAAGTTTTAATCTGAAGAGGAGACACACAGACTGGTAAACACAAAGCCTCATGGGTTGACAGCCAACACATGGTCAACATGACACAGACCTGCAGGACAAAAACACACTTTGACTTGTGACTGTTAATTCATGTGCACTGAAGAGTCACATGACTTTCTGTCAAACGTGGGAAAAGTAAATAAAAATTGGGTGTGTTTAGATGTATCAGAATACCACCTGGTAACCATGAGTGAAACAAGCATTTATTTATTTATTTTCACAGTTGAAATTACATAATAATAATGATAAAAATAATGATAATAATAATAATAATAATAATAATGTAGTACAGGGAGAGGCAGAAAACCCAGATGGGTGTATTTAAAGCCTATAGTTAAAATTTCATAGTTATAAGGAACAGAGAATAACTATATAAAGTAATAACAAACTGATAATAGAAAAAATATGTATAACATCAACAATCACAAAAATAGCAATATAAAAACAGTTATTACTATGCTAATGGTGCTTGCAAAGTGGACTAAAGTTACTTATGGGTACAAATAACGTCCCTCTGAGCCGCCTGCTGATATGGCAATTACACTTTACACTCCTTGTGAAGATGTTTACATTATTTAACTTGAGTGCTGTGTTGTCATGGATAATGGTGCGCCCTCTGATAGCGCAAATGTAAATTCTAGGATGAGTTTGAATTCATCAACTGATGTGATTTTTCAGGGGGAAAGTATCTTTTTTTTTTTTTTTTTTTAACCAAATCATATTTAAACTGTTTCATAGTTTTTGTGGATTTTATTTTATTTTTTAAATTTTTTGGCCATTTCAAGCTTTATAGTACAGTATAGAGACAGCTGAAGAGTGACAGGAATGTGGGGAGAGAGAGAGAATGACATGCTGGAAAGAGCCACAGGTCGGATTCGAGCCCTGGGCTTCCGCAGCAGGGACTGAGCCTTCACACATGGGGCGACTGCTACCAAATGAGCTAAACGACACCTCGTTTTTGTGGATTTTTGAATGCGGGACATCTTTATATCATCATCTGTGTAGTGGTGGCAACCCAACAACAAAACCATTTTAAGGGAAACTGAAGTGTTGTGGTGCAAAAAATCAGGTCCTCCATGAAATATGCATTTAAAGTTTTATTTATATGCAGATTAAAAAATACCTACAAACGGCTGGTGTAATGAATGAATGATGTAAAAATGTGCTCATACATGACACAAACTGCTACGATGGGACAAAAGAAACTCACACAGACACGCATACATTGAAAATCTGAAAGATTGGCCACAGCAGTCTAAACTGTTGTGCTGTGTCCATGTGCAGGTTTTTTCAGTGCCTTCAGATGCTGGTGGGCTGCGGCCTGTCAGGCCCCACTTCCCCTCTGGCGTTTGGGGAGGCGGTGCTGGGGGCCATGGGACGCAGCGCCGGGTTTCTACAGAACAAAGAGCAGCTATGGAAGATGTGGAGCGTGATGGTCAGCCCGCTGACCGACACCATCACACAGGTAGGCAGAGGAGCAGCAGCAGTTTCACTCGTGGAACAAGGCTTATGTGTTGTCATTAGTAGCTGTGATTTTAAAATGATGAGGGGAATGAGGAAGATGGGGAACATTCAGTGAATTGTTCCATCACTTCTGTTTTCCAGTCTAATGAAGTGAACCAGGGCGACGCTCTGGAGCACAACTTCAGTGCCATGCACTCTGCCTTGATGTTCCCTGTTACACACCTGCTCCACGGCACACCTCTACAGCAGGTCTGTTTATCTTCATATTAGATTTACCTTCATGACCCAAAATCCTGTTTCCATGTCACCAAAGGGACTGATTCTGATCCCTGTATTTTGTTTAGGCGTCCCAGAAGTCCATGCTGTCCTCATGGTCCAAGCTGTACAAAGTGTTTGCCCGCTGCTCTGCGCTCGTGGTCACGGCTGAGGAGAACATCTGCTGCGAGGAGCTCTGTGCAAAGATGACCGCTGCGATTGACAGAGATGTTCTGATGGTGAGTGGAGGAGAGGATAACTGGAATAATATGGAAACATTCATTTTGAAAGTGACCCTGGTTTGACGTACCGATCATGTCTGATCCTCCAGGTTCCTTCAACGTTAAATGCTGTTGCCAGTATCCTCCAAGTCATGGTGGAGTGTGTGGACTTCTCGCCGTACACTCCTCAGTTTCAGCAGAAGCTGAAGTGTAAGAGAACATACATGACCTTTTCAGGTTTCAGTGTTCGCCGTAAGAATGAAGCGAAAATTCACTTTATCCACTCTTTTCTCCACCAGCACCTCACACTCCAGTAAACTGGATGAAGAAGAGGAATAAGGTCCTGGGGAATCTATCCACCTTCCAGTCCCTCCTGGTACAATGTCTAGAGGTCTATCTGGAGGGCCCAGAAGTTTCTGCTGAAGCCACAGGATTGGCCCTGGTCTTCATCCTGTCTGCTCTCTTCACCAGCCTAGCTCTTGCAAACACGATCAAGGAAGCCCTGACTTCTCTGATTCAACCACTCACCCTGTTCTCCAAACAAGCAGCCAGTGAGCCGCCTAAATTCACCTTGCAGCTTCTGGGAAAGGTGAGTCCTTTGTTTAAAAAACCCTTAAAACCATGTACGTTTGGAAACTATAATGTTCCTCTCTGCCTCCTGCAGTTAGAAAAGCTCCTCCTCGAGGTTCTCAGCTGCCTGCAGTCCCGCTCTGCTTTGGCGTACAACGATGAGCTCCTGGCTCTGCTCTCTCCTCTGCTCTGTGTGTTGTTTACTCACAAAAACAAGCAGCTGCGCACCTCCGTCACCCAGTTCTGGAACTCCACCTTCGCCAACTCAGTCAGCCTCACTTACCCTGACGAGATCAGGTTAGACTGGTTTTGTTGAACATCTTTTTTTTTTCTGCATGTGGGGCATTCACACTAGTGAATCAGATTTGTGTAGGGATGGCTCAGAATAATCTTATCAATGTTTCCATTTTCTTTAATCAGACCAATCCTGAGCCAAGTGAAGCAGAAGACTCCGATCATTCTTCCTGCTTTTGAGGCTGTCAGTGTTCCCGATGATCTCAGTGGACAGTATTCAGTGAGTTGCGCGACACTCTCTGCTTTTAATTTACTGGTGTAACTTCAACTTCATTCATAGCGCTCATTTGTGTCTGATTTATCTGATTTTGTGTGTTCAGAGTGAAAGTTCCCAGTTGGAGACCAAGCTCAGCGGGATGCCTGTTTCATCTGTGGGGAAGAGGGACTCACTGCTGGGAAAGGCTGCCGAGCTAAAGGACAGGAACGCCACAAAGACCTCCAAGCCAGTTTCTGTAAGTCTGGACTCTTGGCGTAAAACTGAAAAGCACAGGGTAAAGATGAATGATAATGACTAAAAGATCCACAGTACAGCAGGGCTTTGTTTGCCGTGTTATCAAGTGTACACACATGATGGATGATTCCATATTCAATGAGCAATTGGAAACACGCTGGGTGACCATGTGGCCACACAGTTTAAGACGCTGATGTGTGATTTCCTCTCAGCTAATAGACAACTGACCAAAATGCATACATGGGTCAACACGCATGCATACTGTGACGTATTTATCAGTCCGCTGCTCATGAATCAAGTTAATTTTATTTCTGTGTTCCCTCATGTTTTTTTGTTTAATGTACTCATCAGACAAAGCTGGACTTTGGCTCTCCCAAGCCGCCTCGCAGAGAGATTTTGGAGGAAGAGGCCTCCATTGACTTTGTTTTCATCCCTCCGGAGACGAAGGAGAGGGTATTGACGGAGCACCAGAAAGAGGTGAAAAGGACAAAAAGGTCAGATTTCTCTTTTTGTCTGTTTCTGTACATCCATGTTGTCAGTTTTGTGTAGTGCTGATATTTTCTTTGGCACAGGGTTGACATCCCTGCCATGTACAACAACCTTGATGCTTCTCTGGATACAACGGTTTTCAGCCAGTACACACAGAGCCAAGACGACTCTTTGTAAGTTCTGAGCATCTGCTACCAAAATGGAGAGAAATCTTTGCTCTCATAAAAACAAAAGCATTCATATAATTGTTTTTTTTTTTTCCCCACAGGGACAAACCGCCAACTGAACAAGCTGACAAGGTTACCGAAGATGCTCCTGGCAAGGTAATGAAACATTTTCCCCATCGCACACGGAAAATGGAAAAAAAAAACCCATCCAATCACCCAACCAATCACTTGAGGCTTGTTTTCATTCTCCCAAAGCCAGTATGAATAAAAGAAAAACTCCTAATACATTGTTGCTTGCAGTGCTTCATAGCTAATACAGCCCACATGTATTCTGGGATAAACTGCAAGTGGAAGTTGATTAGTAAGATCTGATTTTAAAAAGTGTTACTGCAGAAATGATCAGGCGCATTAATTAAAGCAGGGTTGAAATTAGGTTGTACTCAGTCATGTTAAAGATGCAAGAACTTGCAGCTCCATTAACAGAGGCCAAAGAAGTCTTAAATTGTTGCTCCTTCTCTAATTCTAAATGTCAACTGGTCAACTGGTCAGACTCCAGATGTCTACAGAAAAAGAAGAAAACACATTTGCTTTATTTAAAAAAAGATGGCACTAGTGTATTAATCTCATAAGATAATATAACTTATTGCATGATTGATTATTTGTTACTCTGTTCATACCAGACAGTGTTTTAAAATTATTTTTGGATCATAACCTTTTAAACTCATACAGGCCGGTGAGTATTAAGACTAGTCCTCATTCAAGAAAATAGAAGTCTTTATCACTATGACTGAATATACATAAAGACACACTTCTCCATTATTTGTATAGTGTAATTTGACAGGTCACTGTGTCACCTTGTTTTTTTTCTGTACATTCACATTTCATAAGCATCTGTGTTTGCCCTGTTTGAATGTATTTCTTTGTCTTTGCAGGCAGACTTAGTTAATTGCCTTTGGTTTCTTTCAGGTTCCTCAAGAAGATGTGAAAAATGGAGAGGACATTGAAGTTCTAACACAAGATACTCAAGACTATGCCAGCCCAAAAGCAATAGAGAACACGACGGGAAACCACAAGCAGGAAGAGATGATCCCTGAGTCAGCAGATGTTTCTGTGGAGGATGTCAAGAGCGATGATAGAACAGAGGATTTGGAAGTACAGTCTAAAGAAGGCACAAGTCCCAACATCTCTGGTTCTTCAGATTTGGTGTCGGGGACTCCTCAGAAACCCAACAGTCGCCGTCAGTCCTTTATCACTCTGGAGAAATATTCTGATGGAAAGCCTGCCAGCCCCAGCAGTGCGTCCTCATTCACAGGTCCTCTCATAAAGAACTCCCAAGAGTGTTCAAGCGCCAGCAAGCCTTCTTCGGCTTCCCAGACATCCATTGGTCCAAACTCTCAAGATTCCCAGTCCACTCAGGGAGGAAAAATGAACTCACAGTGTCGAGTGAATGTAGCCCCTGAGTCCCCTCAAAGGCCAAAAGATTCTGGGACTAAATGTGGGCCAGTAAGGCTGACTGAGAGAATGCCCAGTGACACAACAGAGGATGAAGATGTTATCCCGGACACCCAGACCAAAGTGGAAGGAAAAGAGAGTCCAGAAATTGCTTCCACAGTAGAGGAGCTGACACAGTCGAGCCAGGAAGAGGATTCTGAACAGAATGATTCTCAATCCTCTTTAACTTCTTCAAACGAGCCCAGACGTTCCGGACGCCCCCGAGTCAGACCTGTGCTGCCCGGAGAGGACCCTGAGAAACACAAGAAGTACAAAAGGAGACGCTCTGGAGAGGAACTTAAAAGTGATTCTCCAATGTCAAGCTTGAACAGACCAAACACAAGAGGGAGGCAGGCTTCTGAGGAAGAGAGTGGCAGATTACGAACGAGAGCTCAGCGGGACAAGAGTGAGTTGAGCCAAACCAACTCTCAGGGTAGAGCTCACAAGAAGATCAGGCTGTACAGCAAATCAGAGGAGTTCCTTGATAAACCTGAGCCCAGAAGGAGAAGCACAAGAGAGCCTGAGTCCAGCCAAACTGACTTGCGGTCAGACACACAATCTGACTCTGAAAGTCAATCACAGAGTAGGTACAGGCGGCGAAGCAAATCATCGTTGGAGGCCAAAGAGGCTGGAATGAAGGAAAAGGTTTTGCCTGACAAAAATTTCAGTCAAACTGCCACACATGAGCTTAAAGAACAGTCTGAAAAGGATGATGTGCCAAAGACAGACTCTCAGATGATCACTACATCCCCTGAAACTAGTGGTAGATCCCAGGAAGAACTTGTAGAACAGGCTGGAAAAGATGATGAGCCAAAGAGAGATTCTGAAGTGGTCACTCCTCCTCAAACAAGTGAATCCCAAGAGTTTGAGCTTGTAGAACAGGTCAAAAAGGATGATGAGAAAATGGATGCTTCTCCTCAAGCTGGTAGCCAGATCCAAGATGTAGAGTTTAGCGAAACAACTAGAACGCAAGAAGATTCTCAGATGGTCACTTCCCCAACTAACCATGAGTTCCAAGATGAAACAAGCACAACAATGAATGTGAATGAATCCAAGGTCAAAGATGAACAAAACAGAACAGGAGAAGGTACAGATGAAAACCTTAGTCAAGAGGACTCTCAAGTTATCACACCTTCATCTTCTGATACCCAGTCTCGGCGTAGGTCCAGAAGAAGCAAGGCAGTGGAGTCTGAAGATAAAAGTGAAAATAAGGATTCACCAAGAAGGCAGAGAAGGTCCAGTTCCCATGCAGCATTGTCGGGTATCGGTCATACAGAGGCCACAATTGGTGGTAGGACCAGAAGGAGCAAGGTGCAAGAGGAGCAGTCAAAGTCAAGTCCTTACTCAACCCCAGAGAGTTCCCAGACAGAGTCTTCCCAAGGCAGGGGCAGGTACTCGAGAAGAAGATCTTCTCAAGGATTAGTAGCCAGTAAAGAGTCTGTGGAGTCTGACTCCCCTGAGGCCAGAGAAAATGCCCCAGCGCCCAAAAAGAGAGGGAGGAAATCTCAGGCATCTCTTCAAAGTCCCCTCACCCTTGACTCTAAAGACAAAATGAATAACGATGTATTGACGAATGATAGTGAGGCTTCTCAAAGTGAAGATGCACAAAGCATAGAAGCTACAAATGCAACAGATTTAGAGGATTCACAGGAAACCCAAGATTTGGAGGGTTCGGAATCACTGCAGGTAGCTCATAGTATTGAGGAGCAAAGTAACAAAGAATCTGAGGCTGTTGTAGAGAAAACTGACAGTGAAATTACACAGAGCAAATCATTTGTCATGTCACCCTGTAAGGAGGAGCAAAAGCAAAAGGACTCTAAAATAGACATTGATAATACCCCTTTACAAGAAAGTGACAATGGGAACTTGCAATGTGATCAATCACTTGAATCAGTGGGGACTAGTTCTGAACAGACTCAGGGGAAATTGCCCTGTGATCCATCTGCTATGGACACGATGCCGTCTCCCAGTGAGACAATGGAGAAACTGCCGGCCTCAGAGTCTTCAGAGGAGAAAGCTGGAGAAATGACTGAGCCTGGTGACGATGTTACAGAAAAACACGATTCAGACCACCAAGAAGATCCAGTTGTAGAAGAAGACCCAGTTGTTCCAGCTGAAGATGGTCATAGTATATCTTCTGGAAATAACCAGATGGACTGTTCAAATGTCTTGGATGATTTTACAAAGGAGGGGCAGCAGTCTGCTTCCATCAAAGAAGGCGAGTCTCCATATCAGCACACAGAGGCCAGCGCTGATGCTGACATCACACCTCTACAAGACGGCAAAATCCAGAGTACGGAGTGTCAGGACGAAGAGGAAACTAAGACAACTAACACTGAGAACGATGTCGCAAATGTGGATGCTGACCTACCTGATGTTTGTAATGCTTCAGTGTTCTCAGAATCTACAAACAAAGATGATTTCCAGGGTTCTCCAGTGAAGCAGAAGGACCTGGAGGCTGTAATGGAGCCAGATGTTGGCCAAAGCCCCGTCAGTGGCAGGACCAGAGGAACCTGGTCTCCCTCAGCCTCCCCATCAACCAGTATTCTTAAGAAGGGCCAGAAGAGACCACTAGAGGATGAGACTCCCTCACCTCTTGTCAAAGTAAGTGACAAGTTGAACGTTGGTTAAACAGTGAAAACAGGACTTGTTTTTTTGTAATGTGGGTGAAGGTAACTTTACTTTCTTTTAACTTTGCAGTCCAGGCGCGTTTCTTTTGCTAATCCAATCCAACAGCAGGAAACTGCAGATGACATTGATCGTCGCAGCCCCGCTATCAGAACCAGCTCCCCCAGAAGATCCAAACTTAGCAGTATCCCACAGCCCAAGGTATCACTGAGGCCAGCATGGTTTCTGATCCACATGAAGTTTACTTCAGATTATCTGCTCTGAGCTAACATGACGCCGTTCTGCTTATTCATTCTAGTATGTCACCACTCCAACAAAAGGCTTGCTGATCCTGAGTCCCAGAAACCTGCACAGTCCAGGCTACAAGAGCTCCAAGAAATGCCTGGTATGCACACAAATAGAATCTGCATTCATCATTATCACAGTTTCCTCAAGGTAGCAACCAAAAATGTAATAACTTAGATGAAAAAGTCTAATCAGTCTAGTTATTACTAACACTGAGCAAACATGTAGGTCACATGACCACTGTTCTGCAGAAATGTTATTTCTATGAAATGCAGTCCTATTCATGTATTACATTATCGGCTGCAGTTATTACAGTCCTTGCTAACATGTATGGACAATCTGTCAGAGGTCTTTTTACACATCCAGCAGAAACTACTTTCATGTGGAGTTTTGTTTGCAAGTCCACTTTTCACTCTCCCTGTACTGATCTGATTTGGCTTCAACTTCTGAGAGGAAATATCTTCAATAGCTCTTTGAGCTGGGAATGGTCAAACATCCAGCAGCTAATCACTGATGTGCTGTGATGTGGCTCTAGGATAACGATTCCTGTCTCTGTCCAGAATGAAATATTTTGCCTATTGGTTTTGTACAGACTGTTAGGCTCACCATACATATTTTCATTTGAGTTTTAATCGAGGCAGAGAAATGAATTAAAAGCTGTTCTGCAGGCTGTCGGTCCTAATGCTAGATTCATCCCTTCATCAGATTTCTGAAATGAGCCAAGAGCCACGGCCTGTCTCCAGAGACTGTATCTACCCGGCCCTGGTTGGCTGCTCTACACCTGTAGAAGCTGTGCTGCCTCAGATTTCCTCCAACATGTGGTGAGCGTAAATGACAGGACAGACAAACTGTCAGATATTTCTCATTTTTTTATGTAGTAAAGTCTAAATGAAAATGTTTCACTCTCCTCAGGTCTCGTGGCTTCGGGCAGCTTGTTCGAGCCAGAAACATCAAAACAGTCGGAGACCTCAGCGCTCTTACTCCCAGTGAGATCAAGACTCTGCCGATCCGCTCCCCCAAGATCTCCAATGTCAAGAAGGCACTTAAAATCTATGAACAACAGGTACGCAGACAGAATCACAGCACAGAGGATAAATAACTTGATCTTGATGTATTTCATAAAATGTGTGTTTACATCCGAACACCTCCTTACTCCTCCAGCGTAAAGGGCGAGGTGGTGACGAGTTGAAGAGCTTTGATGAGACGGAGATGATGACCTCTGAACTGGAGGAGAGCAGTGCTCCTCAAAACCAGGATGAGGAGGATAAGACCTCAGTAGAGACACTAGGTGTGTAACAACTAAAGAAAAAGAAATGCTTTCGGTCAGTTCAATGGTTACAAAATCTGCAGTGGGTCACCTGCAGGACAATATCTTGGCTGGGAACCAGTTACTTCATGGAGTCTTAGTGGGTTTGCTGGCAACTGATCCCAGCCAAGAAATTGTCAGACACAATGGTTTACACTAAAACCTGACTTTAGAGTTGTGCGTTCATCGTGATCTTTTGTCTTTTGATCTTCTGCATAGACACATAACGTACAGACTGGAGTATGTGAATGTCGTCATCTTTCTATTTGCAGCAGTGGAGCTGGTGGATGAGCCTGTTCCTGCAGACGGGAGGCTGGAGCAGGACGCCCCCACAGATCAGACCACTGACACGCTGGCCAGAGAGCAGAGAGCTGGCGTGTTGCTGACAGAGGTGGAGGCTCTGACCCGCAGGATGACGCCTTCAGAACTCAGTCACTGCTCACCACAGCAGCTCGTTCAGATCCACGATCAGTTAGGAGGCATGATGAGCCGCGTGGTGGTCGAGCTGCAGACACGACTGTGCCGGGCAGACGCCAAACCCTGAAGAGCACATTGATCTTTTGTTAGATCGGACTGCTGTGAAGGCACATAAAGAGATGATGGATGGATTCGAGTGGACAGAGGATGTTTCCCCCTTACAGGGGATGAAGTGTTACATGACCAGGTTTTTACAAAGGAGGATTTTATGGTTTTTAACTCAATGCCTTGTCTCACTTAGGATTCGTCTTTCCTCGTGATTTTTAATCAATTCCAGCAGCACTTTTTTCATTTCTAGGTTAAGCTGTTGGGTAGTTTGTACGATTTTAAGAAACACTCAAAGGGAAGCACAGTTTCACTTTCTAAGCTGTGCCAGGTGATTTCAGTAGCTGTGATCTGGATGTGGATGGTTGTTTCCTGCCATCCTCTGTAGACTTTGTAATGAAGGACTGATGTAAGACTACAAATGTATGCAGAAGACTCCTGTTACTTTCCTCAACATGCTGACGACACCTTCCTGTTTTGTACATATATTTTCTGAAGTCACGTCTCCATGTGCCTGTGCTCAGCTCATCAGTCCTTTTTGTACATTTTGTAGGATTTCTTTGTTTGCAAGCCTTTTGTCATCTCACTTTAACGTCTTATCACATTTTTAAAGTCATGAAGCATATTTCAGATGATAGTGTGCACTTCAGTCTTTATTTGTGGTTTTTAAGTGCTTCAATAAAAGAGCTAAAAATGTATTAGATGTTTTTTGGTATTTACACATAACATGACCCCTGATACAGCTAGAGGAGGGACAATTAACAATACACCGTCTTGGTTTGATTCAGGTGCTTTTACAAGTAACAATTTAGAGGACATTATCAATATAGAAAGCATACCGCACTCTATTTTAAAGACAAGTTAAGTGTTTTTATCTTACATCAGGCAAAGAGGCCAGCACTTGAGGTGTTTTTAACAAGTTTCCTTCAATCCTACAGTGACCACAGGAGAATGATGAGTTCACCATTCAACCGGCGTGCAGGAGTGACCACCACTAGTGACAAATCTACAGACTTTGTTCTGGTGTTCCTGTTGGAGACATTTGGCGACTGACATGAAAGCACGTATCATCTTAACGAGCACCAGGTTGGAGTTGACCCGTGACATAGGCAGTACAGGCTACTGCAAAGGCTGCTGTCCATCCAGGGGGCGCCACAATCAGGGGGATTGTATGTGAGGATGTCTTTGATTCTCCTTGATCAAGCTTCAGTAAATATTACAGCAAGACATGAGAGGCTCCTGAACACTTCATTCTTTTCTGACCTGGTGTCATTGATTTCAGCAATTTCTCCACAACACATAGCAAAGCCTATTAAATAATAATACTTTATTAAGCCCCCTTCGACCGATTAGACTACCTGCTCTCTGAGGGATGGCTGTGACCCCAGAAAGCATTAACAATGTGAAAACGACCAAAACTTTCCAGTGCCTGGAGAAGTAAAGAAAGAAAAGAAGAGGAGGAGTAAAGATGATGTCATGAAATGATTTGTCTGTTGCAGAATGTTAGTGACTTTTAGCTTAACTTGGTTTCATAATCAATAAATAGTTAGTTTGTTGTAACGTTAGTTAATGTGATGGAGCAGCCTAACAGCTGTTCTGAAAATAATAATATAGGTACCCACTCCCACCTTACATTTCTCAGGCTCATTTGTAAAGATTAGATCTGTTCAGCAGGTGTTTACATCTGTCTATATTTTTATTGACGTGGTTATCTAACGTTTGCTCTTCTTGAAGTAGTCAAATGTTTTTTCGATTTCCACACCTTCATATATTAGAGTTGGAAAGACGTTCCGGTGTAGTGCCGAAAAGTGACTGCACCCTATGACTCTTTATTGCAAGGAGTGATATTGACCAAATTCACTGTACATGCACCTGGTTTCCTCTACTCTACTCTACCCTTTCACTCTAGAGTTACAGGATGCATGGTGCAGTCACTTTTCGGCAGGGCTTCTCCTTAAATCATGCAACATACAGAGTACAATAAAGTTTATTTATGGTCCATATCTGAGAACACAGGAACATAGTTGAGTATGTTTTACCATCGAGGCGCCCATCCAGCCTGGACACTTTGTTTTAGTTGCAGGATTTGCAGGTGTAGTTTTTTTTTTTTTTTTCTTGAGACCCATTTGGCACATCCCTGATGTTACCACCAGTGACACACATCACAGCAAATCTGCAAACTGTCCAAAAGACAGCGTTAGATTAGACAATCTCCTACTAGCTTACTGTTGAATAAAACTTTATATGATCATCATAACTAAAGTTTTAGGGTCGCCTGTCCTATATTTTCTCTGTAGATATGTGTGACCATTTTTTTTTCTTGAAATCTTACAATGACTTTAGTATTGTGTGCATATATCTCAGCATGTCACAAATATCCCTAACATACCACTGTTTTCCAGAACAGTTGATGCGATGTGCTTCCTCAGTCCATTAATGTCGCTGGCCGTTGTGCTGAAGGAGATGCTCTGCCCTCTGAGAATGCACTCAGTGAACCGTAAACATTGTGAAATTATAGGTTTAGTAAAACTGAATCATTTGGGTCTAAATTGTCAGATAAAATATAAGAAATGACTGACTTTACAGTGACTTTACAGAATCTAATGCTGTTTGGGGGGCCTTGGCATGGAAAAGTTTGGGAACCCCTGCTCTAAATAACAGATGTACTTCATGTTTATGTAAATGATGAAAGAAAAATTTAAAAATTCATGTTAATTTACCTTGTCACTCCTTGACAGTGCTTCATTTTCTTGTCACTCTCCCCAAGAGGGTCAAGGAAGAGGCAAGTCTTTTGGGAAGGTTTCATGACCTATTGGTCAATAAGGGAAAGTCATATTCCTTTATAAATTCAATTAATACAAGTTATTTTAATTAAATGCCAAATAGATAAGTGACAATAACCATCATGCTTTTTTAACTCACCAACAACATCCAGTGCCCACTCTCATTTAAAATCCCAATCATGTATTTGTACATCAATGGATCCAGCTAAAATAAAAATTAGCCACAAAGTGAGTGACAAGGCCATTTAAAATAATGTGTAACATAGTCTTAAAAGAATAAAAGCAACACCTGAAAGGACATATGGGAAGATGTTTACATGGCAAAGTGGTATGTGAGTTATGGAACTAGTCAAAGATTCTAAAGCGATATACGTTCACACATATTGCAAAGACTTTGGCCAGACTTACAACAACACTGACATTTGTTCATTAGATTTGTACATCACTTACAACTAATTCATAGGAAAAGGTACACCTACTTTGCGCAGTCTGTGACTGTCGCTCCATATGTCTGTTATCCCACATGTATCCACAGCAAATGCCTTAACTTGTGATTGAGCATTACGTTGTCTTACCAGCAGCTCCAAGTAAGCATTGATAATCTGTGATGACATGACATACCGGAATAAGACCAAGATTTAGTTACTCTATAGTCAATCTTAAAGATAAAAGAACTTTACCTCACTCTGCAACTCCTTATTTGGAGTTGTCCTGGCAACATCCGCAAAAAAGACTTTATAGGTCCCACTTTGGCCAAAAGGATATACGGATCCTTTCTGGCCCATGCATCCATCACATCTGTGAAAAATGATAACTATTCTATATTGAATAGATCTGATTTCCAGAACAGACTTTGATTGATCATCATAATGACTGGGAATAATTAATTATACATAAAACACAGGCAGTAAAATACAAGATAGATTTCTCATCTAGCAGAGCTTTTTTGTAATTATGATAAACTACTGCCTTTGTGAATGGTTATTTTGTATTTGATCAGGTATACTTAAGTATAGTTTCACAGAGTCATTCCAAGTAGAAAACCAAGATAAAGGGTAGAGGTTGTTTTTTTTTTTTTTTTGCTTTAAAGAGTTTGCCCCTATTAACTGCATCTGAGGCAGATTAACTTGTCATCTGTGTATGATATTTGAGCTGCTAAACATTTATGTATTAGTCTTCCCAAATATATTGTCCTGTGAACTTCAATTTCTTACATAAAACATACATTTATCAGTGGCAGCTATGAAGGGTGTGAAGGAGGCGGGGGCAGCTGTGGTGGTAGAGGCAGCCGAGGTGGTAGAGGCAGGAATGACAGGGGCAGGGGTTCCTAAAAGGTGGAAGCAGAGTTCACGGTCTTGTGTGGAATGTGTGGTGTTCCCTCCACATGAATTTTTAAGTGATGAGTGCTGATCTTTTTAAAAATACGACCCTCCTTAATCGAAAGATCTGCACTTTTATTTTGGAGTGTCACAATAGTGAAAGGCAGTTTCGCCTTTTGGGTCTTCTTTCTATTTGCAATGGCATCTCAAGCAGCCTGCTAGGCATCACTTAGATCACTTAGTGTCATCATTTTCCACACTGCTGTCATCCTTTTCAAAAAGAGTTTTCTAAGCATTAAAACATAATACTTGTAAAAAATTCTGAAACACATATATATAAATTAAAGATACTAGTTACAACAGAAGATACCATATATTCCACGGGGACCTGTGATGGTTAGTGCGCTTCCCTGCCAAACATCAAATAAAATGGTGAAAATTTGGTGGTCAGTTGTATTTTGGTACGTAAACCAAACATCACTGCATCCAGGTGTTGGTCCCACGTATCAGGCCTGTCTCCCACCACTTTTCTAAGTGCTCTGTAATGCAATAGGAAAAAGATTTGTATTTTTTACAACTGCTTAAAAGTACAGTGAACCCTCGTTTATCGCGGGGGTTACATTCCAAAAAGAACCCGCGATAGGCGAAATCCGTGAAGTAGTCAGCTTTATTTTTTACAATTATTATACAATGCAACTGTACTATAGAATGAAACCAAAGATCAAAACCTGTTTTCAGGCCCAAGCATTTGTTTAAGAAATAAAAATATAAACGTTTTCTTACAAATAACTATGATAGTTTTTAAAAATACTGTAAAATAATAATTTTAATAATGAATACGAGGTTGGACACATTGTGACTCACGCGTATTTCACAGTCCCTCTGACTGTGCCTCTTCATCCTGACTCCGCTCCGCTGTAGCGTCTTTTTCTACTGAAGGCTGTGGTGCAGGTGTCTTTTTCCGAGAGAAGAACATAGTTATGGGCAGTTGTTGGTACTCTTTTTTTCTTCTGGGCAAGAAGATTCTTATAAACAGACATGCCACCTTCGATTATATTTGAGAACTGTAATGAATGACACATCAAAGGGGCCCATTCTTGTGCCACTCGCTGAAGTTCAGTGGCCATTCAGGATTCAGAACACAATGCACTGTAAAAAAAAAAAAAAGGCATAAAAAAATCTGCGAAGCCGCGAAAGGTGAACCGCGTTATAGCGAGGGTTCACTGTATTTACAAAACTATTAGAATAAGGGTATCTGTACATGGGTATCTGTACATTTGTTGAATGTGATGACCTTCATCCTTTGCTTAATATTCACACATCAATATGAGATGGTGAAAATTTATGAAAAAAAATTCATGCAAGCAAGCCCTATGCAAGAAAATATACTTAATATGCAACTGCATTTTACTTACCTTTGTATGGTTCCATTCATTTTTTCCGCCAGACTATTTGTTTGGGGTTGGTAAGGAGCACATAGGCTTCTTTTTATAGAAAGAATACTGCAGATGTGTTAACCTGTGTTTGAGAAAGAGATAAAAAAGAAATGACATACATACATTAAATGTTAATTTAAGTGAAAATTCAG
This sequence comes from Protonibea diacanthus, assembly GCA_028641955.1. Taxonomy (NCBI): domain Eukaryota; kingdom Metazoa; phylum Chordata; class Actinopteri; family Sciaenidae; genus Protonibea; species Protonibea diacanthus. The sequence goes on from CM053986.1 coordinate 2,347,371, forward strand.
TCTACTTCACAACATATTGTTTGTAGCTAATGAGTACTTCATACCTCATTCACAAATTCCTTCCCTTGATCAGTGAGGACCCTCAAATTGATTGTAGGCAGTCAGCCACCTCTTCAGCACTTTTACATTTTAAAGGGTAGGGTTGTGGCCATTTGGTCAAGTAATCTATCATGACACAAATGTAGCTGTTCTCATCCTCTGTTTTGGTCAGCTTCCCGACCAGATCCATGCCAACCACCTCAAAAAGATGTGTTACCTAAAAGACAAATAGTTTTTACTCTACTACTGTCTACACAAAAGAGTAAGGAAGAATGCAATTAGAGATGTGTTGTGATTTTCACTGTCAAATATTACAGCACAAGGCAGGTGTACTAGCCTGGCATTCCACACACTGTGCCACCTGAATGAAGAGATGGGATGAAGGGGAAAATACGGTGCAGATGAATAGATTACCTGAAGCATTTTCTGAACAATAAATCTGAACACAGAGGCTTTCTTGTCTTAACAGTTTGTGTTAACTGTAAGTTGTTTAAAGGCAGAGTAACTCTTTACTTGTCTAACATTCCACAAAGTGGACACACTATATAGATTCAGACTGACATCAGATGTAAAATCATCATTATCATATTATTATTATTATTATTATTATTGTTGTTGTTGTTATTACTGATTTTAAAACTATAGTGCACTTAAGAACTTCATAGATGACTTTAGATACTTACCCATGTGTCAATGTCATCTGACATGCCAGGCCAGTAAAACCGCCTGCCAATTGCGTCCCGGGTTTTCGCCCACAGTGTGCCCCAGTTCTGCTGGCATGAAAGTCTTTGAATATTTCTTCAGCTTTATTTTTTAAGAGTTTTTCATCTTTGGGAATAAAACAGGCTACATTAGTATAGATTATTAAATAAAAGCATGAGCTTTTATTTAACAACGATAACAACAACAACAATAAAAGTGGCAAGGTAAAGCTTCTACCCTCATCAATTGTTGACAACTAGCCTACATTATGGAAACATCAGGTTACTTTTTTTATCTGCGCCGTTCTTTTTCTGTAGCCTCTTCACTTGGGCTACAGGACATTTCTATGCCGACAGAAATATATTATATCTACGAGTAGACCTACGCTCACTTCCTCTGAACTGATGCGCGTTCCCGGCGGGGCAGTTGTTTTTCGGCACTACACTGGTTCTTCCATGTTGTTAGCATTCGCATCTGTTTCTTTGCTAACGCTAACTGGGGAGTCCGAGTTGCCTCTTCCACTCTGTTGTTTGGCCAGTTTGGGAGGCATTTGTCCACTCGTGAGGTAATAAAGTCACTTAATATGTGCTTCCAACTAAGTTTGAACGGTTACAAGGTCGAAATATAAAAATTTAACAGATTTCTGTGGGAGCTGTGGAAGACACGTCAACTCACTACTCATGCTCAAGCATGCCCCTCAGATAGATCCACTTCTGACTGTATGGCACAGTGCAAAACATTCTTAAAACTAATAATATAATAAAAATATAATAAAATAAAATAAAATTTAGGTACAACATCCTGGCAGCACACTATACAACATTGCTGGTTTGCATTTCAACATGGAAATGAAACATTGAAAAATCTACTGAACTATTTACAAAAGTAGAAAATGTACCTCTCTCTCGACAGCCTCTGCGGCTAAAACCCTGTGACCGATCACATTCAGGGTGGTCATCAATGGAGGTTTTTCCAATCGGAGTAGTTTCTCTTCTCGGGGCAGCCAGATATTGTCTCCAATCTGTAGCACATTGTCTCCTTCAGTGCGGAGTGAAACATTCCCTTTACACCAACCACTGGTGCTGCCCCGAACACGCCAATTTTTTCTCAAAAGTTGAGGTTGTGACCTGTAGGAAAGAAAGAAACATTAGCTCACATAGAAAGGTCCCCAGCATGTTTTAGGACACAGACTTGTGAAATACATTTGTAGTGGACCTCCCAAGGGTTTTGAATGCAACCCAGGTGAGTAGGGTCCCCGTTTCCTCCTGTGTTTTTAGTCTTCTTTTGTTCACACTAACGTGTTTCTTTGTCTTTTAGGTTCACTTGCTGCTGTGCTGTTTTGTGCAGTTCTGTTGTACAGTTTTGTTTGTTTTGCTCTGCTTTGTTCTCTTGTGATGCTCTTTGTTCATTCAGTTTGGTTAGTTTAAGTATATTTGTTTAATTTACATTTGCAGTATAGTTTGATTAGTGATTGGGATGAAGGTTTTGTTAACTTTTTGTCCTTTTTTTTCAGCCTGTGTCATCAGGTGGGGCTAGGCACCGTGGTGATGACCTCATGTCGCTTTGCATGCACTTTTAATGTGTTTTTAGTATTGCACCCCAGCTTAAGAAGGGGGGACACACCTACAGTAGTATGCCTTCCTCTGAGGCCCCAGCCCACTCATTTTACTTTTCTGTAATTGTTATTTAAACTTTTTTGTTATAGCCGCCCTATTAGCATTATTCTGTTAATAAAATAATTTCTTATACTCACCTGTGTTTAACCTTTTCTTTTTTTCTCAGCTGCAGTTTTATTTTTAAACCTTATTCATTCACATTTCAATAAAAATATTTGTTTTATTTACTTTTTTTTCCACAACCCAATTGAATTGTCTTGTACAGGTTTGTTTGGTTTTACAGCACAGCAGCAGGTGTTGGTGACGGCTGGGACGACCAGTTGTCTCATACCACTTCAGTTTTGTTTCCTCATGGAGGAGGAGATCGCCCAGTTAAGAGACTTGATTACTCAGCTGCAAGCTGAGAACCAACAGATACGTCGGGAGCAGGAGACTAACTGGCTGGGGCCCAGCACAGCAGCCAGTTCATCCTCTTCTGGACTCTCCTCAGCCCCTGCCCCAGTTACTGAGAGACTGATCTATGTCCCTAGGACAGGAAGTCCACGCTGTTTAGGGGCAGAACAGGACTAAGCATTGGGGAGTGGATTGAAGAGGTCCATGCCTGCATACAGCCTCACCACCTGTCTCCAGCAGACCAAGCACTCTTCATCTATGATCAGCTAGAGGGAGAAGCGATGGAAGAAATTAAGTATCGGCCTCCAGAGGAAAGGGGAGACCCCAACAAGGTCCTGCTTATATTAACAGAACTCTATGAATGTACGAAATCATGTGTCCCTGCAGGAACTTCTTCTCCAGGAAGTAACAAGATGGTGAAACATTACAAGACTTCTCTCATGCATTACTGTGTTTGATGGAGAAGGTTGTACAAAAAGCCCTCACGGTTCACTTAATAAGGAGGTGTTGTTGAGGGATCAATTTGTTGAATATGTATCTGCTTGTTCCCTTCGCAGAGAGCTAAAGCAGTTTGTTCTGGGCCACTCAACTGCCACCTTGTTAGATGTCTGCACTGAGGCCATTAGATTGGAACAAGAAGGGATGCCTGGGGGCACCAGGGGTAGAAGATATTCTGTTCCCAATGCATTTGGCTACCAGCACACTGTGCCAGGTAATCAGTCCAACCACCATGGAGCAGGTAACTCACCTTTCAGTTCAGAGTTGAGTGAACTGAAGGAAATCCTCAAGAACCAGCAAGAGCAGCTGACCCACCTTACTAAGAACCTTATAGCCCTTCAGGGGGCCCTAGAATCCAGTCAGGGCAGGGTAGGAAATCAGTGATTTGTAGGAGGTGCCAAAAACCAGGTCATTTTGCTAGAGAGTGCAGAGAGGATTATGCAGCCATCCACCCACAGCCAGCTTCTGTAGCCACACCACACCACCCTGAAAAATACTGCTCTCAGAACCAGGGAAACCTGCACCCCCTGAACCATTGAGCCAAAGTTCAGGTGGGGGCTCCTTTGGCTCAAATGTAGCTGCTAGTCATGAAAGGTTGGTGTCTGTATGTCCAAGTATGCCTGTACTAATAGGAGGGGTGCAGGTCCCCTGCTTAGTGGAGACCAGAGCTGTGTCTCAATTCAGGGGCTGCATCCTTCGAAGGATGCATTTGAAGGCTGATTACGTCACAACGCTGCGTGAAGGCTGTCCCAATTCGAAGGCTCCTTCAAATGCGGCCTTCTTTTCCCTCTTTTTCGAGGATGCACCGCAACTATCCTTCGCAGCCTTATATATCCCAAGATCCTTAGTGCGTGAAAACTTAAACAATGGCGACACCGAGCAGCCCCAAGCGACACCAAGCAGTAAAGAATTTACATTTAAATGTAAGTATTGGGTTTTTATATGTAATTACTTTTACTTATTACTACCTATACTTTTCCTAATAACTTATATTTTATTACGTTTTTATTACGTTGACATGCAATGGCTACGTTACTAATTACCAACTGACGGCAGGTATTAAATGTTACAACTTAAACTCTAATTAAACGATTGGATTGAATAAAGAGCTATGTTTAGGATCACTATTATGTTATACTTCATTATTATTATTATTATATTATAATAATAATAATATTATATTATTATTATAATATATTATAATAATAATAAATAATAATAAATATAATATATAATATATTATATTATATATATATTATTTATATATTAATATATTATATTATATATATTTTATTATTATTATAAAAAAAACGTGTTTTACATTATTTTGTTTTAGGGAGCAAGGAGCAGACGGAAGAGCTGATTAAATTAAGAGCTCACAATGACCACTTATTCACAGGGGCAAAGCACTCCGCCACAGAGGGTTGGAGGTAAGGCTTAGGTCCCTTTTTGTAAATCTTTGCATTTGCAATCCTCTTTCTTCTGTGTTTGTGTTTAATTTAATTCTTGGAAAGATGGGCCTGGAGGGGACGGTGCAGCCCCACCAGGCCAAAAAGAAATGGGACAATTTTGAAAAAAAAAAAAAAAAAAAAAAGTAGGTGCAGGTTTGGATTTGTTTTACCCATGCAAGTTACTTAATACTTTGCTGAAAATTGCTGACATGATTGATTTCCACTGCCTTAGGATTGCAAATATCCAGGGACAGGGGAGGGGACAAGTGGGAAGCCCACTGCAGCTAATTGGCCCTGGTTTGTCCTCATGGATGAGGCAATAGGCCAGAGGCCTTCTGTTGCCCCCCCTGTACTCATTGCCTCCATCCCTGAGGACAAACCAGGGCCAGGTGCCGAAGTGGGGGACCACCTGGAGGATGAGGAGGAGCAGGAGAAGGAGGAGAGCCAGCCAGGGCCGAGCAGAAAGAGGAGGAGGGAGGATGACCTCTTCAACCTCTTAAAGGAGGATGTGCAATTTCAGAGGGAGGCAGAGGAGAGGAGGGAGCAGGAGAGCAGAGAGAGAATGGAGAGGCTCTTCTCTCTGCTGGAGAAAATTGTGGAAAAATATATATATTTTTTTGGTGTTTTTTATTTTCTTTTTTTAATGTTATTTGTTATTTATAATGTTATTTTAATGTTTAGTTAATTCATGAATTCTCTTTTGTTATTGATGATAAGATGTTATTGATATAAAATTAAAATATTGTTCATTGTAACGTGTTGTCTATTCCATTTAGTATTAACAACTTCTAACAGCAATTTATAACAGGATTAGCAAACGGCATAAAGTGCTACTGTTCAGGAACAACAAGAGACCTAATATTTATATATATGTTTTATTTTTTTTATTGAACTATTCACAAATTAACAGCAAAAATAACTTTACAGATTATTATTGTGCAATTTACAGTAATTTACAGGCTGAGCAGGAGTCCCTGGCAGTGCTGCTGAGCTGGATGGGATGGCACAATAATCTGTGGTCAGTGGGGCATCATCTGGGCTGGTATTCAGGGTGTTTGGGGGTCTGGTCTCCACTGTCCACCACATTGTCCATCAAGTGGGTTTGCAGGGCTGACTCAAGCAACGGCTGCTATGTCACTAAGAATTTTTAAGAAAGCGGCAAGAATTTTAATAATATAATAAAAATCTACAAAACACTTTAAATAGGAATAATGGCTTTAAACTAATGTTACTTACTACTTGCAGACAGCCGGTCCCGCCATGGAGCACCACTGATGGCCTCCAGCCCGTTCTCCCCCTCATCCTCTGGCATGGCGTCCTGCAGCTCGTCCCCTGGGGGCATGATGTCACCCGCCCCCAGGCAAATGTTGTGCAGGACAGCACATGCTGTTATGACCTGCAATGTAAGAACCTTATTAATTAATTGTGATTCACTTCAGTGTCCTTCTCAAAGGTGAAGCAGAATCCTGTTGTGTGATGATGTACCTGAGGCACAAAGGTATGATGCACCTCCAGCGCTTGCAGGAAGATGGCCCGGAACCTGGTCTTCATCATCCCAAAGGCACACTCAATGATGGAGCGTGCCCTGGAATGATGGCTATTGAAGCACTGGGGTCCCACCTTGCAACGGGTGTTTGCGGGGAGTGATGAGGGGGAGTGGATGCTGGAGGCACGGGTACCCGCCATCTGCGAGGATGAAGTGCCCTGGAGGAGGGTAGACAGTCTGTCTGTACAGTGGGCTGTCCCAGAGTACTCTGGAGTCGTGCACTGACCCCGGCCAGCCCACGTACACATCCACAAAGCGGCCCTGATGGTCACAAACTGCCTGAAGGATAATTGATACAAACAGTTTCCTGTTCAGGTAGCAGTGACCATCAGGGCCTCTTGGCACTGGGTCACAAGGTCTCTATTGTGGCACCCCATCCATGTCTCCGATCCTGGTGGAGAAGGTTCAGCAGCACTGCCAGGGACTCTCTGCTCAGCCTTAAGTCCTGCCTGGTGTCACCATGATTGAAAAATCTGTCCAGGACAGGCACAGCCAGGTTGATCCTGCAGTACAGGGGTCTTGTCTAGATTGGGAAAAGAAGGGGAAGAACAGGAGAAGAAAATTTGTTAATTGTTACATAATTTTAGTTAATAAGATTATTCCAGTTAAGTAATTCCAAGATAATTATAGTTCATTTTACAGCTTTGATAGATAATGCTAAACCTGTTTATCGATCCACTTATCAGTTTATCTAGGCTTCGCAATCTAGTTTTGATGATTCATGATAAAATAATATTAAATTAAAGTCAGGGTTCTTTAACTATTATTGTTCAGGTTTATACGGCACTATGTGCCGATCTACAGTTTATATGTCTACCATTAACGTAATGTGTTGGTACGTTAATTACTCCTAACTGTTAACAAGCTAATAATGCTAATGACAACATAATGACAACATTACTGTGGGTTAAAATAACAGGTTTACTTCTCGGTTCCCTATCCGCAGATATACGAGCGGGCGGAGATGGAGCCGCTTCTCCTCTTCCTCCAACAGCAACGCAACTAAAAATAAAATCAAAAATTTGTCTCTATCTAACATTTTTTCTTCCTTTCTCTTTCTTCTGTCTTTTTTCTCTGACCGGCAACGGCTACGTTAAAAGTACCAACTGACGGCAGGTGCGGTGAGCTGGTGACGCAACCAGGAAAAGCTTTGAAGGCTAGACCGTCTTAATTAACAACAGCTGATGCGGCCTTCGAAGGATCCTCAGAAGGACGCAGCCCCTGAATTGAGACACAGCACAGATCAATGGTGTCAACCATGATGGAAAGTTTCTTTTTGCAGCATTTCAAACATTGGGGGCCAGAAAAACTGCTGTCCTGTAATTGGCTACAGTTAAGTGCTGCTAATGGGTTAGCAATACCTTATGTGGGCTACTTGGAGTTGGATGTGCAACTTTGTAGCAAAACCGTTACAAAGCGGGGAGTGTTGGTTGTCAGAGACATTTCACATGGTATGCCCTCAGTTCCGGGGGTACTGGGAATGAACATCATCAAAGAATGTTACTGGGAGTTGTTTGTACAACATGGGCCTGCTTTCTTTAACTTACCTTCTGTGTTACAGACTCCCATGCCCATTCAGCAGGCCCTTCATCAGTGTCATCCGGTCCAAACTAAAGCCCCTCCTGAACGTTGGGGTGGTGTGAAGGTAAAAGGGAGGAGGGTTTGCAGAATCCCAGGAGGTGCTATGAAAATGGTGGCAGCCACAGGTCCCCAACACTTGGCAGAGCAGACTTTATTTTAGCCCCTTAGCAGTGGCTTGCCTGCTGGGCTATAAGCATCATCAGGTCTGGTTTACATGATTAAAGGTACTGTGTATATTCTCATTGTCATGTGGGGACTCAGGCTGTTATATGTGTCAATACCAGGTGTTTTTTAATTTAACAGTGGTAGATTCACACAATTCCTGTCCACCTGAAGACAGAGACCCACATGACACACATCACACATCCAAGGTGTGCTTTTGTGGCACAGAGTGCACTTTTTTCTTCCCAACGCTGTCTTTTGTCTGTGCACTCATTTTTGTTGGCTGGGATGGGGAAGTGGCCTTGAGTGGGAGGACGAGGTGGGCCGGTCAGTTGCACGCCAAGTAGGTGCGCACTCAGCTCTTCCTGGAAAGCCTGGTGTGTCATAGCCTTCTGCTGCTGTGCCTTGCTGAGCTCCTTGTGCACAATGAAACTATTTGTGACAGCAATGTCCAGCAGGTGGTGGAAAAACATTGGCTATCTTCTGGTTTTCCTGTGCACCAAGTTTGTTCCCGGCATCTGGTCAGAGGTATCCACACCCCCCATGTATTTGTTGTACTCAGCCACTGCTGTAGGCCTGGGCACGGGGATCCTCTGACTTTGCCCATCATTGTCCTTCTGCCACCGCAGGACAGTCTCCCCAGTGTAAACAGGATGGACAGTGGTGCACATGGACACTTCCCTGGTGTCCATCCATTTGACAAAGAGCAGCTGTCACGTATCCACCGGATGCAGCCTCTTTTTGATTTTTTGTTGAGAGCATTTTCTTCGGTTGTAGGGACACCAACTCTGCCCTGGCGGTAAGTGCCACACGCTCCAAACCCTTGTTGGCTCAGATGACGAAAAAGGAGAGGGCCGGTGTAAAAATTGTCACAGTACACTATGTAGCCACTGCCCAGGTAGTCTTTCTTCACCAGCCCTGTGACCACATCAAAAGAAAGCCCCTTCCCTGAAGCTGCATTGGTCTTGCCAGTGTAGAGCTTGTAATGTACAGTGTAGCCATTTACATCAGCCAGCACAAAGAACTTTAGCCCCCACTTTGTCGGCTTGTCCTTCATATACTGTTTGATTTTTATCCGGGCTTTAGTGGCAACCATACTTTTCATCAACAGAAAGATGCTGTTTTGGATGATAAACACTTTTGCAGCGTGTTCTGATCATCTCCAGGAGAGGTTTTAGTTGGATCACTCATATGAAGGTTGCTGGTGATAACAGTGAACCTATTTCTGGACATTACTGTTGCTGGGAAGGCCATGTGAAATATAGTTTTTTTTTCACCAAAAGTTTTGACAGCCCAGGTATTTTTTTAGTTCTTCGGGTGTGAGGTCAGTCCATCTGTCCATCCTCCTTCCCATGGCCTGTTTCTCCCAAACATATTTATTGGTGTTGGCACACATAACTTTGAGGACCTCTTTGTCAAAAAACAGAGCAAAGATGTCACCTGGTGTTTGGTTTACAGTTGTTGTAAGTGCAGGCTGTACACCAGGGCAACATTTGGGGGCGAATTGAGGTGGATATATGTTGTGAGTGTCGGGGTCTGCCTCCGTTTTCCAGCGGACTGTTTCTTGAGGCCTCAACGGTGACCGGCTCTGTGCGACCTCTCCAGCACCATGAGCTCCACAGCGCTCTTTATAGAAAATAAATACTTTTTATATCAAGAAAAAATGTTCCAAATTCATACAAATAGGAGTAAGTTATAAATCTTACACAGTAAAAGTAATAAAAGCCCATTTGAGATAAACCCAGTAACAAAAAATATATGATAATAAACAATGTTATAAAGTTGGAAATAAATATTGAATGTAAACAAACAGTTTTACTTACTACGGTTGAGAAGGTGACAGAAGACATGGCTGACTCCTCCTGTCCATCTTCCTCAACAAGTCTCCTGGGGACTCTTTTATCTCGTGTGCTCTTCCTTGACATTTTCTCTTATATACATGATACGACCAAGAAGGAAATGTCCAAAAAATGTCGAAAAATCACAATGGCAAAACCTACAGAAACATGGCAAAATACACAGTGAAGAACTCGATCAAAAACACACAAAAATTGCAAAAACATGACAAAATCACTTCAGGAAAAAATACTAAAAGTATTATTTACAAGTTTCGGACTTATTTACACAGAATATATCTCTAAAACTTTGCTAAACTCCAAGAAACCGTACCAAATTTTGACTGAATCCTCCCGCTCTGTCACACAACTTCTGAATGCACATGTAATCAGAGAGTAGTAGCCCCTTTGCCTCTAACTGTACTAAAAAGAGAGATGGCAGCCTATGGTTGTGTGTGGACTACAGGTTTTTGAACAGTGAAACACACAAGGATGCATTTCCCTTGCCCCGTATTGAGGAATCCCTTGATGATTTATCAGGGGCCTGCCGGTTCTCCACCTTAGACCTGGCTGTCGGTTACAACCAAGTACCTGTCACAGAAAGGCAAAGCAAAGACAGCATTCTGCACCCCTTTTGGGTTGTTTGAGTGGAATCTGATGACTTTTGGTTTGTGCAATGCCCCTAGCACTTTCCAAAGATTGATAAAAAGGATCTTTGGAGACCAGCATGGTCAATCCTGGCTGTTGTATTTGGACGATGTTGTCTTTTCTGCTACTGTGACAGTGCACATTCAACACCTGGATGCCATGCTGGGTCGCCTGCAGCAAGAAGGACTCAAAGCCAAGTTGGAGAAGTACTCGTTCTTCAGACCTAAGGTCACATCATTTCTGATGGTACTTTCCTGTGCTACTTATGTGTAAAGTTATTTGTAACTAGTGTTAGAGGAAAAAAGGAGTCAGATTTTTTCCAGGTCACAATTTACATCTGTCACAATCTGACTCGCCTCCTATATTAAAAATGCAAGATAAGTAATTAACACCAACCATTTTCACTCTGCTGGCATATTGTGACCTCTGCTATTTATCTGTGAAGTTATTTGTAACTTTACTTTGATTAAAACTTTACTTAGAACTTTACTTTTTTAACTAGTGTTAAGAGAGAGAAAACAAGGAGGGAAGTCAGATTTTTTTTGGGTCACAATTTACATCTGTCACAATCTGACTCACCTCCTATGTTAAAAATGCAAGGTCTAACACCAACCATTTTCACTCTGCTGGCATATTGTGACCTCTTTAAAAACTTTACGTAAAACTTTACATAAAGTTTGACCTCTACGTGACCTCTGCTACTTATGTGTAAAGCTATTTGTAACCTTACTTTGCTTAAAACTTTACTTAAAATTTACCTAAATCTTTGTTAAACTTAAAACTTTACGTAAAACTTTATGTAAAACTTAACTTTACTTAAACTACTTTAAGTAAAACTTTACTTTACTTAAAACTTGACGTAAAACTTTACATAAAACTTTACTTTTTTAACTAGTGTTAACAGAGAGGGAAAAAAGGAGGGGAGTCAACCTTACTTGACATAAAATTTGATGTAAAACTTTACGTAAAACTTTACATAAAACGTTACATAAAACTTTACTTTTTTAACTAGTATTACCAGAGAGGGAAAAAGGAAAAAAGTCAGATTTCTTCGGGTCACATTTTATATCTGTCACAATCTGACTCCCTCTTATATTAAAAGTGCAAGATGTAACAATAACCATCATTCGCTCTGCTGACATATTGTGACCTCTGCTACTTATGTGTAAAGCTATTTGTAACTTTACTTTGCTTCTTAAAATTTACCTAAACCTTTGTTAAACTTAAAACTTTATGTAAAACTTTACATAATACTTTACTTTACGTAAAACTTAACCTTACTTAAACTACTTTACATACAACGTTACTTTATGTAAAACTTTACGTAAAACTTTACATAAAACTTTACTTTTTTGACTACTGTTAACAGAGAGGGAAAAAGGAGGAGAGTCAGATTTCTTCAGATCACATTTTACATCTGTCACAATCTGACTCTCCTCTTACATTAAAAGTGCAAGATGTAACATAACCATTTTCGCTCTGCTGACATATTGTAACTTCTGCTACTTATGTGTAAAGCTATTTGAAACTTTACTTTGCTTAAAAATGTACTTAAAACTTACCTAAAACCTTATGTTAAACTTAAAACGTTACGTAAAACTTAATGTAAAACTTTTAGTAAAACTTTACATAAAACTTTACTTTTTTAACTAGTGTTAACAGAGAGGGAAAAAAGGAGGGGAGTCATATTTCTTCGGGTCACATTTTACATCTGTCACAATCTGACTCTCCTCTTACATTAAAAGTGCAAGATGTAACAATAACCACTTTCGCTCTGCTGACACATTGTGACCTCTGCTACTTCAGTGTAAAGCTATTTGAAACCTTACTTTGCTTAAAAATATACTTAAAATTTACCTAAAACTTAATGTAAAACTTTACGTAAAACTACTTTACGTAAATCTTTACATAATACTTTACGTAAAACTTTACTTAACTTAAAACTTTACATAAAACTTTACGTAAAACTTTACATAAAACTTTACTTTTTTAACTAGTGTTAACAGAGAGGGAAAAGGAGGGGAGTCATATTTCTTCGGGTCACATTTTACATCTGTCACAATCTGACTCTCCTCTTATATTAAAAGTGCAAGATGTAACAATAACCATCATTTGCTCTGCTGACATATTGTGACCTCTGCTACTTATGTGTAAAGCTATTTGTAACTTTACTTTGCTTAAAAATTTATTTAAAATTTACCTAAATCTTTGTTAAACTTAAGACTTTAAGTAAAACTTTACTTTACGTAAAACTTTACTTTTTTAACTAGTGTTAACAGAGAGGGAAAAAGGAGGAGAGTCAGATTTCTTCAGATCACATTTTACATCTGTCACAATCTTGAAACAATCTTTGAAACTTTACTTTGCTTAAAAATGTACTTAAAATTTACCTAAAACTTTATGTTAAACTTAAAACGTAAATCTTAACTTAATGTAAAACTTTACGTAAAACTTTACTTTACTTAAAACTACTTTACGTAAAACTTTACGTAAAACTTTATTTAACTTAAAACTTTACTTTACGTGAAACTTTACGTAAAACTTTACTTTGCGTTTTAGTTTGTATTTGTGTTTATGAAAATGAAAACCCAATAAAAAGAGTATTAAAAAAAATAATATGATTTTGAAACATGCAGCAATGTATTTCAGTGTTTGTGTACAAACTGATTATTTTACTTCATCTAATCAGATGCTATTTTGCCATAATTATGTTAATAATAATGAGTATAATTATTAATAATTATGTAACCTTTTGGCAAATGCACTCAATGATATCCACGCTGAATTTGAAATCCAGGGAAAGATTGTCACAACAACCACAGACAATGGATCCAACTTCATCAAAGCCTTCAAAGTCTTTGGTGAAGACGAAAATAACAATTTTCGTCTTCACCGAAGACTTTGGAGGCTGGTGCTCAAGTTGAAGAGGAAAAGGAAGAAGACAAGGATGAGGAGGAGGTACAGTGTGTTGACATTTCTTCGCTTTTGGAAGAGGATGATAGTTTTCAGTTCAGCAAGGCAGTGTCCAATGACACTTATAAGAAGTTGTACTACTCAATATTTGCCAAGTGCAATGCACTGTGGAATAAGGTAACGAGGTGGAATTCTGTCTTCATGGCTGTGGAGAGACTGTTGAAGATTGTGAAAGAGAAGGGAGAGGCGGCCATGAGAGCTGTTTGCACAGACTTGAACGTCCCAATATAAGTTTTAAAAAATTAACACTTTCTCTCAAGCTACTTGTTTACTTGTACAACAATTACATTGAATAGTTAAGATTAGATGATGCACCATTCCATTACGAGATAATGAGCTGATCATGTAGCTGTGCTGTTTTTTGTTCTTTTTTGTTACACATAATCATGGATATGAAATACTATGTTCTTGTCTCCATCATAGGTTTAATCCAGCTGAGCTTGCGTTTCTTACCCTGTTGCGCAAGCAACAAACCTCCTTCAGGCCGAAACCAGTGTCCAGATGGGGTGGCTGCTCCCAACAGTCCAGCTCCTGAAAATAAAGCTGGACAGGGTCAAGCTTCCGCTGAAATACTGCAAGCCCCGTGTTGCAGCTCGGAATTGAGGAACGGGTCAGTGTTGTAAGGTTCCAAGTAGCTGGTTAAAAGAAGAGCCTGAGTATGTTAGCCTGGAGGCAGTAGTTAACCTGATGATGGAAGAGCCCTTTGGCTTTGTGCTTCTGGTCTGTTCTATTATAAGGTTTATTATTAGGCTTGACTTGCCCATGTTTGCCATTCAATCAGCTACTTAGAATACCCCCAGTAGGACACATCAATATGGTATTCAAGCTTTTGACTGCTTTCTTTAATATACACAGTACTTTTACTTTTACTTTTTACTTCTACTTCTACTTTCAGTACTCAAGTAGCATATTTTTAAATACTTCTACTTGCAATACTTAAATACAAAACATTTTGAATACTTTAGTACTTCCACTTAAGTAAGGTGTTTAAAGAACACTTTCAACTTCTACTCGAGTCATTTTGATGAGCTGGTACTGGTACTTCTACTCCGCTACTCTACTCCAGTACTTTATACATCTCTGACCCCACCCTGCTCTACATCAGACACTACAACATGTCATAAAACAATGTGCTGTGAAAACAGGATAACTACACCAACACTGAGATTAGAGCCGTGGCTCAGGAAACAAGACCCCCACCATAAGCCCCACTCTGTGTCGTCTGTTTGAATAGTGTGTGTTTCCTGTAGAAATAACACATCAATCTTTTTTTGAGTTGCAACCTCAGATATTAAAGCCCTCTTATGTCTGTCCCTCTCTCCATTAATGTTTAGAGATCCTATTTTCAGGCTCTGCATAGAGATATTAGAAAGAAGAAACATACAGGCTGAAACCAGTAGAGAGCAGTAAAGAGAAGAAGCCACCCTGTGATGATGCATAGTTGCTCTATCTCTTTTTTACCAGTTTTTCCTTTCTGTGCTTTCTTCAGGACTGTGAGATGTTTATTGAGAGGGTACCGCCTCTTTTCATCCAGGAGGTCATGGCCAACCAGTCTCTTTAAAATGCTGATAGATTTGATGAATTTGTCTGTGTCCCCAAAGTAATCACTCACTTTAACTGATTTGTTAAATGTTTCATCTGGAAACTCTTTTAATTCCTGTAAAGAGTAGAGATCGGTCTTTCTGTTTGAAGCGTCACAAATGGATGCTGTGTCGGACTCAGACTCATCTTCCATCTTCACCTGAAATCTGACTACAGACTTCATCCTGTCCTGTAGCACTGGTGGAAGCTCTGTGCTCAGCGCTTTCTACTGACTGTGATTCACTCTGAAGTTCTCTGCAGCCACGGAAGCCACGGATGCTTCTCCAGCTGACTCGGTTCCTCTCTCTCATCCTCACCACTCTATTCCTCTGCTACAACTACTACTACAACCCACTACCACAGCCTCCGCACCGGACACAGCAGAGCCACCAGCTGCGTCCACTGAGTGAGAGTCTGCCTGCTGTTTATGTCATGCGGATCGTATGTGTCCCACATCTCCACACTCAAAACATTTCATGTGTCCCGAGCTGGCGTACACCATATATGACCCGTCTCTGTGTATTACTCTAAATGACACATCCAGTGTCTGTGCAGGTGATTCCAGGAACATGAACACCTGACGCCACAGAGACTGAACATGCTTCAGTTTGGGATCCTTATGTAGCCGGGTGGGAAACCGTGATAATCACCCAGGCCACCAGATGGCACTGTTTTCCAGTCCGATAACCTCTCGCGCGCTAAATGTTTTGGGAAACGGTCTTGAGAGAGACCCGGAAGAGAGACGCCACCTTGCTTTTGCTGCAACACAGACTCGCAGTCTGATTTTCCGGATTTGATGGACTGTTTTGTAAGGTAAACATGATGTAAAACGTAGCTGGAGATCTGAAATATCGAGTGGAAAACATGAAAAGTAATTTGTAACCGTGTTGTGTGAACTGCTGTATACTGATATGTTTGTATTTGTTGGATGCTAATAGATTTGCAGACCAGGTTGAAGTCAGAGAACATGGCGTAGCGCCCTGTCGCCACTTTGTTTTGTGCTTCCTGTCCCAGAGAGAAGTACGTTAGTACATACAAGTTCCACATTTATTGCCTTAATTGTTTAAGACATGTGAATATGATGTGGTTAACTGTGAATTGTGGGCTGTTTGTGTTACAGGGTTGAGCCGCTAGAGATGTTTATGTTATTTCATTGCCTCGCCTAAGTACTAGCCCTACATGTTCAGAGGATATTTTATTGCTTATCTAAGTACTGGCCTACATTTTTAGAGATATTTTGCACTCTTTTAGCTAGAAGACTGACTTCACAGTCATTTGAAGTTAGTGTTTTTGCACTAGAAGTTTATGCTTGTTGAGACAGATTAAGTTTGCCTCGAGGAAGTCTTTGGCAAACTTATTTTTTTATTTATTTTATTAGATTGGACTTGATCACCAATTTTCTGTTCAGAATAAAGACCCCAAAACAATTTCATGTCCTGTGCTATTAAGTTTCGCCAGGCTACACAATTTGGTACACCAGGAGTGGGGTTCTGCAAAGTTGTTGATTTCAGGAAAATTTGTGCAGTCATTTTTGTTAAGTAGGCGGCTTTAGGATACGGAGGGCATAGGAATATCTCTAGTGGCAGGGACCCACAGCGCCTGGTGTCCAGAAAAGATGGAAACAGCGGTCAATGGCTTTCCTGGAGATGCAGGCGAGGACCCAGGACCAGTGATGACCAGACCTCTGGAGACAGAGTGACGAGCAGCTCTGTGGGTGGAAGGTCTTCACCAGAGGCGTCGAGGGATATCAGAGCGCATCCTGTCTGGAGGCTTCTAAGAGGGCTTTTGTATCCTGACATCAAAATAGACTTCACACAGACCGCACTACACCCATGTCACAGAGTCACAGTGATGAGTGAACAGGACCTAGAGGGAGGACTAGAAATGCGACCCTGTTGTGGCGCTTCAGGCCAAACTATCTGAACGTTAGCAAGCACTTGGCAGGAAGCCATGGCCAAAATAACTGCTCTGAGTGAAAGATTTGGGGCTAACAGATCATATGTGTACTTACCAAGAGAATGCCCTATCAGCCTTTCAGTGGTGGCCTTTACAGTAGATGGCCGTTCTGTTGATGAAGTTTCTTGATGAAGTACAGCCGGAGCTGTCGAACCAAGGACTAGGAAAAGATGATCCAAGAGACTGATTTCCTCATCCTCTCTCTCTCCTTAGAACCAGCACTCGAAGAGAGAGATCAAGTTGCGTACAGATGGTGAATTCAAGGAACCTGATGAAATTTTCAGTTGTCTCAGGGCAACATGAGAGAAAGGCGCAGCGTAGCCAGCTCTTACAGACCTTAGTCGCCACCAAATGGATGGTGAAGATTTTTGAGTACTCGCACACACTGTCCCAGATCATACACGCTCTGCCCTTAGGCAAAGGCCAGATGCAGTATCTGACTCTAAAATAGCCGTCAGAGACCAGTTTGTGGAGGGAGTGAAAGATCCCACTCTCAGAAGGGAGCTGCGCAAAATGGTTAGAAAGCCAGGGTCCTCACTTTTTGATGTACGTCAGGGAGGCTGTTTGCCTGGTCACAAGAAAGACAGACCCAGTAACACAAAGGTAGTGAAACAGGAGCATTTTATGTGATGAGTGGGGATGCAGGAGATAAGGCTACTGGGCGCACAAGACAAGTCATCCGCTATGCTAGATGAAATTCTTAAAGTGGTTCTGAACAAGGAAGGGCTATTGGGAGTTAGTCAATGTGATGAAGGAAGTCATGTTTAAGGAAAAATCATGTACAAGGTGGAAAGCCTAGACCAAAGTTCCAGTTCACAGGGATGGAAAGCCTGTCTGTTTTAAATGCAGGGTAGGACACATTGCAGGGGGTGCCAGACCCACGCCAACAAGAAGGTCAGTCCACTGCCAGCATTACACCCTTCTCAGGAAACTAGCTTCCTCGGTTGCCAGAGCCGAGGCAATTAGAGGTGAGTCAAAACTCTCAAACCCTTACTCGTGATGAAGATTTTTGAACAAACGTGAGTGCAGTGTCGGTCGAGATTGAGGTGAGGCGGAGTTATGGCCAAATCCTTGTTAGATACTGGGAACCAGGTTGCTTACCATCTCTGAGACATTTTCCGACAGCACTGGGAAAGACTGGAACACAACCTCTGCAGCCAACTGGCTTAGAGATTAACTGCAACTAACTCATTTGCCAATCCCTTACATAGGTTACATTGAGCTGGGCGTGCAGGCTATGGGGTTAACTGTACCTGTGAGTGTGGAGTTTTGGTAGTCAGGATCCTGCCACAGAACAGACAGGACAGAAGATCAGCTAATTTCAGGCCGAATCTAAGGCAGAAGGAAAGAGACAGGGCAGCAGGACAAGAGAAGAGCATGTTTCAGAAGGCCTCTCCCAGTGCTCTCATTGGGAATGAACGTGATAAAAAGATGCAGGGAGTTGGCTATTGCCAGTCTTGACTCAGCCCTTGAAGGAAAGTTAAACTCAGCTTGGCGAGAAGCTTTTCAGAGAGTGCAAACATGTGAAGTGCTGGGGCGTCTGCAGCCAGGATAGCAGGCAAACTTCAGTGCATGTGCCAGCAGCAGCTTCCAGTAACCACAGTGTATGCAAGGGGCTCAAGCGGCTCTCTGCTGATGAGACTTTGATGCTAATGGAAAGCCTACTAACACCCCTCTACCCGAATGGCAGCATTGTGGTTCCTACTCTAGTGGAGTCTAGTAAGCATGTCTTTCCAGTTCAGGTGTTGAACTTCTCCCAGGAAGATCTCTGGTTGTCACCTAGAACCAGGCGGGTGTGCTTAGTGAGGTTGAGTGTGTTGAGGGAGGCAACAGAGAGGTGCACTTGTCCATACTCTGCTGACCACGAGGAAGTGTCAGTGAACAGCAAAGACGCTAAGGCATCGATGAGAACTGCAGTTCATCTTAGAGCACTTAAAGTAGGTGGCTCACCAGATGAACAAACAGTTAGCTGTACTGCTGACTCAGTATGCGATGTATTCTCCTTTAAGGATGAAGATCTAGGCTATACGGATAAAGTCAACATGAAATACATCAGTTGATGATGTCCCAGTCACACAGCCTTACAGGCGTGTTACCTCCAACACAGTACAGAGAGGTTAGAGAGCACATATCCCCTTCTTAGGAAGGTGTCATCAAAGAGAGCACTAGTGCCTATGCATCACCACATTGTACTTGTGAGAAGGCAGATAACAGCTTGAGACTCTGTGTCCGATTATAGAAGCGACTGAACTCCAAAACTTGAGCGTGATGCATTTCCGTTGCCATCGATGAGTGTTTTGGCGCCCTGCATGGTGCAAAGTTTTTCGACCATTGACCTTGCCAGTAGCTATCATCAAGTGGCAGTACATGAGGAGGGACAGACACAAGACCTTCCACGACCCCTTTTGGGTTGTTTGAGTACACTAGACTGCCTTTTTTTGGTGTTTACACATAATGGACCCGCGACTTTCCAAAGACTCATGCAGGCAGCCATGAGTGACTTAGTGTTCAGATCATGCTAGTGTACCTAGATGACATTTAGTCTTCTCACCGACTTTTGAGGACCACCTGGCTCGCCTACATACTGTGCTACAGGGCTCAGGGAGACTGGTTTTAAAATTGAAGGCAGAGAAAAATGTCATTTCTCAGTCAGCGTCACGTTTCCTTGGTCACCCAGATCTCAGCGGAGGGCATGAGTGCAGGATCCAGACAAGGCCAGCTGCGGTGAAACAGTGCCAGTCCTACCACGGTTAAGAGAGTTGAGGAGAATTACTTCTTGGGTTTTGTAGCTATTACAGGAGGTTTTTGCAAAGGATTTTCCCCAGCTGGCAGGTCCCTTACATGATGTAGTCAATACGTTCATCAAGGGAAACCAGCCCTGCTATATCCAAAAACCTGTTAAATAGCTTATTGAACCTAAGCATGTCAGGAGTCCTTTGAGCAGCTAAAGGAGAGACTTACTAGTGCGCCCCTACTCGGCTTTGCTGATTTCTCCCTTCCATTCATTGTAGAAACAGGCGTAGCAGTCTAGGGCTAGAGTGCCATCCTTTATCAGTTGCAGGGGAGGAAGAAGTGTGTGATTGCGTATGCCAGTAGGAGGTTGAGAAATGCAGAGAAAAATGACAGAAACTACAGCAGCATGAAACTAGAGCTTCTTGCTCTCAAATGGGCTGTGTCCGAAAAGTTTAGAGGGTATCTGTTGGGGTCCAAGTTCACTGTAATAACAGATAACAACCCTTTGTGTCACCTGAACTCAGCAAAGCTAGGAGCTATTGAACAGCTGGGTAGCCAGAACTAGCTCCCTTGACTTTGAAGTCCAGTACCGGCCTGGTCGATTACCAATACAACAGCAGAACACATTGTCTAGGCAGCCGTTGGGAGCCCCAGTCAGTGGAGATGAGGAATTTGGCGGGTGGCATATCCATCTGCAATGGTCAGAAAGGAACGGCTTTGCAGCCAGATTTGGTCAGTGCAGGTGTGAAGTGTTGTCAGGTGAGGCAGGTTAGGTGCTGTACAGCAGTTGGGACAGGATACCCGAGGTGGCTGACTCACCGGGCAACACACCAACGTTGCCAGGTTACTCTAAGGATGAGCTAAAGACAGTTTCAGAACTCAGGCGGCTATACTAAAGTCCTTCGACATTTCTGGGATCAGAGGGAAAAAGCCACCTTCCAGCAGAGGAAAAGTTTGGCCAAGCCCGTTCTCTCTCCTCAGACAGTGGCCAGAAGTTAGGGAGGTGGATGGATTGCTATGTCGTGTCATTGAGGACGAGCGTCTAGAGAGAATGTCAACAACTCCTTTTACCAGCATGTTTAAAAACTGTCTCGAGAGTGTTCATGATCAAATGGGACACCAGGGAATAGAACACACACAGAACTTGTTGAGACAAAAGATGCTTCTGGGTTGGCATGTGAAGATGTGGAGCAGTGGGTTAAACAGTGCCAGAGATGTGTACTCACTAAGTTGCCACAGCCCAAGATACGTGCCCCGATAAAACCTTTTCTTGCCTCACGGCCTCTCGAAGTTGTCGCAGTAGACTTTACTGTGTTAGAGCCTGCCTCCTGATAGCCGAGAAGAATGTGCTAGCAGATTGTAACAGACGTTTTCACTAAATTCTACAAGCATTCCCAACCGCAGGACCAGAAAGCTGACACCATAAAGTCCTTCTCAGAGAATGGTTTATGAAATATGGTGTACCTGAAGTACACATTCAGACCAGGGCAGGAACTTTGAGGAAGTGAGGTCATTCAGGAGCTGTGCAAGTTGTATGGGAGTTAAAAGCCACGCACCACACTTACATCACCCCCAGGGTAGCACAGTGTGAGCGTTTTAACAGGACACTTCATGACCTTTTACTTTCCCTGTCACCAGAAAAGCTTGGCGGTGGCCTGAGTTTTTACTTGAGGGTTAGTTTATGCATATAATGTAACTCCTCATGCCTACTGAGTCACTCACCATATTATCTCCTGTTTGGTGTACAGCCACACCTTCCGGTGGATGCTTTGCTAGGTCAGGAACAGGTGTTTGATAAGAACATGATTGGCTAGTGGTCCATCAGGAGCGCTTGAAGGAAGCTTACACAACAAAGCGAGGAAATATGCTGAACAAAAGGCTGCAGAGAGACTTGAACTGTTGAAGAACTGAAGTACTGTCCTCTGTGGAGAGTAGGTCAGCTAGTTTACTTGCCGTCACTGGCCCCAGGAAGAAACAAAATTCAAGATGCCTGGAGTCCTACTATGTACAGGGTGGTGGAGGTTCAAGGCAGCACACATACAGTGGAGACCAGTGGAGGCGGCCCGGTCAAAGAGTTCACAGAGCCAGCAGCAGGCCGTGTGCAGTTCCAGTTCAGCACCCAGGACACGGAGAGGAGTGCTGTCACCACTACTGCAGCGACCTCTTCACTGGAAGATGACAGAGAATTTGCAGATCCAGACCCTGAGTATGTGGTTCTGGAAGAAATCACATATCCATGTTTGGACAGACAACAGGGGAGATGGAGATGAATTGCTGTCAGAGACAATGGGGGTATCTGAGACTGCGGGCGTTAATGACCTGCTGTATCCCTGTTACAGTACAGGAGGTCACATTTAGAGCCAAACTGCTCCTGTGACTTGCAGTAGATCTGGTAGGGATGTTAAGGTCCTGCACCCCATCCCTGCCTCGTCGAACCAGAGGCGAATGCTGAGGTACATTCAAACCCACACCGTCTCCCTGTTTCGGTATGTAATGCTATTACTTTAAGTCACTGATGCACTGTCCCAGTTGTTGACTGAGTTTAGGTGCTGTGTTCTTTGACTTGATAAATGAAGTTAAATGTGTGAATTAAGTCACGAGGCGTTGCCTTTTTAGCAGGGGAGAATGTAGCGGGTGGGGAAGCCGTGATAATCACCCCAAAGCCACCAGATGGCACTGTTTTCCAGTCGATAACCTCTCGGCGCGCTAAATGTTTTGAGAAGCAGTCTTGAGAGAACCCGGAAGAGGCGCAGCCACCTTGCTTTGCTGCAACACAGACTACGCAGTCTGATTTTCGGTTGATGGTGTTTGCCCAAGGTAAACATGATGTAAGCGTAGCTGGAGATCGAAATGTCGAGTGGAAAACATGAAAAGTAATTTGTAACGTGTTGTGTGAACTGCTGCTGATATGTTTGTATTTGTTGGATGCTAATAGATTTGCAGACCAGGTTGAAGTCAGAGAACATGGCGTGGCGCCCTGTCACCACTTTGTTTTGTGCTGCTGTGTCCAGAGAAGTGCGTTAGTACGCCTAGAAGTTCCACATTTATTGTAATTGTTTTGAACATGTGAATATGATGTGGTTAACTTTAATTTGTGGGCTGTTTGTGTTACAGAGGTTGAGCCGCTAGAGATATTTTATGTTATTTCATTGCCTCGCCTAAGAAGTACTAGCCTACATGTTCAGAGATGTTATTACTTATCTAAGTACTGGCCTACATTTTTAGAGATATTTTTTGCACTCTTTGTACTAGAAGACCCGGCTTCTACAGTCATTTTGAAGTTAGTGTTTTGCACTAGAAGTTTATGCTTGTTGAGACAGATGAGATTTGCCTCGAGGAAGTCTTTGGCAAAAGCTTTATTTTTGTTTATTTTATTAGTTGGACTTGATCTTAATTTTTCTGTTCAGAATAAAGACCCCAAAAACAGATTTCTGTGTCCTGTGCTATTAAGTTTCGCCAGGCTACACTTACATCCCAAACTGACTGTTCTGAATCCGCTTGCCAGTTTGCAAAACCTACAGAGTTCATTTTCCAGCAGTGAAACATGGAATACCGGATCACGGTGATCCACATGGATGGCACTGACAGCGGAGACCTACATGAATAAATCCCTAACAACCAGCCCACTCTCAATCCAGCTGATGGACACAAGGCTCATCTCTCCAAAAGAACCACCACTGCCTTGTTCATGCAGGAAGCATAAGACAGTTTATCATGTCCTACCTGCTCACCAACAGCCAACAACAACCAACAATACCTCCTCCACAGTTACAGGGCCATCCGGTAGGACTATCACACTCTCTGCCTGATAGGCGGAGGAGGCATCTCGGAGCGCCATCCTTTGAAACACCCTGGCAGACCTACTGATCGCTCAGCTGAACCTTACCGAAAGAATAAATAAATCTTACCTGATTAAATGCATCCAGGCTGACCCTGAGAAACAATAGAAAAAACAAAGAGAACAGAGAAAACACCAGTTCAAAACTAGAGAATGCTTTTCCAAGGACACAACAACAGACTAGCTCTTCTGAGAACATGACAGCATCTGGACAGTTATGTTATGGGAGTTATGGGCCCAGCACGCTTCCGCTGCGCCATTCTGCTCTCAAGTTTTGGGTGCGCATCCATAGTTTACTAATCAGTAATTAATCCATAACATTACTGAGGAGCCTACAGTATGATAACTTCAATGGGTTGCAGAAACAAAGACAACATTTGCAGCTGCTTTTTGAGTCCAGCAGCTGGAAACCTTGTTCGGCGTTTTGAACCATTTAGCCACATTGGCGCAACTTCCAGACTTTTGCATCTGATTCAGGATGGTGCTGCACATGTACTGACAGGAACAAGATCAGAGATCATATTTGTCCCATTTTGGCTTCTTTGCATTGGCTACCTGTAAAATCAAGAATAGAGTTCCGCTTACCTTCAGCTCCTCCATCCACAGACACTCTCTTTTTGTCGCTCGTCCACTCACACCTTATGCACACACATGTTACGCGCAGCAACCGCCAGGAGCTACAAATGGGCAACAATTTCTGCAACCCCACCTGCCATCTAAACTCTTCACCCTCGGTTTGTTCCTCTGCTTAAGATTGGCATGATGCGCTTCCACCAACAAATGTTGGGAAGGATGTTTCCTTGCACATGTCTGATATGACAAAACCAAGACCATGGCAGCTTATTGATGTGGCAGCTTAAAGCTAACTCATCAGCGCGACAAGCAGAACACAATGGATTAGCAGTCCATCACCTTAACCACTTTCGGCCACCTTGTCTGTGGGGCGCGGCTTCCGCAGTGACAGCCTGGCCTGGCATCCTGCACAGTGCTCAAAATATGAGAGAAAATGGCATCATTAGTACAGGGAGCTGGCTCAAATTGTGGCGCTGCGCAGCATGCGAGATAACGGGATTAATGCCCACATTCTCACAATGCTCTTTCATCTCTTCTGTTGGAGACGTGCTGTGAAAAACAGTAAGGCCGAACTGTTGGGTCAGCAACAGTGATGGGAATAGCAGCTTTCAGTAGCGAGTAATCTGTTTGATTACTCTTCCCATCGATATAACACGTTACTGTTACTGCCAAAAATGCGGCGTGTTACTATGATTGAAGGCAGCTGTTTTCATCAGACCAGCAGATCTCTAAATGGCGGCAAAAGATTGTTCTTGTTCCTCCTTCCTTGGTGAGAAGCGGGACGCGAGACAATCACATAGATGATGGCCGATTGGCTGAGGTTGAGTAAAATTCCATGGTAAGCCAATCAGTTGGGCGGGTGTTGCTTACACAAATTGTCAGACACACAAAGACAACACAGGACATTCATGTGAGTCAACGAGAAACAGGAATCGTGAGTCAAATAATCCAAAAGTAGTTTTCTTTAAATGGAGAGTATAGCCATTACTTTCCCTTCAAAAAATGAAGGAACGAGTGTAACAAATGAAATGCATTATGCCCTGGAGACAAAGAGCCTCTCCACGTCGGTTTCAAGCATAAACACTATATAAACATAGTAATTATAATATCTACAATAATCCATGACATTTTATTGGATGCTAGTCTCACTTTCCACAGCAATGTTAACATAGTTTAGATTTGTGTGCACCTTGGATTTCTGTTGTATATTGTATTAAGTCCATTTGAGTCATTTAATTATAATATTCTGATTTATCATAGAAGACACACACATGTATTTTACATTCCCTCCAAAGAGGATGAAGTGGGGTCTAAATTCTTTAATCACGTTTGAAAATGCTGTTGTTAGTACAGGAATTAGCTCAAATGGTAGGCTAAAGCAGCATGCGAGGTAGCGGGTTGATGCCACATTCTCCACAATGCTTTCCTTCCTCGGCTTCTGCTGGTGATGCGCTTTGGGAAAAACAGTAAGACAGAACCGTTGGGTGGGTCAGACTCCGTGTACTGTGGATTAACTTTCAATGTGAGAGGTGCATGTCAAAACCTTCCCGAAGTAAAGCCAGCAACCTTACCTTCTTATACTGGCAGTCATTAAACAGTCCTTAATCCGTTGTACAGGCTCCAGTGGTGGGATGCTTGGGGAGAAGCTGTTCCGTTGGAGGAACAGCTGCTCGGGCATCAAAATAACGGTAATGGGGCTTCCTTTTAGTTCATGCTTGTCCAGCAACAACTTGTGGTAGACTATACATGTAGGCTTCGACCAGCCAACTTGTGGTGGTGAGCGCCAATGCAGCCTGGCTGAGCGCCAGTTCTCCAGTTGTAATAAAACTCTTTACCCCTGTTGTGTCCCTCCTGGGCTAGCAATGTTTTTTGATGAGTCAGTTAGATGTTTTCACTGCTAGTTGTTGCAGTGCAAAATAGTATTACAGCCAGATAGTAATGCAAGCCTAAGCCTAAATTACTCATCAAAGCATTGGATGAGTTGAATAGTTGAGTGATGGTTTAGCAGTCCATGTACTAATATAGTGCCTGGATCCGTAGTTGCACAATCTACTAGTGGGGTGTGGCGTGCATCTGCCAGCCTGAGGGGAGAAAAATTCAAAGAGAAAATTTATGGTGTCGCAAAGTGGAAAGGTGCTGCCTGTCCCTGCTAACTGAGGCAGTTAGATGGCAGTTTCAAAGCTTTATTTACTCTCGACATGCAACACTTAAGTTGACTGAGAGGCCATCACTCTGACATACAGCTAACATTTTGTCAAGTGGCAGTGGTGGGATTGGTCCCGCCTCCTGAGAGACTGGAGCCTTCCAGGGCCTTGAACCACTCGGCCACACTACCTGCAAAGCGCACAGACGTCCCTTGTTTTGCAGTCTGTCAGCGAAGTCAGGTAGGCAGGACGCTCACACTGTTTTCAGTTGAGGTTTTCTCAGCGTCCATAGTTTACAAGTCAAGGACTGAGCTGTAATGACACCTGGAGTATTTGTCAAGTCAAAGGGGACAGACACAGGAGAACCACACTGCCAACTGCTTTTCTTAAGCACTAAAAACAGAATACATTTTACTTGACAAACACAAGATCCAAACTGAAGTACTTGCTTGACTTTGCCAGTGAACTTCCTTCTACTGACTATATCCCTAATCCCTCAAAGAATCATCAGTGCAGGTCTGAAAAAGTGTCCAGAGACTGAGATACGTCAAAAACAAAGGCATGCAACAGCAACATTTGCTGGAGATTAATTCATGGCGTCTACAATGGCACCAAAGACACAACTGCACAGACTAGCTCTTCTGAGAACAGGCGTTCATGGGGCAGCAACATTTACTGGAGATGAATGCATGGTCTCTAGAACGGCACCAAAGACACAATGGCACAGACTAGCTCTTCTGAGAACATGACAGCATCTGGACAGAGAGAGCACTGTGCCTTGCTTTGCTGATGAAGAGCACGTACAAATAGCAGATCCATTGACCTCTGGGTTATGGGCCCAGCACGCTTCCACTCCACCACTCTGCTGACGGCCTGCTCACGCTCTCTAGTTTTGGGTTGCCGCATCCAAGCAACCCTACCTTCTTATACTGGCAGTCATTAAACTTAGTCCTTAATCCCGTTGTGCAGGCTCCGTGGTGGGATGCTTGGGGAGAAGCTGTTCCATTGGAGGAACAGCTGCTTAGGCAACAGTAATGGAGCTTCCTTTTAGTTGCAGTATACTGTGTCTGTGTATGAAGTAAATACATACAATGTACTGCTGAGTGTAGTGTGTGTGTGTCCAGTAAATATGTTCACTGCTGTGTTTATTGTGCGAGTGTGTGCAGTAAATATGTGTACTACTGAGTATAATGTGTGTGCGCGCAGTCAGTATGTGTACTGCTGAGTATAATGGGTGTGTGTGTGTGTGCGTGCGCGCATACTAGCTATATAATACTTACCTTCTTGCTGTTGAATCTTGTCCATCTGCTGTTGAAGCTTTTTACGGCATATACTCATCTCCTTGAAAATAATCCTGTCTTAATGTCTGAGATGTCTGTTTCTTTCTAAAGTGCCCAGACCAACTACAATTCACTTCTGAAGCTGTGTCTGACTGTGTGTTCTCTCACTGCAGCCTGTAATATAAGGTTCTGACAAGATTCTAGAATGATGATGTAACAAAGGTATGGAAGGTTCCACAGAATGCTTTGATGTATATTCCCTCACACACACACGCACACACACACACACACACACACACACACAGAAAGACTTGAACATCTTATTGGCATTAAAGGAACCTCACTAAGCTGATTTGAGTCTTATTTTTCAGATCGATCTCATTTTGGACATGCTGATGACGAATCCTCCATGTACACCAAAGTTAGTCCTGTCTCAAGTGGATGTAGAAAAACTAGTCCATGCATTTGTTACTTCTAGTTTCGATTATTGTAAATCCTTGTTATCAGGCGGCTCTAGTAAGTCTCTGAGGACTTTGCATCTGATTCAGAATGCTGCTGCACGTGTTCTGACAGGAACCAAGATCAGAGATATTATATTATATCATATTTGTCCCATTTTTTGCTTCTTTGCATTGGCTACGCTTACCTTCAGCTCCTCCATCCATCCACACACACTCACTCCTCTCAGTCCACTCACACCTTGCGCACACACATTACGCACAGCATCTTCAGACTTTGCTCTGAGTTGGCCTTTTCTAAACTTTGCTTTGACCAGCTGCTGTGGTAGTAGGCCACAGGAATACAAATGGGCACCTTGATTTCCTGCAACCCCCCACCTGCCATCTAAACTCTTCACCCTACGGTTGATCCTCTGCTTAAGATTGGCGTGATGCGCTTCCATGAACAGATGTTGGGGAAGGGATGTTTCCTTGCACATGGACATATATGACAAGCAAGACCATGGCAGCTTATTGATGTGGCAGCTTAAAGCTAACTCATCAGCGACGAGGATGGGATTTGAATCCACGCATGCAGAGCACAATGGACCTTAACCACTCGGCCACCTCGTCTGTGAGACGCAGCTTCCACAGTGACGGCCCGGCATGACATAATGCTCACTCTCAAGACAAAGCTCCAACAGTGACAAATTGATTCCTTCTTTGGAATGGAGACCAGCGCTATTGTCCAACAGTTTCCTGACAAAAAGGCAGCAACAACCAAACATATTTCCAACTTCTACAAGACTGCACTCAACTACCTGGAAAAATGGTATGACTTAACAGACAACAACTACCAGAAGACTGTTACATGCTTGGCGCTGAAGAGCAGCTTCACATTCTCTCAGCTCAGTGATGCCATGGAGGCCCTACAGATAGATAGGGGGGGAACTGGACATGGATGAACTGTATGAGGAGTACTGTCTGACTCTGCCACACCAGCAGGAAATTGTGGAGAGAAGAGCTCGTGTTGTGAGAAGTGGATCTTGCTTAAAAGCACAAAGACACCAAATCTGACTGCTGTTGCATCCTTTCTCTTCAGCATCCCCATAACCAGTGCTTCTGCCAAAATATAAAGCCAAGAACATCTAAGGTAAGATCATGGTCTAAGATATAGATTTGAATATTGTGAGCACAGAGCCAGTGTGGTGCTAGATTTTAAGACAGTGTGTTCTTGTGTTTTACCGGCAGGTGCTTTCTGTGGTGCTGAAAGTGCACTGTCTGTGTGGGCCTGGCCCGCCTGCAGTTGTTGCTGTGATGGAGAGAACGGAAAGACTTTTGATGGACAAAATTAAAAAAAAAAAAAAAAAAACAGCCAGGTGCTCTCCTTGGTGCTGGAAGAGCATTGATTGTGTTACTATGATGGACTAAAAAGTTTTTGCTTCTTCCTGGCCAGTTTTTATTTGTATTTCTGGTTTATTTATTTTATTTATTATTTTATGTAGTGACTTTAGTTGACATTGTCCAATAAATGCAGATCATTTCCAAATCCATTTCTTTTGTGTAGTTAATCTATGTGATTCTGAGCTGAGTGATTTTTGTTTTGTTAAGATACTTCTTCTTCAATATGTGGTTCAGTATATTGTTCCACTAGAGCAAACATTTTAATGTGGTGTTTGGAGAGAACAACTGTAGCCTTGACTGTACACAGTCAGGTGTGTTAACTTGAGAGGCACTGTGAAATAGCATGAAAGCTCCATGCTTACTATGTTTTCTCACGAGAGAACTTGGGAAAGTTGCATTCAAATAAGATATATTTGTTAGGTTTTTATTTGCAGGCTGTTATGTGCTACTGAATCAACCAGATGGCAAAGCATAGTAATGTTATAAGCAAAGGGGCAGAATAGAAATGTTTATTTTTTTTAAAGTTCTTTTTTTAAAGACTACCTTGATGCATTGATATCCCACACTGTCCCACACAAATGTAGTCCCACATCTGGTCAATTGGGATCTGGTCACTCTAATGTGCAGTGAATTTGGTCAGTATCACTCCTTGCAATAAAGAGTTACAGGGTGCAGTTACTTTTCAGCAGGGCATCTCCTTCCGAAAAGTGACTGCACCCAGATCCCAGATTCCTCAGTGCACCCTGCACTAGCGTCGAAAGTGAAAGGCTTTTCAGCACAGTCTCCACCATCCTGGACGAGAAGTGAAACAGACTCACAGCCGAGAGAACACTTGCTTGCTTGCTTTCCTAAGCAAGAACCTGCCAGTGATGCTTAAGCCTGAGCTTGAGAAGCTTGAGAAACCTGCTTGAGCAGGTCACTGACACTGAGTGGTATGTGTGTGACTTAAGCCTCAACACAGCAAAATCTTGAAATGTTCTCTTTCTCTCTGAGTCTTACTGGATTGGCATTCATCCTAGGGCCTTCTGCCCCCTCTAGTGGCGAAAACACTGACAAGTTGGGACGACCTCTGATTTTTTTTTTTTTTTAGTTTTTACCAAGCTAGTGAAGCTATTGTTTTTTTTTCTCAATTTCAGCTCCTTTATTATTCATTTAATATTTATTTTATGTAATTTTACATTGGATTTTGAATCCCTAATTGCACTGACTGAACCATTTCAAAGGGGTTTTGCGCCTGTTTGACCAAGGTAGTCAAGCTATTGTTTTTCTCAGTTTTAGCTCCTTTATTATTTTACATTGGGTTTCATATTCCTAATTGCACTGACTGAACCAGTTAGACTTGTTATATTTTCACATGTTGTTTGACCAAGCTAGAGAAGCTATTGGTTTATTCAGCTGCTTTTGTAATGGATGTTTAATTCCCATTTGCACTAAACCATATAAAGAGTTGTTTATTTTGAAAGTCTACCAACCAAGCTAGTGAAGCTATTGTTTTTTTTAGATTGTTGTACTGGTGCACAGTTATTAAATAAATAATAATAAATAATAAATAATAAAGTAATTCAGTACATTTATATCTGTTTATTTGTTTTTTTTAAATGGGAAAGAAATGTTTAAGTCAAGTCTGATGTTGCCTTGCACAAAAGAATGATCCCAGTCTTCTCCACACAATGAGACATATATTTGTTACTGTAATTCAGCACTGTTTTTCTGTATCGGTACCGGCCGAAATCGATACAGAAAAAAAAAACTCAGATACTGATATCGGAAGTGAAAAAAGCAGATCAGTGCATCCCTTTGCACACAACATCTATTGTGTTGTGTTGTGATATTTGATGAAGTACTGGTCTCCAGAGAGAGTACATTATAAAAGTAAGTGGTTAAAAAGCCTTGTGGAGTTATGCACACCAAGAAAAAATGGTCACAAACACATAGCTCCACCGTAAAGAATCTTGGAGTTGTTTTTGATCAGAATTTGTCCTTAAATGTCCACATAAAACAAATTTTGAGGACTGCAGTTTATAGTTAGTTTATGATTTACTGCTGCTGTGCATCTGTGTCTCTCTATCTCTATCACAGGTTCTACTGCTACTGTAATCATTTTATCATTCATTGTAATTGTACAATATGTTTGTGTTGATTTGTTCTGACATCTATTGCACGTCTGTCTGTCCTGGGAGAGGGATCCCTCCTCTGTGGCTCTTCCTGAGGTTTCTTCCACCTTTTTTCCCTGTTAAAAGGGTTTTTTGTGGGCAAGTTTTTCCTCACTTGAACCAAGGGTCTAAGGACAGAGGGTGTCACTCCCTGTACAGATTGTAAAGCCCTCAGAGGCTGAATGTGTTTTGTGACTTTGGGCTATATAAATAAAATTTAATTGATTGATTGATTGATTTGAGACGTAAATCACCAAGAAAAATATGCACAGCCACCTCTTCAGATGTGGCACTTACCTTTGACATTTTTCATCCTGATGGCTTGTGATGGCTGTTTCTGCTGTTTCCCTCTGAGTCAGTCAGGTTTATAGTTTTAGATGAAGTTGTGTGACTGCTGTTAAGTCCTAAAGCCTAAAATCTAAATGGAAATACAGTAATGACACAATATGACAGAAGGTGTTGCTGACTGCTTTCACTGTTCCATTCTCCGCATGGCCCAATAAGCAGGCTTTTCTTTGGCTCACTGTGTTAAGTAATTATCTGATTATTCCTGCAGAGCGCTGCCAGAGGCTGCGTTGCATTTCCACAGTTTATTGAGATAAGTCGGACTCAGCGTGCAAGCTTAGCAGATTGGGCTCTGCTGGACCATGACCAAGAAGAGAAGCAGCTCCAAGCAGACATCTCCACCACAGGACGAGAGCTTCCACACGGCACTGAAGAGGAGACAGCACTGAGGTAAGACACACAACACACATGACACACACACGCACGCACACACACACACACACACACACAGAGGTGTGTTTACATCCTGTGATATGTACGAGGACATCAGCGTCTGTGGCGGGGCTGTGGACAAATCAGATCATTGATCAGGATAAATATCCTGATGCACCCTCATCTTAAGAGTGGATTAGTAGTAACATTCACATACACATTTTTTAAGTAGTCTGTTGGGATGATTTGTAATGAACTGTTCGTTATTTCAGTTTGCATGAAGACAACCTCAACTGTTGATACCAGAGTGATCTGTCTTTTTCCGAAATATCTGAAAACAGGTGGACTTGCAGTTGAGGTTGGTGGCAGACTTGTAGTATTACTTGTAACCAAAGAAAGTAAATACATTTACAGATTGGATTTGCAGTGCAGGCATGCTCTCTGCAGGAAAGCTTACATTGCATTTAGAACAAGTTCTGAATCTGTCTCAAACTCCACGCCGCACAGAACAGTTGGCATTTACTGGGCAGGCGTTTGCACTTTGTATTTTTCATCATGAAGTTAAATTATACATGCAAATGTTCACGTTGTGCATTACATTATGCCGACGTGTGCACTTTCTTCTTTCTGACAGTCGCTGCAGGGAGAGAGGAGATGCTGACTCAGCTGCTTTTGGGATGGACTGCCTTGCTCAGTGGCCTCCAGCTGGCTGCTGCCTCTGTCACAACCAGTGAGTATAAACAGATCAGACTGGATCTGAACATCCAGATCGGAGTTTGTAGATTTTCCCTGATGGCGAGGCAGTGTCGGTGGATCCATCTACTCTCATAACAGGGTGACAGAGATTACAATACATCACCCCCACCCATCCGCCGCCCGTGTGCTCAGAGGTTAAGACGTGTGCACAGCTGTTCTCACAACATTACTTCAACAAAAGGCAGTTCAGATTTTTTGAAGGAGGGTTATATGAGGTATCCACAGCTGATGGGGGTCAGTGCGCTCCCAGTTTGGAGAGGCAGGTCCCAGCATGGAAGTAGCGCAAAGCACTGCATGTTATAGCCACATAAATAAAAGCTGGAAGAGAAAATCAATATCTGTTTATGTGTACACACTCATGAGCTTATTCTGCTGCTCCCCCTTCCTGCCAGACATTCCTTTCCTGTCCATTACTGTAGAATATACATATTCTTACACCCAGCTGTGCAGTGCACTATGCCGCAGACGTGACGCCAAGGTGAAGCAGCTCACTATAACGTACACTTAAACAGATACTGATTATTTATGGTTGGTCCTTTACTTATGTGGCTGAAACATGTTTTTTTTCTGCTGATCCCATCCACTGCAATGCTTTGCTCTACCTCCATACCAGGACCTCTGTCTGCTTCTCCAAACTGGGAGCATGTTGACGGCTGTCTGCTGTAGGTAACACACAGCCTGTGATACAAGCCCACTTAAAAAAAAAACTCAACTATCCCTTTAAAAAAGAGAGATGGTTTGAGAGAAGTTTGCTGATGAAAATATTTCATTTGCAAAGTTCTATTCTGACAATTTGGACAAGATGGAGCAGTTACAGAATGCTGGCTTTGGTTTATTATTTTTCTAAACTATGACCTGAATGTGTCTGGTGGTTCTGATCCAAGTGTAACCGTGCCCCTCTGCCTGTCTGCCTGTCTGCCTGCCTGCCTGTCTGTCTGTCTGTCTGTCTGCCTGCCTGCCTGCCTGTCTGTCTGTCTGTCTGTCTGTCTGTCTGTCTGTAGGATTTCCATCTAGCAGCAGGTTGTTAGCTCGGAAATGTGAAGTCTTCATCCCTCCTCCTCTTCCTCCACCTCTGTTTCCTCCAGTCAAACGGAAAGCAGAGCTGATGGTGAGACCAGAGTCTGACTCAAATCCTACACACGTGACTTCAATTTGAAATGAGTCAACGGAAAACAATTGAATATATACATTTATCCAAATATAGCAAAAAAAGGACGCATGAACATTAACTCAAAAGTCACTCTGATGCCTTTGACTCTTCAGGTGGACATAACAGAACACATCACAGGAGAGAAAGGGGAGAAGGTACGACATGACAGAGAGCATCACACAGGAAATGTGTATTTTAAAGTAGTGAAACATGTCTTCATTCACTGACACTTTACTGGTGTTTGTGTTTAAAGGGCTGCAGAGGACCCAGAGGACCCAAGGTACAGTGTAACACAGCCACACACACACGCACACGCACACACACACACACACACACACACACACACAATGATACTGTACAGGTGAAATTTGACAGAAGGAAAAGTTGTTGCATCAAACTGTTTTTGTATTTCAGGGCCGGCCCGGTGTGACGGGTCCAGATGGAGAAGTCGGAACACAGGGAGCCATGGGACAGCCAGGTCAAAAGGTCACAGAAAGATGAACCATGTCTATCAACCTGCCAACTACCATACACAGACACACAGCGTTCTCACATCCAAAAGATAAACTATGACTTCAAAAGTCAAAACCTTCAGTTTATTGAGTCATCTCGTGTTAGGGCTCATTTTGTTTCAAGATATTGAAGATCCTGCAAACTAAAGAGCAGAAAACTGAACTAACACCCTGAAAACTCTGTACATACAGGTGAAATCAGACCCACAGTCGATTTTCACTGTGAAGTATTTAACAGCAGCTCCTTTGGAATTATGTCCTCTGCAGTGGAGATGAATGCATGTTCAAAACAGCACGTTAGCAGTCTGACACTGCCGGGGAAGTTTAACATTGTATTTGACGACCTGATGAAGCTGACCGAGAGAATGCCAAGAGTGTGCAAAGCTTTCATCAAAGCGAAAGAATCGATACACTTAAACAGATAACAAATAACAGGTTTAGCTTTGTTCACACTATTCTTGTCACATAATTCCATGCATGTTATTTCATAGTTTTGATGTCCTCAGTCTTTCTAGAATGTGGAAAATAATAAAAACAAAGAAAAAACACCGAATGAAGGTGTGTCCAAACTCACAAGCAAATCTCTTTGTATTCAGCACTGTGTCAACACTGTGAAGTCACCTCTGAGTAATAAAGAGTTAGAGCTCTTTACCTGTCTAATTCTAACACAACAACACTTTCCATGCTGTGCTCTGATGTCTCCACAGGGAGAGAAGGGGGACAGAGGCTGGAGGGGTCTGTATGGAGACATAGGAACTCCGGGCATGATAAAGGTACATAAAGTAGATTCATGCTTAATTCATTCAGCCTTTGTTGACTCATAAATTAAGAAAATAATCATCAACTCAACTCATCAACTACTACGTGCTCATGTTAGCATCATTATCACATTGTGACAGAGAAATGAATACTGTTGGCATTTTTCCTTCATGTGTTCAAATCATACAGAAGAACAGAGTTCATCTGGAATATGTATCACCTCTGTTCCAGTGGAACTGAAACATGTGACCTGATCAGGGTTAGCTGACTCATGACAGCAGCTGGAGAGCAGATGTGCTCATCTTCTGGCAAAAACAAAACTGTGTCAAATAGAAGCGGTGCAGTGTTGTGTAGTTGATGAATGGTGGAAGAGCAACTGAAAGGATTGTGGCTCAGGGGTCATGTATTCAGATCAGGAACAGCACAGAGTGAAAAACAGCTTGATTCCAGCTGTTTGTCTTTTTTTTGAACATAGTTTTTTTTTTTTTTTTGAGTCATTATGTGACAAATAAACCAACCAGTATGTCAGATAGTCCATGGGTAAACTTATGCAGTCTAAGACTGAGTCTGACTTATTTGAAATCCATCAACATGTTTTTATGCAGCATACGTGGACACATCCTGAAATGTTTGTTTTGTTTAACAGAAAGCATCCAAATTCAATTGTGTGTGCACACACGTCCAAACAGTTTGTATGAGACTACCGACTTACTGCACTGAATACACAGAGACAACGTGACGTGTTTCATTAATCGACTTGAATTATAATTATTTCGCTCTCTTAGTTACTAGATATATTATTAGCATATTCACATGAAGCTGTTCTTGTAGTTTCATCTCCCGTTTGCAGCACTGTTTGCAGCATTGCATCCTATTGACATGTTAAAGGTTTGATGTTTCCACTTTACGTGTGGCTGCATCTTTTCTTTCCTCCATCCAAAAGTACCAAAAAAGTTCAAAATGAAAAAACGATTTGTCCAATTTACTGCAGGTCAGCATGGTTATCCTCTGTTGTGAGGACACACACATGCACACACACACTCTCTCTCTCTCTCTCACACACACACACACACACACACACAGACACACACACACACACAGGTAATTAGTTCATCATTTTTTGCACACCTGTGTTCACAGGGCATTAAGGGGCGTAAAGGATTCAGGGTAAGTGACCATTACACTGCATGTCTTCTTGTTTGAATACACTGATATTTTTCTACAGGGCAGCACTTATGATTGACACTCATGTCTCATCCGTCCATCAGGGTGATAAAGGTGTGAAAGGAAGAAGAGGAGCCAGTGGAGAGATGGTGAGAATGTTTTTCCATTTGTTCTTGGTGGAAATGTGACGTCATTATACGAAAGGCTGAAATGTTTGCACCGATCGATATGTGTGTCTCTTTAGGGTGAACGAGGCGTCCCCGGAGTGCCAGGAGAGAAGGTAGAAGACTGACTGACACAACAGTCAAACATTATGAATGTCAGAGCAGCTGTGAAGACATGGTGTTCTGTGCTGTGCTGTTCCAGGGTGACTCAGGCCAGTGGGGTGATCCAGGCCTAAAGGGTGAGGAAGGAAACAGAGGAGAGCCTGGAGGCAGAGGAAACATGGTAGGTGTATACAGTGGATAGGTGTGTGTGCTGTGTTAACGGGATGGTGACAGGAATGAACTGTTTTTGACAGACAAGTGACAATTAATCACACAATGAATTAATTACTGTGCGCAGGGTTTAAGGGGAACTCATGGACTGACAGGAAAGCAGGGTCATCCTGGTTCTGCAGGACTGCCGGGTCTGACTGGAGAGCCTGGACGACCTGGACAAGGTGTGTGGCAGCAAGAAGTGTACAGATTAACCAACAGGAGGTAGTAACAGTCTGAATACAACTCTAATAAACACAATAAAGTGTTTACCAGTGACGGAGTCAAGACCAACTAATCCGAGACCAGGTCATGACCATGACCAGAG
The DNA here is from genome assembly GCA_028641955.1 of Protonibea diacanthus. Classification (NCBI taxonomy): domain Eukaryota; kingdom Metazoa; phylum Chordata; class Actinopteri; family Sciaenidae; genus Protonibea; species Protonibea diacanthus. The sequence continues at coordinate 2,384,776 of CM053986.1, forward strand.
TGTATTGAGACAAGACCCTTACCAGACAGTATGTAGTTGCTATATTGCGTCACCTCATTAATCCAATCAAATTCAATTTTATTTATATAGCACCAATTCATAACAAAAGTTATCTCATGACACTTTTCATACAGAGCAGGTCTAGGCTGTACGCTTTATAATATTATTTATAGAGAACCAACATAGATAGATAGATAGATAGATAGATAGATAGATAGATAGATAGATAGATAGATAGATAGATAGATAGATAGATAGATAGATAGATAGATAGATAGAGAGAGAGAGAGAGAGAGAGAGAGACACTATGATGGTGTCTGACCATGAAGAGCTTTGTATGTAAAGAGAATAATTTAAAATTCTATTCTAGATTTAACAGGTAGCCAGTGCAAGGAAGCCAAAATGGGAGAGATGTGATCTCTGATCTTGGTTCCTGTCAGAAGAGCAGCCTGATAACAAAGAGTTACAATAGTCCAGCCTAGAAGTAACAAATGCGTGGACTAGTTTTTCCGCATCCACTTGAGACAGAATGCATCTGATTGTTGCAAGTTCAGTTAACTGATTGGTTTCATAAGGCTTGATCAATAAATACAATTGGTCAGTACCAATCATCAGCATAACAATGAAAGTTAATGGAGTGATTCCTGATCATGTTCCCTAAAGGAAGCATATATAAACTGAATAGAAGTGGTCCTAGTACAGAACCTTGTGGGACTCCTTGACAAACTTTGGTGTGAATGGAGGATTCATCATTGACGTGAACAAACTGAGATCGATCTAAGAAATATGACTTAAACCAGCTTAGGGCAGTTCCTTTGATGCCAATTTGATGTTCCAGTCTATGTAAAAGAATTTGATGGTCAATGGTGTCAAATGCGGCACTAAGATCTAACAGGTCAAGTACAGAGATGAGTCCTTTGTCTGATGCCATTAGGAGGTCATTTGTAACTTTGACTTGTGCGGTCTCTGTGTATGATGCACTCTAAATCCTGACTGAAAATCCTCAAATAAACTGTTTTTATGGAGAAAGTCACACAGCTGATTAGCTACAGCTTTCTCAAGTATCTTAGAGAGAAATGGAAGGTTTGATATCGGTCTGTAATTGGCTAAAACCTCTGCATCTAGAGTGGGCTTTTTAAGAAGAGGTTTAATTACAGCTACTTTAAAGGACTGTGGTACATATCCTGATAATAAAGACAGATTAACCATATCCAATAAAGAAGCGCTGACTAGAGGTAAAACATCCTTGTTGGGATGGGATCTAAGAGACAGGTTGGCGGCTTTCATGAAGAAATTATTGAGGTTATTTGATGAAGGTCGATGGGAGAAAAACAGTCTGTGGCAGTTGTCTCCAAACTTGCTGTGTAAGAAGGCCAATCCAGCCTAAATCCTAAATTCCCAAACTTCTTGGTTGGCTTTGAATCACCAATTTAAATTAAATTGAACTTGGAATCAATTAAGAACAGAATGTCTATAAAAAAGAAACACTAAATACACCATGAATATGTTGTCATTCTGATCACATTGTACAGATCTGCTGTTGATCTTGTGTTGTAGTGTACGTTCTACCAGGCCTGCAGGGAGACATGGGAGATCGAGGTTCTTCAGCCAAATGCAACTGTTCACAGGTTCAAAGCCCGAAACAACTGTGGGACAATGTCCAGGCGGTCAGTGCTACACACACTTCCTAATGTTGTTATTTTCACTGATCACTACACTGTAGAAAATGTTGTGTTATAATCAAGCTTAAGCTTATGTTCAGATGTTTAGGAATGAATGAATGATAAATGAACAGACAGGTGTTTTACAGCCACAATTTGATTTGATTTAGTTAACAGCATCCCCGCTTTTCCAGCTCTGGTTCTGGCACGACACCGGCTCCACTCCCTGTCAGCTCTGGGGCTGAAAACCTCTTCTTCTTTCCAGTGGTCCAAAATGCCTATGCTACAAACACTAACGCTGCCCCGGTGCTCTGAGCTCACAACAAACTGAGCTCACAACAAACTGAGCTAACATTAGCTAACAGCAGCTACAGCTGTCAGCAGGTCGCGTCACTGTCCATCAGGAAACTCTGTAAAGAGTTGAGGCGAAGAATGACAATTTAAAATGTATTTAATGGTAAAAAAAAAGTATTGCTGCTTTAAGAATGAAAATAATCAAATGTTCACAGTATAAAATATATCTCTTTTCAGATATTTATTGCAGATGGAGAGAAACAGATGAGGAGGCTACGGGCGGAGAATGTGATGGTGCTGCGGACAGACAGAAGAGCTCTGTACATCTACTCTGAATCTCAGTGGATCAACGTCCTGGTAACTGCTGCTGGGAGAGGACGGAATCACCGCATACATAAACACAACATACTGCCATGGGTTCAGGTGTAATAGTTGGCTTATCAATAAGGGCTGACAGAAAGGACATTCTGACTCAATGATGGCAGAGTCTTGTGTGCGTAAAGCCATGCTGTCAGCTCTGTGAGGCTCTACTTTAAGCTAACATGCTCACAGTGATTGTGGTAACATGCTAATGCTAAGCAGATATAATGTTTATACTATGTTCACCACCTCAGTTTAGCATTTGCTAATAAGCAATAACCACAAAGTGCAGATGAGGATGATGGTTGTGTAGTTCTGAGGGTATCTGGTCATGAGCTACAGTATGATAGTGCTAAATGAAAAGTCAGCAGTCCACCAAAGATATTACAATTCATCCTGGAAGACGGGTGTAGCAGCTGTCATGGCAACCGATCCAACAATCACTCAAAACCACAAATGTCAACCTCATGGTGGCTTGAGGAGAAAAGTCAGGAGATCACCACAGTCCCAGAGAGCTGAAGTCAAACCAGATCTTGTTCCCACTAATATCTAAACAATTGAGCCTTCCTCAACATGTTTCATGGCTGGCTTTATGCCTCATTAAAAAAAAAAAAAAAACAGTTTCTACCGATAAAAGTGCCAAGGTTGGATATGTTTGTAATAACAGCAGGACAGAGAGGACTTAACACTGTTGGAGGGTGAGGACGATGAACACTTCAGGGAGATAAAGCAAAGGTTTTACGAGTTATATTTGATGCAGTCAAAGACAGAAGACAAGAATGTTTCCTACAGCGTATTTTCTTTATTCTCATGACCTTTTCTTCTTTCTGCTTTCATGCTGTTTCCTGCTTGGACCATGAGGAACCTAAACACTGAGCCCGCTCCATCACACAGGCTGAAGTGCCCTTGCAAGAAGACCAAGAACCTCGAAGTTAGCCTAACTGCTTCAGTGGAGCTGCTAAATGGCCAGCAGCTCAGACTGTGGTTAAACTGGGAAGCTTCCAGGTGTGAGCACATGTAACTTACTGATCAGAGTGCTCTTCATTCATGCCAAGCAAATCCATGTTACATGAAGATCGGCCTGTCCTCTGCACAGCTCCTCCATATAATTTAACATTGTTCCAGCATGTTATCACGTTTAAACACACCTCATCCACACGTTTCTCTTGACTTTAATGAATCATAACTGTTTTCCCTCATGTGAGTGTAGTTTGATTTCATAAATCTAACACGATGTAACACGATTGATTTCATGTATGCTGCTGAGGTGATCAAGTTCTGACCAAAGGAGAAATAAAACTTAGATTTCTGTCTCTTACCTTGATATTAGACTGTCATGTATCATATTGAAGTTGTTCTTTTTGACTTTCCTGTCATTCAGTCTCCATCTTCAGTGCTCAGTGCTCAGTTGACTAAATGCATAATAAATATGCTGGGAATGTCTATCTGTGTGTGCAATAATATAATAGTTCAACCACAAACTACTACCTTATGCTAATCAGCTCCACTGATGATCCATGCTCAATTCATTGCAACCAGTTAAGGTTCATTTCTATTTATTGCAGACTTTCCAGTGAGCCAACGTGCACAGCAGCACCTTGACTCTGTGTGACCTGAATGGAAATGAACCTGAACTAGAATCTTTGGTAATACCTGAGTTTACCTAATATGTCATGTCAAAATGGCTGCTGTGAAAAAGTGTATTAAGAGTATTTGCAGCATTTAATGTTAGTTTTGATATTGCAATGAAATAATTTAATACATACAACATATTTTGATATTTGTTTTGTTTTGCACATATTCTATGAAATTAAGTAAAACTAATCTAGTTTATTGTACATGTTTTTAATTAGTATTATTTGTTTTTAGTTTTAGTTTTTTTTAATTTTTTTTTAATGAGAAGTCTAAATGATCTCTTATTACTAAATTGTTAGTACCTATCAAAAGTGATCCAAGAAAGGAAAAGCAGTTAATGCTGGTTCTGACAGAAAGGTGTCAGGACACACAGTGTATCACAGTTTGTTGCGTACAGGGCTGCATAGCTGCAGACCAGTCAGGGTGTCCATGCTGAACCCTGTACACTGCAGAAAGCACCAACAATGAGCACATGAGCATCAGAACTGGACTACAGAGCAATGGAAGAAGGTGGTCTGGTTTGATGGTCTTATCACATTTTCTTTTACATCATGTGGATGGTTGGGTGCGTTGTTTACCTGGGGAACAAATTCAACCAGGATGCACTATGGGAACAAGGTAAGCTGGTGGAGGCAGTGTAATGTTATGTCATGTATGTAATGTTCTGCTGGGAAACCTTGGGTCCTGTCATTCATGTGGATATTACTCATACCACCTACCTGAGCATTGTTGCAGACCAGGTCCACCCTTTCATGGAAACTGTATTGCCTGATGGCAGTGGTCTCTTTCAGCAGGATAATGAGCCCTGCCACAAAGCAAAAATGATTCCCCAGATCTCAACCCAATCAAGGTTCTGTGGAATGAACTGGACAAACATGTCTGATCTATGGAGGCCCCACCTCACAGAATCTTCTGCTAACGTCTTGGTGCCAGATACCACAGGTCATCTTCAGAGTTCGAGTGGCTTGTCGTGTTTAAAGTCTGACCACCAGCACGACTTGGGCAGAATGTGAGACAGACTCAGGCACTTCTGATGTACTTTGAGAGTGTCTCTAATTCTCCTTGGCCAAGTGTTAATAAATAATACAGCATAAGACAGCAGAGGCTCCTGAACACAACTTCTGACCTCATCAATTTCTCAACAACAGCTGCCTCACAAAAGTCTTTAGCAAGAATTATAGTCTGACCTTTAACCGTGGGAATCCAGTTGAATAACACTTTGATAATGCATTCAGGATGTCAAACCTCTGCCCAACCCTCACCTCCTCAATACATGAAAACCCATCAGTCATGTTTGTGCTGTGGAAAAACTGAACTGCACTTCGGTTTGACTCATTTTTATTTTAAATGCAACAGCAGGTTTGACACCAATAACAGCCATGTGCTCTGCTGGGTGTCCTTTGAGCAAGACATTTCAAGACATTGATCAGTTTTAAACTGTATGTTGTTCTTCAGTGTCACTGAAGCACACAATGATGTAGTGATTCTTTTCCTGCAGGGCAGTGAGCATTGGAAGTACTTCTCTCGGGTAAATTCTCCCCTTCAACATCATCACGGAACACACAGATTTGATGGTGAAACTCATTGGAATCATTTTGTAACCATACTCATACATGAAATCATTAAATTACTTCAAAAACAGAAAGGACTGCACGTTAGAAATCAAAACTGGGGCAGTTCTATCAAATATTTGGCATCTGTGCTGTTGCACTGGTGTTGACATGTCATGCAGATCATTTTAATGCTAAAAACAGGAAGGTAGAAACAGACTTTAGGTACAGCTGCACATGAAATGTAAAACTTTGATCAGAAAATGCATTCAGGAAACCTTTATCAGCTGATGTGGACACATAAAAATGACAAACCGTGTTTCAGTAACTGAGTGTTGAACGATGCTTGGACAGAGCCGCAGACTTAACTTCACCAGTCTCTAACCTGATGAAGCTGCCCAACAAGCATACTACTGCGACTACCTAACTGATGAATCAGCCCCATGTGACTTGATGTACTGACCAGCTAAACATACAGCTAATTCTCAAAGTGACTCAGGGTGTATTTGTTGGGTGTCTCTCTTTAAGTGCCACTGTTGTCAGAGTGCTTGCAGCTGCCTCCTGACACCTCCAGGTTCTGTTTTAAGAGCTCTCTTCCTCTGTTGTGTGGGAATCTCCAAGCACTTAAGGTTAATGTCAGCAGACTGCATCACAATTTCCCAGGCTGACATGTTTCAAATGACCCTTTGGACAAACAGTGCAAAAGGTTTTCAGTTCATCATCGCAGACAACTGATGAGATGCTGCAACCACCGATGTCATTTTTAAAAACATTACTTGAATAATTATAAAACTTGTTGCAGGTTGATTTCCTGTTATTTGATTGACTAATCACTTAATTAACTCATGATTTCCACTTTAAATATCAATTTTTAAAATTTGGAGAAAAAATCACAGTGGTTCTGTGTGCATTCATTAAAGGTCCAATGTGTAAAATTTAGGGGGATCTGTTGGCAGAATAGATCTCCCTAAAATGAATAGAACATTCATAAGTATGTATTTATTAGCATGTAATCCACAGAAAATAAGAATTACATTTGTACCCACAGAGGGAGAGGGTCCTTTTCCATGAAGTCCGCCCTATTGGAGTGCCATGTAGAACAAACAGATGAACCAAAAACTGACTTTCAGGGCTTTTTGCGTTTTTTCCATAGTCACCACAGGTTCTCCCACAGGGAAGGGTGAGACAAGGGGTATTCAGTTGGTTACAATGTGCAATCTCACCACAAGATGCTAATAAATATTACACACTGGACCTTTAAAATACATCTGACAGTAAAAACGGCTGAAGAATAAAGCCACAACACCACACTGTCTTATTGTTCAGCAGAGGACAAAGACACAGAAATGATCCAAAGAAATAAATAAAGAGGAGACTGGAGATGGGACCTTGTCAGAGTTAGAACCGTAAAGAGACTCATGTCATTGGCTGTCAAAATTGTTTTTAGAATCACTTTTTCATTCATTAGAAATTAAGGCCTAAACAGGTGCACTCTCTTTCCTGTCAGCTCTTAGCTGCTGCTTGTTGTCCCACAAACACATCAGCTCCTCCCATGCTTCCTTCTTTTTTGCCCAAATTTGGTTTTCCTGGCTGCAGTATCTGACAGAGATGGCAGTGTGTGAGTGGTAAACCTAAACTCCGGGCTTCAGAATGTCAGCAATTAACATCACTGTTGTGACGTAACCACACACCTGTGAGCAGTTTGAGCATTTTGTTTATCAGGCACTTGTTCTCAGGACATCCCTTTGGGCCTCTCTGAACATTTCAGATGCTAAGTGGACACACACCTTTAATGACTAACTAGAACTAACTAGCAAGATTAAGCTAAGATGACAAACAAGTGACTGATGGTGGTCTACTGGCAGACGATTACTGAACTGACTGACAAAATTGTGTCCAAATGAGTTTGTTGTTGCTGACCTGCTCAGGCTGAGCTCAGATTAATAGAGGTTCTGGTTGAGTCAATGCGGGACAGTCCTGATAATGCACGGTAACAAACTCAGTGTGGTTATTTGGTGAAGGAAAGGGCAGGCCTAAATTGCAAGTGCTGTCCTTATAGCCTTTAAGACATCTAACTTTACAAAGATGTGAGAACAACACGGTGTGAAGTTGACTCCTTCTATGCCCCGCCCCTTACTATTCTGTGCTCCAATCAAAGCTGCTTCAGTCTGAACCTGTACTTAGATCTGCTTCGTGTTAGCTTTTCTGTGTTGAAAATAAAAACAGATAAGATTAAATGATAAAAGCAACATTTAAATATAGTCACAGCTTAAGTTAGCAAAATGCAAGCTAACAAGCTAGCTAATAACTGATTTCAAATGCAGTTGCATTTCCATGTAGACAAGCTAAAACGTACCATAATCCAAGTACAGGAAGCGAGAAAGTTCAACTTGCTCGACTGTGATTGGAGCACAGATCAAAAGGGAAGGAGGCAGGGCCGACTTTTATAATATTGTACAACGCAATCTGATTTCAAAACAGCCGTAATCTGAGCACAGCCCAACAGGCTGATTCGTAAATTTAGGAATTGAGTCTGTCATCAACCAATCAGCCACGATGCTCTAAATTTAAAGAAATATGAATTGATGTAATGATCCAAACATAACTCAGTAAAACTAGCTGCTGGACGCTTGTTTGTCTCATGTCCAGTCAAACTCCTTCTCTTTTGACACTTCTTAAAAACTTCAAATAATTATAATAACAATATCTTTCCAGTATTAAATAATCTTATATAAAAACACACACACGAGAGGTTGAAATAAATGGCAATGCCCCCCCCACCCCCCTCCCCCACCCCCAGTTCACAACATACATTTCTATACACATCATCCCACTTTTTTACATCGCTTGTTCCTTCCATTGATCCCTCCTTCCCTTCGTTGGTAAACGTTACTTCCATTGCCACGGCTCCATGCAGTACCAGTTATTTTGCAGCAAATCGTCTCTGTTGCTGTTGTCGTTCAAGTCTTGTCTTTTGTATATTTCAATGCAAAGCTGCACAGACGTTGTGAAAAAAGCTTGATAGGTGATTTTTCTGGCTTGCTTGTATACAGATATATATATATATATATATATATATATATATATATATATATATATATATGTATACACACACACATATATATATGTATATATATATATATATATATATATATATATATATATATATATATATATATATATATATATACATATATATATATATATACATATATATATATATATACATATATATACATATATATATTATTATTATATATACATATATATGTATATATATATATACATATACATATACATATATACATATATATATATATATATATATATATATATATATATATATATATATATATACATATATACATACATATACATACATATACATACATATATATACATATATTTTTTTTTACTCATGTCATTGGATTAAACATTGGTAATGATAGTAATGATGGGGATGATAATAATAATGAGGATAATAGGAACAATCATAATCTGAGATTAAGAGTAGGAAAGACGGCTCGCTACTTGCTCAGAATCCCCGGGTGGATGATTTAGGATGAGGACAGACGGACACATCAAGACAGACATTGATTACTTCTTCTCTGCAGAAACGATGAGACCTAAATAGTCAGTTCAGTTTTTTAGGCTCCACCCACTGTCCTCCTTCCCTACCAATCACTGGTCAGTTTGGTGCTTTGGTCCCGTTTCGGAGGAGCGGGAGGTGGGCCTCGCCGCAGCGTTGCATAGCCTGAGATGTTGGCATGTTTGGTGGAGTGGGAGTGTGTGTGGTGGCGAGACAAAGTTTGGGAGTGTCCTCGGACACCCTGCTGCTGCTGCTGCTGCTGCATGAGCTCGGGGGGAGGAGGTGGGAGGAGCGCCATGTCGTCCATGGTGCCCACAGGCTCCATCTTGGAGGACGGGATAAGGTGGGTAGAGGTGAGTGAGCCATGGCGGGACACTGACTTCCTCTTAAGGGTGCGGTTGAGGTCTTCTAGGAAGAGGGGCTTTAGTGCCAGGGAGCTTGGCCCCGCTGATTTCGGAGAGGTTGGGGGGACAGGAGAGGAGGAGGAAGAGTAAGAAGTCAGGGAGGGAGGTGGGGTTTGAGACAGAGGAGGTGGTGAGAGGGGCATTGACGGTGTATTGTCATACTGGGTTGTGTTGCTGGTCCGCCGGTTTAGCATTGGAGGAGCGACTGCCCCCTTTTTCAGTGAGCCTTGTTTCCATGACGATGACGATAAGGAAGAAGTGGCCAACTGTTGAGGTGGCTGCATCTGAGGCTGGGGGTTCACCACGGCAACCTTTGGGGGGTGATGAAACTCTGACGGGTGGGGTGGTGGAGGGAAAAGCTCAAAGTCACTGGGGGGAGGCGGGAAGTAGTCAGGTGATGAATCGAGGTGAGGAGGCTGGGAGGGGGGAGGTGGTGGAGGAGGGGATGGGAACTCAGAGGGCTGATGGTGCTGGCCTGTTTGCAGCCCCTGGAGTGCCAACGGGAGGTTTGCCAAGTTCAACTTCCCTGGCTTAGGCAGCGGAGCAGGAAGAGTAGAAGAATCTTTTGACGGAGACCCGGTCACTGAAGAGGAGCTGGACGAGGTACCCGTTTGAGGAGCTTGGCCAAATTTGTTGACCAGGCTCTCCACCTTCTTTGGTCTCTCATCCTGGGTCTCGCCTGACGAGCTTCCCCGGATGGAAGAAGCTCTTTGTGGAGTTGGTGGAGGGCCCCGCTTGGTGGATCCTGTGGATGAGGTGGAAGGCGACTTCTTTATGGGGGAGCTTGTCTTGGAAGAGGATGAAGAAGGAGGAGGAGGGAAATCTCCTAGGGAGCTGTCAGGAGGAGGTGGGGGAAACTCTGGAGACTGTGGAGCCACAACGCCTCCTGGCTGCCACTTTGGTTTGGCTTTGACCGCTGGAGGAGATTGAGGAGCGGTGAACTTGGATCCTTCCATGGAGTTGGAGGCAGACAGGGAGGAGGGGGAAGAGTTTCCTGGGAACTGATTGACAATCTGTTTGACCAAAGAGGAGGTAGCTGCCGCGATGGAGACCATGGGAGAGGAGGAAGAGGGGGAGAGCGCAAGGTTTTTGGAGGAGAGGCTGTGCTGCTTTGGCAGAGTTGGGGGTGGCTGATTTGGGGAATGTCCAGTTGAGAAACTCTGCTGCTTTTTAACTGGCCCGTGGCCACTTTGGGGCTGTGTTGGTGACACAGGCGAGAGGGCAATTGGAAGGGAAGAGGGACCAGAGGGTTTAGGAGCAGTTTGAGGGGGAAAACCACCGGTGAAGGTTTTCGGAGGTGCAGGAGGAGGCGCATTGGGGGACAGAGGCCGGAAAACTTGCAGGGAGGCAGGAGGAGAAAGTTCACCTGGAGGTGGTGGAGGAGGAGAATTGTCCTCAGACACTGGTGGGCTGAAGTCGTAAACCATGTTGGGAAACTTCTGTGCCAGGAACTGCTGGAGGCCACTGTTGGAAAGTTGAGGGCAGGAGTTGATGATAGTCTCTGGAGGTGGGGGAGGAGGCAATCCATTGGTCTCCAAGCTCTCTGGTGGAGGAGGTGGGAGGTAGTAGGGCTCCTGCAAGTCCTCCTCCAGTGGGGGTGGCAGAGGCAGAGTGGAAGGGCTTGATGGACCATATTTCAGCGCAGCCATAGCTGAGCCAGGAACTGGCACTGTGGGTGGAGGAGGAGGGGGAGGAGATGGTGGTAGTGGAGGGGAGGTGCTATAAGCAGCTGGAAGGGTATTGTAGTTGGGTTTGGTAAACTGGATGGGAAGGGTAGGTGGGGTGGCTCCTGCTGGCTGTGTCCTGGACTGGTTCTGGCTCTGCAGGCGAGCCAGCGTGCTGTACTTAACATATGAGGAGGTAGGTGCTGGCTGGTGGGCTACGCACACGACAGGGGGAGGAGGTGGTGGTGGAGGAGGTGAGGGTGGTGATGGGGACGAGTCTTCAGATTGGATAAGGCCATCGGTATAGCTGCTCCGGGAGGGTGGGGTCTGAGGCTGAGAGAGAGGGAGGGGCTGGGGAGAGAGGGAAGGTATCTGAAGAGGGATAGGCCTACTGATAGGGTCGATCTTCATCATCTGGAGAAGAAGGTGAAAGAAAAGAGAGAGGAGAGGAAAGGGAGGAAATGTGAGAAGGAGAGAAAGCGAGAGAAGAAGAGAAACAAAATTAGATCAACTCCAACAACATTAGAACGACTCCACCATTGTCATGTTTCTGAAACCAAACAATCCAAGACAAGTGCAAGAAATGAAACAGCCAACCAGTGCAGTCTGTGAAACACACAGGTACTGAATCTACAACACAGTGCAACACTGAATGAAGTCAATAACAATCAGAACACCAAACGTTCTCACCCACCAACCAAACTGCTGTCCTACATTAATTACCTAAAACTCAAGAGCTTTGTCAGTTTTTTTATTGGTAGCTGCCAGGAACATGATGAAGGTACGGCTGATCGACTACAGTCTGTCTATCTGTCTATGTCCTAAACTGTTTAATCATCAAACAATAATTACATCTAGTCATTTAACAGAGACCTTTATCCAAAGCCACTTACAAAAAAGGAAAACAATCAAGGTCATGTATGGCAAGTGTCATGAGATAACTCCTGTTATGACTTAGCACTATATAAATGAAACTGAATTGAATTCTGACACAGAAATAAGGTCCAATGTAGCAAGCAGTTTTTTTAACCCCTGTAAGTTTTGGATTAGCTGGACCTGTTCTAAGCTGCAGCTATGATGCTATGTGACAGGAAAACAGGCACTATCAGACTAAGCACGGTCCAAAAGGTTGTGTCAGACAAGTTCTAAACTGAGTCAGACAGGTTCTGAACTGGATCTAAAATGTGACAAACATGCCCATATCATGTCCCAGATGTTTGTTATCAGTTGTTGGTTAGAACATTCCATCACACCATGAGGTTAGAACAAATAGTACAGAACAACAGTTCAGCTGCAGCCATTTAAAAACAGGGATACAGTACACTGGACGATTCACCTCAAGCAGCATGTATGCTGTGTATCCAAGTATGAACAACCATATCATTTAATCATTTTTGTTTCTGTTGGAGGTTGACAAACTTCTGATGACCAAGAACCGCACATCTCAGTTCATCCTGGTTTAATGTGATCATCAGTTAGGAATATCCACCAAAGGGCAGCAGCAGAGCTACAGTGCAGTTTACCTGTACCTGCTGTGTCTTTGGCTCACTCTGTGAATCAATGCTGAAAACCTGCAATCCAGGTCTGCAGAGTGAGGCTGGCTTAAGTTATTGTCTAGAATCAATGTGCAGATGCTCAGCTGGGGGGTTGATGACATTACCGACATATTGGAAAAACGGTTCAAAGCGTCAACACTTAGTGTTTTAAAAAGGTGCAGCGAAACTGTTACCATGCCTGTTACATCACTTCCTGTCTAACCTCCACTCCCTCCTCCTCCTCCTGCACAAAGAGGAACTGGCATACGTCCCTTCACCTTTGATCGCTGGCAGGGAAGCAGAGGGGAAACATGGGCAACGCAGTCCACAAGTGAACAGGACAATGACAGGAAAGGATAGGACAGTATTTGTGTGTTCACACCTCTCCTTGTGTTCCTCTCCTCCAGGCGTCGGAGAAGATGGAGCTGACGACACTCTGGGAGCGTGTGTGGCCTGATGATGTCATCTCTGATACACCACTGTCTGATTGGCTAGAGTGGTTTGATTGGGACTCTGGAGTGTGGACACAAAAATAGTTATTACTTATGTTGAGCTGAATTCTATTTGCTAATATTTTATAACATTTTATAACATTAGAGCGGACAGTCAGACATACAGACAGACAGACCTGGAAGGCTGGAGGAGCTGGATCCTGACTTGATGGAGGAAGAAGAGAGGGAAGACCAATCATAGGCTGCCTCTGTCCTTCTCATTGCCTCCTGGAAATTGATGTACAGCTGCTTCCCATACTGACAGACAGACAACAAGTATGGTCCCATATGACACACATTAAGTGTTAACGGAACTAAACGTTCACCACGCTGACACAGTGCAGCGTGGAGACTGTTAGCGCATAATCACAGTTTCTATGTGTGGTACAGGCAGCAGCACGTCGTGTGTAACGATAGGACAGGCTGTTACCTTGGCGATGCGAATGCTGTTGATCCATTGTTGGAGGGTTCTGACATCATCACAGCACAAGTACTTGATGTACTGAGACTTCTTCTGGATCTGAGGGTGCTGCACACACACACACACACACACATGCACACACACATTATATTACTCTACTGATTCAAAGCCATCTTGATTTTAAGGAGCTAAAAGTACAATGGCTAAATGGCAAGGAAAAGAAAAAGTTGAATTTGTCAAAAGATAAGGAATTTATCTGAATTCATCCAAATCACTCGTATGACACAAACTTCCTGCGGTTACTGCGTTCATTATTTGTGGTTATTCATTGCTTTTATTATTATTGCTATTAACTGAACATAATATGAAATATCCATCAAATATGTCTTTGTCTGTGGTCGCCAGTTCACTCCCCTTTATCCAGATGTCATGATAACAGGATGTAAAAAACAGAAACAACCAAACAGAATTCTGAACACATTTCCTTTATAAATGTAGTAATTATTTATTAGATTTAATGTTTCTGTTCTTAATTATAAGCACAGTTTAACTTCACAACATTTATCCAAAGCTATTTCCAAAAAGGGAAACAGTGAAGGTACAGTGTGACACGGACATGTTAGTGCAGCAATAAGTACTACTCACATAGAATCGCAGTCCAGTTGTAGAGGGGGATATATTTATCATGTCCAGTTGTTGGTAGTGCTACTACACTCAATAAGTGTGTGTGTGTGTGTATGTGTGTGCGTGTGTGTCTGAGTGAGATCTGTTAGGTATTTTCAAAAATGTGTTCATTTTTATGAGTTAGCACTGGCTAGCTGGATGCTACCAAGCTAACTTCCTGGCAAATTTCAGAAGAGCAACAGCTTTTGTAGCAGTGACAGCCCGTTACCACGGCAACACAGAGTTTACGCGATGACTATAAAATGATGAAACAGAGGGCAGGGCAAGTTACATATCATTATAAATGATATAGATTATTATTATATTAGAATAATCCAGATAATAATGACAATTTTATTTTTGGTATTATTTCCCTACACACATCTATAGAATATTTTATTTAGTATTGAGAATCAATACTCTGAAGTATTAAAACATAAATAATAAATATTATTGCTATAGATGTTGTTCTGTCTTTTCTGTGAAACAGAGGTATTACTACTCTGTGACGCCACTGCAGGACTGCAGCGCCACAGTTCATCTCTACTGCGTATACATGTATGTGTGTAGATGTATGTGTGTGAGCGTACCTTCAGCACCATGCAGTAGTCTGTGGGAGCCTTGTACTTGCTCTTATAGTCCTGGCCGTGGTAGACGTTAACATGATCCAACTGGAGAAAACACACCAGGTCTCTGGATGCCTGCACACACACACTGAACTTTACGTATCTGTTTTTTCAGTGTTACAATTAAAAAAAACTTTTTTCTTTAGTCCATATCGCTCTCTCAGCTCATCTCCATGACACACACCTTGGCCTTTCCCTTGGGAACATAGTAGATTCCAGAAGCCCTCAACAGGAAGTAACGTTTCTTCCACGACTTCTTCCCGTCCTCCTTTAGCCACAACACTCCCTCCATCTCGGGGACGGACACCGAGCTGCCGCCGAAACACTCCTGACACACACACACACACACAGAAACAACAGATGATTGTTCAATTTCAGCCTACAGCACATTTTTACCAGATGAACTGAGCACACTTTGTTGACGGACTGGCTCGGACAGAATTAGTCAGCACTGAGCTATACGGTTTCTTCTAATTCAGGTAAACCATAATGATATCAATTTCTACACAACTACTACGCTAAAAAAAAAAGAGTGGCTGAACAATGTGGAAACAGCAGTCATGTCCACGCTGACTGAGCAGAGGCATGATGGCTTAAAACATGCGTAAGTGGTCAATGTGGTCGAAAGTTTCCAAGATTGTGCTGATTGTGGTAAAGTCCTCTGAATATTTGAAGTGTATAGGGTCAGAAATTGTGTTTGCACTTCCATTCCTGGAACATCATTGCTGGTCATCTTCCTCAAGAGTGAGAGGGAAACTTTCCATGGGATTCCTGGGTGAAGATGCATTGGAGGAAGCAGCTGTGCGCGAGAGGAGAAAACAAACTAACCTCCAACAGAGCCTCTTTGTTTCTTTCAGCCATCTCACATGTCTCCTTCCGCCCCAACAAATAGTTCTGTAGCAGAAAAGGGAGCAGGTATGAGACAGGCGGACAGACAGCTGGTTGAACCCTCCCATGTGTTCATGTGTCTGAATCTCACCTGGGGGTTTTTGAACAGAGCATACTTCTCGATGCGTTCGGTGAACATCAGGCGGTTCTGGCTGTCTCTGGTCCAGTTGAGCAGGTTCTCCACCAGGTTCTCGTGATCCTCAAAAATCCTCTCTGCCAAGATCGAGTTAGATATAGCAGTCAATTTTGAATGAAGTCGGGTAAACTGAGATAGTAACCCAGGTATACGGCAGTACATGGATGCACTGTTTATTATTCACATACAGTATACACATCCTGCTCTGTACGACATTGACACTCATTACCTGAGGTCATCAGCAGATTAATGTTTCATATGTAGCATTAACAGCTTTAATAGCTCTTCATGTTAATGTTCTGTATTCATTATCTGGGTCACTGTGTGGGTCTGAAAGGACAGGCTGTCTGTGTATAGTCTATGCGTGTTATGTAATGCTGTATTTTGTTTTGAGTCCCTTGAAAATGAGATGTTACATCAAGAGCTATCAATCAATAAGTGTAATTCAAATCTTGGCACGAAAATGGTCAAACATGAGTGTAGGAACTATTTTATCAGTGGATTTTTTTATTATTATTATTATTATTTGTGGACACTAGGGGGCACTAGCATGCAGAAATAAAGGCAGCAGGTGTATCAGGGTGAGGGTTTCACCAGAAGGGAATTTTTACCAGTGCAAGAGAGAGGTGGGTGGATGAACTTTGAGTTTGTTCATATTCCGGAAAAAATAAATCATCATAAATTTGAATCATTTCTGGACAATGGAACAAGTAAAATGGTGCATCAGCTGTGTTTGGAAGAATAATAATAAAAAATAATAATTCTCATGTTAACATAGTCATGCTACTACTGTATAATTTACCAGCACAGTGGAGTCATTTTGTGTCCAACAGTAAGATTTTATTTGATCCAAGAGTTTTGTTTGTATAATTTAAAAATAGTTTTTTCTAACTTTGCTGTGTCATATAGAGCGTCACACTACAGTGACCATGAATGTCATCAACAGTTCAAACAGGTCTACAAGGTTCAGCCTTTAATTAGAACAGAAGTACACACACACTTCTTTATGACTGGCAACATTGTAGAATTAAGAAGAGTGTTACTGCGGGGACTCTCCCTGCTCTTAACCCACAGACATCATGGCTCGAGGCAATCTGCTGCCCTCATTCTCTCTCTTTAGAACTCTGTCTACACACAGCTGTCTCAGATGTTTCCCTCTGAGGACAGAAGCATGTCAGCATGACCCGCATGACCACACGACTGCTGTGTTGACGTCACTGACAAAAACTGTGTGACATGTAGTTGGTACCAGTGTGGGTTGTGTGAGGTACTTATCCAAAGACAGTGTGTTACCTACAGTAGATGGTGGGCTGCACACCCACCAGCACAGGAGCTAAGCAATGCAGCATACACTACAGTACGAGCACATCGCCTGTTCTGTGAGCTGAAATGACTGTTTCTGTTGAAGGAGTGTGGAGACACACTCAGAGCAAGCAATAGGACAACCCCTTCAGTTCTCCGTCATAAAGAGCTGTGACTGCAAGCAAAGCAGTGAACATCTTCTGAATACAGCACACACTGCAGCTGATGAACTGATTCTTTATATAGTTATACACATTTTGTTGCTCTGCTCTGCTCCGGCTGGTCCTCCTTTCTGCTTCTCCAAGCACTGTATGTAACAGACTAACTTTGAATGAACACATTAACATTACTAACCACATACTAAACGCTCACTTCAGGCAGCTGCATTAACGGACAGCTGTTTACTTTCTGTGTGAAAACACAAAGTCATAATGTGGCTCTTCACAGCAAATGAGCAGAACTAAGTAGGAACATTGTCAGTTCTTATCATTGTTCATTTAAGCAATGTGTGTTTCACTTCACTGATAGTATTACTTACTTCATGAGCAGCATGTTATCACACATCATACACAGTACATCAGTCTGAGAGGAGCAAGAGCACCACTGCAGTTTGAGGGTCATGAAGACGTTTAAGTTATAAAAAGCTAAATATTAATTAACACTGCTCCTGTTATAACAGACATGAGCATCGTATTGTACAACTATGACTGCTATTATGCAGAATTATTGTGTGCTACTGTAATTTCCTGCAGGGTACGCAGCGGGAGGTCAGAGGTTAGTATGTGACAGGAAGTCAGTCTCTTGCTAAAGGGTGCTCAGCAGGGTGCTGGTGGTGCTAGTGCTGGTGCTGGTGTGTGAGTGTGTGTGTGTGTGTGTGTGTATTGCTCTGTCGCCTCTCTGTAGCCACAGACAGTACTTATTCCCTTTATTAACACCAGGGTAAACTTCCTAAGACCAGGTCAGCCCAGGTTGCAGGTTTTACACACACGTGGAGTCAGTGTGTGTGTAAACGAGGAAGAGTTTAGGTTTGAATGTGGCACAACTGGCTACTCTCTCTCTCTCTCTCTCTCTGTGTCTCTCTCTCTCTTTCATAACGATGCTTGCTCGCTGTTCAGCAGAAGCCCTGAAGATGTAGGTTAGATCACACGCATCATTGCACTGGACCTACATAAAGACTGTGTGTGTGTGTGTGTGTTTGTCAAAGAGTGTTAAGTGGAGTTGAAACTCATAGTACAGTGCATGCTGGCAAACCCATATCCCATCCCCCAAGGGAGTGTGTGTGTGTGTGTGTGTATGCTCACATCTATGTGTGTGTGTGTCTGTGTCTGTGTGTATGTGTGTGTGTGTGTGCTCACATCTTTGTGTTTGTAGCTGAGTATGTGTGCTGTGTGCTAGTCACTGCTGGGTATAAGGTTTTGGACTACAAGTACAGAGATACTCAACAATGGCCTCCTGGTAAACGTTGCATCATTTTGATGTTTCCCTCAAACATCTGGACAGCAGCACATCAGAACACAGCGCCTTTATGAGAACATGGCTATTGTACACTGACCCTTTCTATAGACAGCTTATCCAATTACATCATCTAACAGTCATTCATTATTCATCCAGTCAGCTGAAACGTACCATCTGTTTTGCATTAGTCTCTATAAATATATAATAATGTATACATCTTGACTTGATAAGCACTTTATGGTTGAACTTATGAAGAGCTGCTGCAACTGCTGCTTACTGAGACCTAGCAGCCACAAAAAACTGTGTATGTAAGCTTAGTATTCAGTAATTCATAGGACAAAGCAGCATTTGTGTGTGTGTGTGTGTGTGTGTGTGTGTGTGTCTGCTCACCCATTTGCAGCTCGTTGATGGTCTCCACCAGTGACCAGTCTGGACTGTAACCACAGTGAGATTTCTCCAGCAAACTGTCCAAAACCTGAAGAACAGGAGACACTGTTAGCACTGCACTGATAGATATCACATTAACATCATGATTAATGGTGTTAGTACTACTGCTAATGACTCTATTACTGTTATTGTCAATGATGCTATTACTATTGTTAATGATGTTATTACTGCTGCTAATGAGTCTACTGCTGTTATTGTTAATGAAGCTTGTACTGATGATGTTACTGACACTAATCATAATAACTGTTATTAATAGTAAAAGTAGATCTAATACTTTTTCTGCTTGCTACAGCTGGAGCTATGATGAATGTTAACACCAATGGTGAATACTACAAATCTCAGAAATATTAGTGATTATGAAGAATATTGTTGAATATCATTTGACCCAGCGCCTATCCTATAATTACAATCTGTAATGTGATCTAGTCTCACCTGTCGGACTGTCTGTCTCTCGTCCACCATCATGGTTTTTGAGCTCTCGTCTGACAAATGGACGCGAATCACCAACTGAAGCGAGACAGAAGACAGATCATCATCATTTACATTGTTACTGTCAAGTGATGACGCCTCAGTGTTAAAGTGGAGATTCTGATGTGAAAGTTATCGTTAGCTGAACATACTGTGGACCTGAACACTTCAATCTAAACGCCTCATAGACTGCAGTGGGCTCAAAGAAAAGTTTGTCTTCTTTTAGGGCCAAAACAGTTTGAAATGGAAGTGATCCATGTGATGTCTGATTCATGTTTTGTATCTATGTTAAAGAAAAACATCAATATTACAGGTGATCAAGATTTAATACAGTATAATACCTTTAATACATTACAGAATGTTAACTCACTTTGAAGTGATTCAGGGTTTAAAAAGAACTATGTTTCATGTATTCACTGTGTGCACAAATGATCACAGCACATTCTACTTGTATAAAAAACACTTTTGTGCGTCTGTATCATTTACATATGTGATATCAGCTATACAGCTATACGCCAATCAAATCAAAGCATTCCTTGGGAAAACAATGAAAACGTTTTTGTGTGTGTGAGAGTGTGTTGGAGATGGTGCACTTTTGTTGGAGCTTTGTTCAGGATCAACATGCATACGGTCAAACACACACACACACACACACACACACACACAGGTAGCTGGAGTTCTGTCTGTGTGTGAAATAAATCCAGGTTGTTAATCCTATCCTTCTCTCTGTGGGATTGGGACTTAATTTGTGATGGTCATTATGTTGAGTGCTGTGTGTGTGTGTGCTTGTGTGTGTTGAGTCCAGCTGTTATTGACTGGAGCTTTCAGTGTAGAGTAACACTGACCTGACCCAGAAAACCAATGGACACGTGCCAGGGCACACACACACACAAACAGGCACATGCACACAGTCAGACACACAAACACACCCACACACATACACACACACTTTCTACACATATGTCTGATTCCTCTCTTCTTGTGTGTGTGAACTTGACTCACCTTTTTAACCTGAGCCTCCTTGATCTTCTCCAGGGCGACTCGGATATTGTCTGCCTTCAGCTTGGCAGCCTGCTCCTCCTGCGCACACACACACACACGCACACACACATTGATGACAGCAACAGAAAGGACACACATTAAAATCCACTCTGGTCCTCTCACGTACCTGATTCCTCCAACAGGAATTCATAGTTTACTGTCAGGTGGTTTCACTCAAACAACCAACACTTCTGTGTCTGCTTCCATCCAACAAAACCAACAGATCTGCTCCAGCAGTGAGTGTGGATAAAGTATCAGTGTATTCCAGTCCTGTCAGCTGACTGTGCACCTTTCGTCCTAACGCATTGTGTGCTCAGGTTTCTTCCAGATGGATTTTCATCATTTTAATGAAGAGCTAAAATAAGCTGATATGAAAGCAGAGCCCAAGCCCAAGGTTAGTAGACTCAGACACGTACTCCTCTTCATATCATCATCATTATCTCTGTGTTACTGTGACTGCAGGAGAATGAGACTGGATTAACACTCGGACGCTGCATGTTGGTAGATAGTTATTGTCTCTGTCGAGGAGGATTATCCAAATTTCCCAAGCACACACAAACAGACGCTCAAAGAGGAAGCAGTGCCAGTGTTTCTCTGGCCCTGCAGACGACACACCAGAAGACAGATGGAGACACGAGAAAGTGGGAAAAAAAAAAAAAGAAGCCAAGTCTGTTTTCCCTCTGACAGCCCGAGCCTGTGATCGCAGCTTCCTTCAGTCTGATTCAGCGCTCGGCTCGTCAACCTTCGGAGCCGAGATGATCAGCTGTGAGGAAAATAAAGAGGTGGTGGAGGAGGGGAGGAGCAGAGAGCCGGAGCGCAGGCACGAACAAGAGTGGAAATAAAAAAGTAGACACAGAGAGCAAGAATGATGGGAAATGAAGTCCTGACCACCCGACCGGCAGCTGCAGGTTGACTAATCTAGACTTACATACTGACTGACTTGGGCCTGACTGAGCGCCAGGTTTGCTGACTAATTAAATCTACTGACTGAGCAGCAGACGGACTGACTGCCTGGTTACGCTGCAGCTGACTGTTTGGTTTAGCGATCACTGACTGACTGACTGACTCATTCCATGACTGGCTGGTAAATCAAAGTGAAAGCTTCTAGCTCGTCCTGTCACATCCTCCCCAGCCGAGTGAGATGGAGGAATGAGAGGGAGGCAGAGATGGAGGAGAGGTGAGGGGGGAGGGACGATGCTGCTGTGCCAACTTGCATGCAGAGGCACTGATCTCTTTATCTGGAGCTCTCATGCTCCCTCCTCACAGCCTCTCTGCTCCTCTTCTCGTCTTTCCACTCGTCTTGTCAGAGGAGTTTGAGGACGAATGGTGAGGCAAACACTCCGTTTCTCTTAGTATGATGTCTTCAGTGTCTGAACCTGTGTACATGCTCTAGCGCCTGTACTCCACTTTATCACACACACACACACACACACACACACACACACACAATGCATATTGTGAATGAGCAAAAGGGCAGAATGAAATGAAGTTTGTGGAGATGAGGAAGAAGAGATTAGCAGCCAATCTCCTTATCGGCATCCCCCAAAACCCCTGAAACACAAACACACACACACAAATTCCCAAAGCAGCAGCAGCAGTAGCAGCAGGGAACCACTCTCTGTATAAGCTCATAAACAGCTTTTTAATGACTAGTCTATGTTTGCCTGTTTGGGGTTAACGCCTGAAGCTAAAGCTGACACATGGCTAAACGATCATAAAGTATAGATCTTCACCCAACAAGCATCATAATCAGTTTTTTTTCCTAATGGAGGATTTACAGTAAAGTCAGTGAGGCATCAGACATGCTAGAATGTAGAATTAAATGTTGATAAATCAGTGACGGTGTTTAAATTTTCCTGCACATCATAGAATCACTGAATCAGTGTGGATAAACACACTGTACTGGTGTTGGATGTGTTTGGAAAAAGAAATATTAAAATATATCAAAAAAATACTGTGTCAATACACGTATGTACAGATTTAAAATAGGTTTAAATAATAGGTTTGTTTGTAGTAAACCTGAAAATAAAACAGTCACATGACAGAATACAAAAGACGTCAAATAAAACAAAGCAGTGTTACAGAGCAGGTCTGATTTATTAAATCTAATGATGGTTGTCTAATGTCAGTTAGCATTAGCTGCTGTTAAAGTAGTTGTGGTGCAGACTTGCATAACACCGCCTGAGCTTAAATACAGGCCAAATTATAATCTGACAAAAATGTGGATCAGTGGATTAAATTTGATGAAATAAATTATGCAAGACATCATTTGAACGTTTGAACCGAGTACCTGCATCAACTTTTCAATGACTGCTAAAATACACCAACATTAAAATGTTAATGCTGGCATGTTGTAGCAACTGGTAATGTAATAAAATCCAATAATGTAATACCTGCCAATAATGTCATAACATTTTGCTAATAATGTAATAACATTTCACTAATGTAATAAGTTATTGGCATAGCACTAAAAAAATGTTATCCAATAATAATACATAAATAGGACTGCATTTCTTGGAAATAAAAGTGTCAGCTAACTCTGTGTTATTCAAGCACTGCGTTTAGCTAAATATGAGCAGAATTCTCTTTCCATCAGTACAACACTGAGTCCCTTCATATGCTTATGTAAATATAATATTTAATTTAATATTTTATAATATTCATTTGTCTGTGAATGTTAAATGTAATGTTAAATCATTTTAGTGGGATTATAAGGGTTAATTCATTAATTTAAAAAATCCCTCTATCCATTCAGAAAACCAGTTCAAACCCATTCATATGATAATCCATTAATTCATCCATTAAACCAAAGGCTGTCTGTACTGGCCTCTTTTGGTCGGTAATGCTCTGTTATGAAATCAGTTTCAATACAAAGGACTTTTTTCAGCGGTTTCTTCTCCCTCCCATCATGCCTTTACCATCATTCCCAGCTTGCAGCATGAAAGTTTTCTCTCCCTCTCATGGATATTCAGCTGACCTACATTACAGTCACTAAAATTAGCTTCTGCCCAGGAAAGATCCTGCTGCCTTTGAAGCTAGAAGGAATGTGTCCCTCCTGAGCCGCCATAGGCTCAAAACAGAGCGGAGAGATGAGACTTATATAGAGGCAGAAGTGGGCCAGCAGTGTGTGTGTGTGAGTGTGTGTGTGTGAGTGTGTGTGAACAAGAAAATGTGTGGATGGATTACATTTATTGCTGAGGCAGTGTAACACTGACACAGAAAGAATATGCTACATACAGTACATACACACTCTGTGCATGCAAACAGCTTCATATACTGTACATACCCACACACACACCCACACACAGCTGTGCTCTGGAAGCAAAGTGCATGAGTGTGATAATTACACCCTCAGCCTAATCACTGCTGCAGGAGTTAGACTGGCCCCATAGGTCATAATCTGCCTGGAGTCTCAGGGCCCATCATAGCCCTGCCCCCCTAATCTGGGACTATAAATTAAAACTCAATCTTGTTTTTCAGAGGCAGCTGAGAGCGTTTCATGACGTGAATCAGTGGAGTCAGAGTTACTGCAGAAAAGAAACAGTGAAAGAAGATGAAGAAGAAGAAGAAGAAGAAGAAGAAGAAGAAGGGCTGGATTTGAAACCAGTGGAACCTGCTGAGATAAATAGGTGTTAAAAGCGACTACATTCACTTCATTTGAGCCTGCACTGGTGTCATTTGGGTTTCTCATGGATATCTCTAACCTATTCCTTTTTGTCCAACCTGAGACAGGCTGATAAAACATGGAGGACTTGCAGCAGATTTATGTGTCTGCGTGCTGCCATTACAAAGACAGCCAAAGCCAAGAACTCTAAATGAGACAGCCCATTGCCAGCCAACCGCTGTGAATGTGTGTGTGTGTGTGCATGTGCGGTGTGTATACGATGCTATAGGGAATCACCCCCTCTCTGCACCAAAGAAGATTATCTCCACAGAGCTGCCACATTCCACCAACGTCCAATCAAAGTATCTCATCTGCTTTATCATCCAATCAAATCATGACATAGCCGATTCAATCAGAATAAAGCCTCCTTACTTATACTCCATCTAATGCCCCCCCCAACAAACAGATAAATAAAATTTTCCTCTTGGCCATAAGAAACCTCCAGCTTCAGCTTCAGAGCACAGACACATGATGCAGAGTGACATGGCTCCTAAACATCTTCTCCAATGATCAAATGTGATTTCTATAAGCAATTTGTTCACACAGAGGGCAGTAAAGGCTGATCTCTACCAGCAATCTGACCTTGGTTGAACAACACCACCAGCACCAGCAACAACAACAGAGAGGGGTAGCTAGTCCTATTATCTGCATTGATCTGTGTTAGCTAACACCAGGCTCATCTATTAAGCTCTGTTACAGCAACTGGCTGAGCTCCAAACACTCATTAGCATTAGAACAAACCAAGGCTGCAGCTGAACTTAACCATTGTTGGGCAATGGGTGACTTTATCTAGCAGACTGTGCCTCCTCTTTAAAAGAGTGCAATAAGTCATTGAAGTTTCCCCAACAATCTCTATGAGAGACAGTATCTCCTCGGGTACTCTAAGGATGGAAAGGAAGGAAAGGATGCCAAGAACATCGGATCAAAATCACTGTATTACCAGACCAACAGCATTGCAAGACATTGCAAGGTAGCTGGACTGGAAGGACCATGAGATCATGTGAGATTCCATCAAAGTTGGAACTTCAAACTTGTGTCCAAAACACAGTGGTCACTACAGACATGAGAAGTGACTGTTTGCTTTAAAACAACAATGGTGCCTGTAAAAGAGGCTACTGTAGATGCTGCTAGCATCAGCTCTATCAGAGCTGAATTCTGAGTATTCTTCATTGAAAGAAGAGCAAAGAAGACTTTTCTGAGTGGAAAAGAGGGTTTTGCTCTACTGCTGACTGACTTCAGTAGTTTAAATAAATTATATGGTTCATTTAATGAATTGGTTGAAATCTGTCCCTGATAGAGGGTGATAGACAGACAGTTCATCCAATCACATGCTAAGTATCTTTGAAAGTGCATGGCACAGTCATGTTAAAGGACTACTCAGAAGTCATTCTTCAGGGACAGGAGTATTTTTGTGGTATAGCAGAGAAAATCCACTCCGGTGTCAAGCTTTACTTCTCAACATCGATTACTGAAACTTCCAAACACAAATACTTTCTTTTATTAAATCACACAGGAAGTACTGTGTTAGAAAAACTATACAACAAATACACTGAATATTGATCTTGGGCTTAAACTGATAAAATGATGCTAGTGAATAAAAGCAGACACAGAAGCGCTGGCTGTTACACTTACCTTTAGTTAGCTTCATTAAACATGAGTGAATAATTCCACCATTAACTATTATCATTATCATCATCCCAAACATTTCATCAGAAGCAAGCAGTGTTGTTCAAGCAGTCTTACAGCCCAATCACACAGGTGTGTGTTAGCAGCTCGGGATGATATGCTTTGTAATGTACAGTCTTTACCTGTTTACTGTCCAATCAGAAGCAAGACTGCTGTGATCTAAATGTAGGACCAGTTTGTCTTTGGCAGTACTTCTCAACAAAACTTACATTTAGTATAGCCTCATAGGCAGAACCTTTGGTAAAGACTTCTGTGTGATCGCTCCCTTGTAAGACTCTTGAGTCCTTTCAGGCACCAGCACATGATAGCAGTGCATGTGGTGTCAGGTAGAGTTTGCTTTCACTCATGCCTTTTCTTATTCCTCAAACAAAGCAGACCATCATGCTTCATAGAAAAAACTAAACAGAATGGCCCCTGCACTCTGAAGCAGATCAACTCTGTCATCACTGTAGCAAACTTCACCAGCAAACAGGAAACAAAGCGGTGCAGAAACAGCATCACATCACAGCACATGCCTCTGCTAACACTAGAAATATTCACCTCAATCCCACGAAAGCAGAGATGAACACAGTGATCACTAAATTCACAAAGCTTTACAGAATGAAGGCTCAAACAGTGACAGTGATGATGAATGTGCTAGTTTGTAGTTGTATTAGATAGACAGTTCCTCTACAGGACATCTGATCATGGATAGATTAAAGTGTTCAAATCTATGTTTTGTCACTCAACACTTTTGATCCTTTGACAGTTGCCCAAGACTGAGGCATTTCTTACATGACAAGTGTTGGAGGCATAACTGTCACAGCACAGTACGACTGGATAATTCATCATAATTAACTATCTTTGGTGAGACTTATTGCTACTCTGACAACTTGATTCCACTGGACACTCCTTAAACAAGGTTGGTGCTCTACAAAGTCTATTTTTTGGAAAAAAAAATGTTGTTTCTTAATTAGAAATCAAGTCATTGATCCATTTTATTTTAGAATCTGTTCAATGCCTTCAACATTTCAAGTGTATTTTTGCATTGCAACCATTTCATGACAAACCAAATGAACACTGACTGATTGATAACAACAGTGCTGCACAGCTAGATTTTTTGTGATATTGGATAGGGACACTGAGGGCGCTCACACCAGAGCTGTTTGGTCCGCTTTAAACTGACCAGAGTTTGTTTCCTTGGATAGTCTGGTTCGTTTGGGCAGGTATGAAAGCTCATCCGAACTCTGGTGCTGACCAAACAAGCAAACTCTGGTCCACCTGAAAACGTGGGTCTCGGTCTGCTTGCAAGTGAACCCTGGTGCGGGTGGCTTACAGTGGAAAGCAAACGGACTATCCAGCAAAAGCCAATCGATGAGCCGGGTTTTCTTCTTCCTTGTGCTTCTTTTCTTCCTGGTCAGTGATTATTTTGGGCAATACTGCCCCCATACGAGCAGCTGTTGTAACTGCATGGCGTTGGCTTCCAAAAGAAAGCGAACCAAACCAAATCAAGGTGTGAAATTTTTCGGCATTCCTCACCCAATCAAACTGAATCCCACGGACTATACTGGTGTGAAAGCAACATAAGTTGTATCACAGCCCAGTGTTGTAGAACTCGAGATCGGTCTCGGTCCTGAGCTCTCAAGACCACTCTTTAAAGGCCTCAGTCTTGTCTCAGAATCAACCGCATTTTTACACAACCTCGTTTTGGTCTCAGACTAAGATTGCCTGTGCATAGCCTGATTTATTTGTCAACTATCAGGGAGAAGACTTCACCCAGCGGCTAGTAAATATGCAAAGGTGCTGCTTAATGAGGTGACTCGATGCAGCAACATTCACCCAAAGAGTTTTCATTAATATAAGATACCAAATGAGATCAAGTCAGAACCAAGACCAAGGTATTAGTAGGCTACATATGTCTGGTCTTGACTCAGTCTTAACCTCTCAAAGTCTCGTCTCAGTCTTGATACACCGGTGTTGGTCTTGAATTGGTCTTGATTTAGTTGGTCCTGACTACAACACTGTCACAGCCTCTGTAAAGCTTTGAGATTATACACAATCGGGGCACGTCATGTGCACACACAGACACACACACACACGTTGCTCCCTCTTCAACACTACAAAGGAGACGATGAAAGAGGGAGGTGGAAAGAAAAGGAGTTAACATCACAAGTAAAACCACATGCACAAAGCCACAAAGGAGTGGAGGGGCAGGGTGTTGCCATGCGAGAGGAGAGGAGGGACGTGCAGGAGTGTGTCACCTTGGTCAGCAGGTGTGAAGGTTTTCCTGCAATGTTTCTCAGAATCAGAGAGGTTTCCCTGTCCAGATAGGAGTGCTTTAAAGGGAGAGACAGACAGACAGAGAGAGTCCGGGTGAATTAATCTGGTGTTTGATTGACTGCGGGTGGCAGTTTAGCAGAAAGCTGTGCAGTGAAGCAGAGCTCAGCAGCAGAAAAACATCAACATCACTGATTTAAGTGTTCAGAGACCGAAACCTGTGAAGGGGAATGGCACAAACAAACATAAACAGATTACAGTAACCATGTACAGCAGGTCTGCTGAAATGGAAGGAAAAACATTAAGACACATTAACCAACAGTCATGTAAAGCCCATCAAGCTGCTGTATAGCATCAGTCTGTGACACTGGCTGGTCAGCAGTAGCTGACCTGGATATGAATTTGCTGCTTGGTGAAACTTTTTGTTCGTGTCTTGATCCAGATAATTCTGATTTAAATGACACCTTCCCAAAACAGTCCTCTTGCAGTAGTGTTTGGTTTTCCTGTTCCCTTCACTTCAGTTTATTTTTCTTGAAGCTGACACCTAGAGGCCATGAGAGGAACTGCATTAACTGTTTGACCTTTAAAAGCACTTTGTGTTTAGGCAATCTGTCCATCCATTAAAGCTGCTTCACTGCAGTCTGATCCACCTCCTGTTCTTGTGCTTCTCTTCTTTCTTCTCTCCCTATATGACAATTCAATGTCGAATAAGTTGATTTTGATTTGGAAGGACTGACACCAGACCTGACCTTCATGTTTTATGAGACATTTTGTGCCACCAAACTTCACTGGAACTGCTGGAGATTAGAAATAAGTAAATGACTCTTTTAGAATGTTTATTTTGGCCATGTCTTCATATTTAGAAACATACGTTTTCTCATGCTGTTAAATACACACACACACACACACACACACACACTGATAAAACTAGTGGGGAGGTGTGTAAAGTATCCCAGTAAATCTGTTGCCTCATTATACTTAAGACTACAAACTGAAGTGGACCAGAGCTTGTGCATACAGTCAGTACTGCTGGGAAGAGACGGCAAAGTCAGCGGCTCACTGAGTTGAACATAATGGTTCATACATGGGCAGCCGTGCTGTGAGTCACCAGTCGACCCCGAGCAGGACCTGAACAGAGCCACAGTGGAAACAGTGAGAGACAAGCTGATGTTTGTACTGGACAGAAGGCTGTTATATTAAGACCTCGGCCCAGTTCCGGTTTGGTTTCCTGATCTAATAACTCACATATATTTAGTGTTTTTGTTTTGGGAATAAAAATATTCATTTCATTTCATCTTTTTGTTTCAACCAGAGATAATGTTGAAAATCTCCCATCTTTCATGGTCTGTGTGTGTGTGTGTGTGTGTGTGTGTGTGTGTGTGTGTGTGTGCACTTCAATCACTAGAAACCATTTTATAGAAAGCATTAGTTTGCTCTTGATAACCACAGATTAAACATAATATTTAGGTCAAACACACACAGATACACACACACACACGATTACGGTCAGCTCTTCCCTTTGGCCAAGATCTGGCCGATGACATCCAAGTGTGTGTGCACGTGTGTGTGTGTGTGTGTGTGTGTGTGTGTGTGTGTCTGTGTGTGTGAACACAGTAATCAAGAAGACAGCTGCTTTATTCTGCACAGACTGCTCATGTTACGTGTCGTACATTGTTTGGTGATTCTGCATGTGGACCACATTTATTTTGTAGTTTTTGGAGTATTTCATTGTAGATGTTAGCCTTTGAGACTAAAGAGATCACATGAAATGAAGACCAACAAAGAATTTCAGAGGACGCGGGATGTTTTCACGTTCATTTCATTTGAACCCAGAGAGAGACAGCTCCCAGCTCTTGTTGGTCCCTTCAACACTGTCAAATCAAAGGCTTAATGCTGGGAGTTATAAATGATCTTAACTATCATGCAAAATAAAGTACAACATTATGTTTTATTTGTGGTGATTGCTGCTTGCTTGCCACACCTCAGCTGTGCACCTTTTAGGGTGTTCTTGCTGAAGTAACAAAAGTGTGGCCAGCAGCAAAGCTCAAGAGTCCAGATTAGGGTTGACTGATTGGACAAACATATCAGCTATCAGTGATTGGTCTGTTAGCAGCTGCTTTTTTTGGGTGTTTTATGTCGTTAAGTTTTTATTCATTTAACGGTCTGTCTCTGAAGAACGAGGACCCTCCACAGCTCAGTGAGCGACTCATTCAGCAGCAGAGCAGTCAAAGAATCTCTAAACTCTAACTCTGTGGATTAAAGGTTTATTTAGCTCTTATCAGAGATGGTGATTGTTGGAACAGTCTAACTTATATGTTGTATTTTCTTCTGTTGATGTCTGTCGTTTGAATAAAGTGTGTTTCACAATAAGTTAGCGAGGCAATTAAAACAGTTTTATTGCTGTAAAAAAGAATATTTGTGTTGTGTTGACATTCTTTGATTTTATTTTGTTTATTTCTTGGAATTTAGCACAAATGTATTGTCAGTCGTTGGTTGTTGGGCTGAGCGTGGTCGGTTGGAAATTTTTAACATGTCATCATAAAAGTCCAGATGGACAACTAACTGTTTATTTAAACTAACATAACCTTCTGAAGCCTGACGATGAAAGGATACTGTGTAGTCAAAAAATGTTGAACTTGCTTATATCTGATAATGAATCATCAGCTTAACCTTTGCTGCTCCAAACAGCTCAACAGGGATTCAATGAGACCTCAATGTGTTATTTTTACTGCCCTTAATAGAGGCTCAGAGGAGACACAGACTCTAATTCAAACTGCAGCAGTCCCAGTTTCTAATGAGCTGGAGTCACAGGAGCAGCTCAGTGAACATCCTCTCTTTTTTATTTTCTCTCTCCTTTTCTTCCTCTTTTTTCTTTCTTTTCTTTTCTTTTTATTTTCATCTGTGCCTTGTCCTTTAGTTTCCATCGTCATCATCCTTTCCTTCCTTCCTTCCTCTAATCATCTCCAGTCGTTTGCTGCCTCACTCTGGCCTCTCATACCACACAAACTGGAGCAGTAACCCAGTTTCATGACTGAACAGGGTTTGTGTTTGCAGTGCAGCTCACTGGATTGAGCAAGGCATTAACACAGTTCAGGGTTAAATGTTCTCAGCAGCCACCGGGGTCAGAAATCAAAGACAGATGGAGGTATACATGATAAATAAAGCCGTGTGAACCCGTCCTCATACATGTTCTGAGCTCTTTGTGGAGTTGTCTGCGATCACGGTGTGAATTCTTCACATCTGGCTACATGAGCTGATGAAGGGGAGATTATGAGCAGGCTTTGTTTTCAGTGGTTTTGATTTTAAAAGAAGCGAGGACAGCCTGAAGCAGCAGAAACTGTCAGCAGCCCACAGCCAGCAGGAGGGAGGAAAGACAAGACCACTGCTGCAGAAAAACCTCAACAGCAAGGAGGAGACCTGTTATTGATCTGCAAAACACCACGACTGATGGTCTAATGGAGGGAAATTAAAAATGACACTTTGGAAAATCAGATTAATCAGGAAATATTTGGAATCTTAATAAACTGTTTTCACACATTCAGCAGCTGAATGACGACGGAAAGCAGCGAACAAAAAGCTGTTATTTCTGTGTCGTGACGGTCACGTGATTGAAAATCTCTGCACTGCATTTACACCTCATAACTCAATTGGACAGAGAGAGTTCATTGTTTCTGCAAGCGATGTGAAGAAATCGTCTGAAAACTGGTCAAAAGCTCCAGGCGGTGAAGACGTTCACTGTTTGGACTCTCTTACCTGCCAACTGTCTGTTTCAGTTTAACTTTGGAACGAGTATCCTGAAGACTTCAAGACTCAAGGCTGCCTCGTCAAATTCTTCAATCATCCATGCCTTCTTGTAAATTCAGCATTCAACACATTAAGTTGCTTCTTTCGCTCTAAAACAGTTTACCACAAAATTAAATGTAGAAAAAGAAACTAAACTCAAATACAAATGCAGTTAAAATGAACAGTATATGGCAGAAGACATTGTGTCCGTGTTGGCTACTCCACAAACTGAACTGATGTTCAGTGAGGGGAAGTGAGATCTGATGTGTAAACTGACGTGCTTCGAGCTGTTCACTTGTGATCGGATCACACATGTTAAAACCAGGACTGAACAGGCAGCAGAATCCCAGGCTGGTTTTATTCCAGTCAGTGCTGCTGTTCAACACCTGAAACACCAAACTGAACACCACCAGTTCCTGTCAACAACAAAAACTGAACTTTTGAACCTTTAAAGGCAGGAATGAGTCAGGAATGTTTGATTAGGCTGTGCTAGTCTCGGCTGGGTGTACCTAAGAAACTGGAAGTGAGTCGAAGTCGAAGGGGAAGATGAGTACGGACCGTAATGTCTGGAAGAAGCAGACTGAGGGCCAAACACACAAATCATTCATAAACTGGCGTGTACCTCTGTGTTGTGATGAGCTTGACTGGCTCCAGCTGAGGGCGGGACTGAAGACTGCTGACTGTCTGAGTCATTGGAACGAAGAACACTGTCCAACGAGTCCATGGAAGAAGCAGAGTTAACAGAAACCCCGGATGCAGAGGTGACAGAGGAGCGCGAGGAGTGAACAATTGAGCGCGCCTACAGTAGCACCACAAGAGAGAGAGAAGAGACTTTATGACTCCAAATCCCACAATCCCACAGTCCCACTGCAGGGACATAAAGTGTAGAATGTACTACAATGTGTCTCTGAAGCTTAGTTTACCTCATGTTCGCTGACTGTGCCGACCGATCCTGTGCGTCGATGTTGGCGCTGAGAGGATCCGGGCCGTCGCATCGTGGCTGACGTGTAGGAGGAGGCGGAGCTCAGAGAGTGAGAGGAGGTCTGACGAGCGGCTTCATCCATACTGAGAGAGGCCTGATGGGTAAGAAGAGGTCACAGAGGATGGAAGGTAAAGTTTAGGCTCGTAGATCACGCTAAACAAACATTGCAACACAAGTGACCTGTAGACACGTCATCCCTCACACATGGTACAGCAAAAACTCTGCATGACTGAATCTTTTAAATCTCATCTAAAAGGCATCAACAACTGTAAAAGACAAATCAACAGTCTGCTGATAACTAGTCCTCCATCTTCCTTTAAACTTTAAATCTTTAAATCTTGTTGTGTCATTAAAAACTCAGAACCCACCAAGCCTAAATGACATAACTGACAAAGTGCAAACGCATTCACGCAAAGAAACTTCTGATCATGGATCGTCACCTCTGGCTGGTTAAAATGGATCCATAAACAAATCCAGTTGATCAGAGCATCCTCACACTTCTTTAAAACGGTCGCCTTCATGACCTGAACCTCTGTGCTGTGTTCAGTGCTCCATGTTGTCAAAGCTTTGTCTTTAGATGACAGCTACAACAGTGTAGTCGCCACAATTTGGCTGTGTCATGTTGAATAACTGATACAGTTCTCTGTCAACACACAACATGTTGGATGTTTAAGCATAAAACATGTTGCTCTGATGACGGTACTCTAACTCACAATAACATGAAAGAGCCGGTGTACAGCCCAGACAATTCTGAGCAACAAGAAGAGCAGGCAGCATCTAAACCAGAGCACAGCTCAGAGGAAACCTTTTGTTCAAACAGGTTTCTGTCTTTGCTGAGCTCCAGCATGAGGATCTGCCTCCAGTTCTCCCTGACCTATTTCTGCTGGTCTGCAGTATGAAGACTTTAAATGTTACCTCTGGCTGATAGCGCCACCCCAAGGCCAGAAAACTAGTTTCTTTTGAGGGATATGAGTTTTTGAATGAATGATGGGTATGAAAACAGCACACACACAACACATAATGTTACACACACACCTTCTCCAGCTGTGCAGTGATGTCGTCAAGGCTGAAGTTAGAAGCCAGTGCCGGTCTCCCATGATGCCCGGTGGGAGCTCTGATGGTGCCAGCCGGTGAAGCTCTAGTGCTGCTGCTGCTACTGCTCGCACCGCTGCTGCCCCCCCCACCACCGCTAACACTGTTATTACTACTGCCACCTCCACCTCCACCTCCACTTCCACCTCCACCACCACTGCTGCTCCCTGCTGGCTGTTGTCTGCTGCTGCGCCCTGCAGGAGGCTTCTGACGGACCTGGAGTGGGAAGAAACAATGTGTAGGGGGCGTCACAGGGTTGACTACTCTGGGCCCCTAATGGAGAAGGACCCTCAGAAGCCAGGAATGAAAAGTTTTTGTTTTTTATTTCATTTCTCAAAATATTAAGCAAAAATTGTACGCCACCTTAAAATGACTACAGTTCAATAAACATAGAAACAGACTAAATTTCAAAAAAAAAAGTGAAAAATGTGAGAAAAAAAGTCTGATTTCAATGTTTTGAAAACATTGTCATGACCAGCAACAGGAAACATGATTATAACCATTATAATGAATTCATTATAATGAAAAAAAGAGCTCAATCTGTCTGTGATTAATATTTTCAGAACATTGAAATCAGAGACTTTCTGTGTTTTCCCTGTTACGGCCAGCCATTTCGTGTCATATGTTTGTGTTCTGGACCAGAGTGTGATCTCCTGTCCTCATGTGAGGATCTTTGCCTAGGTGCTGATCAACAGCACAGCTGATTCCAGTCCAGGTGATCACTGAGCCTACTTAAGACTCAGTTCCTACCAGAGACTGCAGGAACCTGGCTGAGAGTGCACATACTTCACATGCTCTGTGAAAGAGTTCCCTGTGCTTCGGTTAGTCTTGTAATTGAGAGCTTGCTTGTTTCATCCTTTGTATGTTGTACCCTGCACTTCGCTGACTGATGTGTGAACTGCCTTTTCTGTTTTCGGGTACATTTTGAAAGTTAGGTTTACAAGGGTCTTTTTGTTGTTTCCTTTGGTGGAGGGTTTAAAAAGGTTTGTTTTGTTTGTTGTGTTGGCCTGAGTTCACTCTGAGAAGAGTGAGAAGCTCCATTTTTCAGTTTGTGTTTATTGTATTTGTGCATTCAAAGCAGCAATAAACTGCCTGTTTCTGACTGCTAACAAGTCTGGACTCCTATTTATCTAATGCCCTCTACACACTATACGGGGGGGACGTAACATTCCCAAACAAATCAGAGACTGCTCCACCTATCTACATTTAAACATGACTCAAAACTGTCTTAGAGTATCTCTCTAAATAAAATGTATTGTGTATTGTCAGATATAGTTTATTGTACCTTTGTGTCAGTCAACCCCAGACGAGCCATGCCGCCAGCACTGTTGGGTTTGTTGTTGATAGTGCTGAGTTCCTGTTCGATGGAGCAGAGGTCGGCCATGAGAGCGTCCAGATCCACATTCTCCCCCTGATTCAGCGCCTCTGAATACAAAGAGACATCAGGATGTTAGACGAGAACAGGAGTGTGTGTTTTAAAATGAATCAAACTGCAGTGCGTGTGTGTCTGACCGTTGATGTTGTAGATGGAGAATCTGTAGGAGAAGTTGGCCATGTTGGTCTCTTGTCTGAGGGGAGCTTTCTGCTGAGGGGGCTGCTCCGGGCGTCCATCATCCAGACTCTGGATGGACATAAGGACGTAAAGGAGGAGGTGAACATGTGCAACTCTTTCATATTTCATGACACGGTAAGTCGGCAGTGTACCTGTGTGAGCTTGTCCAGCTCTCCCAGCCAGGCTCCAAACATCTTATCCAGGTCCTGGTCCTCCTTGTCGCTGTCCTCCTCTTCCTCCTCCTCTTCCTCTCTGACCTCCACCTCCTCATCTGACACCTGATCCATCTACAAAGGAGAACGACAGGCTGGTTCATTTCTCTGTAGCTTCACTCACACACACTGATGTCTCGGCTCCACCTAGTGTCCAACAGTCTGTACTGTGCCCCACATTTTATTCTGATTTCACGTCATGTGTCTCTCTGAAGTCGACAGCAGAAGGCTCTTCCGCTCTCGGATCACTACAAGAGACCAGGAGGAAGGAAGTCAAGCATCACAGCAGCCTGAAGTCAGGTGGTCTTTAAAAACCTGTCTGAAGCTTCTTGCCACTGAGATCAGGACATGTTTAAAGAAGCTGGTGAAGGTTATTAAGGTATAATAAATATAATATAAATGGACAAAATGAAAATGACATGTCCAGTTCTATTTATTAAATCAGACAAGATATATTATTAAAGATATGTAACATTTCTTAATGTGATTTTAAGACATTTAAAGACGGAGACAGAAAGATGAGCTGAGACTCCCATGAGAGACAATTTTGGTTGAATCAGTCAGTTTGGTGTTCAGTTTCTTGCTCAATATACTGGATCCTCCATGTTTCGTCTCCAGCCTTCAAAGCTAAGTCGCATCAAAGTCGAGAGGGCGGTAAATTTCACGACCAGTGTGAAGAAAAATGTCAAAACTGAGTTTATGTTCAGCTCGTCCATAAACACTGAAGCCACTGACGTGTTCTTCGACCAAACACTCTTCACTGAGTGTCATTCTGCATTCATGAAATCTTTATTTAGATATCTTTATTTATATAACTAAACAATAACACATTAACTGTTTCATGACATGAACAATAGACAGAGTGGTGTGTTTCACAGTCTAAAAATAATCATCAGAAACTAGATTAAACAAAAGAATACAAGTATGCTGTGTCTGATGTGTATTCCAGCTGTGTGTGTGTGTGTGTGTGTGTGTGTGTATGTGTGTGCGTGCATGTGTGTAAACACAGTAACAGTTTATGTAACTACACTAAGTACAAGTTAACACTTTTGTGTGAACAATGCTGTGATTAATGACTCCAGCAACGATCCTTCACTGACACACACACACACACACAGCTGGAATACACATCAGAGCACAGCGGCTGTAGAATCTGTGGTGACAACCAGAAGCAAACATTTCTTCAGCGTTCACATGAAGTAACAGAACAGGGAGTGCTGATTCATCAACTCTGAAATATATATAAATAAAAGTGTCCAGTCTTTGGGCTAAGCTAACGGTCTCCTGGCTGTAGTTTCATACCTGATGAGCAGACAGAGCAGCAGAGTTCTTTGCTCTCTTGTAGGGATCAAAGTTTTCCTTGATCACCACATTATTGTTCTAAAGTATCTTGGTACATGCCAAATGTACGATAAAAACATATTTTTGAATGTTTATGCATCAGAACCACCTCTTTCGTTTTTACTCTCCCTGTTAAAGCGTCTGGACCCAATCAGAATCAAGATCCAGTTGTAGAGGGGGACAGTGATCCAAATAGCGTTAGAGAAGAGGTCCTCTCTGAAGAGCTGGAGGTCTTCAGGAGCTTTTTAAGGGTAGAGAGGGACGTCACTGATCTGATAGGAACTGGTAGGATGTACCACCAACAAGGAACAACAGATGAGAAAAGTCTGGATCGCCCTGAGCATAAGGGTGGCAGAGCCATGCATCAATCATTGGGGAGGTAACATATGTCTGTATGAGGACAGAACTGGAGACTATTTTGTAGTCAGCATTGGGGATTTGAATTTAATGCAGGCTACAGGTAGCCAGTGCAGCTCATTGAGCAGCAGGGTAACGTGACCTTTTGGGTTGATTAAAAGCCAGGCGTGCTGCCGTGTTCTGGATCATCTGAAAGGGTTTCACTGTGCAGGCTGGGAGGCCCGTCAGGAGGGCATTACAGTAATCTAGTCATGAGATGACCACAGCCTGTATCAGGACCTGGGTAGCATGTTGAGTTAGGTAAGGCCTGAGGCACCCAAGCCAACATAATCAGGTTAGTTGGTCATCGATCGTGACTCTTGTATTCCTTGCTATCCTGATAGGGGAGTCAACTTTAATGTTGGTGTCATAGTGTATAGTAGGTTTGATGGTGGCCTGTGAGCGAGTGTGGCTGGATGTGTGATCTGGATATCAGTTACAAGAACGTTTATGTTACTATGATCTGATCAATGAGCTGCAATCAGCTGCACTTCCTCCTCTCAGTCCATTCACTTTTGTCCAAGCTCTAGTCCTCTTTGCCCTCCTGCCTCCTGCTCCGTTCTCTCCTCACCTCCTCCTTTTCCTCCCCCCCAGATCTCCACCCAGGCGACCCAGGAGTATCGCCCAGGGCTCAGTGTGCTATTCCTGGGTAGCCGTTTTGTTGTCGCCCCCCTGCCCTGCCCCGCCACCCCTCTCTGGGGAGAGACAGCTAGCCAACACACACACAAGATTAGAGAGCAGAATGTCACACAGCCACATACAAACACATTGAAAAACACATCACACACACACATGCTGAGGAGCAGCGCTACAATTAGATCCCTGTGGTTAGCAAGGTCTGTCATTTAGACCAGAGGATAAGGCGGTGTGTGTGTGTGTGTGTGTGGTTTGGGGACTGCTGAGGGACTAAAGGAGCGTTGTGAAAACTCTCACAGCTGCGCTCTTCTACAACAATCTGCTGTTTCCACGCAGGCCAACATTAGATGGAGTCCAACAAATGAAGCTCTTTCCCCTGAAAAGAAAAGAAAATTCCCTTCACGCTGTGTCTGAGCTTACTCTGCTCTGATCTCTGAGAGAACACGGATACTCCGACCTCTAAAAACTCCTCCAGTCCACCACGGATAAAACATGTGATCCATGTCTCAGCTCCATATTCTAGCTGTGTAAGAATTACACAATGTGCTCATTTAAAACATAAGTCTGTTGGATTTAGTGACATCTAGTGGTGTAATTATTGATTGCAACCCCTTGCCTTGCCCTCTCCTACCTAGCGTGAATGAGAAATTATGGTAGTTGCAGAACATGCGAAAGGCCCAGTGTTTAGTTTGTCTGTTCAACATGGTGGTTGACAGATTTAAGTGGCTCCATTTACAGAATCATTTCCATTCAGAGCTCTGTTTTCATCAGTGACCTGAAAGATAAGAATTGTGTTTTTGTTACCTTAGAATGATTCTTTTCTATCTACAGACGCTGTGGGTCCTCTTTCATGGTGCCATGTTTCTACAGGAGCCCAGAGCAGACAAACTAAACACTCGAGGGTGTTCGGTTCGGTAACCTCAGAATTACAACTAAAGAGGCAGAGATTTCCCTCAGGAGTTGGTTGAGAGCAAACAGCAACAGAGTTAAAAAGGAGTAAAAAAGGTAAAAAAAACAACACGACTGCAGATAAATGTTGAAGCTTCTCTGTGTCTGCTGGATGTGTGACTCATTTGATAATACTTAAAGAGTACACATTTATTTAAAGTAACTTTGAAGAAAATTGAAATAAAGTAAAGATTTGATTCAACGGAATAAATATGGCCTTGTCCTGTTTGTGATATTCATGGACTGGATCTAAAGGCACATCCAGCATTAGGAGGGTGTCTGGTTTGGGAACCTCAGAATTGCATTTCTCCTTTTTGCAGATGACGTGATTCTGTTGGCTTCAGCACTCACTGATCTGCAGCTGAGTGTGAAGCGGCCCGGGATGACAGTCAGCACCTCCGAGTCTGAGACCATGGTTCTCTGCTAGCAAACGGTGGAATGCTTCCTCTGGGTTAGGAGCGAGTTGCTGCCCCAAAGCCAAAGAGTTCAAGTATCTCTGAGTTTCGTCCACAAGTGAACCGGATTAGTGCACCATCTGTAGTACTGTGGACATTGGATTGGACTATTGTGGGGAAGAGCTCTCTATTTTCCAGTCCATCTATGTACGTACCTATGGTCATGAGCTTTGGGTAATGACCGAAAGAATGAGATCATGGATACAAGCTGCTGAAGAACGAGCTTCCTCTGGCAGGTGGCTGGGCTCAGCCTTAGAGATAGAGGACGTCTGGAGTGAGCTTGGAGAGGTGCCCCCTGGGCGCCTTCCTTTGGGGGCGTTCTGGGCACATCCAACAAAAGAACAGACCCTGAGGCAGACTGAGAACTCACTTGAGGGAATATATAGCCCATCTAGCCTGGGGACGCCTCAGGATCCCCCAAGAGGAGCTGGGATGTGCTGCTATGGAGAGGCACATCTGGAACACCCTGCTACATCTGCTGCCACAGTGACCCGACCACGGATAAGTGGAAGAAAACGGATGGATGGAATAAATATGGAATTAACAGTTAAACATGTGCTTTTGATTAAATATACTGGAGTTATAATATATCAATACCAAAATAATAATCATAACTTTAATTTTGTCCATACCCCACACTTTTATGACATGATGTGAACTGAGCAAAGTCAGATGAGGCACAAGGAAGTTAATGTATAAATGTTTGCACCCATATTCTGATGGTGATCCAATGGCATTCTGGGAAACGTAGGACAAGTAAAAAACAGATTCCATCACACCTGAACACTTCTCAAATCATTTCATAGGTTTATTGATTTCCTGTTGTATCACACAGGGAGGGATTGGTTTCAACTTATTTCAGTCTGCTATGAAAACTGAGTTTCTGTTTTAGAAATCATCACAGACTCCAGACCTCATCTTTGAGTATACAGCAAAGAAATGTGTCAGAAAATCTAACCCCGAGAGAAAACAAGACAAAAGCGCAGTGTAGTAAATGATCCCATGAATTTGGCTCTCTGCGTGTATAACTGGTTGCTGTTCAGTTACAGAATCTGGACTCTCAAGTGTCAGATTGCAGTTGAACGCACCACCAGAAAGAGTCTTAAAACCAGCACTCTGTCAAACAGAGCTGAGACAGCAAGTCATAGTGATGGGCTATAAGTGCTGTGTGTGTGTGTGTGTGTGTGTGTGTGTGTGTGTCCAAAGTAAACAGTAATTACTTTGCTGCTGCAGCCACACTCCTCCTGTCTGTCAGACTGAAACCGTGCAATCATACTCCCATCCTTCATTCCTCCTACGTCTCTCCTGCTTTTCCTCCCATTTGTTTCTCTCCCTTCTTCTTCGTCCATGACTCGTCTTTCCCTCCTTCTTCTCTCCTATCCTTCACTTCATCTCTCTTGGATTTTAATCAGGGGGAGTGAGACGATAAATACCAAATTTATTGCTGCAGTTTTTTTTGTCTCCTGTAGCAACGGCAGAACATTCCACTCCAGAGGAGAGGACACAAAAACACTTCAAACTGTTGCCAACTGTTCCTCCTCCCTCTTAACACCAACATCTGCTGCTTTAGTGCCCTTTAGCAACACACACTGCATCTGTACTGGATGGCTCCCAGTTTCCCAGAGCGCAACACAGAGCTTCAACAGGTCCACAGCCACGACAACAACAACAACAACAACAGAGAAGGCTTTAAAGTGCCTTCAACTGCATTCAATGTGGTCCGTTCCCACGGCTCTATATCAGGAAAACACACACACTTTCTCCCTCTCTCTCTCTCTCTCTCTCTCTCTCTCTCTCTCACACACACACACAGAATGGTATTTTTAGGCCTGGTTGTTGGGTTTTTGTGAAGCTCAGCTACAAATCAGATCCAGAGAAAAAAGAAGTAATGAGTGAATCCAGACAGTAAGTGGAGATGTTCTCTCTCTCTCTCTCTCTCTCTCTCTCTCTCTCTCTCTCTCTCTCTCTCTCTCTCTCTCTCTCTCTCTCTCTCTCTCTCTCTCTCTCTCTCACACACACACACACACACACACACACACAAACAAAAAGACTGACTATGCAAAAACTTTAACAGACTTTTCTGAAATTGAGAAAACATTTCCGTTCCTCCATTTGTCTCAACAATAAGTTCAAAAACAACATTCCATCTAATTAATAGTCGATTTTGTGAAAGTTTCCTCTGCAGGAAAGTCGGAACGTGGAGAAAATTCCCTTAACGTTGTGTCTGAGCTCAGACTGCTCTGATCTCTGAGAGAACAAGGATACTCCAACCTCTAAAAACTGCTCTAGTTTTTAACTGCTTCTGGCTGTGTAAGAATATGTGCTCATTTAAAGCATAAGTCTGTCGGATTTAGTGACATCTAGTGGTATAGTTGCCTCACCCTCTTCTTCCTAGCGTGAAAGAGAATGTATGGTGTATGGTATAAATCCTTTATCTAGATCCAGTGTTTAGTTTGTCTGTTCTGGTTCATGGGGTTTGTCAGATTTAGAGGGCTGCAAGGGTCTAGATAAGGACATTTCTCATTCACATTTGAGCGTGGAGCGTGAGGTGAGGGGGTTGTAATTACCAACTACACTGCTAGACGCTACTCACTCCTCACATACTGGTACTTAACTCAATACTCAGTTTGACCAAAATCTGTCACAGTGTGAAGACACAGCGTAGCTGGTTAACATAGTGGAACATCTAGCAGCTGAAGAGTCCTATAGGAGATGGTTGAGACCAAAGACAGAGTTAAAAGGAAAAGCACATATTTATATACAGACAATCAAAATGAATGAAGGAAGTAAATAGTTGACTCTATGGAACAAACATAGGTCTTGTAACCATGTCTGGACATATACCACATTCTTATCACAACAATCCAATGGCATTCGTGGCAAACATAGGACAAACAGAGAACAGGGATGAACTATGTCCATGAAGGAGAAACTACAGAGACTGTGAAATGTGCAAAAGATGGTTTGTCCGATTAGGTTCTCTAATCAGTGTACTGGATTTCTTTTTTAATGACTTTCTTTAGCTTTGGGCTGTTTTCCACTTTTACTATCAGCTTTGCTGGCAGCCCTGTCTCTGAAATATGGCGTTTATACTGTATATCATGAATTTACAACAGCAAATAAGTAATGTGACCAATTATGTTTGAACATATTGAGGAAATGTTGTTAATTTACCTATCAGGGAAGTCACAAGCATGCTGATCAGTTAACATTAATATAACCAAAACATCCACTCACATTATTCAGCGTATATTTGTTGTATATGGTCACTGGTGGCACTTGGTGATAGTTTGGCAAAGTTTTTGCTTTAATAGAGGGTTAGGGTTAGAAAAAGTGTGTTTAGACTTTTTATTAACATTCAACCAAAATCACCATCTTTCCCTGACCGTAACCAAAGTGCTTTTGTTGCCTGAACCTAACCAGAGACCAGAGTCTGGCAGAGAACGCAGGGTTCTGGTGTCACAGTGCTGCACTTTGTACAGCCGCCATCCACCACAACCACCTCCCTGTGAGTCCAGCATGTTACAAAGAAACGTCGTCTATGAACACAATCTGGGCAGGAGTTACATTCGTCACCACAGTGTAATCATGAGAACAGCTTTGAAATGTACAAATGTGATTACTAGGAGACAGGGCAGCAGTGAAGGAAACCACGTGACGTTAGAGGACAAAAGTAGATGGAATAAAATCATTTGATTTCCTTGATTTTCACAGACTTCAAGTTTTAATGTCATCATTCATGCTCAACTACATGCTGCAAATAAACCACACACAGAGCCTGTGTGTGTGTGTAAGCACTTGTGTCTCACCAGAGTTCATAATTAGCTTGAGGATTCACACTATGACACCAATTACAGGAGCTGTGTGTGTGTGGTAGTGATTCTGCAGTGAAACCATTTGATGCTTGCTGGGTTCTCTTTCATACAGGTGATGTGTGTGTGTGTGTGTGTGTGTGTGTCTCTCTGCTTGGCCCGTGTCATGGTGTGTAAGTCAGCTAATGCACTGAATGTGTAGAGGCATGCTGGGAAACACAGGGAGGATGTTCTATGAGCATGTTTCAAACCGTGGAGTTTGTTAGTCAGATCTAAGACAAGAAGATCAAGTTCTCACAACCCTTCAGCGTGCTGCCATGACCTGGACCACTCGCACACTTGAAGCCGGGTTTGTTGTGTTCACTCTTTATGGAGGGCTACAGAGTGAAGCAGGGATGGGTTAGCAGTTTTTGCGCTTCCAGTTCCCTCGCCCTGGAGACAGCAGACGTTTGGGTACTCACAGAAAAATAAAGG
Organism: Protonibea diacanthus; assembly: GCA_028641955.1. Classification (NCBI taxonomy): domain Eukaryota; kingdom Metazoa; phylum Chordata; class Actinopteri; family Sciaenidae; genus Protonibea; species Protonibea diacanthus. The sequence goes on from CM053986.1 coordinate 2,428,695, forward strand.
TGCTTACTGGAACCAAAAAAAATGGTTCTTTGGAGTGATGCCACAGTGGAACTATTCTACAAAGAACCTTTTAGCAAGAAGTTCTTTGTAGAACCATTTCTACAAACGGTTCTTTAAAGAACCCCCAAATGTGTTTCAAAGAACCATTAAAACATGGCTCTTTAAGGCACCATAAATTGAGGTAGGTAGGTTCTCTGAGGAACCATTGTCATTCAAGTTCTTTGTGGACCCAAGTGGTTCAGGGAAGAATATTTAAATGGTTCTTTGAGCATTTGAAATCTAAAAATGTATGGGTATGTTGATGAAGTACATGAACATAGTTGCTGTCTGTTTAATGACAATTCTTCTTACCTCATTCACACAGTCATCATACATCATCATACATTCTGTGCAACACATTAGTGTTTACAGCAGTCAGGTTTCTGCAAGGTTCTGAGATAAAACACACCAATTTTCAGGGTTTACAGGTAAAAGCACCTCGAGTGGTTGATGGACTATACAGACGCTAAGTACAGTTCATAAACCATTTACATTACTACACCACAGTCACATGACTACGTGTTCGATGTGATGACGCTGAAGTCCAATGACCGTGGTGGAGTTTGATTATAGCCCGGTGTCATCTATTAAACTTCTGGTGATTGTATTTACGCTTCAGAAGTCATAGGGTGGACTCAAACTTAGGTTCATTTGCTGAAATTATCCACAATGAAAAAACTCTGATTGGCTTTTTGTTGAGGGAACCAGGCAGATGCTTCCGGTTGGCGCTAGAAAACTACGTTGTCCCTGCAGCACTGCTGTTTCTAATGTGTTTGATTGATTTGATTTAGCAGAATTGTAGAGTACTAACTCACTTTAAACCTCCACACGTCCTGCCATCCTCCTAAAACCTGATCTGATGTGTTTCACCCATAAGAATTGATGAGAGCGTTACAATGCCTCTACAGGCATCTCACATCATCATGTGTGGTCAACAGGATGCCATGAACTATCACACCATCAAAGAGGTGTCGAATTAATGTGCCAGTGAGACAGAGAGACATAGAGAGAGACATAGACATAGACTATAATGTCATCCAACTGCACATTTCCAATGAACTTTTGAGCGAAATTTCATTGTAAATGAAAGAGACACGGTAATAACAGTATAAATATAAAAAAGTATATGAAGTATAAAATAGTAAATAGTAAAATAATAATTATCAGTGTAATAGAGTTCACAGTATTAAAGTAAAGTGACTAGTGTAATATGGGAGGGGGGTTATTGGGACTTTAACAGTCTTATGGTGTGGGGGATGAAGCTGCTGTAGAATCTGGCTGTTCTGCTTTTGATGCTGCAGAACCTCTAACCAGAGGGCAGCAGGGAGAACGGTCCACGGTGGGGTGGCAGGGGTCTTTAGTGATTGTCTGAGCCGGGTGTTTCACCTCCTCTCTGTAGGCCAGGTCAGGCAGCGTCTGCGAGCAGTGTCATGGATGGAAGGAAGTGCAGTCCCAATGATTCTCTCTTCTGTTAGATTGTTTGTGTCACACCAGTCCACCAGGTGTTTCAGCCCCTCTTTGTAGGCCAGGTCGCAGTTATCCCTGATGAGGCCCACCATTGTTGTGTCATCTGCGTACTTAACGATGTGGTTCGTACTGAACCTGGCATGGCATGGTGGGAGCAGGTGCTTAGGGACATGACGCTGGAGGTGTTCCTACCAACCCGCACAGACTGGGGTCTGACTGTGAGGAAATCCAGCAGCCAGTCGGCCATTTGTACAGCCGTCTATACAAGCCGGAACACTGGAGCATCACTTGTTTCTGTGGACGCTGCCCTAATTACAGAAAGGCTGACATGTTTGTCATTTTAAGACAAGGCAAGGCCAAAAAAAGAAAAACCTGATGTCCGACTGACCCAATCCGACATGAAGTAGATGGCTCATTTAGTAAATGATGTAAAACATCTAAAAGCAGCGGTTTCTTTCACTCGGACTTTGTTACTGAGCTGGTTTGTTTGTATCACACAGGAAGAAGAAAGAGAGAGGCAGAGGAAGGGGAGGCCTGCAGATCCACAAACAATGATATCACTTCCCCTGAGACCAACAGGAGGGATTACATCATTTCCTTTTTGTTTCCCCGCCTCGTATCGACATCTGCCTCTGTCTCTCAATGCGAGGAAGGGAGATTACACAGGGAAAGAGTGGGAGGTGGAGGCAGACCATGCTGCATGTTAGTGCAACCTGCCTGCTGACCTACACACTGATGTACACGTTGAACGGTCAGCCTCCGCTGAGGACAGGTTTCTCTTCATTCTCTGGCTTCCACGACTGACGCTGCCTGACATTTTATCAATGTGAGCTAAAAAAGCATGATGGTGTGCTCATGTCTGCACCGCTCTTTAGATTCACTGTGCACTTACAAAGATAGTGTCACTGTGTGAGTCACAAACACATGCACATGGCACAGCACGTGAAACACACGCACGCACACACACACACACACACACACAAATGTATGTATGCATGTGATGTGGCCCAAATTATATCCCATTGTGTGTGTGTGTGTGTTTGTGTGTAGATTTGAGTCCCAAGGCTGGACCCAGCAGGTCCCTGGGGTACTCAGCTGCTGCTGTGTAACATGATACACACACACACACACACACACACACACACACACACACACACACAGTAGTGTGATCCAGATTTAGGGACAGAACAAATGACTTCTATTTTTGCTCCAAAAGAAACAAACAAGCAGCAGCAGCAGGAAGTTGATTCTACTGGAGCTGAATGGATTTACCATGGATGTGCTGGATTGATATGGTGTGTGTGTGTGTGTGTGTGTGTGTGTGTGTGTGTGTGTATGAGTCACCCGTGTTGTCAATTTGCGCCTGTGGCCCATACACCAGCAGGCTGGAAGATGAGGCGAAAGCAATGTGTGGCAGAATTTGACGAGTTGCCTTACACAACGTTACTATTCAGAGATACTGACCAGCACTGAGGACAGATATATATACAACCTGACCTGAGGACGGTGCCAGAGGATGAGGGTTCATCATGTGGTGACATACTGTTAGCTATGGGTAGTTTTTGGCCTGAAAGAGGCCTGGTTACATGAACATGAACATTTAATGGTCACAATCAGCATCATTCACAGGAGTGATGGCGGTGATGAACTATGAGGGAACAGAGAGCCGAAGAGCCTGAAGTGCTCCACAAAAGAGAGGACAGACAGGAATCACTGGACACCAATGTGAACTAATTGTCCGGTTAGCAACCCAGCTAACAAGCTTGCTAACTGATGGTTGCCAAGCGGGTAAGTTTGGACAGCTCTTGAAACGATTGTTCCTGGTTTCCATCCAAGTTAAAACTCCACCAGGCACGTCTCTGTTGGACCATTCTCCACTTGACTTCTGAAGTGGAGCGTTTTTCCCACCAGATTTGACCAGACTTGCTCAGATTTGGTACTTTTCCTTGGTTTTTAGTTAGAAATATATGCTACATAGTTCAATTATTTCCCTTTTGGCTGTTTTTATGATTGGAAGTTTGCACGGGGTGTTTTATTTCGAAAAAATCTTCTCTGGGTCATTTCTGACTGACATTTCTGCTCTGTGTAGATTGATGTGGACTGCTTGCGGCATCACGTATTCAGACTGACTCCTGGGATGCGTCTGAAGTGGACCACAGCGGTTCAGTGGGGTTTGAAACATTGGCTAGAACGGCCACGATCAGCTTCAGCAGCCACGGCACACAAGGAACACGTCACATCCGTGCCCGGTGGACTTTGGCCTTCAGCCAGTTATAGTAGATCACCAACTAGCCCTGCAAGCAGACATCAACAAGCTTATTTTGGGTATCCTTACTCCCGAGGACGATGGCTGTGCCATATTTCAAGCCAATCCGCCCTGAAGTTGTTGACATTAATATTTCATTGTGGGCTGACATTGCCTTTCTTGGAGCAACTGTGCTTCTATAACATGGTTAAAAATACAATGAGTGTATCCAATGAGTGTGGTTCTTAGAACACATGGGCTGTCATCAGCTGGAGTCACATCATCTCATCATGATTAGATATGAGTTTCTATATGTTCCAAACCCACAGCTCCTTATAATATATGTAGGAACACGAGCCACTCCTTCAAAATGCCCACAACCACACCTATACCATGTATATTTATGTATACTGCTATATGTATACTACGTTGATATGATCATCAGGATGGCAGCTGTGTGTGTGTGTGTGTGTGTGTGTGCAGCTAAACTGAATGATAACAGAGCAGCAGCCCGCACACACACACCACAAAAAAGTGTTCCCAAACCACCTCAAAGACAAATAAATGCTAATCTCATCTAAATGCTTGTATGCATAGATTTTCCATTTTTATGTACACATACTCAACATTATTACTCGTGTCTTCTTCAGTATACTCCATCTATAATTCTAAAAAATGTTAATATTCACAGCCTCCACCAAGTCGCAGTAGAGTTCAGCAAACCTGAACAGCAGCCGCCCCACACTACACTTCTATATCAATGTGCCCTGATGGTCAAATGTTTGCATACTTTACATATTGTGTGGGAGTCATATGGGTGTATGCATGTAGCGTACAAGCTGTTTAATGATCGTTTTTCAGCTCTATAAAGAAATATGATCTGATGTTATCCAACTTTAATGAGACAAACTTATATAATCTAAAATAACTTAGTAGCATAATATAATATATAATAGACTTATTAGCATTGGCATACAGGGGATACAGTGCAAAAAACATGAAGACGTAATGTGTTTTAATATAAACAATTAGATTTTTTTCTAATATAATCTTTCTGAATAGACTTTTGATCATTTTAATAGCTGATTATATTTTTAATGATGGTACTTTCTTAGCAGTGCTAAATTATCTAACAAGCATGTGACGGATCTTATCTTGATTAAAGGTTAACAGTGTTTTGCTACAACTGGCAATTCATTTGTGTTAGCAAGTAAGCTAACGTTAGCCAGCTAAAAGCACAATATCACAATACATTTTACATGATTTGCAGTAATGTTAGCTTTGATTTTGGACTGGATGTTTTTGGTCTGCATTGTAGTGGGTGCTGGTTGTCTGTTGACATTAGCAGACTAACGCTAGCTTTTTCACACTATTTTTTCACTATTTTATTATAAAAAAGACATGGATTAGCAATGAAAAGTGATTAAAACTTGGATTTAATGCATAAAATGCCTCATAAACTTAGATACAGCACCTTTAAAAAGCAAAAATGCTTTTTAGTATTTTAATAATGTCTGACTTATACCATTGGGAACCACTTGACATAAACTAACAAGCAAGCATGAGGCTGTCCTTGGTTTTACGAACAGCAAAGAACCTTTACTCCAGTGTGCAGGATTGAGTGGCATCATGGTGAGGTCGTAAATCACAACCAACTGAATACTCCTTGTCTCATCCTTCCCTTCCAAGCATGAAGGAGAAACCATGGTGATGACCCCTCGGTCTCCGCACGGGTCTGATTGCCTCTATGACATCACCACATGGATGAAGGCACATCACGTCTAGCTGAACCTCTCAAAAACTGAACTGCTGGTCCTCCCAGCCAAACCTACTATACACCACAACATCAACATCAGAATTGATTCCCTATGTCTTGCCCCCACCAGGGTGGTGAGGAACTTAGGGGTTATGACTGATGACCAACTAACCTTTTCCAATCATGTTGCCCCATTGCCTGGTCATGCTGCTTTGCACTTTACAACATCAGATAAATCAGATCTTTCTTAAATCAACATGCAACTCAACTCCTGACACAAGGTGTGGTCATCTCAAGACTAGATTACTGTAACACTCTCCTGATGGGCCTCCCAGCCTGCACAGTGAAACACCTTCAGATGATCCAGAATGCTTCAGCACGCCCGGTCTACAACCAACCCAAAAGGTCACATGTCACCCTGCTGTTTATTGAGTTCCACTGGCTACCTGTTGCAGCCTGCATTCAATTCAGATCTCTAATGGTCGCCTTTAAAGTTGTCTCTGGTACTGCACCTACCTACTTGAACACCCTTATACAGGCATGTGTTACCTCGTGAGCACTGCGTTCCTCCAGTGAGTGATGCCTGGCTCTGCCACCTGTTCGTTCAAGGCAATCCAAACTCTTCTTGTTTGTTGTTCCCCGTTGGTGGAACGCACTACCAGATCAGGGGCGTCCCTCTCTACCTAAAAAACTCGTGGGTGGCGTTTAGCTCAGTTGGTAGAGCAGCCGCCCCATGTGTGAAGGCTCAGTCCTTGCTGCGGAAGCCCAGGGCTCGAATCCGACCTGTGGCTCTTTCCAGCATGTCATTCTCTCTCTCTCCCCACATTCCTGTCACTCTTCAGCTGTCTCTATTGAAAATAAAGCTTGAAAAGAGACGTCACTAGCACTTATTGCTGCACTAATGCTTCTTATTGCACTATACCATGATTGTTACCTTCTCTGTAAGTCGCTTTAGATAAAAGCGTGTGCTAAATGACTGAATGTAATGGTGGCTGTGAAACTTATAATAACATAGTTGGTCTGTCCTGGTGGTGGTGCGCTCTCTCTATATAAGAAAACAAAAACACAACCCCTCTTATTTTCAGGTGATGATACACTAATGAAAACAGTTATGAATATTACATTCCATTTCTACCATGGTCTGTAAATAGATCACCCTAAACCTGATGCAGTAAAAAATAAAATTCCACACAGAGGGTATCATGTCACTTTCCACTATTCATACCAAAGGCTTGCAGGCCGTTAATAAAATGACATGACTTCTGTCATATGTATCCAGGAATCATTTTGCACTGACCGCACATTTAAAATTCTGGCATGCAAGAGTTGGTTGTGGGTTAACATTGGAGCCTCTCACCACAGAGACATTCAGTTTTCCATGAAGCTCAACAGGGATGAAACACAAACAAAGAATACAAAAGTCCACAAGAGGTTTGGAGTGATTCATTTGTCATATTCACTACGAGAACATTTATTTTGGAAACCTCCACATAGCTCTATAACCACCAGTTGAGTGCTGGACTGATGTTTTTAACAACTCGTTTGATATTTACGAACTAAAACAGAATAAGTGACATGCAAGACGTTAAAACTAAAATATTGCATGCTGTACTTTAGGTATGCCTCAACTATGAACACCACGCTGCTCTTCAACTGTTTCTCAACCAGATGTCAGCAAAAACTTCTCCAGACACCAAAGACCAGTTTAAATAGTATAACAGCCAAGACATCATAACCATATTTTACATGATTGTTGAACATCTCGTTCCATTAATGTACTGCTAAGAGCCTCCTCTGGTTTGGAACCTAGCTGCAGGGATTTGGCTCCATTCAGCCACAGGAACATAAGTAAAGTCAGCCAGTGATGATGGGTGATGAAGCCTGGCTTTGGTCTGTGTTGGACGGGGGTGTCGATGTCAAAGGTTCTGTGCAGACTGGTCCTGTTCTTCAACACATGATAACTTTGGTGAAAGTGGACCATATTTTATGGAGAAAATGTTTTCTTGTTTTCCCCCTGATGTCCTCCGGCTGCTCCGCCTCAACTCTCTGTGATTTACAGAGTTTCCTGATGGACAGTGAAGCAAACTGCTGACAACTGTAGCTGCTGTTAGCTAATGTTAGCTCAGTTTGTTAGCTGGGCTGCCGGACTGTGAGCTCAGAGTACCAGGAGAGTGTTAGTGTTGACCTTGATGTTTGGCAGTTCACAAAGATGTTGACTCTTTGACTGATCAAAAGTAATGTAATCAGAACAAATACAGGTGTACAGCTGTCCATATTTACCACAGTAAGATTATACTCATATACACACTGAAACTGGAGGCAACAAATCACAAAAATACCTAAAAAGGGGGTTCCCAGAACTGTTGGGACAAAGTTTTAGGAACACTATTTTCTAAAATATAATTTGTATAAAGATTCCTCTTTAGTGGAACTGTGGAGTCTAGCCCAAACCAACCCCGACAGCCCCAGACAAGAAATACCCAAAGCATCCACATACTTTTGGTCATGTAACCGTTAGGACATGTGCAGAGCACATGACTCTGTACAGTGACTGTTGAAGAATCAAACACAGAACAGAACTTTCCACAGTGAGATATGAAATGATAAGAGTGCTTTAATGCTGTTTACCTTTGGTCTGCTAACACTGCTCAGTCCAGCTCCAACAGCACAGGGTGGATGAATTCAATCACCCTGAGAGCGAGAGAGAGAGAGAGAGAGAGAGAGAGAGAGAGAGAGACAGACAGACAGACAGACAGACAGACAATGTTTTATTATACATGATCAGATTTCCTTTGGATGGTCATAGAAGCAGGCACATGGTCTTCGTTCCTGCTGACAACACTATATGAAAACCACACAGAGCTTTGGTCAGACTGATGTCTGAATATATGGGGACTGTTTTTAAAGGAACATTCTGTCATTTTGGGAAGAAAAACTGGTTCTTGATAAGTGCTCTGGAGAACCTTTTTATCCATAAGAACCCTTTTTGCTGTTTAAGGTTCTTTGGGGAACTGAATACCAAAAAGAGTCAGAACTGCATTGGTTTTGGTGCTTTGAAGAACCTTTTTTATGTTTCTTGGCTGGTTCTTTTTGGTTCTTGAGGAACTGATATGTAAAAGGTTCCTTGCAGAACTGAAAAAAGTTCCCCTATAGGTCATGGCATCACCATGACCAACTTGAACTTTTACTTTTAAGGATGTAGATGAAAATGGAAGTACATGTTCCATCTTTGTGGGAGATCCATGAATTGCTTAGCACCAAGATGTAAGCACACATACGCGCACATACAGCAGCTGTCTACACACCAAATGTACTGTCAGCAGGTGGCACTAGTGTGAGTGTTTCTATCATGCTGAGCAGGCTGGATGTGTGTGACCTAAAAATAACTGACACACACCAACATTTAAATACACCGCTGTAGTCTTTGTCTCTTTTTCCCAAAGTGTCTCTGTCCCCATCGACCCACTGCTCTCCTTTACACATCCTTTCCAATACAATCCCTGCGTCCTCTCCTGTCCTTTTTCCCTCCATTTTGATCGCCCTCGCTCACTTTCCTCCGGTCTGCATTCGCTGACTCAGCTGAAATTGGTGACATTTCGCTATATCATCACAGCTCGTTATATCAAAACTTCGTCCGGTCAGGTTCGCTAGTGCTGAAATCATGTCCGAGCCTTTTCAGGAAGAGAACGTGTGTGTGTGTGATATCATCTGTCACATGGAGGTGTGTGTGAGTGTCATCATAAACTTACTATGCCATACAAAATACACTAAAATGTAAACACATCATCACATGCACAAGAAAATGCGCGCACGCACGCACACACACACACACACACACACACACACAGTCCAGTCCTTGCTTGCATAAGATCATTAACAGCTCTCATATGATCAGTAGCTGATGGCTGAAACAACAAGAACTCCGTTGTTGGGAGAAAAACACAGTTATCAGCGCTCCACCAGTGCACCAATGTCACAGTGCAGACCATTTCAACCAGTCTGTGGTTTCAAACCAGCACCTGTCTGCAGCTGACTCCCGGCGTACATCCCCTTTTTTAATAGAAACAATGCTGGGATTATGTAACCATTTGTCATTGTGAACAAATCTCATGAAGACATGATGTAGCTCGTGGCCTTGAGCTACGGACCTTCACTGCAGCCTGCATAACAAAAGTGTACACCTCAGCCTGAACGCTTATAGTAGGTAATCAAAAATCATGAGGTTTTACTGGAGGTAAAGAAGAAAAGAATATCAGATGGATCCACTGTCAGTATAAAGAATGGACGGCGTATGCATGACATCACCTACTGGGTTCTGAAGAGCCATTTTGAAGCTCAGTGTGGTGGCTCTGGCTGCCGCCATGTTGGCTGTCCTGTCTAAAAATCAGCAAATATGTGGATCATCAGCTGACCTGAGACGGGCTGAATGACGCCTGGTTACTCAAACAAGCCATCTATAACAGCACCCACCTGTCAGTCAAAGCAGCCACACTGTTAATTAGCTATAGAGACCAAAACTGTTTTTTGTACCAGGCTGTAAACATGTTTATTTCTGCTGTGAAGTTGGACATTTGAACATGGAGACTTATGGAGACTGACTCACTTCTGGAGCCAGCCTCAAGCGACAGTTCAAGGACTTACAGTTTTTAGCACTTCAGCATTGGCTTAATTTCCCAGCCACGGAGGTTACCGCTTGGACAAATTCAATGATGATGACTACAAATCAGCAAACACAGGAGTCCACAAGATTGCAGTACATAAGAAGAATTACCAAGTAAAGTATAACAGTTAACAACTTTAGTATAAGACAGCAAGTATGGCTAGCTTAGTTTGCACAAAAACTGATCACGGAAAAACTCCAGAGGTATTGATAGAATGGATAAAAACTGCTTGTTCACAGATGTGACAAAATGGTGGACGTAACATTGGGCCTCGTCAGTAATATTTATCTTAATTTACTGTTAATAAGAGAAGTCAACTTCAGATGCACCAAACGTTCTGAACCATCCAAATCTTCCCTTACCCAGCTGTGCTGAACAATGAATCCCACATGTTTTGGGAATTTAGCATCAGTAAATACTGTACTGTATATTAACAGGAGTTGTGCCGTGTGTAAAAACTAAAATCTAAAAGCAGTGCTGTGAAATGGCTCAGCAGCAATTCATCCACCTCATCAAATAGATCTATGAGATCTCTGTTTTTTCTGCATAAGGACGTGATGGCCAAAACACCTAAAGAGCAGTACGCAGGCCATTCAGAAGATGAATGGAGGTTTTTTATCATCTTAATTGGGATCAATGGATCAATAATATTTCTTTAGGGCACAAATTTAATAATCCAATCATCATAATTACTGTAACATATAGTATAATAATACTACTAGTACTAAGAAATAAGAACAAATCTTCCCGAGTCCCAGTGTCAGTTAAACTTCTATGGAACTGTTAGTCAGAAATATGTTGTTCATGCTTAACTGGAAGCAAGTGATGGTACCAGAACAATTTGCACTCTGCACTTTGATCCGTCACTTCATTTTTCCTTCCTTGTTGTGGTAAGGTTTTGGTGGAACTGATGTGGTTGTGACACAACTTTAAACTTCCATCTCAATCCAGGAATTAAAAACTCATGTGTCATTTAAAATAGTTCCTCAAGCCGCTGTGTTGCAACCGATTACTACACAGGAAAGTATTAGGAAGAATCAGCTAATAACTCGGTTTCGAAACAGCTCGTGGTCGACCATCTGCCCTCCGTAAATAACTCTGAAGGGACTGGTGTGCTGAACGTCTTTGATTGTGGCTTAATCACAACCTCTTACTACTATAAATAGCATTCTTTGTGGTTCGTCTCTCCTAATGAATGCCATTGATTCTGAGTTTCCCCCAATATCTTTGTGGATCATTTGACCTGCAAATATATTTTTTTTATTGTTGGTTTGGGGTTGTTCATTGTCTTCAGTCATCAAGGATTTAAAGTTCACAGTTAGATCATTTGACCACGCTGTTGGTATTTAAGAGCCACAAAAGACAATAAATGAAGCGCACAAGCTTTCATTTGAAAAAAAGAAAGAAGGGTAACTGAAGATCTTGTTTTAGGTTGACCTTGCCCCATTCACAAATTGAAAAACTGAATTCGAACCCAGGCGCAGACCTCTCTGCTCACCGATTTTGTACAGCAATATGTCTCGGGCAATTCCAGCCATGGATTTGTCAGGATATAACTGGACATCCAGAACCCAGACAAGTGCAGTTACATACTAACCCATGTTTTCATGTTAGCTAGATGCCACTAAATCTTACACACTGGGCCTAACTCAATGTAACAAGGATTCAGCTAGTCTTGCCACAGACCTACAGTATGACTACAGCACTACAGAAAGGTCTGGATGGATCCATTATCATTCATTCGTCTTGTATGACGCTCTCCAGCAACATCCAGTGACAGAGATGGAACATTGAATACATAGGGAGGTGAGCCTTGGCATGAAGATGTCTAAATATATGATTTGAGTGACGTTGAAAATCAACTACGTTTTATAAACTTGGATTAAAATGGATAAATGAGGCTTGAGCTGCCTCAGGTTTTGATTCAATGTACTAATCTCAGTGGAGCTCTGTGAGGCCTGCTACTAATGACTGTTATCATTATTGATTAATGTGTGATCTGTATTTTATTTCAGATTTGGTTAGCTTCCATTTGCAGAATACTGCTTCTCTGATTTTGAGTTGGCGTTCTTCGTTTGGCAAGTATCACTTTACCACTGAGGTCATCTTCTCCTGAAAATATGTTTCTAATATATTCTCTGAGACCTTGTGATGTTGAGGCTCTGCTTCTCCTTCTCAGCAGATTTATGACTCCTCTGTTGCCCAACAGGCTGCATTAAAGAGTATTATGAAACAACACGGCCGGCCAAAACAGAGGCTTTCAAATCTCGGACTGAGCACAACGGCTTTACCTCACTGTTATTTCACTCATAATGAGAGCTGGAAATCTTAGAGGAGGGCTGCATGGTTAATATTGTGTATAATGTCATGATTATAGTTTCCACGATAAATGATGGAAATAATTGGCAATCTGGGAAACATTTAATTGAAACAATAAAGACATTGTTGCAACATTTCTTATGCATTGCTAAATGAATTTGATTCTTCAAAGCATGAAGAAAAATAATCCAATAAGTAACCATCACCATCCACCCAGGTCTCATTTTATTTTGGTAGTTCAGCACTGCTTTGTATCCTGTCATGTGACATATGACTGAGCCATCTGAAGCATTCTGTCAGATACTCTGGGTTGGGTTGGGCGACAGGTGATGAGGTTTTGGGGTAACAAATGTAGAGATTCAGCATTTCAGCGTAAAGGAAGCTGACACAAGACAGGCGGTTTGCTCCAACCACATCGAGTTTGCTCTTTTAAAATCCTCATGGCACTGCTAGTAAATGCCAGTATGCCCACTGACTCCAAATCTGTTCATCTGATGCAGTCCACACCTGACGGAGGACGTGACGAGGATCACGGCAGAGCACGACAGATGAAACATTTCACTCTATAGATGAGATTATTGTTAGAAAAGCACTGAATGTGTTTTCAATGCTGAAGCTGTGTGAAGTGTGACTGCAGGCTTAAACTAGTCATGCTGCAGTCTGGTGCTCATACTAGGACTGTTCACTGAACACCACATAACTGGGAAATATGAGTTCATTCGAGCCTGGAGGACATGAATGCTGTGTGTGTATTCGTGGGCCTGTATTGCTATCTTTGTGAGGACCGTCTCTTTGCATGTGAGGACACTTTGGCGGGTCCTCACTGCTTCAAGGGACTGATTGAAGGTTAAGACTCAGTTTTAAGGCTAAGCTATAGATTTAAGTTTAGGTTAGGGCTAAGGATCAAGGTTAGGCATTTAGTTGTAATAGTTTGGGTTAGAGACTGGGGAGTGCATTATATGAATGACGGTCCTTGTGAGTATAGAAGGACGTTCATATGTGTGTGAGATTCTTGAGAGATTCTTGCAGCTGACAGTTCAGTCAGCAACAGCAGGTCCACGTTTTGAATCCAGTGTCACTGAGAGCCCTTTCCATTCATTTGAGTAGGGGTCGTCTGTTTTGGCTGAAAAACACAGCCTGACATCATGCTGCACCCACCACAGTCAGCAACACTGGTTGAGGGACATGGACAGGCGGCTGTGGCTCGGAGGTAGAGCGGGTCGTCTACCAATCAGAAGATCGGCAGTTGGATCCCTGGTTCAATCCCCTCCAGTCTGCATGTTGAAGTGTCCTTGGGCAAGATACTGAACCCCAAATTGCTCCTGAAGGCTGTGCCATCAGTGTGTGAATGTGTGTGAATGAGATATGTAGAGATATGCACTTTGAGTGGTCGGAAGACTAGAAAGGCGCTATATAAGTAGAGTCCATTTACCATAGACAGTGAATGAGAGTGAGCGAGTGCCAGCACCCACAGCGCCGAATTCTGTCTGAATGCACCCTCACTGTGTCTTTTACTAAAGACACTTTTACCTCAGTTTAACTTTTCTGCACTTCCAACAAGGAGTCAAACCCTCAACCCTGCCAGAGTCAGTGAGTCCCTGCTGAGCTGCAAGAAGTAATTATATACAGGTCTGCCTGGTAACCAGCTCTCACATACATACACCTAATGCAATGAGGTGTGCACAGCTGCTCAGGTCAAATCTGCAGCCTGATTTCTTTCTTTTAGAATAGAATAGAGCAGAGCTGGTGTTGCTCTGTCTGCAATGACATGCTGGATTTTGTATCCGCCAGGTGTAAAACATCAGCACAACATCAGCTTTTCAGGATGCAACTGTGTGTTCATGTTGCAAGCCACAAGGTTCATGTGCTGTGGTATTTCCTCTCAATCCAAACTGGCATGGAGGGTTCCTGAAATTTTTGCTGACTCACCAAATTTGTGTAAAACCGATATATTCTTAGAAGATGTTTGCACAATGTTTGCCCAATGTTTACTTTCACAGGGTAACAAGGGAGCAATAAAGAAATTCTGACTGAAATACATTGTCCAGGGTGAGTCAGGATACGAGGTCAACCTGAACCTGCAGCACAGTCAGTGTGCATCCACACACTGAAGTCTGATTGGTGGCCGGCCTGCTTGTCATGCAGTAAGAACACAGCGTGGTTTTTAGAATGAGCAGCATGACTACAAGCCCACAGAGAACCTGTCAGAACCAAGACTGGAGTCAAGAGGTTTTCTTGTAATCACTATTGCGATTACTGCAAGCATGAATGGAAAAACACACACACACACACACACAGGTTTAGTATTGCTGCAGTGGAGTCGGTCGCACTGCAGAACTGTCAGGAAGAATCATAGCACACACACACACACACACACACACACACACACACACACACACACACACACACACTACAAGGTCATTGAGGGTTAAACTTCTGCTCAGAGGAGGAGAAGAAGAGGAAGTTACAATGATGACACTGATGATATATTTGTGTAGTTGCTATGTCCAGACACACCGTCGTACTGACAACACAACAGTCATCATCAACCTCCACCCTTACGCCACCTATCACTATGATACCACACTATATAGTATGAGAACACGTCTGACAGTTTCCAGGCTTCATTCTCTGAAGTTCATGTAAGAAAAAAACAGCATCTGTGTGTATGCAGTCCACACTGCACACCTGACAACAGAAGTTCACATGACATGAACGACTGAACGACTGGATCCAGAAAAACAAAAGACTTTTACTGTGCTTTAATTCTGAAGAATTCAATCTTATCTTTTCCTGACTCTCTTCTGAAACACAGTGTGCTGCTCACTGTAGACTTGTTGTGTCCAGTGACTACGTGACTCACACAACAAAAATCACCATTAAAAACACTGAGGGTTAAACACACCTGGTGACAAATTCAAATACATGGAGGGGATTTTAAATGGAAATTAATCTTAGAATACCAGAAATGGTATCCAGAATGGGCCCATCAAATTCTGGTTCATGCTGGAGGAATTACGGAGCACACACTGTCAACCACACCCATATATTCTGGTTATGTCCCAAACTGAAGACATTCTCGAGAGACGTCTTTGATGCTCAGGATACACCTTAATGAGGCTCTACCTAAAAGTGTGAATGGAAGGACCAAGAAACACCTTTTAAACAGCAGGCCTGCTGTCTAGAACCATTAGATGGCTTAAAGTGACCCCCCTACATATGACACATGGATCCAGCACCTCTATCACATGGAGCACATCACATATTTATTATCTTTGTTCTGTCATGGATTTATTAATACAATGAGATTGATCAGGCATACACACTTCACACAAAGCCTCACTGCTTCTTTAAAGTAAGTGCTTTTCAATAACACTTTTCAATAATGATATCAATCCAATTTCCAATATTCAACATGCTCCAATCATTTTCCAATACTCCACAACTCTCTACAACCAACAAACATCTGAGTCCCAAATACATCCTTCCCTAGTCACATGACTAATTAGGTCAAACCATTCAGGTGTTTTGCATATTTACATAAATAATAATAAACCATAAATATTTACATAAATCTATAAATACAATATAAACACCCATTTACAAATTCATATACCATTAGTAAACTTCCAAAAGTAAATATACATAAATAAACAAATTTACATAATCAAGCAAACTCCCCTCCTCTCACTTCCTGCTGCCCGGAACTATATTTAAGGGGTCACGTCCCCGGGGATCTCTTTCGCCATGACACCACCAGAGGACAGAGCAGCAGGCTGTGGTAAGTTTGCGTTGTTACTTTTGTTCACTTAGCATCAGCAACAGTCTTACCGTTCACTTTCAACAATCGTCCCCTCTGTGTACTCAGTGTGTGTTTGTGTGTGCAGGCAGATAACGAGAGGACTACGAGATGGACCAGCCCCGCGTCGCGTGCTGTGTGTCTCCGCCCTCGCCAGAAATACACACCTGACATCATGCAATCAGTCAGTAAACGTCTTTTTCACATATCATATGCTTATTTCAATCCATGCCTGAATATGGGGGAACAGTGTTACAAGTGGATATTTATGTTGTCTTATTTGATTATAACTCAACTATAATATGTACAAATGTTGACAGCTGGAAAGAGAAAATGAAAATGTTGATGAAAACTAATAAAAGACACGAGGAGGAAGACATAAAAAAAGAACACAGATAACAGTATTAAGCCGGGTGAAGCCTTTTCCATCTGTACACATTCATGTCCTAGTAATACATGTTGCTGCTTCTGAGGGTTCTGCCTCTTAAAGGAAGTTTTTCCTTGTCACTGTCACCGAGCGCTTGCTCATGGTGGGAACTGTTGGATCTCAGCAAATAACAGTCTAGACCTGCTCTACAACTTGTGTTGTGATTTGGTGCTGGATAAATTAAACTGCCTACAGTTGCACTGGATGACTTCACCTGTCAGGAAGTTAACTAGAGTTCTAACCAATGCTGTTGTCTGTTATTAATGTATTAATTAATGGATGTAAATATGTAGCATATTCTGGTGGTCATATTTAGGTGAGATGACAGATTGATGCTCCTCTCATGTCTGCATGACATTCATTCAATAAAGCATCCCATTACACTTCCACTGAAAAAACAGACAAATTTTAGCTCCTATTACATGACAGTGGTTAGAAAGTAGAATCTTCCTTCAACACACACACTCTCTCTCTCTCTCTCTCTCTCTCTCTCTCTCTCTCTCTCTCTCTCTCTCTCTCTCTCTCTCTCTCTCTCTCTCTCTCTCTCTCTCTCCTCTCACACACACACACACACACACACACACACACACACAGTGACACCCAAATTAAATGCCTTGCAGTGTAAAGAAGTCAAACTTTCCATGTGTCTGTCCTCACCTGAAATGGTTCCTGCCAGAACCAACATCTGCAGTGGGAATCTTGAGAGAAACAGGAAGAGGGCAAACAAAATATGAACACAGAGTGTGTTTTTATGGGTGTGTTTGTGTGTTTTTCATACATGTCTGATGTGTGTGTGTGTGTGTGTGAATGTTGTATTTAATATGGCTGACCCTTTGTCCTTTTGAGGAGCCACACAGAAGGACGCGTGCACACACTCCTACACACACACACCACAATGTTCAGTAAGTGATCTCTGAGCTGTAGGAGGAATAGACGAGTAATCAGTCTTTTACTGCTGCAAACCTGCTCAGACACATATGCCCATACATAGAAATGACACACTTGTATAATAGAGTTATGGAGCTAATCGTATAATGACAGAGCAGAGGATGAGCAACTGAGGCTGACTCAGCTAAAAACCGTAAACCCAGCTCCAGTTCTAACAAGTCCTCAGCATAGACTGTCCCAGGCCTGGCTTCACCTCGCTGTCAGCAAGAATTAAAGCACCAGCATCATCAGTGTGATAGCACGCGTGATGCTTCACTCCTCACCTGTTCTGGCATGAATTTGGATTCATCCAATGAGAGACGAGGCAGACAGGTAAGATGTCAACCCTTCAGCGGGTTAGTGGTCGCTACAGTACTCTCAGCTCTGTATGCAGCACATGTAGCGTTAGCAGAGTAGCGTAGCTGCAAGCCAGCTTGTGAAATACATTGCACTCCCACCACTCATCACCACTCACTTTTCTAGAGATTCGTTTTTTTCTCAAAAAGCGACTAGCGACAAATCTAGTGACTTTTAGTCTTATTGGAGACTGATATGATGACGTCAACGAGCAGCGGGAGACCTGGACAGAGGAAGGGGAGAAATATAAGCGAAATGTTGGCTCAAGGGAAGAAATGTATAGTCATTTTAAAGCAAAATAAACAATATCGATACTAACTATATGGTCTCGTGCTATATTGTGTTTGAAAATATATTGATATAGATTAAAATATCAATATATCACCCAGCCCTACTTCTCCCATAACAGTCCAGTACAACACCCACTAGGGATGCCCAGATTGATTGCCTGCTGATTGTTATCAGCCAGTGTTGAGTAAAATATGTGATTGGGACATCAGCATCAATGCTTTCGAGTCACAGATCACAGATCACAACTCACAAAGTTTACTAGTGGATTTTGACCTCTCTGATATAGCAACCGTGCAGATGCATAGTGGTGACATACAGCAAGTTTCAGTCAAGCTCTGGTTGCCAATGACAGTGGATCATAAAATATTAGGAATGGAATTCATTCAGTTCGAGTAGAGCTGAAGCTTTTCCTTGGATATCAGTCTCGAGCCTGGACGCCAACATCTGGCCTGCAACTGACTAGAAAGAGAATGAAAGCTGGACCTGGGAGGACGGACTTCTTCTTCTGAAACTCTTTTCTCCAACACCTCAGACTAGTGATGGGTCGGTTGGGAATGAGACGGTTCAAAGAGCCAGCTCTTTTAAGTGAACGATGGGAGCCGGCTCCCATCCGTTCGCGAGCCATTCTTTTTCTTTTTTCTTTTTTTTCCACTTTTCTCTTTAGGAAAAGTACCTGCGGGCGCTGCGCGGGTTGGCTACAGGTGTCACGTGCTGTGCGACCAATCATGTGAGGATTGACATGGATCATACCACCAAGCAGGGAGGGGCGGGGGCAGCAGCGCTGAGCCATTGACAGGAGACGAGAGGAGGGAGACGTGCTGAAGGAGAGTGAGGAGTGAAGACGAGAGAGGAGTGCGGTGCAAAGATGAGTGACAACAGAAAAAGAAGTAGTATTTGGATGCATTTCGACAGTTCAACATGAAACATGAAGGCACAATGCAGAGTCAAGCTCTCATATCGAGCTGGGTCCACAAAAAACCTACACAGACACATGAGAACTGTCCATCCAGCAGTTTTAGTTGGAAGAAAAAAGGCAGGCTAGCATGCCTGCTTCTGCCAGTGCCACCACTCCACCTGTTGCTGTTGCTGCTGCTGCTGCCCCCATACATCAGATACACGACAACAACACAGAGCTCTATAAGCCAATGTATGTCAAAGGCAATAACCCCAGCAAGACAGAACAGAATTGATGAAGAATTGGCTAAAATGACTGCAAGTGATTTCCAACCCTTCTTGTTTCTATCTGCTTTGTGTAGCAGAGTGGTTCATTCAGTGATTCATTGGGTGGTTTCAGAGAGTCAATGCAACTGGCTGCAGCAAATTATTGAAATTGAAGTGATATATGTGCTCAGATACAAATCACAAGTCAAAACAGCACTAAATTTGCCTGAATTATAAAAGTGGTAAAATGAAGAGCCGTTTGGGAGCCGTTACCATTGAATAACAGCATGCAAATCCAATCTGCTGCTGTCTTTTAGCTACCATGTAAGTTCACTTTTAAAGCGCTTGATAAAAATATGACTGTATGTGTACATGGTTCGACTCTATATACAGTCACACCATCAGTCCTTCACCACAGGAAGCGGAGACATACACTTAACAGCTAAACAGGGTTCAGTCTGAATGCACTGCATGTGCTTTTCCAACAGCCTGTTCCTCGCTGAAACACCTACACACAGCTGAAGTAGGCGAGTGTATTCCTCATTCACTTTCCATCCCCACGTTTTTCCAAAGCAGTCAGAGCGTTTGGGCTGGTCACAAGCTAACTACACTTGACTCCTGTGAAATTTCCCCAAGTAACAAGCCAATTATGAACATTCATTTCTGCATCCTACAGTGCTGATGCTGCCTCGAGTGGTTAGAGTCTGACCTCTCTCTCTCTCTCTCTCTCTCTCTCTCCACTCACAGTATAAATCCACGTCCATGCTGTTTTGATACACACAGAGACAAAAGTCAGCAGACAGAGAGAGGACTCACATACTTTCCATCTCCACTGCAGAGCTGTCTGGATATAGGAGGTAGCTGTGGTTTGGTCTGGACCCGGTTCACGTGTGAGTGTGCACGTAGAAAAAAGCCAGTATAAGAAAAAACAGTAGCTGTTCCAGGCGTACTCCAAGCCATAACACTGACACACGTATCCAACCGCAAATGCACGCACACACACACACACACACACACACACACACATACACACACACTCTCTCTCTCTCTCTCTCTCTCGTATGAGCAATGGAAAACAGACAGGCTTACAGTATCAACAGGTTCTTCAAGCCAATGCACCCCCCCACCACACACACACACACACACACACAACTTACTGTGTCAACAGTTACTTACAGGCAGACCAACCGGCCGACAAACCCTAAACACACTCTCACTATGTTTCGCCCTCTCGCATATATATATATATATATAAACACACAACGTGTCACACACACTCACATGCTACATACTGCATGGACACACACACTTTATAATAATAATAATAATAATATCAATGACACACATGTTAAAGTCTATGTGGCAGATTAAGGGTATAATTTGTGCTGCTTCACGCGTCCATCTGTAATCATACTACTACACAACTTCTGTCCATGCTTAGCTCTTCTTTTTAAAGGTGGGGTAGGAGATGTTTTCTGGAGCATTTTTTACCACATTGCTTGAAAACCTCTTCACGACCCCATTGCAGCCTGTAAAATAGAAGGTTTGTCAAAAAAACGAAATGTTTCAGTCCAGTCTAGAGGGTGAAATCATGGGAAAACACGTCCAATCTTGTTGAGCTGGCTGCTCATTACGATTGGATCCTGACACGTCCATCAAATTTCAATCCGCTTCTCCCTCCCCCTCTGTGTGTTCACCCATTCCTGAACGAATAGAGACCCTTCATTACTTTGAAGGCGTGGTTTCGAGGGGAGGGCTGAAGAAAAGGCATGGGTATATGGGCATGGGTGTATTTTCAAAATATAACCGTTTTTCCAACATCTCCTACCACACCTTTAACACTATTTTTACATTTTACTGAATTACTGTGACGACATCTTTGCAATTTCATGTTGCATGTCTGCTTTTGTGAATTATTTTACTAGTTCCAATTTATTAATAATACGAATGTAAGAACTCGTCTGCATTGAGGTGGAAGTACCAAAAACTGCAGTTCCTCTTCTCGCCCACATTAGGCTGGCTCCAGAAGTGAGTCAGTCTCCATAAGTCCCCATGTTAAAATGTCCAACGTTCACAGCAGAAATAAACATGTTTACAGCCTGGTACAAAAAACAGTTTTGATCTCTATAGCTAATTTCCCCGTTCATGACAACTGTACTGAGGGTGAATTTATATTCACCTGTTCAAATGATATTAAGACTTAAAGTTAGGAGCGTGGCTGTGCTGGGTGCCACCACAGATGGTTGGTTGAGCACTCCGGGCATCACATTCAGCCACGCCTTGGGTTCAACATACACTCTGTGTGTATTTGTTGTGAGGAGAGTCAAATACAAATTTACATTACCATCTGATGCACAATAAGAATCTGAAACTGAATTTGAATCTTATGTAAAGGATTTGAATGCACCTTCGTCACTTCTAAGACGGACTGTTCTTGGACAGTCTAATCATTAAAGCACGAGGAGCAGAGTCAGCCTCCATTCCACACAGTCAAAGCGACAGTCCCGGTCCCAGCTGCACAGCCTGCCCTGGATCCACGAGGGCGAGGTACAGACACAGAAAGACAGAGCGAGAGAGAGAGAGAAGGAGAAAAAGTGCTGCAGCGAGGAAGCGTGCAGCTGAGAGGAAAACACGAAAGGAAAAATAAAAGAATAGAAAAAAAACAGAAGAAGAAATGAATTAAATTTTCCAGAAGCGAGGGCTGAGCAGTACCACAGCCAGAATGACTCTACATCTGTGTGGAATTAACGAAGACAGACAGTGCTGCTGCTGCTGCTGCTGTTGGTGTGGTTGGACCTCCAGTGTTTTCATCAAGCTGCAGTCTCTACCAAATCCTTCTGACCTAACAGATCCACACTAAAGCACTTAAGGAAAACAGCAAATCAAGCAAACCACAATGTCATTTCTCAACACACAAGTATTAAATTTGACTGATCAGACTGTGAACGTACTTACAGCCGAATGTTCAAACTCTAAAATCAACCATGCTTTGAGCATATAATAAGTAGCTCGGTTAATCATTTTTAATCTTTGATGAACTTTTTCAGTTCTGATTTCAATCTTTTTTTTTAATTACTAAGCCTTAAGTTCATATTTCTCAAGTAAAACATTTGCTGTGGGCGTTTGGCTCAGTCGATGAAACGCACGCCCCATATGTGCAAAGTCTTGCTGTGGGGTTCAGGTTCGAATCTGACCTGAAACGTTGCTTTGTATATCATTCACCATCTCTCTCCCCACATTTCCTGTCACTCTTCAGCTGTCTGTATCCAAAAAAATAATATTAACAAAAAAACATTTGCTGTGTCTCAATTCACAAACTACCGTACTTACACTGTCAGTGTCAAAGTGCCGTGTACTGTCAGTACTCGCATGCTGCAATCATAATGGTTCAACAGCTGAGTGTGAACACTGGACAGTTGAGAGAGCTGCTGGAGCTGAGCGGTTCTATCAATACTACAATATATACATGGAAGCTGCTCATTATGATTTATATTTCAGTTCTGGTGTTCAAATGTTGGTGCTACTGCTGCACATGGCTACAATTCCACAAAGAAGTTGAAGTGGAAAAATTATTGTTTCCATTGTTCACAATGACCTGCTACCCTACTTTGAAACTTGCACACTACACCTATTACACAGAGCATTGCATATGTGTACAAATGGAAGTGTCTGAATTGAAACACAGCATTAAATCTAGCAGTATTTGAGTGGCTTTCTTAGTCTTTTGGTGGATGACTTGGAGCCTGTGTTGTTGCTGCTTGCATGAACAGCTGACTGCATTCATCACAGTGAGTGAAACACAGCTCCTGGCTTGCTTGTTCTTTGACCACGTCACTGTGGACTGTGACAGGAATGTCCTTCAGACCGACACATCTCTGACCTCTGACCCCTGAGGTCTCAAAGGTTCTCCTGCTCTACATACCACAGAAACAGTTCCACAGGATAGTGAAACCGCTGACAGCCTGACGCTGACAACCACCGAGTCAGGATTTGTTCAAAATGTGCCAACACCGCGACGATCTCTTTGACTGCTCTGCTGTTCTGTCCGTGGTGTTTACCCAGTTTACAAAGCGGTTCACTAAAACGAGGCAGAAACTTGACAGCGTTACCTCATCCTGGATCACTCCATTAATAGTGTGTTTGTCGCTCTGTGTGTGTGTCTGTGTGTGTATGTGTGTGTGTGTGTGTGTGTGACTCCCGCAAGCCCGGGCCTAGTCACTGCATTCAGCTGCCAGTTGCCTGTTTCAACAACAAACAGCAGGAAAACCATTTACTGTTATCAGTGGGTGCGCACACACATACACCAAAATCAAATCAAATTTTATTTGTATAGCCCAAAGTCACAAAAACATTTTGCCTCAGAGGGCTTTACAATCTGTACAGGAGTGACACCCTCTGTCCTTAGACCATGCAGTTCTAAACCAGCACAACAGGAAAAAGGTGGAAGAAACCTCAGGAAGAGAGCCACAGAGGAGGATCCTCTCAAAGGATGGACAGACATGCAATAGATGTGTACACCACACACAGATGCAAATATAAGGGGATACAACTTGCTGGGCAGTAACTCTACAGCTGGTGTACTGTGACCAAACTTCTTTAGTAAACACAGTTCTGCTGCCTGTCATTCTTCTCGTGTTGACTTTTATGCTTCATTACTGCACATCTGAACACCTTTGATTTTCATGTACTGGTATTCGGTCTTCAACTAATGGATTCTGTTGAGCTCTCGCAAAATTTGATTCAGTATCTAATCTCCAACCCAACTGAGACTAGCCCATTTCAGAGTACATGTGTATACGGCTGTTGTCGTGAGACTCCATCAAGGTGCTTTGGCCAAAAGTTCACCCAAGTTATCCAAGGTGCCAGAATGTGACTCATATAATTGTCAAAAATAAATCTGTGCAGAGAAAATGAATGACAGGAATGCACTACCATGTTATTAGTGCTCTATGAACAGGATCCTCTACCTTCAATGGGTAGTCGCGTCCATCCATTTAACGCGGGGATTTGAGCCTATCAGCTTACATCCGGGTGACGGGAGGGTGCACCTTGGACAAGTCGCAGTTCATCCTGGGGCTGGCACAGAGTTTATCTAGTAACCCTTAATTAAATGTCTGTGGATTGAGGTTCGAACCAGGAATCTTCTTTGGGTGACAGTGCTAACCACTGTTCCACCGTGCCAAGGGTCGACTGAAGGCTAAATTCACGGACCCAGGATGTGACATGTTCTGTGTGTGGCGGTCACGAACCCGTTCTACTCAATGTTTCAGACCCCATCAAAGAAAGCGGCTGCATAGCCCGCGTCAGTCTGCACAGAACCTTTCGAGGGTGGCGGGAGAGTCAGACACCAAATGCATAGAGAAGCAGGTGAATTTTCAAAATAAAATACCCTGTGCACACTCGTTACTGCAAAAATAGCCAAAAGGGAAACGTTTAACGTGTATTTACATATGCACAAAACACATGAACAGGAAAAATGACCAAATATGAGCAAGTTAACTGCTGGGTAGCACTGCTGCTTGGGGTTTGAAGTGGTGTGCAGAACAGACCAATACAGCGTCATGGCTGAGAGTTATTCAGCTGTGTTCTTGACAAAAAAAAATCATTGAATGTAGACAGACAGCATGGCTACCTCTGCGTTGAAAACAGCCATCCTAGACCAGGTAGTTACCCTCCAAGCCTCACGTTCATCTGCCAAGAATGCCTTGCAACCATTACCACTGCATTAGCAGACGAGCACTCTGCATCACTGCCAACCAGACAAACTGGTCCAACGGTCCAACAGACACAGCCATGAATAGAAGAACACACTGCGCACACACACACACACACACACACACACACACACACACACACACACACACACACACACACACACTCTATCTCCAGTTTCTGCTCCACTCGATGGCGTTTAATGCAGTGTCTCTGCAGGGTTAACACAGTATAAGCAAAACACACTGCACTATGGAGTGGTGCTGCATTACTACCACTCTAACATACACCATACCACACGTACATTACATGTTTTGCTTACATGCATCATATGGTGAATTTCCACATGGACACTTGTCTGCAGTCCGACTGAAGATAGTGGACGTGTGGAAGCACATTCATTTTATGTGTGCTTTCTTGTAGCTATGTTTGTTTCTTGCATCATAGGGGCAAAACGTTCAATCTAAAACTTCTGAGGCGTCTTGAATGCACCATGGAGGAAATGTGTCCACGTTCTGCTTTAACACTCAAAGACAGAGCAAAAAAAAAAAAAAAAGAAGAAACAAAGAAAAGAAAAATAAAGCGAGGTTGTTCTGGAGTGTCCCTCTGTAGCAGATCTGCTCTGCTGCTCTTTCACACACCACTCTCTGTCTGTCTCACCCTGGGACGAAGTGGATTTCCTGAAGGAAGGAGGATGACTTTTCCATACACTTGGAGAGAAGGAGACACAGAGAGACGAGCAGAAAAATGGGAAAACAACATCAGATGGTGACCCGAGTTGACCTCTCAGAGCCACCGGTGAGGAATACTCTGACAGGCTGCACCAGAGCAGCTGACCAGATGTAATCCAGTGCATTGGGTCTGATGTTTACAAGACGACTGCAGAGCTGCCAGAGGAAGCTAAAGACTGGAAATGCAGATGTGCATATCCCCAGCAGTCATGTCCCAGAGCTTCATCCAAACATATTATTCTTATTACTTCAACTGGGCCTGTAATGCGGCCGCTAATATCTTTGATGCAAGTGGACATCTCGCTCTGTACGTGATCCTGTAGGAGAGTTACATCTCCAGTGTAAAGGTGGATGTAAGGTGGCGGAGAGCAACAACAAAAAGTTTTCCATTTCCAAAGATTCCATACGACATACTTACTCCTGACCAGGTGGTCATGTCGTGTATAAATATCTTGATTTTTGAGTGTGCAGTTGATGTGCAAAGAGGAAATGAAGGAGCGACTCACAGCTGCAAACCATGAAAAAAAAATGGAGATGGAGATCTGGGAAAAAATCTCAGAAAACAAAAAAGCAAAACATTTGTTTCTTTTGAGACGTTTAACTGTCAGTGACATTCAAAGTCACGCTTGACTTGATGACTCAAAGTCATTCCTGTTTATTAAAACAAAGAACACTGATCTTCTTTATGTACCGAAAAGACATAGTAGTACACAGCACATATACATTTGGTATGTAGTATGGAACGGGCCACGGGCAATGAATATCACAGCTAATCAAACGAAATCAGTTGTTGCAATTGTTAGAGAAAGATCAGTATGGCATTTCGCCTGAGAACACAAATACCAATAGCAAATTGAAGGATCTGTCCGGACCTTTCCATATCAAGCTTTGAACAAAGTGGACAACAACATTGCTATCTTTGGGGTATACTTGAGCTAAATGTAGCCAAATATAGGGTAGACACCTTCTGATTGGTTGGTAGGTTGGTTGATGTGTTTTCGGTGGTTGGACAATGTCTGGTGTTATCTTCAAAGAAAAAAAAAGGTTCAGGAGGTGAGAAATAGGGTTGTTAGAAATACCATTTAAATATATTTTACTCATCAAATGTGGTTTGGAATGTTGGAGTGTTAACCTAATGGAGACTGCTAGTCCTGACTTTGAGAGCATTTACAGTTGGAGGTTGATACTGACTGTCCATGACCAGACTTAAGACTTGGTGTTATTTTTGTGCTTTCAGTGTATTTCGGTAGGCTTGCCTGTTGGTACTCACAGTTTGGGAACTTGTGTTGGATTAGTTAATGCTGTATTGAGGACAGTCAGAGGAACTGTGTGGATGTTCGGCCTCATTTGAAGAGCAACAATAAGAGGTCAAACTGCCTCTATCAATGATTGATTGAAGAGTAGGTAAATTTCAGTCGACCAAGATTTTCTTTGATTTGACTGCAACCCTATTGTCAACATCTTCAATAATCCATCTAACCCCAACCTTTGCAAACTGTATCCAGGATCTGATGATTCACCTCCCTATTGCTCGCCTACAACAACAAACACAACCAAGACAACATCCAAAAGATGATGTCCCTGTGATTGTATCAGACGGACTGTTGGAAAGTACAGGCAAACACCATGGGGATGAGCACTAACCAACAGTGAAGGATACTGAATCAGGAAACCAGGACCCAGCAGGTCTCAGATGACTGGCTGGTCCGGATACAGTCGGAGCAGCCTTTAGCTGAAGTAGGCAGCGGGATTTTATACTCCAGGTTAACCCTTAACACTACTGGTAGACACTGAATTCTGCCCCACTTTGCAAGTGTGTTATATGGGGTGGGACGTCTCAAGCCTGTCCAGATGATTACACTCGCACTGATGGACCTGGTTGCAAGATTACAGCACCGAGATAGAATGTCCCAATGGCACTTGGGACTGTGAATATTTGGTTCAAAGAAACACACTTAAAATCCCAACATGCAGTTCACTGTGTAGGATAATAAGTGTGGTATTTCATGAGAGCACTTGCACATCAAGGTATGAGAAGAAATATGGCAGTCTGAGCATTTAATCATCCACTCTATTTTCTAGACCCAAAGGCCAGTGTAGGTGCATTCACGTGGACCATATATATTTATTCCACTAATAATAGCACCTCATTCAGAAAAGACTGGCCTGATTGGGAGGATCAGGTTAAATAAAGCAATAATTACCATAGTACCACTAAACACTTCATCCAATTGTTTCTCATTCTTCTGTGCATGCTCACTCCATGTGGGGTAATGTAAGCAAAGGTTATGAGCTTGGCCTGTAATTATGAGGGTTATAAAATAAACACAAAAAGTCCAGAGTCTGGATCATGATGGCAACGTTAATGTCCAACTGGCAAGGCATTACAGATTTTCTACATTTGCAATAAAGAGCCCTGACATATACACTGCATGGCTGCCTTTCAGAGAGAACATTTAGACAATGCAATAAAATAGTCTGCAGTGACATTAGGTGACGTGAACGACGCAGAACTACTTCTTCTGTTATAATTCACCAGACTGGACACTTTACATCAGGAGGTAGCAGTTTGCACATGTCAAAAACATTACATTCTTATTAAATACTACAGGGACATGGATGTATGACACTGGATACAACACTGCTGCTCAGCCTTACTGCAACTCATGGCATCTCATGGTATGCCCCTTCAGCCCATCTCAGAAGAGGCTGAGTCACATGTGACATCTTGTGGTATCAAATTCATTCCATCTTTGTCTGAATGTCAAACCCGTTTGTGTTTTTGTTTACCTGGGTTCAACCCCTAGCACCCAGTTCTGCAATACATCCATAACTGAGGCATATAAACATGCAACTTATCAGATCACTTGATTTAGCGTCTGTGTAACGGTGCTTGGATTTCTAATCAGAATGATGAAGAAATATCGTGCAAAAAAGGTCGAAGTCTGTCGTTCAGTTTTGGACAGAGCGGTAGGAAGACAGGGTCACTGTCAAAGGAAAAGCCAAATTCTCAGCAGCTTCTCTTAAATTCCATCAAAGACAGTTGGGTATAAAATCCTTTGACTCATTCACTTCCAATGTCCAGGCCTACTCTTCTTTTTTTGCCAAAGTGCAGCCCGACATCGTCTGGCAGCATAAATGTATTGTCCAATCAATCTTCAGACGGGACTTCTTGGTTTGTGCATCATTTTACCAGTACACAACACACCCACCACTGCTATCAATGCATAGAACCCTTTGCTGACAGGTCTTCATGCATGATTCCATATTACTGACACCTTTAATAAACACGTTCACATCATACCTAAACATAACCATAGTGACCTTTAGCTAAATGAGCCGGGTCTTCGTGAGTCCTGTTCAGTGAGGTCACTCAGCAATATTTTTGGATGTTGTTCATAATTTTGAATGGGCAGGTCCAGCAGGAAGACGGGTTTACCTTTCAGAAGACGAACAGTGGCTTGGTGTATACTGTAGACAGACAGACGGGCAATGGCGGTGCGCCATTGATGATGCTGAATATTAAATGACTTGTGAATGAGGCCTGGGGTAAACTCTGACCTGGCTGCTTGTTAAGAGAACATAATCATTTATGATGGAGATGGATGAATGATCCTGAATTAACTACATTTCGAAAAATTGAGTAGTGTGGCGGCAGCTGCGGGGAACACGCCCATGGCGTAATGCTATATGAATGCCACGCCCTTGTGTCAACCCCGCACGCCTGGCCTCGAGCTGCCGCCGCTGCGTAAACGCAAATATCCCGGCTGGGAAGGCGCTGTCAGCCGGCTGCTGCTCCTGGCGAACCTGCGCATCAGGCCGAGAGAAGAGAGAGAGGGAGAGAGAGAGGGTGTGATGATGTGTGTGTGTGTGCTCTCTCTGCGGGAAGCCCTGCGGCGTTTAATACGGCACCGACCCCAACACATACACATGCACGATGGATAACGGCAGAAATGAACCGTGCGTGCATGCAGTCACCGCTGAAATGCGTTTAACCAGCTGAAGTGAACCAAAGCCTCTTTTCTGTGGAGCTAGTCGTTTTCTCTGTCACCCCCTCCCCACCCACCACCCGTCTCCTTTCTCTGCGTGCACATGCGGCGCAGGCAT